>CM056200.1:48885045-50113284 GCA_029692085.1 Gymnothorax javanicus | reverse complement strand
CGTCTGATGGAGAATCTAGAGGTTGTATTCATCTTAATTCAATCGACTGCTTTTCTTTGGGCAGTTGGAAAATATAAACTGTATTATCCAAGCAATGCCAACCTGGCACGTGCCCGGGAAAACGTGCCCATATGCACCCACCCTGTTCCAAGACGAGTTAAATTGCCTGAGTGTCTTTTGCGACATGTTTTTAAGCCAATCTGTAAGGCGGTCTTTATGAGCATGAAAGAGAGACAAACTGGCTCGTCCGTAACCCTGAGATCAAATAAATTTGTAATTAGATGGAAAAAAAACAGTCGAGAAAGAATAACGTGCGTGATTATGCGTGGGTGAGGAAACCAGCACAGGTGAGAAGCTCCCCGATGGACAGGCGGAGAGAAACAGATAAGCGGATTTGGCGATTAGGAGCCAAAGTAAATGCGCGGGTCGGTGAAACAAACACGCAGTGTTGCGGACGTGAAGTGGGCTGAAGGAGAACGGAGTGAATGAGAATTGGCAAGCAGGAGCGAAGGTCGCGGACTCGCGCAGGTTGTAAAAACGAATGCCTGTGTGATGCTGATAAATTTCCACGCTGTGGAGGCGCCAGATTGTGTGCCAGCGACAATAAAAGTGTTTGTTTAAGTCCCTTGTATACACTGGCGTTCAGAGAGGTGTGAAGCACCAATCACGGAAGGATCTGAATTACCACGGAAACCGCGCCGCCGTTATGGTAGAATTTCAGTCGTCCTGTAATGTCTCTCGGTTGCTGCCACACAGGGATACGTTGCCCGACATCACAGATACTAACTCACAGAGTTGGACCCATTGACTGTGAATAGACGAACTATGTAAGTTGCTAACTTAGTTAGCAATTACGCTTTAGGGAAGCGCACCCTAGGGCAGTCTCAGTTTTATTTTTCTCACCTATTCCTTCCTCATCTCTTTTCCTGTTTTCATCACATTTCAAGGTGTTTATAAATGTCACTTGCAATTTTGTGGACTTTATTTGCCCTATTACTGCTCTGTAAAGCCTTTGCGAACCAGCGCTTGAGGTGAGATCACCCTTAACAGACTAGACGCCCAATCAGCTTGCACATTCAGTTTCCTTGGCCCATTTAGTCAGATTTCCTTTTATTTTGTTTTGAGTCTTTTCACTTCAAATTAAGTGTGAGGTATTATAACTGTAGGACCTTCTCCTTGCTCCTTTGGTTTGAACTGGTTCATCAGCCTGCTCTTTATTGGTTCGTGTGGAAATAAAAGAGGAAACACAAACACACACATTAGTAAGGTTCAGTAACACACACAAAATGTTTTGTTCCTCTGTGCATCATCCCTTTTTGTCCCCCGCCGCCGCAAAGCGGGGGATATCGTATTCAGCTCTGTTCGTCCGTTCATTCATACACATGTCCGTCCATCCCATTGGTTTTAACGTGATATCTCAAGAACCAGTGGATCAAATTTGCTCATATTTACCACCAACATGTACTTGGGGGGTACCGCCACACCACTTGATTTTGCTGACCTTGAGGTCATTTTCAAGGTCACCAGGCAATTATATAGATTTTGCCTTTGTAAACCTTGTTTACACAGTATCTCAAGAACCAGTGGACCAATTTTGCTCAAATTTAGCACCAACATGTACATACGGAAGGGGACACAGTCACATTAGTGACAGTTACTTTTCCTCTCTTGATATCAGGAGGACCAAAAGCTCCCGGCCCTGAATTACTTTATGAACGTGCCATGCTGGATGTGTGGGGCTCTTCATTGTATGACATATGGCAATGATGTAGACATGCTAACTCTGACGAATATGAGTGTGTAGACTCGACTCGAGTGTGTGGGCCTTATGTCATGTTCTTCTATGCGTGTGGAGAAAAAGTCAGAATGCTCTTTCACCCTGCAGGTATTCATTCAAGAATGTTCTGATTGGCCTACAGTTCCACCAAACACTGCTTTGACTATACTAGCATGTTTGGGCCCTGTTTGGTAGTTTCTGCACTGATCTAGATGAGTTAATAAACAGGTTTGTGATCATTTTTGTTAAAAATTAGTTCCCATAACAGCATGTGAAATATCCACTGACTATATGCCCTGGGTAACCAAATCACTCAAAAATGCTCTTCATTTGACAAAGATCAACTTTCACCTGGCTCATGTCATTCAGAGCAACGAAGAGGAGAAGAGGGTCGAGCCTGAGGTTAAAATGGCTAAAACGGTTGCACGGACAAAGCAGACGCTGGACTCGAGAGGGAATTATGTAATGATTGGGATGCTGCTGAAAACCAGACATATAACCCCTCGAGCCCATTTTTGTAGTTCTGACAGAGACCGTGCTGATTAATTATTTACCTGTGATTTGATATCCATGATTTCAACAAACCATGATGATCCAAGGGATTTTACAGAGTTTCTGATTGCAGTATTCTATTTTTTTTTCACATTACAGCATGAATGCTTACCATCTGACTATATTGGAGGGAAATCCTCAAACCAGAGTGCAGACTAACTCAGTAGTTTTTTTTTTTTTTTGTGCTACACCAATTGCACTCTATACCAGGAACAAGTTATCAATGATTGCAAAGGTTAAATAAATTCCCCAGAA
The DNA here is from genome assembly GCA_029692085.1 of Gymnothorax javanicus. Lineage (NCBI taxonomy): Eukaryota > Metazoa > Chordata > Actinopteri > Anguilliformes > Muraenidae > Gymnothorax > Gymnothorax javanicus. Next base: position 50,110,700 of record CM056200.1, on the reverse strand, counting down.
GGAAAGTCTACAGACCTGCAACCCTGACCTCTTAAATCGCAAAATCCCCCAAGAGTGCTGTTAAGGTTGCGATTACGACTGTGGTTCAGGAGCGGCTCAAACTGAGCTTGCTGGTAATCATTTGTTTTCTTTGAAGTAATTTGTTGAATAATGTTTGGCTTGCAATATTGAGTATAGCTTTGGCACCTTAATCTCAAGAGTAAAAAAAAAGGTCTGGAAAATATTGTAAAACAAGCAATCAGTTTGCACACCTTTCGTTTCATTTTTTTAAAGTTTTAATATTTTAATGTTATGTGTTAACAGGCAAAAGTGCTTATTTTTATGTATTTCTGCAATACATGAAAAATCCTTTTCTAAAAATTGTTTTTCAACACGCCAAACTAACTGTCCCAATTGAAAAAAAACGAAATATGATAGCAACTCATGTTATCAATCCATCCGTAATGTAAGAAGAAATATAAATACTATAACACTTCAAACATCCTTTTTAGTATATTGTCTTCCTGTGTGCAGGAATCTGTTTGCCTTGTGACATCACCTCTGTGTTCTGTAGTTTTAATAACAGGAAGATGACTCGTTGTTTCCTTTTTTTAACTCTGCTTCCATCATTTATCATTTTATTGCAGTATGGTTTCAATGCAGCTGGCTCCAGTCTCTTTTAAGAGAAAACAAATGCTCAATATCACTATATGACAACCAAGAACAGATCTCCGGTTGTGTGAATCGTACTGCAAATCACGTACACAACACTGCATAACCAATACACACTTTTATTTTTAGAAATAGAGGGATCATTAATAATTTTCATGAAATCATATTAATTTTTTTTTATTTTCATAAACATTTTATTTGTGTGAGGAAGTGGTCCATATTGTTGTGCCTGTGTCATGGATCCCTCTTCATCACTTATGTCTTGGGCTGCACATACCTCTAGCAAGAGAAAAAATGGCCAAATATCTGAGCTAGGTGCAAAAGTAAAGTTGTTTGATGGTTTTCTCCTCTGTTATGTCTTTATTTCCGGCTCTGCAGTCAAACATTAAGCTATTAGGGCATTGGTTATAAATGGCAGGTTTAAAGTTCAGATTTAATAGCTGACCTAGTTTGAATGAACGCTACGCAAATTGTACTGAAGCAAACTGTTGCATTTTGGGTGTGTGTTTGTGTGTGTGTGTGTGTATGTGATTTTTACTTGCAGTTACAAAGATGTAATGGTGTACTGAAGAAAAAATTATTGAATCCTTGAGTTTCCAAAGGGCCCAACTCCAAGGAACACTGTTTTCCAGCAAAGGGAAAAAAAGTTTTTTTTTTACCCATATAAAGTATTATAATCCATATATTTCTACTTTATTTCCTTTCAAAAGGGTGTCATTGGGATACTTTCGCTGAAATTACAAGACAGTTACCTCTTTTGTTATAAGATATGCAGACCTCTCAGTCACTGGAGTCCGGCCCTTTGGAAACTCAATGATTCAATTGCAGCGCTCAATTACCCAAGAGATGACTGGTTTTTGGGGAATAAGACCTGTCTTTCCACTTGTGTGCCCTTCATATAACAGCAATTAAACATCTGGCCCATTACTGTTGTATAGGCCAGTGGTTCCCAAACTCGGTCCTGGGGACCCGCTGTGTATGTTGGTTTTTGCTCCAACCACAGCTCAAAACTCAGAATGCTAACGAGTTATTAATTGTTTTTAATTGCACTATTCTTGTTCATCCTGATTATTTACCCTTTTAGTGTCATGGTTTTTGGAGGCTGGCGAGCTTTCTTTCTTTCTCTCGTCCAGGACGATATCGATTTGCCCAGTATCGAATTCTTTGGCCAGCTGGCATTAATTGTGGGCGGCGCCCGGACTCTATTTAAACCCAAGTTCCGCCCCGCCGCCTTGGCTAGAGTGTACTGTGATGGCTGGTGTTTCGAGAAGCCAAAAGCAGCGGCCGAAACGAAAGGAAGTCCAGCAAAATAAGAGAGACAAACCAACAAAAAGGGAGAGAGAGAGACTCGCGCTTCCAACGGACAAAGATCTAGTCTGGGTACAAAAGGAAGCAAAGCGAGCAGGACTGAAACGAAATAAAGGGAAAATCTCGGCTACCGAGATATTGAGATAAGGCACCAGACGGTGCATAGAAAGAGAGAAATAACAAGAGAAAGTTTCCCTTGCTAACTAGCACTTTCCTCTTTGCAACTAATTCCTCAAACAATTCTCTAGCTAGAGACCTTACCGGCTAAAGTGCAAAGATACACTGACACTCTAGCAAAGGTGGCGAGGTGGAACTTGGGTTTAAATAGAGTCCGGGCACCGCCCACAATTAATGCCAGCTGGCCAAAGAATTCGATAGTGGGCAAATCGATATCGTCCCGGACGAGAGAAAGAAAGAAAGCTCGCCAGCCTCCAAAAACCATGACATTTAGACCACATGCCAAAAATGGCCATGATGAAAAAAACGTTCTCTAAAACTATCAATCGGCAATGAAGAATTTAAAGACAAAGCATATTATAATGAGTCAAACCTGTTAAATGTTACTTGTTTGGTTTCAGGAAAGAACTTCAACACTCGCAATCAGAACCCTAAACAGCAGCTTCTTGATTGATTACAATCTTTTATTTGATCACATAAAACATTGCTACCTTCACTTGGCATGCTTACTTGGAATACATCATAGTACAAAATATAAATGTTGGGCTTTGAAACATCATGGAATGCCATTTCTGTCATAATGTGGTTTAAGGGCGTAAATTGTCCCCCTAATCTGAAAAGCAACTAATTTAAAAAATAGCATGTTAAAATTCTGGGATTGTAAGTGTGGTTGGAACAAAACCCAGCATGCACGCAGAGCCGACTTCGGGAACCACTGGTACAGGCAACTGACGCTATAAAGGAAATTGCGTTCGTCTTTCCAGGTAACTGTCAAGAGTGGTTTCTCTTTAAATTTCTGAAACTGATTCCTCCCTCTGGGGGATCAAGAGAACTATGCTAAGCAGTTCTGTTGACAGCATCATTTTTATTATCGTATTATCTTAATAACACACCCTGAAACAATTAATTCACAATCTGACATTTTATAATTAATGGCACCATATTATGGCCTCCACCACAGTATTAGGAGAAACAAAGTTCATCCAGTTTCAAGCTATAGATATGGGTTATAAACACCTGATACATGAGGGTAAGGACTAAGGGCAGCGTCAACCGGAGCACCTTTGAATGCTTCAGTTATCTTCCTTCGGCCAATTTATCTGTGACCTGCCTGTGGTACTCAGTGATTTTCCATTGCCTTACCATATAATAAGTAGACAGTGGGTCACCCGCTGGTTGATGTGTATTCCCGGACCGCCTAGAGCAGTGGTCTTCAACGTCGTTCCTGGGGACCCACTGTGTGATGTATTGGAAATAACAGCATAAAATGAGAGAAACCAATGTAATCAATCAAATTAAAGATGTAGTCAGCTCCCAATTGGTGAAAACTAATTGGCAAATCATGACAAATTTAATCAACAAACAAATGGTGAAGAGTCAAACCAGTTTTGTGTTATGTTAATCTATCACGTTTTTTGAAAGAACGTGAAACAGTTGTGTCCAGCAGCCTAATTTAGGGTTTATTGATTTCCTCAGTGTCTAATGTGATCTGTTTGAAATGTTATATTACTTGAAATTTCTTGCAGTATGGAAATAAATACACTAACATAACATAACATAACATAACACAACATGAATGGCGAGAACAGGCCGTTCAGCCCAACTAGGCTCGCCAGTTTCTTTATACTATTGTGAATATATCCCTTCAGATACTCAATGACTCAATGGTATCTAGCTTTAAGTCAAGCCTGCTCTTGAAAACCCCCAAGGTCTCTGCCTCAACAATATGGTCAGGCAAGCTATTCCACATCAAAATTACTCTTTGGGTGAAGAAATATTTCCGAATATCAGTGCTAAATTTACCTTTGGTCAACTTCCATTTGTGACCCCAAGTTCTACTAACAACACTTGGTTGAAGGAATCCGACATAATTCACTTTGTTAATCCCTTTAACATATTTAAAGACCTCAATCAAATCACCCCTTAGTCTCCTTTTCCTAAGACTAAAGAGATTAAGGATCTTCAGCCTCTTCTCATAGCTTTCATCTTTTATACCTGAAATTAGCTTAGTGGCTCTTCTCTGAACTTTCTCTAGAGCCTCTATATCTTTCTTAAAGTATGGTTCCTAGAACTGTACACAATACTCCAGATGTGGTCTGACGAATGTGTTGTACAAAAGAAGCATCACCACCTTAGATTTGTACTCAATACTTTTGGCAATGTATCCCAGCATCCGATTCATTTTTTTTTTAACTGCTTACGGCACAATGGCTAGAGCCTGTGAGGGTTTGGTCAACAATCACTCCCAGATCTTTCTCGTGTGGAGCACATTCCAGTTTTAAACCTCCCATGAAGTAATCCCGTCTAATGTTTTTATTACATACATGTACAACTTTACATTTCGCTACATTAAATTTCATTTGCCACATTTCTGCCCAATTCTGGATTCTATCCAAATCATCCTGAATCACTTTAGTGGACTCTAAACTATTTGCCAAACCCCCCAATTTAGTATCATCTGCAAATTTAACTAATCTGCTCTCAATATTCCTATCAAGGTCATTAATGTAGATGAGGAACAGCAGGGGTCCCAACACCGATCCCTGGGGGACGCCACTCCCCACCATACCTAGCTCAGATGAGATACCATTGACCACCACTCTTTGTGTTCTGTCCTGTAACCAGTTTTGAATCCACTCCAGAATACCTCCTGTAACTCCAATGGAGCTCATTTTAAAAATTAGTCTCTTATGCGGTACTGTATCAAATGCTTTCTGAAAATCCAAGTATATGATGTTATAAGCCCAGCTCTGGTCATAAGTCTTGGTGGCCTCTTCAAAAAATTCTAGAAGGTTTGTCAGGCATGACCTTCCCTTACGGAAACCATGTTGGCTATCCCTCAAGATACTGTTACGTTCAAGAAATAAGTCCAGATCATCTTTTATGATAGATTCCAATATTTTGCACGCAATGCAAGTTAAACTGACTGGCCTGTAATTTCCTGGCTCAGTACGGTCCCCTTTCTTATATATTGATATTATATTGCCCTGTTTCCAATCATTTGGTATTTCTCCAGTTTCTAAAGACCGTCTGAAGATGGCGGATAGCGGCTTAAAGATGATCTCACCAACTTCCCTGAGCACTCTAGGATATAAGCCATTAGGACCCGCCGTCTGCCTTTATCTGCCTTTAGTTTATGCAACTTGTCTAATACTTCGTTATCCCTAACCTCAATTTCCGCTAAATAATCTTGAGCATTTAACATGCCCTCTGGCCGAATAAAGACCCACTCTGAGGTAAAATTCTCAACAAAGTAACTGTTTAAGGCATCCACAATATCCTTGTTATCAAATAGCAGCGATCCATTTTTATTCTTTATGCACTTAACCTGCTCTTTGACTTTCCTTTTTCTGCTACAGTACTGAAAGAAGCGCTTAGGGTTAGTTTTTGCCCCTTCTGCAATTTGTCTTTCATACAGTCTTCTAGCATTTTGACCACAGCCCGCATTTTACAGTATTCAGCCTTAGTGTTCTCATTGTTATCCTTTATGTAATATCTTATAAAGATTCCTCTTTTCCCTCAAAATCCTACAAATACTTTTGGTCATCCACTGAGGATTCTGCTTTTTCAGCTTACTTTTGGACACCTTTGGAATGAATTTGCATTGTGAATCAAGTCAAACCCCCTTAAATCTTTCCCACATCTCATTTACAGACTCACAGTCCAGGAGTGTCTCCCATTTTATTTCACTTAGATATGAGCGCATCCTGTCAAAGTTTGCTCACCTAAAATTGAAAATTTTTGTTTTTGAATACACCTTTTTAACTTCTCATGAAACATCAAAATTAACAGCAGAGTGATCACTTGTCCCAAGTGGCTCCAGTACCTCAACATTGCTAATTCTTTCTGGGTCATTACAGAGAACTAAGTCTAAAATTGCCTTCTCTCTTGTAGGTTTATAACCATACTGCACCAAAAAATTATCATTTATAACATCTAGAAATTCTTCCTCCCCCCTGCCCTGTCCTTTCACCATTTCCCAATCGATACCAGGATTTTTTAAGTCTCCCATAATAATAGTCCCTCCTCCTCTACAAGCTTGCGTAATCCTCTTAAAAAGCATTTCATTGACTGTACTGTCCAAAGCTGGTGGTCGATAGCATACTCCTATGTTTAAACCTGTCTCGTGTTTGCCAATGAGCCTGACCCAGATATCTTCACAGGGCAAGGAATGTTCAATTTCGGGAATTTCCTGTACATTTATGTTTTCGTTCACATAGATTGCTATACCCCCTCCTCGCCTATTACATCTATCCTTCCTAAAGAGCTTATAACCTTCTATATTATATTCATCTCCATCCTCTTCACTAAGCCATGTCTCTGTAATCCCAACTATGTCATAGCCCTCACTAATCATAATGGCCTCAAGCTCTGGAAATTTATTTTTTATGCTTCTTGCATTTAAATAAAAACATTTCAGGTTATTACTAATGCTCTTCCCCCTTGATTTCCCATGCGGCCGCTGCTTTAAGCCCCCCACTACGCTTTGTTGCTTTAAAAGTATATCATCAATAGTGCATGTAATGCCGTCAGCTATACTATATTCGAGGGTATTTTATTCATCATGGCATGTATGGCTGTTTCTATGTAACGTTTGGCTAAAGAGAGTAATTAACAACTCTAAACATGAAAAACACCTATAAAGACATTAACAGCTTGTTAAAATCCTGCTATTACAATTGTGGTTGGAACAAAAACCAGCAAACACAGTGGGTCCCCAGGAACGACATTGAATACCACTGCCCTAGAGCAATGCTCCCAGAATTGATAGGCTTCGTGACCTTACCAGACACAAAGCCACCGCCAAATATGAAATGAATCGGTTGAAATGTGTGGCCTGTAGAGCGCTCACAAGCAAATCTCTATGGATGCGGCGGCGGCCAACATGCTGCGACGATCACTGATCCGTAGTATCCCTGACTCTTCGTTCGACGATAAAATTAGCAGAGGATTAATTATTTTTGATAGTTGAGCTTTAAATTTGATGTTTTGCATGTGAGAAAATGAGTTGTGTCAGACGTTACTTTATCTTTGACACTTCAGGGTAGCTCATGTTTTAATATAACATGACAGGACGTGACACAACATAGCATATCATAACATAGCATAATATGTGGTGAGAACAGGCCATTCAGCTCAACAAGGCTCACCATTTTCCTCTCAGTTGTCACACCTCACCCTCAAGGATCCGCTTCACCTGAGTTCTGAGCTCCGGCCTGCTCCCGCATAATCAACTCCACACCCTGCAGCCACTCTTAATTATCCCATTATCTAATGAAGCCTATATATGTCAGGCTCTCGCACCGGTTCGGTGAGAAGTCTTGGTGCAGCTCATTATGTATACAGTTTGTGTTTCATTCCCTTTTATTCTGGCAGGCTCTCTGTCGGTCTAGCTCAACCTTTGTTATTTCTGGGAAGTGTTGTTTCCCGTGTTGTTTATATTTGCCCTCGCATCTGAAGCCTTGCTCCTAATGCAAATAGAACTATTTCTTTGCATTTGGATCCTCTTGCCTTTACTTTTGTATTTCAGGGTACAACAGTCAGTGCACTGAGATTGTTACATCAATAAAGTGAACCAAACATTTTGGATACTAAAATACTAGATGGTATCAGGCCCTCTATCAAGCCTGATCTTGAAAATTCCCGGAGTTTCTGCCACTACGACACAGCCAGGCCAGCTATTCAACACTGTGACCATTCAATGCGTGAAAAAATACTTCCTAATTTTGGTGTTAATCTACCCTTGGCTAACGTCCATTTGTTACTCCTAGTTCTGTAAAAAGAACTTGGCCTAAATAATCCTGCACAGTTAAATTTGTTGATCCCTTTTTCATATTTAACAACCTCAATCAGATCACTCCCAAAATCTCCTTTTACTAAGGCTGTTTTCCTATGAACTGATACATCTTGTTATTTTCATGTGTGCAGGTAGGGGAAAAAAACAAGAATAAAATTGTCATTGGAGGAAAAAAAACTACTGAAGTAGTGAGATAAAATGCACTTTTCAGAGGAGATCACGGGATGAAGCCTGTCATTGAGGAAGTTGGCTCAGTACAGTAGAGAAAGAGGAAATCAACATGAAGGAAATGAAGGTCTATCTTTAATTAATTAGTCAGGTCAAGGTCAGGGATTGGCAGATCCGGTTCTGAAGTACTGGTGTGTGTGTGTGTGTGTGTGTGTGTGTGTATGTGCGTAGTTTCCACCAATTACCTTGAATAAATATGACAATTGACCGTACACAAACATAGAATAATTGATAGGTTTGAACAGTAAAATGATTCATTTATGACCAGAACAACTTCTTTGGATAACGATTTTTTTTTTTTGGAATTGCTGCTAACGTGAGATTTAATTAATGGTTTGGCTAATTAAGCAATTAAACAATAGAGTTCACACTTGAGGCCTTCAAGCATGAGGAACCGACTACTTTTATTCTTAATTTATCAGGTTTTCCACCAAGTGTACTTTAAAGTCCCTGATAACTTTAATAATCAGTTCTCTTTTATCTGTGTTTTTTTAACCCGAGGGGTACTGAGTACACATACACAAAGTATGAGACAAAAACTAATTTTCCCCGAATAGATTTTCAGATCTAAAGATTTTTCTTTCTCACAGGCTGGATTTAAATTGGAACCTCTCCGTTTCAAGGTGACCTCACCTTGTACTCGAGTAATCCACTAATTTCCTTGGTTAGGAGCTCAACCAATCAGAGTTAATATTCAAATTCCATTTTAAGGGAAGTTAAAGGTAGAAGCATTCATATAGGAGGATTGATCTTCCTATGTCAGCGCATATGCAGCAGTGGTCAATACGTGTACAAACCTCAGAGAGCAAAAATAAGAAATAAATGGTGGACTGGGGGTTGTATTGTTGAACTTTGTTAATTGAAAGTGTATTAAGGTTCACTGCATTGCGAATAGTTGTATCTTTGTGACAATGGATGAGAATGATAGTCTTTCCCCAGCATTGTGTTTATTTGATGTGGGTGGTACCCAGGTAGCTTCCAGAGAGGTAAATGAAGATAGCAATGTTTTCTTCGAGTTAACTTAGCTACTATAAACATGATAAATGAGGCATTTTTGGTCTATGCCCATATGTCCAATCATTGTTATCCTTATAATACCGTGTAGTACAAGGTTTGCGCATTTCCCGAGCATTAAAAAAAATATTTATTTTGCGCTGCATCACTGATGAAGGGTCATTTGAAAACATGCGTTTCAACTTCAGTGCAAATTTTGCAGCACATTCTTGCGTTGAGGTCTCCGTGATTTATGATTTAGTGTATTTCTAAAGTGTAAGTGATTGGACATTTTCTGCGTTCATATTACATGATAGCTGAGGTTTCTTCCCACGCCCTTCACGTTTGAATGTCTTTATGATGTTATTGTCATGAACTGTGTCCAAATTCATATGAGCTGTTCTGTCTCGGACAGCAAGTACTGGTAAGTGATAAACGTGTATGTATGTGGCCTAAGGTCTGGGAAACACTCGGGGACGCAGGTATCATGTAGATACGTTTATCTGACGCTTACACAACTACCGTGTACTGGAGAAAACATAACACGCGTTCATGCACGTCTCAAAGAAGTTACCGTTTGTCTCTGACCTTTTCAAACATTTTATGACTTGGACCTTTTAATTGTAGGCCGGTCCAGTTGCATGTTTATCATCCCTTTGTGGTTTTTATGGGGATAGGAGACTGAATCCTATGCATGTCCTCCACACTTTCGGAAACTAAAGTACATCATTGTACCTTTATGGGAACAATGACTTGTCACTGGGGCAGAACCTTATAAGGTATGATTATTGTACCTTTGAAAGTGTATATGAACTTTTTTAGGCCCCAAAAGGGTACACATTGTTACCTTGAGGTCCAGTAATTAGCCCTTCGGGGTACATTCGCGTTGATTATACCTTGAGGGACAGAAATGGTGTCGATATAGTACCCCGATTTCTGAGAGTGCACAGTGAGAACTGCAAGCAACTGTTCTGTTTCTCTCGGTGGTCCAGCTGAGGTGTGCAAATCACTGCACTGGTGCCCACAGCTGCTTTAAACAGCTTGAGCAGATGGGCCACTTGTATTATGAGGTGGGGTAGTTTCCTGCGGACAAAAACTCCCTTTCGGAGTGACATTTTTATTAGTCGTGCATCACTGCTAAGGGCCTCCCAGCAATAAATAGCACAGGAGTGCAGTGGATTCTCCTCTCGTATTTGGAGTCGGTTACACTATTGTTGAAACCAAATGTCTGCTCTCTAGACGAATGGGCCCACCAAGTTAAAATGTTACTGACTGTGTCACTTTGCATCACTTCATGATATTTACAAAACAACAAATCTGCGTGCAGAAATGCTCAAATGAGACCGGATTTCAGACCTCACTCACTGCCATGGGTACAATCCCTAATTATAAAATGAATGAACTGGTGTCTGGAAATAAGTATAGACCCACATTTAGATTGAAACATAAGTGCATTAAATACAGCGATGTACCTTGCTTGGTTATTTGCCCATCACACTTCAATTAATACTTCTTCTTTCTTAACATTGCTTCTGTGGCTTAATTTATTTTATCACTTACTTACTGCTTCGAATATTGGGTAATCACACGTCCCTATTATGCTACCAGGTGTACAGCTAATTAGCCGTTATGAGCCAGTTCAAAGTCTCCCCTACCTGACATCACAAGGGAGAGTGATCACCCAGAAAAATGAAATCGGATCGAATGCTTGGCTGAAGGTGATCAGTTCTTCTTGCCTCTGGTTGGTTACTTCCCCATGTGATGTAAAGAGGGAAAAGATTTTGAAATGGCTTGTAATAACTAATTAGCTGTGCACCTGGTGACATAATAGGGGACCTTGAAGTTTGTTGAAGTCAGCACCCCCGTGTGGCCTCCCTGGGAGCTTGTAGAAAGTCTGCTTGACGCTCCACTGAGACTGGATGAATTGGGGGCTTGGCAGCCCTCAGCACGTACAGATTTTTTGGGAATGCCCTTGCAAAGTCAGTGAGTCCACAGAACCGGTCGAGTCTGGACTTTTGGATTCAGCATGACTTATCTCAACACCTTCTCTTTCAATTCTTGTTCTTTTTTGAGGAGAACACCTCAATTACTCAAAGACTGTTGGAAACCATGTGACATGCAGAATTGTGCTGTGAATCTGTGTACAATGCCTTTGTATCAGCGGGCTTGCCTTTCTCTGGCACTTTGTTAAATCAAAGTGACTCTTTTCATCCTCAGTGGCTTCTATTCTCACTCCTTTCTCACGTGTTAACCGCATACCAAAACCTCTCCATAATGCTGAGGCGCCCTCTAGTGGTTAAAGATATTACGCGATCCTGGAGCGCATGGTTGATTCACGGCAATTTTACTCAAGAATGCACAACTTATTTCCACACTGGGCTTCATTTGAAGTCTGACTCTTTCGCTACTTCGCCATAGACGGCACCAATCCTGGTTCTTTCATACCTGTAGCCATGCTATGCATTTCTGTCTTGATCCAGGTATCATGAGTACAACTGTGCGTATGAGGTAATACGCAGGTGTCTGGAGTACGGGGTAGAATGTGAAAAGAAAATAACGCCGAGGCCCTCATTTGTAAAACCTGTATGAGTAAGAAAGCTGATCCAGGATCAGTTTAGTATTTCCTGCTGATCGCAGTCATGTGAGGAGGTGGTTTGTACGTGTGTGTGTGTGTGCGTTTGTGTGTATTTATGTGTGCGTATATGTGTGTGTAGTGTAGGCGCAGGTGTGTGTTTTTATGTGTGCATATGCGTGTGTAGTGCAGGTGCATGTGTGTGTATTTATGTGTGGGCATGTGTGTGTGTTTGGGTGAGCATGTTCTGTGGGTGCATGTGTGTGTATTCATGTGCATATGTGTTTGTGTAGTGGAAGTGCATGCACGTATATATGCCTACTTATTTCCATGTGTTTGAGTGTGTATGTGTGTTTGGGTGTGTGTGTTGCGTGTGTGCGTCTGTGTATTTACGTGTGCGGATATGTATGTGTAGTGCGGGTGCAGGTGTGCGTTTTTATTTGTGTATATGTGTGTGTAGTGCGGGTGCTTGTGTGTGTATTTATGTGTGCTTATATGTTTGTGTTTACTTGAGCGTGTGTATGCATATGTGCTAATGTGTTTTTGTAGCGGGGGTGCATGTGTGTTTTTACATTTGCGGTCATTTGTACCACCATCTTGTTTCTTCTCTGTGACAGACTGTGGGTGTCTGTGTGTACCAGTCTTTGTGTGTCTGCATGTAACAGACTGTGTATGTGTGTCTGTGTCTAACGGACTGTATTGTCCGTTGCTAGGAGAGCATCTTGGAGCAGCATTACTGTGTCAGACAGCACTACAGAGTCATTAACACCCACTTCCTGGCCTCCTCTTCTGTTCAGTGGGAACTAATCTTGTTGTCAAGGTGTTCCCACCAGCTGGAACTTGACCTTTTCTTTGAGTAATGTGCACTTGGCGAGACATCCGGCCCAACTGCTTCCTATTCTGCAGCTTGTGTAAGTGTAGAGAGGAGAGCTCAACAGGAGAAGCAGTGTATCGAATCAGTTTAAAATGTATTTGTGTGGCATACCGTATATATGACAAAGATGTATTTGTGTGGCATATATATAGAGGGGAATTCTCACAGCATCCATCTGTTGTCCTGCTCATTCCTGGTCAGGGTAGCAGGGGCAGTACAGCCTTTCCCTGCATGCAGTAGGTGACAAGTTGGCCCTCGTGAAAATATCCTATAGTTATTCCTTAGTAATACTATAGACAGCCCCCATCCTGGTTCTTCCAAACCTGTAGCCATGCTATGCATTTCTGTCTTGATCCAGGTGTCATGAGTACAACTGTGCGTATGAAGTAATACGCAGGTGCCTGGAGTATGGGGTAGAATGTTGAAAGAAAATGACGCCGAGGCCCCCTTTTGTAAAACCTTTATGAGTAAGAGAGCTGATCCAGGATCAGTTTAGTATTTCCTGCTGACAGCAGTCGTGTGAGCAGGTGGGCAGGGGAAACTGATCAAAGGGGACTTGCAGTAGGGGACAAGTAGGCCCTCGTGAAAATATCCGATAGTTATTCCTTAGTAATACTATAGTTTTGGCATAACTATAGTATTACTGTAGTTTACATAGTATCAGTAGAGTAGTACTATTGCCATTACAACTATAGTATTACCACAGTCAACAGTACCATGATATTACTATAGTCCACACGACTGTATTGCTGTAGTTCGAATAACAATAGTATCACTATAGAAATACTACACTATGGTGGCGAAAATACCATCCCTTTACTATAGGATAACTACAGCTCGGAACTAAAGTAATTTTTCATGAGGAGGAATACACCCTGTACAGATCAGCATTCGTCACAGGGCCCAAACTCTATTCACTCATACCTATGGGCAATTCAAAGTCTCCAATTAGGCTAGCATGTGTCTTTGGGCTGTGGGTGGAGACTGAAGTACCCAGAGAAAACCCTCACAAGCACAGGCCAGAACTTGCAAATCTCTCTCAGAAAAGGCCCACGCTAGCGTCAAACCAACAACCTCCTTGCTATGAAGCGACTGCGCTACTCACTGCATCATTTCCTGCCCCATTTTCACAATGTGCTCCAAAAACACCCTGGCCTAAATCCATACATCAGTGAGCACCAAGCAGCTGCGGAAAGGACAGGACTCTCTGGATCCAGGAAGGAACCAGACTCTCGAGGGCGGATGGGGTGTGCTGTGGGCGGGTGGGGTGTGCTGTGGGCGGGTGGGGTGTGCTGTGGGCGGATGGGGTGTGCTGTGGGCGGGTGGGGTGTGCTGTGGGCGGGTGGGGGGTGTGCTGATGGGGTGGATGGGGGTGGGGTGCTGTGGGCGGGTGGGGTGTGCTGTGGGCGGGTTTGGTGTGCTGTGGGCGGATGGGGTGTGCTGTGGGCGGGTGGGGTGTGCTGTGGGGTGTGCTGTGGGCGGGTGGGGTGTGCTGTGGGCGGATGGGGTGTGCTGTGGGGTGTGCTGTGGGCGGGTGGGGTGTGCTGTGGGTGGATGGGGTGTGGGTTGAGAATCCGTACTCCTCTGACGGGCTCAGACAGTGGATTTCAATCACTTACAAGGGCAATTCGTCAACATCAATGAATCAGAAAATCAAATTTCAAGGACTGTTGTTGCGTAGTTTATCTGCTTGTTTTGCAAAGATGCCCGGAATTAGCAGCATTACTCCATCGCTTGGCGTTATTTTAGGCCTCCAATTTTGAATTAGGCCGACTCTAACTCACAGCAAATGGGCCTTATGGGTATTGCTAACCCCACTTGGCAGTGAGCTGCTGAAACAGAACCGCACTGCAGGTATCTGCTGCAGTGTTTTGAGATTGTTCTGTAGTGGGACGGCTCAGCTGAAATGTACTTTGCGCTGTGCGGTTTGGCTTCCGCCGCCGGCGCAGCTTTAAATCTCCTGCAGCGGACGTTTTGTTTTCTCAGGCTCGAGGCCAGCGTAAGTAACAAGGGAGGCGAGCAGGGACGGCTGCCAGACAGAGCGTTTCCACCTGCTTGCGTCCCCAGGTACTCTTGGAGGAGTTTGAGGACAGCTCAGTTTTCTGGCCCCTGAAGAAGAGTTCCCTGCAGATCCTGGCCATCTTCTGGACAGTCCTCCATGAATGTAGTTCTCTGTGGACATTTCATTATCATTACCTTCCTAAAGATTTTACAGTTTAAAAACAGATTAAAAAAATTTCATAGGTGGAGATTCTGTCAGTGTTTTGTGCTAAAATTCTCTCATTAGTAGAGTTTTCTCTTTTTTTGTCTACAACAGTTTTTACCCTCGCTGTGCATCTCTTTTTCTTGTTGTTTATCTCCTGTCAAAGCCAAATCTATCCACTCAGATCTGTCCCCAGTTTGTTCCATTTCACTTTACGTCCGATTAAGGCTCTGCCAGAATAAGCCAAATTGTTGTGTAAAGACAACACTTCCACTGTTTGACGCTCGGTTCCATGCCCCATCCCCTCAAACCTTCCAGGATGTCTGTGTCCAGGCGGCGCTGCTTGCATAACCTTTCCGGAAACATGTCAAAACTAATTACGCCCCAGAATGGCAGACGGAAAACACAGCAAAGAGAAATGTAAGATATCAAAATAAAAACAGTAGGCATAATGCAGAGGCTGTGCCCGAGGTCAGAGGTCTCTCAACGAACAAAACCGAGAAAAAAGACAGAAACGACTCTTTGTCCCCATACAGTTGCTCTTCTCTCTCCTGCCCGTCCCTGCAGACCCCACGAGCCCACCCTGGGGGCGTCGGAGATTTGAACAAACCTTTCATAAGCTCAGGTAAGGGGGGTTGCAGGTTAAGCATCGATGATGTAAAATGGAGGAGGTGTTTAGAAAAGGACCTCTGGTTTAGCCTAACTAAGTCGTGGATGGTTTGAACTTCTAAACATTTGTAGTGTTTTATTCCACATTTTACTCGAGCTCTTCTCATGCTCTTGCAATTATTTGGCTCATTTTCACTTTAGTTTTTAAATGCCTAAGTCTCATCTCAATTCCATGAAATTACTACTTTCTCTTGTCACCAACATAGCATTTGAGGCCCCTTGGATTACAGTAGACCTTAAGATTCTGAATTTTAAATCAGGAAAAAATATTTCAAATGTATTGTCGGAAAGGGGCGACACACAGATTAGCACTGGCCCTGCTCACTGGAGACAGCGAATAGCCCAGTAGGTCAGGGGTTCGACTGGGTCGGTTGATCTGAGGCAGGCCTGACCCTTCATTGATTTGTCAAATCAATTATAATTTACTTCAGATAAAAGTATCGGTTCAGGAACTGCAATGTAAAGTAAGAACCATCATGACTTATTCAACTGAATGACAGAGACAGGTAATGTCTTCACTGTTTGAGAAATCAGGTTCCACTCAGGGGAACTATAAACAAAATAAGAACAGCACAATACACGCCCTACTCTGTCTCTCTCGTTCCCTCTCTCTTCCACCCCATCTCTTTCTTTCTTTTCCTTCCATCCATCCCAAAGTCTCCCTCAGATTAACCCTTAGAGCACTGAAATTAATTTTTTGAAAACTTATCATGTGCTGTTGTAACCTACCATGTGGCTCCCCTGCGGGAGCTCTCTTAAGCAAAGTACCACATGATAGGTTTTCAACAGCTTTGAATTTGATATCTTGCATCATTCAGCTTCAATATTTGTGTGTAGCGCTCTAAGGGTTAAAAGATGAACAAAGGGCCAGCTTAAGGAGACAAGAGTACCTGGCTGCAGCAATATGGCCAACCTCCACTGTGGGGGGCCCGGAAACGAGCCCGGCCCCCACAGTGGAGGTCCCACAGTGGAGGTCGCCCATGTCGCTACAGCCAGACCTGTTTCTCCTCAAAAGCTCCTCAAAAAGGTGCTCTGTGAAACTGCTCCCCCTGCTGTTTAAGACTGGTGCTACACAAAATGCAAAGAGATGAGGTCCTACCCTGGCAGTATTAGGTTTCTTCCTGTCTTCCCAGAACTGCAATCTGTGGCGTAGCCAGCGGGGGTGCTAAGACACGTCCCTTTTTGACTGCAATTAGTAGTTCTCAATCATTTTCCTTTATTGACGCGTTTTCCAATTATCTTAATTGGCAACTGAAGACACGGTTTCTCTCCATATGCGATCTAACAGCGATGAAATCATGGGCTAAATTCAGTACAGAAAAATAATTTAGCTACGTAATAGGCCAATGCTTCGCGATAATTGAACTGGTCCGCGTTCCAATGAAACGCGGACTTTCATTCTTGGTATTGTGTGGGTTGGAAAACAAAAAGTGGCATTTGGCAGTTAAATAGGCTATAAAAAGCCTGCGGCTCAAGCTATTTGCGTGAGAGTAGACAGATATGCAATTTTGAATGACGTTGATTTAAATACAGCAAATACGCGTCCAGATGAATGATTGTCGTCTTACCTAATCAGGGAGAACAAGCAGCACCAGTTAACTGTGGAGTGCTCTCGGAGTGAACCTTCTGTTAATTATGAAAATGACTGAAAACAGGTCAGGACTAATAATTGTTTTAAACGGAAGTTTTGTGCAACCCAATTCTCTGTTCTTGTTCCGCAACTGTACTGAATTTCGCCCATGATTTAAACGCTGTTAGATCGTATATGGAGAGAAACCGTGTCTTCGGTTGCCAATTACGATAATTGGAAAACGCGTCAATAAAGGAAAATGATTAAGAACTACTAATTGCAGTCAAAAAGGGACGTGTCTTAGCACCCCCGCAGGCTACGCCACTGACTGCAGTCATTTTCATATGGGCTGCAGCTGCAAGTGACTGACTTCACATCATTACTACGCTGAAAATGCATTTTGTTGAAAAAAATCTACCGAAAAACAGGCAACCATTGAATGACCATTTATTAACCGCGTCACATCAAACTGAGTGACGTAAAAGTAACATCAATCCCTGTTTCTGTGTCCGATTACCTAGTTTCAGCATTTTAACGAAGATTTTTCAATAATTGGCCACGCGTCTAATCGCATCTTTGCATTGACATTGAATGTAATCTGTCGTGCGAACAATTCGGTCCGCGTCCGGTGTGAAAGCAGCTTAAGACGGTCAAGCAGGGTCAGGCTGTTTTACTTTTTTATGGTTTTTGTTGGATGAACAGCTCATCCACAGTTGCCTGACCTATAGTCAGCTAGTTCACCAGGCTGGCCTTCAACTCACTCAAACTACACAAGCAGCTTTAAAAAGCTTTGGCCAGCCACAGACCAGCTGTGACCAGCTGAGACCAGCTTAGAATCCTAGCTGCTAAGAACTCGTTCCCCAAGGAGCCTGCAACTTTATGGCAACACTACTCTGAGGCAGTGTCACTCCACTGTGGTGCTCCTGAAAACATTACAGGCTGTTTTTCTGGTTGTTTGAAAAATGCCCCCTCCACTGCACTGTGATTTTAGGGTCACACTTTAGATGAAGTGTTGCTCATAAAGGCTTTATACAGATTGTATAATGCCTTTATAAATTAGACATAATGTCTTCATACGTCATACATAAGCAAATGTCATGCTTTGTAAATGGTGAAATAACATATCCTTATTCAGCATGTGATGCCAGATGTGACAGTGACAATGTCACTTAGCTGACAATGTCACCCTTTATAGCATTTAGCCACTAGGTAAGTGACATTGTCAGTTATACATCTGGCATCGCATGCTGAATAAGGATGTGTTATTTCACCCTTTACAAAGCAGGACATTTGCTTATGTATAATTTATGAATACATTATACATGCTGTATAAAGCCTTTACGAGCAACACTTCATCTAAAGTGTGACCGATTTTAGAACAGATTACCCCAGCGAGACTCCAGTTGGCACTGGGATTGTTCAGCAAGGTTTGCTCTGTAGTGGAGGTACCACAGACTGCAGACTGAAGGTCAAAGGTCACAGCTGTGGACCCTTGCATGTGAGACTGCATCAGAAGTGGAAATGTCCTAATTTGATGAATTATGATGAACGTTTGCATAGTTCCTGGTGACACCATCACCTTGCAGTTAGGTAGCTGAAATTTTTATCCTAACAATGCCCAGTTGATCAGACAAGGTAGGTGATTGACTGGCCTGTAGCTGTGTGGGGTTAAGGGCCTTGCTCAAGGGCCCAACAGTTGTTCTTTACTGTGGCCACAGAGGGACTTGGACCACCACCCTTCTGAATCCTGGCCTTTAAGCTCTCATGAACTTATGAGGTCCATTTGAAATTCATTACCTATGATAACCCCCCAGGAAGTAAAGTAGGGATTACCTCATAATATCAGGACATGGTGGTTTAATATTTGATTGGTGCGAAGAATGAAGTCGTCTGTCTTGACAAGTCTTTTAGTCTAATGAGATCAAACTTCCTAATTTTTCTCTCAAAAGTAGAAAATATTCACTTATTTTAAGTTAGCATTTGCTTAACTGGTGAAATTTTCTCATTCCACTGGCAAATTTAGGAATCAGTCAAAACTATCTCAGCCCATTTGCAAATGTTTGTCTTGCTGAGAAAAAAAAGTGTTTAAGTACAAGATTAAGTCCATCATACCAAGGATTTTATTTTTCATTTTTTGCAGCGTGGGTTCTTAGGATATCTCTTCCACTATCGTCTGACCTGTGAGGTTCTCTTGTGGGTTGTTAAAAGCAGTTGAACACTGGCTTTGTCGGCAGGGGTCGACTGAAAAGATTTTGCATATAAAGGAGTGCGTTAAAGAAGTCGTATGGCGCAAACCGATGCATAAGGTGGGGTACTGTCTACCTACCATCACCCTGAGGCCTAATTATGACCCATCATTAGTGAGCAGATAGATTGCTTATCTAGATTTGAATTGCTTTAGTATGTAAATGGTATAAGGCATTGACGTGTGTTTATTTATTTATTTATAGTTTATTTGAATAGGGACAGATACAAAAACATAGATAAACTTGAAACAGTCATCTGATGTATGCATCGTAGTGTTTTTATCTGAAGCTAATTTACAACACTTGTCCCTAGTAGGGCTTTTGGTTAAAAATAATAAAACAGATTAGCATTATTAAAAATAGAAAAATGAAAAAGGGGAATAAAATAAAAAAAAAAAGATACAGAGAGCGCATTGTAAAAACTAAATGTGACAGCACGATTGTTGCTGAATTAGCCACAATTTGGTGTTTTTTTTTTGAACGAGAAGAATGTAGGAATACATTTCAAGTAGTCTGGCAGTGAGTTCCATAATTTTGTCCCTTTTACTGAGAAAACAGTTTGGGCGAAAGATGTTCTATGGAAAGGGACACTACAACTGCCTTTTGACGTTGCTCAAGTGGTGGATCTAGTAAAACTTTGCGATCTTGCTATTGTTTTGCAAAGGGGTGCGGGAGCAGCGTTATTTAGGCATTTGAAAACCAATTTAACAAAATGCAAGGAAATAAAATTAGCCAAACTTAAAATCATATGTTTGCTTGGAATTTGCCAGTGATGACACCTTATTCTCTTCTTGTCCAGGACTTTCAAGGCTCGGTTATAAAGACACTCTATGGCCTTAACTGATGACTGGTGAGCCTGGGACCATGTAGTTAAACCATAAGATATGTGTGAGAGAATCATAGAATTCATGAAGAGAAAAGCACAGTCAAAAGACAAACAGTTCCTTATAATCATAAAACAGCCCAAATTGGCCTTAATGGTTTTACAGATTTTCTTAATATGACTTTTAAAGTTTAACTGATAGTCTATAATTATTCTGAGATACTTTACTTCAGGTACTTGTTCAATGAGCTCACCATTGATTTTTATATTCAGGAGTTGCGTAAGAGGTCGTTTTTTAATGGAAAAGCAGACAAAGTTTGTCTTTTTAATGTTTAAAGTTAAACAAGATGAGGCCAGCCAAGATGATATTTTGTCTAAGTTGACAGTTAGTTTCTCAGACACGGAAGTACAGGTATTACCAGATACGAATACCACTGCGTCATCTGCATACATCTGTAGACCTATATCTGGGCATACACGTGGTAAATCATTGATATAAAGGCTGAAGAGTATAGGTCCCAAGACAGTGCCCTGAGGGATCCCTGTTTCAATTTTGAGAAAAATGGATCTCACATTATTAATTGTAACACACTGTTGATGGCCCTTTAAGTATGAGTAAAACCAGGACAATGACTATTTGGATAAATTGAATTTAGTTAATTTTGAAATTAAGACGTCATGATTTACTGTGTCAAATGCTTTTTTTTTTAGATCTAGAAATACTGCACCAACCACATTTCCCTTATCAAGTGAATGTTTGATATTTTTCAGTTAAAAAGCAAGTGGCAGATTCTGTAGAATGGTTGCGCCTGAATCCGAATTGCAAGGGGTGCAAATAATGGTTTGTCTCAAGGTAGTGCATCAGTTGTTCTGAGACAATCTTCTCCAGGACTTTAGATAAAACTGGAAGAAGACTAATAGGTCTATAATTACAAATCATTTCAGCATCTCCAGATGTAAAAAGTGGTATTACTAGAGCAGTTTTCCACCCATCTGGGAATTGCCCGGATTTAATGGAAATATTAATAAGATGGGTGAGAGGCTGGACTAGAATGCTACTATATTTCTGAAGAAAAGCTGTGTCCAAGTTATAAATATGTTTTGAGAAGGTGATATTTAGGTCCTATATAGCTTTCAGGACAGCTGTCTGGCCAACCTCCCTGAGCTGAAATGAGTTATCTTGATCATCAGGCAGGTCTATTGTTGTTAGGCCTACATCGTACCTGCTTGAGAAGCTTGAGGCAAGGTTTTTAACAGATTCTATGAGGAAATGATTGAACTCGTTTGTGACTTGTGCATTATCAGTGATAGTGTTTTCACCAATCTTAAGTTTATATTTGCTTTGGGTGGTGTAACCCTTTGGATTTAGTAGGCTGTTTAGTTGCTTCCAGATTATTTTGCCATTTCCTTTGGCCTCCGTTAGAGCTTGAATGTAATAATTTGATTTGGATATTCTGAGTTCTTAAACGGCTTGGTTATGCTAGCCCTTAAAATGTTTCAAATCAATGTCCCTACGAGTTTTGATAAAGGTTTTAGGGCATAGTCCCTTCTTTTCATTATTATTCAAATATTATCATTTATCCATGGTAGCTGAAATTTTCTATGGGATTTTTTTCACTTTTTAATGAATTTATCAACAATACACCCAATTGTAGACGTAAGCTTACTACAGCAGTCGTTTACATGGTCACATTGTTGGAGCTCATCCCAATTAACACCCTTTAACTCATTTTCAAATTCAGTCAGTTTTTTTCCAGGGATCTACCTTGTCAGTCGTTTCTTTGTGAGTTTTCTTGCAATCAATGTCAAGTTATGATCAGATAGACCAGTGACTAAATTATACGTTTTTATGATTCTGTCAGGTTTGTTCGCGAATATTAAATCTATCAGTGTCAAGGTATTCATGGTAATACGTGTGGGGGCTTCGATCTTCTGACTGAAGTTATGTTTAGATGTGAGATCTTTTAGTTTTTTTCCTGCAGTGTTTGTCCAACCAATTTGTATTAAAGTCTCCGAAGACAAGTACCTCACTGTTGTGCTTAAAGTTCTTAAACAGCGAATCCAGGCTTTCGCACAGCATCGCAGTGCACGCCGAAGGAGGGTTGTATACCACCAAGATGTTAAATAGCATGTTTTGTGACAATGTAACTTTAATGCATAGACATTCAGTAGATATATCAGCAGTCGGTGAAATGTCCTTTGTATTGAATGAGTCCTTAATTTATATCAGTACACCCCCTCCCCTTCCCACAGTTCGATCCCTTCTAGAACATTTATATCCCAGAACATCGATTATACTGGTCGCAATTTTATCATGCAGCCACGTTTCACTAATACACAAAAATCAATATTGGACTCAGATAACAATATTCTAATCTCATCACACTTGGGAACTAGACTTCGGATGTTTAAACGGCCTCCAAAAATACCTTTAGGTTTTACCGCAGGATCCCAAACCACTTTGGCATGATTAACCGTTTGAAAGAAAAGAGTCCGTCTCTGTTTCGTCGGTGCTTGTGTTTGGAGTGGTCTTACTTTAGCGGGAGCAGCTGTTCTTCGCCAGCCAGCGCTGTCAGCCGAGCGGTCCAGGGCGCTGGTTAATCCTACTTCGTTGCTTGTGGGCGTCCTGGCCTCCGTCAACCTTTCAACTGCACAGGCTGGGTCCTCTGCCTGTTCTGTTATCCTCTCCACGTCGTGATACTGTGTTCAGATCCCCGTGCCAGTCCCCGTCCTCGCTGGTCGATAGAGTCTGGAAACCTGCCGGTACTCCGGGCGGCGTGGAGGTGATCAGAGCAGTGTTATCTAGGGCAGGTAACTGTGCTCGTTGGTGATGGGGGAGGCCCGTCGCATTGTCAACAGGTATATCCACGAAGCCTGGGCCTGGATCGAGTTGAATGCTCCCGCAAGCAAGACTAATAGGAAAAGGTATGCTTCCGCGTAAGACTAATTTGCTTTGATGCACTTGGAGTGACATTGTCGTGCATAAAGTACGCCTTGGACCAAGAATTAAAAATGAACAGTAAATAGAGAGTTGCTCATATCCGAAATTATTCAGATGGGGTTTATCAGGAATAGAATCTGGTGTTTGATCATTTCTTAGGGACTTTGGTAGAGTTCTGGGTGTTGAGGATTCAAATACAGAGGCGAAAAATACCGCTTCAGCGCAAATAAACAGCAGGTAGAGACTCAGATCGTATTGTTTGTTTGTGTGCCGTCTCTGACATTGGAGTTGTTTCTGTTCAATATACGCACATAGGCTTTGTTTTCTAGAATATAGCAGCAATGATTGCCTCTTTTTGGGAGGCTTGATCACTCGATGTTTAAAATGCGTGAAGAAATTAGTTAATCCGATTAAAAGTGTAGCAAGTGCAGCAAGCACAGAGCCCCACCAACCGTGTCCGCGCGCCATCATAGCATGAGCGAGAGTCATGTTAAATAAAATGAAGGAATATGACATTCTTTGGTTGCTTGTTTTTGCTACTCAACAAATCAAACCAGTTTGTTCTGGTCTGTGGCCGACTCTGCAGTGTGGCTGAGGGTCCAGCAGCTCTGTTTCCCAGACTGAACTAGCGATCATATTGCAATAGGATCCCATCAGCTGCTTTTCCCACCCCTTACCTGAGTGCTCTCAGTCAGATCACACCCATCTTCCAACTCTGCTTTTACTGCAATCCCCACTACACACCTGTGAAGTTTTGCGGCTGCATCTTGCGTGGTTGTGACGCTATCACATTCACAAAATCTGTCAACAAACAAAAAAACCTGGCAAAGTCCTCAAAACTGCTTCTGTGGTAGGTTCCCACTGTAATTGGAGTCTCCAGGACCACTTTGCTATGATGAGACACACACACACACACACACACACACATACACTCACAAATAACAATGAAAATAATATCAGTCCATGCGGTCATGACTTGAAACAAGGCAGAAGCGCTCATAGCTCATCATAATCACAGCAAATGGAAAGAACAGGACATTCCGTCAAACAAAGCCACCCATTCTCCTACCACTGAAGAGTACCCAATAATTAGCCCTCTTAAGAACTGCGAAGTATCGACCTCTTTATCAAGCCAGGTCTAAAGAAACCACCAGACTTTCCGCACCAACAACATGACCCGGCAAGCCACTCCAAACTAAGGCCACTTGCTGTGTGAGGGGAAAACTAATATGTGTGAAATTCACCTTTCACCAACTTCCATTTGTGACTGCTACTTCTGGAAACAGAGCTTGACTTAAAATCGTGTTCAGTTCACTTTGTCAACCCCATAAAACCATCAGACCCATATATGGGTCAGTCAAATGCAGCTGTTGTATTCAAACCTGTGGAACTTCAGGCCTATGTTAAATTCTAGTGGAGATCCCAAGGTTTCCAAAGATCACAAATGTACCCTGTTACACTACAGGGAAATGTGTATAAAATGATGCGCAAGATCGAGAGATTTTCTGGGGTGTAATGCAATGGCCATAAAAACATATTTCTCACAATATAAGTGTGTAGCTTCAGTGATGCGCTGCAACAAGCAGATTCAGAATGTGTAACATTGTCCTACAATATTAAAAAATGCATTTTCTAACTTTGAGTAAACTTAAGGGGAAACGTAAGCAAAAAAGCCGAGTTTATGGGGTTAATCCCTTTAACGAAGAATGCCACAGCAGCACTGGGCATCAGTTGACTAAAAATGGTAAATTTTCTTCTTTCTGCTTCTTAGCCAACTATACCACACCTGTTTCCATGCGAAAAATAAAGATATAGCCGTTACCTTGAGTCTAGATGCATCATAAAAGTTTTTATTTAAATTTGTTTATAATGGTTCGTGGCCAAAAGGCAGTCACAGTGGTTTGACCAAAAGAAAGTGCTCAATTAAGGTTAGTTGAATAAACACAACTCGTAACTACATTTAGGATTTAATATCTGGAATTGGTTTAACAATGGTGGCAAAAAATGGAGAGATTTAAAATACAGCAGCCATGATAATGGAGCAGATGATAAAAGCAGTGATATCGCGTTATCACATTGCAAGCACAAATGATTATGGTTTCATACAATGCAATTAATGACTGCAGACTAATGAATGTTGTTATTACATAAATTAGATTTATCTTTCATAATAGAAAAGTGGGTTTGTACCCTGTTAATTACCAGAGATTTATTTTAATAAAGTAATGGCCTACATTCACAAACAGGACTACAACACTATATTATCTACCCTGAATAGCCTTAACTATAACCATGGGAACTGTAGTCAATTTGGCAGTACTTATTATACTATACTCTATGGTTATGTGGATTTTTTGACTACAATGCCCAGAGGCATAACATGTGTAAGGTCTGTACAGAGCACAAACTTAGCAAAAATTTGCAGCAATCCCCAAAACGAAAAACCCAATTTAAATAAAAAAACTATACTGGTGACAGAAAATAAATTAAAAAATAAATAACCATAAATATCAATAAAAATATGAATATAAACAGGGATTGATAACATCATGAAATTAAGGAAGAATTGTTGCTTTTGATTTCACAGTAAAATATAAGTTTCCCCAAAATCAAAATCCTACCCTTTCCAACATCCTTTTTCCAGCTTCTTTCCAACAAACCAACCTCCTAAAACTCATCCTTTCAACTTTATCTCCCGAAACACATGCCGAGACTCTCGTATTCCCTAAAGCAAAGACCCTGTTTCCTTCAGTCTTCCACGTATTCCTCCTTAAAAGAGCAAAACCTGAACCATCATCAAACTCACGACACATCAGTGTTTACACTTTCACTTCCTCAAAGTAAGCCCTCACATACTTCCTACATCCCAGTTTTTGTCGGGTCCTCCAGTTCTCATCACTCACATCCTGATTCTGACCATCCCCCCCACCCTCCCCCCTCCATCACAGCTCCAGGCCGAGGCAGAAGCCTAGGAGCTGATTATCTGACCAGACCAGGTTTCGTGCTTCGTTCCAGGGTTGAGGTGAGTGATAACCACCTCCACTGCCTGGATCTTCAGGTTTTTGGGCGGAATGGGGCACACCTTGTATGTGACCTCATCTCCCTCCATCAGCACATATTCCCCCTCGATACTTTCACCAAAAGAGAGACAGAGAGAGAGAGAGAGAGAGAGAGAGGGAAAAAGAGGAGGGAGAGAGAGAGAGTAAACAGTAAATTTCTACCCCTGTAACAAAGGGCAATCCATAATTATATTGCCATATTTTTTCAACAATTAACATTCAGAAATGGCTTAAGAGCAGTTGCCAAACAAATGCAATCTGTAATTGCCCCCAATATTTGTAATTTTCAGGATCGCCCCATTCCTGCTACAGATCAAGATAATTTACACTTAAAGATTCCCACAATGACAACGAAGAACCCGGCACATTCTGAGGTATTAAACTGGCATTTCCGCATTTTGTTTTGCTGCGGGGGCCACAGGCGGATGCTGCAGAGGCAACGAGGCTGTCCCTATGGGGCTATAGGCAGTTGCTATGGGGGCCACAAATCTGTTGCTGTGGGGCTATAAGGTATGTGAGCCACAAACTGTCATATGAGCCACAAGGCTGTTGCTAGGGGGCTACTACGCAATGTTCATGGGGCTACTCACTCAGAGATGTGGACGAAGATGTCCTCACCCCCGTGAGAAGGACGGATGAAGCCGTGGCCCTGTGACCTCGAGAAGGTTTTGCAGACACCCTTGAAGACAGGACCAGATGTGGCCCTCACTGTACTGTGGGGACAGACAGGGAGACAGTGAACCAGCATGGAAAACCAAAGTTCATTAAGTCCAGCAGTTATGTACAAGAAGACAGTGAGTATCTCCATTAGTACCTCAAGGACATTTCTATCCACTTAAACAGAACACGTTTGGCCAGTAAATGTGGGCAATTCTTGGAATTTCATTGAATGGCGATGAAAATAAACAACAATTGAGATCAACTGAAAATTGACAGTATGGACAAACAGCTCAGTGTAAAGGTTTTATGGAGCATTGAATATGAGGCCCCATCCTAAACATTTTGCACTCCATTAGAATTTGGACAGTCTCTGTGTCTAAAGATGGCACCAATTCTAAAAGAGCATCCACTATGAAAGTAAATATCTTCAGATATGTCCGATTTGCATTTCAAAATCATTATTCATGGCTTCCTTTAAATTTGCTGGAGTACACAGCCAAAACAAAAACAAATGCACATCTGTCCAAATACTTCTGGGAAACCCTGCACATATTCATACACACACACACACACACACACACACACACACACACACACATTTCTGTGTAATACTCCACCACTGAAATTTGTCAGACCTGGATTCTGTCAGTGGCATGTAAACACAGATACATTAGGTGTATAGAGATAATCTTATAATGCGCCCTTGCTGGCTCTTCACAGTGAATGAAAGCTGTTAATGGCCATTCAAATGCATTGAGTGACATTACTTATGTACATCCGTTCCAGCCAATTCCAGTGCGCAACATCATCTGTAGTCAAATAAAAATAGCAAACCGAAGGAGATTTTTACGCAACTGTCACCTACATATGCTGTATATGTCACATACTATGGACTTCA
Organism: Gymnothorax javanicus; assembly: GCA_029692085.1. NCBI lineage: Eukaryota > Metazoa > Chordata > Actinopteri > Anguilliformes > Muraenidae > Gymnothorax > Gymnothorax javanicus. The sequence goes on along the minus strand of CM056200.1, from coordinate 50,083,031 downwards.
TTCATTGAGTTTAGTAGAGATTCACATGTGTAGCCCAGGATTGTAATTTTCCATCTTTCTGTGGATAACCTCTGTGACTCACTCAGAAGGATTTGGTGACTCACTCAGCAGGACTCAGTGACTCACTCGGAAAGACTCAGCTACTGCCTGAATGATAGAGTTCTGCTACTGAGCATTCGCCTGTTTCAGAGCTTGGTGGCTGAAAGCTATTGATTTTGTCAGGAGTCTCACGTTACCTTATACGCTCAAATGAATTAAGCTCAGCAGATAAACTTTCTTGTCTAGCTCTCTCTCTCTTATTGTATCTCTCTCTCGGTGATTTTAAAACACTTGTCATGTCATGATTTGCTTCTGTTCCCTTAGAGCTGACTAATTTGCCCATCCTCACTCTCCCTGGTGTCTTTTAAGTGACAGACAGAATCAATCAAAGAACCTCACACACACAGGCACTCATACTAGCACTAACGCATGAATGCACGTGCAAAGATACACACACACACACACACACACACACACACATTCTACACACACACACACACACACACATTCTATCTCTCACACCCACGCGCACTCACACACACACACCCACACACACACACACCCACACACACACACTCTGGTTACTCACGCGGAGTACGTGCGGGTGCGTTTGGTGGGCAGGGGGCTGGGGAGCTCCCCGGGCTGTAGCGGTTTCCTCTCCCAGATGCGACTCCCCTCCCGCAGGAGGGGGAAGGAGAGGGAGAGGGGGGCTCGGGGGGACTGCAGGGGGGCGGGGTCAGAGGGAGGGGCGGGGTCCGGGTCAGCCATCGCCTCCTCCTCAGCGCTGCTGCTGGTCTGTCTGTGACTTCAGCTGGGTGACGGCCGCTAGCATGCAGCTGTCAGTCACCGCGCATGTCGGCCGTCCTGTGAGGGAGGAGTCCAGCAGGGGGAGGCCGACACCCGTGTCTGTCTGACCCGCTATTCAACAGTCCAGCCAAATCCTCCCAGGATCTCCTCCCCTCTGCACTGCAGCACTTCCTGCCACAGGAAGGACAGAGAATCACAAGTCAAAGAGCCATCGACACAGCTAATACAAAATAATACTCCAGTCTATCGCAGAGGTGAAATGGATGCAGTAATGAAAAAGACATGCGATAGACCAGAGGTGCCCAATCTTATCTCTAGTGGGCTGGTGTGAGAGCAGGTTTTGTATGTAGCCTAACATTACAATGCCCACTCTACTATTCAAGATCTTAACTGATGACAATACTTGGTTAATTAGTTGAATCAGGAGTCACAGAGGTGGGTGAAACAAAATCCTGGACCCACACTGGCCTTCTTTTGACAAGATTGGACAACCCTGGTTTAACGTATTTGAATCTTAATGTTGATAACAGTTATTCAGTTGGCTCTTGAGTAAAGGCAACCCAATCAACAGTTTAGCATCTCCACTGTTCACCCTGCTGCCACTGCTGCTGAAAAAAAAAAGCAAAAGAGCCTTTCAGGCTGACTTTGACACATTCACAGATGTGTCATTAACGTGCACAGTCCCAGTCAAATACCATCGTTAAAAATAGATTTGAAAAGCTGTTAATCAAAGGCACTCGTCCTCGATGCATAAACAGTTCAGACATGAATCTTTTCTAGGTCGGTTCCCGCAGGAAGTGGAGGTTCAATTGAGCGATGAATGATGTTTCATATGACGCACTGCATCTCTGAACAGGTAAACCTGCACAGTATGAATCATCTCCACTGAGCCTGGAGCTGACAGTTCAAAATCTCACTGACAAAATGTCCACAGGTGAAAAAAAGTGTATCCTGTTAGGCTAATAGAAAGGAGCAGCACTCCTGTTCACTGTTCCCCAGTGATCAGACTGCTCCAGGAAAAATTCAGCCCAAAACTGAAAAAGTAAACTGACACAGCCTGATAAAAGCTGTACCCAGAAAAAAAAACAGCAAGGTGAGGGAGGAGGACAAACAAAAAGGGAAAATGGACAGAGGCTGAAAAAAGAACAACAAGAGGTTGATAAGCTCCAAGTGTGGGGCCAAGAATGCCAGCACAAAACCAAACATTAACCCTCAGAGCGCTGAAATTAATTTTATAAATAAATAAATGTAATTAGCTTGCGTTGTTGAAAACCTACCATGTGGCAACTTGCTTGGGAGCTCTTTTCAACAAGTCGCCACACGATAGGTTTTCAACAGCTTTTACATCATTGAGCAACAATAGCGACATTTAACGCTCTCAGGGTCAATTTCCATACTGGGGTCATGGCACTGTTGCATTTATAGAGAGCTAACCTGCTGGGCAGAATGGTATTACCGCTTCAGCCTGAGAAACTTGAGTAACTTCACAAGTTTCTAAAAACTTCTCATCCGTAATCTCATTTTAAACCAATTACGTCCTCAGGCCCACAGATACGGAGAGAGGACCGTGCCAATAATCCTCTTCCACACAGCAATTTTCGTCCAGATAAACGGACAAAGACTCAATTCCAGTGGTTTAGCCAGTCAGATGTTTGCATTCTGACCTGTCTATCCAGAGGGTGAGAGCGATCACACACATGCACATGTGCGCGCACACACACACACACACACACACACACGTGAGCTCAATACTTACAACAAATGAATTTATGTAAGAGATAACAGGATCCCCTAAGGCTGAACGTGACAAGAAGGTCTTCAGTCACTATCTATATATAGATGCCTACACGGCATAAGGTGTCCTCTATTGAGAGAGTGGGTCCAGTAGCAACACAGGATGGGGTAGTTGACCACTGAAGAGACGTGAATACGTAAGACGTTCAATGCAGAGCACTGCCAAGGCACGACTAAAATGGTACTCAAAATCTTGAGTCTTCAGGAGCCCGCAGTCATAAATAAACCATTGAGAGAAAGGTTGCGATGCCCTAGCTAGAACAATGCATACGTTAATCCCAGTTGACGTCTGACTTGAGCCTGTGGTTGCCAATTTTCGCCGCACAGCAATATCATCTGTCACAACGGCACATTTTCGAGAACACGTCGCGTTTTTTTTTTTTTTTTTTAAATCAAGCAACATTCTTGAATTTTAAAATACTAAAGCAATAAGTTATCGATGGCATTAAATTATGATGTAACAGCCAGGTAAATACGGCACGCACGGCCTAGTTGCATAGCCGTCCAAAGAAACTAACTAGAGCCATAGGGAACGAACGGCTCCTATAGCTGATAACAGAATTAACGATGTTCATTCAACGTCTACGTGATCGTTCTTCCGTCGTAAAACGAGGAGTGTAAATAGTCCACTGAACGGATGAAATCGACCACAACCTTACTACTTGCCCCGGAGGTGAGAGGGCCAAACGATGCTTAGAACTGACCAAAGGATGCTGACAAAATAAATGTACGTTGAAACAATATATTGTCGCCTGGGTCAATTTCAGATGCAGTGAAAACGAATTTGTTCACATGTAAACAAGACTGAGCCATCGGTCCATTTTTCTCCAATGGAAAATAATTCATTTTTCACGTCAAAACAAGATTACCCACGTCAACCCTTCGATGTATCTAAATTTTGAAGGCGTGTGGGGGAAGGAAACCCCCATTCTTCGAGAATCAAACCGGTTCCATTTGATTCCAGAACATTCGCTTTAAACCCCATTGATGCGCGCAAGCTGCAACAACTGAGGGGAAGGAAACTCATCTCTAAATAATGAGGTTAATTTTGCATTGTGACAAAAGATTGGTCATCTGTACCAGGAAATATTACAGCTCGGTGACATACCACCCAGCGTGCAAGTAGCCCATTTAATAACTCAGCAGAAAATACCGCTAACAGCATCCAAAAGACCAAAAAAAATATGCGTTGGAAAACATGTAGTTACAACGACTGGATCCACTATTAATCAAATCTTTACCGTTTCAGTTACACCCTGTTGTCGTTCGTTCACAGGCTACAAATATCTTCTCATCATCAGAGCAACACAATTAACAAAAACAAACGCAAATAAGTGAAATAGCTTACCTTTATCTTTTTTTCTGTAAGAGATAGCGCGGCTGGATGTGACTCGCTGGAGCTCAAACACACCCCGGCTGACAGTGTGAAAGGACAAAAAACGGGCGGGGGGAGGAACAAGACCATACACTCGTTGACACGATTGGACGAGCACCAGATTCAACTCGCCAAGGAAAATAATCCCTCACAGCGGTACTGTTGCGCATTATATTCATGTCATTGTACGCTATTATTAGTCTAATAATAAAAATAATGATAATTTTATACTTATTTTATATGTCCAATAAAAATCGACCCCATTTCACTTCCCATTTGTCAGAAACCAATGGACAATCCACTTAAGTTTAATATCGGAATATAAGCATTATTGTATTTCTTTTTGATTCTAAAATTCCCAACAGCGTGGCGCAAAGTCACGGATGAACTGAGCATCCTTAGCGGGGAGGGCGGGATTTTTTGCTCAAGATGCCGTCATCAAGTTGAAGTACTCAAGTTTGAGGACATGCATTCGGTAGATGCAGCGATAACCGAGAACCATGGGCCTCGATAGCGTCGGACAGACGACAAGTTTTAGAAATAAGGGGACGTGCCTCGACCCCCCCACACACACACACACACACACACACACACCTCCCTCCTTAAACAATGGTTTCTCTGTGCGGCGCTAACTTGGCTGGCTGCGGCAGATTCTCAGAGAGAGAATCACTACGCCGTCAAAGAACTCGAAAACTGAGAGTGCGACATAAAGAACCGGGGTGAACACAGACACACGGACACGCTGAGACCAGAATATTAAACCTGCAAGGAAGGTTGACGCATCCACCACCGCTGAACTGGGGGAAGAAGTGGTTCTCAACTAAATGTACACAGTAAATACATTCCTAGTTTGTGTTGACATCTTTGCTTGCACCAACTTGACCCTGGCCTCCTAAATTCCTTGTATTGCTTCCATGCGGTCAGATTCAAAAATAAAATACGTAGCTAGATGCATGTAGCACGCAGCGTGGCATGATGGCGTCGAGTTGGTAACTGCTGGTTCGCATGAAAGAAACATCGTTTGCTTTGCCTGTCTGTGTCTGTGATTTCCTGGGTAGTGTGGATTTCCTACCGCAGTCCAAAGACTGAGGGGATAGGTTACTGGAGAGTCTTCATTACCCCTTTGTGCGCCACGTGTCCAGAAGTATGGGGACACTCCTTGCTCTGGGCTTTATTAAATTTTATTATTACATATAATTAAACTCCATGATATTCTTTGCTTGCAAGGTCAATTTATTGTCAAGAACTTGACCGGGGCGGCATTGAGCCCTGACCTCAACCCATAAAAAACAACTGGGATCAACTAGTAAGCTGACTTCAAGTCTGGCCTTTAGCCCAATGTAAATGATGCCTTTCCAAATCTCCACAGGAAAGTTCTTACATCTCATGGAGAGTCTTCTCAGAATTACAGCCCTGGGGCACCAGCTCCATATTAATGTCCGTGATTTTGAAGAAGATGTTGGATGAGCAGGTGTTCGATGTATGTACCCTGCGGTGTATTGGTATCTTGTTCACATTGGGTGGCTTTAAATTTCTTGTTATAACTGAGTATCAACACTGACAATAACATTTAGAACTGCCATGACACCAACTTTGACCTCAAGCCGCTAACACTTGGTTTACACTTACACTATGTCTCAACCAAGTTCAAAGATAGTAACATGCTTGGTGTAAACACTCATGCCAACACTAAGAGTCTCCAGAACACCAACTTTGAATCTGAGGCACTAAGTTCTCACAAACACCTGGTCTACGCAGAGTTCAGCCACAGTTTGGCGTTTCTTTACACCAACAAATACACCGTGTTATTCTAAACCAAACTTTGTGTTTATAAGTGGTAGTTTTCAAGTCACTTTTCATTTGCAATAACACTAAACTCCTAAGGATTAACACCAGTGGGAGTTCAAAACTGGTGTTTAATGCAACCCAAGTAGTTAACTACAGCCATGCCTAAATGCAGTCAGCTGACCATGCAAACTGCAGTCAAAATTGAATGACGCCCTAATGTATACCACTATGAAGAAGTTTGATGCTTTACAAACCAATTTCATCAGAAATAGTTTGCAGCAACTGGAGAAACTGCTTGAACTCATCTTTCTCACTCCAGCATGAGCTAAATTGAGGATTAGGACAGGAAGTGATGATCTCACACTTGCAGTCAGTAACGTGAGTGGTGTTTAACCAAGACATAGTGTAGAGGACTTCATAATAACACTTCATATAAATACTGAAACTATGTGTTGATAATGGTTGTTACACCAAGTGTTGACAGTGGTGATTACCGTAACCTTGCGTTTTGCCCTTCAGATTAACACTAACACCACCACCAAATACCCAACACTGATACCAACACCAACTTTAAAGTCACCCATTGTATTCCTGCCTCTCTCCCAGTGCATGCTGGGATACACTTGAGCCCCCTCTGCCCTCCTGTTCACACTTTCCTGTCCACGCGTTCTCTCAGAAAACAGTGGAATTATTCTTGTCCAGCCCATGATTTCTGAATATCATTCGTTAACACATCTTATCAAGTGCGTTTTTGGTTTTAAGACACACCTGGTTAATATTTAAGCATCCATCTCCATGTTTAGTACTTATTTCATTTGGTTATTGGGGTCTCTTAGCAATATACACACACAATCTTTTTATGTATGCTTTTCCCCTCTTTTTAATGAGAAAAAATGACCCCTGAATGAAGAATGCAGTCACCCATTTGCCATCAAATGCGTCCATTCATTGTGTGCCCATTGCGCCATCTAAAGGCATAATAGGTGAACAGCAGCCATATAGGTGAAGCCAGGACACTGCCCAACAGCTGTTCAGAAATTCGGTGCGCAGTAGGGTGTCGGTGCTTCCCCCTTATAAGGAATAATTGGCTATCAGAAGATATTAAAGATATATTTTACTCTGACAGGACTGTGAACATCAAACGCTTTCCCCAAGTCCAGGATCAGTCTTTTGTCAGTTACTGTTTCAAAGCTGTCAAGGGCACCACTTCTCTTGAAAAGTTAAAATGTTGGTGTAAGTCACAAAAACTTACTGAGCACATGTGGTGAAGTTGATCAGTGTTTTTATTGGCATTAAAATTTCTATACAAAGGGCAATTGATCAAAGAGTTGCAAATTTCTCAGGGAGCAATAGAGCAGCATTGAGATTCTACATCAATATTTCAACATAAATTACTGAATTAAAGGGTTAAATGGCATTTAACAAAGTGTTAATAGTGCACCAAATTCTAAATTCTATTGTTGTCACAGGAATTTTGGCTCAAAGATTTAGATACTGAATTTGACTTTCTGCCAAATATCTGCACACAGTAAATGCAGTAAGCCTCAACAAGCTGAAGCAGGTTTGGGATTTCAGTGGCAAAATTCCTCAGTAAGTGGACCATCAATATTAGAATCCATTAAGTGCTGTGAAGTGCCTGTACTTGTAAATCCCTGTAATGGAGGCATGTCATTAAACATTAAAAAACGGGTTCCTCCTAACACTCACATTCACAACTTTGATGACAGAAGAAACTGTATACAAGAGACACACAATGGAGAAGTAGTTCATTGTTGTATTTACATTAAGGAGATGACATATTTACAGCTCCACACAGGTTGAGTGACAGATGAAGAAGCAGTACTTCAGATGAATAGCAGTGCCAGCTCATCTTAATCACGTGAGGCCCTGTACAACAATCAGTTCCAACAACAAAACGAACCCAGAGCAAACTGAGGAGCTGGAGGCTACGCAAGCGTTTTCACTCCAGGTCAGATATCCCACAATCTCAGGAGGAAAAGAAATGGACTTAAAAAATGGCAGATGTGTCACAACAATGTTTTCCCACACAATCTTCATGAAAGTCAAATAAAATGAGCATTTTACCATACGCAGAGGCAGGGCGACGGTAGAAAAGATAAGCCGGTCTCACACCCCAGACCTGTCATATTACCATAATATGGCCGATGCTTTTGAGTACTCTAGTTTCCTCCCTCAGTCCAAAGACATGCATGTCAGGCTGATTGGAGACTCTAAATTGCCCATAGGTATGTGTGTGAGAGTGAATGATGTGTGAGCCCTGTGATGGATTGGTGAGCTGTCTGAGGTGGGTCCCTGTCTTTGCCCAGAGTCAGCTGGGATAGGCTCCAGCTCCCCTGCGACCCTTGTGAGGAATCAGCGGAATAGATGATGGATGGATAATGGATGGAAGGATTCAGAACTTTTTGAATTATTAAATTAGGGAATATTACATTTGAATGAGTAATGGCTCTACAGGAAACATTACTGAGCCACCACCATCAATAACTTCCTTCTCTATGCACCCAGAGTGTCTAAAGAAGATTTGACATGACTCCTCTTCAAAGGGGTTTTAGTTATTGCAATTTTTAAAAAGTACTAGTTTGGCCTGGTGGTGATGCTACAGCAAAGGTCACAAGGTGACCAACATCAATAGCAGCCCCGTATCAGACACAATCACAAGAAGTGTGACATGACTCCCATCTAAACTACTTGAGTTATTGCTCCTGGAAATATGAAGTTTGTCTTAGTGGCGATACAGGAAAGGTCATTGGGTCACAAAAAACAATACAGTTTGTCCTCTATGCACCTGGGATGAATACAAGTGGTTCCATGCAAATTCCATTTACCAGCAAGGACCATGCCACAACAATGTGACGTTAAAGGTTTAATGAATTGTGCGATTGAGAGGGTGGGTATGGAAGTGAAAGACGGATGTTTCTTGAGGTTGTCTGGAGGGCATGTTGAAGACTGGGTGGAGAGAGACTCAGTGTGTGGGTTCCGTCTCGGCGTTATCCACCTGAGCTGACGTCCAGCCCCCCAGACGGTACCTGAAAGAGACATGAGAGAGGTATTCCTCGGGTTGAACTGGAAGAGATGGGTGGGAAAAAGATGAAGGGATGAGGGTAGGGATGTGGATGGGATGAGGTAGGAAGGAATGAGGATGAATGGGAGCGGATGAAGGGATGTGGGGAGGGATGTGGATGGGATGAGTGAGGATGATTGGAAGAGAATGAAGGGATGAGGTAGGAAGGAGATGGATGAAGGTAAGGGGAAGAGGGGTGGGAGGGTCGAGAGATCTGAGCCAAACAGAGAGGAAGGGGCTGAACAGGCATAAATAGGCTTGTCAGGTGATTGAAGGTGGAGTTGAGGCGTGGCCCTGCTCCCGAACCTAAGTTAACTTATTAACTTCATTTCACTAGCAAGGACCAGGCCAAAAAGATGTGAAGTTAAAGGTTTAATGGATTGTGCGATTGAGAGGGTGGGTATGGAAGTGAAAGAGGGATGTTTGTTGAGGTTGTCTGGAGGACATGTTGAAGACTGGGTGGAGAGAGACTCAGTGTGTGGGTTCCCAATCGGCGTTATCCACCTGAGCTGACGTCGAGCCCCCAAAGAGTCAGAATTAAATTGAGCAGAGTTGAGCGTGTGTTTGATGGAGGTCTTTAAGATTGTTGCTGATATAAGTGCGATATGCCTGAGAAGACCATCGGCCGAGGACCTGGATGGTTTGGTCGGAGATGCCTGATCTGGCAGCTGTAGATGCTGCTCCGATACGGAAGGAGTGGCTTGAATAGTGTTCTGGGGAAATGCCTGAAGTGCTGAGGACTTGATGTAAATGTTTCTGGAACCAGAATTGAGTGGACATGTTGCGGTTTCAGTAAGAGAGTAGATGTTGAGGTGATGCTTTTGCTGCATATCTGTAGCTTATGTATCTGGTCAGGGGCTCATATGGGCTGAGATATGAATTGAGGCGGAAAATGTCGATGGGGAAGGAAACTTTCAACTGATTGGTTTTACTACTTCGGAGTGTGAATATGAGGGAGTCAGGAAAGTGAATGGTTATGTTAGATATACTGGGATGACAGGACGAATTGTAAATGGATGATGTTGGGGCGAATTCAGAGCATCTCAGGAAACTGAAAAAGAGCCAGTAGGAACATGCATTCTAGGGTTAAGTCAACCATGGGGGATAAGTAACCTGAACGTAGAGTGCGGATGCAGATGATGAGAAGGTCGGAGGTAAAAGGCAAGCGTCTAGTCTTTAGAGTGGGTTCTTGTTTCCGTAGGCCTTTGATTAACATGGTTACGCGAGAATGGGAGGTAGATGGACAGTGGGAGCCTGTGATTAGTTTGGTGAAAAAATGAATGTCCGGTAAGTAGGTTTGGTTGGTGGAGGCCCAGATATTTTGGACGGAATTTGCATGGGTGACGAAATTGCAGATGGATATGACGTCTAAGGAGAGAAATGACAGATTGTATATGGCGTGATAAGTTTTGAAAGCCTTCCAGCCGGTTTGGTACGCTGAGAGAATGCTTGGAGCGAGACTGTTGAGAATGGCTTCTTGAGAGGCATTACAGAGGCTTTCGAGCTGTGGAGTTGGTTGAAGGTTGTGGCTGAAAACAGTGGGACTGGTGTGGGATGCATGTCCGATTCTGGAGCCAAGAGTCTGAATTTCTGGAACGAGAAACGAGATAGTGAATCAGCAATGCGGTTGTGATGACCAGGAATGTGGGCTGCCCTGAGGATGAACTGTTGTTGAGTTGAAATTAGATTGAATCTGCGCAGGAACTGCATGATGGTTGGAGAATGGGATCGACCTTTATTTATGATTTCTACGACTGAGGTGTTGTCAGAGTGGATGAGTATAGACTGTTTGGACCATTCGTGCCCCCAAAGGATGGAGGCTATTACTATGGGGTGCAGTTCGTAAAGCGCGGATGAAGGGGAATGGGACTCTGAGTTGAGAGATTTGAACTCTGTGGGCCACGTGGAAGCGAACCATCTACCTCTCCAGTAACCGCCAAAACCTAAGGAATGGGCTGCACCTGTGTACAGCTGAATGTCCTCAGGTTGAGTGACAAAATCATCGTAGAAGAATGAAATACCATTCAAAGACGACAGGAAGTGTTGCCACATTCACATTTCAATTTTGCTTTTCTGATCTAGGTCAAGATTTGAGAGAAATGATTTTGCTTGAGGGATAATGCGAATGGAGTAATTGAGGTGGCCAAGGAGGGTGAGAAGCTGGTATTTGGTGCATCTGTCTGCGAGGAGATAGTTTGAGAGTAGCAGAGAGATTCTCTGTATTTTCTCAGATGGCAGAGATGCTTGAAATGAAATAGAGTGCAGAGTGATACCGAGGTACTCAATGTAAGTGCTGGGCCCTAAGGTTTTTTCTTTGGAAAGAGGGACACCGAGATCTGAAAAGGCTTTTGTTAGGGTAGTGAGCCCGTGACAAGGAGGTGAGGACGATGGAGTGACCATGAGAAAATCGTCTAGAAGATGGAGTATGTTGGAAGTCTGTAGGTGTTGTTTAGAATCCGGCACAGTGCTTCGGAGAGAGAGTCAAAGATCTTGGGACTGCTTCTGCAGCCAAAGGGAAGGCTCACGGAAAAATAATAGGCTCCCCTCCAGCAGACTCCGAAGAAAGGCCAGAAGTCAGGATGGATAGGCAAGACTTTAAATGCGCTGGTGATGTCTGCTTTAAAACCCCTTGCCACTCCGACGGCCCGAGGTTAAAAACAAGAACAGCTTTCAATTTACTTTGGCTACGCCTTGGATAGGCATTTTTTGGCAAATGTTACTGGAATGGTAAGGGGTTTAGATGGATGAGAGTAATGGCATGCTTGATTGTTGCATATTGCATGGAAAAATCTGGACTCGGAATAAGACCATTTATGCTTTGAATGTGTGAGCCATGAGGGGAAGACAGATCTACCATTAATCGTTTTTTTCCCCAGAGTATTTTCGAGTGGCAACACCTATTGGACTGATGCGGAACACTGGAAAAAAAGGCTGGTGGAATGGGCCTATCATAAATCCCTCTTTGACTTCTTTAGCCAATAAGGTGTCAACGGTGTGAGGTTCAGTGAGACCTGACTGAAGATTGTGGGAGATGTGGTGTGTGTCAGGAAGTACTTCAATACCAGGGTGAAAACCATGTGTGAAACCATTGATAAGAAAGTGAACAAACTGTCTATCTGGATGGTTTTGAAGAGCAGTGGCCTGGGCATTTATCTTAATAGGTGTGCCAAGATGCTGTGCTAGTCAGTCTGCCGGTATGGTTGGATTGTGGGGGCAGGTGTTGCTGGCATGGGCACCTCCGCAGAAGGAGCAAACATGTAGGAGGCAGCAGTTGGAGAGAGTACAGCCAAGGTCGTTAAAGTTATTACATAACATCCTGCTGCCCTGATAGAGGATTGGCCTTCCCCGTTTGTCAACCCCCTTTGACATGGGGGCATTAACTGAAGGACGTGTGTCTACGGGCTTAGGGATGACGGGAGGGGGTGGTGCGGAGGGTGACAATCAGTTAAAGACTGTGGTGCCGCGCCACGAAGAGGAACGTGCGCAAGATTGGAGAGCAGTGACTTTGTATGCTGTGGCTGGGTGGGAGGGGGCTCCGCAAAACTCGCAAGAAAGTGAAGTGCGGGCTGCGAAGATATGGCAGTAAAGCTCTCTGAGTCAAGGGCGCCCCAGTAGGCTATGTTCCCCGGTTGAATTGTAAAATCCGGCCAGCTGCCTGGTTAGCAAAGTGGACATGATACCTATAAAACCCAGTCCCTCCGAAACGTAAGGCAATGTCAAGCACTATATAATTATCCAGCTCGGGCCTCCGGGCAGGAAAAGCTGAACAAATGATGTCGCGGTATAATGAAAATGCTAGAGCGGGACGAGGAGGAGGGAGCGCCGCGAGTGCGGTGGCTTGGAAAGCTGGTGGCTGAACGTGATGGTGAATGTAGTTGTTGTGAACCGGGCAGGCGATGGGTCTTGCGGCTCTGCTTATGACACCTGCGGTCGTCGGTCTGTGATGACAGATGAGAGGAGGCGTCGGAACTACCTGGAGTCGGGGAAATCTCGTTTGGTGATCTTGAACAGAGAAGCCGGCATGGTCGCGGAACTTTAACCACTGAACGCAATCTGCCCGGTCGGGACACTTGGCTATGGTCTGGCTCCTCTGTCCCGCCTGGATGGCCAGTTTCAATGGTGTCATCGAACAATTCCTCGTCTGATTCCGGCGCGTTGATTTGAACTTCGGAGTCCATGGTAAGATGTCTCGTTGAAAGCTAGTTCAATAATTGTTTTGATGTGTGAAGCACGATTGGTCTGTACTCGAGAGATCTGGGCCAAACAGAGAGAAAGGGGCTGAACAGGTATAAGTAGGTGGGGTTGGGGCGTGGCCCTGCTCCTGAGCCTAAGTTAACTTATTAACTTCATTTAAAACTGTCAAGTCACAGCGATTTTTAAAAATGTAAAATTTTCTCTGGTGGTGGCACTATAGCTAAGGTCAGAGGGTGACCAACATCAATAACAGGCTTGGTCTCTGCCTCAGACACAATCAAAAGATGCATGACATGATTCCCATCGAAACTGTTTGAGTTACTGTATTTTGAAATGCAAAGTTTGGCCAGGTGATGGCACTAGGTGAAAGGTTGTCAAGTCACACAAAACAATACGATTTGTCCTCTATGCACCAGGGATGAACACAAAAAGTTTTGTACGATTCTCACAAAAACCGTTTGAGTTATGCGCTAACACAAAGGATCTGCGGCAGCGGCTGTGGTGGCCTAGGCAAAAACATAATATCCGTGAACGCTTCATTTCGTGGATATAGATACGAAAGATATTACGTATTGTCAACACTGAAAGCAAAGGCCATTTAGTCTTGCATCATGGATGTGGTATATGACATCTCTTTTTGTCATACATATGTCTGTGTCCATCTTTACTTTCAGGCAGACTGATGCAAGTGGATGCTGGAGGAGACCAACTGGTGGCAGGGGTGAACTATAATGATGAGGTGTTCTGTTTGGACAAGGAAGCTACAGTAAACTAGAGTAAGCTTGGGCACTCTGTACCCTGGGAGTGGATTTCGGGGGCCCTGGTGTACTACAGTTGTGGCCCCATTAGCTGCTGGGGTGTCAAGAAAGAGATGGACATCTACTTAAGGGAGGTAAGCCAGGAGTCTTTCACACTGTCAGAGGCAAAGCGTGTGACACATTGATAGAAGCGGAAGACTGGATGCACAGCTAGATTGCCTATCCTGCTTGTTGTGTTGGAGGACTGAAAGATAATGTGCCTTAGCACTTCAGATCCTCTTAGCGCATTTATATGAACTGCGGCCGCTAGTGGCGCAAACAGGTATTGCACTGCACATGCACATTTTGTAAGTTTGTTGTAGACACACTCACACATACACACGCAAACGGACAGACAGACAGATATAATGATGACAGTATCATTTTGGAAAATTATTTTTCCATAAAAACTGAAAAAAAATGCAACTGGATTTGATGAGTGGCCATTTTTATCCTTTACCGTGATTATACGGCTCGTGCAGCAGAGCATGCATGCAGCCCCTGTACTAACTGCGGATAAACACCTGCTAACATACGTCTGTAATCCATCTAGTGCCCTGCAATACATGCTCAGAGAGCTCGATTAAGCAAACGTATCACTTGCCTGTAAACTTGCCATTAAATACAAGGTCAGTGCAGTCATTAAAACCCTTGTCCCTCCAGTTCTTTTGAGTGTGTTGTTCAGAACATTAGCTATTGCTGGCCTTTGCTTCATTTGACTCATATCTTACCACAGCACCTCATCATATTGGACTGTATGCAATGCTTGTTTTCTATTAATATTTATATATTCAGTGAATTTTACGCCTACCAGCATATTTCAGCGTTTTCCTACAAGACCCTAAATTTCTGTGCTCATGCAGTCACAGGGGGTGACTCCAAAAATGTGCCAGGGGGACAGCCATTGGCAGCACGTTGAGGGGAAGTTGGTCATGATTGAAGTGGCGACTGATGGGAGTGTTTATGGAGTCAACAACGAGGGAAACGTATTTCGCAGGTAAGATGCTTGTTCAACAGCGTAGAGACATGAGCACACCTACTTGACGGTTAAAACATTATTTTCAAGAAATGTTGTTTCTGTCCATTATTATTGTCAGGGTTTGATAAGTTAATCATTTTTAACCCGCTTGGCCTCTAGGCCAATCAGGCTTATGCTGTGGTTAGATGCCTTTTTGATGGTCTGTCGTGTGTCCGTGCATCCGTAAACTTTTTTGCCTTGTCAGTGCTCTAGCACCTTCAGTTTTCCATGGATCCCTTTTTATATTTTATTTGCATGGACATGGGATGAAAATCTAGGCCAAGTTTGATTTTGGCCATGTTTGGCTAAGTGGGCACAGTGGCTTTGCTACTATTTTTTTTTTTTTTTTAAATTTGGCATCTCCAATCCCACCCGAATCTGGAATGCCCAATTGGTGAACTATGTACAAGGCTTGCTCGTTTGCGACCCCTTGTTGCCAATTCAGGAGAGTGTAGACAGTTCGCGGCTCTCCTCCGAAGCACGCGCCTGTCAGCCACTGCTTCTTATACACTCACTGGTTGAATCTTCGCAGGTTCAGAACGAGGGAGGATACCCGGACATGAACAGACTATGAATCTTCCTGACGAGTGCCCGTCTGGCCAACAGGAGGCGCTTGAGCAACGAACAAGGCAACTATTATTTTCCCTTCCCGGCAGTCCCTTCCCAATTTGCAACCCTGTAGCGCAATAGCCAATTGTGCGGTACTCTGAAAAAGCTGCCGACCACTGCCGGCTGGTATGAAGCGGGGATCGAACCCGTAACATGGTAGTCACTTCCGCTTCGCAACGCGATGCTTTACCGAGTGAGCTATCCGGCAGCTGCTACTATTTTTTGAATTAGTGTCTCTTTAGTCCCGTTATCTGTGCTCTCTGTTTTCTTGTTTGCAGCCTCGCCCTTCTCTGTACTCAGTCTCCCTGTGCTCACCTGCCCCAAATACAGTTAATCATCCTCTGTGTATTTAAGCCCTCAGTTTGTGTCAAGTTATGCCAGTTTGCCTCAGAGTTTTTTCCTCTTTATCGCCTATTAGCCTTTTCTAGTGATTGCCTTCTTGTGTATTGACTTCTTTTGTTCCTGGTTTAAAAGTTTTGGATTTGCCTCATGTCTGTATTGTTTCTCCCATGTCCTTGGACTGTCCTTTGGATTCTCTTCTGTTCATGCTCCTGTTCTTCATTCCGTCAGTCAGGTTACCTATGCTCTGCCTGTTCCTCGACTTTGATTCTGCTTACTGTTTTTGTGCTGCAGACCTCCAGTTGGCTGTTAGACGTGGACTGTTCGGCCACTCTTGCAGATCTAATGTGAAACTGCATCCCGGTCTTAGGCACCCTGCACTTTAAATTTAAATCTGCTTTAGATGTTTACCTTTTGTCTTCCACATTAGGGTTGCTGAAGATAAGAAGTAAATTTGAAATTCCAAATGCTATTCCATTAAAAATAGTCGATACAGATATTATAGTCTTGACAGAGCCTTGATGTCAACATCATCATGGCTGTCTGCAGTTACTTGGAGGGACAGACACAAGTGAGACAGTCTGCAGAAGAATGATGGCAAGTTTTCCACTCTGCTTAGAACAAGCAAACGCCAATCATCTTATAAAACTATAGCACAACAGGACAGATTGCCAAATTTTTAAACCGAGTGTAGTCATGCCAAATATAGGTTTGGCTGAGTTTTTACACCTTTATTTAGTACATTTCTCAGTTATAATAAACTTTTAATTTCATAATTTTTGCAAGCATATTTGCCCTACAAAATTGCTTTAAATGTGCCTAAGACTTTTGCACAGTATTGTATGTCATCTGCCTAGCAGTGCAAGTTAATTCCCTGCTTTCTCATATCATTTCCCATGGGGAGCATTTATTGGGAAAAGAGCAAGGGCCCAAGGATGGACCCTTAGAAAACTCCAAATATTACTTGCATTGACATAGAGGATTTATTGTTTACATGAGCAATGTAAAAAAGGGACCCAAATTAAAAATTCACTACCCTTCAGGGACTCCATAAAATACACATTCCAGTGTAGCCTAGTGAACAATAGACTCATTCTTTGACCCCCTTATACCCTCCTGTGACCCATTTTTGGTCTTCACCCCCAGTTTATGAAACCCTACTGTACAGTCACTAGTTGCAAATTTTATTATACACATTTTGTCCACGTTTCAAATAGGCATTTTTAGAAAGCTTTATTTTGAGGCAGCCACATTTACTACCAAATACCAGGTTTTGAATTAGTAAGGGTGCATATTTACATTATTTCCCTATTGATTTCCTGATTTTGGGCTTTACTTTAAAGCATCTAATTACATCTATAGGTCCATCATAACCATCATGCATCTTTGTAACTTTTGGAGGAGACACACGGAGACTCATTACAAAGACTATGCTTATTTTGCATCAGAATTTATCATTCAGTTTAGAAAGACATGACTACTCTGCCTGATATGCCAACAGTGGAAGAACAAACTCAATTAAACTAACAGTTATGTACCAAGCTCTGTATGAACGGAATTCGCTCTCAAGGCAAATCACACAAGAAACCAGTAAATTTTTTTTACGCTTTATTAAAACTACATCTTTGGCCAATGAATATCGAACAGATGCAGAAATTAACAAAATGTTTGGAGATGAAAGTTTGTATACAGCTAGTACTGCACAGGTACAATCTTTTCAATATAATATTAACACCACAGCCATTGAGCTGTCCTGCTAATGTGTCCGTCGCTATCCCAACAGAGATGGCATAACATTGTGTGAGCCTGCAGGAGAGAACTGGACCCAGATTGACGTTGACAACAGCAAGCATGTGAGCTATGACCTGGGGCATCTGTGGGTCATCACTAAAGTTAACCACATCCTGGATTGCATCTTTGAGGAGCCTTAATCCCATTTAACTGTCTGCAAATACTTTGCTAACACACCCCAAGCAGTGCATAGGATTACCTGCAACTGAGCTGTAACAGAATTCTCAGAATTGATTAATCTAGTCTGTGCTTCTATCAACTTTCTATTCAATAAAATGCTTTCAAGTGCATTCATCTCCATGAACAAAACATTATTTCCGTCATTTTATTTTTCTTCAGGGAAAGTAGGATGATACATCGGGCATTGTGCATGGTATAAAAGGTAAAGAGCATATACTTTTAAAGCATGGCCATACCCCCCTTTCACCTGTTTGATGGTAGGTGGTTCAAGCATAATGTGTGTTGAAGGGTTGTCCCAACATTTCCTAACAAGAAAATGCCAAACCACATTCCGCACAATCAAGAAATGCATATGCAGAGTGTGCGAGTGCTATCTTGGCCTGCCAATAGGAATGGGGGAAAATTCTGTTTGCCAGACTTGACCGATTGGTGTCTTTTGCACCCAAGTGCTTAATGTGTGATTAAGACATGGTGATGTTGCACAGTGGTAAAGAGTCGACAAAATTTTATGGACTCTGTTACACCAGACATACTGTTTATTTTCAGTGAGCGATTAAATTCACGTTAGAACATCTAATTATGAGCTGTACTGTTTTCAATATGGCAGAGGGTGAACAGACTTTTCAAGTCACTCCATTTGTCATTCACTGAATTTCCTATGATATTCCAACTTCGATGGACTTAGGGCTGTATCTTTTGGTTGTTGGCAAAGGGCATTATTTGAAAAATAAGCTTGAATTTTACTGTATTTTTCATGTTCAGTTGTCTGAGAGAAGCTTTGGTCTGACAGGTATTGTATTTCTATGTGTCTAATTTGATATAGAGCAGTGGTTGTCGATGTCTATCTTGGCCCACTCTGTGTGCTCCTTTTTGTTCCAGCCACAACAGCACTTGCAGAATTTTAACACGCTGTTAGTTCGTACTAAGAAGGTCATAAGCAACGCCAAGTGTTTGTTCTATACCAACGCCTGCCATAGGTTCATACGCCCTAAACCCCTTTGTGCAGATATAGACGCCGGTGTCTGTAAATTCCGAAATTGAATTCCTAAACAATTCTGTAATTGAATGTCCAAATGTCCAGCATCACTGGAATAATTTTCCCGAGTCTCTGTGACACAAATACTGAGTAATAAAGCTTAAATAGGCTCATGCACAACAGGAAGAATTGGCATAATTTTGTATTCTGCACAAAGGGGTTGATCTTCGGTCTCTGCATACAACTGACCTTATATGACCTCCGAAAAACTATCAGTCCATCCATCCTTTGTGCGGAGCGAACATGTCTGATTAATTCAAAATCCGTCCACTCCTCCCGCTGATCTTGCGCCAACAAGATACGTGCAACAATTGGCTGGACACCAGTATGCCTCACAACCCTTTAAGGTAAGGTGTGACCCTTAAATTCACCAAAATTTGAAAAAATATCATTTTTCATTTTTTCTCAATATCACTACTCAGAATATATTCATGGTGGCTTTTGAAGGCATAATAATTGAACATTGACAATATCTGGTTGGAACATTGATGATACTTGGTCAAAAAATATTAATCTAACTTTGAGACAGATTTTTTCTGTAAGGGAATTTCCGCCACATAAATCCAGATATCTCGAGAACGTGTGAAGATATCTGTATGACATTTTTGTGAATGAGTAGATCTCACTCTGATCTACGTTTTGAGCCAAAGAAAACAGTAATATCCATGTTGGGGTGTCTTAAGCCGCGTTTCCATTGGGGTACTTTCGGTATAGTACCCTTGGAACCGCACTTTTGGTACCAAACTCGTAGATCTGGTTTGCGTTTCCACTGCAGACAGTACCCTTAAATGTAGGCGGGTTTTTTTTTTTTTTTTTACCGGATGGTAAAATGCAATGCAAAACGCGAATACACGCGAAACGCATTGACTTTGAATGTAATCTGTCCTGCGAAAAATTCGTTTCGCGTCCTAGTTCGGGAGCCAGCATGGTGAACCTGGAATTGCCAGTAAAAGTTTTTTTCTCTGCTGATTATGGTGGTGTTGGGGTCCCTCTTCAAGAATCTGAGTGATGGCCAGCTGCCACTATTGGGGAATTTCAGATATTAACCCTTTGATGTCTACATGCCTCATCTTTTGAGTCGTATTCTTTTTTATGGAATTATTCCCCACTGAATGGACATACTTCATTTTTTCTGAATGCAAATTGACCCCAGTACATCTTTGAGTCATGAATATGGGTAATTATTCCAGTGGGATTATGAAAAGCACTACTTTAACCCTTTGTTTTCACCGCCGACAATGACAAATCCAGTCATCTTCCTGAAGGTCAGGAAATTTCATTTTGTATTGATATTCTTGACATTTTGGGGATAAAAGGTAAGCTGTTCAACTGATATGTTTTTTTTCTATCAAAAATCCAAAATTTCATGAAATTAACCCTTTTCCTCCAGAGCGATACTGAATTCAACACCTCTTACCAGCTTAAGACAACTTGTTGCAAAGCAGCTCAGTAGATGGCTCTGTAGGTCGCCTAGGCCCAAGTTAATTTAGTTCACTAACAACACGAAAGGTGCCCTAAATGCAGTTTATTCAAGAGTTATTGGTCTGTCATCAAGTTCCCAGGAAGTTGACATTCAGGATGTCATCTCGCATGAACTTGCACCAGTGCCAGCTTCTATGTTCACTGAAAAGGGGATGAGAATTGCAAAGAGCAAATCTGCCCTGAAGAATAAACTGCAAGTGGAAGAGTCAGACCGTAATAGGGGACATGCAGATGCCACCATCATAGATGGCTCTGCTTTGCTATGGGCTGTTCATTGGCCAGAGCAGGGAGTTTTCTCAGACTTCATTGATTATTTCAAAAACCGCATTGCCAAGTATCTTGAGACAAGTGATGTATACCTGATCTTTGACCGGTACCAAGACTTCAGTATCAAGTAGCTAGGGGTGGGCGACAAACTGGAGTCACTCGTATTCACCAGTTAAACTGCAAAACCAAATTGCCATCGCAGACGGTTATTCTGACTGTTGTTGAGAATAAGAAGCAACTCATGCGTATCATCTGTCAGGACCTGCGGCAAGTTAGGTTGTTTCATACGCGTCTTAAAGGCCCCAAGCTAGTTGTTACAGGGGAAGATCCATGCCCCATCAAAATCTCGAATGGAGGTGAGGATGTTGAGACAAGATTTGATCTGAAAACTTCTCATGAGGAGGCAGATATCATAATTGTTCAGCAGTTAGTGAAATGTGCACCAGACGCAAGGACAGTAATAGTGATATGTGATGACACTGATGTGTTAGTCCTACTTCTGTAAAGGGCTGAACTAATCATACCTGTGTACATGGAATCCCCAAGCAAGGGTAGAACTGTGATTGATATTAAATAAGCAGTAGAAAAACATTCTGAAATTGTTGCAGATCTGCTCCTTGCCCATGTGTTATCCGGTTACGACACTGTTGCGTGCTGTTATGGAATTGGGAAGGGTACTGTTGTGAAGAATTTTCGAGCTGGACATGACTTATCAGCGATTGCTAACATTGACTCTCCGCTCAAGGATGTTTTGAGGCAGTCCACTTCCTTCATTTCTGCCTGCTATAGACTTAAGACAAGTGATTCTATGTCTGAGACAAGGCTGCATGTTTGGGGTAAGAAAAACGGAAAAGGTCATTGTTCTTCACCCAAACTCTGCTGTTTGCCACCTACAACACAGGCATTCAATGAAAGCGTGAAGCAGGCACACTTCCAAGCAACACTTTGGAGAAATTTAGAGTTGAGTGACCCGCCGACCCTGAATGCTGAGGACTTTGGCAGGAAAAAGGACAAGGCGAACAAAGCCCTCATTCCTGTTACTACACCTAAAGGTGTCAAATGCGCTCAAGACTACATTTTGAACTTGATTTGCTGTGGTTGCAAGAGCAAGAACCCTTGAAGTTCTACGAGGTGCACCTGCAGATCCCATGGGACACCTTGCACCATATTTTGTGCGTGCTACAGCATTGGATGCACTCGCCTGTAAATGCTTCCATTAGAGACTAACGAGATGTGTTTGGTTTTGAAACATACAATACTCGATATGGGGATTTGTTTCCAAACCTATTCAAATTAAAATGTTGTATTGGGAATGGAAGGGTTAAAAATTTATCTTTGATCCTGAAAGGCAGCAGTTTTTGTTTTAATGTCTCACTCGCTCAGATACGTGCTTCTAAGTGTAGGAACCTTAATTTTGTTTCAGTTTGCCACTAGAATTAAGTATACTCAGATGTGATACGGCACTTCTTAACTATCGGGAATGGGTTAATATGCAAATAAACACACAAAATTGAGCTTCCAGTTGTCAAATATCCTCACTCTTTGTAACTCTGTAGCAATATAAGTGGATTTTTAAAATAAATGTGACAAAATGATGAAAAAAGTATTTTTTCAATTATTTTTTGGAATTCGGACCCTAAGGGGTTAATATCTAAATTTCCCCAAGAGTGGCTGCTGACCATCACTCAGATTATTGAAGAGGGACCCCTACATCACCAGGATCAGCAGAGAAAAAAAACTTTCACTGACAATTCCAGGTTCACACAAAAATCCTTGTTTGGCTCTCGGACTATCCAGTGTGAAAGCGGCTTTAGCTGGCAACCTTTTTCTTCGGGGCATTTGAATGCCAGCTAGTGAGTTAAATGCTCGCGGTGCAACTCCAGCCAAATTAGTTCGCATAATAATGGCTATACGCATTTTAAATTGACTAAATTTACATGCATGAAATTTACATCTGCACCTCCTCATTGCTCCATGGCGCATTGTTGCGAACAGACATTTCCAAAAATGTTTTCCTCAAAACGGTAGGCGAGACGGGTGTTTTCCTGCCGTTTCGCTAGAGTGACGATTCTGTTGGCCAATCAACAGACGGCAGTGATGACGATTCCCAACCAATACAGAAGGGGTGTTTTAGCTCCGCCTCATTAGTATCGGATGGTAACCCTTGCTACCCCAAGCGGAGGGGTGACGAAAAATGGGAATGGTTAGGAACGGTTCCAAAGGTACCATCCATAACTTTTGTAATAGAAACACTCTGAAATGTGACACGACCCGTACCGAACCGAACCGTTCCACTTGATGGAAACGCGGCATTAGACACCTCAGCATAGGCGCATTTTGAGGTCCCGTTCTAGACCCCCTCAGATTTTTATTTGTTGTCAAATCTCCCAAACCTTTGGCTCAAAACCTTCAATATGATGTCCATAAAGCGCGTAAGAAAATTCATATCAATACATGGAATGGTTTTTGAGAAAACTGGAATTATGCATTTCTCCATATCGGGTGTCGGCCATCTTGGATCATGTGACCTAATAAGCATAATTATGTAAATTCTATAAAAAAATGCTTCCGTTCATCATAGCCATTGAAACTTTAAATCCAGTCCTTATTCAAAATTAAGGAAATTTTCATTTTGGGGTACACCTACCCTTAAGGAACATTGTTGGGCACCACTGTTCTCACTGAACACAGGTGAGTTTTATAAGAGCTGGAGTGAAAACTCACATGATTGTCAATCTCCAGAAACATGATCAGTTACCACTGATAGCCAATTAACTGTGGTAAATACAGGCCATTGGGGAACAGTACGACATCCACTCCCCGAAGGAGATGGGAAGGCTGCCATCTGTGACTCCTGAGGAGGACCCAACATCCTGATCCACACCGGCGATGAGTGAAACCTGGGACAGAGTGCCATGTGTGTGGGCTGTGGAGTCGCCAGTACTTACCACTGCAGGGAGGGCACCATCCATGAGGAAGATGTCAATATTTTAATTCCACTTTGTCCTCATTCCAGCTTCAATTTGTCTCACATCTCCTGATGTCTGTCGCTTGAGTTCAGATTTAAATTGCACACATATTGTTTTTCCTTTTCAGGCCATAACATCTTCATCTTCTCAACGACATTTTTTAATTTTATTAACACTTACACCAATGAGCTAAAGAATTATGACGACCTTTAAATGAAGCAAATAATGTTGATTGATTTTATGACGGAGCATATCAAGGTCTGGGAAGGGACCATAGATGGTAAAGGAGCAGTCTATTCTGGGTAAGGGAAATTAAGAACCTGGCAACTTTGACTAGGGCCAAATCTTTATGGCTAAGTGACGAGGTCGGGGAAATTTCTGAGATGCTGAACCTACCATCACGTCTCATGCCAACAGTAATATCGCTGTAAAAGCCCGTTCAAACATGCATCTGGCCCATTCTAATGTCGAAAACAGTTTTCTATGTTGAGTTACACTTGCATGACACCATTTCTAAGGTTAGGAGATTTGTGGTAACAATAGGTGATTATAATAAGGGCAACTGAATGTAGGCCACATGACAGAGGTGGTACAAGGCACATGGAGCCATTCCTACAATGAGTGTCAGTAACTCAGGTATTTTTAAGCAGTCCTTTTTTTTTTGCAAAGGATACAAGACTGTCCTCTCAATCATCTAGATAAATAATGCTCTTTTTTAATTCTCCAGCCGGACTTTCACCTCAAAGACGTAGGAGGTCTTCAGGTATCATAAAACTGTGCAGAAAAGTCAGAACAGAGGAACAAGATCCCCATTCTATTTGGTTTTATTTAATACATATTTTTGCTCTAGTTTTACACTGAAGCAATTTTCTGAACGCAAAACTCATAATTTCATAAGCTCAACTCAATACCCAAAAACAGTCCGCCTCAACAACACTACATTCGTAACATTACACCAGAGTATTGTACATATTACATTGCCTTTACCTGGCATTTGTAAATGAAGGAGGAACAAAGGGGCACAAAAAGAGTGACAATTGCCCATTATGTGTGGCTTCAAACAGAGAACATTCCTCATGTTACACAGCTCACCAAATCAGCATCTTCCTGGCTCAGACACAGCCAGGCTAGCAGTCAAATAAGCAGATGACTGAATGACTCAGCATAACCTAAAACTTTAGCAGTGTTCAGAAAACTGAGATCTACATACAGAAATGGACAAAAAGAAGACAAGTAAAAACAGCGATCATCTAAATTTACTATTTTACTAATATGTACAGACAGGGGACTAAGATATACAGATATCAAGACGAAATGTCGAAGACCGTAACAATTTAGGCATAACACAGTGACAGAAAAAAACTTAACATGGCCTTAATATGAAAGTCTATTCCCGTCTACAATAACACAGTCAAGCCTTCGTGGTCAAATAGTCATACAGTTTGAGAGAAGACAGGAGCCATGTTTAATGGTAGCCTACCTCATGGTATGAAACATAGCATGTGATCTTCTTGCTGGTTTTTTTTCCCCCCAAGAAATTGAAAACGGTCACCAGACTATTACGTAACTGCCATTACAGAGTTACATGGAGGCATCTTAATTCAACAGTTACCATAGTAAACCTAGCCACAGAATATAGCGTTTGTTTCAGCTGCGTAAAAGTGACACAGTACAACAGTAATTAAGCACTGCTACATCAAATTACGCACAAATTCACGATAACGAAGGTCTCACCGAGAAAAGAAAGACGCCAACATTTTCATTTATACAAAGCGACCCCAGTTAGGAAAATTGCTAGGTCAAAAAATGGTGACACAGTGCTTTTCTTTGAAAACATAATAATCAAGTATTTCAATCAAACCAGGTTTTCAAAATAGTACAATGCTAAATGACAGCAGTCATTGCAACAAAATATATTTCTTCCATTTGCATGCAAGTTGCACAGCACTATCACAAAACCCAACACAATGCCGCGTTTTATCACAGATGTGCCGTCGGAGGTATCAGGAGGCCAGAATCGTAACTTTCTAAGCAGGATAATTTATAACCTGTTCCAAGTTATCTTGCTAGATCAGGAATCAAACTAAGGTTTCGCTCAATTATTCAAACAATTAGGATAATAAACCCATTTATTTAATTATTTTTCATTTCATCAATTGCAATATACATCGCTACGCATTAGTGATGACGTAAGGTGTACAAGCGTCTTTTGAAGAGAGTAAAACATGCGAAGATTCTTCAGGCTTATTGAAAGTAACGCCATTCCGTACAACTCGTCTTTAACAGCGAGGAAATTGTGGTCTAGTAAGGGCCGTGATATACACTACCGCTCAAAAGTTTGGGATCACTTGCAAATTTCTTTGTTTTCCAAAGAAAAATACATTTTCATGCATTTCAAACATTTTTTTCCATTTCAAAAACATTTTTCTCCATTTCACAAACGATTAAAATTAATCAGATGATTTTCAAAGAATGAGCTACATTTTTGCATGGAGGTCTATTATCAGCAACTGTCAGTCCTCTACATCAATCTCCTGGTATGGCTGCTAATCCAAGTTAAGCATTTCATAAGGCTAATTGATTATTAGAAAACCCTTCTGTGGATGTGTTGCACAGCTGAAAACCGTTGAACTAATAAGGGAGCGCAAAAGGGAGCATGGCATTCTTGAGGTTGGTTTAGTACCTGAAGCATCAGCAGTTGTTTGTTTACAGGCTCAAAATGGCCAGGAAGAAAGAACTTCCTTTAGAGACCTGTCATTCTATTGTTGTGCTTAGAAAAGAAGGCTATTCAGTGCAAGAAATTGAAAACTTAAAATCTCTTACCATGCTGTCGACTACTCCCTTCAGAGAGCAGCACAAACTGGCACTAACAAGGACAGAAAAAAGGAGCGGGAGGCCCCAATGCACAACTTTGCAAGAAGACAAATATCTGAGAGTGTGTAGTTTAAGACAAAGACGCCTCACAGGTTGTCAACTAGCAGCTGCGCTAAATAGTTCCTGTCAAACACCAGTTTCAGTATCAACAGTGAAGGTAGTTTTTTTTGATGAAGGCAAAGTTTAAGTACATATTCATCATTTTTCATTAAAATCATTATTTCTAACTCAGACAATGTCAGCATGTTCTGTTCATTTGCTATATTTCCTATTCAGACTAATTTCATGTGTGTTCCCACGGAAAACAAGAAAATTTCCAAGTGATCCCAAACTTTTGAGTGGTAGTGTACTTTCTGCAAACAATGCGAGCACATCATGGCTGCCACGCGTTACCTGCGTTGGTTTGAGGCATCGGACGCGGCCGGTCGCACATCTCGACGCGAGGTACCGCGACGCGTGCGCGAGTTGCAATATTGACATGACTGCTAGAGGCGCTTGTGCGAATAAACACTGAGACCAGACCGGAACAGACAGACGTCCCCACGACAATGACCGGCATCCACTACCCAGAAACACCGGCTTTTCATTTCCAGATCATATTTTTGTTGTCTGCCCCAAGTGGAGACCGCCGGTATTGTGCGTTTTGGCTGTGTAGTGCTGCAACAAGTATATGCACACACCAGCACAGACACGACCCGACGCATATGCGTACGTTCGATCAAGCAGCAAGTATATCACGGCCCTTAGTGGCCAACACCGTACGCAGTACAGCTCTGTTCACCCAGGCTCCCGAGAGTTGCAGGCTACTTATGGTCATAGGTTAACTTTGAGGTTTTTAGCGAACCAAAATGGTTCGCAACCTGGCGTCGTCAAATAAAATCATCCTAAAACTGACCTCATGAAGTAAATACCTTACATATTTTTCTTGATTCTGGTCTGTTTTAAACACATCATTAAGTGTTGATGCTGAGAAACATGTCATTTAAAATGGCAATGGGTGACTGTTTGTGTCTCGTTTTGGTCAAGTGACCATGTGAGAAACGAGATCTTGCTTAATTTCAAAGATGGCTGATTCCTGAGAGCAGAAATGTCGATTGACTGCTAAAAACAAGGTAATCTAAGCTGATACAGCGATGAAAGAGCAGTAAAATGGCACAACTAGACAGATATATTTATTATGGGAAAGCGATCGCTTTGCACTGTGCTGTGTTTATTTCAACTGTAAACACACCTCAAAGTTTTCCTATGGCCTCAAGCCCGACTCTAGTGAGGGACGCGAACAGAGTCGGGCCACGTCTGACAAGGTCGTCAGGTCTGTGCCTTGGATCACAAAGGGAACCGAACTTCGAGTGAGAATGATCTTTGATAATTCAACAGCCCAGAGGGTTTTTTTTTTTTTCTTCCACTCTTATATTTTCTACTCTGGGAGATTCTCCAACTTGCATTGACTTGAATGCAATACATCAGCATGTACAACGTAGGCCGACAAATGTATTCAGTTGCCAATTTAGATTCCCAATCGCTGATGCAGGGATGGATTTTTTACATTTGATTACAGCTACAAGGCTATGTGGAAATGTGATCATGTGCAGGAGGAAAAAGCTGGAAGTACTGCAACTGCATTTTTACAGGTATTGATGAAGACCCTGTTGCAGAATCACAGCAACTCCCATAGGGAGCTTTAAGGTACAGGATAAGAAATACAGGATAAAGTTATACAACAAAAAAGGTGAGAAAAAATAGTAAGCAGACCCTGATAATAGTTTGTTTTTTTTTTTAATCTGATATGTTCTAATCCCGGCATAAGCGTGAGGACAGTGTTGGGCCAAACTGACAGAGGACACTTGAAGGTTTGGGTCCTTGTTACCCAGGCATGTCAGCATGAGCCTGACTGAAAAGACTGGCCATATGTCATAACCACAGTCATGAGAGTCTCAAGACAGGTCCTGGTTGTGAGAATTCAATGAATTCTGAGCTTAAGAGAAAGTGTGGTCATCATAAATACCAGAGTAAGAGATTTTACATCACTGTTCAAGTCTGAAAAGAAGTCAAATTCAAGTTTAATGTAGGATAAAAAAAAAAAAAAAAAAAAAAACTAATGCATGGACAGGAGTTACTTTGCATCCTAGATTTATTTCTGAAACAAGAAAAAAAGGGAAACTATAATTTACTACTAAACAATTCTCTATACAAATGGCAAAATTTGTATACTATGCAACAATTCTAATCTATTTAACAAAACTTCTAGGGAGAAAAACCAGGAAGTGAATGGCAACGATTAATCAGTGACAATCATTCGTTACTTATACCCGTAAACAGAATGTACAATTGTACTAACAGGTTTATCAGATGTTCTGCGTTTGATGCACTTCCTGTTTTAAGGTCATGTCAGGGGTACTTAAATTTACAGACACACTGATTTCGTGTATTTAAACCTGCAAAAACACCTCAGAAAGGTAGAAATCTCCATTATCCAGAAGAGTCTCCAATAAGAGATGTCCGACTCAATCCACATATCGACTAGGACACCACACATTCCGGCAGAAGAACTTCCAATGATTTGTTAAAATCAGAAACAGGTAAACTCACAGGAATCTTGTTAAAAACCAAAATGACTCAAGGACAAGTTATTGCCCATTTTAACATAATAAATGCTTTTCCGTCAAACTTATTTTTAGAACTCCACGCCACAATAGAAATGTATTCAATACCACCCTTAACCCCATAAGTGATCTAAATAATATGTGATAAGAATAAAAAAAAAAAACAATGGTATACAAATCCATCTGTGTGGAGCATTCAGAATATAAACACGAGGGAGGCTTTCATTCATACACACACGCGCGCGCACACACACAGAGGAGGTAAAAAATGAGAAATGTTTCAGTTAACGCATTGATTCACACCATTCATGTGCCTTGACTTGTCTTCTTTCCTCATCTCTGTTATAATATTGGCTCTGTCACCAGTTGATGTGAATGCTTTTGCCCGCCCACCACATAAAATCAGTGAAATAAAAGCTTACATGCCGTCCTCCTCTGTCTGTACGGGAGCACTTGAAATGAAAGAGAAAATAACAGTCAATCACTGAAGCAGAGGATGAGGATGCACGTTTGGCAAACTAAGCAGAGCTAACAGCATCACCGAATCTGGTGAACCATCAACTTTCAAGTATATTTTCAGAATAAGTAAGCGGCATGTTTTAGCAAGATGTATGATTGGTCATGGTGTTTTGTACCAATCACTGACTGGGTTATGAGACCAGCATGTCATAAATGTTTTAAACATAAAAATGTCTTAGCAACACAGCCTCTCCAAAGTGAGTCATCACAGATTATCACTCTGGAATACATCTCCCAAGATGCAGAATAGGTAGAACTGGACTCAAAGGCTCTCCCCTGAACCCACTACTGTTTGATATGTAATATCACATGTAATAAAAAAGTAATTAAATCCTGAGCCGAGGCTCGGCCTAAATGCAAATAAAAATGGCCACTGAGCAGCTCTACCTGAACTGATCAGAATGTCAGTGTCCGGTTATGTCTAAAATTGATGCATTAAGTCGACTAACAACTTAATCGACTGTCCCCTTACAGCGGCCCGTATGTGTCTTGGTAGCGCGTCAGCATGTTCTTGCAGCGTCCGTAGTCCCTGCGCATCTCGGCCACTTCCTGACGCAGCGCTGTGTTCTCGCGCTCCAGGAAGGCCGCTCGCACCGTGATCTGGTTCTCCTTCAGTCGTCGGGCCTCTCGAGAGCGTTTGGCCGCCACGTTGTTCTTCTTTCTCCTCTGCCAATATTTTTCGTCCTGAAGTAACCAGCAGGGGGGCCAGAAAAGGTATTGTTAGTTTTCAATGCGTAGAGATTTAATTTTTTTCCTCAAAATATAACGTCAGAGGTAAACTTATGCATACCAGTGTTTCACGTTTCAAACAGAAATTAAAATTTACGCGGTAAAACATCTCAGCCGTGAATTCTGAAACTGTTACATACCATTAAAAAGCAAGTTGTAAACAAGTTGCTAACGTAACGTGAACTAAAATGGTAATTTTGCGCCAACGTGAGCTAGTGAGATAATTGGGTTGTGGCGAGTGGAAGGTGACCATAAATGTAGCTCCAAATGTAATAAGTTGGTAGTTTCTTTCCTTTGTAAGGCAAACTGCAATTTCAAAATACACATTTCAGGTATTAAAGAATGTAACACAACTAGATGTTCACATTAAACATGCATCTTGGCCGAAAAACGAACTCCCCATGCAACTATAAACATTGTAAATCTGGTGAGAATGGATGGTGGAGGAAATTGGCACGCTGCCTAAATTGAAACCTGAGGGTGCAGAGATATTGGCCAGTTCTTGAAACATACAATTAAATATGGTAGTACAGCTTTGATAACATGGTGAGTCAATAGCCAATGGTTTTTTAACTAATTAAAACTATAAAATTGAGTGAAAATCAATATCAACAAGCAAAAAAAAAAAAAAAAAAAAAAAAAAAACACAAGCTTAATAAAATTATATTAAGATCATTTTCAGCAGCCATTTTTGCTCACCTATATCATGGGTACCAATAATCTTTGAGTGCAGCATTTATCATGTTCATAACTCGAAACAGAAGTAATTTGTGCCCCACCTCATTTTAAGGACTGGAAGTTTGTTACACATTCTTGAGCCTGCTCTAGAACATTCTGCACCTTATCTTACTCCTAACACCTGGAGGGACTCGCTTATTTTTTGTGGCCAAGACTAAGTCCACAGCAATGAAAGCAAGCATTATTTTACATGGTTATTAAGGGGTTTCCTATCAATTTCCTACGGTGCTAAACCAGTGGTCTCTAACCCTGCTCCTCAAAACTACCATCCTGTTGGTTTTTTTTCCAACCCTAATTCAGCACATCTGATTCAGCCAATTCACAGCTCATCAACATCTCTACCTGGGAAATTAGGTGTGGTTTGCTTTGATTGGAATGAAAACCCTATGGATGGTAGTGCTCCAGGAACAAATGGGAGACCATTGCACTAAACCCTATGGAATCACTGCAGCTTTGGTTGCCAGATTTACCTTTTGTTCCTCAGGCACAAACACTTTCTTGGCCTTCTTGATCATGGGCTGCGGTTTCAGCTCCTCCTCGGAGAAGCGGTGTTTGCGTGGGTTGAACAGCTCGCCGCCAGGCACACTGGACAGCACCAGGTCTGCAGGGTCTGGTTCAAAGTTTACATCCACTTCAATCTCATCGGGATCGACTGGGGTGGGGGTCACCCTGTCGGAATTAGAACCCGCCTCTGAGGAGAGACAAAAGTCATCAGAAGATAACATATCCACCTGTCCCATGCAATCTAATCTCAGAAATCCCAAAATATAAAAAGGCACAAGTCTAGGACCTGATTAAGGGGTGATCTGGGGTTAAATGAAAAATGACACCAGGAAACAACTCAGAATTAATCTAAAGAGGTATATGTAATAACCACCAAAAAAGATACAAGTTGGCATTTTTCTGTTTATGCGGTTGCCATGGTAACCGTGCAAGCCCATTAAATATGCAGAAAACTTCTGGCACCAATTCCTCTTTAACTCTATGATATAATTCAGTTTTTCTTTCATCATTTAAAAGCCATTGCTTATCAAAATGCAATGACATAGCCATTCTTTGTCCAATTTATCAGTTTTGTGATTTTGGGGCATTTTACTCAAATTTTGAAATTATTTTGCGCAGAATCTAACGAATACTCAAAATATTCAAAGTATGTAACAGGCAAAATTTCTCCATGTCATTGCATTTCTAATGAGGTTAAGTACCTGCAGCCCAAATTGCATTGATTTTCAATGATAAATAAAAAAGTTATGGCTGCCACAAACATGAGAAACGTGGAAAAAGTAATACCTTAGGAAATCAATGGAAAATGCATTAGACCGCATTGAAAAGTTGAGTTCAGTCTTAGTCTGTGGCTTACACCCATTTTTCAGACTGTATTATCTGATTATTCAAATGTTTATCACTTTCCTGGAGTGAAAAACATAAATTTCATCATCACAGTTGCTTTTAAATCATGATTTTATGGCAAAATTCAGTTTTTAATCCTTGTAGCAATTAGTGATTATTAAAGGTGGGTTATTATAGAATATTTTTATTCAAAAAAAAATTTTTGGAAAAAATAATCTAATTTTGCCCATTTAACCCCAGATCACCCCTTAAGATGCACAGCTAGTTTTGTTAAAAAATATTGAACGGTATTCGAGTTCTGCTCCGAAATGAAAAAAATGAAATGATTACAGACAGACGGACATACTGATGACTATATCCCTCCCGCAATATATGCCAGGGGGATAACAAAGGACCAAGCTTTCACATTTCTTAAACAAAACAGTCAGGACTACCAACCTACCAAGATCTTACCATGCTTTCCACAAAAATGTTTTCAGAGTTTTGTGCTGCTATGCATGGGGTCCCACAAGGTCTGTTCTGGGCCCTCTTTTGTTTTCACTGTATGCAGCACCATTGGGTTGGATTATGTGTCCTTTTGGGCTAGACTTCCATTGTTATGCTGATGAATGACAGCTGTATATTCCAGTGGTCGCAGAAGACAGTTCTGATGTACCTTGACTTTTGATGTTTTTATCTTTAATGCCGTATATTTTTTTAAATTAACATTTGTTTTTTATTCTGTAAAGCATTTTGATGTTGATATTATTTGCAGATTTAGTGTGGAGTTTCTTTGCTAGTAGTTTCCCCAAGTATCCTTTCTCCAATGGACTGCAAGTCCAGTACCACCGGCCGAATCATTGCCTAATTGCATGCCTCAATCAATCTACCGAACTTTATTTCTATAGCACAATGCATATAAAAAAATGCAACTCGAGTGCTCCAGATAACATGAGATGAAATACAAGATAGAGGATAAGATCATCACATTCACGCCATACCTCATGACCTCCCCCCCCAAAACTCTGACCCCTCACCTGTGTTCCCAGTCGCAGGCACAGTCACTGTCACAAGCTCTTCCTCGTCCAGCTGCATTATGGGTAGCAGACTGACGGGGGCTTTCTCAGCGGAGACTGGCTTGGAGGAGATGGGCGGAGTCTCTTTTGACCCTCCCCCTGGGCAGGGTCATCCTTGCTCAGGCTCTTCTGTAGCTCTGCCTCCAGGGACCCGGAGATTCCATTCTCCAGCAGGAACTCGTCTAGGTCCATGTACTCCAGGTGGAAGGTCTCGCCATCGTACGGGATGGTCTTGTCCCAGATGGCGGGGGTCAGGGCGGCAGACGGACCCATTGTGCCACTGACCCCCCCGCCTCCGCAGTCTCCATCATCACTCTCACACAGCTTGTCTTTCCCTGCCATAGAAAATAAAAATAAACTTTATACATATAGCCCCGAAACCATAAACAGTATATAAATATGGACAACATGTCTCCACTTCCTTGCACAGTATAAAAATGGACCGAAATATCCTTCATACGAGGCCGCCATGTTGCACATTTAGAGCCAGGGTCTGCGCTCCAGTGATTGGGGGGCTGAGCTGCAGTACCATGGTCCTGCCCATATATCTGCCCTACTCGTGATCACATCCACTGAACCTTTTACAATGCCCAAATGGCTCCTTCCTTCTGTTTGCAGTAAATGCTGGGCATTGTACCAATTCTTTATTTTTTTAGAAGATTATTTTTTGGTACATGCGCTTAGACTGATGTGCCACCGGGGCGCCCCACAACAGACCGATTCTACAATAGCAAAAAGTTTGTCAAAGGGTTCGATAGTTCAGATCCTTTCCAAGTACAGTTGTATGATGCTGAAATACGTTTGCTGCTTTCCTCATCCTTGGCGGTTTTTGCTGCACCAATGTCTGGTAACAGCTGGCTAACGAGCTAATACATTAATTATGGATAAGTAGCAAGCTAGCCACATCATGCAGACAAACCTTACTTTAAAATCTGAGCTAACCAACCTTTAAAAATAAGGTAAATGAAGTCTATGGGTGAATAAGCTCTCTGCTACCATGGGTTTTCACGTTATTTGTAACTACCCAGGTACCTAGCTAAGGGTGACCCAACTGAATCTCAATTTACTAACATTAGTTAGGTAGCAAGCCATCAGTTTTAGGGTCACATGTGCTAGCAACAAAACTGATTGCAGAAAGCCCTGTGCTCTGGACAAAACATTGCTGTGAAGAGTAGCAACATTACGCTGTTCTAAGTAAAGAGCTTTTTACCACCGATTTATGTTGCTGTCTACAGTGACCAATTCTAAAATGCTGATAAACTGACTATTATCAGTACAGTACAAAGTAGCATCGCCGCAAACCGTACAAGACGCTATTTTCAGAGCAAAGACTGTTTTACAATTAATTTTCATCTGACATGGAAATCACTATGTATTATATTCAGGTGTACTGTGTCACGCCCAGCTCTGCCATGCTGGGGTGTGTCCTCCTTGCCCCTGTTTTGTTTGGCCAATAGGCGTACAGGCCTGTCTTCTTTTGTGCCTGGTTTTGTGCTGTCCCTGCTTTTGTGAGCAGGTGGAGTTGTTTCGGGGGGCTGGGCCAAGCTGTGAGCTACTGATTGGCTGGAAAATATACAGTGCTGTGAAAAAAGTATTTGCCCCCTTCCTGATTTCTTCTTTTTTTGCATATTTGTCACGCTTAAATGTTTCAGATCATCAATCAAATTTTATTAATAGACAAAGACAACCCGAGTAAATGCAAAATGCAGTTTTAAATGATGAGTTCATTTATTACGGGTAAAAAGCTATCCAAACCTACCTGGCCCTATGTGAAAAAGTAATTGCCCCCTAAATCCTAATAACTGGTTGTGCCACCCTCGGCAACAACAACTGCAATCAAATGTTTGCAATAACCGGCAATGAGTCTTTCACATCGCTGTGGAAGAATTTTGGACTCAAAAAATGTGGTTAATCACAGTTAATTCATGATTTAACGGGGGGGGATGGATTACTTTTTCACATAGGGCCAGGTAGGTTTGGATAGCTTTTTCCCTTTAATAAATGAAATCATTATTTAAAAACTGCATTTTGTATTTACTCAGGTTATCTTTTTCTTATATTAAAATTTGTTTGATGATCTGAAACATTTAAGTGTGAAAAATATGCAAAAAAGTAAGAAATCAGGAAGGGGCAAATACTTTTTCACGGCACTGTAAGCTATGCCAGGCAGGCTGTGCGGGCTGACTCTGCTCCGTCTGCCGCACCGGCTGGACGTCTATACGGCTGGCTGCGGGATGCAACACTTTTTCTCTCCCTTTTTGCCTTTTACACACTAGATTACACTACACTGATATGACACAACACTTTTCCTGCGTATGATTTGCGTTTCATGTACTGATTTATGTCTATACGTTATTGGTGCCTTTAAATTACTCTTTTTGCCTGCGGGCAAATAAATGTTTTTGCTTAAATTGTACTCCCGGTGTGGTCTCCCCCTTATGTCCAACGGCTGTTGAGCCAGGTAGTTGTGACAACTGGGACCAGT
The DNA here is from genome assembly GCA_029692085.1 of Gymnothorax javanicus. Classification (NCBI taxonomy): domain Eukaryota; kingdom Metazoa; phylum Chordata; class Actinopteri; order Anguilliformes; family Muraenidae; genus Gymnothorax; species Gymnothorax javanicus. The sequence continues at coordinate 50,047,111 of CM056200.1, read as the reverse complement.
AACTTACGCATGTGTAATGTTAACATTATATCTCTTCTTGATGGTCGCATTCCAGCTCCATACAACTCCTGGAAGTAAATAAACAGGCGCCAAGTTCTCTAAGAGAAGCTGTCAGTCACAGCTGTCAATCATGACTTCGCACCCCCTTTTTATAGTATGAAATGACTAAATAAAACAAAGCTTATCAGAATAAAATGAACAAATGAACATACTTCAGCATTTTAAGTAGTTCTTACCATCACAGATAACATCTTTGGAAAAAACTTATTTGAAACGTACTTAAATATTTCAGTGAGGCCCATGTCCTATCCACAAACATGGAGGGAGCAGGCTTATAACTTGTACTGCAGCCAGTCCCTAGATAGTGATCGAGATGTTTTGGCCCCTGTTTGCGGGAGCTGTTACATTGTTCACCTTCATATACAGTCAATAGATGAAACTAACAGTTACAGGGAGACCAGGAACAAGGCAACCGTGGAGAAGAGGACAGCTAAAGTGAGTGAAGAAAGTGAGTGATAGTGTAGGGTAGGCAAGTAAATAAAATGTTGCACAAGTAGTGATAACCACCAGGTGCAAAAAGCAAGAAGAAATGCAGTTTAAAAAAAAGTGCAATTTAAAGAAATTATTGTGCCATTTTACGGTCATCATTGTTTTGTTGCAACCATCATCCAAGGTGAATCCATAATGTCCCTGAAAGCTCAGTTTCGGGGATATAATGCAATACATATACATAGCAAGTCTTTGCACCTTTGAACCTCGTATTATATAAAGGGGTTGTGACCCCCACCTATGCCGAAACACAGTTTACTGGATGGGGAAACCACCTGGTCATAAACAAGCTCACACGACAACCAGAAGCCATGTGATCGGAGTCACATGTTTGGAGGCCGGCTTTGGGTATTTTGTTGAATTGCACGTTTTCTATAGACCCATTTACAGCCGACGTCATCAAAAAAGATGCGTGCGCATCTTGGCAACGGAAATAGTGGCCTCCCCAAGTCAGTCAGACGAGTTATGAATCTGCAAACATTGAATTAGATATTTTACCAGCAAGGAAATGTCTGTTTGTTGCGGGTACGGCTGTCAGAATCGATATTCCATTGGTGGACTCAAGTTTTGCAGGATTCCGAGAGGATCACATCCGTCTCAGAGCAATCGGCGCCGTCTATGGTTGCAAGCTATCAAACGCATTGACTGGACTGAGGACACGATCAAAAATGCTCGTGTTTGCAGTGCCCTTTTTATATCAGGTATGTTATCTATTTACTCACTGATTTCACTGGAAAGCCTCGTTTATATGGACAATTGTTTGTAAGATGTAGACCACTAATTTAATGCAGCTTAAGTTTGATAATTAGCATTAGCTTGTCTCACGGTTACAGACATTAAATGAAATGTGAGAATAATGGCAAGCGAAGCAGACTTCATGTTTGCATGGCAACTACGTAGTCAAACTCGCTAGCTAGCAAGCCAACAATACAAAATAATACTTACCCTGCCATGCAGGTACAATTAGCTGTCGGGACGTAGTTTTCTGTTTTTTTGATTATAACCCACGCGTCATACACGGCGGTTTTATGCCCGTGTCTTTGACTAGGAAGGACCTCTGATTTCGAGACACAAAACTCCAAGTCTATGTTGTGGTATTTAACATTCTGCTTCTGACCACAGATAACGTAGTCATAAGCATCCAGTGACTTGTATGCGTGTAGTTTCTCCCTAGTGTACACGCTAGGTTTCTCGATCAAAAAGGTATGTATATCAGGCCTTGGAATATTGGGCCATTAACTAACATCATCTACCCACTCACTGATACCATACGGATCTGGAAGTTGGTTGCCATTTGTCAAAGTCAATTTGTTTAGGTAGCATTCGCGATCTTTGATGGCTAATGCCCTCGCATAGCTTGACAAACTGTTGTGGTCTGCCATACTTCTGTTGCCAAGCTGCGCGCACAACCTGTCTACGTCATCATTGTTTGCAAACTGTAAATGGGTCTATGCGGCCACTAAACAGGCCTATAGAGTAAGCTCATTACACAGCTATAAGGCAATTTCAATCAAAATTTTAGTTTTTTGCTATGTGTAACTATTACATATACGATAAGGACAGACACATAATTTGGATTTCATGCCTGTAACAATTAAATATTGACCCTAACTGCGACTAAATACAAGGTAATACAGCAAGACTATAGTATACAATAAAAATAGTGCCACGGGCAGTGTAGCTCATCTGGACTATATATTTCCAGGGACCACAACAAAACAAAGTTTTGGAGGGAAGATTTTTACAGATGACAGAAGTAATTATCAGCATTGGCCACGTGGCATGATGACGAAGGGGAAATCAAGGTCAAAATGCACTGTATGACAAAACTGATAATATAAGTTACAACTCTTGCTACTTAGCACCTACCTAGCAAATTTCAGCCTGATCAGTGCAAAATGCCTTAGAGATAGCAGAAATAGGAATTCCAAAGATGGCTGCCAAGAGGCCATGTTTGAAATCAGCTCAGCATGCCTCACACAAACTATGGTGTCCTCATGGATAGAAAAATGAATCTTAAGTTTCAAGTTGGTCCATCAAACTGTTTTGGAGAAAATGATGTTTAAGTATACAGTATATTGGCACGGCGCAATGACAAAGGTCAAATCAAGGACAAAATGCGCTGCATAATAAAACTTGTATAATAAGTTATGAGTCTTGCTACAAATACCAAATTCGGCCTCATTGATGCAAACAAGCCTTAGCTATAACAGAAATAGGCAATTTAAAGATGGCTTCCTGGTTGTCATATTTGAAATTGGTTTGGAATGCCTAAAACTTTTGTGACCTCATGGGTAAGAATATGCATGTAAAGTTTCAAGTTGATCTGCTGGACGGTTTTGGAGAGGTCAATGTTTACAGACAAAGGATGAACGACGGCCAACGAACAACGCAATATGACCGATGGACAAGCAGGCCATGACATGAGCCCATTGTACCTTTGGTCCAGATGAGTTATAAATTCCGTGCTAAGATATAAATCAAGATCAGGTTGCACCTTTAGGGGCACTGGGAGTAAAAGGTGAAATGCATATATTTTATATTTTGTGTCATTTTCAGTAACTATGGTATTCCCTGGATAACTGCTTCAAATTTCATGGACTAGTCACAAATACTAAGAATTCTATGGCCTCAAATGAATGCATACCCGAGATCCATTTTGTGACGTTGCGGACACCATACATCAATAAGAGTAATGACTTAAATGTCTTGAAAAAACAACTTTTATTCAATAAAATATGCTAAATACACACAATATAAAAACAACATTAAAAAAATGCCTTTTTTTTCATACATTAGTTTCATACCTAAAATATTGTTTTTAAAATCACTATTCAATACAACATGAACAGCTGAAATTCTCACTTTAGAATGTACTTTTCGAACACCCCATGCATCTTCAGTGGGTGTGGATTACTTCTGTCATTAAGAAATTACTCTAGTCTTAACTTTTAATAATCATATTATACCAATGTATTCATTTGAAGAGTGGTTGATGCAGTATTAGAGGATGTGGGGGAAAAAGGTTGTGGACACTACAAACAATATTTGAGTTCATTTGTGCTTAAATTGTGCACCACAAAAACCTAATCTTAGGAGCATTATTCAACTTAGGAGGGATAAGACCACTTGGCAAAGTCTTTACAGAAATATATGCCTGACAGAATACCGTTGCAGACACTACATATTTTTGGCAACACCATTCAATGCCAAAATCAAGGCAGTATACCTGACAGGGAAGTGTTGCCTTATCAGAAGTGTTATCACTTCTTGGTAGGAATGGTCATAAGGTACTCAGATGTAACTTTAAGATAGTGATTATAGACCCAACAAGCTAGTAACTATTTAAAAACGAAGGCAAAAAATGAAAAATCAATAACAAAGGACATTAGAGACTCAATAATAACTGTGGAATCCAAGGTGGGATCTCCACAAAATAACATGCAAATAAACCAAATAAAAATACAGATTTAACATATGCATAAAACTAGTCAATTTTTTTTTGCTCCATTCGGAAAATCACAATTCAAAATTAGTTAATGTTAAAATGCCCCTCCATAACAATGTGAAATAGTACTAACTAGCTTTCTAGTTGTTCACTGCCTCGGCATCTAAACAGCATAAAAATTCATCAGTTTCCGTGCAACTGATCATTGTATGTGTATGTTACTAAAATGTATAATATTGAACAGTGTTGTATACATATTATTTAATAGCACATACTACAACACAGACCAGTGGATATTTACAACCTGATCTCGATTCACATCAATATAAAAGCTTCATCTCAAAGATGCAAGAAGCGCCAACGACTTCTCTAGGATCGAAGGAATTTGCGATGAACCATCACACAGTGAACATGTGTATTGCAGTCCGACAAATTATTATTCAGGTCTTTTTGGAAGAAATGTGCATCATGTGCACTGGACCAAAGAATAAAAGGACAACTTCGACTATCACCAGTGATCAGTCCAAAAGCCATGCTCTTTCATGGTATTCAGTTGAATCAGTGCCCAAACAAGGGTACCTTGCACTTCTGTGTAACTAGCATTAATGCTGAATGTTACACTGAGATTTCAGAAACTTATGCCGCCTTCAAGGCAGCATGTTTTCCAGGGATGCTCATGGATATCTCAAAAAGTGAATGCAAAACAGCATTCTGCACACATTACAAAAACATGGCTGTGTAAGAAGACGGTGCAGGTGCGGGTGCAGCACTGGCCTGCCTGCAGTCCCAGCTTGTCCCCAATGGAGAATGTGTGGTGCAAAATGCAGAAATAAAGACCCTGTATTGTTGCTACCCTTATGACCTGTATGTAAAAAAAAAAAAAAAAAAAAAAAAAAAAAAAAAAAAAATGGGGGCAAAATAACACTAGAAACTTAATCAGCTGGTGTCTTCATTCCTTGAACATTAAGAGCTGCGAATAAGAATGACAACATTTAAGTGGTAAATACTTTACTGCACTAACTTTTCTGAAATAGTTTGCAAAAATCAAAATTGAAACAAACGTTTATTTTGAAAAATCAAATTCATGTGGCGAAACACAAAATAATGTCCGGCTGTGTTGTTTTCGAGGAATACAAGTCAAAGATAATTTAAAAATCATTGCATTCAGTTTTAATTTAACATTCCGTCCCATTTTTTCTGCTCTGGGGTTGTAACATCAGCACAACCGAAAAAAGAGAGGCCCCTTTTCCCCACAAAACGAGTAGCATTTCAGACATTTGGCTTCAGGTTTTCCCATTCTCGACATTATTCGAAAACTCTGGGTGACCTCCGGTATACTGGAGGTTTTATGTCGGAACTGTTTAACCAACGCGCTATCAGACCTTTAAACATCCTGTACTGATATATACATTGAATTTCAGCCTCTATATGTTTGATGCAGAGGCCAGTCAATGCTCTGGATCATTGTGTACAAGAATATCGTGTGGCCCGGTGGTACAGCCCAGATAAAAGAATGAGGTGGTGAATGGGAGCGCATACACCAGAGGAAAACCCATCGGAACAGTGTGTACCAAAGTAATTTGATCAGCAAGAATGGGAAGAATAATTGCGAAAAAAGAATAAATACGACAGTATTTAAGAAAATAAGGCCAAGTTCTATGTATTTACGCCGATACTGCAGTTCGGAAACTGAATTTGCTAACATTTTGATCCATCTGAAAGGACGCGCGATCTCAACTGGATGAGTCCAGAAATATAACCCAATAAATCCACCCTTACCTTCACTATCCTCTTCAAGTATATTCGGAGGAGGGTTTTCCATTATCTTCTTTAATACAATTGGAAAAGAACTCGGTTGAACCGAGTCTACGACCACGGTGACCGTCGAATCCCCAGACATTGTTTTTTAAGCTAGAGCCTCGCTGTTTTCGCCTTTTCAGCACGAATCAATGTACTCCAAAGGGAGAATACTACGCACGAAGTGTGGCGTCCGATAAATATACACCGCTGTAATTACTAATATTGCAATTTATTCTGAGAACAATTTTATGTCGGCGTCTTTATCTTTTTATGCTCATGCGAGTGAAGAAAAAAACAACTTCTTGCATATCCGTAGGCCGAGTTTCACGCGTCCTTCTGGCCCAATTCCCCGGATTGCTGGTGAGCAGTTTTGTTATTCATGAGAAACTGCACCTCCCCCTCTCGCTCTCTCTCTCGCTCGCTCTCACGCACGTATGAAAATGTAGGTTATGCTCCGAATAAAAACGTATGCCGTTATAAAAACGAGGAAAGGACGAGCCAATCACCCAGTGCCCTGTAAGCCCATTGGTCGTCGAGTTTATAAATTATGCAATACTGTATCGGCATTTCATTCATTCATTTTGAGACAGTTAAAAATATCTTAACGGAAATAATGTTGACCTCCCATCCTCTTGTCGAGTACGCCACTTGTAATGATGACTGCACACGTTTCAACGTATATCACTAATGTTGCAAAAGGCTATGTATGCAGACTTGTCATCACACACGATATAATACGTATTTTTCGCTGAAGCTTACGAAAGTTTGGCTATTTCTCCTTAATTTTTCAGTGACAGCACAGGATTCACATCGCAATAAAGGTCGGAGATGCGCAGCAGTTAGCTTCACCGATTTGATGCATAGCCTAAATGTTCGTTTAAATGTTTAAATCTTATGTTTGTTGATCCTACAGTCTAAGGAGTCGCACATATACCAGTCTATGGTGGGACGTAAACGTTTAAAGTAAACAATACAAGGACATTAATAGTGTAAAGCTTCATCAAGGCCAACATTTGCATAGGTTACAGCCTATCCAAATCGGCACCCGAGTAGCTCACATGGCAGCGAACGTGAAGCCAAAGAAAACACGAAGAGGCAGTCCATTAATTATGCATGTAACCACTTTAGGGCGGGGCGTCCCGGCACGCGTTGGTCTGAAACATAGGGCAGTGTTATTGCGTTATTTCGTTTTATTTCGTTTTTGCATTGTCACAGTGACTTCGAAATACTTTTGCACGATGACTTAGTAAATTTCCTACCACTCTCGAATGATGCCCCTAAAAGGGCATATTGGAAACTTTCATTATGACAAACGGCATCATTCTTAGCCAATAGTCTACCGGAGCCTCCTTTAAAAATGCCCATTTATAATGAAAATTCCGAACTTAAATCAGTGTGTCCCCATGAACAAGTACACCATGCACAGGAATCGGGGATAATGACGCACATTCATAATGACACCATTAGCGCATATAACACCGCGCTTAAGCCTGGACAAACTCACAAAATACCTAACTTGTACAGCGGACACCCAAAACACCATTGAAATAAGCGTATTTTCTGTGCAGTTTCGAGCTAGTTACTTTTGTCATAGTGCTGACTACTTCCAGTTAAGTGCGCAGCGACACATTTAGAAGGGCTGTAATGCTATCATGGAATCTAACCTACTTTACGACTACAGGAAAAGGAGGATGCGCTCAGAGTTGTCATATTAACATGACTACATTGTCATCAATATTCCCCGCCACCATGGGATCCCGTTTTCGAACTCAATCAATGGCATGACTAGCAGCGTACACGCACAAAATTTCATTTATCTAAGTAGTTTCTGAGAAAACTTGTCCCCACTTATCAGGACAAGCTCCATTGCTATACCCCTGCTCCACTTCGTGTCGTGGCGCTGGACAATAAACAACCTTCTACAGATCTGTTCACACAAAAAGCGCATTTTCTCGTGGAGTGGTTGAAATTGTTCTCGAACACGGTTGTTCTGAATAAGAGACTCGGTGGTTCACATCCACAAAATGGCCGCAATGATCTTCAAACGCATTCCCAGATACCTCCAGAGCTCAGTTTCAACCAGGGGTTCGGCCTGGAGCAAGTATTAGGCCCAAGTCTAAGAGCAAACACTGGAGTTCCAAATGTAAAATACTGCCACAATAATGCTATAAGTGCTGCGGGGTAATTTCTAAATACACACAAATATGCCATGTTGAAGTCTGAAACCGTTTTGCATTGATAAAATTGACACAGATGACCCTTACAGGAGGAACATACAAACATTTTCCGGCGGCAAAGTAATAAAAGAGAATTACTTGCCACAACAACATTCTTGTTTAGGACCTTGAAAATCCAGAAGGCCATCTTCTGCAGGGTGTGTTTACATACATCAAGACATAACAGCATGCATGTTAAAAAGTGTGTGTTTGTGTGTGTGTTGGGGGGAGGGGGGAGGGGCGCGCGGAAGAGTTCAGGGCAACTTGAGGGATGTGAAATCCAGTTCTCCCATAGTAATGATTAGTGTGTATTCAGTATAAAAGTATTTTTTTGTAAGAGGGGATGCTCTGTACTCCTCAAAGCAGACAGGGGTTGCATAGTCAGATTTCCAAACTGAGGATCTACTCATCAAAATCATTGTACCTTTGTACTCTGACATAGTTCTCCCTCTCTCAGTCCCTCTCTCTCCCTCACCATATCTCTCCCTCCCTCCACCTCTCTCTCTCTCTCTCTCTCTCTCTCTCATGCACACAAAAAGAAAACATTATGTTCTCATCTACTCCTCAAGGACAAATGTACTATATTTCACACACATGCCACCTCTGTACTTAAACTACTCACTGAAAATGAATCTGTTGCACTTAATGCACGCTCTCTGACAAGGGAACTTGAATGTAAAGATTCAATCAACTTAGGCTGTCGTCATGATTGGTAGTAACAAACATGAGCACAAACAGAGAAGCACCACTCACATGGAAATGTGTCCAGCAATTCCAGAAAAACAGGACCAGTCTGCTTCATCCACCACTGTTCTAAGCATCTCTTCCCACTTAAAAAATCTCATCAAATGGGAATTCACTCACTGGCCTTGATGATGAAAACTACACTTAAATGTCATGCGTGGGGTAGTTAGCAACCTTAAAGGTTATGCAAGCTCAGAGGATTGACTCCAGGTAGGATATAGCTGTTGAATTGTTGGGTGAGTGATTTTACCTCCACTGGTTCAACCATATATAGTTTTAGAAAGATAATTAAAATTCATTTCCAGAAGTGTAACACGTTTCTATAGATATGGAGATCAGCCAAATTCCAGGAAAGTAATGTGCGCAATATTACCTCACCTTGCAAGTTAATGAACATTCAAGCATTTTTTAAGGATGCATGTGGATTCAAAGTACATTTTACCCAGCTCCGTCAATATTATAAAATGAATACGAAAACCAAAAAAGAAGTTTCGATTCTTCACGAACATTCTTGGCACCCTTACCGTTGTCATCGAGAACAGGAACAGAGAACGGGTATTCGAGCAAAGCTTTAAATATTTCTGGAATGTCGCTCGAGTCACCAAGATTTTTTTTGTGTGTTACTGCAGACATTTTAACCGTATAACTTAAAATAGTCAACAGTCACCCGTGATGCAGGAACCCTTAAACAATAACTAAACACGTCGTTTCTTAGAGCTTCGTCCAGCACGACCACAACAGTTACTAATCGCAGGCATGAGAGTACTCGAGTTCTGATCGATCGATCTTAGGCTGAGCAAGAAAGTTACCTAACTAACCACGCCTTCTGAAAAGTAATGACAAGAAAACTAACCAATGACCAATTCTCTGTGGCACTCTCGTCACTGCCGAGTTTGCGATTCGTAAACATAGCTGTCCATCACGCGTGAGTCAGCCAATCGGAGCGCGTGTATCGAGACATGGGTTTGGCCATCCCACGTAGTAGTCACTTACACAATATTGATGAAATAGCGGTGTTGGGGGTTTGTCTAATCCTTAAGTGAACGAATTCGCTTCCTTAAAAGATGCTAGGACACGTACATTCGGGGCTATCTACATCGTATAAAAAAAAAAAAAAGAATATAGCTCGATATTTATCTAATCAATGAAGTAGCCTTCGTTCCTGAATAGATGGAATGCAACCTTCGCGAGACCTTGTATCAAATGGATTATTAGTTTATCTCTACTACAGCTTTCATGAATACGCGGCATTTTTCAAAAGAACCGGTAGCATTACTACTACGAGTTCAAGCGAGAACACAATGATTTGCTTCTTGTGTATTTACTATTAAATTGCAAAGATTAGGAAAACTGGAACGCGTGAGCGTATTCAACTCTCCTGTCATACACTTCGAATTTGAAGTGAAATTTGCAACAAGGGCAATCATTGGCCCTGACGCGTACTGAGCATCAACCACATTGCCCTTCAATTCAGCAAAACACAACATGAAACACAGTGTTGGAGGATCTTTCAAGGCCAAAGCCAGAAAAGACTTTGTGGATTCACTTCTTGGAAAGTTTCTTGCTCCCCATTCACTGACTAACACAGTCAGGGAAAACACAAATACAAACGGAGAGACACATTTTAAAACAAAATCAGGTTTATTGCTAAAAACATTTCCATAATATTTGTTCCACTGTTCCATTTACTTCCAACCACAGAGGGGAAAATGGATATAAAGAATGGAGAAAAATACAGTACAAAAGAAGACCCCCCAATCCCCAGGTTTACACCCATGATCTGAGCTGTCCAATCCATAGAATTAACCAAGATTGAGAACTGAATTGGGTAGTTGGTACTAAAGCGCATTGCTTTGCGATAGTCCCAACCCTTAAAGACCTCCATGCAAGTTTTGCCTTATTGCGTCAACATTTATGACATCCCCCCTCCTCCCCAGCCATTGCCAAAGAGTTGTAACACTGCAGCTCTTTTGGGGCCATTTTGCACATTTTGCTGGAGCTGAAGAGCAGGGGGGGATATTAGCGGCGCAATGAGACGCCTTAGCCCACTCGCCCCAGCTGACAAAACAAGAGGTCCCCAAAGACGTGGAGGACAGCTGGGCAGGGCTACAAGCCCCCACAGCATTCTCTCCAGCCTCTGCTAAAGAGCAGGACTACAGCAGAGGACTTTAGCCCCGGGGTCAGAAAGTAAAAGTCCTCCAAAGTCCTACTTTCACCCACAAATTCAGCCAGATTTATCACAACAACTCTCCCTCCTGGTTGAACGAATAGCATTAATAGAAAATCCTGGGTAGGATTATTACTCTCCAGGAACTTTTACCTCCTGAATGCGGATCTTCGTTTGGCTCGGGAGAGACGGCTCCCGTACAGTTCCTGTTTGGTGTTGACTGTCGATTAACACAGCCTGCTGACCCTGCCATTTTAACCCTGCTTATCGCTCCCTTCGCAGCGTGTGCCATGTGAGGGGCCAATGGTGTGCAGTTGCAGGAGAATACAGAAAATGCAACTCGCTCTCATTAGCACACAAACTATTAGCTTGAAATTACAGACAGCCATTAGAAGGGGCAGAAAAAAGAAAAAAAAAAAAAAACAAAATAAAATTAGTTGAGACTCAAAAATACATCCACAAGCAATGGTCAGAAATCACCAATAACACATCACCTCTTATCTATGCATTTATACGTGTCTAAGGCATATATATATAATCATATATTGAGAAAGAGGATTATGATTTGTTATATATATAGTCATACGCATGTTGTATTAGGTATTATGCAGTATGCAGATATCCATGTATGCTTTGAGTCATCATATTACAGCAGATATAATCCCGCTTGTAAACCCCAACGAGAGAAAAAGATTTTCCATTCCCAAACAAACATCACCTCATTGTCACTCTAAATAACACCTTTTATGCTGAAATTGCCAGCACAAGAGTTCATTTTATCTCAGCGTTGGCCAAGCGTTCCATCATCAGCCACCTCTCTGACATACAGGAAATGTTTACGGTTCTGAAATTAGCCTGAAAGGGCATATACACACACATCAGGGCAAAACACTGCAATATTAGGTTTGCCTGACATTTGCGTCTTTACTCAATTTTTTTCAGTTTCAAGAACCTGCATGTATTACTGCATTCCTGCCCAACCACAGTCTCATTGATTATACCACGAAGTCACACATAAGCATACATAGACATCCATTAACTATTGTATCATACATTGTTACATTAATAGTTATACATAGCAATAATCTTATACATACTGATAGCATATAGAACAAAAATTGTAATGTTAATATAGTATCATAATTATAGTAATAATAACAGCAATAAGATCCCACGATAAAGCCATAATATGGGTCACTCCAGGTGGTGTCATTGTGCTTCTAAGAGTTCGGTCAAGCGATTAAACCTAAACTAGATGTTAATAGTTTTAAATGACGATGTTGCAGCCCCCACATTATTGATTTTTCCATTCTTAAAACAGTTTCTACCCACTTTTCAGAGAAAAGTGCAGAAAACCCTTCCTGCTTAGTACTGTGGTGTCAGAGTCCACAAAAATATATGGTTTACCTCCAAAAACACCCCCAAAAAAGCTAATGAACGGGAGGCCAATGATTTTTAGGGCTACTAACCTATTTCCGCACATTCTGAGATTGGTATTGCAGCGTGAAGCCCGACACCAGAGTAACTGCCCAACAGCAGGGAAACTAACCAACCGCAGCTCCAAATACTCTCATTTTTAGCATTTTTCAGAGTATTTACTCCTGAAATTTATGGGCAAACTAAAAAAATAAAGTTTCAATTTAGAAGCCCGCGTTTGTATTTCCAAAAATGTCAGCATGGAGCCTGGCTAGAAGTAAAATTGACCCACCAGACTTGAGCTTGTTTACCCCAGACCACGAGGCTCCGCTGAACAGACCGCTGCTTGTTGCGGGATAACAGAGCATAACAAAGAGTCTTCGGTGGGTGGTGTCCAACACTATTCATCCGAGAGTAGCGATTTGCTTTTTATAAACAATGCTCAAGCAGTACGCTCTTCACCAATAGCACCATTTCTGGAATGACACTCAAGAAGCAAAGGAAATTAATAGTAATAACCACTACGCCATCTAAATTACCCATAGGTCGCATACCTCAGCTCAATAACAAGAAATAGTATGTAATCAATACAGGAGTAGATTATATTTTAATTTCAGTTCAAAGGCTAAGTTATCAGTTATTCTTAGTTTACTCGTTTTGTAAATATGCTCGGTATAATATATACGTGTGTGTGTGCACCATGTGTGCTTGTATAGATGAAAATCCTTATATAAAAGTCCACTGAGGGGCATACAAGAGTGGCTTGCTTAGATGAGTGAGACGCATCCCAGTGATAATATTTCATGTGTTCCATGTATTTTAATAGGCACAAGATAAAGAGGGAACGTTAATTTGTTAATCCCTTCGTTAACCCTTCCTGCACTGTTCCATCTTTCCTACACCCGTATCAGGGCTTAAAGGGATTAGATGGGGGGGCTACTCCCCCCGTTTTTACTGGCCCCAAGCTAACCAAAAACTGTCACCAAAACACAACTCCTGTTCCCTCCCTCTGCTTCCCTCATGTCCCCCAGACACCCAAATTTGCAACAAAATGGGTGGGGGGGTCAAATAATATTCAGCTCCTCCATTAAGGACATCTTCACTCACTCAGCTGATAGTTGTAAAGCAAAATATTCAATTATTTACACTGACGCACTCGTATGCATGTTCGCCCAGCTCTCTCGTCCTCCATTCAATTTCAATTCACATTTTAAACTGCAAACATAGCGGAGACAATTTCACAGCCGAAACGCCACAGCCGCCCCTCGCGCCACGTCGACGGGACGCATCGCGTCAATTCGAATGACGCGACAAAACTTTGGGAGAGCTTCTAAAATGAATCGAGGCCAGAGCACTTTTCACGAGGATGAGAGGACGTGCCACTCGTCTCAAAGACGGACAAAGTAGCCATTTTGAACAACGAGCCACCTTCCCCCATTACCTAAGCGACTGACTTTGTCCTTCTCCCATCAGCACAGATACATTCCTCCGGTCAAACTGGGCGCTCCAACACGCGTTAGTCACAAATGACTTTGCACAATCACCAAACCGACCAAATACTTTGGAGATATTTTAATGGGGAAAACATTTAAATGTTGCATGAAAATGTACATCCACAAAGGATGGTCTCAACATTCCTTGTTTAGATTATTTTTAAGAGACCTCGAACTCTGTTCTCCAGACTAATCCGGTGGCTTGCAATCTGTTACATGATGGCAAATTTCCAAGTTAGGTGCTTGAAAGGAGGGAAATTTAAAATAAGTGAATAGAATCTGCCCTGGGTTTGAGTAGGCAGGGCATAATTGTACACCAGCGCCTCTCTCGGGCCAAAAGGAACAATGCGCCCAGCGCGTCCCAGCATTGCTTTTGCTCGAATTGCATTAAAATGTGCAAAGGTCAGGGGAAGTTCGTATGTTCCATCCACCCACTGCATAACCCTTCTCCTCCTGGGGAGGGCGAGGGAGCATATGCCAGCATGCATTTAGGGTAAGGCATTAGCCAACCCATTGCAGCGATTAATCCATATTTTGCCCCCCTAAAAGAAAAAATAAAATGAGGAGGATGGAACCTCCAGGGACCCAGCGGGGGGGTGGGGGATGAGAGGGGGCCAACTGCTGTACTCGTACATTCGGACGGCTGATTGTCAGCTAAGAATTTCTCCAGGTGCATTTTTGAGAGCTCTGATCTTTCAATCAAAACCTCGGGGGGCAGAAACTCAAGACAGCCACAGCAAGTGGGGCTTAGGTGAGCACTGTAAACGACTAAAAAATATACACAAAAAAAAAAAAAAACCCTTAAACTGCTCTGAAAAGAGAAATAAAGCCACTACCAGGAGCACCTGTGCATGTGGCCTAGCGTCAGTCGAGTGCATGCGTGCGCACACTGTGTATCAGAGTGAAATGCTGTGCCCGCATTCAAGTGCCTGTCAGATGAACCAAGAGTCCTGAAGGAGGAAGCCGAACTTCCCAAAATCACAGTTGTTGGGGGGGGGGAGGGAGGGAGAAGGGGGGGGGGGGGTGGGAGGCAAACACACATGGTCGTCACGAGCCTCGGCCAAATTCCTCCGCAGGAAGTCCCGCCTCTCCTGCCACTCCTCCATCTCATCCTCACTGTGGGCGGAGTTACTGCTCACCCCCTCCAGACAGCCGCTGCCCAGCCTGTCAATCAAACGCATGCGAACCAATCAGAATCAGAGTATTGGGGGAGAGAAGGGGCTGGGCAGGTATAATGAGGGTGTGGCTACAAAACAGGCATCTCCTGAATTTCACAATGAGCCCTGATATTTCCCTGTCAAATAACACAAATAACTCAGAGCTTGTTTGAGGTGTCAGTGGTGTGTGACAGAGCATTACAGAGCAGTTTAAGCCTGTGATCTGTTTAGCATCAGTGAGTTGGCAGTGTGTATCGGAGTGGACCGCAGTGTTAGCACTTCACACACAGCCTGGGGTCCTGGGATAGAGTGTCTGTCTCACAGGTGTCCAGCTGAACCCTGCGGCTACTTCTATAGGGTCATTGCACGTCAAATCGTCCAGGGGGTGCCAGGTCACCTCCTCATTTTTTCTTTGAAAAAATTCACGAGTAAATATTCACACAAAATGAAAAAATGCCAAGTATTAGGCCAGTATCTCAAATAGTTTTCAAGTTATAGCTCTTGGGAATTTGAATGATATTTTAAGTTTTTTGGCGAGCCCATTTTCAGCCAACTTATTCCTCCACATTGATTGCTTATACAAGGCTGAAATTGGGTAAACTAACCATATTCATCCCCTAGAATCTGAAAATGGCCTTAGATTCTGTGTATATTGATCCACTTTTGTATGGTAAAGCCTCAAATCAGCCGAAAACACAAAATGCCCAAAAACGAGACCACATTTTATGACCTGTAACTCAGGAAATAAGTAAGATCAAAGGCTAGGATTTTTTATGAAATAATTTCTAAGCAAATTTTTCCAGTTTTGCCCCAAAATGCCCTTTTTTGGGGCAAAAAATGACAATGTTACCAGTTATTAATCTCTCTTGAATTTTTACTGTGCAATCGTATAAATGTGAACAATGTCAGACAAAAAAATTAGAATGATGTTTAGTTTCCTTTTTTGTTATGAATTTTTAAATTGTCCCAAAAATTTCATTACCTAAACGGGTATAGGCCTGCTGCTTTTTTGTGGTGAATGTTTCTAGGATCTGCACAGTACCTTTGATTCTTCTCCTAGCAAGTTAAAAACATTTTCTCATGATGACAACACACAGAATAAATCTGCGGAACACCAGACCGCCACTGCATTAAGGCAGTATCCTCACTTGAGAAAGTATCTAGGTCCAATAGTCCAGTTTTTCTTGTAAATTTCCTTGAATGACATGCATCATCTAAATGGATACCAATACTGCACCAAGGTAAATTACTCCCCTCCATTTCAGTGCTCATGATGATCTAATAGTCCCCAAATGGGACTGTCTCCTTTTATAGTGAACTATTATTGCGTAATTCAGAAATACAAGTTCGGGCTCATTTAGGATCACTTCAGAAGCCAGTGATCAGTCAAGTCATGGCATGTTTGAGGCACTGATGTCATCCCCAAACAGTCATCCCCAACAAAAACAATGAAACCAATGAAAGTGAGGAATAAATCTGAGGAACCTAGCAAACACCGAACTATTCGGACAAGACCTCTGTCATGTATTGTACTTTTAGACGGTGGGGCAAAGCCGGAAAAATTTACTTGGAAATTATTTCATTAAAAATCTTCAACAAATGATATTACTTGGATTACTGCATTTTTACAGATATGTATATCATAAAATCATAAAAATGAATTCAGCCTTTTATCTCACTTAGTTCCTGAGTTACAGGTCATAAAATGTGGTCTTGTTTTTGGGCGTTCTGTGTTTTCGGCTGATTTTGAGGCTTCACCATACAAAAGTGGATCAAGATACACAGAATCTAAGGCCATTTTCAGATTCTAGGGGATGAATATGGTTAGTATACACAATTTCAGCCTTGTATAAGAAATAAATTTGGAGCAATAAGTTGCCAAAGTTGGCTGAAAATGGGTTCACCAAAAAACAAAATATTATTCAAATTTTGAAGGGCTAAAACTTAAAAAAAATTGGCATTTTTTTTATTTTGTGTGAATATTTACTCGGGATTTTTTTTCAAAAATTTTTGAGGAGGTGACCTGGAAAATTTCTCAAAATCTGGATGATTTGACATGGAATGACCCTATATTATATATATATATATATATATATATATATATATATATATATATATATATATATATATATATATACATACATACACACACACACACACACACACACAGATATCCACAAACACAAACATACACACACACCAAAAATATCCACAAACACGCACGAACATGCACGAACACACACAAAGACACGCATATATCTCATAAACACAAACCCACAGACACACATGAACATGCAAACATAAAAAACATATATACAAAACACATACACACATTTACACAAAAACCCACTTACTTTTACACAAACACACACATACACAAACCTGTACAAACACAAACACACTCATATATACAGGAACACGCAAAAAGACCCAAACAGGCATAAATAAAACCACACACCAACACACACATAAAACTGATACACTGACGTAGAACAAAGCTCTGCATATATGACACCAGTACAGAACGTAAAAGTGTAAAGTACTCGCCACACAGACAATGGCAGGCACAGCAAATGACACTAAGCTCCCCTCCACAGCTCACACCCTGAGGCATCACATCACAGCCAAACAGCCTCAAACATGTGACATCAACAAAGCAATGCGCACAACGCACTCATCATATCCCCCATTAAACACAACTTCTCAGACAGTGATGAGCGTGTGAGCTGAGTCAGTCCACAGACAAAGCGATCATGCAGCAACTTTCACTCATTTTAGAAAGGAGCACGGCCAACATTGGATACCACAATACTGGAGTTAAAAAACCCTGTGAGAATGGTCGCACTGATACCAGCCATACCACACGACACGCTACCCGAGCACTGCTATTAGCATAAGCATGTAGCATTCACAACAGAGCCGCGCTAAAAATGCTAGCACAACCGCCAACACCAGCCAAGAGCTAGCAGCCATAATTTCATTAGCAATTAGTGTCCACAATGTGGCAAAAGTGTGCTAAAAATGCTAGCATAATAGCTAATGCTAACTGAGAACATGCAGGCCTAACCTAGCTGAGTCCCGTTTCCAGCCAAAGGCTTTCTTCCTCACACAAGTAATCCAATTCAGTTATTCAGTCCAGCTTACAGCATACAGCAGCCTGTCTTTACTGAGTGCACTGAACTGACCCACATCTGCACATGAACACAGCTGCATGGTGATAAAGATCTTGAAAATAATAAGATTCTCTAAGTATCTCACTCTTCACTACAGTTAAAAACCCAGGTTAAAACCTCATCTGTGTCACTCCTCTTCAATGCTCAGTTAAGCAACTGACTATCCAGCTAATTTGCGGCCGTCCGTAGACGGCCCAGAGAGCCTGGACAACGGTTTCCTAAATCTTTAGATTAGCCTAGCCTGCTAGCATTTTTAGTCTTATTCTAAGTTAGCCTCTATGTCTCAGTTAGTGGGATTTCAGTCCTGTGTTAGCAGTAGTAGCACCAAAGCGCACATAACGCGTTCCCAACTAGTGCTACCCTTCTCTGCGCAAACTCACTCACCCCAAATTTTAGTACTTTATACTTGTGAAATGAGTTTTCACAGGCTGAGAAATAGAGTTGCCACACAGAGTAAAAATAAAATGCCTTCCTTAGTGAGCCAGCCAGACTCTATATGCCTGAGTGAGAACCAAAGGCTACTATCCCGAATTTGGTGAAAAATGAGCTAAGAGCATGCAGCACCCTCTGACTACGCTTAAATAATAAATATTTAACATCTGTTACAAGTTCTCTTAACCAGAAATATCACCAATCTGGCAAACGTGAACTAACAGAAAGCAGAAACTTTGCGCCTGTTTTACTAAGAACTTTCAATTTGTGAGTTAGTAGACTCTGGTTCTAACCCACTCATATATACTCCAATCCATCCATCCATCCTTTATCCAATAAGCGAATTCCCAGTCAAGTATCGCTGGGGATGGATCCTATCCCAGCAGGCAATGGGACAAAAGGCAGGAACACACCCTAGACCCATTGTATGAACGGCAAAATACTTAGATAGGAATATATAGTGCACAATATACTGCACAGACACATATAAAAATATGCAGAAGATGGTTTAAATACACAGACAGGGCCAACATGGATACAACACAATCACATGTAGTAGTACATTCAATCAAAGCCCCCCCATCCCAGTGTGAGCACAGACGCCCCTCATTGTGCACCCATAAATAATGCACTGGCGGATACACTGGTAATCTGACAAAGCTTTTATTCGATCAACGTGTAGGACACAGACATCCCCGTTACACTCACAGTGGTACAGTATGTCACAGTGAAATATCACAGGAATGCACGTCGTCGTCACATTCACAGATACTCCGGACAAGCAATAAAATTCCCCATTTTGTAACCCAATCACAGTCGCAAACCAAAACATGACTCATCTCGCAGACACCCAAAAAAATTTAGCAAATCACTCCACTGATAGTACTCATCATAAAAGCACTAGAAATTCCACAAAGCTCGTTTCTCCTGCGATGGCGATTTCCGCACGTATTGCTTACATGCGGAAAGAGGGTTTGGTTGTGTCTCCATAGTTAGGCAGCACCGTCAGGCTTTTGCAGGCGTCAGATTCCAAAGCACAGGGCCTTTGTTTTCAGTGTGAACGGAGTCCAGGTGAACCGATTGGACCTTACAGAATCCCTGACCAGAAGCCCAGTAATTTAAAGTTTGATGATTATGACAGATTTAACCATGTTGTCGCTCTAATCAAAAAACCGTCCATCTTCCCAACTAATTAGCTCTGATTAACCTTCGCCTCACATCTGCATTTCAGGTCCACTGCTCTTCCTCTGTGCTAATACAACACCGTTCAAAAGTCTGGAATCACCTGGAATTTTTCAGGTTTTCAAAAGGCACATATAACTATATTCATTCAGGTACTACCTGGAGACAACTACATTCTAATGCTACATTGGTGAATAAAAGCATCAATTTCATTAAAAAGCAAACATTTCTAGGCAATTCTAAATTTCTGAACTGTGCTGGATGTACTCTTACTCTGCAGTTGGTCCACACTATGCAATTCATGCAATAGACCTACCACTGTGGATTCTGAAGTCTGACATGTAAATAATAGTACTTTGCTTTGAAAGACAGCATAATTACACTGTCTAAAATGTGTAGATAAAGCCAGAAGATGGCTGTTGGAGATGGACACACAGCTGGGATTAAGGCATCAGTGGACTGAGTGTTAATGAACCAACAGTGATTGACAGAAGACCCCCCTCCTGATTGGAGCAGACGATTTAGGGAGGAGTGGTTCTTGGATATCCAGGCCTGGTGCCAGGGGGGAGGGGGGTAATTAGGTAATTGGGGGGGCACTGCACTGTGTCAGTCCAACTGCCTTTCTGCTGTCCACCCCCAGGGGTTAGAACAGTGAGTGTCACCATGGCATTTGGCTCGGGTACCATGACAACGTTGGCCAGCCACTCACCATTGGCTCGGCATAGTCGGTCGGCATGGCGATGGGCTTCTCCTCCGGGGGCGGGGTTAGCAAGGTGCCATCAGGCCGTCTGTTCTGATTGGTCACGGCCAGCCACATGTCGTACATTTGCTGCATATCTCTCACTGTCAGGGAAAAGCAGAGAACGAGGGAAGGGTTATCAGTCCTCACACAGGCAGGAACACACACACGCAGAACTCATGTTATCTCTCTCTCTCACACACACACACACACACACACACACACACACACAAACATGAAGATGAACAGTAAGGAGGTTTAACTCAACACAGACACAAGAAACACACACAGAATTCCAGGGGTTTATGTAGCCCTGTGGAAACCGAGGCTTGTTAATTGAGCGCAGACATTAACCCCTAGAGCGCTAAATGCTGGTATTGTTTCTCAATGATGCAAGATATCAAACTCAAAGCTGTTGAAAACCTACCATGTGGCGACTTGTTTTAAACAAGTCGCCACATGATAGGTTTTCAACAGCACAGATAATTATAATCATATTTTTAAAACATTTACTTTAGCGCTCTAAGGGTTAAATTGTGTGCGGAGACACTCGGCACAGTACTGTAGTCCCATCTCTTAGTCCTCTCAACTGTGTTGTCGTGGCAACCATTATCTATTGAATTACGTACAGCAGTTCAGCTGACACTTTCATCAAAAGTGGCGTAGAGTTGATTAGACCAATCAGGAGCCAGTACTCCCTGAAGCATAGTGAGGTTAAGGGCCTTGACCAAGGGCCCAATAGAAACGCTGATCTTACTGTGACTATACGGATGCTAGAGCCACCAAACATCTGATTGGCTCTCAATCAGGACCATCATTATGCTACAGGCCAAAAACTGAGTGCTGAACTCACAGGGCTGAGCTAGTGCTGGAGAGAGGGGTGTGGTTCTCAGAGACACAAGGAGACAGAAGGGGGTGCAGGTGTGTGTGTGTGTGTGTGTATGTGTGTGTGTATGTGAGAGAGAGAGAGAGAGAGTGTGAGCAGGTTTATCTATACTTGTGAGGCTAAAAGACCCCTTCAGGATAATTAAGTCTGAAGAAAGGCTTAACTCTGGGCCAAGGGGCAGGTTTAGGGCCATCACTGGGCTTATGGTTAGTTAATTGTAGTCCTCAGACAAAGTCAGGGCTACTATGGATTTAGCCTAGTCACGCGTCTGCCGCCCCCGCCGTAGACATTTCCTTGTGGACGCTCTACAGACCAAAAATTTAAAGCCATTTATTTAATATTTGGTATGTATATGGACAGTGGTCAGGACACCTATCAATTTTGGTTGCCGTGGTAACATAATTTACTAAATAATAGACTATTTTCTGTCAAAAATAAGCCAAAATGAAAAATATGGGCGACCAGAGGCTACACCTATTGGTCGCTAGCGACCTACCCATCCAGTTCAAGGTCTGGTTTGAAGGTTGGGTATTTGCATTAGGCTCTAGGTTAAAGTCAGATGTTAAATTAAGGTTAAAAGTGGGGTAATTTTGGAGGGTTTGTAGGTTTGAGTCAAGATTAATGTGGATTTTAGGGTTTGGGGGTAAGGGAATTGGATGTTGACGGCAAAATTATTTTTTTGGTCCCCAAGAGTAGATTAAAAAAAAAAATAAAATAATAATGGAGCAAGTTTGTGCGTATGTGCATTGCTATGCATTTGTGTGTGTGTGCGCGCGTGTGTGTGTGCCCGTGTGTATTCGTAAACTCACAGCTGTTGTTCTTCATGTAGGTCCAGACGTCCCTCTCCTCCAGACTGTGAGCGAAGGAGCAGTTCCCAATATAGTGACACTTCTTCTGTTTCATCACATGAACACACATCTGCATCAGAACACACACGACACACACGTCAGCAACGTCACACTGCTTACTTTCTGTTACATCACCATGCGTGGAGAGACTCCAGTACAACTACATGCTGAACTAGGATACACAAATAACAGGCATATTCTACATCAGTTTGACGTACATTCATCTTGAAGAACATCAATTTTGTCATCCCAAGGGGCACAAAAGTCCATATAAAATTAGAAATGCCACCACAGCAAAGTGTGAGTGGAGAGTGAAATGGGATTGGACACACGAGGACAAGATAAACCCTTCAAGAGAGGCACTCCAGCCTGGAATTTTACACAGATACTGGATACTGAGTTTTCATGATTGCCGTAGAGAGGCAGACAAAACGATTTAAAGTGGAAAATTTGTTGGTTTCCCCATAAGACTGAGTTTCCTGTCCCGTCGCAGCTCCTGCCTGCACCACGGCAGCCCTCAGAGGGACACATCAGAGGAGATGTGCTGGGTCATTAAAGCCACACACTGGGTCATAAACACTGGGCTTCCTGTGGGTCTCACACCCAGTGAGGCCTAAACTTTCTCACACAAAACACAGGACGCTTTAACCACCGTTACGACCCTCGAACGATTATGCACAACAGCATCTCCGAACAAAGACTGAGCACCTTTTTATTTATTTACCAGTCCACACCCTGGGTTGCACAAACCAGAACGATGTGCGGGCTTCAGGGTATGTGCATGCCACCACTGCGCACGACTGCTTGTAAACCCAGGGAGCCCTTTTAAACAAGTTGCCACATGATAGGTTTTCAACAGCATCTGACTTTCATATCTTAAATATTGGGCAACTAGAGTTGCTTACAGCTCTTCAAGGGTTAACTGAGGATGCAGCTCTGTTTATTATGACGACAACTTTGCATGGTATAATAATTCCATTCATAAAAATGCAGCCCATTCTGACGAAATAATTAAACTTCACTGCTCTGGCACAAAATTATTTCAACAGACAATGCATTTTTTATGAATAAAATTTGGACAGTATGCAAAGACATGCTTGCCAATAAAGAGAATGGGGGTTTGATTTTGTTTAAGATGTCAGAAAGCCCACCCCACTAACAAGCGCTCTGATTGGCTGCTCAGGCTGTCACTCACATCGTACTGCTGTGGGTATGTGCGGGAGAAGGGCAGAGGTCGCACCACCACCCACTTCTTCTTCTCAAAGGACTTCACCAGCAGCACCCGACGCTCCTTTGTCCAGCTGAGGAAGAGGAGGAGGGGAGAGGAGAGAATCAAAGGCCAGTTTCACTACTTACTCATCCCTCCATCCCTCCATCCATCCCTCTTTTTTCTGCTAAGGGTTGTAAGGGGACTGAAGTCTATCCCAGAATTCAACTGGAGTGAGGCAGGATTTGGACAGTTTGCTAATCCAAGGCAGGGCTCACACATGATTCAGTCACACACTCCTACCTGTGGGCAATTTAAACTGCAACCAATGAGCCTGGTATGCAAGCGTTTGGACTGTGGAGGGAAACTGAAGTACCTGCAGTAAACCCATGTGAACACAGGGAGAACGTGCAAACTCCACACAGAAAGGTCCCCGGCTGGATTCAAGCCAAAAGACCTTCATGCAGCAGGTGCCACCCCATGCAACACTATACCCCACTAAGTGACAAAAATTTTACCCATAATCCAACAGTCAACACAAATTATGACAGAAAGCAGTCACACCAACCTGAAAAGGGTCACTGCCATAGGCCCCGTTTACACTTGGTTTTAACATGCGTTCTAGGTGATCAGATCACAGGTGGTCAGCGCTAATTACAAGTGTAAACGGGGCTAAAATGCATTGAGATCCAATCACTCAAACCACTTGTAGAGGTGGTCTGGGACCCATCTGACCACATATGTTTGGAAGTGTAAACGCTATTCTGTCCGTAGGCCTTGAACCAGTGATAAGACTTTCCTCGTGTGCAGTCCTGCGTTCTCTTGCAAGTTGCTAATGCGCCTATTCGGCTAATTTTAATAACTAAAATATCCTGAAAATGTACGCTACAGGCAGACGCATGTTAGCGTGCCCAAAACACAACGTGAAACAGGGTCAAAATGTGGGCTTCATCTTGCGGGAATAACGGCTATTGTTTTTTATGTCATATTAACAGCGCCGGGTATTAGCGGAAGTTGCTTGTAAGCAAAAAAATCCAAACAAGAGCTAAAGCTTGACAACAAGCATAAACAGCAATGGCCCCATTTACACCTGGTATTAAAATGCATTTTTTGGGATCGGATTGTAATCGGATAGCATTTGACCACATACATTTACACCTGGTATTAAAATGCGTTTTTTGTGATCGGATTGTAATCGGATAGCATTTGACCACATACATTTACACCTGGTATTAAAATGCGTCTCCGGCGTCCATTACAATCCGATCACAAAAAACGCATTTCAATACCAGATGTAAATGGGGTCATTGTGTCTCGCCTGACCACTTGTGATCCAATCACCCAAAACGCATGTTAAAACCAAGAGTAAACAGGGCCATAGAGAACTCCCGCGTTCACTCATTTTAATCAGTTGTTATATGAGCGAAAATAAACAACAACCTTCACAGAAACAGAAGTCGATTTTAATGCACGAATACAGTTCTCCTTCGCCACGTAGCATTGGTGATAGAGACTATATGAACTCTGGTCAGCTAACGCATTAGCAGAGCATTTTTCCCTGATGTCTGAGCAGCTATAAAGAGGGTGTCAGTCTCGCTCTGGTGGAAGGGTGTAAGGATGCGTCTCTCTCTCGACAGTCTCACCTGTGCCGGGCCTTGGCGGTGCAGTACTTCAGAGCCTTGTCCGGCTCGTTGACCTGCCCATCCCTCCAGCACTGGCCGCACACAAACTTCATCTTCAGATTCAGGCCCTTACCCCTCCCTCCGCCTCCTCCTGTGCTGACTCCACCCCCTCCAACACCACTGCCTCCCCCGACCCCACCTCCTACCCCGCCCCCTGTGACATCATGGCTGCCACTGCCAGGGTTGTGGTGTGGCATGTGGTGAATGGGCTGGTGACCCTGGGGCAGACAGAAATAAACGCACACAGAGCACATGATCAGAGCAATGAGATAACGTTAGAGGAGTTCTGGATTTCGACAGCTCATACCTCTTATTATCTCCACCCACAGCAGCTGCGATCTGACTGAAAACTGATTTTATTTCATCTTTAAAGCTTGGAACTTCTGATCGATTTAGGCCTGTTGATTGATTGAGTCTTGCTATTTGATTGGTTCATCCACTTAATTCGCCTCTCAATCTTGTCAACTGCAAGTCTTTTTTACCCATGTTGGTTTGAACACAATGAGCCTTCCTGCCTTTTGTCTCCATTTGAAATTACATCCCATCCAATCACTGCCAAATAATACCTCCCCATACCCTCTGATCACTACCCATTAACACACGCTCTGATGACTGCTGTCGTTACTCTATAAAAGGTGTTTCTCTCCCTCTGCTCCTGTTCATGCTTCAGTAAACTCACTGCAGACTTCCACACTGAACTTCAGTGATTTTCTTTAGCAGAGGATACAGCCCCACACCAACACTATACTCAGGCAACAGCCATTTTCCAGAAACCTATAAATTATGTACTGAAACTAAAGCTAGCCTGCAGATACATTTGGAGGCTAAAACCGCTAAATCTTAGCAGTAATACAGGAACGCATAAGAGAAATGACCCATCTGAATACTCTATCCAGTGTCTCAGTGACTCCTGGAGACACCGTGCCAGTGCTTTTGACACTCAGAGACGTGCGCTGATGTTAGAGGAGCTCTGGATTATGACAGCGCCCCCCCCACACACACACACAGGAGCTGGGACCTGACTGACTCTGAACACCCATTTTACTCCAGCTCTCTCAAACCCCACCCCCCACCTCACCTTCTGTCTCTGAGCGTTCTGCTCCAGTCTGTGCCAGTGTCTCTTCGACTCCTGCACCATCTCCTCGTGAGTGATACCTGCACAGGACACACACACATTAATGCTCGACACGCGTGTGTGTGTGTGTGTGTGTGTGTGTGTGTGTGTGTGTGTGTGTGTGTGCGCGCGTCGCGTATGTGTGCAGATGTGTGCATGCATGTATGCAAGTGAGCGAGAGCCTGTGAGTAAGCGTGTGCTCATGTGCAACAGTGTGTGGATGCATGTATGTGTGTGTGCCTGCATGTCTGAGTGACTGAGTGTGTGCGCGTGAGACTCTGTGTTGTTAGAACTACACTTGTGAGAACCAACTCTGGAGAAACTGAGAATGCTGTAAGGACAACTGGGGTTGTGAGGATATTTTTGGTGGTCCTCATACAGGATTACAGCAAATCAATTACAGTTAGGTTAAGGTTTAGGAAACGCTGTACAGAGTGGATTCGAGTTCAAGTCATCACGACTACAGTTAGACAAACGTGTGCGTGTATGTGTGTGTGTGCATGTGTGTATAAGTGCACGTGAGCAAGCGTGCGGGTTTGACCCCGTTATCTGTACCAGTGTCCTGCTGCAGCACCCAGCACTTGAGCTCGATGACGGAGTGGGCGAAGGAGCAGCTGTCCTCGCGCTGGCAGCCGTACCGCACCTCGTGACGACACACGTCAAACTGGCACAACGGGTGCAGCGGCCGCACCTTACTGTAGCGCACGTTAGCCGACCGCACCACGTGCACCAAACACCTGCCCAACACAGGGAGTGGCAGTCAGAGGGCACAGGGCTCACAGACTCACATGTCAAAGCAGCTTCACACCTGGTTTGGCTCTGGCATGAAGGCACCACCCGCAATTTCCCAGTTACCCGTCTGTTTCACACCTGGTTTTGGGAAAAGTCGGCCAGCACTGTAATTTTGAAGGACCAACCCACCTTTACTCAAGTTGTTTCAGGTGCGAGACCAAATTTCTAAACCCAGGGCTCTGGAAACCCAGGATTATCACAACCAGTTGTGAAAGGAAGTCATTATAACTAACTTACAAACAAACAAACAAACAAACCACCACTGCACAACAAAAGCTACCAATTTCCTATGAAAACTAGTCATACAAACTGCATTCTGCAAACATGCCAACTTGTCAAAACAATGTCTAAAAAGTTGTTAAGTTTTCAATCTCATACAAATCAAAGCCGAGACTTTGCTTAAAAGCTTGATTAGTAAATCATCTTTGGAGTCGGGACGCATCTACAGTTGGGCAGTTCGAGTTTATAATATCGAAAGGTTTTGGCTGAGACACACCTACAGTTGGGTGGTTAAGAGTTTATAATACTGAAAGGTTTTTGAGTGCGCCAACCACAATGTCATGAAGCCCTCTACCTTCAACCTACCTCATGACTTCCCCCAAATTCCATTCCCTGTAATCTCTATTTTAGAGCACGGCTCCGAAACATCCTCCTATTCTCGGCCTGACCCCTCAGGTCACGGACAGTGCAGAGACCCCTTTCCCCTATCCGCCAAAGATGGACAGGTGGGCGGGACATGACTGCACACAGTCGTCAAAAATAAACCACCGCTCCACGGCCGATGGTATGCAGTCATGAGGCACTGTCCCGTGACCCAGAGGGACCCCAAAATCAACAGTACAGTCCGAGAGAGAACTTCATCTTTAGAGATCCAGGTCAGATATATGGTGAAGTTGGGAAGAACTCGGTCCTTGGGCCCTTGATCAAGGCCCTTAACCCAAATATAGCTGTTTCTCTCTGTCCCTCATCAGTTGTGACTCTATTTACCATTTCTCCCAGAGTGCCTATGAAAAAGAGAGACATGTTCTCGACGGAACATACCCTGGTTAAATAAAAGGCCAAAAATTATATTTATGGTCACATTATGGGGGGTGAAATGATAAATGCAGGGGAGTGTGAACAATATCATCTGAAATTCAAGCAATGATGTAAGCTACACAAACAAGTGCACGGAGCAGTAATGAGATACACACAGGCACATACATGCCAACAAAAGTGCTGGATTGCAGAGGTGGTTCGTCACCTGGGAAATCCCATTGAAAATAATTTTGTGAATTGAAATGTAAAATTCTAAGATCGCACGTCATTATTCAAATGGTTTTATTTGCACTGCAGCAACCAAGGCTCATGTCTATTAATCATTTCCTAAAATCTCAATTTCAGTCCTGTCCAGCAGTTTAGCTGCAATAGAGACTCCATTACCCACTTCTACAAAAAAAAAAAAAATTCAAGAATATCCAGGTCACACGTCTCTCACGAAAAAGAGTCAGTTAAAATTCTTTGTACCAGCTGTGACAGCTTTGGCTGGTATTATTTTCACCTTGTGAATCTGCGTGAGTGTGTGTACTTACTACAGAAGCAGTTCTGAGTACTTTGCCAGGTGTTTGTATGTCGGTTTGTCAGTGGATATATTGCATCACCATGAAAGCGTCACAATTGTATACGATGCAGTCACTAAACTTTAGAGGTGTGTCGCAGAGATCACCATGACGGCAGAGTTTGACGGTGGGTGTGGCCTGAGTGAGGGCGCCAGAAGTAGGGGGGGTAGGAAGAGCAACTGTAGTGATTCCATCACACAATGGTCTCAAGTCGCCTCCTGTTGGAAGACCTAACTCCTTGCACTTCGGTGACTTTGACTTGCTTAGTTTTCCTATGTCTAAGACAACCCTAGAGACAGTACAGGTATCCCAGCAAAACTGTAATCCAAACACTGGAACAACCAGGTAAACAGATACAGTATTCTTCCAACTACTACCACACATTCCCACACCCCTTCACATACGACCCCAGAACCCCATCAATTCAGCCTCTTTCAGAGTTCTGATGCCCCACAGGTATAAAATCAAACTGAAGATTTTCCATTATCGCCTTCATAAACAGCCTGATGCCAGTCAAATGATGTTGCTGTGACGGTTTGATGTCCCACCTGCCAGCGGTGCATTTTCACTTGTTGTCTGTTTTGTCTTTTAAACTGACTGACTGCACACCACAAATTCGCCCACCACAGGATACTCAGTGTTTAAACAACAGGAGTTACCCATTTAGGGCAAGTGCACAGAATCTGCCCCCAGCTCACAGAATCTGCCCCAGTACTCACTTGTTGTCGTCGAAGGGGTGACGGGCGGTGAGGTTGGAGCAGACGGCCAGGTTCTCTTTACTGCGCTTACTGATGATCCGAGGCTTACTGTCGAAACACTCCTGAGGAGAGGAGAGGAGGGGAGGAGAGGAGAGGAAGAGCAAGGGAGAGGGGGAGACAGAACGTGTGGGTTAACCATTAGGTCATTTGGCTCTCCGACCCAAATGCTCTTTATTTATTATAAAATATTCTCTCAAGATCAGTTAACAGGGATTAATGAGTGGGGTTCTGGGATCCCAGCTTTTACTAGACCCATTTTCATTAAAGTTTTTGTGCATTACATCAGACACAAGATAATAATATGTGGTATATTCTACCAAAAGAGAGCAGGTGATATGGTGCACATTTATGAAATACAACATTTGTGTATATACCAATTTGATTGTGGGCGAGTCACCATTTTTACTTCGACAGTAAATGCACCGTTCAGTTCACTGTTCAGCTGTAACAGTATGCAACTGTGCGTTTCTGTGCCTGACAGAGGAATATAACTATGCTTATGTGTTACTGTAACAGCATGTAACACTAGGTGTAACAGTACCTGACAGAGGAACAAAAACATGCCCATGTGTAGCAGTAGTAGTGTGTAACAAAGGGTGTAACAGTCTGTAATTGTGTTACTGTACCTGACAGAGGAACATAAACATGCCCATGTGTAGCAGTAGTAGCGTGTAACAAAGGGTGTAACAGTCTGTAATTGTGTTACTGTACCTCACAGAGGAACATAAGCATGCCCATGTGTAGCAGTAGTAGCGTGTAACAAAGGGTGTAACAGTCTGTAATTGTGTTACTGTACCTCACAGAGGAACATAAACATGCCCATGTGTAGCAGTAGTAGTAGTCTGGTGTAACAAAGGGTGTAACAGTACGTAATTGTGTTACTGTACCTCACAGAGGAACATAAGCATGCCCATGTGTAGCAGTAGTAGCGTGTAACAAAGGGTGTAACAGTACGTAATTGTGTTACTGTACCTCACAGAGGAACATAAACATGCCCATGTGTAGCAGTAGTAGCGTGTAACAAAGGGTGTAACAGTACGTAATTGTGTTACTGTACCTCACAGAGGAACATAAGCATGCCCATGTGTAGCAGTAGTAGCGTGTAACAAAGGGTGTAACAGTACGTAATTGTGTTACTGTACCTCACAGAGGAACATAAACATGCCCATGTGTAGCAGTAGTATTGTGTTACTGTGTAACAAAGGGTGTAACAGTCTGTAATTGTGTTACTGTACCTGACAGAGGAACATAAACATGCCCATGTGTAGCAGTAGTAGCGTGTAACAAAGGGTGTAACAGTACGTAATTGTGTTACTGTACCTGACAGAGGAACATAAACATGCCCATGTGTAGCAGTAGTAGCGTGTAACAAAGGGTGTAACAGTCTGTAATTGTGTTACTGTACCTGACAGAGGAACATAAACATGCCCATGTGTAGCAGTAGTAGTGTGTAACAAAGGGTGTAACAGTACGTAATTGTGTTACTGTACCTCACAGAGGAACATAAGCATGCCCATGTGTAGCAGTAGTAGTGTGTAACAAAGGGTGTAACACAGACGTAATTGTGTTACTGTACCTGACAGAGGAACATAAACATGCCCATAGCAGTGTAGCAGTAGTAGTGTGTAACAAAGGGTGTAACAGTCTGTAATTGTGTTACTATACCTGACAGAGGAACATAAACATGCCCATGTGTAGCAGTAGTAGTGTGTACTCACAGAGGAAACAAAAGGGTGTAACAGTATGTAATTGTGTTACTGTACCTGACAGAGGAACATAAACATGCCATGTGTAGTAGTAGCAGTAGTGCTGTGTAACAAAGGGTGTAACAGTCTGTAATTGTGTTACTGTACCTGACAGAGGAACATAAACATGCCCATGTGTAGCAGTAGTAGTGTGTAACAAAGGGTGTAACAGTATGTAATTGTGTTACTGTACCTGACAGAGGAACATAAACATGCCCATGTGTAGCAGTAGTAGTGTGTAACAAAGGGTGTAACAGTCTGTAATTGTGTTACTGTACCTGACAGAGGAACATAAACATGCCCATGTGTAGCAGTAGTAGTGTGTAACAAAGGGTGTAACAGTATGTAATTGTGTTACTGTACCTGACAGAGGAACATAAACATGCCCATGTGTAGCAGTAGTAGCGTGTAACAAAGGGTGTAACAGTCTGTAATTGTGTTACTGTACCTGACAGAGGAACATAAACATGCCCATGTGTAGCAGTAGTAGTGTGTAACAAAGGGTGTAACAGTATGTAATTGTGTTACTGTACCTCACAGAGGAACATAAACATGCCCATGTGTAGCAGTAGTAGTGTGTAACAAAGGGTGTAACAGTATGTAATTGTGTTACTGTACCTCACAGAGGAACATAAACATGCCCATGTGCAGCTGTAACAAAGGGCTGTAATTGGTGACTGTACCTCACAGAGAACATAAACATGTGCTCCCCAGTAGGATCAGTAACAAAGCAGCTGCAGTGCTCTCACATTTTAAACATGCCTTCCTGCTAGTCCAGTAACAAAGGGCCCACAGTCGCCGATCTCCTCCTGGCAGTAGGAACATAAAATGCCCATGGTGCAGTTCTCCCAAAGGTTAACTCCTCCTGTCTGCCTCCTGCATGCCCTCTGTGACTAAGCAGTCGGAGAGAGTGTATCACAGAACAATCCCACCTAGCAGTAGAGCTAACAAAGGGTTAACCCAATTGTGTTACTGCACAGGGAAACATAAACATGCCATTTAGCAGTAGTAGCGTGTAACAAACTTCTCATTGTGTTCATTGAACATAAAACACATAAACAGTTAAGCCAGGATAAAGAACAATCCGACTTTGAGCTGAGGAATTCCAATACTGCATGGGTATCCATTTTCTTTATTTAACTTCCCTCATTCTTTCATTAAACAACTAACTTGTATTCATTGTAATGGAGCGCACAGTGACAGCCCTAGATTTCCTAAAAAAAATGCCATATTGTCAACAATTGTGCAAATCCACATTATGCACATTCTGGAGTCAGTAAAGCTCCCCCATCATGTCACCAGCTGCACAGCCAATTATCCACTACAAACCATTTCAAAATCTGTTCCTTTGCGACATCACACACTGAGGTGACTGTCCAGAGGATAGAGGGAATGATCAACTTCAGCCAACCAGATAATCAGTTCTTTCATTAATCTGGGTGGTCCCTGCCACTAGTGATGTCACAAACAACAGATTTTGATATTGCTTGTCATGGCCGATTGGCTGTGCAACAGAAGACATGATGGGGGACTTTTAAATCATGAGGGGGTAAATAAGATGTGGTGACATCACCCAGACTGCATTAGCTCTCTAACTTCCTCTCCTTGAGTCCTATCCACCCCCCTCCCCCATACATCTAGAGGAGCTAAACAGAAAACAGTTTCGGGTGTGTCCCCATCTAATGCTCATACCCTTGCAGAGCACGAAGGCCCCCAGGAAGTTGTTTCGGGCCGGACGGGGGCGGATCCTCTTCCAGGTGGTGTCCTCCACCCCTTTGAGACGACACAGCAGAACGTCCCGCTTACAGCGGTGAGCAGCGTCCGGCTGGTACTGATAGTCCATCACCCGCGGACCTGCAGGGGGGAGAGAGCGAGGACAGAACGAGGGAGAGAGAGAGAGATAAAAGAAGAGAAGGAAAGGAGAGAGAGACAGTGTGAGGAAAAGTATGTGCAGGAGCGAGAAAGACAATTGTGAAAAGAGGGAGAGAGAGAATGAGGGAGAGATGGACAGAAGGTGGAGCACACATTTAAATATTTTTCTGAAAAAGTAAACACAACCACATTTGCTTAATGTACCTCCAGAATATGGTTCCACTGATGCTCTTGGTGATAAAGCACGAAGGATATGAATCTGCCCTCGGCTCACTTATTTGCAGCAGGTCTCAGGGCCTGTTGTCTGTGCTGCCTTCAAAGTCAACACACCCACTGCCCACTTTCACAGTTTAAATAAGTATTAATTTAACCCTTAGAGCAATGAAATACATTTAAAAAATATATATATTTTATTATACAGCAGGGGAGCACTTTTAAACAAGTCGCCACATGATAGGTTTTCAACCGCTTTGATTTTGATATCTAACATCAGTGAACAACAATAGCTTTATTTGGTGCACTAAGGGCAAAAACAATATTTAAAAATCCCCCTTAAATCCCTGCATTTGTCATTTTCCTGTGGGTTTCAACCCCCCCAGTGATTGTAGCTGATGTGGTAACCATCGGCCCCTCCACCGCCCGACCGGCTGTTGGTCTGCCTTCCCATCGCTTGTTACTGCTCTAGCTGCTGAGCCGCTGTAGGACTAACCCTCAAATTTAAATACCTAATTTATGGGCGTCAATACGGGTGTCACCAGAAGCATATTTTATGTTATGTTACAGTAACCGTGGAGACCGTGGGATGGCAGCTCCGTACCGTTGCGACTGTAGCAGGCGTGACAGGCCTGACGGAATTCGTGTGTGGCCGCGAGGGGGTTCCGTGAGAGCAGGGACAGGTTGGTGCCGACCGGACTGTTCTGGAAACGACGGGGGGGTGTGAGTGAGTGAGGAGATGGACAGACCCATACAACCACACCAAGAGGTTAAAACACCACATGCACAACCATAATAGACCTAATAAGCCTTACACACACTCAGTAAGCTCTGTTCAGTCACTTACACTGTAAGAAGATACAGAGATATCATGTGTCCATAGTCCAAAAAAAGGCTAAAAGGCAGCACTCCAGAATATACTGCATTAGTCTTTCATACATCCCAAATAATCCTGTAAAGTTCTGAGAGGTAACATGATCACTCAGAGTGTAGAAGGGAGGATGAAACGTGTTTGGCTGATCTTGTACTTCTGAAAATCCACAGCACCCCTGACCAATAAACAACATTCAAAATTTTAACCAGAGTTATGACTATTTGTTTGCTAGAGCGCAACCTCGACCAGCTGACTACAAGATGGCTCTATAACAAAAAACTGAACGTTTTGGCCCATAATCGTAGGCCTCTGAAACAAAAGAATTTTTTGCCAGAATTTGTGGGTCCACAAGAATCTGTCCATACAAGCCACACCACAGCCATTTTAGTGGACATCTCCTCTGACTCAGTGCAATTAACTTGCCAAATTTCATGTGAATTGATCAGACTGAGCAGGAGGACAAGGAGTTTAAAGGCTTTACAAAATAAATTCAAAATTAAGGAAAATGCACTCCTTAAAATGGTGTAAGCATTCCAGTATCAAAGGGTGCTTCACCAGCACATGGTTGATGTGCCTGCCAAGTTTTATGGGGAAAGGAAAAAAAAAAAAAAAAATCTAACTGTTTTCAAATTGTGTTCCCAGGAAAACAGGTTTGCAGAAAAGGACGACCCATGGACAGACAGGACAGTGACGCCTGAGGATAACAGCAATGGACGGGATGCAGGAGAACAAACTGTACAAATTAACAAAGGGATTAACAAAGTAAATTATGTAGGATTCCCTTGGCCAAGTTCTGTTAGTAGAACTCGGGGTCACGAATGGAAGTTGACCAAGGGTAAATTTAGCAAGGATTTTAAGAAATATTTTTTCATCCAAAGAGTAATTTTGATGTGGAATAGCTTGCCTGACCATATTGTTGAGGCAGAAACCTTGGGAATTTTCAACAGCAGGCTTGACTTAAAGCTAGATACCATTGAGTCTTTGAGTATGAAGTGATATATTCACAATAGTAAAAAGAAACTGGCGAGCCTAGCTGGGTTGAACGGCCTGTTCTCGCCATTCATGTTATGTTATGTATGTTAAATCATCGACCCACCACATGGCACACACAACATTCATAAGCACACACCATTCAAATTCCCCAATTAGCCTGCCAGGTATGTCTCTGGACAGTGTGCGGAAACCGGAGTATCCAGAGGAATCCCACAAGAGCATATAGAGGAAGAACATGTAAACTCCACACAGAAAGGCCCCAGATTCCAACCCACAACCTTCAAGCTGTGAGGCACCAGCACTACCCACTGCACCATGCCAGCCCTTAGATTAATGTATAAGGTGCTATATTAGAGAGGAGACCACATACAGACAGCCATATGGAGGATTTACAAATATATCAAACCAGTAGGCACACACAGTCTAGCACCCAAAATAAAGCAGTATGCTTGTTTGCTCACTGTGTGGGTGGAGCTGTGATTGCGCATTCCAGGGATGAAATTGTGAGAAATTCTTCCTCCTACAGACAATGAGACAAACAGTCAAATCACTAACTAAGCTTATACAAGGACATTCGGGTCAAGAGTTCAGGCTCCTTATCTGCTCATAAGTCATCCAACAGTAGACCTTGGCATTCATGAGCATTACATAATCTTTCAGTTGGAAAACTGACTATGTGCCCGTTTCAAATATTTATAAACATTTTAAGCTACTTTTCATTAGCATTTACAACCATTTGTAACTATGACTATTATAGCTCACTTATTTATAACGATCTCTGGCATTAAGAGAACAGATAACTGATGCCGACATCGCAAAAATCAAAGTGTAGGTCATTCAAAACGATTGTCTTTTTTATTGTTTATTTTTACACATCTTCGTACTTTCATCCATCAATTCATGCATTGCCGGTTACTACATTTTGCATTTTTTTTTTAAATTTAATTTTAACCCATATGTGCCAGCAGACAGAAATTTCCGTATTATGCCATTGACTTCTCTGCCCAAATACGGATTTTTCAGTGTTTTTCCGATTGCCTTGAGGTCCCCAATCTTGTTCAGAAAGGGCCAATGTGGGTGCCGGCTTTCTCTCCAATTATGCAGTTATACACCAGACTCTACTCATCAAGGTCTTCAGCAAAGATTTAGATTCAAACTGGTCATGTATTTCTGGATATTTACTCTTGATATGCAAAATCTGCGACATTTTGCCATAAATAAATGCATCCAACTTGTGGTGAAATGCATAAGCAGCAATAAATTTTACCATTTTGAAACCATGAAATGCTATGGATAACACAGAATTTCATGAAAACTTCGAGCTTATCTGATATCTGGTCTTAATTAACTTGGTTTTGTAAAAGCTGGGTGTCAAAGGGCTCATAAGCTTTATGGTCACTGCAAGAAATGCTCTCTATAAATAGATATTATTTTTTATCATTATTGTGTTAGAAGAATAGGAGGATGATGTATGTTAAGGAAAACCAGGACCGAGAATAAGTGGGTACCAGCCCCCCCTCCCCTCACCTGGCATGGTGAACTCCGATAGCGAGTCCAGCCCCCCAGCGCCCCCTACTGAAGCCGAACTCGTCCCGGGACAGTAAGGGGGTTCAGTGGCGTCCAGCGCCGGTGTGGAGGGGGGCTCGTCCACGGCCCGGCCCCCGTACGACTCCAGGGACCCCAGCTGCCCCACCACAGAGCTGGGGTACAGGGGGCCGGCGGAGAGACTGGAGACATAGGGGGAGCGCAAGCCTACCGCTGTGTTCGGGAGATTGGTGGGGATCACACCCTGTACTGAGGGCTGGAGAGAAGGAGATAGAGAGATAGGGAGAGAGGGAGAGTGAGAGATACCGGAATACTCAACCAGGTCCTCCACAGTAGCACAGCTATACCAGCTCCCAGTGACCCCATCAGCTCTAAAACATTTAAACCATCCTTTAATGATTGGAAGACAAACACTGGTTACTGGAGGTCATATTTTTCTGCAATCAGGCAGTGACATCCGCTTCCTGGACTATCCAAGCTCAGTAACCCCACTCACCACACTCACTTCCTCCCCCTCAGTCTGAGCATGCTCAGTAACCCCACTCACCACACTCACTTCCTCCCCCTCAGTCTGAGCATGCTCAGTAACCCCATCCACCACACTCAGAGCATGCTAAGTAACCCCATCCACCACACTCACTTCCTCCCCCTCAGTCTGAGCATGCTCAGTAACCCCACTCATCACACTCACTTCCTCGCACTCAGTCTGAGCATGCTCAGTAACCCCATCCACCACACTCAGAGCATGCTAAGTAACCCCATCCACCACACTCACTTCCTCCCCCTCAGTCTGAGCATGCTCAGTAACCCCACTCATCACACTCACTTCCTCCCACTCAGTCTGAGCACGCTCAGTAACCGCACTCACCACCACTTCTGCCCCCTTGGAGATGCAGTTGAGCAGGCCGTCCATCGAGCCGCTCATGACATCACACCCCTCCAGGTGCTCAGAGACGGGGACGGAGTACGGGACGCGAGGCAGGCGCTGACTCGGGCTCTCCGGGAGGTCCTGGGCGGTCACCGCCGCCAGGGAGGGGGGCGACTGCTCGTCGCTGACGGGAATGGGTGTGGCCAGTGGAGCTGGGATACACTGGGCGCTGCTCAGGTCAGCTGAGCGGGAGAGCCAATCAAAGAGGAGAGAAACAGAGCAAAGGCAAAGAAATAAGAAAGTCAGTACAGATTACTGCTCAGCGCCGTGAGCACATTACCCTCAGGGTTTTCGAGGTGCAGAGACGTGCCAATATCACCTAGAAATAAGGAAAAAAAAAAAGAGAGTACTGTTCTTATTATTTTAATAAATCATTTTGGTATACCCAGGCCAGAGAAAATGGATAATAGGCTTGGGCGAGTGTTTCTTGGGCAGTGTAATTCCTAACATGGCAGACCAGATTACGGGGGAAAAAAAACAAAAAAAAACACACAAAGTCATTTTTTGCAATTAAGAATTAAATGAAAAATATACCTGATTTTTAAGTTAAAAGGGTAGATTTAATACCTGCTGAAATACCATTTAAGGAATCCAGACCATTAGGAGTCATCTGCGGGGGAGAAAAATAAAAGATACAAAAACAAATGAAAACTGGTTTCTCTCACAGTGCACCAAGTACCAAAGCCACAATTACAGGATTTGTAATATAATACCCATTAGACATCAATACTCACCTCCGCTGTAGGGGGCGCTGCATCTCCATTGCTCTCCCCCACCGATGGGCTGGTCTCAGGCTGTTAGAGAGGACGCGGGGAGTGAAGAGTGAGTACAGGGAGGGGGAGGGGAGAACAAGGCCTTGCTTTTAAAGACAGGATAAAAGAGAGGAGGAGGGAGATAAAGAGGCGATGAGAAGACTCACCTGTGGGCTGACGTAGGCTTTGCGGATCTTTAGGCCCAGTTTACTCGCCAGATCCTGGGCCAGATCATTCACCTGCCTGTCCTGTGATGGAATGAGAGGCCATTCAACACTAATCAGCTAATCATGAGCATTTGCGACAGCACTCAGGAAATGTGCATCGGCACACTCTCAAACAAAAATACAAAATTCACTTGTGCACCACTTTCCTGGGATAATGAGTCTATCCACTTTCTAACCTTAACTGCCCAGTTAGCCATTAGAGCAGAGGTGGGCAACGAGGGCCGTATTTGTCCCTGGTTTTCACACCAACTTCTGGCCTTTTATTAGTTAATTATCTTAATTAGCCAAAGTATGTATGAAATCTGACTATTCCACTGCATTTGTTTAAATTATCACGGATGACCACCATAGACTGTTCTTGTCTTCGAACATGAAACATTTTTTTTAAATCTAATCTATGCTCAATTCTGTCTTTGTGCATACAACCAATTAGCTCAATTAGTCAGAGTAATTGATAGAAATAAAAACCTGCACACACACCGGCCCTCCAGGACCAGAATTGCCCACCCCTGCATTAGAGGTCAGTTCCACTGCAGCAGCGCCCTCTACTGGCCTGAGTAAAATACCCCTAAAGCCCTCCCTTCAAGGATACTTTTCATAGAGTCGAAGCACCGCAGTAACTGCAACCCTATTGTCTTTGTCCAGAGTTAAAAAGAATGAAATGGTAGCAAACTCCAATACCATGCAGTTCAATATCACCAACATTTCACCAGACAAGTCGGCTTCATCAGGGATTGTGGCAAGCGCACTCTTCCATGTAAAGTGATGAGCAGGGCGTGCAAACTCTTACATGTGGTATAATGAGTAGGGCGTGCACACTCTTACATGTGGAGTGATGAGCAGGGCGTGAGCAGTCTTACATGCGGAGTGATGAGAAGGGCGTGCGCAGTCTTACACGCGGAGTGATGAGTAGGGCGTGCGCAGTCTTACACGCGGAGTGATGAGTAGGGCGTGCGCAGTCTTACATGTGGTGTGATGAGTAGGGCGTGTGCACTCTTACATGCGGAGTGAT
Source organism: Gymnothorax javanicus (assembly GCA_029692085.1). Taxonomy (NCBI): domain Eukaryota; kingdom Metazoa; phylum Chordata; class Actinopteri; order Anguilliformes; family Muraenidae; genus Gymnothorax; species Gymnothorax javanicus. Next base: position 50,007,549 of record CM056200.1, on the reverse strand, counting down.
GAGTAGGGTGTGCGCACTCTTACATGTGGAGTAATGAGTAGGGTGTGCGCACTCTTACATGTGGAGTGATGAGTAGGGCGTGCACACTCTTACATGTGGTGTAATGAGTAGGGCGTGCACACTCTTACATGTGGAGTGATGAGTAGGGCGTGAGCAGTCTTAAACGCGGAGTGATGAGCAGGGTGAGCGCAGTCTTACACGCGGATTGATAAGTGGGGTGTGCACACTCTTACATGTGGAGTGATGAGTAGGGCGTGCACACTCTTACATGCAGAGTGATGAGTAGGGCGTGCACACTCTTACATGTGGAGTGATGAGTAGGGTGTGCACACTCTTACATGTGGAGTGATGAGTAGGGCGTGCACACTCTTACACGCGGAGTGATGAGTAGGGCGTGCACACTCTTACATGCGGAGTAATGAGTAGGGCGTGCACACTCTTACATGCGGAGTGATGAGTAGGGTGTGCGCACTCTTACATGCGGAGTGATGAGTAGGGCGTGAGCAGTCTTACACGCGGAGTGATGAGTAGGGTGTGCGCACTCTTACATGTGGAGTGATGAGTAGGGCGCGGCGACTTTTTTACATGCGGAGTGATGAGCAGGGCGGCGACTTTTACATGCGGAGTGATGAGTAGGGTGCGCGACTCTACATGCGGAGTGATGAGTAGGGCGTGCGCTCTCCTACACGCGGAGTGATGAGTAGGGTGTGCGCACTCTTACATGCGGAGTGATGAGTAGGGTGTGCGCTCTCCTACACGCGGACTGATGAGTAGGGTGTGCGCACTCTTACATGCGGAGTAATGAGTAGGGCGTGCGCACTCTTACATGCGGAGTGATGAGTAGGGTGTGCGCACTCTTACATGCGGAGTGATGAGTAGGGCGTGAGCAGTCTTACACGCGGAGTGATGAGCAGGGCGTGCGCAGTCTTACGCGAGGAGTGATGAGCAGGGCGTGCGCAGTCTTACATGCGGAGTGATGAGTAGGGCGTGCACACTCTTACACGCGGAGTGATGAGTAGGGCGGTACACTCTACACGCTGAGGATGAGTAGGGTGTGCGCACTCTTACATGCGGAGTGATGAGTAGGGTGTGCGCACTCTTACATGCGGAGTGATGAGCAAGGTGTGCACACTCTTACACGCGGAGTGATGAGTAGGGCGTGCACACTCTTACACGCGGAGTAATGAATAGGGGCGTACACACTTACAAGTGGAGTGATGAGTAGGTGTGCGACTTACATGTGGAGTGATGAGTAGGGCGTGCACACTCTTACACGCGGAGTGATGAGTAGGGTGTGCGCACTCTTACATGCGGAGTGATGAGTAGGGTGTGCGCAGTCTTACACGCGGAGTAATGAGTAGGGCGTGAGCAGTCTTACACGCGGAGTGATGAGTAGGGTGTGCGCTCTCCTACACGCGGACTGATGAGTAGGGTGTGTGCACTCTTACATGTGGAGTGATGAGTAGGGTGTGCGACTTACATGTGGGAGTGATGAGTAGGGGTGCGACTCTTTACATGCGGAGTAATGAGTAGGGCGGCGACTTACATGCGGAGTAATGAGTAGGGCGTATACGACTTACATGCGGAGTAATGAGTAGGGCGGCACACCTACATGCGGAGTGATGAGTAGGGTGTGCACACTCTTACATGTGGAGTGATGAGCAGGGTGTGCGCACTCTTACATGTGGAGTAATGAGTAGGGCGTGCACACTCTTACAAGTGGAGTGATGAGCAGGGTGCGCCATTTACATGCGGAGTAATGAGTAGGGCGGCACACTTTACATGCGGAGTGATGAGTAGGTGTGCGACTTACATGCGGAGTGATGAGCAGGGCGTGAGCAGCCTTACACGCGGAGTGATGAGCAGGGCGCGGCGCGACTCTTACACGCGAGTGATGAGTAGGGCGGCACACTTTTACACGCGAGTGATGAGTAGGGCGGCACACTCTACACGCGGAGTAATGAGTAGGGCGGCACACTCTACACGCGAGTAATGAGTAGGGCGCACACTGCTACATGCGGAGTAATGAGTAGGGCGGCACACTTTACACGCTGAGTAATGAGTAGGGCGCACACCTACATGCGGAGTAATGAGTAGGGCATGCGCACTTTACATGCGGAGTAATGAGTAGGGTGTGCGACTCTTACGCGGAGGATGAGTAGGGCGCGGCACAATTTTACACGCCGGAGGATGAGTAGGGGGGCACACACTTTACACGCGAGTAATGAGTAGGGCGGTACACTTTACATGCGGAGTGATGAGTAGGGCGGGTACACTTACACGCGAGTGATGAGTAGGGTGTGCGCACTCTTACATGCGGAGTGATGAGTAGGGCGTGAGCAGTCTTACACGCAGAGTGATAAGCAGGGCGTGCGCAGTCTTACACGAGGAGTGATGAGCAGGGTGTGCGCACTCTTACACGCAGAGTGATGAGTAGGGCGTGCGCACCCTTACATGTGGAGTGATGAGTAGGGTGTACGCTCTCCTACACGCGGAGTGATGAGTAGGGTGTGCGCACACTTACATGTGGAGTGATGAGTAGGGCGTGCGCACTCTTACACGCGGAGTGATGAGTAGGGTGTGCGCACTCTTACATGTGGAGTGATAAGAAGGGTGTGCACACTCTTACATGTGGAGTGATGAGTAGGGTGTGCGCACTCTTACATGTGGAGTGATGAGTAGGGCGTGTGCACTCTTACATGCGGAGTGATGAGTAGGGCGTGCGCACTCTTACATGCGGAGTGATGAGTCGGGTGTGCGCACTCTTACATGTGGAGTGATGAGTAGGGCGTGCACACTCTTACATGCGGAGTGATGAGTAGGGTGTGCGCACACTTACACGCGGAGTGATGAGTCGGGTGTGCACACTCTTACATGTGGAGTGTGTGCGCAGTCTTACATGTGGAGTGATGAGTAGGGTGTGCGCACTCTTACAAGTGGAGTGATGAGTAGGGTGTGCGCACTCTTACATGCGGAGTGATGAGTAGGGTGTGCGCACTCTTACATGCGGAGTGATGAGTCGGGTGTGCACACTCTTACATGTGGAGTGTGTGCGCAGTCTTACATGTGGAGTGATGAGTAGGGCGTGTGCAGTCTTACATGTGGAGTGATGAGCAGGCAGCATGTGCCGCACTCGTACGCCTCCTTCAGCCGGCCCAGCTCCCTCAGACACAGCGTCTTCCTGTACAGAGCCTTGCGACTGCCCTCGCATACCCCCAGCGCACTCTCGCAGTCCTGCACGCCCCGCTCGTACTCCCCCTGAAGGCCAAGCACAGGCATAAGCAAGTGGTATTGACAGAACATAACACAATATAACACAGCAGGTCATGGCAGCATTGGGAAAACAGACCATTCAGCCCCACAAAGCTCGCCATTTTCCTTTCCCTAATATGTATCCGGCATTGAGAAAACTAAATAATTTAATGCTATGTAGCCGATTTCAAGTCTGTTCCCGAAATCCACAAGACTTTCTGCTTCTACAGCATGACACAGCAAGCTATTCCACATTGATCATCTTGAGCAGAGTTGCGGAAAAAAAACATCCTCCTAATAGCCGTGCGAAAGCCCAACTCACCGATGAACAATGAGACAGACCTGAATATTCTCAATGATGGTGCAATTTCTGTGCGTTTCATTCCTTTTATTTGCAATCTCGGTGCGGTATCATTTCACTGAACATGCGTGCACTTTCAGGGAGTAAATACCATGCATGTGACTACCTGGTCACAAAGAGCATCAGCGTAAGAGAGGCACACGACAGGCAGTTGGAATGGGAAAACTAAAGGTTCAAGTGAACCTGAAACCCAACTGGTCTGCATACCCTGCCTCGCCCATTTGGGAGAAGGGTACAAGGCTGAAATGAAATACCAAACTAGTTTACATGAGACAGATGTTGAATATAAAGTTTCATCAACTTTGTTCAAATCTGGCTTTTCTGACTGCCAGATCAAATGGGTGCCTATAGGCGAAGAAATGTAAAAGGTCACAAAATTGCCATTTTTCAGAAATCATCAAAACATATCACTTAAATGCTGAGACATGTTGTATCCTACTTACATACCAAGTGTCTGTTCTTCATTGACATTAGAAAGGTCGAAAATGGACAACCTGCTGCCGGGTTAGCTCACTCGGTTAAGGCGCCGCAATTGCAGTGCAGTAGTGACTACTACGGCAAGGGTTCGATTCCCGGCCGTACCAACCCACAGTGGCCGGCAGCTTTTTCAGAACAGCGCATGATTGGCTTAAGCGATGTAGGGATGCAAATTGGGAAGGGACTGCTGGGAAGGGAAATTAAAAAAGATTGCCTTGTTCGTTGCTCAAGCACCTCCTGTTGGCCAGCCAGGCACTCGTCAGTGAGATTCTGAGCTTGCTCATGTTCGGGTATCCTCCGCCCTCATTCTGAACTTGCGATAGTTTCGACCAATGAGTGTAAAGATGCAGGGGCTGATAGGCGCGTGCTTCGGAGGGGAGCCGCGAACTGTCTCTCTCTCCTGAACTGGCAATAGGAGGTTGCATACGAGCAAGCTTTGTACATAGTTCTCGGATTGGGCATTCCAGATTCAGCTGGGAACGGAGATGCCAAATTTAATTAAAAAAAAAAAAAAAGAAAAAACAAAAAATTAAAAAAAATAAAAAAATAAAACAGACAACTGCAGTTTTTCAATATGATCACCCTGCCACACCCACTTTTGGGGATGTGGGGCTGAAATGCAATCCCAAAGTAATTTATGTCCTAAAGATGTTGCATACCAAGTTTTATCAAATTTGTTAAATATTTGTGATGACTAGAGGCTACGGGTCAAATTGTTTATGGACCACAGACAACAAACAACAATGATGGATGACAGTTTACGCCATCTTAAAAACTCAGCTGGTCAAGAACCATTTGAGTTAATAACACAGTAAGGTAATCAATCATGGGCATCATAACCCACAGAGAGAGAGACAAGCTCACTTCTTTAAGCGAGTGGTTACATTACATTAGTAACTCCGCGGACACCAATCCAAAGCAGCAGGTCATTCACTCAACAAAGCAGGGCCAATCCCTCCTGGAGCACTGTGAGGTTAGGGCAGAGGTGGCCAAAGAGGGCCGTATCTGTCCCTGGTTTTCACACCCTCTTCTGGCCTTTAATCAGTTGATTATCTAAATTAGCAAAACTATTGATGAAATCTGACATTTCAGGTACATTTATTTAAATTATCATGAATGACCACCAAAGACTGCTCTCGTCTCCCTACATAAAACATTTTTCTTTGATCTAGTCTTTGCACAAATCTATATTTGTAAATGCAATCATTTAACTCAAGTAGTCAGGGTAATTGATAGCAATAAAAACCTGAATACACACCGCCCCTCCAGGACCGGAATTGCCCACCCTTGGGTTAGGGAGTCGCTCAAGGGCCCAACAGCCAACCACCAACCTTCTCAGTGGCAGTCAAACACCTTTGACGCAAGGGTACAAGCCAGCTCCACTTTACCTAAACTTCACCGTGTTTTAGCCCTAGTCTGCACACCCAGCAGGGTTAGCGATAATCGGCACTCCGCTGGACTCACGATGTTGTAGTGCGCCGTGGCCCTGTTGACGTACAGGCTCTCCAGCAGGGCTGGTGGAATCACCAGCGCCTCCGTCTGGGCATAGCGGGCCACGCTAATGCCCTCGCCGTAATGCACCACTGCCTGCCTGAAGTCCGCATCCCGAAATACCGTATTCCCCTCGTCCAGCAGGTTACACACCAACTGGGTGAGGAAGAGCTGCAGGAGAGAGAGGCAGAGGAGGGAGTCAGACAGCAAAAGGGGCTAGAAAAACCAGAAGTACCCAACAATGGATATTCAGAGCAAAACGAGATGGTGTTTTGAGTTGGGAACTGAAACCTAAGAGAATCGTAAATTTCCATGAACACAGTGGGGCAGCCCAGGTCAAAAGATAGTCAGTCACTGAGGACACTGGCAACTACCAGGAAAATGACCAGTAAAATACAGACAGAAGTGCAGCCACACACGGGAAAATAGTTACCTCATAAGTTTCTGGATCTGGGAAAGGCAAGGATGACCTGTAGACACAGAGGATAAGCACTTTCAACAACTTTTAACACTGAATAACAAAGTTACTTTGTTTGGATAGCACACCAGCCACACATAAACAGCATTTTCTCAATCCAATTACATGTGTGCTCTCGAGATTTTTTTACTATATGAAACTGATATTTAAGTTCACCGACAGGCACGATCCCAATTCAAGTTTCCGTAAATTATTATCATTATTATATTTTTTCTTTGTAAAACTCAACATTTAGTCGATTGAAGAAATAAAAAGTTACTCACTGTATAAATCCCAGAGCTTTCTGGATGTCCTCCTTCCGCTTCTGTCGTTCCAAATCCATGCCTGGACCCATGGACGGAAATCAACCAATTAGCTGATGATCAAACTTATAAAATGGCATATCTGACAGAAGCTCATCGGCTGTACTTAAAATAATTTACACCCAGCTCATTTGTCTACGTAATACTGAAATATATGGCTACTTTATCCCAAGTTTACATGTGCACCACCATCGAGTCAGCTCGTGTGAAAGTTAGAAATGATTCAGGTTATGCGGCAAATTAACGTGAAAAAATCCGCCAGTTGATATGTCAACAAAACCTGCTACCTAAATTAGGCAATGTCCATTAGCAAGCTCATTTACAAATTTCAGAGATATGAATCGTCATATTGTGGCAGTTCAGGTCAGCAATTAACTTATTACTGACAGATTCAAGATTCCTCTAAAAACCTGAATGATTTGCTTGAAAATGGCTGGGTCTCAGCTAGCCAATCTGAAGCTACACTAATTGCGTTCACTAAATTCAAACTAGATCTTTAAGCTAGATAGCTCACCAGGCAAAACATGAAAATATGGCGATACACGTCAAATAAAATAGTATACCCTGGTAGGTAGATAAATAACTAGAGGAATGCGTAGCAGTTATAGCATTAAATATGTGAAATAGCTCTAGAGCACAACAACCAAACGCGGATTTGACATAACGTTACTTTAACTTTTGTCCATGTCAGGCCTAACTTACAAGCCTCACAAATCCAGTCCCCGAAGTTGCGTAAAATGAGACGGAGCAGCTCAACTCTCTTAGCCGCTCAAAAACTCTCACCAGTTTCGGTAGTACCGGTACATTCCACTAGATGTAAGGCTAAGCTGTTACATTAATCCCCCAACATGTCGGCCAAGCGCGATCATATGATTTGCGGAGCTGATAAAATTCAAACCTCGCCAATACACAAGTTAGTTACACTAACGTTAATAGTACGTTAAGCTTCTCTCACACCGGACGCGAAACGAATTTTTCGCACGACGGATTAAATTCAAAGTCAATGCAAAGACGCGAATAAACGTTTCGCGTGTATTCGCGTCTTTGCATTGACTTTGAATGTAATCTGTCGTGCGAAAAATTCGTTTCGCGTCCAGTGTGAAAGCGGCTTTACTTCACTACTGAGAGCAAGCTAGCTAATATTAGCAAATAAGCATGTCCAATATGACAGTGTTAGAGAACGTACCAGCGCTGTTGCCCTTCCAGCTACATGTAAACATTGCTGACAGACCGAGAGTAACACAGTATCAGACCGACAGTGCCAGTTTCTTGGGCGCTATCAAACTACTGTCCACCATGGTTAGCCCCAAGAATCCAACTCAAACCGGGCCAGCTAGCGAACGGTCTCCGCAAGATGCCCAGGGACTAGAGCCATCACCAGCTATAATTACGTTGATGTCAGTGCGCTAGCTAAAGGAAAGTCGCAGCTCACGTTACAGCAGAAAAAGATAGCTAAAACGTTAGCCGTTTACTTTATGCAATACCAGTTCATCTGGCTAGCAAGAAAACTTCCCACTAGCCGACAAGTCATAGCATCAGTCATTAGCAAGGGTTTTCACACCGTACTACTCTAGCAGTCAAGCACTAGCTACCTGTAGTTAAGCTAGCTTTCTCACCTCCTGCTAGCAACCAAGGACTTCCACACAGCTGCCTGAAAATATCCTTCGCACGGCGCCGATAGCTTTTCTTGGATTTTAATAGTCCGGTCTCATAATTTCCTGTTCGCCGCCCGATCTGGATCGAGATGCAACTGCGGAGGGAACATGTGAGTTTTTTTACTTTCTGTTAGCAAGCGGGTTACGTTCAAGTTTGCCGAAAGCGCAACCACCCCCCGCCCCTAAAGAGAGACAAGTTTAATGGATTTTCAGCGGGGGAGATCACTGTGGTGTTCGAACTACATTGCCTTCCATCCTGGAGAGTACCGTGAATTTGCGCTCACATACCGCCTGCAAGCTTTTGTTTAAAAAGATTTACAAAATCTCAACTACACCCGAGACCCTCAGACGACTTATGGTAAGATCTGTTACGCAAAGTCTTGCTTAGCTGCTGGAGAGGCACTGGGGATTTATACGGTAACCCAAAATGCCTTTTCCTCTTTAAGGAAAATACTCAGACAATTGTGCTATACTGTTGCCTTGTGAGAAAGCGCAGCAATATGGAAATAGGCTTAAGTAAGACATGCTAATGTAGGTATGATGTCACGCCACATTCCCAATTTTAAGAATAATACAGTTTATGGCCGACTCATGACTATATATCCCCCCCCCCATTCTAGTAAGTTGTCGACTGTGGGTCTTGGCCTGAATGTATGTAAATAGTTCCAGATCTACCTTTCAGATGCATCCCATGATAACTTAGGTAATTGTGACCACCTGCAAGCTCTTGAAATTTCAAAAGAAGTTGTGGGGCTTTTTCGGGTTTTGTCCTTTTGTAAATGTGTATTGATGTCACTGTTGTTTTTGCCTGCTGTTGTAAATTGTATGTGTATGCTATGAGACAGTCGTTGAGGTGAAACGTCAAGAATCTCCTGTTACACCGGCACTGTCCAACTTTTTTTTTTTTTTCAACTGAAGTTGGTATTACATTCATATTTTCCTGAAGCGCGCCCCCCACCCGCTAGTTCCCTGGATCCCACTTATGGAGCCACTTATGCTGAGCTCATACCTGTGGTGCAGCTTTTCTCAATGTTCATCCAATTAAGCTCTGAGACATTCTGCGTGAACAATTCGTAATACTTGCCCATTGCCTTTTTCGTATTTAAAAAAGTCGCAACATTAACCCCTTGAGCGCTGAATAAATTTTCAAGGAATTAAAAATATAGTTATCCTGAGCTGTTGAAAACCTATCATGTGGCAACTTTTTAAAAGAGATCCCCTGCGGGAGGGTCTAGACGCTCCCCTCTTTTAAACAAGTAGCCACATGATAGGTTTTCAGCAGCATCTGATTTTGATATCTTACATCATTGGCCAACTATAGTTGCCTATGGCGCTGAAAGGGTTAACAGTGCTTTGACCTCTAAAAGAGTCACTTTTAGTTTTTCTCCCACCCATTTACAGTTGAAAGAAAAATAAAGGAAGAAAAAACTACAAGAACCAGGACCTCTAGAGGAAGGGCTCGAATTCAAATTTGAAAACGTCACTGGCAGCTACGAGCGGGAGGAGCGCATGTAAGGCTACAAAGGAGAATTTCTTGGATAACCTGAGCTACCTACACAGGTCTTACGGGTAACTATTTTTTCCCCCCCGATCAGCTGAAGGTTTTCGCTACCACCGACTGGTTTTATTCGTAATTTTCACAGGCGTCCCTGTTCTGTAAGTGGATGATTATTTACTAAAAAAGAACCTCAGATATGGCCAACTCAACCGGTGTCTATGCGGAAATGCATGTTCCGAGGCCGGCATGTCGTGTGTAAGATGGTAGCCAATAAATTTGTATTTCCTTGATCGCTTTTCATCTCTTTGGCTAACAAACTGTTGATTAAATCCAAGCTTATGTCAGGATACTCTGTATGGCCAATTTAATCGGGTGACTTGTCGGTTGCTTTTGCGCATCGCTGCCAGTAAGACAGGCTAGCTCGCTATCTATTCCTGAACTGCTAGCGAGCGAACATTGCAGCGATATTTGAACATGGATATTAGGTTCGATAGATGCCGCTGTTTTAAATGTGGCTTTTTTACTCTCAGTAATTTGGTGTAATTACGCAATCAGAATTTACGGAAACCTGTAAGTTGCCTCTGTTTCAAGTATATATAACGGGTTCCAGGCGAGCCAAAAGTGCGCCATCATAATCGATGGGGTAGTTCCGAGGAAAAAAGAGTTTCGCTCATCTGAGTGCCTCACCCTGCACCTGATGTGCGTCATGTACAGCGCATCCCTCACCAACGTTACTGTTATGGCCTTAACTACTGTAAGAAAATGAATCAGGAGATTTAGTTCAGTCTAGTTTAATCTGGCGCTTTTTATTCCGTGCTGGCCTGCCTGAACTCCTTGGAAAAAGAGGTGATCTGACTCCACTATTTACATTGTACTGGTTGGTCACTGAACAAGTCAGATAAACGTTCGCCTGATTGATCCGTGGAGCAATGTGGTAGAAATTGGGTTGTACTGATCTTTAAAGAGTTTCTGTGTGGTTCCTGTGACAGAAGCGCATTTATCCGCAGATTGTTTAGCCAGGTCTATGTTATGGACGTAATTGTCACCAATTCCCTTAGACTTAAACAAGTAGACTTGGTCAACAACATCCCCCGCCAAAATGTCTTCTTTAAAGATACTATGAACAGAGGCTCCCAGAAGTGCCACAAGGGCAATAACTGTGGGAAAAATAATAGTGTGCTTCTTATTTTCAAACTCCATCAGGGTCTTTATGGTCTTAAGCTACACACCAAATTTGGTTATCCTATCTGGAATATTTCCCGTGAAAAGTAGTTTCCCTTTACATATACCGTGAACAGAGTTGAAAAAAGTGAATCAAGGGCAATAACTCCGGGAGAAATAATCACGCGTGTCTCATTTTCGAACTCGATCAAGGTCTTTATGGTCTTAAGCTACACACCAAATTTGGTTATCCTATCTGGAATATTTCCCGTGAAAAGTTGTTCCCCTTTACATATACCGTGAACAGAGTGAAAAAAAGTGAATTAAGGGCAATAACTCTGGGAAAAATAATCACGCGTGCCTGATTTTCGAACTCGACCAAGGTCTTTATGGTCTTAAGCTACATACCAAATTTGGTTATCCTATTGCGAATATTTCTTGTGAAAAGTTGTTCCCCTTTATCCCGGACAGACGCACGGACGGACGGACGGAGGTCAAATCAATATCCCCCGGCCACTTCGTGTGGCGGGGGATAATAACCAGAGGAGATCTGTGTTTTTGAGGGGCTGGTTGTACCCTGGCGGCAAATGCACTTAATAGGGAGTCTGAAGGTTGGTTCTTCGAGCAATAATGATATCAGTGCAGCGTCTGGGCCCTCAATCGAGGCCCTTAACCCTGCGTAGCTTAATCTGATCTGCGGTGTGTTGCTTTGGAGAAAAGCATCAACTAAATACCAGCCAATGTCTGATTGTGGTGCAGCTCTTAATTTTATCCTGCCCTGTGTGACATCATATATAATTTACGCGTGTGCTGCAGGTGAATCCATGGCTTCAGATGATGTTGCCCTGTTGGCCGAATCCCTGGCCAAAACCAGCGTGGAGGACGAGGAGCTGAGCTATCGGGGTCAGGGGCTGAAACTGGACACAGCAGAGTCTGGTGAGGAAGATTCGCCTCTCGTTGGCTTGACTTGTACCAGCTGTCCAACGTCTTGTATTGCTGTTTGTAACCAAGTAGTTTATGAAGCTACTTTTGTCTGACTTATGGTGTGTAGCTGTTAAGATGACCTTTAGTGTGCATTTACTGTATGTCGCTTTGGATAAAAATGTCCACCAAATATATAATGTATATATAATGGAAGAAAGGCCTTCATACGCGTAAATACGCATGTCTTTTTATGAAAATACCAGCCGTTTGTGCAGTACGAGCAAGCTGATCTGGGGGTGTTTCAGAGTAGGATTAATGAGTTAGCTGGATTACAGCACGGAGAAAATCCCTGCCCCCTCACTGGTCGTCTTCGGGTAAGATTTGTCACCACAGGTGTTGTGATATTGCCTTCCTCCTTATCCATGCCTGTTTATCTTCATGTCTCCGTGCAGTGGAAAAGCTGGTGCGGGACATTGAGGAATTCCCGGGTCTCCAGGCACTGCGACTTGAGGGAAACACCGTCGGACTCGAGGCAGCTAGAGTCATTGCCAAGGCCCTGGAGAGCAGAAGTCAGCTACAGGTACAATACAGCTGTGCATTCGCAATTGCAGCTTCACTCAATGAAAATTCTGTCACTATTTAGTCTTCTCGCATTCCAGTGGAAACTCGGTTGGAGTTTGTTTTTCTATTCTACACAATGGGTGGATGCCAGCACAACACCATGGCAGCCTTCTCCAAAACTTAAAACTTATTTATTGCAAATTTACTTGTTCTGCTGCGCAGTCAATTTTTTAGCTCCGCTGTGACGATAGTCAGCAGTCAGCGGAGCTTTTCTAATGCCGAGTCGTCTGGCGTCCGTCTGTCTGTCTGTGCATCTGTCCGGTGTCAACTTTTCACTTCAAATTTGAATATCTCAAAACCTGTCTGATAACTTTTTTTCTAATTTGGTGTAAGCCTTCCTTATGATATTCTGAATATTCACTGTGAAAATGAGAAAATTCTACATCCCGGTTTTTGAGAAATTCAGCATTTTAGGCTTAGAAAATCAGTGTTTGTGCTCATTTTTTCAGTCTTTCATTAATATCTCAAAAACTGGCGGATAACTTTTTGTCTAATTTGTTGTGAGCCTTCCTTATGATGTTCTGATGATCCCCTGCGAAAATTGGAAAATTCTACGTTCCGGTTTTTTGAGAAATTCAGCATTTTGCACTTAGAAATTCAGTGTTTGTGCTCATTTTTTTCAGTCTTTCATTAATATCTCAAAAACTGATAACTTTTTGTCTAATTTGTTTTGAGCCTTCCTTATGGTTTTCTGAATATCCCCTGCGAAAATTAGAAAATTCTACATCCCGGTTTTTGAGAAATTCAGCATTTTGGACTTCAATCAGTGTTTATGCTCATTTTTTCAGTCTTTCATTAATATCTGAAGAAGAGGCCTGTCGACCTGGAGAGCTCCGGTGAGGATGACTGAAATGTCCAAGTCATAACTTAATTTCAGAAATCCTTGAAAACTATTGCAATATGAACACATACGACACATTTGGTAACCAGAATATGCTGTGAACCAGTTTGGCGTCTCAATTTATGTAGTATAACAATAGAACCACACTACAAATTGCAATCATTTATTTCAATCATCTTACCAGCAAGCAATACTAACAACCAATACATACCCCCCACCCCCCCTCGTACAGATTAGGTCAGGTTATTGATTGCAATTTGTTGGTTGCAAATGATTGCAATTTGCAGTATGGGTCTATTGTTATACTACATAAATTGAGACACCAAACTGGTTCACAGCGTATGTTGGTCACCAAATGTGTCATATGTGTTAATACTGCAATAGTTTTCAAGGATTTCTGAAATTAAGTTATGACATGGACATTTCACTCATCCTCAGCGGAGCTCTCTAGGCCAACAGGCCTCTTGTTTTTCCCTAGGATGGTGAAGTCATGACCCGTTCTACTCTGCCTCTGATTGGCTTATCCTGATATCTTTGCCCTTACCCTGACCAATCACACTCCACATGCCAAAACCTAACCAACCCTACCAATGAAGGTGAGGTGTGCGAGCCAATCAGAGGCAGAGTGGGGGTGTCATGACTTGGTGATTTTATGATAAAAGCCAATCGTTGTGCAGTTGATTTTTTTCCTTTGAAAGATTATGATATCCAAAAAATCATAGTTGAAATTATTGCCACAATAATGCTGTTTTAGTCTAAAAATGCATGTCATTTCACCGGGTATAACTAAAACAGCTATGTGCTTGCAGCCTGACATGATTAATGCGAGTGTATGTGAGCAGGGCCTTGCGCATCAAGTCGGCACAGGGCCTCGCACCCCCCCTGCGACAGCGCTGACTGCAGTGGGTAATTTATTATTGCGTAGTAAGTATAGGTCTACTGTTTAAACGCGCACGTCATTGTCAATTCTTTAGTAACAGAAATTAGGCTGATTTTGTATCAAAATAGGCTATATATATATAACGAAAACAAAGACATTCTATGTAAAGATTTATGCTCAGCAGCCTGGGCACCCCCGTGTAGTCAGAATGATATGATCTTGGTCACATAACAACATTTTCCGACGATTCGACTACGAGGTTGATCGTCGAATCAGACTCCTCCGAATCGAATCTTCGAATAGTGGACTATTCCAGGTCACCCCTAATTCACATATTCAAGATAGGTTAACCTTTATTGAAGAAACGACTCCATTTAAGACAGTATATCTCTAACTTTGTATTCTGAGAAAGTTAAGGAACTTTGCACATAGCTGTCGGCCATCACGTTCAATTTCAGTACTAACCGTATACAAGCTAGCTAATAAATCAAAAGCAGCCTTGGCTCACTATTCATTCTGTACTAAAGGCTATGAGTGGCTATCAAGTTGCTACATAACAAAGCTATTCATCATATAAAGGACATCAAAAAGATTCATATCGTGATGATTGCTCATTATACTGACTTGGGTTAAGTTGGAGACGGCCAGTAAACAGAGCTTCACTCTTGGTCATACATATGCACCGTGAATACGATTATTAATAACAACCATTGAGAACCATGCTGAGAACACACATGAGGCATTCTCCCATTTGTGTTCACAGTGCCTGAATGAAAAATACAACCTTTTGTTGCCTCCGAGGAAAACGGCACCAATGATTTAAAAGTGAAAAATTCCGAGATTGTATATTGATTAAGTGTGGTTGTTAGAAAAATTTATTCTCAAATTTAGTGTCTTTTCCAGTGGTTCCCTGTGGAGAAGTTTGTTGTTGCCTCCCATGGTTGACTGCTGAGTTCATGTCAGCGTGTGGCCCAGCCTCGTTTCCGGGCGTGTATCAGTTTCAGGGGCGTTGGTTATGTCGTCTTTCCTTTCTCTGAATATTTTGGGTTGTCTTTGCCTCCCGGCAACAACAAACAGTAAAACAATATTTTTTTTTTTTTTGTCTGGCTGGGTCTGTGGATAACTCGAATGGTCCCAGAAAGTCGGACAGTCCGACCGGGTCTGAGGCCGATGGACCGTTCACTGAAACGGCCAAAAAAAGACAGACTGTCTGAACCAGTCGGGGGTAGTCTGTCGCAGGGTCGGACAATCCGTCATGCTCATTGAAACAGCCCCCAGGTCTTTAACTGTTACAGCGTGATCATTTGGCTTCAGGAGACATGGATTATGCTGCAGAAGCTATGTGAAGTGATTTCATGGTCTATTTCAGCTGTTATTGGATTCTAAAGAACAAATAAACAAGTCCCCATGGACTTTTGATGTTTTGGAAAAGGCTGCTATGGAGTTGTAGCGGCGTCCTCGCAGCGTGTCATATGGAGTAGGAAACTTAACCCTTATTTTTGCAGAATTCTCATATTTGGGCGAACTGTTCCTTTAACGCCTTCATTACTATTAATCTCACAGACATTGCTTAGAAACACTCTAGACCAAGCTAACCTTCGTAAAACGTGCTGCATGACCTATATTGTTGTGAAGCTAAAATTTTGTTAAATTGTTTATTGAAGTTAAATGTGGTTGCAAATCTGCTGTGGTTTTGAACTCGCATAAATGGATGTTGATTGGAGGGGAAAGTGATGATGCTTAATCAGCTCCAAGCCCACTGCCACACAGTGATGTCATGTCTTATGTGAAATCGTCATCAAAGAAGCGGGCCGACATTCTTGGACGTGAAAATGTATTAATTTGCATCTTATTTTTCTCGGAACATGTACTTTAAGAAGTTTCTATACAGTTGTTCAGATTTGACAAAACTGAGGAAAACGTCGATTTTGATCGTTTTACCGACTGCTTTTGTGTGTTCTTTTCCTGATCAGCGGTGCTATTGGAGCGACATGTTCACTGGTCGCCTGCGCTCTGAGATCCCTCCAGCTCTGGTGAGTCGCGTCTGCTGCCCCTGGTGGGCTTTTCATGCAACTACAGTTATGTAGGATGTGTATAAAACTTCATGAGCTGTTACATGTTTACAAAATATTAACAAGACTGTTCACATTTCATTAAAATGCAATTGGATTTATCAAGACATTAATTCAGTCGTGGATTTTTTCAGCTCAACAGAGAATTCAGTTCACTGATTCAGTGGTTGAATAGGTTTATTTAACAGGGCCACACTACTATTATTTATTTTTTGCTGTAATTCATCTGTCATGTAGCTGATGCTTTTGTTCAAGGTTGCTTACAGTTGTTCAAAATAAACAGTGCGCTAATCCTCTTGTTGTGATGTGGAGTTATGGGCCTTGCTCAAAAGCCCAACACAATGACGTAGAGAAAAAACTAGACCATGGACTCTATTCTCGGTGTATTCCGCCATGGTCATATAGGCGCTAACTTCCAGTCATGGCAAAACGCATAGTAAACATTGTAAACACCCCTGTTCAGAAATAAATAATCTAAAAAAAAAAAAAAAAGGTGGCTTGGGGCTCTTTTTCAAATAAGGACGTATTTCTTAGTGAAAGCTTTCAGGATATAACAAATATGATGAAAATAAGGGAATCTGATAGTTTAAAAAAAAAAATTTATTTATCCATAAATATCAGTAAAACCCTGGTTTTAGAGGGAATAAAAAACAAATTTCTGCACGGTTTTTACAGACAACAGCGCAACAGGAACTAACCATTTTGACACACAAATCATATGCATCCAAATTGGTTAAAGCGCTAAATGCTTTGTTTTGCCATGACAGGATGTGGTAAGTTGGCTTTAACAAGAAAAGGGGCTTTGCTTGGTCTAGTTTTTTTTCTTTACGTCATTGGCCTAACAGCTGTATATATCTTAACTGTGGCTGCACTGGGGCTTGAAACACCAACGTTCAGAGGTTTGTCAAACACCAGCCTAACATTTAGGCTGTAGGCTGACCTTTATATGTCAGCTGCCGGCAGCATAAAGTTGATCAGCTTGGTTTGTGTCTGTTCTTCTCAGTCAGTGCCTATTTATCCACTTGGGTCGTGTTCAGTTTTCAGTCACACTGTGTATTAGCTGGAGGTGTGTTCTCTCTCTCTCTTCAGACCTCTCTGGGCGGTGCCCTGATGACCGCCGGAGCTTGCCTGACAGAGCTGGACCTGAGCGATAACGCATTTGGGCCTGACGGCGTGAAGGCCATCGAGCCCGTACTGAAGAGCATCACCTGTCACACTCTGAGGGAACTGCGGCTGAATAACTGCGGCATGGGCATCGGCGGGGGAAAGGTGAGCGGGGTGTAGTGCAGGGGCGGTAATTCAATAATTGAATGTCCCCTGCGTTAACTGAATCTGTTGAACCTGTCTGCATCATTTGTGCGCGTTCTGTAATAGTCTACACCAGTGGTCCCCAACCTTTGTCACCGGGATCAATTGCCAGATCTTGGTATTTATGTTTTACCTAAAGCACACCTGATGTAACTAATCAAGGGATCAATTTGGATGCCCCTAATGTGGAACTAATACCTGGAATTGGCTGTTGGTGCCTGAGGTTACCATGCATTTATCAAAACACTTTAACAGACTGACAACAGGCCCAAAGTGGAGATGAGCACAGTGTGCAGCACAGGGTGGTTGCTATAGAGTCCACTCCTGTATGACATCACAGAACTCATGAAGGGTCCTGTCAGGTGCCACTTGTCCTGGAATTTAATAAAAGGGAGATGCACCAAAGAACAGTTCTCCTGCCACTAGAGGCAGCAAAGATGCTTTTGGATGTAATGGCTTCCAAACAAGCTTCTGCTGTGTTGTTGGCTGTGCACCTTGTATTTAGGGTGTGTGTGTGTGCGTGTGTGTTGGCAGATCCTTGCCGCGGCTCTGACGGAGTGCCACAGACAGTCGTGTGCAGTGGGCTCCCCCCTGAGGTTGAAGGTGTTCATCGCAGGCAGGAATCGGTTGGAGAATGAAGGCGCCACTGCCCTGGCCAAGGCTTTCACGGTACAGGACTCCATCCTGAGCTTGGCTAGCCTCAGGTGTGCCCACACTGCACACATACACTGCCTGTGGCTGCTGGAGTGCATCTCGGCCTTTCTCGACTCCTTTGAATACAGCTGAGAAATGCAGCTTACGTTTGATTTATTTTTCAAGGCCGCATCACATCTCTCCTTAACCATCTGTAGTTCACCCACGGTCCATTGGGCATTTGAAAGAACAAAATTTTAGAAACGGCGGAACACATCTCAAACTTGTTGTTTTGCTTGTTGGCGACATTTTTACTTCCTTTAACTACGTACGATTGGCTCACACGGTTGCCAGCTCACTGATTGGTTGATGTTTTCCCCTGCAGCTGATGGGCAGTCTGGAGGAGATCCACATGCCCCAGAACGGCATCAATCACCCCGGTGTTACCGCTCTGGCCGCCGCCATACGCCACAACCCCCATCTGCGCGTCATCAACCTCAACGACAACACCTTCACCAAGAAGGGCGGCATCGCCATGGCGGAGGTGAAGTGTACTTCAGGACACTTCTGTGAATCACATTATGCACTGCACTATGCACACTATGAGGACTGTTTACCATCTGCACACGATGAAGGCTGTATATTTACTCTTCGCACCCTACACACTGATGCACTGTGCACACTATGAAGACCACAGAATTTTGGCCAGTGTAGAGTTTGTGGTGTCTGCATCACATGGTGTCAGAGGTAAAAGTTCCAGTTCATTTTACCCTTTGACTTCTTAAAATTTCACCTTTGAAGAACTTTCAAAAGTACTTTTGTTTTCAAGCCTCCATCTATTTCTTGATTTTGCATCATATTTCCAAGTGATAACATGTTTTTTTTTTTCCAGACCATAGTTGGCTACAATTTTAAATCATTTCAATTTTTTGCTGATATGCTAATCCTCCTTATCATCTAAAAACTACATGTCCCATGATCCTCCTGTTTCCCAAAGAAATGAGTTCAGATTTATGTATGACAAATGCTTACTAATTATTTAGCTACTCTACTGTTTACTTAGTGATGCCAACCTAGTTAGTTAACAAGTTATGTAGCTAGGACAAATTTAAATTCATAGCTAAATATCTTTGGTCAGTGTTTGAGGGCTGAAAAACTTGGTAGCTAGCTAGCGAACAGGCTAATCAGTTTCATCAATGTGTAACTGACCTGGCTAGCTACATAGTGGAATAATCACAACTTCCTTATTTTACACTAGTCAAGTAGCAAAATAATCACTATTCATTTTTCTCTATTGATTTATGTGCACCGAATATAGCTAGCGAGGCTAGCAAACTAGCTAGCTACATAGCTAAGCCAGCAAACTTGCCAGCGGAGCCAGCGAACTAACTCGCTAGCCAGGTAGCTAAGCCAGCAACCTAGCCAGCTGGATAAGCCAGCAAACTAGCCAGCTCGTTTGCTGGCTTAGGTAGTTGGCTATATTTGTTGCATATAAATGCTTGCTGGCTTGCTAGATAATCGTAATTTGCGGTTTAACTCTTGCCAAGTAGCTAATTAATCACTATACTTTGTTCTTTATAGATTTATCAGGGTTTATCAACAAAATGATGAAAACAACAATTATCTCAAGATTTATATTTTATTTAACAATAAACAAACAAGCAACTTACAAAATATAAAACATGTACATAAATCAGGGTGTCGCCAGACACATTGACACATTGCAGGGTCAATAAAAGAAAATCCGGCACGTTTCCTCTTCTTTAAGATGGCTTTGCATGATACACAGGTTATGATACAGCGCCACTACATCGCCGTGGTGGCGTAAAGCCACAAACGTCAAATCCACCGAGTTCAGTGCTTGTTCGGAAATAATGTTTTAAAGACTATTTCCCCTCTCTTTTTGGCCCTGCTGGTGCTCAGGCTATAGATACTCATTGCACCATTACACAGTGTTGGTCAGCACTGAGCGTGCTCTGTAATGCTCCTTGGCTCTGGTGTTCTGTGGTGCTGATCTGTGCTGTGCACTGCAGGCACTGAAGCACCTCCGTGGTGTGCAGCAGCTGAATTTAGGGGACTGTTTGGTGCGCTCTGAGGGAGCTGTCGCTATCGCCGCGGCCCTGAGGGAGGGTCTGCCTGTACTCAAGGTGAGATTTACCTGCACTCTCTCACACACACTCACTCTCTCTCTCACACACACACACACACACACACACACACACACACACACACACACACACACACACACACATACACACACACACACACACACACTCTCTCTCACACTCACACACACACACACATGCATGCTTACATACACTCACCCACTGGCACTCTCTCACACTCTCACACACACTCACTCTCTCACGCTCACACACAAGCATATACTCATGCACATTATCATTCTCACTCACATGCCTGCTGTCAACACACACACTCTCTCTCTCTTTGTCATACTTGCACAGTCTCATACATGCACTCATGGGCACCCACGCATTCAAACTCATGATCAGACTACTTTTTCCTCAAATTCACACACTCTCACACTAATGAAGGCACTCATACCTCTTCCCTCAAAGTTCCACATAATCATGCACTCTCTCACATGGTCTTGGACACAGCACTTATGAATACCTGCAGAAACCACCCACTATCACTCACATTCACTCACTCTGCTTCTTGTGTGTGTGTGTGTGTGTGTGTGTGTGCAGGAGTTGAACCTGTCCTTTGGAGAGATCGGAGAGGCAGCGGCTCTGGAGGTGGCGCGAGCCGTACAGGACAAGCCTCAGCTGGAGAGACTGGATCTGAACGGTAAAGCAGCCCTGTAACCTGTGACCTGTACAGCACGAGCTCTCCTGTGACCTGTAACTTTCCCCCTGTACAGCATGTGCTCTCCTGTGACCTGTAGCTTTCCCCCTGTACAGCATGTGCTCTCCTGATTCTGCAGTACTGAGAGTAATAATGTGTGTGTGTGTGTGTGAGTGTGTTTTAGGTAATTGTCTGGGAGAGGAGGGCTGTGAGACTTTGAGGGAGCTCATGGACAGCATGAACATGGGGGATCTGCTGGGCTCACTGAGGTACCCCACCGTCTGTCACCCTATAAAACATCACCCTATAAACATGAGCCTGTGCCTCCCTCCTGCAGTCTAAGACTATCTCTGAGTCTAATGATGCCTTTGTGAAATCAGTGGAGGCTCTCATCTTCAGTGTCTAAACTCATAGTTACAATATATGGAGTGTTCTCGGTCTGCAATGAGGAAGAAAAATGGATGCGCGCTGGAAGCAAGTTCTATTACTGCATACTACATAAAACTAGTGCATTCATGAGCTCACAAGTGTATGTCTCCAAATGTATGACAGTTTATAACGCATGTTATGCACCCATGTACTAAATACTGAAGACTAATATTACTGCCGTAAAAAACAACACCTCTGTGAGTATTACTGATGACTGTAGCGCTTTGATGGCGTGATTTTGAAAGCTCTTGACCATTGAACTTGTGCACTAAGCCCAGAGCACACCAACCAATCATTCTCCAACAATTGGGAACATTCTGATGTTGGCAGTTGTCATAGAATGTTGTCTTAGAATGTTCTTTAACTAACTGCCATGGTACAAACATCTCCAAACAATTCAAAATGAGGACAGACAGCCATGGCACACAAAACAAACATCTGTGTTTGTTGGAGAATGTTTGACTGGTGAGCTCTGTGACATCTGAGCTTTGGCTTATTTGGGAATGACTGGGACTCTTGAGTTTCTGTATGGTAGATATGAGTTAGGCATTAGGCCCACTTTCCACATAACCCAAAAATCCTGCATTTTGGTCACTTGTCTGCTTGCTGAAAAGAAGATTCCGTATAAAACTATGACATCCTTTCCACGTTTGCACCTCCGCGCGCGGGTTTTCGGCGTTCTGAAAAAAGTCGGTTCTGTATCGACTTTTCCGTGCTTAGACTGATGTTGGCGTGCTGAAAGCTGGTCACCCTCTAGATAGTGTGACATCATGAAGATTCCAGGAGTATTTATTGCCAGACCTTGACTAATTCTAGTCGTATAGGTGGCGAATTTTTTCTGCATTCCTGCTAATATTATCGAAGAGGTTTCAGAAAACGGCCAAATGACAGAGTTACTGGGAACGATAAGTAATCTAGTGGACGGAAACCTGCTGGGGCCAAAAATGTGTCCTTTTTGTTTTAATTGTACAATCGCGTTAATCTCGCCTTGGTCGTTTGAATAATATGTACAGTGGGACACTATTGCTCAGCTGAGTCAGGTGACGCACAGAATACGATACTGACACGCTCACATGGGAAGGCATGTCAGTGCAAGGAATCGAGTGCTGAGCTGTGCTCCGTAACGCACGCTGACATTTTCCATTTGTGTGGAAAGCCAGCCTGAGAGAGGACTTCCTGCTGCTATGGTGCTTATGGGACGAAGCCTTACTCACCTCCCTCTGTCCGCAGTGAGGATGAAGGAGAGCCGGAGGATGATGAAGAGGCCAGTGAGAGTGAGGAAGAGGAGCAGGATGAAGAAGAGGCTGAGCAGGCCAGTGATGGGGAGGGCAGCGTCGAGGGGTCGCCGAGCGCGGTGAGCCGGGAGAGATTTCTCCGGGGAAAGCCATCACTGAAATCTGATGCCGCTGTCATTTTGTTAGAGGCAAATGTGGCTTAAAATTTATTGCAATTTTCAGCTCTGGTAGGCTTAAAGAAGCTGTGTCGCGATCACTGCGCATGCTCACAACTTTGAATGAAGTGAATCCTCTCCACTGCAAGTCAAAATCTTAAAGGTGTTTTTCTTTATCCATGATTATTGGCGATGGCAACCAGCTTACATTCCTTGTATCCCTTGGCTAAAGCTTACAATAGACCTTTGAATCCTCAAATTTCCATAGAAAGCACCTTAATATAAAAGGCAAAATGCAGGAGTAAGTAAAATATATAAATGCAATGTAAAAAAAAGACAGATTGGCAAGGATGGAATCAGATTATGACTTGCAGGCACGCAGATTCACTTTCTCAGGATGTAAATTCTGAGCATGCACAGTAATCGTGGCACGGCTCCTTTAATCATTGGGAAACACTTGGTTAGAATTGACATTTTACGCTACTTTAGCATTTATAATACTTGGCCACAAAAGATGGTGGTTCAGTTCCATGTGTAGCTGCATTATGATTGGTGCAGCTTTTAGGCCCCTAACTCCACAGTGTTCCAGAGGGCACTGTCCCCTGCTTAATCTAATCGACTGTAAGTTGTTTTGAGTAAAGGTGTTTGATAAATAGCTGTTGAGTTGAGTACTTGTAGCCATCTTGTTCCAATAGCTATCCAGGTGCCCCTGCACTGTCCTCTCAGTCCCCCTGCACAGGTATGTACAGGTTTTTAACTTAAATGAGGCACAGTCTGACCTAACGCCCTGTCCCCCCCACGTGTGTTAGAGTGAAGACAGGGTGATGGGCCACCGGGTGGCGCTGGAGCAGACTGGGCCGCAGGAATACTTCCCTCAGGACCACATCACCAACATAGATGACTTTGTGCCTCGGTAAGTAGCGTAGGCGCGTGCGTGTGCATGTGTGTGAGTGTTTGTGTGGCAGCCTGCGTGTGTTCACACACAAGCATCCTGACGGACGTCAGCCTATTTGTAAGGCTTGATGAATAGCTTGTACTGATGGTTGCATTGGCGTTAAATATCTTTATTCACACCTGTTTACTTGAAGAGAGCAGAGGTACTGAAATCTCAAATCCAATCCAGCCCTGGTTTTCTTTCCTCCTGGGTAATTAATTGACCTATGGCTAAGCCCCGCCCTCAAATGCGATGAGCCAATCACAGTGCGTATTCTCTCCCCATATACTCGGACATTCTGAGCCTGAACTTCCATTGAAATGCATTACGGAAACTCTGAATCGTTCGCTTTTATGGGATTTTAAAATGTTTCTAAGTTAAAAAAAAATGGTCAAACGCTGTGCTTGGGGTAAATGTAACTCCGATACGAGGTATCCCGAGAGGCTGGGCGATGGGGTGTATTTTATACCCTTCCCAAAGCCACATCATAACCGAGAGAAGTGTCTCCTCTGGATAAAGTTGCTTTCACACCGGACGCAAAACGAATTTTTCGCACAACAGATTACATTCAAAGTCAATGCAAAGACGCTTTGCATTGACTTTGAATGTAATCTGTCGCGCGAAAAATTCATTTCGCGTCCGGTGTGAAAGCAGCTAAAAGCTTTGTGGAAGAACCCACTATCAGCTTAACGTAGCTAACGAAGGTCAACAAGGATGTCAACATTTGTTCCAAGCTAGGTCAACATTGTGTTTAAGGCGACATCTTGTCACTTCGCTGGAGATTAATGTAAAGTTATCTTTTACATCGCTACGTCAGCTCAAGTTAGTAAACTCTGTGGCTAACTTCAGTGCTGACGGACGTTGACTTAACGTTAGCTCCTGGCTGCGTTGTTCACCGTGTCACCTTGTTTACTTAGGCATTCAGTCACCTCAGGTTAGATTTCTTAAATTCGATGGCTAGCAATAATAATACGTAAATTAAATTTATTATCCTGCAGTGCACGAAAAATGCTGATCCTCTGTCTTGTTGTGCGAGAGGGTGACGGAAACGAGATGCGGTTGATCGCGTTTGCACTGAGACCTGAAAATTTTAGCTTCTAATTTAAACTGTTCGTTGACCTTCTCCACTCTAAATTCATTAATGTATCCCTCCATTGCATAGTTTAACCCTATTTGCTGACTGCTTGATGATATTTGAGCCTTCTATCACCAAAAATCATCGATGGCATCCTGAAAATTTCTCCGACTGTGATACCAGCCATTAGCGCCTGTTCTAAAATGTTGATTGTTTGTCCGAGTCAGTGGAGGGGGCGGGGCTCAGCCATAGGTCAATTGCATAATTCTTGCTGCTGATTGACCGGACTCGCTTCACACCCGACTCCCTGGTAAAGGGAGGGTTGTAAACCAGCCATTCTTGACCCTCAGGGACTATGATTGAGGCTTACAGATACAGAGCATACTTCCGAAACTGTCAGTAAATATGTGGTATTTTACATACAACTGCTGGCTGACGATTCTCCACAAGGGGGCGCTGTTGGAGCTCAAGTAACTGTAATTGGTGAGGCTGAAGTTATAGGCAAGTGAGGTTTGCTGGCTTATAGTGGTGCTTTGCATCAAGGACCCAGTGTGTTCCATTACTCGAGAAAACATCTCTTCCTTTCCTCAGCTTGTGTCCTGTCTAGAAGTATGGGAGAGGAGGGAAAGGAAGGTATGTTTTGGAGTATTGGGGCTGTTACTTTTTTCTTTATCTGTAGATTATCTACAAGAATTGTACCCATGCATCATTACTAGTCTATCTGGCTGTGGTTATAAAGATTGTGCAATGTGTGTGCATGCGTGTGTGTGTGTGTGTCCCTGCAGAAGCAGCAAGGCCGCAGAGTCGTGCATCAGCCCCAGAAGTGGCCTGAAATCCCCAGTGGAGAGAAGGATGATTCCTGAATGCTGAACCTGTGGACACAGGAGTGCCCACCAACTGCACACCGAGGAGCTGCCGGCGCATAGCCCAGACGTGCTATGTGCTGTCAGTCTCAGGACAATCTCACGCACACACACACACATTCCTGCTGCTTCCTCACGTCAGCAGCGCACCAGTGCCTAGAAATAATCAGACCTCAGCTCACACAATGGCTCCTTGTATGTGGATTAGTGAGGATTAGCTCGTGTAAGTCATCCAGGGCAAGTATGTGGGCCCAGAGTCAGCTAAATTCTTAAATGTAATGGTATAGTCGTTTTAGACTAGCACTATACTGCTATAGTGTGGAACAAAACCTAACTCAGGACATGGAAATTGGAGGGACAACAATTGGATTTAAGTGTAATCTACCAATACTTGTGCTGTAACAATTATTGGCATTGACAAATGTTACTGTATAACATTTTTTTTTTTTTTTTTACACATTTGCATACATGCCAACTCTACTGCTTTTGACGGTAGACTACTGCTTTCGGGGCGTTTCATTCTGAAAAAAATACCCCAAAAGCGGTAGAGTTGGCATGTATGCATTTGCTTGATGTTTTGGGCGGAGGGGAGTCACATTGGCTGTTAATTTTGTGGTTAACTGGATTAAAGCACCAAGTCAAATCAAGGTCTCCTATGATGTCAGAAGTTGCTCTCATATGTTTTGCCTCTGGACAGTGTTGTTAATTTAGTCGTGGCTCATGCAGGTAGTGATTGAAGTGCAGAAAATGACACAATGCTTTCTATTATGATATTATTGTAAATGTAATGAGTCGAAGAGTCACTTTTTATTTTTTTACCTGTTTTTTCATGTAGTTTTCTCGGCAGTATTCACTACTTCAAAAATGACGTTGTTTGAAGTGAACTCTTCTGGAAATCAGGAGGATTCAGACATTGTATAGAGATGTACGTGAGCCAGAAATAACCATGTACCACATAAATGGAATGTATTACTTTTATGTGCTGGTGTCTTGATTTTTTTTTTACGGGGTTGGGTGTTTAAGTGGGTGAGTTTGAGAAGATGCACTGGTGAAGTTCGTGGCTGCTCAATGGTTAAGCCAAGTAGGCTTACGTGAATTACCTGTTCAGAATGAATGCGGTTCACTCAGCTGTGGCAATACCTCGCAATGAAGACGCACGCCGGGATTCATTTCTACGCGGAATATTTTTTCGCAGCTGACGTGTGGACACTCATAGGCCTAGCCTTAAGTAAGTAAGTCAATTTTATTTATATAGCACTTTTCGCAGATAAAAATCACACAGTGCTTTACAGGGCTATACACATAAAACACAAGAGAGTACAACACAAGACATAAAATAAAAGTAAAATGAAAATAAGCCAATCAAGCCCTCGTCTAATTAAAAGCCTGTTTAAAAAGAGGAGTCTTTAGCTGCTTCTTAAAAGATTCAGCTGAATTTAAACATCGTATTGACAAAGGCAATGAGTTCCAGAGTCTGGGAGCTACTGCCTGGAAGGATTGGTCCCCACGGGTCTTAAAATAAGTCCGTGGAACCTGTAAAAGCCTTTGACCAGATGACCTCAAACCACAGGAGGGAGTGTGAAGCACCAATAGGTCTGAGATATAAGAGGGAGCCTGCCCACAAAGAGCTCTAAAGGTAAGGACAAGGATTGTAAAATGGATCCTCAAGTGGACAGGCAGCCAATGCAGGGATAGTAAAATAGTGATGTGGCCCCTTCTCCTAGTGCTCGTCAGAAGCCGCGCGGCAGTTTTGGACCACCTGGAGATGGTCAAGCTCCTTTTTATTTAAACAAGTAAAAAGGCAATTACAATAATCCAATCGAGACAAGATAAAGGTATGTATGACCATCTCTAGCTCTCTTTTAGACGCCACATGTCGAAGCTTAGAGATGTTTCTCAAATGGAAGTGACAATTCTTAATTAAATTCCTTGATTGGCCATCAAGTGACATGGAGGAGTCAAAAGTTACTCCTAAATTTTTAAGCTTTGAATTCACAGATAGGCCTAGTGCATTGAGGTGGTTCTTTATCACATGAAGATTGCTCTCAGGTGCAATAATTAAGGTTTCTGTCTTTGTAGAATTTAACTGAAGGTAATTAGCATGTAGCCACTGCTTGATATTGGACAGGCAGTCAATTAAAGATGATAGTTTGTGGAGCTCAGTGGGCTTAAAAGAGCAGTATATCTAGATATCATCAGCATAGGAATGATAAGAGATGTCTCTGTGCTGCTTAATTATAAGCCCAAGGGGAAAAATGTACGGAATGAACAAGACTGGTCCCAGAACGGAGCCCTGAGGCACCCCACAAGTCAAATCTGCTCACTGACATTATCTGGTTGGCAAAAACGCTAAACCTTCTGTCAGAGAGGTAAGACCTAAACCAATCCAGGGCAAGTCCAGACATCCCAACAACATCACGGAGTCTGTTAATCATAACATTGTGATCAACAGCATCAAAAGCAGATGTTAAGTCTAACAACACTAAAACTGTGAATTCACCAGAATCAGCTGACATCATAATATCACTCGAGACTTTAAGTAAAGCAGTTTCCGCGGAGTGGTGTTTACGGAAGCCAGACTGAAACTTATCAAAAATCTCATGCTCCTCCAAAAAAGATGTGAGTTGCTCTGCAACAACCTTCTCAAGAATTTTTGATATAAATGGAAGTTTTGATATAGGTCTGTAGCTCTGGAGTTGCAGTGGATCCAAACTGCACTTTTTGAGTATAGGTTCAACAAAAACATGCTTGAAAAAACTAGGAACCATGCCAGTTAAAAGTGAGGTATTGCATATATGTACGATACAAGGACCAATTGAGTCAAATACTTGTTTAAACATTGCAGTTGGGAGAACATCATTGGGGCAGGAGGAGGCTTTCATTTTGTTGACTAAGGCAGATATATAATGTAATGTCACTGGCCTAAAGGAGGACAGTGAATAAGGAGGAGGCGAACCACAGGAAGAGTTATGAGATACTGGGCCAGTATTTGCCCTGACATCACTGACTTTTGTCACATAGAAATTGAGGAAGTCATTACAGTCAGCTATAGATGACACGGGAACTGGTGGCGTCGTAGGGGAAACAATAGAGTTTATGGTGTCAAACACGACCTTAGGGTTGTTCTTATTAGAGGAGATGAGTTGAGAGAAATATTCATTTCTGGCCATTTTCATGGTATCATTTAGAGTAACCCTTAGTTCCCGAAGGTGAAGCCTGTGCACCTCCATTCCTTGTCGCACCATTTCAGCTACAGACGAAGATGCGCTGCTTCATTAGCCCCTCGGCCGGACGGTGAAGTGGAAAGAGATGGGTGTTAAATCTGAGAGGGGGAGATTTTGGGGGGAGTGGACGGTTAACAGACCGCGAGGGAACTACCGGGCTGCGGAGGAGAGCGCGAGCTGCGCGCGAATGAAAGGGCAGGAGAGACGGAGCCTAGTGAGTCGGGACAGATCTCGTGCAAATGCTCATGGAGTTGTGCAAGCGGACTAGTGTGGAAAGCAAGAATTGGTAACTTCTACGGGCTTTTTACAAAGAAGGTAAAATGGGAAAAACTTAATGGAATGCCATATTTTAAATCAAATTGATATGCGTACCCAGGGAAAAAAATGAAAAAGGTGGAACAGCACTGAAGGAAATAGGATCACCATTCCATGGTTTATTTATAAGAGACAGTCGGTAACCGTGAGTCCAGTGCCCACTTGAAAACAGCGCGTCTTTGTGCGCTGTCGAAGTCGCCAACTCCACTGCGGTCGGGAATACTCTCCCTTGGGGCGAAATTGGCGCACAGCCTCCCTTCCCCAAAAATTCTTCCGTCTCTCATTTCTCTCCATCGATTCCCCTCTTTCACATTGAGGTTCCCGCTTACGTGGATGGAAACGAGAAGCTGAATATTTAGACACGGTACTGACTCGATCTGAATGAAAGAAGTGTGTCCTCATTTGAGCATGTGCTGGAAATGTATTTACTTAGTGTTGTAGAATAATTTCTCGTTGTGTCCGTGGATTACTTAGTTGTGTAGCGAACGTGTAGTTTGCAGACAATTTATTCTGGCTTTTAGATTGCTGGCAGTTGTCTTCACACTTGTTGCGACTGAGCCAATGTAACTTGAAATAAGGGGCATTAACTCCTGCGTGCTGCCTGTATGTATGAGTAATTCATACTTTCTGACAAACTGACACACGGCATCCTTACCTCCATTCTGGACGTAGGCATACTTAGTTGACCTCCACAGGTTCTGAATGAGAGGCTAAAAAAATATTTCATGATTTAGGCACTGTTTCATAAAACGCGTAAATAACTTTTAATGTGGAATGAATAATAAGATGTCGTATATTTGATGTAGCCTACGGATAAGGGGATTGTGATTAAGTCTTTATGAAAACTACCTTAGAGAGTGAGAGCGTCGTGTCGTTGTTAACATTTCACAAGCTCAGTTATTCCAACTATGTTAAGTCAAGTTGTTTGCGCTCTGCGGCGCGCGCACTCACAACTACGCGTTAAAGTCGAGACAAAAAGCGCAACTTGGGAGAAGTAAGACGCTCGTCCAAGGTAAATACACGTTTGGCATTATTTTTGAGTACGAAGATTAAAGAATATGTTTATAGTAATTTCAGAGATTCATAAGGACAACTCGCTCGTTCATGGACATGGGGATTTTGGTTCATTGTGCGTTATGAAAGCACCTCAGAGTCCGAACATGGGGGATTTTGTTTCTGGCGAGGTTTACGTTTTCTCTGACAGTGAGTGTTTGTATGAAGAGCAGTGAGGTGTGAAGCCGCTTTCAACCCCCCGTCGCATCTCACTGGACTGTAAATTGAGCATTGGAATGTAGACCGCGCCAGACTCGGACAAACCAAATAAGAGTGGTGAATTTTCCCAGACACTTCGCGGAAAGCATGAGGCCGTTACTAGACCACGAAAATGTTTGCAAACAATTGAAATTCATTATATTAATTTAGTTATTGAGGCCGTAATACATCAATACTGTAAATGCATCAACGTTGATCCCTAGCTTGTTGATTGCGCAGATGAGTCCCATGGACCCTGTCGCCTCCCTGTGGCCAGTCCTGGCATTACTTCTTTTCAATGTCACCCCAGTGCACCTTGGTAAGTGTCCCAAGTTCTGCATTTGCGACAACATCCAACTCACCGTGGCCTGCACCGGGAAAAACCTTACTGAGGTTCCTCGCACTATCAATGAGGTAAGTGAAGCTGTTTGGCGGAAGATCACGACCATTTAATGAGAGGGGCTCCATAATGTTACCAGATGGGCAGCCTAATTTAATTAGTTATTAAAAGTCATTTTTAAAATCTCTTTCTTTTTGACATCACATTGTGAAGTGACTGCCCTGAGGCAAGGACTGATCAACTTCTGCCAACCAGTTAATCAGTTCCTTCATTATTCCAAGTGGTCCCTCCTCATTGCGATGCCACAAAGGGCAGATTTTGAAATGGCTTGTATTAGCAAATTGGCTGTGCTCCTGGTGACACAATATAGCACCTTTAATACTGCGTATCACTCATCTGAGCACAAAATAATTCCTCTGGCAAAATTTGTCATCGCCCTTAACGAAAGATTGACATTCCGCGGGTCGGAAAGTAAAACTACTGCCATGTCTAATATCTGCTCATGAGCTCAGCCAGCAGAATTCACTTATGAGTTTGGCCTTCAACCCTATGACTGATGAACTGCTTTGATTAGCACATCTTGGCCACTGGTACAAAATACTGGGAAGGCCTCTAAACTCTTAATTTTTCCATTTTAGTTTTCCTTTAAGTCAGTTAAAAGTTGGAAAAAGCATTTTTTCATATTGTGGGACAATGATGCATATCTGCTGGTTGCTGCACTTCACTGAAGCTTCATCACGCTTGACCAGTAGGTCTCTAAACTCTTAATTTTTCCATTTAGTTTTCCTTTAAGTTAGTTGAAAGTTGGAAAAAGCATTTTTTCATACTGTGGGACAATGATGCATATCTGCAGGTTGCTGGTTGCTGCACTTCACTGAAGCTTCATCACACTTATATTGAGAGAAATATTCTCACCCAGGACACCATGTTTTTATGACCACAGCATTACATCAAATGTAAACTATCTAGATCTTGTGCATCATTATGCACTGATTTCCCTGCAATTCATCTTTTTCACCTTCGCTTATCCTCCATCCATCCTTCTCTCCATGGTCATTTTCTGACTGTCTGTTTTATGCTGTTCTCACATTTTACTTAATTTTACCCATTAAAGGGAGAGATAGGGAGTGCCGTTTAGCACTAATGAAATGGATGTATTGGGCCTCAACAACACAAGATGCATAAATGGCTGCCAGAGATGTTCACCTTGTGTGAATTAAGCCCAGTGCATTTATTTTTTAGAAATGCAACTGCACAATCTGCACTTTTGAGAAATTGGGGCTTTTCTCCAACCTTTACAAAACTTCGATTATCTACTCAGGAAATCTTTTTTTCATGTTCTTGGTCCTCATTGATTGTGTACCTCCTCTCTCTAGATCACGGTGAAGCTGGACCTGAAGGGTAATAACATCCAGGAGCTGCCAACAGGGGCCTTCCTGCACACGCCATACCTCACCCACCTGTCCATGCAGCGCTGCGGAATCCGCAGGGTCCGAGAGGGAGCCCTACGCGGCCTGGGGCGCCTGGTCTTCCTCAACCTGGCCTACAACAACATCGACATCCTCTACCAGGTGCGCCCCTCTGTTACCCGCCTCAAAACTGCATCTTTAAATCATGACTGAATTAATTTAAATACTTTTCCCTACTACTTGCCTGGCTATTCCTATTTTCTGCAGATGAGGTTATCATGTTTGGACTGTGGCCCCTGGTAACAGAGATCACTCAGGCAAACCTGCCATAGCTCGCCTTGTTTCATATTCTTCAGCCTGTTGGAAATAAACAGTTTTAAATTCATGTCTCTGCACCCGTTGAACAATTTTTTTTCCCCTTGGTTCTCACTTTGGCACATTTTTATGCATTTTTTTAAATAAATTCATTTAGTTTAGATTGGGGTTCAATTCTAAATCAGCCTGGTAATGCTATCATGACTCGTACTGTAATCCTGTTTCCTAGCCTGCTTTGGCAGTTGCATATGTACAATACACTCTCCTATCACAACACACAGATTATGCTTTTAAAATTAAGCCCCTGTGCCTCATTTTAACACTTTCTCCTGGTTTTTGCTTTGTTGTTTCCCGCTGTTAAAGACTTCTGTGGTGCAGATTATCTTTATTTGGGGAGTTTTGAAATTTCCTTGGTGACTGCGTCATTACCCATAATGCACCATGCCCTCCTTCCCCCCACACCTTCCTCTCCCAGGAGTCTTTTGACGGGCTGACCTCCCTGAAGCAGCTGCTGATCGACCACAACCGTGTGGAGGAGATCCAGCCCGGTGCCTTCTCTCAGCTGGGCTTCCTCAACCTGCTGTCCCTCACGCACAACCGGCTGGTTTACCTGCCCAACATGGCCTTCCAGGGTCTGCAGAACCTCAAGTGGCTCCGTCTGTCCCACAGTTCCCTCAACAACCTGGCGACTGAAGCCTTCGCCGGCCTCCTCGCCCTCACGAGGCTCTCCCTGGACCACAACGAGCTGCAGTTCTTCCCCACTCTCACCATGACCAGGTCGGGCCACCATTACACGCTCCCTGCAGGCCAGTGGTTCCCAAACTTGGTCATGGGTCACCCCTGTGTATGCTAGGTTTCTTTTCAACGGCAATGGCAATCAAAGGCCTTTAACTCATTCCTTACGGCAAGCCGCTGCCAATGGCGCAGCGAATTCTACCATTCCCTATGGTAAGCCAGTGACAGCGGCGTGGATGACCATTCGCAGTTTGATGAAAACATGAAATCAGTTGACGAATGCGGTCATAGGCCACCTGTACTTCAATACTTTATATTGTGTAATTTTCTGGAAAAGTATTCCATACAAACGCGACACTTTTATATAAAAGTATTCCGTAGGGAATGAGTTAACAGAATGTTTAGTTTTCTTAACTTGGTGTTTTTGTGGGGTTACTCTTTCTGTGATTGTTTGTCATCATGCAAAAAGCACAGTATTAACTTGGAAATTACATAAAATCTTTGTGGCATTGTAAATCTATTTCTGGCATAATGTTGAAAAAGATAAGTAATCCCTCTAAACATCAAAAGCACCAACTTGAGGAAAATTAACAGCTTATTACAATATTTTGAATGCAATTGTAGCTGGGACAAAAACCAGCATACAGAAGGCGGCCACAGGACCAAGCTGAGAGCGATTGTTGTAAGCCATTTCATGTCTTTTTTTTTAATGCTGGCTCAAAGGCATAGAGTACCACCAGTTTTCCAGTTAACATTTTGGTTTCACACCTGGTTTTGCAGAAAGTGGACCAGCACTGTGATTTCCCGTAATTTCCAGCGGGGGCAGTGTGTGATTTACCCCTGAGCTTCTGTGGGTGCCTACCCACCCCCTCATGAATGAGCTGGTGTTTTTTTTGAAAAATAAGGGAAAATGGGCCCCTTCCTTTGTATTTTCACAGGTCATCTAGGCATGCCCTGGCCAAAACTAAGTCTATTGGAAAATTTGGTGTAATTCAAATCCTGAGTGGTGGCCACCCAAGAGCAATCCGTCATTAGGCTGAGATGTGTCAGCTCGGTCTTTTATGAACGCGTGACAGATGAACATGGCATATGTCAAGACCCCAGAGCTAAAAGTACTCAAGTCACAAAATGCACATTTTCAGAAAATCGAGTTCTGTAAAAGTTTTCCGTAAAATCAAGTTGCTCCCACCATGGATATTTTTAGGCTTATTTCACTTTCTCAGATGCTTTAATATGCATGCATTATAGATTCCAACTTTTAAGCTGACAGATTTTCCGAAAACTGATTTTTCTTAATGGACTCGGCTACTTTTGTCACAAATCAGTCTCTTAGGTACTTTTAGTACAGAATAGGACCCACGGGACTCAGTCACTTCTAACTGGATGGGTAGATTTTGGTTTTTTGTTTCAAGTGAAAAAAGAACACAGGTAGATTTTTAAGTCTTTAATCCAGAACAAAATGTATAGCGTGCAGTTTATGTTGCCTTTAACCACTGAAGTATACTCCACATGAAACAACAATCTGCAGCACTAAGTGGCATTTTACCAATTACTGATACCGACATTCACAATCCGTATATTGCACACCAGAAAAAAGAAACCATCAATCTCAGACATGGAATCTACTACGGCCACCATCTTTGTTATGTTGGAACTAAAATAAAAATCAAAGGTTCCCTATGGCCAGCTCGTGGATACCATGAAAACCCAAATGTCCTCGTCGTAGCGACGTTGAGCTCAGTTGCGATTGCATGCAAAATAATGTTTTGGATGTCGATCAGCAAACAGCCGATTGAGTCAGTGAGTGAGTGACTGAGGGAGTGAGTGAGCGAGTCAGTGAGTGAGTGAGTTATTCATTTGCATGTCTGAGCCCCCACAGACAATTCAATCTTCCATTCTCCTACTCGCTCACGATCACCTCTCTCTCCTCCTCATCCTCAATACTGGCCGACCAAAAGATCTCACAGCAGACTGTGACCATAGGGAGCAACTCTTTACTAGTAGGGCAATATTACATTAAACCCAAAATGAACACAAATAACCGTCACAGACTATTCAATATCTTCATCTCTCCCTCTCCCCATCCTCATAATTGTCCACACAGAGGTCATCATAGAATATGACTTCAGGGGGCAGGTTTACACGTTCAAACAAGGCACGAATGTCATTTAGTTTCGCTGCTCGGATTAGAAAATGTGCATAAGCTCAGTAGGGGTTGAGTGTTTTCAGTGTGCCAAGCTTTTTGCCCCATTTCAGTACGTTGATTGGGTCGTAGCAGTTTGCTGTCATTAAAATACGGTTAAAGGTCCCCTATTATGTCACCAGGTGTACAGCCAATTAGTTACTACAAACCATTTCAAAATCTTTCCCCTCTTGACATCACATGGGGAAGGAACCAACCAGAGGCAAGAGGAACTGATCAACTTCAGCCAAGCAGTCAATCAGATTTCATTATTCTGGGTGGTCACTCCCCCTTCTGATGTCAGGAAAGGAAGATTTTGAACTGGCTCATAAGGGCTAATTAGCTGTGCACCTGGTAGCATAATAGGGGACCTTTAACAAGAGCCATTCCCTTTTCAACTTTACCCCCCTGAACACATCGATTCCTGTTACTGGGCGTAATAGTGGATAACATGCAGATTTGTAGCCTTTTAACCTCATCAACTGGTGTGTTGCTTGGCAACACTTCCGCAGTAATGGGATGCTCCACATACATTATTCTGAAGGGTTTCTGCTGATCAGCACTTTTGATTAGCGTAACCCCGTCTGAAGGTAAAATCGCCTTGTCGTTGTTTCTCCGCTTCTTGTCAATTCTTCCAAAGTCAGGGTCGCATGGCATTCTGCCGTGGCCTGGACAGGGAAACGCGATGTGGACTTCCTGGAGAGTCAATAGTGTTGAGAATGCAATAAAGATACACAAACAAGCATCTGCTCTTATTTTGGGAGAAACGGTTATCAGCAGATATTACGATCTCTGTGATGCTGGCAGGGAGCTGCAAGATGTCGTGGTCCAGGCTTGAAATGACATCATTAGGACCCTCAGCTGCACAATGTTCTGCATGGAGGCGCATTATAGCTGTGTCAATGACACTGTCATGAATGCAGGAGTTGTGTTTTCAAAGCTGCCACTTGTAGAACCCTTCTCCCGTAAGAGGAAGTGGTACGTTTTTCCTCATAACACACAGCAATGACCGCTGAATCAGCAGTCTGCTTCGCAACTTCTGTGAGTGATCTACACATTGAAAACACAAGCTTCTCATCAGAGCAGTTCATTCTCAACTTTGACTTGCTTTACTATGAGACCATTACTGGCAATTTCAGCTGCTGTAATCTGCGCCTGCTGCTTTTCACCCCTGTCGCACATGTCACTGCGCGTAAACCCAAAGGCAATGTTGAACTCGTCATTGAACACCTCTTGATAAAGCCAGTACTTGCACGAGTCGGCAATATCCGGGTTTTCTCTGAGAAACATGCGGTGCATCTCCGCAATAGTCAGGGAAGAGTCCAGATATGATTTCTGTTGCTTTTCCGCTCGACTCTGATAACTCTTCCTGGTAAGAAATTGGTGGATGTGATCGCGCACACGATTTCTGACGTCATCAACAATCTTTGGATGGTTTCCATGCCTCCCTCGTCCATCGGCAATATCAGAACCGAAGTTAAGCACCTTCTTTTTAAGCCGTGACATCTTTATTCCATGAAGTCCGACGAATGCAGCCTTACAGACAGGAATGGTTCTCTCAGGCAGCGTGACGCAATACACGTAACTCCTGCGCTCTTTGGCCTCTTCTTTTCTCGGCCTGCGACGAATTTTTTGCACAGGGGTGACGGATATGCAGCTGCGGAGGTATATGTTCTGTGCTTCGTGGTCTTCCAAAGACGAGAAAGACTCAAAAATTCCCTGTCTTTCAACTTCAGTAAGTTTTGCGAAGCACCGACAGCGGCACTGAACAA
The DNA here is from genome assembly GCA_029692085.1 of Gymnothorax javanicus. NCBI lineage: Eukaryota > Metazoa > Chordata > Actinopteri > Anguilliformes > Muraenidae > Gymnothorax > Gymnothorax javanicus. Next base: position 49,970,553 of record CM056200.1, on the reverse strand, counting down.
CGTGCTGCACTCGCTCTGGAACGGGCTTCTTGTTGTAGGAAATGTGAGCCTCGCCTGAAAGCAAAAACATTAAGGTCTACGTTAGGATCAGCCACCAGTAAACTCACAAACGCACTGTCACAAACATGACGTAACTGAAACTTGCAGGAGGAAAGATCTAGAGCGTACATAATGACTTGGAAGAGATTTACAGAGTTAAAGGAACAAAGGTTTGTATGATTCAATATTGTTCCTATTTTTCTGCACCTTTTAAATAAATATTTGATTTTCTAACTAGATTTACACTCCTAAAGAGTTTATAATGGTGAATATGAATTAAAGCATTCTGAAATCTACATTTACCTCATTGAAGTGCCATATTATTGAAACACAGATAACATCATAGTTCAGTCTCAGTTTTGGTTTATTGACCTCCATTTTCGAGAATGCACAGTATATAAATATAAGATCAATCATAGCACATCATATTTATATATATATTATATAATATATATGTATATATATATATATATATATATATATATATATATATATATATACAATACATACATCATAATCACATATGTATATAATTAAAACTATTTTAGAAGCAGCTTGGCAGTATAAAATGATCTAGAGTTCCTTTTAATCATCATTAAAACGTAAACCACACAAAGTGTTGACAGTACAATTTACATTTATTGGCTTAGAGCTCCTGGCCGCTGGGCCGCTCAAGGCCGCAAAGTCCAGATCTTCTCGGTCTCTGTCAGAGTTCCCTGGATACAGTACTTGAGCAGCAAGGCTGCCATGTCCCTAGTGGGACAATCAATTTTCATGATTATATGCAGGAGGGATACCGACTGATCCGGTATAGTCTGAGATGCAGAGGTTATACCAAGGGCCCCTATAAGAGATGAGTGCTGATCATACTAACCAAAACCAAACACCTTTTTTAACAGAAGACCTTGTAAGGAATCCAGCTTGCTACAATTGCAATTATTTTCATGAACAGAGCCGATCCCATAAAACAAAGTGGGGGCACAAACGACCTTTCATAACTGGACTTTAGCCCCAGTACATAACCCAGTGTAGCACCCTCCGCACTGTGACAGACTATGAAATGTTCTTCTGCAGCCACTAGATTCATGCTTGATCAACTCCATGAATTCAGTCAAAGCACAAAAATAATTTGAGATCTAGCCTTACCTTTGACTTTGGCTGCCTTAATTTTGTTCTTTTTCCACTCAGAGGGGGTCAGTGTTCTCTTTTTGCCCCTGGGAGTCGCAACCATCTCAACATTTACTTCGTTGTCCGCCATCTTGTACTGCATGTCACGTGACTTTGTATCAATCGATGATTGGTCCTTGAGGACCTTGGCTTTTTTTAATATTATAGCTGCGGACAACGCGGCATTTATAGCTGCATTTTTTTGCGAGGAAAACGCGCAGCCGAGTTATTTTTGTACTCAAATTTTTTTTAAAAGTCACGGGGATTGCATCCATGACAACGGGCAGCTCAGCTGATGTTAGACGCGATCCTAATGGTTAACCGACACGGTGCATAACCATTCGCCGCACACTGACAGTCGTATTCTGTACTGTCCGAAGTGAACACTGCTGTGAAGCCACTTGTTGTGTTGCCATGTAATCATTCTACAGCCGCAGGGGAGTGAGATCGTGAATTGCATGTCAGTGAATGGAATTACTCAAACGACAGAGGCTACGTTGGCCTTAGAAATGGTAGCAGTTCGTCTTCATTAATCGGCCAATAAAACGCGGTGACGTTACATGGGCTTTTCTGAAAATGAAAAAAATGACACGCACATCCTAAAACCAATTTGGTGGGTGCAGGATAAAAAAACTCATAATACGAAGAAATGAATGTCCGCACACCGACTAAGCTGCCATAGAAGGGAAATTTTAATGCAAGTGACGTTTCGAGCCAACCGGCTCTTCCTGCCTGAAGAGCTGAGTCGGTGTGCGGACATTTATTTCATTGTATTGTGAAGAAAAAATAAATAAATCAGCTGTTTTTTGGTGATGAAAGCCCTCCGCTCTGCTCGAAACGCACCAAAGTGCAGCTCTTTTAAGAGCAGCCGCATTTGGAGTGCATTGCGACTGGAGTCCATAAGGTTCTATGTAAAATGTGCGCTGGCTGCTGAGAAAAAAGCGCGATGTGTGAACGGACCCTTAAGTACTTTTAGTCTGTTGTGACTAATCGCCATGATATTGACAATGCGTTCAGCATGGACTTGTTCTTTTTTCCTCTTAAACCTTACAATAAAAGGCGATTCCTAACCGCACGGTGTGTGAACATGTACCTTACGCTTATTGCGGTCGGCGCGGTTTCAGCAGTGCGGACGGCGCGCACGGTCCCCACGAACGTCGAGTCGTTTCATGCTTGATGCGGTCAAAGCGACTCCAAGAACGGGCCTGTTCTAATCTTGCGCTACTGAATCTTATTTCTGAGATCAATACGTTCATTTACTATCATATTGTATTGTAACTATTATTATTACTACCAAAAACACGGCTCGATCATTTTGAATTAGATCAGACAGTGCGTCGCTGTCAAAACAAATATTACTGGCCACTCTTTCTCCACTATTACGATAATTGGGTCACTTGAAGCTTCCGAAAAATTAAGTTGACATGGTTTGCATTTCGGCAGTTTCCGCACCGATGTCTAGCAATGATAATTTTGGGGTTTTTTTGTGTGTGTTTGATTTCAGATGCATAGAGATTACTTGTTATAGCGAACTAAGTTTAATTTGTCTGCCAGTTAGTTTAGCCAACTGTGAATTAATGTCATTAATACCGCGATACTTGGGTCCTACACCACAAATGAAATATAAAGGCGTGGGGGGACGTTGAGGTATTCCGAAATAACTGTATCCCGAATGACGCAAACTACGCCAACGAGATTCCCTTCAATCATCTGCGGACATAGCTACCCTACGTCCGGAAAACCTTGGGTTAAACAGAGCGCTGCATAGACATTTGATTTTGTCTCCCTAAGTTTTATAAACACCATGAGCCAGGACAATGATGTAAATATTGCCGATACACTGGTTCCGCCAGCTTCTCCACTCCTCCCCTTCATTTTTATTCTTGCTTTCACAAACCGGTTGCGAAGGGTTTTCCATTTTATCTTAGACACGTCGAGATTAGTCTGTTGAAAATTTCCGATCTCCTTCCACGTGTTGGAAGTCATATGAGCATTCTTGAAGATCCGACAGGAACTGTCGTAAAGATGTTAGTATTTTCAGCTGTTTGTATGTTAAGCTGGCTTTTATTTAAAGCTTTCAATTTTAATTTTAATCGGTATACGTACGTCCGGGTCCTGAAGCTAGCCAATCATTGCAACGCGGTCTGTGCGACCCCGGCCGCGTTGTTACAAAATCCTCCAGGTGCGCGGCTCGGCGTTCAGAGCCTCCGCGTATGGCAAGCCGTTTTAACATTTAATAGCTAGACTGGATATGTATTGCAGATATCTGTAATTCAATTCTTCCTAGTCAAAAAGAACATTTCAGATATCCACAATGACATTCTTCCAATCCACAATTGTCATTTCAGATATCCACAATGACATTCTTCCTAGGACAAATGACGTCACTTTTGCCATTCATCTGTATTGGGCTTTCAATTTCAGATATCCACAATTACATTCTGGATATCTAGAACGAACATTTTGGATATCTGCAATTGAATTCTTACTAGGAAAAACTCCCATTTCAGATATCTTCAATCCAATTGTTACTAGTCATAATTTTCATTTCAGATATCCAAAATGAGAAACTATTCCAGATATCCAGAATGTAATTTTGAGTATCCAAAATACATTGTGACTAGTGAAAATGTCATTATGGATATCCACAATTCGTATTATGACTAGTAAAAATGTAATTTCAGATATCTACAATTAGAATTATGACTAGCAACAATACAATTGCAGATATCCATAAAAGTATTGTTGATATCTGTTGACGGGTAGACAGGACTAGTTTTTCATTTTGGATATCTGAAATGAAAATTATGACTAGTAACAATTGGATTGAAGATATCTGAAATGGGAGTTTTTCCTAGTAAGAATTCAATTGCAGATATCCAAAATGTTCATTCTAGATATCCAGAATGTAATTGTGGATACTGAAATTGAAAGCCCAATACACATGCATGGCAAAAGTGGCGCCATTTGTTGTAGGATAGAAATGTCATAGTAAGAATGTCATGCAGATATCTGAAATTACCATTCAGGAGAAATGCTATTATGGATATCCAAAATGTAATTACAGATAAAGTTGTGTGGTTCGATTAAATGTTAAAACGGCTTGCCATTATTATGGACCCTCCACGCTCTGTCGATATCTGAAATGTTCTTTTGGACTAGGAAGAATTGAATTACAGATATCGTCATATTTAGCTATTAAATGTTAAAACGCCATGTTGCCGATTTTTAGATATCTTAAAGCATGAATCAGGCTTTCAAAAGTTGTAGATATCGCCTTCGCAGATAAACCATTCAGGAGAAATGCTATTATGGATATCTAAAATGTAATTAATTAAAAGCGCCCTGACCCTCCAAATTGCGTCATTTTACCGTGTTGATAGGCATCATGAAAGGCTTTAAGAACTTAATCGCTCTTAAAGACTGAGAAATGTGAGAATGTTAATTCCAGCGCCCTGGGTAAATGCCTTATGATAGGCATCTTAAAATAAGCCTAATGAAGCCAAATATCCTTTTGCACAACATAATAAACTTCTTTTTCACCTTAAACTTCCTAGATGAGCGGTTCTGAACAGAATTGACTTCTTGTTTGACCCGATTACTTAACAAGCGGTTTCTGTTCATCCTGCTGAAAACTCCACCGATGCGACGGTAGAATAATGGAAGTGAATAATATCCGACACTCTAACCAGCACTAGCAATTATCTCCTTAATAGCTGGCATTTTTAAAAGTTACCTCTTACTCGATGAAAATCAGTTTTGTTTGAAAACAACTTTCAAAATTCAGCCTGCGAGTGAATATGGTCAAATGCTGCTTGGTCTGTGCAGTGGTAGTTTGCAACCGATAGCGAATGAGCACTTTATGTGGCATCAAAAGGCTAGTGCGGCAATGTCAGTATGCTGTTTATGAGATTTGAATGCAACTTGGCAAAGTAACTTTGTTGTGTCGGACAGATCCTAGTTTTGTTTCACAATTACTCTCATTTGCTTTGATGTATTGTCACCTAACGCTGCAAAACGTCGATAAAGAAAAGTACAAGTCATCCTCATGTTTGTTCCACCACCAATTGCAGCCAGCTAATCGCACCAATGAGGTCCATCATCTGTAATGAATATATTCTGGCGGTGAGATGGACATAATGAGTTGGAACAGTACTTTCTGACCCTGGATTTTACATTCTCTCCTCCTCCCCCCCTCCACTCGGCAGGCTGCCTGAACTAACTCGTCTGGATATGGGCTACAACCCCATGACCTATCTGGGGGAGGAGACAGTGTCAATGCCCAAACTGACGCACCTCTTCCTGGACCACATGTCCCTGCAGGACTTCTCCCACATGGCCCTGCTGCAGGCGCCCCGTCTGGTTCACCTGGACCTGGGGCACAACCAGCTGCGGGTGCTGCAGCCCGTCCAGGGCCCGGAGAAGCTGGCTCGCCTGGTTCTGGCGGGGAACCCGCTGTACTGCAGCTGCTACCTGCGGCCCCTGAGGGAGTGGGCCCTGAGGGAGCGCGTGCGGCTCCTGGGGGCTTGCGCTGGGCCCCCGCTCCTCTCTGGGGAGGGCCTGGGGTCGCTGCACCCCTCCGCGCTCCGCTGCCAGAGCCAGGAGGCCATGCTGAAGGCGGAGTTAGAGGACCAGGAGAGAGCTTCCCCGCCCCCCACCCCGAAACCTGTTGACAAAACCAAGTGTCCCGCCAACTGTGACTGTGAGGTGAGGGAACCGCGGCGCTGGCTCTGTACATTACCGTTACGATACTGAACATGACCACTATATTGTATTACAGTGCGATACCGTTAAATTACACTACATTAACATTGTACCATTACGTTACACTGCATTAGCATTATATCACAGTACATAACATTACACTGCACTGAATTAACATTACATTAATATTATAGAAGTGGCAGCTGGTGAACTGGCGATAGGGGAGGCTCAACCCATCCCTTAAAAATAATGATTGGTTATGACCTGTTTTCAATCATTCATTTAAATTACCATTACAGAAACTCAGAAAACTCTCAACATTATCAGATGTGGTCAGTTTTCACTAACCCTTAAATGCCCCCTGTGACAAATTTGTAACACGATTTTGGGGGTTGTCAAAACCACTGACCCCACATAAATTTTGCAACTTAATGCCCATAGTGACATATTTAGACCATCAGTGCTGCCATCTGATGCATAAAAGTGAAACTGACACTATAATGGCTGCACCAGCTAACCTTTCCAATATGGCCGCCCCCATGGTGGAATCCACACGATAGATCAGAACCAATTCATCACTGGATAAAACAGACAAACAGGTAAGCTAATGAAAAATAAGCTATGCCTATTACTTCAGCTATATGTCAACTACCAAAACAACGATGGACAAAAGTTCTCTTTATATCCTAGAAACTTAGTGACATATATGTCACAAAACTAAAATGAGGTCAAAGGTCACCAAAAATTAAAAATTGCTGTTGGGTTGTTATTAGCCCCTACCCAGGACATATAAACAGAATACAAAGATTTTTCTTTCAACTTTTACTATAGTTGGGCATTTAAGGGTTAATGACGCATACCTGGCAACTCTCACGCATTTGGCGAGGGTTTTAGTGGCATATTTACGTTCCCCTGCTGTAATCAGCAATTATTCAATCAACGAAAGTTAAGAGATTCTTGCACGGAATTGAACTCCTTGTGCATGGAGGTCGGAAGCAATGCATGTGTTTGATCGTTCAAATTGTTTAAATGAAAAAAGATTATTTGAAATGTCTTTATGCCATTGCTTCCAACCCCTGAGTAAAGAAAAGCGTCAGAAGTCCGGAGTCATAATCAGTTTCCAATTACTAGTGGTGAAATCCACAGTAACACACGTGAAACTGATAAACCTCCATGCACGAGGACTTCAATTCCGTGCGAGAATCTCGATTAATTGCTGATTACAGCAGGGGAACGTAAATATGCCACTAAAACCCTCGCCGAATGCGTGAGAGTTGACAGGTATGCGTTATCAATGAAAACTGACCACATCCAATAATGTTGAGAATTTTCAGAGTTTCTGTAATGGTTATTTAAATGAATGATTGAAAACAGGTCATGCCCAATCATTATTTTTAAGGGATGGTTTGAGCCTCCCCTATCGCCAGTTCACCAACCGCCACTGTATTATCCATTACCATGACATTACACTGCATTATCATTATATCACAGTGCCTTATCATTGCACTGCACTGAATTAACATTACACTAACAGTATATTAAGGGTATATTGCCATTACATTGCATTACAGTACAATACCATTACATGACACTACATTAATAGAGGGAGCTGCGGCGGTGGCTCCTTACATTACCATTACATTTCATGACCGTACTGCATCGTTACATTATACTACATTAACATTGTATTACAGTACATTACCATTACATTACACTGCATAAACATTACGCTGGATATAAGTACATAACCATTACATTAACATTTCATTACACTGCATTGCCATTAGTTTGAAATAACATTGCATTAATGTAAATTATTGTCACATTACTATTACATTTCACCACATGAAAAATGCACAGCATTACAGTACATTACCATTATTACATTTTCATTACCTTACTTGCCATTTAGCTGAAGCTCTATTCCACTGTTCCCCAAATAAACAGTCCTCAAAGGTCCGATAACTGCTGGTTTCCCACCTTCCCTTTACCTGAGAGTCAGGCATAAAGACAGGCTGGCCAATCAGCTGCAGGACTAACTGTTTTGGTAATTACCCAGGGAGAAAGAAAACCCGGGACAGATTAGGATTCTGGAGGATCCCTGGTTTATTCCAATGAGACTTGCAGAGTAGGTTTGACTGGCTGGAATTACGCTTTATTCCAGTTCGCCTGCTGACCACATTTTCCCTTGTGTGGAATCGAAATTCCATAACATACTGAATTTTCAGCATCTACTGTCTGCCCAAAGATGCCACGAGATTACAGATATGAGCTTGTCAGTATAATATCATACAGCAGGGGTCTCCAAACCTGTGCCTGGAGAGCTACCATCCTGAAGGTTTTCACTCCAACCAAAGCAAATCACATCTCATCTCCCAGTTAGAGATCCTGATGAGCTGCTAATGAATTGAATCAGGTGTGCAGAATTAGGGGTAGAGCCAAAACCTGCAGGATGGTAGCTCTCCAGGAACAGAGTTGGAGAGCACTGTCATACAGCAAACCTTGTTTTTGCTTCGGTAAGAAATGCAGTCATTGAGTAAGGTTCAGTTGTAGTTACTTGCCTAATGCTTTTATCCAGAGTGACTGATGCTTGATTAGATACAATGGGGGCCAGTTTCCCCTGGAGTAATGTGGGGTTAAGGGCCTTGCTCAAGGGCCCAACAGCTGCATTGGTCTTATTGTGGCTATACTGGGACTTGAACCACTAACCTCCTGAGCCCCACTCAGACAGTCGACATGGAGTCTCTAAGCAGCAGGGCTAATGTGCTGTGGTATAGGTTATCCTCAGATGTGCATGTGGAATTTGGCTGAGAATTCCAGTCTCAAAGGCCACTCTCAGTCCCGTAGTTTGAACCCCTAGAATACTAGGTTTTTGGGGTGATTTTCTTTTCAACATTCAGAGTCAATGTTTCAGAGCTCCATTGCTTTCTATTTACCCATCACATCAGCTGTTGAATGTTTAGTGAAGTGCACTCTAATCACATATCTGTGCTCTTGCACGTAAGACTGGGTGTTCAGTTGTACCCAAAGGAGCTGTTGCGGGACCTGGTATTGCAGATGGAGGGGTGGGTGGCTGGGGGGGCCATGAGCCCCCCACTTCCATAAAATGTGATTGTCCCCCACACTTTTTACACGCTAAATATTAGGAAAGACTCTGGAAATGAGTGAACTTCGCTGTGGACCTCCACAGAACTGAACTCTTCCCCTCTTTCAAACCACTCCGGTGTCCTTGGCGGTGGGTGCAGGGTTTGTGTTACCAGTGGACTGCATCACCTGACTCGGCTAATCTTAGGCTCTCCTCCCATCTCTGTCAGAAAGAGACTCGCCACTCGTCCTGTGAGAACCGGGGCCACACCAAAATCCCGCGCGGCTTCGCCCCGGACACCCGCCTGCTGGACCTCCGCGGCAACCACTTCCACTACATCCCTGGCAACAGTTTCCCCGGTGTCACCGAGGCAGTGTCGCTGCACCTGCAGCGCTGCAAGATCCACGAGGTTGAAGACGGGGCCTTCGCCGGGATGAGGGGCCTGGTGTACCTGTACCTGTCCGAAAACGACCTGACCTCCCTCAGCCTCGAGGCCTTCAGAGACGTCCCGCAGCTCACCTACCTGCACCTAGAGAGGAACAAGTTCACGCAGTTCCCCAAATCCGCCTTCAAACTCCTGCCCAACCTGCTGTCCCTCCACCTGGAGCACAACGCCATCACCAGGCTGGAGCCTGGCGTTCTCCGGGGGGCCGAGAGACTGCGGGGGCTCTACCTCACCGGCAATGCCATCCACACCATCTCCCCGAGAGCCTTCAATCCCGCCCCCGACCTCGACACCCTCTATCTGGGGGCCAACCAGCTGAAGGACGTCCCCACAGACGCCCTCTCCCACACCCCCAGCCTGGCAGAGCTCCGCCTCTCAGGGAACCCTATTCGCTGGGTGCCGGCCAGAGCCTTCCTGCCATTGGCTGGCAGCCTCAAGCATTTGTATTTGGATGGCATGGGCCTGGAGAAGGTGAGTGTGGAGTCCAGTGTAAAATGACTGAGAGAAGATGCTGTTTGGGTTGAGAAATGACAGTTGCTCACGGGTAGGACAAAGTAGGAGGCAGTTTTGCTGGACAAAATCCTCCTTGAAAAGCTAGGTTATAATTGACAACACTAGGGGGAAATGGGTACACCATTTTCTGGTGGAAAAATGGATTTGAGAAAGCATGGAAACGGGGTATAGAAAGGCAGAAACACCCCTCAAGTATCAAAATTTTGTGTTTGTTTGAGCCATGCCACACACTCCGAGTCATTTACTTAAACATGTGGTTTTGGTGAAGGCTGTGCGGAGTATTGATCTGCTCTGTGATGTTTGACTGATTGGTTTTTGGGAAACTCTACCCTCTATTGGTAAACCATGTTTTTAAATGCTTATGTAGCGGAGCAAGTTTGTCCACTGATTTCATCCTTCACCGGCTGTTAATGCTTTGGAATAAAAAACAATTCAATACAGGTGAAAGACTAGGGCTCAGATCCCATGTTGGACTTGCCAAATCCCTAACCTGTAACGCTTACACATTCTCTCTCTTCTTTAATCCCTCTGGATTGCAGATGTCTCAGGATGCTCTGGTTGGGCTGGGCTCTGGGATTCGCAGTCTGCTATTGGAGGAGAATCAGCTGGAGGAGGTGCCCGACTTGTCCCCCCTCACTGGCCTGGAGGTCATCAACCTGTCAGAGAACCCGCTACTGTGTGACTGCCCACTGCTACTGCTGAGGAAGTGAGTCTCGTACATAACACACACACACACACACACACATTCATTCCTATGCACGTATGCAGGGTTTGTTCGCAGAACAGATAAAACCCATACTTATAATCACTTAATCAACACCAGTTTGACCATTCCTTTGACCGCACAATAAAAAAAAAAAAAAAAAAAACAGTTTAGGAAATGTAAAGAATCGAGATATCTTATTGAAACAATCCAGCACCAGCTTGATTGATATTCCCTGGAGTGCACTATTGAAAAAAATGACTTAGGAAATGAAATGAAATTGGAGATAAGTTTTTGCAAATGAACCCTTCGTGAATAATCACGCATGGACACTTAAATAAAAGATCGTCTTTCTAAATTGTTTTCACACACCATAGCCCCCTCTGCTGGTCTGAAAAAGCAGTACACCTTTTAACCCCAAACTCTGTCTGTGTGCCCAGGTGGATTGACCAGGTGAACCTTAAGGTCAGGGCTACATGTGGACACCCCCCAGAACTGCGGGGCCGTAAGGTCAAAGACGTCCATGTCTTCAAGAGCTGTCCAGGAGAGGCGCCCCCCATAACACCGACTCCTAAGGGGACCAAGAGCCCGACAGCTCCTCAGACACCAGCCCCCAAAAGTACCAAGCCCCAGCCAATACCAGCCCCCAAGGACTTTAACCCCCCTCCCACACAGATACCAAAAAGCCCCGCGTCCACACCCCGACCCCCCACCAAGAGCCCCAAACCCCCAAAATCCACCAAGCCCAAACCAGCCCACCTCAACGCCCCCAAATCCAAGGCAGTCAAAGCAAAGCTCAAGCCATGGAGGGGCCAGAAACCTCCAGCAGCCAAAAAGACCACGAGCAAGAAAAGCAAGCAGCCGTAATTGCACAGATTCACCACCAGAGGGAGCATTGAGTTATTTCTGGTTATTCGAGGGACCGTAAATGTAACCTGAAGACCTCAACTGCATTCTTGCTCAAACCCTCGTACAAGGTGCTTCAAAGCAGTATGCCAAAGTCTGCAAATTTGTTTGTAAACATAGAGCTAGAGCTAATCTGTTCTGTGCTGTTCTCCAGTATCAAGAGTAACACTGGTAATATGAACGGCTGTAGTAGTACATCTATTATTTTTGCCTGAACATTTAGCTTTGGCTAACGGCAGTGATGTTAACATATTCTAGGTAATTTAACACTGTAGCAATGTTGGATAATTATCATTTCTCAATGTTAAGTCTATTCTTCCATCCTTTTCACAATTATCAGAACAAAAATGAGGTAAACAGGTTGTGGTTCGATATAGTGAAAGTCGAGATCCGGTACGAGGCACAATCAAAGGTTAACTGTCCATCAAGCTCTTCCAGAGGTGAACGGGATGGGCAGCATCTCCAGTTCCCTCATACAAGGGAAGGAATCCATGAGGAAATGGTTCTGTGGCCCTCAGAAACCAAAAATAGGTTTGTGAAATGTACTGGCAGCCTGTAACTGCCCACACATCTCAAAGTACATCAAAGATTTGGAAATGAGTAAGGGCAATTGGGTGCAGTACGAGTAAACACACCGAAAGTTTACAGAGTTAGTGTACTTGGAGCAGACCAGCCACAATCTCAGACTGTAAAGATGGGGTATCATGGACACATTGAGATCCAAATTTAATAAGTTCAACTCTGTGTCGCAGTATTGGTGAGACCCACATTTTTTCCACCAGATGTTCCACAAATAATGGGTTGAATTGTACTGCACCTTTCGTCAGACTGCATATGTGGAGTAACATTCATAGACCTGTGTTTTAAATATAGAACACAATAAAGACAAGGAAAAAATATCAAATTTTGTCATGTTTATGAACTGATATCACAGTTACTGCTGGCATTCTTCACACCGCAATTCCACGTTAGGTCACTGCAGCTCTTCCAGTGGACAAGTTCAAAAAAAAAAAAAAAAAAAAAACTGACTTCAGCCTGCTGTTCCATCCAAAATCCTCCCCAATACTTTCTACAGTTTTGAAACAGCTTGGGCACTATTGAGCACATTCATCCATTATAACGTTCACATCTTTATTTAAAAAGGAATATAAAAAAAAAACAACAAACAAACCATGAATACACTACATTCATTACATTTACAGGTGTTGGATCCAGCTCCTCGCAGAGCCCTATGCAGCAGTTTAACCAGTGGGAGTGAATCGTACACGCGTGTGTGTATACAGGAGAGAACGTGTACTGTACAAGTGAATTCGGCCAGAGAGCTCTGTGAGAGAATGGAGTCTGTTCTGGCAGCAGCTGGGGGTCAGGGGCACAGCTGCGGTGAGGCTGGTGATCAGCAGGTCCGCTCCTGTGGACTGGGTAACGGGACACAGCCGCGGTGAGACGTGCGGCAGCAGCAGCAGCTGCAGGGTGTGTTGGACGAGAGTCCTGCGGTGAGCATCACACTGCTGGTGAAGTGCAGAGCTGGAGCAGGAGGTTCAGAGACGGTGGTTTCAGCTCTGCAGAGCAGGTCTGACTGTGGGGTTCGACCACCAGTGAGATGGAGGGCGGGCGGCTTCACTCGGCTTCCTGTTTGAGCTGAGGGGGCTGCAGGGCGGGGGGCCCCCCCTCTGGGGGCAGCTGGGTCTCCACAGGAGGGAGAACAGAGTCCATCTCCACCTCCTCCTCCTCCACCTTCACCTGCACCGCCATTACTGCAGCAAATACATGCATGTGCACACACACACGAGCGCACATACATGAATACTTACAGGGCTTTTCCACTAGCACCTACTCGGCTCTAATCGACTTGACTCTACTGTTTTTAGGGTTTTCCATTAGGCGATAGTACCTGGTACCAAGTACTTTTTTAGTACCTACTCAATCAGGGTTCCAAGTGAGCCGAGTCGAGCCAAAAATGTGACGTCAACAGACTGCAGGCCACTGATTGGCCAGGGAGTGGTGCTTGCTATGATGACCCCACCCACTTTAAGGTGGTACTCAATTGTAATGGAAAACGACCAAAACCGTTTAGAGTTGAGTAGAGGCGAGTAGTGCTAAAACTGTGTAATGGAAAAGTGGCTTTAGTATGATGTGTGTGGGCCGTGAGCATGCAGGCTTTCATTACAACCGAGCAGTTCCAACCGGGTCACACACTCTTCTGATCAACCCCAACAGTCTTCATTAAAGACCTTGATGAGTAGGATCAGGTGTGTACCAGCTTGGCTGGAATGGAAGTCTGCACCCTCATCGGCCCTCTCTGGATCAGACCGAATACCCCTGAGATAGAGGGCGTTCCCTAATAATGAAAAATACCCTCCTTTCCTCTTCCCCCACATACCTCCTGACATGAGGAGACGAGTGAAGGAAAGGAAGGATAAGGAGTGAGGAGGCAGCTGACTCACCCTCATCCTCCGCCGGCTCACTTTTGGGCTCCAGCAGGGTGGGGCTCTCTGAGGGGCGGGGCCTCGGCGGGGGAGGTTCTTAGAGATGAGGTTGGCCAACTTCTTCTTCACCAGTTTCTTCTCTGAAATGGAGAAATGGGCAATAAAAACAGCAGGAGCAAAGGAACGAGAGATGAGAAACAGGATATGCTTTAAAGATGGAAGCAGCTGGAGCACAGGAAGGTGGTGCTGTAGGTGCGAGAGTCAACGAAGGAGATGGTGCTGGTCTGTGATGTGAGTGTTCTGGAGATCAGTGCTACAGGTGGAGATGTGTGTTCTAGAGGTCAGTGCTGCAGGTGGAGGTGTGCTGGGCGTCAGTGCTGCAGGTGGAGGTGTGTGTTCTGGACGTCAGTGCTGCAGGTACAGGGGTGTGTTCTGGATGTCAATGCTGCAGGTGGAGGTGTGTGTTCTGGACGTCAGTGCTGCAGGTACAGGGGTGTGTTCTGGACATCAGTGCTGTAGGTGGAGGTGCGTGTTCTGGAGGTCAGTGCTGCAGGTGGAGGTGCATGTTCTGGAGGTCAGTGCTTCAGTTGTGTTCTGGGGGTCGGTGCTGCAGGCGTGTGTTCTGGAGGCAGGTGGAGGTGTGTGTTCAGGAGGTCAGTGCTGCGTGGCGGAGGTGTGTGTTCTGGAGGTCAGTGCTGCAGGTGGAGTGTGTGTGTTCTGGGGGTCAGTGCTGCAGGTGGAGGTGTGTTTCTGGAGGTCAGTGCTGGTGGGTGGAGGTGTGTATTCTGGAGGTCAGTGCTGCAGGTAGAGGTCTGTGCAGGTAGAGGTTCAGTGCTGCAGGTGGAGGTGTGTGTTCTGGTGGTCAGTGGTCAGGTGGAGGTGTGTTCTGGAGGTCAGTGCTGCAGGCGGAGGGGTGTGTTCTGGAGGTCAGTGCTGCAGGCGGAGGGGTGTGTTCTGGGTCAGTGCTGCAGGTGGAGGTGTGTGTTCTGGAGGTCAGTGCTGCAGGTGAAGGATGTGTGTTCCAGAGCCAGGAGGTCAGGTGTGTGTTCTGGAGGTCAGGTGTGGTGTGTGTTCTGAAGGTCAGTGTGGCAGGTGGAGGTGTGTTTTCTGGTGGTCAGTGCTGCGGGTGGAGGTGTGTGTTCTGGAGGTCAGTGCTGCAGGCGGAGGTGTGTGTTCTGGAGGTCAGTGCTGCAGGTGAAGGAGTGTGTTCCAGAGCCAGAGGTCAGTGCTGCAGGTGGAGATGTGTGTTCTAGAGATCAGTGCTACAGGTGGAGATGTGTGTTCTAGAGGTCAGTGCTGCAGGTGGAGGTGTGCTGGGCGTCAGTGCTGCAGGTGGAGGTGTGTGTTCTGGACGTCAGTGCTGCAGGTACAGGGGTGTGTTCTGGATGTCAGTGCTGCAGGTGGAGGTGTGTGTTCTGGACGTCAGTGCTGCAGGTACAGGGGTGTGTTCTGGGCGTCAGTGCTGCAGGTGGAGGTGTGTGTTCTGGACGTCAGTGCTGCAGGTACAGGGGTGTGTTCTGGAGGTCAGTGCTGCAGGTGGAGGTGCGTGTTCTGGAGGTCAGTGCTGCAGGTGGAGGTGCATGTTCTGAGGGTCGGTGCTGCAGGTGGAGGTGTGTGTTCTGGAGGTCAGTGCTTCAGTTGTGTTCTGGGGGTCGGTGCTGCAGGTGGAGGTGTGTGTTCAGGAGGTCAGTGCTGCGGGCGGAGGTGTGTGTTCTGGAGGTCAGTGCTGCAGGTGGAGGTGTGTGTTCTGGAGGTCAGTGCTGCAGGTGGAGTGTGTGTGTTCTGGGGGTGTTCTGGGTGCTGCAGGTGGAGGTGTGTTTTCTGGAGGTCAGGCGCTGAGGTGGAGGTGTGTATTCTGGAGGTCAGTGCTGCAGGTAGAGGTCTGTGTACTAGAGGTCAGTGCTGCAGGTGGAGGTGTGTGTTCTGGTGGTCAGTGCTGCAGGTGGGCGGAGGTGTGTGTTCTGGAGGTCAGTGCTGCGGGCGGAGGGGTGTGTTCTGGAGGTCAGTGCTGCAGGTGTGTGTTCTGGAGGTCACTGCTGCAGGTGAAGGAGTGTGTTCCAGAGCCAGAGGTCAGTGCTGCAGGTGTGGTGTGTGTTCTGAAGGTCAGTGTGGCGAGTGGAGGTGTGTTTTCTGGTGGTCAGTGCTGCGGGCGGAGGTGGTGTGTGTTCTGAAGGTCAGTGCTGCGGGCGGAGGGGTGTGTTCTGGAGGTCAGTGCTGCAGGTGAAGGAGTGTGTTCCAGAGCCAGAGGTCAGTGCTGCAGGTGGAGATGTGTGTTCTAGAGATCAGTGCTACAGGTGGAGATGTGTGTTCTAGAGGTCAGTGCTGCAGGTGGAGGTGTGCTGGGCGTCAGTGCTGCAGGTGGAGGTGTGTGTTCTGGACGTCAGTGCTGCAGGTACAGGGGTGTGTTCTGGATGTCAATGCTGCAGGTGGAGGTGTGTGTTCTGGACGTCAGTGCTGCAGGTACAGGGGTGTGTTCTGGAGGTCAGTGCTGCAGGTGGAGGTGCGTGTTCTGGAGGTCAGTGCTGCAGGTGGAGGTGCATGTTCTGAGGGTCGGTGCTGCAGGTGGAGGTGTGTGTTCTGGAGGTCAGTGCTTCAGTTGTGTTCTGGGGGTCGGTGCTGCAGGTGGAGGTGTGTGTTCAGGAGGTCAGTGCTGCGGGCGGAGGTGTGTGTTCTGGAGGTCAGTGCTGCAGGTGGAGGTGTGTATTCTGGAGGTCAGTGCTGCAGGTGGAGGTGTGTGTTCTGGGGGTCGGTGCTGCAGGTGGAGGTGTGTTTTCTGGAGGTCAGCGCTGAGGGTGGAGGTGTGTATTCTGGAGGTCAGTGCTGCAGGTAGAGGTCTGTGTACTAGAGGTCAGTGCTGCAGGTGGAGGTGTGTGTTCTGGTGGTCAGTGCTGCGGGCGGAGGTGTGTGTTCTGGAGGTCAGTGCTGCGGGCGGAGGGGTGTGTTCTGGAGGTCAGTGCTGCAGGTGTGTGTTCTGGAGGTCACTGCTGCAGGTGAAGGAGTGTGTTCCAGAGCCAGAGGTCAGTGCTGCAGGTGTGGTGTGTGTTCTGAAGGTCAGTGTGGCGAGTGGAGGTGTGTTTTCTGGTGGTCAGTGCTGCGGGCGGAGGTGTGTGTTCTGAAGGTCAGTGCTGCGGGCGGAGGGGTGTGTTCTGGAGGTCAGTGCTGCAGGTGAAGGAGTGTGTTCCAGAGCCAGAGGTCAGTGCTGCAGGTGGAGGTGTGTGTCGGTTCTGGACTCACTCTTTTTACCCAGTGGCTTGTGCTGCTTCTTTTGCCGATCTCCACCTGAGGGAGGTTCCGCTAAAGAGAAAAGTACAAGTTTAACAGCCTGGGAGGTTATAGTTAAGCAATCAGGCACTCGAGGCTGCGCTGTACTGCGAATACTGTCGCGGCTAAAGGGCTTTCTTTGGCAGGATGTGCAGCAGAGTATATGCAACCCCTTTAGTGGTGATTATATTCACAATATAGCACAGTCTCGAGTGCCTCATTGCTTTCATAAAACACTGACTACAAACTAAAAACATTACTGATATAAATTTTCACTAAAAGATTATTTTATTATGCAAATTATGTGCCATCATTCTGCTTAGCATATAGTATCTAACATGAAAATAGAAATGATGCATTGCTTTGCAACAAAAATAACAATCAGCTAGACTGGCAAACAAATCAAATACAGCTGGCCTCAATGTGTGGGCAGTGATGTAAGCATGAGGAGGAGTGTCACATCATGGCTGTTACTATATTGTATTTTAACATCACAGGAAAGTAGTATTGACCAATCAGCATCCAAGACTGGGACAACTCCCATTTTATAAATGGGGGGATAAGACTGAAAGCCCGATTTACCAAGACCTTCAGCATAAGCACGACCAATGATTTGTGCAAACTCAACGCAGGCAAGTATTTTCATTAGCTTTGGAGCTGTTAACAGGTTTCGCACATTCAAAAGTTCCAGGTAAATCGGGCCCTGAGACTTGATTAGCCTCAAAGCCATATCTGATGGGACATTTGCAGTCTCTCTTCACCGTTTCCGATGGGTGGCTGCAGCTGGTAGCCGGTGAGCTCACACCAGCCGACGGGGTAGATATCGGGGGACTGGCAGTCGACCCACTGATCGAACTCCGGCTCCCAGCCGTCGAAGTGCAGCAGGAGCAGCCGGGCGACGGAGCGCCTCACGGTGGCGACGCAGATCAGGCGCGGCTCCATCAGGTCCACTGCCTCCAGCTTCATACCCTCGATGAAGCCGTGTCCCGGGCAGTCCTGGGGGGACAGAGGGGAGGAGACAGAGGGGAGGAGCAGTGAGATTTGGCGACAGTCCACCTCCACTGGGAGCAACTGTATGTCTCTCCATTAAACCTTGTTCTACAGGTAACACTTCTATCCAGGGTGACCAGTTCAGACACAAACCCACACTGTTCCAGGCAGTGTACGCCCCTTTAAGGGGCTCACTCAAGGGCCCAACTGCTGCGCAGATCTTCTGCTGAATCACCAGCTACAATCACTGACTTCCCCACAGTCAAGTATCTGAGTCAACAGACTAAAGAGCACAGCCAGCCCAGAGCGCAGAAGCCAATTTCAGCCAACAGGTGAGAAAAAATCTAAAAATGTAGATGAGATTCTCAGAAAGCAAAGCATTGTACAGTGCTATTGTGGCAGAAACACACTGCTTCAATACAGAGTACGTGGTTTCCTGAATGGACACTGTACATTATTCGCAGGAGTGCGAACTCTTGTTCACGTACATTCAGACACAGGCACACGCGCATATTTACACACACACACACACACACACACACACACACACACACACTCACACACATTTAAATACACATTATGCACACACACACACACATTAATAAACACATACACTCCTACAGCTTAACTTGTGAAATATTGTACTGACTAACACTCATTCTGTGTACAACCTTTCCTGAGCCTTTCCATGGTTACAAATATGCCTTAACCTAACCCTAACTGTAACCCTGAATCAGTTAGGCATGATCCTCCAGAATCCTCCGTGAGGATCACTCAAAGTGCCCTCACAACCCCATATGTCCTCACATTTGTGGTTTCTCAAGAGCTGGTCATGACCAACTACAGCTACACACGCATGCACGCACGCGCACACACACAGACACACACACACAGGCACACACAGATGTCGTACCGTCTGGAAGAGTCGAGCTGGAGCAGCCACCGAGCCGGTTTCCTCCAGGTATTTTGCCCAGGTGAAGGTGACTGGGTCGTACCCTGGAACACAGACAGGAGAGAGAAGGTGAGTCAGTGAGTATAAGAGTGAGTGTGTATGAGTCTGTGAATGAGTGTGTCAGAACACATGTATGTGTGAGACTTTGTTTGGGTGAGTAAATGAATGAACAAGGGTGGGAGTACATCAGAGTGTTTGAGTGACACAGTCAGAGGGTAAATGAATGGAGGACTGCACATGATTGGATGGTACTGTCCCAGGGGGTAGGGTCAGGGGAATGTTGACTGGACGATACCATACCGGGGGGCAGGGTCAGGGGAATGTTGACTGGACAATACCGTACCGGGGGGGCAGGGTCAGGGGTGTGCTGATTGGGCGGTACCGTACCGGGGGGCAGGGTCAGGGGTGTGCTGATTGGATGATACCGTACCGGGGGGCAGGGTCAGGGGTATGTTGTTCTTGTAGCAGAACCCTGTGGGCATGATGGAGTGGGAGGAGGCGTGGTAACAGAACCAGTCGGAGCAGTCGCCGATCTCCACCCCGTCTATGCCTACCATCAGGTACCCGTCCAGCAGAACCTGGAGGGGAGAGAGAGAGGGAGAGAGAGAGAGAGAGCGAGAGAGGGAGAGGGAGAGGGAGAGAGAGAGAGAGAGAGAAAGGGAAAGGGAGAGGGAGAGAGAGAGAGAGAGAGAGTGTATGCTCGTGTGTGTGGGTGAAAGAGTACAGCCACTCACAGACTACAGCACCAAACAAAGCACAATGTGACCAATCTCAAAGAGCCAGTCCAATAAGCCTCTTCACAATTGCTAAGAGGACTTAATATAGCTGTGACTGAAGGTTAAGTGGGCCTTTGAAGTCAAGCATGACGGTTAAAGCAGGACAGGAAGGAAGTGGGTTACAATGGCAGATGACATACAGAAGAGCTCTATCCTAAAGCACAAGCACGGACTCCCATGCTGTTTGGTACAACCGTTGGCGAGCAGGGTATTTTTTGGGAGTGTTAAGCATCTGAATTGTTTTCAACATCATCTATCCAGATGTGAGTCGGAATCCAAAGTCCCACCAGAAGCCCAAACCAAGGACTACTGCTGCCAGTCAAGCAGCCAAACACCAGTCTTCACAGTGCCCCCAGTCAAGCCACTAGTCCGACTATCATCCCATAAAAGCAGAGCAACTATGGGCCTGGTCCCAGACACCGAACTGCATTCGATAATGTCTAAAGATCAGCTCTTTCATTCAGTTCAAACTCACTGTTGCTTGGGATTGGATATCAATTTTTAAGGAAAAAATTGTTCACAAGTACCCAAACGCTTTATCAAAATGTCCTCAACTGCAAATCCATAGACTCTCTAGATCTGAATTTTTTTTCAACTAGAAAAATTTGATGGGGCTGGTAAAACCAACATGTAAGGCAGAACACAGTAGAGAGGACGAGTGTATTGGAGTCTTAATGCTTTCAAAGCTTAACTCAAAAGCAGTATGTTTGTGTTCAAGCAGGGGGCGCTGCCGTTCTGCCTCTGAGCCCTGAACTTCACCTCAGATAGAGCTCTTGCAACAAAAAACCAGGCAAGTCGAATTTTCCTTTACTTAAAAATGAAGGCAACGACTAAGAAAGTTTTTTTTAAAGTAAAAACCACAAAAAGCCCAGTACCATAATGAAGAGTCCAGTACGAAGGCCCATGCACACCAGTGAACTACAAAGATAACTAGAACAATAGCTCTATAGGTTTCACACACTAACTGATAAGACTGATAGCCATCAGTAAGTGGCATATTGGTGACAACACCTGCCACTTTAACATGACCTCTCTAAAGTGGGATGGATTTTCACTGGTTTCCCCATCACTCATCCAGTAGGGGTGAACAAACCAAAAAAAAAAAAAAAAAGGATACTGCCTGTCACTGTCGCTGGTGGTGTATTACAGTAGTGCCTGCTCGGCCGTCGTGATTTTACAATAGTATAAAATGATGAATATTTCTGGTTATTTAGCTACCTTGCGTACTGTAGCCACACAGATATTCCCCAGGTTCAGAGGGTCGATGGCTTCCAGCTTCATCCCCTCCTCAAAGAAACCTCCGTCCATGTACACGGTGCGCACCTGGAGCACACATACACACACACACACACACAAACGCACACACACATACATGGCATGCATTTAAGAACATAGTAATGGTACAGTAAACAGAGAGGTAATTGTATTACATGCAGGATTATATCAGCCCATTGTAATTTGGAGGGAGAGAGCAGGAGAGGAGGAGAGATGGAGGTGAAACAGAGGGAGTTATAATGCTGAGGGAGAGATGATAGGAGAAGAATAGAGGGAGATATGGACAGAGAGAGATGGAGGGAGAGAGATGGAGAAAGAGAGAGATGGCGCTCTGACCCTTTTGAAGAGGTGTTGAACACTATCACAGTAAACTTTGCGGAAAGTCGGATGGCTGCTCATGTTGACGTTCTTGTCTGTGTCAGGAAAAAGGGGGACAGAAAATATTTACTCTTCACTTTTCTCAACAACATTTAGCACCACAATCAACCCCCAACACAATTACCCCCCCACTGCTCCAGCAGCACCACCCGTCACCCCACCAAAGCTTAGTCTGGAGAGGTTTCCCACCCGCAAACATCCAAACAAGACGCCAGTTGAGTGAGAGCTAATGCTTTCACCCACAAGCACTGAGGCAGGGGTCACTCACACTGTTCCAATAAGATATCATTACACTGTAAAAGAATCTCACTGATAACTAGATGTAAAGCCAAGATTTTACAACTTGTTTCAGCATTTCAAAGGCAGGTTACATTACAGAGTAGCTCCATCTTTAAGCACGCACACAGGAATCCCATGACAACTAGTACCAACAGTCCATCTTTATCTACAAGCAGATCTTTATCGTTATCTCTGAAAGTCCAGAAGAATTTGATATAGTTTAATTTTAATTGCACTTTTGGTCTAAAAGGCTATGTTGGGCCAGTAACAGAGTCATTGAAGCTTCTACTGAAGCAGGGATTTGTCTCATTTGAAACATTTAAAACTCTCTTATTAAAATATCAAAGATATAAGTAGTTTGGTTCAGCTAATTTATGTAAAAAACTATTTAAAAAGGATAGCATAATTCTGAGGATTATTGTATGTTGCATATCTCAAAGAAATCATCATTTTGGTATTTCACGTATATAAGGCTGCAAAAAAAGTTTAAGTTCCTTCATTGTGTTTATAATAACTTATTTCCTAGCATGTAATTCCAATTTGTACTCTCCAGTCAGAAAATGCTGACCTAGGGCATATTCTGATGGGGTGTCCCCTTTACGTAAAACCTATAGATCAAACAGGCCTGTCCAATTCCCCTTCTGTTTAACCCCATTAAACCCATGGGCCCATATCGGGGTTCTTCAAATGCAGCTGCTGTATTCAGACCTGTGGAGCTTCAGGCCCATTTCAAATTTCAGTGGAGATCCCAAGGTTTCCAAAGATCCCAAATATGTCCTGCTGAATTGCAGAGAATTGTCAACGGCCTATGCCCCAGGAGGGGTAACAGGCATAAGTAAGTTAGCTAAGTAAGAATTGCAGAGAACATGAATCTACTCCCACGTCTTTTATATCTCTTCCAGTCTCTACCAGTTGTAGTTCCACCAAAGCAATTTAATGAATGGGATAAGTGGATATCAAGATTCATTTGGGTAGGTAAGAGACCAAGAATTCAATTTAAAACGTTGCAACTGGCTAAAGTGAAAGGGGGTAGGTCGTTACCGTGGTTATCAGATTATTATAAGGCAGCACAACTGAGGCCACTAGCATGCCGCTGTGACCCAGAGTATATTGCTAAGTGGAAGGATTTGGAAACCACATAGTTAGATATACCACTACAAGCTATATTAGGTAGTAAAAGGTTGTATGAGCAGCATCTTGATAGTCTAAATAAATGGACTAAGGTCCCCCTTAGAATTTGGTTTAAGGAATGCTCATCTTCTTCAATTGAAAGACAATCTAGACTGTTGAGGTGGGTTGCCTTTGATCCGGACTTTAAATCGGCAAGGACTGATGGTAGGTTTAAGCATTGGTATAGAATTGGTGTCACTTCCTACTGCTCTATATCATCAGAGGGAGTACTTGACAGTTTTCAGAAACTCTGTGATACATATGGTGAAGAAAAGTCTGATTTTTTCAGGTACTTACAAACTAGGACTTATTTTAATACTGAGACAAAGCCTACGGAGAAATGTGATACCAATCTGCTTGACATATTTGCAGGCATGTATAAAAATAAGGGAAATAGGAAACTTGCGTCAAAATTGTATTCATGTATTCAATCCAATAAGAAACATTCAACAAATAAGATTCGACTAAAATGGGAAGAGGAATGTGGACTTGTCATCACAGAGGAGGAATGGTTGTATATGTGCTCTGTGCAGTCTACCTCCACCAGTTCAGGTTCCTGGACAGAATTCTGTTGGAAGAATTTGATTCGATATTTTATAACGCCAAAGCTAAAAAGTATGCAGACGGGGGAGATGGGAGGGGGTCTGTGTTGGAGGAACTGCGGAGAACAGCTGGCAGGCCATTTCCATATATTTTGGGGGTGTCCAGTCATTCAACCATACTGGCAGGGGGTGACACGGGCGATACAGAAGGTTTTTGGTGTTGGAATTGACTGCTCCTTTCCTGCAATCTATTTGGGAAATATCGCAGCTTATTTATTAGTGCAAGACAGGTATCTGTTAAAGATAAAGTGGCTACAGCCGGTTCCTCCAGCAGAGACTGACTGGATAGATATTGTGAATACTATACAGAATATGGAGAGAATCACCTTTTCGCTAAATCTCCGGGTGGATGAATTTCTGAAATACTGGGAAAAATGGATTGTGTTTGTGACCTCACAAGCTGATATCTGAGCCATTATTATATGATCTTTGACATGTATTTCCATCAGTGCAATAATGGAATGAATGTATAGGTGACCAACTGTTTGTTTTAACATGTTCTGTTGTATATTTGTGTATTTCTATAAAAATAAAGTATAAAAAAAAAAAAAGAATTGCAGAGAACATTTTCCATTTAATGTAATGCTGTGGCTATAAAAACGTGGCGCCCGGGGTTTGAATATTTCTCTCAACATAAGTGTGATGTAGCTTCAGTGAAGCGCTGCAACCAGCAGATACAGAATATGCATTGTGACATTGTTGGAAAAATGCCTTTTCTGACTTTGAAACTACTTCAGCTAAAATTCAAACAAAAATCAGAGTTTAGAGGGTTAAGACAACATAACTCCTTTGGCTTGTCATCCCAGGTCAGTGTTTCCCAACAGAAGGGTCAATATTTGGGCAACCTGTGATTAATGGCTCAAGTCCTGAGCTGAGCAGGAGGTCAGACCTTTGATAAAGCAACAATGAGCACCAATCCCAGACAATGAAGGGGAGCCTGTTCCGGTCTGTACCGCAGTTCTTGATGGTGTGGCCCACTTTACGGGACCAGCCCACGGGGTGTATAAGCGGGCTCCACATGTGGCACCAGAAGTCGTTCAGCGCCTCGCCGTTGGGCTCCAGACCCGCGTCTTCGTACAGTAGCCGCAGCCGGCCGCCGATCACCGCGTCAACAACCGCGAAGCGCGTCCGACTCACCAGCGTCCGGTCTACCACCTCCACCAGCATACCCTGCCTGAACGGATACCGCATGCTGTCCGCCATCTGAGAGAGAGAGACAGAGACAGAGAGAGAAACAGAGAGGTGGGGAGAGCACAAGACAGGCAGAATCATGGACATGCCCTTTTATTCTCACATCACATACAGAATAAGAATAAGAATAAGAATATAGATAATGTGCCTTGCTGCTTGTTTGTTACACTACTGCGGCCCCTAGTGTAGCAAACAGGTATTGCACCGTGTATGCACATTTTATAAATTTGTTAGACACACACCCAGACTAGCGGCGGCTGGTGAACTGGCGATAGGGGAGGCTCAAAACACACCCTTAAAATGACTGATTGGGCACGACCTGTTTTCAATCATTCATTTAAATTACCATTACAGAAACTCCAATAACTCTCAACATTATCAGATGTGGCCAGTCGTCATTCATAACGCATACAGATTACAACTGCGAACCTCTCACGCTTTTCTTTATTCAGGGATTGGACGCAATGCATGTGTTACATGATCGTTTAACTTAAATAAGGTCATTTGAAACGTCTTTATGCAATTCCATTGCTTCCAACCCCTCCATGCACAAGGACTTCAATTCCGCGCGAGAATCTCTCACATACGCGTTGATTGAATAATTGCTGACTACAGCACAGAAACATAAATATGCCACTTAAACTCACGCCGAATGCGTGAGAGTAAACAACAGGGGTAGACAATAAGGAAAATTTGCAGGGCCAGTGGCTTTTGAAGATCACTGGCCCCACCATTGTAACCACTGGCCCGGGACAATGTCAGGTATCGATCCCCATAATAACGATTGAACAATGATGTTATGCCCGGATACCTCTGAACGCAACACAAGGGTGGACAACACCGGGTTGGCACGTACAACAATAGTTTTGTTGCTCACATTTAACAGAGCATATGGTCTAGGGGAAAAAAACTTATAACAATAACGCGACGCAGAGCCTGGATCGACGACCAGTCTTGCACAAAGAGGAAACCGTTCCCGCATGGAACTGTGTGCGTCCCTGCCAGCCCCGGTGAATGCCAACCTCAGGGTCCAGGAGGAGGGTTTTTGTGGGCACGGCCTAGCCACCGCAGGAGCTCTGCATTACCTGTAGTCTAAGGGGAAATTAAAAGACAGACCACTACCAGCAGAGGCAGCCAAAACCAATCACACCTAAGAATGGAGCCACAGTAGGCTGAGGAACATAACACCCCCCACCCCAAAATGGTGACTCTAGTCCCCACAAATTACATTAGACATCTCGTACAAAATTAACCACTCAAATATTGTCACTGGGCCGCCAGCTCACAGAGTAGAGCAGAGCACCAAGACAACTAGACCATTACACATTTCTCAAAAAAACTAAGGCAGCAACCTTATTTTTATATTTAAATATAACCATTATATTTTAATTATTCATTTTATTTTTTACTCACCAGTTTACAGCATCAATTTCTAGTAGGCCTATACACAAAAACTAACGCAAGCTAATGAATCTGCACGCCGCGTTATCAGCCTGAGACTTTTCCTTCAATTTTTCTTACCATGATAGTCAAACAAAGTGCTACATTATAGAAAGTTAAATGGCCTACAATCAAACAGATGTGTATATACAGCAATATTTACAGATGTACCTTTAACAGGTTTAGAGTTAACGGTCAATTCTCGATAAGGCATCCGCCAAGATATT
The DNA here is from genome assembly GCA_029692085.1 of Gymnothorax javanicus. Lineage (NCBI taxonomy): Eukaryota > Metazoa > Chordata > Actinopteri > Anguilliformes > Muraenidae > Gymnothorax > Gymnothorax javanicus. The sequence goes on along the minus strand of CM056200.1, from coordinate 49,944,024 downwards.
ATCTTTTCCACGGATGTGTGAAATTTTAAGGTCGAAGGGTTGCAGTATCAAACTCCAACGCATTAGTCGTTGATTATGGCTGCGCATGTGAGCAAGGAGTTTTAAGGGATCATGATCTGTATAAACGGTAATTGGCTGGGGTGACGCACCGAGGTATAAATGTTCGATTGCCATTATTAAGGCAAGCGTTTCTTTTTCTATTGTAGAGTACCCTTTTTGTGAAGGCGTGAATTTTTTTAAGAAAAAAAAAAAAAAAAAACATACAGGGTGCTCAATGTTGTCAGTTCCACACTGCAGCAAAACAGCACCAGCGCCCGCTGGCACTTTCGCATCCACTGCGAGGCGAAATGGCTCTGCAAAATTTGGCGCCACCAACACCGGAGCAGAGAGAGCAAACCTTCGGCATTTTCAAAAGCATTTTGACACGCCTCGGTCCAAACAAACTGAATCTTTGGACTTAATAGATCGGTTAAAGGACACAGCACTGAAGAAAGGTTTCTGCAAATATTTCGGTAGTAACCTACCATTCCTAAGAAACGGCGTAATTCACGCCGATCACATGGAACGGGATATTCGCGAATAGCAAGTAGCTACCTTAGCCATTACTGGGCCTGACCCCTTCCAATAACTCGACCCAGATATGTGACGGTAGCTTTTCCGGACTTACCCGATAAGGGTGTTGTTTAATCGGACTACTTTAATAACTACTACAACTAGCTACTATACATATATATAAAGCAAATGTTTATCATTAGATTATTAAAATAATTGTATCATAACAATTCCAAGTACCCTATTCTGATTGGGAGGGTGAAATATCTACATTTGTCAGAGTAAAGGGGAGACCTTGATATAAAAGTTTGAGAAACACTTATTTAGAGAATGAAGTGTACGATAACGAATTGCTGCGGTACAACGCGGAAAACGCCGATCTACAAGATGACAGTGTGTCACAAATGGGACACGTTGTGTGCTTGCAGATCTGCGTTTTCAAGCGAGGCCGTCGTATGACGCCGTTATTTTCTCCGTAGTTCCACAGCAATTCGTTATCATACACTTCTTCTCATACACGTTAACTTTTCCCTAACTTACTTGTCTGCAGACCTGGGCATTCATTTGCAGAGTTCACAAAAGACCTCATTTTTGGCCTCTTTATATCCCAGCCAATTCCAGCGGTCTCGCCATTGAGGCTGGAACTTTCTTTCCCTTCTTTTCTTCTCGTACTCCTTCTCACTCTCCCTCAACTCTTCCGGTGACTTTTTCTTTGCTTTGTATTTTTTGCCCAGCGTTTGGCCGGGTACTGGGGGCTTTAGAAACATTTTAAAGTAGCTAACTGATGAAAACTATGTCAGGATGCGTCTTCAATCATCAGCAGCAGTGAGCGGCGAAGCGTTCAGCGGGAGCGAGCGAGCTGTGCACAGTGCAGTTGCTCGCAGGTGGTGTGCTTACAGCACGTCCCAGGGCACAGCGCGCACTGCGCACAGAAAGTAGATGTCTCTGTCTTTGATCGGGATCACGTAACACTATGTGTTTGCGGTAATTACCGAGAGGATTTAACAGAAATCATTAGAAGTCACAGCACCACAGGGAATTAATGTGAAATTAGATTTATTACATTTTTTACTTGTTATTTTCAAGGTATTATTTTTCACTGGCCCCACCGGGCCAGTGCTTGGAGCGTTCTGGTGGCCCTAACGGTTTTAAAAGTACATCCGGGCCACCGGGCCATTTATATTGTCGACCCCTGAAACAGGTATGCGTTATAAATGAAAACTGGCCACACCTGATAAAGTTGAGAGTTTTTGGAGTTTCTGTAATGGTAATTAAAATGAATGATTGAAAACAGGTTGTGACCAATCATTATTTTTAAGGGATTGTTTTGAGCCTCCCCCATCGCCAGTTCACCAGCAGCCACTGACCCAGACTGACAGTCATGATGACAAAAAGGGGGCAAAAGGAGGGGAGGGGTGTACAGAGCAAAAAGGAGAGATGGAGAGAAAATGAGAAAGAAAATAGGATGAAAGAGGGAGACGGGCTCAATTTTAAAATTTGGATCAAGAGAAAGATCGAGCAAAAAGACTTGACGAGGCCAGTCCTCCACTCAGCTGAGACTGAGACCAGCTTCTTTTAAGACAGGTTCTGCCATCCTTTTTAAACCTTTTCAAATGTCATGAGCTGTACGATTTTCACAAAGTAAAAGGCCAATATTCAGTTCATCAGTAAGAGATGAATATAATGACCAAAGGTCATGTGTCAGCGTGCAAAGACAAGATGGAGGACTGAGCGTTTCCAGAGGGAGGTCCAGAAAAGAGTTTCGTGAAGCACCTTCATGTGGAAGTCCACAGGCAGCGTATTCGCCCCCACCAGCCTCTCCATCAGATACGCCTTCCAGTTTTTAACATGCTGCCGCACCGCTAGAGAAAGAGAGAGAGAGAGAGAGAGAGAGAGAGAGAGAGAAAAAATGATGGATTTACAAGTCAAAGCATCAGGTGTCAGTAACAAGAAATGACACCTCTACCAAACAATAGAAAATAGCAACACACAAACGTTAGTTAGCATTTTACACTGTCAAAGCCAAAAGCAACTGAAGATTACACACCGAGCCTAAAATGAGAGGAGTGCAACTAAAACCTATCACAAAAGCAACCCTGGAAGAAATTATACGCCGTGAAGAATTACCTGCTGCAACTGTTGCCTTTCACTGCCTGGGAGGACACAAGTCATAACAGTCTAACTAAGCACAGCAAGCTTTGAGAGCGACTTGCGTACAGCGTTCTACAGCGCCGGCCTGGTGGCAGGGAGGACTCACAATTTGGGGGCACCAGTAGCTTGCTGTTGACGGCACACCAGCCAATGGGGTGGATGTCCACAGTGGCCAGGTTACACCAGAAGTCATGGCTGCTGTCGTTCTCAAAGCCCTCGTACCGCAAAAGGGCCTTGTAGCCTGCGGAACATGGTAAAAACAAATCAGGTGCATATTATATGCTGCTAAAACACACACACACACACACACACACACACACCCTCGAACCCATTTCAAAACAGCAACAAAATCAAGGGCATCCAAAATCCTAACAAATTTCAATCGCGTGGATGCCATTTTTACTGCACAGAAGACCCATCCATCCATCCATCCATCGTAAAACTGACTACAGCCCATTCCGGCACCTTCAAATTGTTAACTGCTAGGGCTACCTACTGCTTCACCGAGCAACCGAGCAGCAGGACAGTGGGTGAAATCTGGAAGTCTGGAGACTGAAGCTGGTGTAACTGTAGCCCATGAACCCCCTGCACCACCGATTACATTACAATTATTTTGCAGCCATTTTTAAGTGACTTACAGTAATTGGACGGCTAGGGCCAATTATGGCGTTAAATTAGTCTCAAAACTGGAGCGCATAAAAACGGAGCACGCAAGACCCGCTCAAAGCGCTGGCATCTTCAAAATGCGCGCAATTTCAATATGCGCTCAACGTCAAAATATGCGAAATATGTCAGTATATGCTCGCTTGCTTTGACTTTTGAGACTTTGGAGGCGGGACTTTCAATGCTGACCAAGAGCTTTGATTGGCTGTTTGATTTTAGAATTGGTTTTCAATGTCGTGAACAACAAAATAAGAAATCAAAGAGGACAACTACCATGTCGGAGCAAGAAAGTTTTTCACTAAGCAAAATCTTTCACTGATCCCAGTGAAGGCACTGCGTGTAGCAACGACGATGTTGTATCATGGCTAGCTAAATATTTAATGTTAGAAAAGCTTGCTTACATCAGCCCCAACATCAGTTCTTCTACTATGCAATTTTAGTGCCAAATTTCCCGAAAACGGACACTTAGCTGTGTCATTTACGTGACAATATCATTTTCTTGAGTTGTCCTTATTCATCAAGTTCTTCAAGCAATATTCTTCTCCAACGTTGAAGACCCAGTAATCAGCCAATTTGTGCTACCCATCAAGATATGCTGTTTAGCGGTTCAGCGCATATACAGACCCAAAATCTCGGGTTTTGTTTCTTCACTGACATCATAAATATCTTTATAGCTATATCTTTAAAATACTTCTTTCAGTGCACCTTCCTACCTCTAAGCATTTGGATACTCGTACGTACACACTAACTTTTCCTGAAAATGTAGAAAGTAGACATGCTGCATTTTATCTTAGAACGAACTTATCCAGCTCATTATAACATGAGTGAGTGTTCTAAGTTAACAAATAATAAATTTGCAACTGTGGGCTGATTCATATAGCAATATGAAGGCGAAAACAGAGACTGTCTGATTGTGGCGCGCTATGGTAGTATTTTTAGACGAGGTAGCACAAATCATCAGAACGCCGGCCAAGAATTAAGTTTTCAGTTCGTTCATTATTTGAGCAGAAAACGAAGAAGTGGTGAATAACGAGGGACGGAAGACAGGTTTCTTGACCAGACTGAGCCATTTAAAGCCATGACATACAGTTGTATGCAAAAGTTTGGGCACCCCTGATCAAAATTTCTGTTTCTGAGAATAGTTAAAGGGATAGTTCACTTTTTTTGAAGTGGGGTTGTATGAGCTACAAATTGCCACTGCTTACATTAGATGCAGTAGAAAGCTCTCTGATCTCCTCCAGGTAGCCGCACCAGTGCATAGTGCTGGGTGGAAATTTCGGCGATACACTGTTGTGAATGGAAACACAGAAACAGCGTATTTTCGCGGCCTAAAAGAGGTCCTGCCTGAAAATAATACACCATTTCAATTGTACGCTATATTAAAAAAAATGACAGCACTTCAGCTGCTCGGAAAAAAACACAGTTGCTCTGAACTAACCAACTGATGTATTCCTCCCTTGAGGTGCATCCCCCCCCCGCTCGACAAAATGAAGACGACAGTGTTCAATGTTTATTAAAAAAACTGATGAAAAAGAAATAATTGACATAGTTCGTAAATCAAAAGGTAAAAAATCAACTGACAGTTATAATTTTAATATGTTTTTGATAAAGAGTATTATTGATTGTATTGTTAAACCCTTAACTTATATTTGTAACCTGTCACTAATGACTGGGAAATTTCCTTCAAAAATGAAAATAGCCAAAGTGATACCATTGTTTAAATCTGGTGACAAACATGTCTTTTCAAACTACAGGCCAATCTCACCGTTACCACAATTCTCAAAAATTTTGGAAAAGGTATTTGTAAAGAGGTTAAATGATTTCATAGCTAAACACCAAATACTCTGTGAACAGCAATATGGATTCAGGAAAAATCGAACCACATCATTAGCTCCAATGGACTTTGTTGAACAAATAACAAATGCAATTGAGAAAAAGCAATATATAGTAGGGGTATTTTTTGATTTACAGAAAGCATTTGACACCATAGACCACACCTTATTATTAAATAAATTACAGAAGTATGGCATCAGGGGATTGGCATATGATTGGATAACCAGCTATCTACAAAACAGGTACCAGTATGTCCATATTAATAAGACAAATTCAGAATTCTTGATAATCACATGTGGGGTGCCTCAGGGTTCAGTCCTTGGTCCATTGTTGTTTCTTTTATATATTAACGACATATGTTTGGTTTCTAAGTCCCTGAATTGTATTTTATTCGCTGATGACACGACTGTGTTCTGTAGTGGGGATCATTTGGGACAGCTTCTGGATATGGTGGAGAAGGAACTACAGAAATTCAAACAATGGTTTGATTCAAACAAATTATCACTTCATCACGGAAAAACAAAGTGCATTATATTTGGAAATAAGCCGAGGAATTCAAGCAGAAACTTAACAATAAATGATGCTGAAATTGAAATTGTAACTGAAACCAAATTTCTTGGAGCTATTATTGATGATAAATTAAGCTGGAAATCACACATAAATTACGTTAAATCCAAGATGTCAAAATCCATAGCAATTTTGTATAAAGCCCAAGATTTTCTCTCTCAATATTCATTAACCACTTTATATTATTCATTAATAGCTCCATATATGACATATTGCATTGAGGTCTGGGGAAACACATATAAAACAAACACTTATTCAATATTTTTATTGCAAAAGAAAGCCATAAGAATCATCAGTAATAAACCTTACCGTGAGCCAACCAACCCACTATTTATCTGCTTAAACATTCTGAAATTCAAGGACTTAGTTGTTTACATTACAATACAAACCATGTACAAAGCAAAAAACAAACTTCTACCTGTCCAAAAATCTGTTTAAAATGAAGGACTCCAATTATAACTTGCGAGGAACATTATTATTTGACAAACCAAAGACCCGAACTACTGTAAAAAATCATTGCATCTCTGTTAAAGGGGTAAACATCTGGAACAACTGTCCCGAAAATATTAAATTATGCTGCACTCTAGTCGGCTTTAAAAGACTTTAAAAACAATGTAATTTCTCGTTACAGTATGGAAAATTAAGTTTACTGATTTTGTATTATTACTTTGGATTGTGCGCTATTCTTTATCTTGTTGTGATGAGAAATTTAAGTTTACTGATTAATTTCAAATGTCTGTGCTTTGCTCTTTTTGTATTTGTGGTGACGAGCATAATTTTCTAAGGTAAAAGGGTTAGGTGTATATAAGCTTTTGCTTCAACCTACACCCTTTCGGCTACATTGGCTGACTGAGAAATCAGTTTTTTTTTGTACCGAAATAAAACTCATTCATTCATTCATCATTCATAACTGCATGTATACATTTTTCAAACATTATTGTGAAGATCAATATTTACTTGTCAGTTCACAAAGTGCTTTCTGATAATGTTTCTTAAATAAATGCAGCAACAACTGATAGTCTGTTCAGGTAACTTTATTTGGGCTTGTAAATATTCAGAAAAGTATCATGGTACTTTGCGTGACCACAGTTTTGGCCTGTGCGCCCAACTTTTTCAGGTTGGGAGCGCATGCGCTCCTTGGTCCAAAAGTTAGTCTGGAGGGTTGGTCATCTTTTACTTGCTTAGCTATTCACAGTACCAGAAATTTTGATCTGGGGTGCCCAAACTTTTGCGTACAACTGTAGCAGCTTCTTAATATTTGCAATAATTCTATTATGAGTTATTGGCACGCCATGGTGTCGCCAATGTGTATTGCTTTGTTGGGATGATATGGTTCAGAAATATTCGCTGTATTCAGAATAATGCTTTCGTTTCTTAGCCTTTAATTACAAACCGATGCCCTTTGAGCAAATGAGTTATAGGTACTGCTGTTGTAGACTACTACAATGTTACAAATAAATAAAACAATTTAATTAAAATGTTTTCATAAATAGATGCCTGCTTCCGATGAGAGCAGTGAAAGTGTTAGGGGGGCAAAGGCTGTTTAAAAATATATAAACACATAAGCAGTCTAAACAGTTGTGTACAGCAGCAGTAATAGCTTGTGTCTATTATTCAATTGCTCAAATGGCATCGAGTTGTAATTTAAGGCTAAAAGGAACGGTGAAAGCATTAGCCATGGTGAATATCTCCGAACCACATCATCTTATCAAAACCATAGCAAGCCAATAGCTCATGATATTATTGCAAATATTAAAACACTGCTGTTACGTTACGGCTTTAGGTTCGCTTGGTCAAGAAACCTACCTTCCGTCCTTCACCATTTGCATTAAATCACTTCTACGTTTTCTGCACAAATAATGAACGAACTGAAGATCTTAACTCTAGGCCGGGTCTTCAGCAACCGAAAAGAAATATTGTTTGAAGGAACTGATAATTAAGAACAACTCAGGAACATAGCATTGCTGTGTAAATGACATAGCCATGGGAAAACTGGTGCTAAAATAGGCTAGCTAAGTACAAGAATTAACGTGGGGATTGATGTTAGCCAGCTTTTTAAACGTGAAATATTTAGCTAGCTATAATCGTAGCTACATATAATAAGTGAAACCAATACCTTAAAACAATATTAAAGTGGGATCAATGAAAGATTCCGCTTAGTGAAAAACTTTCTTGCTCCTATATGATAGTTGTCCTCTTTGATTTCTTATGCTGTAGTTCACGGCACCTGAAAACCAGTTCTAAAATCAAACAGCCAATCAAAGCTCATGGTCAGCATTGAAAGTCCCGCCTCCAAAGTCTCAAAAGTCAAATCGGCAAGTGAGCGTATAATGACATTGCAAGCATATTTTGACATTGAGAGCGTGCGTTGAAGCTGCAAGCAAGCGCGTTTTAAAATTGAGAGCACATATTAAAACTGCACGCATTTTGACGTTTCGAGCGCATAGAGAGGGTCTTGCGCGCTCAGTTTTTATGCGCTCGAATTTTGAGACTAATTTAACACCATAGCCAATCCCCCTACAGAATGGTGGGGATATGAGCCTATCTCAAGGGCCCAGCTGATGCACTGATCCTGTTAGGGCTGCAATGCGGCCCCCGTGAAACCTCTTAAACCCAGGGGCTCTCCACCTTACCCAGAATGGGACGGAGTGGGTGCAGGCTCATGCAGTTACACTCCTGATACTACTAATCAACCCTCAAAGTCTTTGCTGAGGACCTTGATGAGTAAAATCAGGGGTGTAACTGATTTGTTGGAATGAAACCCTGCTCACACAGTGCTTGAGGGGTTGGGAAACTGTTCTTTAACCATTCACAGACTGACCTGCAAGTCGGATGATGGAGGCGATCCAGTACACACGGCTGGGCAGCAGAGCGTCGTTGTTCAGAACCTCCACCATCAGCCCCTCCGAGATCTCCTCCCACTGATCATGCAGCGGCACCTGTGAGAGACCGGGGTGAGTCTTAAACAGCCAACCAGTGAACATCAAAGAGTCATTCCTCAAACCGTCAATCAGTATGCAAAGCAGCAAAGGTCATCCCTCCAACAGCCAATCAGCATGCCAGGGTAATAAAGCTTGTCCTTCAAAAAGCCAATCAGCATGAAAAGGCAACAAAAGCCAATTCGTAAAACAGCCAATCAGCATGCAAGAGCAACAAGGGCGATCTCTCAAACAGCCAATCAATGAGCAAGACCAATAAAGGTCATTCCTCAAGCAGCCAGTCAGCTAGTAGATGGATGCCCCGGGCTTGGATAAAACCTGTGTGACCCCAAGACCTCTCCAGAGCGGAGACGGGAGGAGGTAGCGACTCACGTGTCTGAAACAGGAAACGGGGGCGGCGAGGAATCCGGAGTCCTTCAGGTAACTGCCCCAGTCAAACCCCACAGCCACTGCAGGACAGAACACACAGGCAGCAGCTTAAACACACCACGCTCACATATATCCACACGGTGCCGTGCCCCGTCACGTGTGCTGTCTGTTCTGGCTCCCTTGTGAAGAAATGACCTCTCTACAGAGCTCAGGACAGCACGGACTCTGACTCTGACTTAGAAACACAGTTTGAAGACTCACCTCTCAAGGCTACACCGCTACTATCCCTTTCCCAGCTTTCCCATTTCAAACTTTGTTCCATTGTAGGTCGATTGTAGCTATAATTGTTTTATCAAGCCAAATTTATTGATGGTTTGTGAGTTCACAGTGAGGATGTTTGTGCAGCTTCAAGGCAGAAAGCGTTTCATCCAGTGGTGTAACTATAACAGGTTCATGTTCAAATTCAACAATTTAGCTTCATTCCTGCCAAAAATGACTTTTTGGAGAAGTGGACAAATGTGGACAAATATCCCGTGTCTCCCGTGTTTTTTTGTTGGAAATGGTGGGTCATGTTTTACTTGAGAAGTTCCGAAGAAACCCTGTGCATACACGCATACAAGTCCCTGGACACCAATAATTATGTCCTGTGGGGCCATATGAATACGATAAAGCGTGACGGTGCTTGCCTCAACAACAGTCCTTTCTGCCTTGAAGCTGTGCTCACACCTTGATTGTCACGTGGCCGGCAAACCCATCTATACAATCTGAAAGGATCGTTTCATTGATGCTTTTGCTTTTTTCTCACAATATTTTTCCTTCTTTGAGGTCACTTCAGGGACAAGAAACATTACTTCCCTCTGGGATTTGTAGTTCGTACCAAATGATGCACTGTGTTGGATGTCGCTCTGGACAAGACCGTATACTTATTGTTATTGACACATGCACTACTAACACAGGCACATGCTTGATGGAGCACTGCTGCACATGGTTGCAATGGAGGCATGCATCTTCTCTAACCAGTGTGCAGTAATCCAAAATCACTTTCTGGACACTTACCATCCAGTGGTTTTCATTCCAGCCCCAAGAAAGGACCCTCCACCCAACTAACAATCTCCTCCAGCTGCCAATTAGTAAATCAGTTGTGCCTGATTGGGGCAAAATTGGGGGTTGAGGCAAAAACAGCCACACAGATTTCCAGGAGGAGCTGGTCAGCCCTGCAGCAAATATCTGCGTGTGTATGCGCCTGCCTGAGTATTTATGCGCTTAGTGTTAGTACAGTGTGTGTGCACGAGCATGCAACTCAGAGCACTAATTTCAGAGGGTCAAGAAATATATGCTTGTTTCCCAAAAACTCCAAAGTGTACGTGTAAATACGCACTAAATCCATGCGATTCGACACGGGTTCCAATCTTACCATCCTGCCCCGGCACGGGTCCGTCCTGCGGCGGTCCTGTCCCAGGGGACTGCAGGTAGGACCCGAGTTTGGAGGACCAGGAGGTCTTCTGCAGAACTTTGGCCTTCTTCGTGGGAGGTTTGCCCTGGACACAGAGCGAAGTGTCACCAGTCTCCTTTCGCAAGTAACCAGTACAGCTACAATCTTGCCAAAATAAACACGTGCACATCGCACAATCTGATATCGCTGAGTAAGTGAAAATCCAGCTGATATCTCCATGCTACGCTAATAAATGTCATGCGTTTTAGTTGTCTTAAAGAAACCTAACTATAGTTAGCAAGCTTTTCATGCAGACGAGCAGATCTACAGAAATGCATGTCATCAAAAAAAAAACCCAAAACTGCTTTTGCCTTGTGAGTTTTATATAATTTTCATTACTTTCACACTTAAATCGCTCACCTTTGGGGATTTCGCTGGTTCGCACTTCTAGCTAAAAGTCCCTGCCAGCAAAGTACGATCCACAGTTGTAAAGCCTTCATATTTTATGACATCATAGCAGAGATGCTATTCATTGGTGGACTGTAATGATACTCCTGGACAAGCATCATTATATTGATCCCTGAACAACACTAACACAGCGATATCAGATCGTGCCGGGTACATCAATGGTCACCAACCCAAATTCTGGAGATCTACTGTCCCCGTATGTCTTTACTTCAAACTAACGATGTAAAAATGTAGGCAGTAATCTGCTTTAACTGCGTCTGAGGAACAAGTCCAAAGTTACCAGAAAATTGACAGACTTCGGTGCCCAAAAACAGTGACCATTTTCACTCTGTGATGTGTTTACCCCCCCACCACCCATTGTAAAAACAGGCCACTATAACAGATCTGCAGTCTCAAACACAGGAAACTACATTCCCCACACTGCACCAGTACCTCCATATACCCCAGGCATGCATTGTTGTTGCTCCTGTATGACTGCGCCCTGGCAGCTCTGGGCTCCAATGACTGGCACTGACAGAAGCACAGCATCGTCCCCTGCTGGACTCTCACCTGCAGTCGGGCCAGGATGGAGGCCTTCTTAGAGTTTGAGGAGTATGACCGCGAGCAGGAGACGCTGCAGAAGCGCTTGGTCCTGGAGTAGAAGGTGCCTTTGATGCCCACGATGCCACACATCTCACAGACCGCTGCGGGAGAGGCAGAGCGGTGAGTGAGAGAGCAGGAATGAGGGAGAAAGAAGAGAGCGTGGTGAAACACTGAGCTCATTAGAAGTGCTTTACTATCTTTCCTTCCAACCTTTTCATGCTCTGAGCGCCACCCATCATGGGAAATGAGAGAGGTGTAAGATTTTGGTACAAATCCCCAAAAATAGAACTGGGCACTGTACCTCACTTGGTTTATTTCAGGCTTTAGTGTTATGCAAGCTTTTGATGCTTGGGTCCAACATTGGGACAGTGAAGACACCCTCTGTAATTTATGAAAGGAAAAAAAACCAAAAATTTCAAGCAAAATTCAGCATCATGATTTGCTGTTTCATCATGTCATTTTTTTCGGCTAAGTGCTCTTTTTATATAGGCATGGGCAATACAGATGAATAAAATGACAACATTTCTTGAGTTGCTGAGAACAAAGTTTTTATTATTTTCTAATGATTTTTTGCAAGTAAGTACAGAAGACACAGACGAAGAGTTTGCCACAAGTCCAACGCCTTTACAGGAAAGGGTCTCAGAGCCACAGGGTCCCAAAAATGGCTGATTTCGGCATTTTTCAACAAAACCCATTGTGAAAATTGGGGGGGTGAAGCCTGCGGGCATTTTCGAAAATACAGTCTATTCAGACATAAACCAGGCCAAATTATCCATTAGGGTACCCGAACAGAAATAATTGATGCTGAAGTCATCTACCCCTTTTCTGAAGTACAGCAGCGCCCCCTAAGCCCTTTTTAATGGAAAATGCATTGAATTTCACCCAATTATGTTCAACAAACATTAGGTTTTGCATTGATATTAAAAATGGTATGAATGGGTTGCCTGTGAAGTTTTTTTGGATCAATGGCCTGCAAAAATGTCAAAATTATCAGTGGGAGGGCAAACATTAATGCTACTCGCCCATTACTATATAAAATGCAGTGAAGTCGCTGATGCCCGCAGTTGTTTGCCCTCCCACTTCTGCGAAATGAATCAAACGTTCCCCCTTCAATAACCCGTGGCGACTAAAAAAAACTTTGCACTGTTTTTTACTATGTCCATATACCCTCCTCCCATGATAGTTTCAATGGGCTACTGTGAATAATTCATAGTAAAACACAGTGACGTGCAGTCGGGGGTTAGTTTGGTGAGGCAGAAACCTCCCCTTTGCTTGATTAGCAATCAGACGATTAACTAGTTTAGTGACACTATTCTGAAGAATGACGGGCCAGTTTAAGTTTCCACGGCGTTATTACTCAGTACATCCAACCTGAAATGCTCACTTGACAGCAGATTTGCGCGTACTTGCTTCCAGGAAGCCGAAGCAATGTCATCAACATATATTAAAACAGTTCGACTTAGGCAGAGTTCAATGCTTAATCAATATACAATGTATTCTTTAAATACGCGCTTTTACATCCAAACAAAAAGCGGGCGCTTATTTTCAGTCTTCTTTCATAATCCGATTAATAAAATGTTTAAACGATATACAGAATTACCGAGAGCCGAGAATTTTTCCTAATTGATTATTCAGATTTCCATCCTTGTAGTCTCGAATTGAAGCGTATACGTGAATGAATCTGGTGATCGGTGGGCTTCAAAGGCCTGGCGCCGGTTTATTCCTTGGTATATTTTACTGAAACTTCACAAATAGGGTCACAGGATATTCTGTCAACAAACTATGTAGGGTAGAGTAAAAATAAGCTCACCTTTCTTGCTATTGTTGAGAAGAAGTCACGGCGAACTCGCGACGAACTTCACCAACTTCTGTCGAACTTATTTCACATCCCCTGGAGGTCTAGCCTGGACGAACAGACTCATAATTTCTCAAATTAGACGGCTAAGCAAATCAGGGCCGTAGCTGGGATAAGACGTCGGTGCGGGCTGTTTGAAATCTCCCTCCTAAATGGTTATTTTTGCCATGCCGTGCACTTGAAAATTTGTAAACATGGCGCAAATTGAGGTCACGCATTCATCCAACGGGCGAACAACAGCTCTGTTCAAATTGCGTTTTTGGCCGTAATACGCAGAGTTCATGTATGAAATGCGGGTATCCTATTGAAAAGGTTGCTTTTAATCAAACCATGGTGTTCTTTTTGTATGAAAATGATATTTACGTCATTTTTTATAAGTTTTCTGAGGCTTGTTTACCGCCCCAGTTCAGCTGTTACGCATTCCATTAGAGTTTATGCAGAGCGTTGCCCATGCCTATTTTATAGTGCAGCTCCAAAGAAATATCAAGCCCCAGACACCAGATCATTGTACCCAGCATTATATACCGACGAGTTAACCAGTTGCTTATTGGGCTTAAGTGTGTTGCTCAAGGGAGTAGTATTGTAGCAGATTAAGAGCGAAGCTTTTTATTTTTATGTCCTCAAAAGTATGTGTGTGCAAAGTTTCAGCAATCTAGCCGCTTTCAAATGCTCTCCAGCATGATATAGCGGAATTTTAAATATAGCTGACTGGTGGCCATGTTCGATGTTGAGTTTTGACGCTTCGAACAAATTTTAATCTGTACATCCATATGTACCTCCCCACCAAATTTCACATTGATCCCTTCAGTGGTTTGGCAGAAGAAGATCAAAGTTAATGCAGACGCTGACGCTGCGGCGTGATCCCATGAGCTCTCTCTGGTCCGTTGGACAGTGTGAGCCAAAACCAGCACACAGTGCAGAGAAAGAGAGCACACCTCTTCACACGTTAGGTATGCAAATACCTGTATTCATCCATCTAGACGATCTTACTGTAGCCACAGTTTTGCACACTGACATTAATTGTCACTTTGGTCGCAGTTAGACATTGCGACAATTGATACCTCTGAAGAATCCGGTAATGGGTGATCGAGACCTATTCTGATGAGCAAAGATAATCCAATTACCACACCTACTGTATTCAACCACAAGAACCACCCTCGCCAGGCCAGTGATGGTTTGATTGATGGTTATTTTATTGTTGTCCAATCCTGATCAAAGTTCTGTATCAGTGTAAAGGATGCTTTGACTGTGTCCAGGGGGTTCGAATTGACTCTGCTGAACCCAGAGTGCTTTTCACGAATTTCTCGCAACTGCCTTTCCTGTAAACGATGAAGTCTTTTCCAAAAAGATCAGAATTGTGTCCCTTTAATTCCTTACAGAAGAAAAGGAAGGAGAGATTGAGGGGGCAGCGAATTTGAGAAATGGAAGGTCTTTGCTCCTTAAAAAAGTCATTTGGAGATCACGATAGTGACAGGCCTGGCAGGCAAGGAGATCTGGATAAACAGGTCACCTAATACATGACACATATGCCGTAATAAAATACTTGGTGATCTTAACGTTCCATAACAGAAGTAACCTTGGCCCTCCCCCAACCATACACCAATTTACCAGACTGGAGTCTCCTTAAAGGTCCCCGATTACGTCACCAGGTGCCCTCCAATCAGTTATTACAAGCCATTTCAAAATCTTTCCCCTCTTGACATCACACGGAGAAGTAACCAACCAGAGGCAAGAAAAACTGATTAACTTCAGCTAAATCATCAATAAGATTTCATTATTCTGGGTGGTCACTCCCCCTTGTGATGTCAGGAAGGGGAGATTTTGAACTGGCTCATAATGGCTAATTAGCCATGCGCCTGGTGGCATAATATGGGACCTTTAATGAATTTGTATCTGACCCCATTTCTGGGACAGAAAAAAATGTTGTGAGAAATAGCACTTGGAAAACTCCCACTGGTTGACTATCTTGCATCATGTAATTAAGTACGATTGCAAACTCTCTTGCACCAGAGGCCCATAAGGCTTTTCCACTCTCCTCCAGCTGAAGTCTTACCTGCCACTCTCCACCATCCCCTTCCCCACAACCCCACGCTCTTACCAGGCCCGTCGTCCTTCAGAGGAGACTCTTTGGAAGGCGAGGAAGGGTCCTTGGAGAGAGCCATCACAGCTTCCTCCAGAGGATCATCCACACCATCTTCATCTTTCTCCTCCTCATCCTCCTCCTCGTCTTCCTCCTCTTCATCGTTGTCACTGACATCATCATCATCATCGTCATCGTCTTCCTCTTCATGCTCAAGGCCACCTGTGATCCCCTGCAGGGGGCCAACTGTGCCTGCAGACTCCTCCCCCTACACAAGGAGGGCAGAGCTTATAGAGCACACCTTACAAAGACCATGGATTCCAATGCATGCAAAATGATGTTTCCCTAAACCTGGTCCCTGGGGTACCCCTAAGTATGCTGGTTTTTGTTCCAACCACAGTTGCAATCGTAAGATTTTATTAAGCTGTTAATTTTATCCTAAGTAGGTGCACTTCATGTTTTTTTTTTTTTTTTTTTATAACTTTATTTATCAAAAAATTTTACAATTTTATATCTAACAGGGCATATTGAGCTCAGCTCAGAACATAAACAAAGCCCCATCCCACCCACTTCTTATCCCTCCCCTATACCCAGAGAATCTTTGGAAAAAAAAAAAAAAGTATTACAAACACACAATCATTCGCAGAATTTGGTGCACTTCATGTTTTAAGCATGATTTACTGTCTTGAGGCTAGCTGTTCACCTGAATATAATGAATGACCAAGTTTTTCAATCAATAGATGTTTTCCTCCCTGATTGCACGGGCATACTCCGGGATGACAATGCCAGGATTCATCAGGCTCAAATTGTGAAAGACTGGTTCAGGGAGCATGAGACATCATTTTCACACATGGTTTGGCCATCACAGAGTTCAGACCTTAAACCCATTGAAAATCTTTGGGATGTGCTGGCGAAGACTTTACGCATCAGTTTGACTCTCGCATTGTCAAATCAAAATCTTGGTGAATACTTATTGCAACTCGGCACAGAAATAAATGTTCTAACATTGTGTAAGCTTATCGAAACAACGTTACGGGAAATGTGTGCTGCAATCAAAGCTGAAGCGGTCACACAAAGTATTAAAGAGTGTTACTTTTTTGGCGGATGAATGGACTTGGAAAAATGGACTACGTTGCGGCAGCGGGAATAAAAATTAAAACAAGGCATTGAGAATGAAAATGAAGAAATGATATTTGCTATGGTAATGAAGGCCCCTGAGCGATTCTTGAGGTATTTTAGCAATATGTCCCCTCCGCAACGAGACACTAAACTGTCCCCAAACAAAATTCTGTTGACGTATTAAAAAGTATTTTTATTTTTTTATATACAATTTATGGGTATAAAAGTGCACTACTATATTTGGGAGGAAAAAGCTAAATTTTTCCCTCCATTTCCATTTGGGGATCATTTTAGTGTCTGTCACGAAGGGGGAAATTTGGTTGTCAATACCCCGGAATTACCCACCTGTAAGTGGTAGAGAGGCATATATGTAGGCAGTGTTGGAAGAAATACTCAAATCGTATATCTTAAGTAAAACCATCCAAATCCACTTAAGAGCAAAATAGCCTGCTTCTTGGCAAGTATAAATCCAGCATTTACAATCTTTCTCGCGCCTACGTAGATAAGAATCACCAAGCAAATGTACTTAAAGTACAAAAAGTAATAGGACCAAGTTTCGGGAAAATCCAGTCACGACTGCCATTAAGTAAATTAAACAATGTATATTACTAATACTGATGAGCCAACGCATACGCAGCATTTTTTGGTTCATGTAATATTCTGGTCACGCAGTGACCAGAGTACTTTTAGCACATGCTTGTCACAAAATCTGCTCCGTCACAAAATTCAGTGTAACACCTAACACCTTCAACTGAGCATAAGCATGGTCACCATTAGCTACGGCGCCGGCTGCACAACAAAAATGCGGCAAATGCAACATTTGCGCAAGGCGATAGAAATACGCGTTAGCGTGAAATACTCAACCAAAGAAAAAGGCGGAGAGTAAGAATACATGCAGGTAGCTGGCATTCACTCAATAAAATGCCGACCGACTTTTGCATTTTAAGTCGAAATGAAGCCTAACGATAAATCACTCAACGCGACTTTTCAACATAACCAGAAGTATAATGCACGTTTTCCATAGTTGCAGCCAGTTTGACTCGCTGCTTCGCCGAGGGATCACGACGCCCAGATCAGAGCCCTGACCAGGCATAGGTAGGCACCACTTACCCAATTTACACCCATGCTTCTCGAAGAGAGAGGAAGTTCGTGATAACACGACTCTTTCGCGATGTAAGTCCCTGAACGCCTGACGTTAACGGTGGGCACAGCATTAGGTTTGAGATTTAATCTCGTAGAAAAGCCCTCCTTCCATCGATTATAGTGCAGAAAGTCGTCTGGGACAAAATGATTTCCACACATAATACTCACTGACGGCTTTCCACGCACCCAATTTTCCCTGCTATTCTTCACAAACGCGTCCCACTTTTTGCCAAGTTTTCTGTTTTTCGGCCAAGTGTGTAAACTCACGCCGTCGTGATAAGTTTTCATGCATCCACCCACTACACACCGCTTGGTCATTTTAATTTGCTACGCAAATGAAAAAGAAAAAATAATAAAAATAAAAAAGGAGCAGTCAACGACAACACAAATTAGCCACGTGTGGCGTCAGAGACGTGATGCATTGTGGGATCCACTGTGGTCTTTTAATAAGAGAAGTAGTACCTGAGCAGTAGTGCGTATTCAACCAGGAATATTGGTCATGGAATTCTCCGTTAATAATGGGGAAAGTCAGGGAGGCAACGAATATTCATGTCACTGTACACCTGTGCAACATCGTAATCAGAGAGAAAGGAGCCAAGCAGAGAGGTTCCCAAGTTTGAATCAGCGTATTTCAAGTGTGTGGATTTCATTTGAGACCACAAATGCATTCTCGGAATTTAACTTGATTATACATCATAATTAAATGTTGGTTACGTTTAGAGGGATGAAGGTCCGTGTAGCACCTCATTTTCCATCCAACAAAAAAAAAAAAGTAAGTGGAGAATTGAATTGAATTTTCCAAAACTGCCTTTTTCATTCGTCAGATCAATGTATAATTATGCATTTGGAGTAGTTTTTCTACTTTTCCATTTTTGAAATGTTTGATAGAAAAACAGAAAATTACATATAAAAAACTGTGTCCAACGGACACATATGCCTCCACCCTCATACTCGTAACACAGTGAGAGGGCCTTTAATGTCACATGCAACTGCATTTAGTTACTAAAATGAATACAAACATTTGATCAATAAGCCTTCCAAATTTAATTTTTTTTAATGAAACTAATGAACATCCAGAAAGGAAAATTTCTGAACGATGAAACACTTACAAATATGATAGTTCTATCTACGATGTCACCAAGCATCTGCAGGATTGTAAGGACAATTGTAACATGTATTTCTAAAGCGAAGATTACAGAGGACTGTCTTTTGCTAACAATGACTTATTTAACCTAAAAGAAAAATCAGTCACCTGCATTTGATTAACCAACAGCCCCTTAAGCATGAAAAGCAAGACATGCAGCCAAGTGTGATGTGTGATTTTAATATCGAATCCTTTAATGAAAAGTTTTTTTGGTGAAGTATCAATAGGTTAAAAGCACACCAAAGATGTTCTGTGACATAAATAATGAAGTGGGGAGAATGACGCTTGAGTGGGATGGTGCACTGTGCAGGAAAGGTACAAAAAGACGACAGCTACAAGGTATAGTGGGGTGCAAAAATTTGGGCACCCCTGGTTTAAATGTATGTTACAATTAATCTCCAAGTGACTGAAAACAAACCTGAACACTAAATGCTACAAAGTTAAACATGACACCTTTCTGCAAATTTAAAAGCGAGGTTTCTTTTTATTTTAATTTTTCTGAGTTTTTAAATGATAAGAAAGGAAAAAGGGCCCTGTGCAAAAAATTTGGGAACCCTTATGGATTATTCTTTGTTACCTTTTAAGAAGATGATTACTAAGGCCCAGACCCAGGTGATTTATTCGTTAGGGCTTCAATGAATCAGGTGAATATACAACCCCAATTCCGAAATAGTTGGGACGAAGTGTAAACTGTAAATAAATTCAAAATGCAATGACTTTCAGATCATACGAGCCAATATGTTCTTTACAATAGAACATAGACAACATTTCAAATGTTGAAACTGAGACATTTTACATTTTTATCCACAAAATGAGCTTATTTCAAATTTTCTGGCTGCAACAGGTGTCAAAAAAGTTGGGAGACAGGCAAAAAAAAGGGCTGAAAAAGCAATTAATATATAAAAGAATCAGCTGAAAGAACATTCAGCAAGTAATTAAGTTAACTGGCATCAGGTATGTAACATGATTGGCTATAAAAGGGATGTCTTCGAGAGGCTGAGTCTTTCAGAAGTAAAGATGGCCAGAGGCTCTCCAACCTGTGAAGGCTTGCGTAAAAAAATTGTGGAATACTTTGAAAACAATGTTCCTCAACATCATATCGCAAAGGCTTTGAAGATCTCATCATCGACAGTGCATAACATCATCAAAAGATTCAGAGAAAATGGAAAAATCTCTGTGCGTAAGGGACAAGGCCGAAGACCTTTACTGGATGCCCATGATCTTCGGGCTCTCAGACGCCACTGCATCACTCACTGGCATGATTCTGTCATTCATACTAAATGGGCCCAGGAATACTTTAAGAAACCACTGTCTGTAAACACAGGCTGCCGTGCCATCCACAGATGCCACCTAAAACTCTATCATGCAAAAAGGAAGCCATTGTTGAGCATGATCCAGAAGTGCTGCCATGTTCTGTGGGCCAAGGCTCATTTAAAATGGACTGTAGCAAAGTGGCAAAGTGTCCTGTGGTCAGACAAGTCCAAATTTGACATTTTTGTTGGGAATCATGGGCGTCGTGTCCACTGGCCTAAAGAGGAGAAAGACCACCCCTCTTGTTATCAGCGTTCAGTTCAAAAGCCAGCATCTCTGATGGTGTGGGGATGCATTAGGGTATATGGTGTGGGACACTTGCATGTTTTAAAAAGCACCATGAATGCTGAAAGGTATACAAAAGGTTTTAGAACAACATATGCTCCCATCTATCTACGACATCAATAGACGACATCTATTCCAGGGACGGCCTTGTGTATTTCTGCAGGACAATGCAAAACCACATACTGCAGCTATTACAACAGCATGGCTTCATAGTAGAAGAGTCCGTGTGCTGAACTTGCCCGCCTGCAGTCCTGATCTTTCACCGATTGAGAACATGTGGCGCATGATTAAAAGAAAAGTCAGTCAAAGGAGACCCAAAACTCTCTAGCAGCTGGAAGCCTGTATTAAACAAGAGTGGGATCAAATTCCATTGGCTAAACTCAAGAAACCTGTCTCTTCAATGCCCAGATGCCTCCACTCTGTGTTAAAAAGAAGAGGGGATGCTACACCATGGTAAGCAGGCCCCTGTCCCAACTTTTTTGAGACCTGTAGCAGCCATCAAATTTAAAATGAGCTCATTTTGCATATAAAATTGTAAAATTTCTCAGTTTTAACATTTGCCATGTTATCTCTGTTCTATTGTGAATAAAATACTGGCTGGTGTGATTTGAAAGTCATTGCATTTTGATTTTATTCATAATTTACACTTTGTCCCAACTATTTCGGAATTGGGGTTGTAATTCCAGGGTTGAACTATATATTCTGAAGTAACTCCATGCCCTCTAAAGTATCTGACTGTGGTGGCTGCTGTGTCTAGTGTTGAAAACCATGTGTTCCTCTAAACAGTTGTCCAAGGATGTCAAAATCCAAATAATTCACTTCCACCAACAAGGTGAGGGCTACAAAAAAAACTCAAAACGTTTCAAACTACCCATTTATACTGTCAGAAACATCGTAAGAAAATGGAAAATAAATGGAACAATTGAAGTCAAGGTAAGATCTGGAAGACCAAGAAAAATTTCAGATAGAATGGCCCGAGATCTGGTGAGAAATGCTCAGAAGAACCCACACATCACTGCAGAAAAGCTGCAAAAAAGACTAGCAGACACAGGTCTAGTTGTTCACAGGACAACAATACAGCGTACCTTAACTCTTTCAACCCCAGATATTCTAGCATCACTATACCCTTCAACCCCACAGCCCTCTGTAGAGGGCTGGTCATTATCTGGACATTGTATCTTACTGTTATCTCTGGAATCCCATTAAATGTAACCTGATATGTTCCAATCAATTAGTCAGATTGTTTGAATTTTCCCTACAGGAATTTGGGGTTGAAGGGAATATGTTGGTCAGCCCTCTGTAGAGGGCTGTGGGGTTGAAGGAGTTAAACAACAAAGACCTACATGGCAGAGTTCCAAGAAAGAAGCCTTTCCTACGACTTCAACACAAAATTAAGCGTCTGAAGTATGCGAAAGGGGACCTTGAGAAACCTCAAGCCTATTGGAACAATGTGCTTTGCACTGACGAAACCAAAATTGAACTTTTTGGCCACAACCAAAGAAGGTATGTTTGGAGAAAAAAGGGTGAAGCATTTGTAGGGAAGAACACATTGCCAACTGTTAAGCAGTTGGTGGATCCATTATGCTTTGGGGTTGTGTAGCAGCTGGGGGCACAGGCAATATTGTGCGGGTGGAAGGAAGAGTGGATTACACCAAATATCAAGACATTCTAGAGTTTAATGTTCAAAGCTCAGTCCAGAAATTGAAGTTGAAGAGACGTTGGGTATTCCAGCGAGACAATCACCCGAAGCATACCTCAAAATCCACCATGAAGTACCTCCAGGAAAGATGGATGAAGGTTTTGGAATGGCCATCACAGTCCCCAGACTTGAATATTATTGAAAATCTGTGGAGAGACCTCAAACATGCCATGCATGCAAGAAGGCCGAAGAATATTTCTGAGCTAGAGGTGTTCTGTCAGGAAGAATGGGGAAAAATTCCAAAGACAAAAAATTGAAAGACTCTTAGCTGGCTTCAGGAAGCATTAGCAAGCTGATATAGCTGCCCGAGGAGGAGTTATAAAGTACTAGCTGACAGGGTTCCCAAACTTTTGCACGAGGCCTTTTTCCTTGTTTTATCATTTTGAAACTGTAAAAAGTTAAAAATAAAAATTATTCTTGCTTTAAAATATGATGAAATGTGTCATGCTTAACTTTGTAGCATTTAGTGTTCAGGTTTGCTTTCAATCACTATTAATTATAACAGACATTTAAACCAGGGGTGCCCAAATTTTGCACCCCACTGTACACAAAGGTCCTGATGTAGGGCAAGCACTCAGAGAAATACAAGAGGCCCATGGGGCCTGGATCGCTCACCTGGTTTGACATCGAAACAATTCTTTTCAGTTTTGCCGTGGTAGAAAGTGAACATCAGTGTACTGTGCAACGTGCCTACAGAGTCATGTAATCATCTAAAGCAAGTAATGGAGTGATGTTAAACTGCAAACAATCAGCACTAAAAGTGAATGCACTGGAAACCATGAAGTCAGTGTAATATCAGAAAATGTGCGTTAGCTAATCAGTCTAGAGAGTTCCATACTATTTGGATTTCTAATCTGTGGACTGAAAAAATATCAATGTTTCAACTTCATCTGGACCAAGACTTCGAACACTTTCTGTAAGTTTGATCCAAATCTGCCCACTGCAACTTGAGAAGGAAAATGGCTCAGCTGATCAGGTTCTAGGACAACCATACTGTATTTAAACTGACTCAATATATAACAACACATGATCAGGGCTTACAGGTGAACGTTCGTGGCAGTTTGATCCAAATGTGTGAAATGGTAAAAAGTTGAAAATGCGTTCGCAAACCAGAGGCTATCGTAGCCATACTGGATCCCATATAGACCTGAAAATAGCAACACTTAAGGGGCTTTTCCACTCGCACCTACTCAGCTCTATTCGACTTGACTCTACTCGGTTTTTAGGGTTTTCCATGAGGTGATAGTACCTGGTACCAGGTACTTTTTTTGTACCTACTCGGCCGGGGTTCTAAGCGAGCCGGGTCGAGCTGAAAATGTGACGTCAACAGGCTGCAGGCCACTGATTGGCCAGGCAGGGAGTGATGCTTGCTATGATGACCCCACCCACGTTGAGGTGGTACTCAATTGTGATGGAAAACGACCGAAAGTAGAGTAGACCTGAAGTAGAGTCGAGTCGAGTAGAGACGAGTAGTGCTAAAACTGTGTAATGGAAAAGCGGCATTAGTCAGCACCAAGTCTCATAAAAATCTAACCACTGGAACTGCGTAAAATTAGAACGTGCTTCACCCAATTATTAGATGTTGAAACAAGCCAAAAAAAACAAAACAAAGCCATTAAAAAGACCACAAAATGAAAATTTTATCAAGTCTGATCACAATCTGCCTTGTCGGACTTGAGAAGAAGTTCAAAACACGTCAGTCAGAGGCCAGGGAAGCCACATTGGATGCCGAATTAAGGCACAAAATAACAAAACTTGGTCAAGGCTATGAGGCAAACGTGCACGAAGTGTAATCCAAATCTGAGCAGTGGAACTGGAGAAGAGGTCAAAAATGCTTCAGCCAATCAGAGACCAGGGCAGCCATATTGGACTTCGAATTAAATGTAACAAGATGACAGTGTCATCACTATCCCCCGCCACGATCAAGGCCATAACTCCATTAAAAAAATGCTTTGAAATCCATTTTCTAACTCAAAGTAGATCATGAGTAGCCTAAAAGCATAGAAAATTTCTCGCATCTACGTATATTGGTTTCAGAGAAATCTTGTCCCCATTGTAGCCCAGGCGGACAGACGAACGGATGGACAGATGGACCCCAATCCAATATCCCCCATCCCACTTTGTGGTGGGGGATGAAAATAACAACACCTGGTCAGGGCCGTGAGAATATACCGTCAAATCCAAATCTGACAGGTGGAACAAAAGAAGTCGTCGAAAATGTGTCAATCAGAGACCTGGGCGGTCATACAAGACTAGGGGTGTCAAACTGACCCGTAAAAGGGCCAAGAGGCTGCAGGTTTTCAATCCTACCAAGCAGAAGCACACCTGAAAACACGGATTTAATCAACTGATCTAGGCCTGCACAGCTGATTAGTTGGGTCATTCCATGCCAAGTGGAAACACACCTGGGCCGTCATGGTCTTGGATTTTACTTACCTTTGCCTATTTGTTCATTTTGGCCCAAATAGTGGATATCTCTAATTTTTTTTGAAAACTGCCCTCTGGTATTGGTTTTATGGACCTCTGAAGGAATGGCCTGTAGGGGGCGCTTTTCAAAACATGCTGTAGAAAAACCCTTATATCTCCGACCCCATTACTGATACAGTCTGGGGTTTCGATGGATTTGTAATATGAGGCTTCCTCTGGCGCCACCATCATTTACAATGGTTGTACCTGTTCTTGTTTCCATGGAAACTGTGTTTGAAGTTGACCCCTCAGTCTTTCAGAACTTCCACCCAGTCTCCCTCCTCCCCTTCCTATCAAAAACCCTTGAACGTGCTGTTGCGAACCAACTCTCCTCTTTTCTTGCAGATAACAACCTCTTGGACCCTCACCAGTCTGGCTTCAGAGCTGCCCACTCCACAGAGACCGCGCTCATCTCCGTTAGCGAGGCGCTTCACACTGCACATGCCGTCTCCCTCTCATCCATCCTGATCCTCCTCGACCTCTCCGCCGCATTCTACACTGTCGACCCCTCCATCCTCCTGTCTTCCCTGTCTGCACTGGGGATCTGTGGTACAGCCCTCTTCTGGTTGAAGTTGTACCTCTCCGGTCGCTCCTACCAGGTTGCCTGGGCTGGTGAAGTATTAACACCTCGCCCCCTTACCACAGGTGTCCCCCAAGGCTCAGTTCTAGGTCCACTCCTCTTCTCTCTTTATATCCAGTCTCTCGGTCCTGTCATTTCTGCTCATGGTTTTTCATATTATTTTTATGCTGATGAAACTCAACTTTTTCTCTCTTTTCCCCCCTCTGATGCGCAGGTCTCCACCCGCATTTCTGCCTGCCTGCGAGACTTCCAGAGCTGGATGGACAACCATCACCAAAAGTTCAACCCAAGCGAGACGGAGATGATCTACATCCCTGCTCCATCCTCCCCCCTTCTGGACCTGACCATCACCCTGGGGAAAACAACCATCTCCCCCTCGCTGAGTGTGAAGAACCTTGGGCTCCTGTTCGACGACAGATCGGACCTGCAGGTTCTTCCTCTACAACATCCGTAGAATCCAGCCCTTCCTCACCAGCTACTCAACGCAGCGCCTGGTCCAAGCGGTGCACCTCTCCTGCCTGGACTACTGCAACTCCCTCCGTGCCGGCCTCCCAGCATCTGCCATCAGACCCCTGCAGCTCATCCAGAACGCTGCAGCTCGCCTGGTTCACAACCTCCCGAGACACTCCCACACCCCCCCTGCTCACAAGGCTCCACTGGCTGCCTGTCGCAGCTCGCATCAAATTTAAGACATTGGTGCTAGCCTACCAGGGAGTCAATGGAACAGCTCCAGCATACATCCAGAGACTGTTCAGACCATACACGCCTGCCAGAGCACTCCGCTTTGCTACTTTTGGTCGCCTGGCTCCACCCCCTCTCCGCTCCTGCCCTTCACACTCAAGGCTGCTGTCTGTCCTGGTTCCTCGTTGGTGGAATGATCTACCTATCGAGGTCCGAACATTAGAATCCTTGAGCACCTTCAGGCGCAGCCTGAAAACCCACCTCTTCAGGCTCTTCCTTTCCCCTACTTCACTGCCCTGAATCCTCTGACATTACATCCCGCATTGCTTTGTTGCCCTTGTCTTGATTTTGTTGGCCTTGCCTTGGTCTTTTTATCAGTATATTTGGTGTTTGCCCATTGGTTTGGACCTGTAACAACTGAATGTGTTCTCTGTCACTTTCACTTTTAGCTCTTGTACTCGTCTCCTAGGAGCTCTGCACTTTTCCATCGATCTCTTGCACTTTTTGTACCTTGCTCTGGATAGGAGTGTCTGCTAAGAACCTCTAATGTAATGTAATGGCATCAGAATTAGTGATTATCTCAGATGTTTAACATTTGAAACCCTAAACATTTGAGATTTACTTAAGGATTCCAATAAATTGTGCACAAAACATTGAACTCACCTAGAGTTCAATTTGGAATCTGTTAATGGAAATCTTAAAACTTAAACATTTTAAATAAACATTTGGCAATCCCACTAATTATGATTCCAACAGCACGAAATTTTGAGCTCAAGTCCAATTTAGCATTTTTGTTAGGCCTCTCTATTGCCCTTAAAGGGCGTGTCCCTTTTTAATTTTGGGATGCCAAAAATGGCTGCATTGATAAAAATGTTAAGGAAAAAAAATAAAGAAATTAAGGGTTTTAAGGGATTTCTATTGCCAGTCTTTTCAATAAATTCCATGCTAAATGCTCAAGAGGTTTTAATTTAGCTTTTATGGTCCAAAGGGTCCCCATTATTAGAGGTTGTACTTGAATGGACTCAAAATTATATATACAATCGAAAGTATAATGGAGAGACCTGTTATAACGCAAATATTTGAGGTTTGATCTTGTTCATGCTGCATGCACTCTGTCCGCTTTGAAGGCTTTTCAAAGTTTTATAAAGTCCATGAATGACTAAAAAAAAATGACTACTATGATAAAGTGAAGAATATTTTTTTGACTTTATTTCTCGAGGGAGAAAGTGAAGAATATTTTTCAGAACCCAGAGGGAACCCTGCACATCTAAGCTCAATTGATCATGTGAAGCAGTTTTTGAGGAGAAGCAGACACATCCCCCTCACTGTTAGTGTATTGTGAGTGCGTAACTCAATAAAATTTACCCAAATTGAAATGTGCGGAAAAAAAAAAAAAAAAAACTGAGGAAATAAACTTCAACAAAAATCCAGTATGAGATACAGACCTTGATGATCCCTATAAAGCATATGTGGGGGTTCAATGAATTCTGTTCAGTGGTTTTTGAGAAAAGGATACACATCAATCCCAATTAGAGTATTGTGAGAGCATAACTGGACCAAAGATCAAATATTATTAAAAAAAATTACAAAATTTAATTTAATTTGAAAACAGTGTGAGATGCACACATTTCGGTCCTCATAAGACATACAGTACTGTGCAAAATCTTAGGCACATTTAAAGCAATTTCTTAGGGCAAATATGCTTGCAAAAATGATGAAATTAAAAGTTTCTGATAACTGAGAAATGTACTAGACAGAGCTGTAAATTGTTAAAAACTAAGTGAAATCAATATTTGTTGTGACTACCCTTTGCCAAAAAATTTGGGACACTGTCCTGTTGCATCATAAGATGATTGGCGTTTTGCTCGCTCAAAGCAGAGCGGAAAACTTGCCACTGATCTTCTACAGACTGACTGTCTCACTTGCGCCTATCGCTCCAAGAAATTACAAACAGCCATGATGATTTTGACGTCAAGGCTCTGTCAAGACTATAATATCTGTGTTGACTATTTTTAATGGAATACAAACATTTATTTCTGAAACTTTTATTTAAATTAGCATTTGGAATTTCTAATTTACTTCTTATCTTCAGGAACTCTAATATGGAATCAAAGTAAACATCTAAAACAGATTTTAATTTTAAAAAGTGCAGAGTGCCAAGACTTTTGCAAAGTACTGTATGTGCTAGCACAATGAATTTTAATCATTGGTTTTTGAGAAGTGGACACTCAACATCCGCCAACGCACACGAACGGACTGACACGGAGAGTAATCCCACATGCCCCAGCTGTCATGTGGCCAGGGTACTTTGGAAGAGGCTATTCGCCCCGCGGCGGTTCAACGCGAAAGATCAAAGAGTCGGGCGGTTTATAAGATGAAATCTCTTTTTGACCCAACTGCGGGGCAAATAGCGGAAGTGCTTCTCTTATCCGTCTCACCGCGGTGCGAATAGCAGTACTGCTTCTCTTGACGCCCCGTTGCGGGGTAGATAGCCGATCTCTTTCCCCCAATGCAGCCGCTGCGAGGCGAATTGCCACTTCCATTAAAAAAAAAAAAAAAAAAAAAAATCTGAAAAATCGAAGAGATTTTATCTCCAGAATGGTTACTTCGGCTGCCTGAGATGGCAGGGTCTCAGCACCCGACTCAACTTACTGGCTGGCAGAGGGCAATAGTATCGCGTATCATCACGCCCACATCCATGGATTAAAGGCAAAGAAAACACTTGGTACAGCGGATACACAGTAATAGTATTCCACCGCGACTATTCAAATATATTTTTGGGTAATTTTTGAAAAATCTTAAACGACTAAATCAGCTCGAGAAGATCAGATGTACTTTGTTGGCGGTACGCCATGTCTTTTGGAATCGGGGTAGCTCGCCACGTCATCCGGATACCGGAACTCATAAGCGCGCAGAGATTGATAATGAAATAGCTCAAACATGACCACTACAGTGAGCGAGAGTTCGTCCAATGAATCGTTTCTGAATGAATGTCCTGCATGATTGTTATCGGTATGACAACGACGACAAATTATAAATTCACCCAAGATTTTGAAAGGCTACCTGTAACTGATGCTGTCGTTTCTCCAGTCTCGCGAAAGTTGACAGGTGCTTGAGTTTGGGGGCCTGCCTGTAACTAAATTCCGTTGGCACGGCATCATCTTTCAAAATCCTCCGATATTTACTGGGCGATTCAATTCCATATTTTGCGTAAACGTGATCCTTGAAACAACTAGGTAAAAAGTGCGCAGAACATATCCGGTGACTCTTAGTTGGGACGAAGTCCGGTCGTCCGATGTTGTGCAACCACTGTCGTAACAAGTCAGGCTTCGCTAAGGGCAATCTGTGTAAGCTTATGTCCGGAGGTAGGTCCGAGTTTCCCGTTTTGTGTGAGCAACCAACAGCCACACACAGCGGCATTATGGCAGATTCAGTCGCTCATGGTCTATTGATAGGTAGTGATGGCCATTTCGACACTTAAATTCGATTTGTTTCGAACAGTTTTGACACTTCCGGTATCAACACGCATTTACAGCGCTATTTCAAAACTTCAGTCACATGACCAAGTGGGATTTGTCCCAGGAAATGTCCTTACCCGCCCGGGAAGGTTTGAATGCTTTGTTGAGCGTTTATGGTGTTATTTCTTAATAATTGTGATTGGCAATTACATTTGAGAGACATATTTTAATGTGCTTAAATAGGTATTTCGATTAAAATATAGAGGTAGATAGAGCTAGACAGATATATACGCGTTGGCCAAGTGAATACAAGATAGCTTTATTAAATAGCCTATATCCGCTGCTGCACTGGTCAAAACAAATATTTAAGTACGTTCAGCTGATTTCTTGGTGTCCATTCGCGCCATCCGGGGGTGCGTATGTTTTGGCGCATGCGAGTTATTGTATACAATCAGACGTCGAGTGCAAGAACCCGGGTCAAGACGGCCACTGACAATACAAATTTCACTTTGGTTTTTTCTTCTTTTTTGCCACAGGGCCATTGTTCCAACCGCAAAAGTTTCTGACAACTTCACACAGAGCTCCTACACATTCGGTGCAATGACAAACCTCAAATAGCGAGCCAATATAATCTACGATACTGTAAAATTAATTTGCCATCAATTGGTTATGGTTTCTTACCATTTGAAGATGTATTTTAACTAAAACAAATGAACAAAACTACCCAAAGGTTCTCGCTGTTGCTGCCATCTTGTTCCATTCGACTCTCAGCCACCCTGCCTAAAGTGGGGACCACCGAGGTCGAGTCACAGCGTGACCCGAGTCCAAAATTCTGGCCATTCCATTGATAAACCCGACTCACCCGAGTGACACAGGTTGCACAGTCGAACGCACCCCAGGACATTGCCACGCTATGATTGGCTAAAATGTATAGAAAGGCGGCATTTATGAATTTGTGCTAAGGAGTTGTATTTCAGAGGCTTGACATTTGATAACTCTATTCATAAAAATCCCCAAAATTCGCAAAAAAATATTAATGGAATGTGAAGAACACGTACTCTATAGGGAAAGAGCTGAAAGGCACAAGTTATTATTATTATTATTTTAAGGTGTACCTGGTGAAATTGCCAAGTTATGGACAGGATGGAAGAAGGTTACTATGTGGTCATGAAATTACATTAAAATTCTGCATTGATTAGTTACTCCTTAATATATTTACATTTACCTGCTGTTGTCAAATAGCAAAGCAAGGGTGACTGATACTTCATTATGTGTGAGTATTTCTTGATCAGGAATTTCTTTGAAGCAACAATACATCTAACTACAACGCAATAACTTTAATACAAAGAAAAATCTAACTAGACTGCTTCAAAATTACTTTTTGGTATTTATTTTTGCCCTGGCGTAAGTATTCTTATCGAGCATTTTCAATGTTTCATACCCGATACAGAATTTATTGAGCGAACTATCTACATATTGACTTACTTCTTCGTGTCGTTTTCACTTTACACTGATCTCCGTTGAAGGTCTGCCTCCTGTCCACGATGCAGCAGATGAAGCGAAATCAAATATGTTTGGTACAGCATCTGGCTTGAGTTTTTTCCCCTCTTCTTTTCTCCAGTTAACTTCTCCATCAAATCAAACTTAAAACAATCTGCCTTTAAGTGTGAAGTGCACACATAACAGTTCTCCAGTGGCGGTAGATTTTCTCTTCGAATAAGTGCAATCCATTATTTTTGTAGACACAGTGCCGTTGCTATTTTGTGATAGCTTATACCTTTAGTTGTGCATCTGGGCACACAACAGTTTATCATTTTGCTTAAAAAAACGCCAAAAACAGGCTTTTCACTGGAAACACTGACATTTGACGTTGTGACATCAAAGGCAAAAGCGGAAGGTGATAGGCCTCAGACATAGCGTCTTTCTAAGCAATTCAAGCAAGCTTGTTGAAAGCTATTCCTCGGGATACGGATGGACAGTCCACCATGAAAATGGAATTAATATGTTCACAGAGTGATGGAATTTCACATAATTTTTTTTTTGGTTTTTTGGGGGGCTCAAGGTCCCTTTAAATGTTACATCCTCTCTTGCGAGATGTTTTACATTAATGATTTTAGCACTAAACATGGTCTTAGTATTTTTTTATTTTTCAGGGAGGCCTGGCTTATTTCTACTGCCTCTGCTAGTGTGTCAGTCTTGTCCTCCATATTTTACCTTTTTACAGACTAGTAGACAAAATAAAAGGGGAAGTGGGATTGGCACAATTTTTTTTCTGGTTACTTTGCTCGCACTTCGTTCTTTTTCTGACTTTCAAACTTTTTAAACACTTTTCAGTGGTGATTATAGCTCAACAAGCTGCGGTCGCAGTGACTGGCCATCACACCCACCCAATCACCCAAGTATGATGCCAACTTTCATCAAAGTTCTATGATTTTTACCCGAGGCCAGAAATGGCCCATCGGGTATTGCAAAGACCTTGCGCCCGTCTGTCCATCCGTCTGTGTGGACAATAACTCCTTTCCTATTGCTCTCAGGGTCTTGAAACTCACAGTGAATGTTCTTGGGACATATAGCTTGGACAAGTTCGAAGATGGGTAATTTGGGGCGTGGCATGGCGAAATAGCGCCCCCTACTAATTTTCAATCTTTGTAGACAATAACTAGTTTCCTATTAATGTCAGGGTCATGAAATTCACAGGGACTATTCTTGGGACATATAGCTTGGACAAGTTTGAAGATGGGTAACCTTGAGCGTGGCATGGCGAAATAGCGCCCCCTACTAATTTTCAATCTGTGTAGACAATAACTCCTTTCCCATTAATGTCAGGGTCATGAAATTCACAGGGACTGTCCTTGGGACATATAGCTTGGACAAGTTCAAAGATGGGTAACCTTGGGCGTGGAATGGCAAAATAGCGCCCTCTAATAATTTTCAAAAAGCCCGTCTGATTGGGGTTAATTTGTTGTAGGCCAATGAAATTTGGAACGCACATGTATCTTACCAAGATGCACAAAAAAGTCTCTTGGCGTCATGGTCCAACCCCAACAGGAAGTCGGCCATTTTGAATTGAATTTTTGATTACCGGCGATTTCCTCACCTCGTATTTCAACGAACTCCTCCTAAGGAATTTGCCCAAACGACTTCCCATTCTGTGCACATCATCTAGAGACCATGCTCATCAAAAGTTGTTCAAAGAATGTCTCTAGGTCAAACGGCGTGGCTGCTAGGGTGTGACAAACTTTGGCGACTTTTCATGATTTCGCCATCCATTTTCCAACAGCTCTCACACCCACAGTCTTTATCCTAACAGCTTCACATTTTATGGACATGATCATGGCTCCGCCCTGAACGCCCCAATATATTAATATCCCACCTTTCTCATAGCGCCCCCCAGTGGTAACAGGAAGCGACCTTTATACCCGAGGCCAAATTATGGCCATAGGGTATTGCAAAGACCTTGCGTCCGTTTGTCCATCCGTCTGTGTACACAATAATCCTTTCCTATTAATGTCAGGGTAATGAAATTCACAGGGACTGTTCTTGGGACTTATAGCTTGGACAAGTTCGAAGATGGGTAATACTCTTGAAACTTCTCTCAAGCCCGAAAGTATTAAACACATTGTGATACATAGGCATACATTACAAAAACCCTTTATATGTTGTAATTCCTTGTCTTATGCCCATACGGCTGAGGGTACTTAAGCATTGCGTTCTATGTAGTCCATTTCTCACACCGGTCAAGATAAAATGAATTAACTTGGTGAATTTGGCCTTCATTTTAATAACTGTACTTATTTAGGGGCACTGGTATCCAGGTATCTGCACACCATTTTAAATGCTCCCAAAATAACTTTATTATAACTGTAACAATGTGTCAACCACAAAAAAGACTTCTTCAGGCACTAGTTGGATCCATTATCATGGTTGTGAATTACCAAGGGCCTAGTTTCTGATCACCTTTATGTCTTTTTAACAACACTCTTTTTATATCAGAAGACTGTCCAGAGAGTTTTCTTGTGAAGCGTCACATTAAGAGCGAGGTCATCATAAGATTTTCTTATTTTGTACTTACTTTTCCTCCAACCAACACTGGCTGAGTTCATGACCTTGTTGATGATTTTTATCATGCATTATTGCTCTCCCTTGATTTTGCTGCTCCAACACAAATAAAGAAAGCAACATATGGACAAACGCCCATGAAAAACAGCCTCAACTGCTGCATAGACAACTGATAAAGTCTATAAGAAAGCTATAACTAGTCCACGATGCCGCAGCCAGAGTGAACAAAAGCATTACATTACAGGTTCTTAGTAGATGCTCTTATCCAGAGCGACGTACAAAAAGTGCAAAAGATCAGTAGAAAGCAAAGAAATTAGACCATATTACTCCAACACTTGCAACTCAGCACTGGCTACCTGTATCTTTCAGAATAGATTCTGAAGTTCCTCCACTGGTTTAAAAAGCTTTATATGACCTTGCACCTCCATGCATCACACACATTTTCTTTCATTCTGCGTTCCTGCCGAACGACTGAAGTCCTCCACTGCGTGTCTTTTCAATGTTCCTAAAGTCTCCCTCAAAAGCAGTGGTGAGGGTGTCCTCAGTTTTTACGTCCCTAAATTGTGGAACTCTGGACATTAGAATGGTGGACCCCCTTGGTATTTTTAAAAGGAAATTAAAGACCCATCTTTTCAACCTGGCTTTTAATTTCAGGTAATATATTTTTGAGTTCTTTCATTGGTTTTACCATTAATTTTATCATTTGTTTATTTTTCTCTTTCTTATTCTTTGTCTATGTGATTGTATTTATGTTGCGTTAAGCACTCTGAGCAAAGTTTGCGTGCAAAATACTACACAAATAAGTAACTTAACAGACTACAGTTTCCATGGTCGTCTAGTGCTTATTATTTTGTATTGCAAGTGTATAAAATGAATTACCTTTCACAGATACAATTAAGACCAATGGAAAGGAGTTGGATCTTAGTTGGAGAAAGCATGGGTATCAGGCAACCAAAACTAACCATCTGGACGATAATGTGAGACTCAAAGACAAATGATAACTCCCCAAACTTCCACCGTATCAACAAGATTAAGGACAAAAAATACTCATGAAATGTCGGCGGCAGACAAGTAATTAACTGCAATCTTTCAGTGTTAACTTTACATTGTCATTCAATCTACTGTCATAAATCCAATAATTGTGTTTTCTTTCTACTGTCCACAAGTGTACTGCTGGGTCATTCCGTGTCAACTCAGCAAGATTAGAGGAGGTCAGTTGCTTGACCACCTCAGAATCTCTTGAAACTTTGTAGGAATGATCTTTGGCATCTGAAACTGACATCTGCCAAATTTTTAGCTGAAATTCCAACATTTTCATGATTTTTCACCCAATGGAAATTTTCAATAAATCACACACGATTTGGATATTAAACGAGATGCCAATTTCAGATGTCCATATCTCTTGAAGTATATGTCCTAGAGTCTTCAGATTTTCAGGAGATGTTCAGAAGTTTCTGATGAATGGAGAGAATACGGCAAATGCCGCCAAACAAGCCTTAGTTTTTTGCTTAAGACCTCTCAAATCCAGGATTTCTTCAAAAATCGCAAATAAAGTGGATTTTCACTAAATTAGGAAAAATATATTTCTAATACATAGGATCTATTTGATCAATTTAGTTGTGAGAATAATATCTGAATGATATTACAAGTTTTCATATGTTTGTAGAAATAGGAGTTATGGCCAATCAAAGTTGACACAGGCACAAAAGTAATTAATTTCCAAACGGTCAAATGAACATCTTGAATCGTGGGTAGGCTGATGAAATTTAGGATAGTAAGAGATGGAAGTATCAGCTACTTGTGTGCCAAGTTTCAATGTCCTTCCATAATGCCTTCATGCTAAAATCATTCTGCTCCTGACCCAACATATGCATCCATTCATTGTTGGAGTATGAACAAGATGACTCACTAAAAATTTTATATACTCACATTAATTACTTAATTTATCAATGTGATTAATGCATCCATGGATTACACTGTTCACGTGAGTGCTGTTTAACACATATATGTATCAATTTCAGCATGATCGGAATGAACATAGATTGGGCTGATGGCAGACAACTCTGGCTGATGTCAGCCAACTTGCTTGCCACATGCATGTTGTTTTGCTTGGATTCATGCCTGGGCTTGTTCTGCAGAGGGAAAGTACAAAAAAGCCAGGATCGGATCTTGGTGCTCTATTCATTGTGTTTCACTCACCATGGCTGCACTGCCACCTTGCTCTGTTGGTTGGTTGGTCAAGTGGAGAGCAGTGCCACAAAACAGTTCACTGTTACTGTTCACCCTGTGCTGCATTGAACCACCCAGAACAACTCGCACAGGTCAGCAGTACACACTGGATCCCGCAACAACTAAAGTCATTCATGAGTCAAATGAAAAATTCCTGTCTCATAACAAATGAACTTGCCTCTTTTTTGTCTGTTCTGAGCTTATTGTATACATGAATTAATAAATACCTTTGTGTGATTTTCAAATCATTTTTCAATAAAGAAGGTCTCAAGTTGCTTTGTCTTCAATCAATGAGTTGAATTATTTGGTTAAATAGATGAAATATTTTAGCATGAAGACAACACGGGAGGACATTGAGACTTTGCATTCAAGTAGATGAAACTTCAGTACTTCTCCTGAAAATCTGAAGACGCTAGGACATATACTTCAAGTGATATGGACATCTGAAAGTGGCATCTCGTTCAATTTCCAACTTGTGAGTGATTTATTAAAATTTATATTGGGTGAAAAATTATGAAAATGTTGGAGTTTCAGCTAAAAGAAATTGACAAAAGTCTGCTTCGGATGCCAAAGATCATTCCTACAGAGTTTCAACAGATTCTGAGATGGTCAAGCAACTACCTTCACTGAGTTGACAAGGAATGACCCAGCTTCAAAATTGCATTTTGCTGTATTAATATGATAAACACTACAAATTCAGTCAATCATCTTGAATAAATCGCCTGGAGAAGACAGAATGGTATAGAATTTAATTGTACACAACACCTTGCAAGTCAAATGAGTAGGATGTGTGACCTTGTGAGACGGGTGGCTTTAAATTTGCTTTCCAAGTGACTTTGGAATTTGCATAAACTGGGTAAGTATTTTGTAGATTTATGGAGTCATGTTATATTGCCTGTCGGTAATTCAGTGCCAACAGCTAAGACTGTCTCCATTTGTCTCCATTTTTTGCAATATAAGCATTTTAAGTGAGCACGGTGACTTTACTTACCAGTGTGCGGTCTTTCGGTTCCACGGATAACTTCTCTTTGCTCATAGTAACACGGAATCGCTTTCCATTCCGGGAACAAACAGTGCAGTCTTTGGTGTCACCCCCACAGCTGGGACAGGGGGGCCGTATAAACACCGTTGGGACTGCGCCCTCCCTTAATTTCAAGCAGTGCCGCGGCAACAAATTTCTCACAAACGCCGGTGGTTTAGGGTCGAAACAATCTTTGCTAAAATGCTCGCTGCACAGGCGCGAGGTGGGCTTTGCAGTCCAGTTGCTCCGAGTCCTCTGTACCTGTTTCTCCCAGGTGCGAAACTCAGCCGGATCTCTGGGGAACTTGAACAGGCTGACATTGTCTTTGCACGACTTTTTACAGCCGTACGCCACACATCGATTTGGCATTTTCCCTCCGTCCTGTTGAAGAACTCCTCCCTGTATCACAAGAGAAACACGCACGTGAGGTCATTTATTCAAAAGGCACAGTCCGGCAAACTGTAATTACACCTCCTGTGTTTTTAATTTACAAATAACTACAGTCCTTGATTCCCCAAGTTGGCATATTTTTAAATGTGCCCAGGTGCACTTCAAGACTGGGAAAACTACCCCCCTTGCACCTTGGGCATGGAATGAGCAACAAAACGTTAAGAGATGAATTGCCCTCTTTAAATGTTTTTAAATGACTTCTGCACACTTTGAAGAAATGTAGATTTCATGACCATGTCAAATTGTTTCATTAAGATTATTTGTTCTTTTAAATGCAGAAATTAGGCTTCTGCAGCTATTTGACACAGACTCCCTTGGAAGATAGAGACTTCATGGACAAACATAGTGGGGCACCTGGCCAATACGCCCACAGAAATTTCGTGACGTCCCATTCTAAATCTATCGGCATTCATATTGAGATGCCCCCCCCCCCTTGCAGCTATAACAGCTTCCATCCTACCAGAAAGGCTTTCCACAAGATTTTTGATTGTGTCTGTGGGAATTTTTGCCCATTTTCCCAAGGAGTAATTGTGAGGTCTGGCACTGATGCCGGACAAGAAGGCTTGGCTCACAATATTCGTTCTAGTTCATCCCAAAGGTGTTCGATGGGGTTGGAGTCAGGGCTCTGTGTAGGCCAGTCAAGCTCTTCGACACCAAACTCACCAAACCATGTCTTTATGGACCTTGCTTTGTGTGTAGTGGTACAATCCTGCTGGAACACAAAAGAGCCCTCCTCAAACTGTTCCCACAAAGTTGGAAGCATAGAATTGTTGAAAATGTCCTCATGTGCTGAAGAATTAAGGTTTCCCATCACTGGAACCAGAGGGCCTAGCCCAACTCCAGAAAAACAACCCCATACCATCATCCCTCCTCCACCAAACTTCACAGTTAGGACAATGCAGTCAGGCAAATACCATTCTCTAGGCAGCTGCCAAACCCAGACTCATACATCAGACTGCCAGAAAGAGAAGGGTGAATCATCACTCCACAGAACACGTTTACACTGCTCCAGAGTCCAGTGGCAACATGCTCTACACCACTCCATCTGACACTTGGCGATGTATATGGTGATGTAAGGCTTGCATGCAGCTGCTCGGCCATGGAAACCCATTCAATGAAGCTCCAATGTTAATGTCAGAGGAAGTCATTGATTCAGTCATTGATTCAACAGTGCATTCGTAACTTTACGTGGTCTGCCACTTCATGGCTGAGTTTCTGTTCTTCCTAAACCTTTCCAATTTACAATTTTCAGTAGTACCACTTATGGTTGACCATGCAGAACCTATCACAGAATAAATTTCACGAACTGATTTCTTGCAAAGGTGGCATCCTATGACAGAACCACGCTTGAATTCACTAAGCTCTTCAGAACGACCCGTTCTTTCACAAATGTTTGTAAATGCAGACCGCATGGCTAGGTGCTTGATTTTACACACCCGTG
Organism: Gymnothorax javanicus; assembly: GCA_029692085.1. Taxonomy (NCBI): domain Eukaryota; kingdom Metazoa; phylum Chordata; class Actinopteri; order Anguilliformes; family Muraenidae; genus Gymnothorax; species Gymnothorax javanicus. The sequence continues at coordinate 49,905,447 of CM056200.1, read as the reverse complement.
GCAATGGGTCAGAATGAAATACCAGAATTCAATGATTAAGAGGTGTATCCCAATGCTTTTGTCCATATAGTGTATATCATATGTCAGTATGATCATGAAATTGATTTTTAAAAACTTACACGATGGAAAATTTATGAGATGGCAAGCTTCTTTTAACCTTTCGAGAAATTATGCAGAAATCTTTCAGATGAAACCTGTGAACAAAAGAGCAAAATTCAGGTTTATTTCGGAAAAAAGTAATTGATGACAATCATTTTATCATCAAAAATAAAATTCAAGTGTAATGCAATGTCATTTATTTTAGAATCTCAGCACAAGAGGAAATGAAGCTCACAAACATATTGGCTCAACAGAGTCCACACCTCTTCAATCATTTTCTATAAGTTTTCAATAGGTTTTGTTAAAACCTGTTGTGGAAGGTGTCTTCATGAGTTTAAGGAAATATTGTTTGTTTCCTTGTCATGGGCAATGATTTTATTTTGTTGTAGCATAAGTTTTTGCTTGTAAACGATACAAATATTGATTTTAAAGGGATCCCTGCTGTTTCTGATCCCTGAGGTCTGTGACAGAAGTGCTGGTGCTCCCCAGCAGTGAACAGCTCGTTGGCGAGAAGTGTGGGAAATGCATCAATAACAATCCTGCACAACGCACAGGAGGATGACAGAGCAAGCTAAATAACGGCACTGAGTAAAACCTGGAAAAGGTATTTTCTGACCCCATGTTCTAGATATGATTGGGAGCTGGGTTTGCAGCTATCCAGCGAACTAGGTAACCTCCTTCTTGAAACAGGGCCCAGGCCAGTTTAACCGTCAAGTGACCATGTGTTCTTAGCGAATAAAATGACAAAGTGCGGTCATAAATGACCCCACTATGGATAATGCAATAATACATATTTTTAATGACTATTTTGCATTCATAAAATCAACAAAGCTTCATATAAGTATGGCAGATATAATTAAATAATCTACTGTAATTAATTAAGAGTTTTGATTGACTTTTTTGTGTGGCAAGAATAATGGAAAGTTGTGTGGGGTCATTTATGACCCCTGAAAGTACATATGTTTTTTGATCTTATGGGCATTGATATTATTTTAATGATCAACTTTTATTCGCTAAATTGTTACGTTTTGCTGTAAACCTTGCCGATCAGATCCAGAATAACATGATTTACAGATATTTTTACCCCTGCCAAGGGAGATAGGTTTGTGTGTGTCCGTCTGTCTGTCACCAACTTTACCCCAAAGACTAATAGTGCGATCTGCACCAAGATTTACACAGGTAGATATTGGTCCAAGGACCTAATCGGTGAAATTTGACCTCAACCAGGCAAAGTACTAAACAGCCAGAAATATTTAAGAATTGGCATAAAGGCCAAATTAACTAGATAAACAGATTAAGTGAGTTATTTTTGTCATTTGATGGATGGCATTTGCCCCCTCTGGGTGCACATTTTCTATCTCTACTAGGAAATTATAAGAATTTTCTCCGGATGAGATTTGCAGCCTCTGAGTGCTCTTTTATCAACTCGAAAAACACTCCTATATCTCTGGGGTTATAAATGACCCCATGCATGTTTAAATTATCCTTGTGACACCAATGGTCCACCTCTTCTAAAAACCCATGAAAAGTTGTCAGAGGAATAGTTTGACAAACTCATGGAGGGAAATTTCTGATGTAGTATATCAAGACGGCACATAAAAATATACTCTTGGGGTCGTAAATGACCCCACTCGGTCGCTTTAGGGTTAATGCGGGATTAGCTGGGTCCCTCGAGATCCTGTTATGGTTTTCATTAAGAAATATTTTCATATTATGAGGTTCCCCCATCCTCAAGCAATTGGAGAGAGACAGATTCTTCAGAAAATTAGGCTTTATTGAGGCATACTGATGAATATAAAGCAGAGTTCTTTTTGCGCAAGAAGACCTGAGATTCTGCTTTTCACACCCAGTTTTTATAACTTCATCACAGGAAATATCTTCCAAATATGGCTTTTCCGCCCTCTTACGCTACAATGGTTCAATAACGTAATGTCTGCTTCTTACTTGTTTTTCCAATGGTACAATCATGTGGTGTCTGCATGTTATTTGTTTTTTTCTCTTTTTATCATCAGTTGGCATCCTTTGCAAAATAACAACTTCAAGGCTACTTGTTTCAGAGGACTCTTAGTTGGGTCACAGGTCGTCCCAGAGACAGGCAAACCAAAACACCGCCAACTTGCCTTGAAAACTGCAACCAAAAGATAACAACCCTCTTCCAGTGTAATACTTGAGCATGCATAACTATGATTTCTGATGAATGATGGTGAATAATGCTGATGACTGAACAGATATCGCCTGAATCAACTGAACAGATGTCAATCAAAGCTACAGAAGCCAACTGCTTATGTGTGTGTGAACTGCTTGTATGTGTGTGTGTTGTGTGTGCCTGTGCGTGTGTTACTGCTGCTTACATATTATGGTTACTGATTATGATTATTGATTATGGTTATTGATTTACTGATGGACATGATGAGAAATATTGAAATACAATCCTCAACAATCCCACTTTTTTAATCGATTCCGAAAGGATTACGTTTGTCATCCACTTTGTCGTGCGACATAATAATCTTCGCAGAAAATTGTAATAGTATATTCAACTAGAGCAGTATGAACAACTCCAATGTGCTATCACAACCTTGACCAACGTCAGCGTCACGTTACAACTTCATGATGTTAAGGGACTTATACAAAACCCAAAACCAGTGAAGTTGGCACGTTGTGTAAATCGTAAATAAAAACAGAATACAATGATTTGCAAATCCTTTTCAACCTATATTCAATTGAATACACTGCAAAGACAAGTTACTTAATGTTCGAACAGGTAAACTTTGTAATTTTTTGCAAATATTAGCTCATTTGGAATTTGATGCCTGCAACATGTTTCAAAAAAGCTGGCACAAGTGGCAAAAAAGACTGAGAGAGTTGAGGAATGCTCATCAAACACTTATTTGGAACATCCCACAGGTGAACGGGCTAATTGGGAACAGGTGGGTGCCATGATTGGGTATAAAAGCAGCTTCCTGAAATGCTCAGTCATTCACAAACAAGGATGGGGCGAGGGTCACCACTTAGTGAACAAATCGTGAGCTGATTGTCGAACAGTTTAAAAACAACATTCCTCAACGAGCTATTGCAAGAAATTTAGGGATTTCATCATCTACGGTCCGTAATATCGTCAAAAGGTTCAGAGAATCTGGAGAAATCACTGCACGAAGCGACAAGGCGAAAACCAACATTGAATGCCCGTGACCTTCGATCCCTCAGGCGGTACTGCATCAAAAACCGACATCAGTGTGTAAAGGACATCACCACATGGGCTCAGGAACACTTCAGAAAACCACTGTCAGTAACTACAGTTCGTCGCTACATCTGTAAGTGCAAGTTAAAACTCTACAATGCAAAGCGAAAGCCATTTATCAACAGCACCCAGAACGCCACCGGCTTCGCTGGGCCCAAGCTCATCTAAGATGGACTGATGCAAAGTGGAAAAGTGTTCTGTGGTCTGACGAGTCCACATTTCAAATTGTTTTTGGAAACTGTGGACGTCGTGTCCTCTGGACCAAAGAAAAAAGAACCATCCGGACTGTTATAGGCGCAAAGTTCAAAAGCCAGCATCTGTGATGGTATGGGGGTGTATTAGTGCCCAAGGCATGGGCAACTTACACATATGTGAAGGCACCATTAATGCTGAAAGGTACATACAGGTTTTGGAGCAACATATGTTGCCATCCAAGCAACGTCTTTTTCATGGACGCCCCTGCTTATTTCAGCAAGACAATGCCAAGCCACATTCTGCACGTGTTACAACAGCATGGCTCGGTAGTAAAAAGAGTGCGGGTACTAGACTGGCCTGCCTGTAGTCCAGACCTGTCTCCCATTGAAAATGTGTGGCGCATTATGAAGCGTAAAAAATAAAAACGGAGACCCCGGACTGTTGAACAACTTAAGCTGTACATCAAGCAAGAATGGGAAAGAGTTCCACCTGAAAAGCTTCAAAAATTGGTCTCCTCAGTTCCCAAACGTTTACTGAGTGTCGTTAAAAGGAAAGGTGATGTAACACAGTGGTAAAAAGGCCCTGTGCCAACTTTTTTTTTGCAATGTGTTGCTGCCTTTAAATTCTAAGTTAATGATTATTTGCAAAAAAAAAAAAAAAAAAAAGTTTCTCAGTTTGAACATTAAACATCTTGTCTTTGCAGTGTATTCAATTGAATATAAGATGAAAAGGATTTGCAAATCATTGTATTCTGTTTTTATCTATGATTTACATAACGTGCCAACTTCACTGGTTTTGGGTTTTGTAGTTAAGCCAACATTTTTCCAAGATATTCACTTTTTGAACTAAGAATTATTATCAAAATAATTCTATTAGAAATTGCAACTTATAACACTGAGTTTCTGTGGCATCAAGTCAGCGGTTGCCATGGCAACGGCTGTTTTAATGAATATATAGATACTTAGAGAAACTTATGAGTTCCTTTGTCTAACTTCTCAAGCATGCTGCGATGACTTATTAAAGGGGACCACCACTTCCTAGTCCAGGGAGTCCCAGTGCATCACTAATTGCAGAAGAATTCTCAGAAAATGGCAGGACACATGAATTTTAATTTTGAATTACTCTGAATTAATATATACTGAATATATACTTATTATTATATATATAATATATACTGAAGTAATTTGATAGCCTTTCATTGAGTGTGACCCTTATGCCAAGTTTCATAAGAATGGAGGCAATTCCTCTTTGGCCATCATTGAAAGTCACCACACTCATAGCTGTTCCATCCTTCAAGACAATGTTCGTGACGAATGTTTCCTTCGGAACACGACTCCATATTACGGACTATTTGAAGGACCACTTCATGTTCTTACCTCAAAACTAAAATTTTGAACCAAAATTGGCATTTTGCTTAGCTATAGGTACTCTTAATGCAAGAAAAAGGAGATACGATTCAGACATTGGCGTATTGTCCACAAACCATAAGTGAGCCAATATCATTAAATGATTGATGTTAAGTGCCAAGTGAATAGAACACAGCAAAATGCCCGATCATCCTGAATCATTCAGCAAGTGAGAAAAAGTTGATCTAGCAGCATGAAAATGGTGACGAACCAACAAAATAGCATTCACTATGTATTTTATCACTAAAACGATTACCACATTACAAGTAATAATTAAACAAGGTCAGTTGTCTGAAGAGCTAAAATTTTCGTTCGAAATCTTATCCCCAGCAGATCAACCAGCGTAAATAATAGTACGTGTATTACTGCTGAATGGAACTTAAATGTTGATGTTCTCAAGCCACTTTAGCATGCATTAGCTAGGTAGCAATTTAGCTTCGAAGTCGATGTTTTTCTCGTGATTTTTCGCGCAAACCTGACAAAGAGTGATGAATTCTAACAATTGAAATTCCAACGCAGCTAGCAAAAAACACAGGTAAGTGGAGGTTAATCATCACGCAAAAAAAAAAAACTCTTACCATAATACCGTTACTACTCCATGAGAGAACCACGCTAATCTTTTCGACCACCCAATTGGGTATTCCAAAATGTCTATCCTCCAATCGGAAAAGTGCTTTTTCTTCCGGTGTCTGGGACGCATCACATGATGTGTCCCAGAAATTGTATTCGCAAAACTTGTTCTTGTTCATGTTTCTCGGGTAAAATGATCGAACAATATTAACGTTCTAAATCGATCATTTTCATCAGTTATAAGGACTTGATGCCAAGTTGGCCCTAAGTGTATCGCAGGGTTCCATGGTGTAATGGTTAGCACTCTGGACTCTGAATCCAGCGATCCGAGTTCAAATCTCGGTGGAACCTGTGCTTTTGAGTGCAAATCCGTGTGGATAATGATGTGGTTTACTGAAGTGGAATGGTCGAAACTTCTGCTCGAAATGTATGAGTGAATGAAAATGCTCGAATAACACGCTGACCTCAATTCTAACAGTAAATTTTCAAATTTCAGATACGAATGGCACAACAGTGGCCTCAGTAGTAGTTGTACGCTTTATACGTATTGACGTTTAATCTAATTAAGTTGGCGATTTAACTCCCTGTCACATCAGGTTAACGCTTCATTAAATTAATGCGCCGTAAACACTGATCTGTATAAATTTGTCCAGATCAGTGGTCGTGGACGAACCAGAATTAGTGCGTTCACCTTTAAAAAATCAGGCACCATTGCACGACACGCTGAGATACGATGTTCACGTACGGACGCACGCATAAGTCAACTCGACGTACAAGATGGCGGCAGCGATGGATGTAGATGCTCCAAGTGGCACGAACAGCGGGGCAAGCAAAAAGCGCTTCGAAGTGAAGAAGGTGATGGGAAATTTTGAGTGGGAAATGGGCGCTGACCTCTTTCAGAATGTTTCAGAACAAACTTTCGTTAAACACAAGATTAATATTGTCGTAGGAATGGTGGTTTCCGAGAATTTACACGGGCTTGCCGGCGGATAAGGCTTCTGGCTAAGCAAATGAGAAGGTTAGCTTGCTAGCTAGTGAGTTGGCTAGATAATAACGGTTGGCTTATTTAATTTATTTAATAGTCAGGTAACTTTATTGGACAGTTGCCGAATTCACCAACGATATCTGGATCGGGTCTATGGGTAATCAACGTTGCATCAACAAATGACAAAGCATTTTTTGCCACTCTTTTCCTGGGTGCATTAAACTACTGTAGTTGAGTGCGTTGCTCAGATAATTGTGAGGTTCTTTGAGCGGTAGTCGCAGCTTGTCGTATTCAACGCAGTAAATATGTTGGTCACAAGTTAAGTAGCAGACTAACTATTCTTTGAACTGGTATTCTGCCCCCTTTGCTCGTCAGTCTCCACTGACTTGCGTGTCTGCTAATCCTGTCAGGCTTTTACGCAGGTCTGTTTGATTCAGTGTGCGTAGTAAGTCGAAGATTGATCATTGAGCGCCTGTTGTGTTCTTATCCAGTGGAATGCTGTGGCGCTTTGGGCCTGGGATATTGTGGTTGACAACTGCGCCATATGCAGGAACCACATAATGGACCTTTGTGAGTATGAATTTCTTGTTCCAGCCGTCTGTTATGTGCATCAATGCTTGTTATTTATGCAGTTCTATGTCGTACGTGCTCCACCCTCTAATGGGCTTCGCTATTGGTTTACCCCTCCGAGACGCCTGAGCAAGAAAATTGAACTCACCTGCTCCGTAGGAGGGGGTAGCCGCAATCACCTCCTATAAAGCCTCGGTGATGTCACTGTTCGTCTCCCCTTTTTCACTCAGCCTTTGGAAAGTTGAACTCTCGCGAAATTCTACCACTATCTAGTGTCGCGAAAGTAATGGAGATGGAGAAAGTTTGTCTTCAGTGTGCTTCCCCCATTTCGCCTTTGGACCAGCACGATGACTGCTTCATCTGTCTGGGCTAGAGGCACCAGGCGTAGGCTGCTTTCTGCGCCGCCTGTGCAGCGCTCCCCCAGCAGGAGCGTGAGCAGCGGCAGCAGTCTGTGCGGGCCGCACGCACCTTCCAGGCCGGCTCTGGGCCAGCCTGGGAGCCGGCGGCAGTGGTCCAGTCAAAGCCTTGGGATGAATACGATGAGGAAGATGACCGTCCTATTTATGAAGAGGATCCAGCAGCCCTCTTCCAGGACGACGAGCCTCCCCTGGAACACTGCTACCCGTTGGATGACCTACCCGGGCTGTTCCAGTCGACGGCAGAGCGGATGGAGATGCCCCTGCCTCCGCAGCCCTCCTCCAGTGCTCAGGCAGACAACTTCACCATTGGCCTGCTGGCCCAGCCGAAGTCAAGACCACGGCCCTGGGTGGTGTGTCCTAAGATGTCGCCCATCTTCGAATACGTCCAGCGAGATTGGACGAACCCGATGGCAGCCAAATCCCTGGTAATTGCCTATTCACCCTACTTCACCGTGGAAGGCTGGGATTGGGATTCCGGGGTTCCAGCGATTGAAGATGTGGTGAAGGTGTGCCTCCTCCCCACCGCCTCCATGTGGCCAGGCGGTCAGCCGCTGCTCCCGTCCGAGAGGGACAGGATGACAGCAAGCCTGTTTGACCGCTGTTATGCTAGTGCAGCTCAGGTGGTCGTGCTAGCTAACAACATGGCCTTCCTCGCAGGCTCCGTGGACCATCTGACACACCGGAAGGCAGAGCTAACCCCAGACGAGATCTTGGAGATGCAGACAACAGCGGCTGCAATGCTTCGCATGTCCCAGGCGTTTACCATCGTGGGGGGGCGGAGTATATGCGCTGCTCAGGCTGGGCACAGTCATCTCTGGCTGGGGCTGTCATCCCTAAAGGAGTGTGAGAAGCGGGTGCTCATTAACGTGCCGATTTCCACTGCCTCGCTGTTCGGACCCAACATTCAAACGATGGTCGACCGCTTGGAGTCAGCCCGCAAGGCGTCCGAGCAGCTGTGGTCCCACCTTCGCCCTCAGCAGCCGCGCTTCACCCAACCTCCGCCAAGCCGCCACCGTCGCAGATCCTCGGAGGACCGGTCATCTGTGGGCTCCAGCCAGCCTGATCCGGAGCCATGCCGTCCACTGCCACCGCAGCCTCGCCAGAGCCGCACCAGGGGTGCCACTTCTGGTCACCCTACGTATGGGAAATATTCAAATAAAAGGCATTGTTTGTATATGGCCTCAGGGTTATTATGTTCTCACACTACACACACTGATACATCGGCTGTTTCAGGTGTTAGTATTCCCGGTCATTTTAGTCACCCTAACGGGGGAAGCAAAGTGGCTTTTCCTTCTGTGGATGGGATGAATAAGAGGGACACGGTGCGTGAGGCTCGTGTGTTCTCTGCATTTCCACTCAAAACAGATCCGCAATTAGGCGCTTCACCAGCTAATAGCCTGTTTATGACACATTGGCTAGCTAACCGCCGGTATGGTTAGCGTTGTTCTACCCGCAAGGGTAGTACATGGTCAAACAACGTGGCTACTCTTAAAATCTTACAGTGATCCCGTCCCGTCATACAGTGGCGGGTTGGTTCACTCTAAATCCTTAAATTCGGCTCATTCGTTTCATCCTGGTGCAGCACCACTGAGGAAACGTTCACAAACTGATGCAGATTGCCAGCAACTTCCTAACATTGCTAGCTGGACTGGCTCCAGCAGCGTGGTTAATACACGCTCCATCTTCTTCAGGGTTGCGTGGAAGTGGGGCTGTCCGCCATTTTGGCTCCATGTCTCCTGAGGTTTCACTCGACGTGGACGGTACACCCCAGAGGCAAGGGGCGGGGTGCGTACACACGTGTAATACTAGTGCCTGTACTCATGAACCTGTGGAGCAGGTCTTCACTCGTTTTGCCCCACTGGTTGCTGTGATTCCGGACATTAATGTTTCTGAAGTTGAGCAGCGGGCAGGGGTCTCAATCAACTCAGAAATACCTGTGCCTCCGCCGTCCGTGGTGAGCGAGTCACCAGGTGACATGCTTGGGGATGCAACGAAAGCATTGCTGCCTTTCGGGCGGGGCCCCCGGTCGACTCCTCCCGCAGGGGGAGGGGCGTCGCGGGAGGGCCCAAGCTACCGAGAACCATGGAATCAACTGCCTCGCCGTTCATGAACCATTATCAGTTTTGGGTGAGTTTGTGCGCCCCCCTCCCAGTCTGGTTGGACAGAACACTGCGGATGGGATACGCATTGCAGTTTCGTTTGCGTCCTCCTCCGTTCAAGGGCATTGTTAGGACGATTCCTGCGTCTTTGGCTGGACCCAAGGTGGGACCGACAGCGCATGCTCCGCGTGCCAATTCGGGCACGATGTGCATTGGCGTTTTGGGCCTCACCCGGCCGGCTCCGCGAGGGGGTTCGGATGGGGTGTGTGTCTCATTACACCCACATATTTGTGGATGCCTCCCTCACAGGATGGGGCGGGGCTTGCGGCCCTGCTTCTGTCGCAGGTACGTGGCAGGGGCCCCAACATCATATCAACCCACTGGAGCTCACGGCAGTTCAGAGTGTGTTGCATCAATTTGTCCCACAGCTGGAAGGGAGGCGTGTCCTTGTGAGATCGGACAACACAACGGTGGTGGCCTATCGCAGCAGGAAGGGGGGGGTCAGGTCAGTGGCCTTACACAAGATGGCTGCTTCCATCCTAACCTGAGCGGATCGTCATCTCTGTTCCCTGAGTGCCTGGCACATTCCAGGCTTCCGTAACACTCGGGTGGACGGACTAACCAGGGGACCCCTGCCCGAGGAGGATTGGAGCCTCTCCCCTCGGACGGCCGAACAGATTTGGAGGCTGTTCAGTCGACTGGTGGCGGATCTGTTTGCGAGCAGGGAGAACACTTTGTGCCCTCTTTGGTTCTCCCTGAGGCCTACAGACAATCCTCCCCGGGGGGTGGATGCGTTTGCCCATCCAGACTGGCCGGCCGGCCTGCTGTATGCGTTCCCGCCCCGGCGGGTACTAATGCCAGTGCTCCACAGGGTGCGGGAACAGCACCTGTCTATGATTATTGTGGCACCAGTGAATCCGGGCGCCAGGTGGTTTCCGGACCTCCCCCAGCTGGCGGTAGCAGGCCCATGGAGGATTCCGGACCTTCCCTCTACCTTGGTTCGGGCGAAGGGCGCCACTCTCTCCCACCCCCTCATGCCTGGAAATTGAAAGGTGAGGTTGAGCGAGTTGGGCCTGCCTGATGCCGTGGCATCTACAATTCAGAGTGCCTGTGCCCCAGCCACATACAAGGCTTATGTGGCCCGTTGGCGGATTTTTGCTGACTGGTGTCAGACAAGAAACTTGGATCCGCGCTCGTGCCCCCCACAGGGGGTGCTGGATTTCCTACAGGGATTGTTTGAGGTGGTTCGCGCAGCATCCACTCTGGGGGTGTTTGCTGCAGCTATCACGGCTGGTCATGAAGGTTTTGACTACTTCAAAGCCAGAAGCTCCCCCAGGTGAAGCGTTTTTTGAGGGGAGTTCACAGGCTGAGACCCCCTACACAACGCTTGATTCCGCAGTGGGATCTGCAGACAGTGTTGGATGGTCTGGCAGGGCCACCATTTGGACCCCTGGACCAGGTGGACCTGCACATTTTGTCTATTAAGACTGCCCTCCTTTTGGCCTTGGCATCAGCGAGGAGGGTGAGCGAGTTGGGTGCACTCTCCGTGCACCCGTCGTGTTTGACCCTCAGCGAGGACCAGGGCTCAGTGGAACTCCGCCCTAACCCATCCTTCAGGCCGAAGGCTATCACCACAGCCTTTAAGTCATCTGTCATTCGACTGCAGGCCTTCTGTTCACCCCCTCATGCCACCAGCGAGCAAGAACGCATGCACAAGCTGTGCCCAGTGCGCGCGCTCAGTCTCTACTTGGAGCGCACTGCGAATTTCAGGAGGGTGGATCATTTGTTCGTTTGTTATTGCGGGCGAGCTCAGGGGGCCCCTCTGTTAATGCAACACCTCGCCCACTTAGTCTGTGATGCTATCCACAGAGCCTACTCAGCGGTGGGTCTGGTTGCCCCAGCAGGATTGACCACGCATTCTACTTGGGGCATTGCATCCTCTACAGCGCTTTTTAAGGGGGTATCGGTAGAGGAGATTTGCAGAGCGGTCTCTTGGTCTTCTGAATCCACTTTTGCGCGTTCATATCTCAGGGATATGACAGGCAACACGATGGAGAACATCCATCCCTAACGACCTTCGCCTTAGGTGTAAACCAATAGCGAAGCCCGTTAGAGGGCGGAGCACGTATGACATGGAAATACTAGTTACCTGGATGTAAATCCATTTCTATGAGTATGTGCGGAGCCCTCTAACAACCTGCCCAGCTGGCCCCGAGTGTGTGCTGCTAAATTTCAAAGGGGAGACGAGCAGTGACATCACCAAGGCTTTTTAGGAGGTGAGTGCAGTTGCCCCCTCTTACGGAGCAGGTGAGTTCAATTTTCTTTCTCAGGCACCGAGGCAGGGCCTCGGAGGGGCAAACCAATAGTGAAGCCCGTTAGAGGGCCACGCACGTACTCATAGAACTGGAGTTACATCCAGGTAACTAGTATTTCTGAATGAATGGCACTTCTGCTCCTCACCGTTCCTGCAGGTATTGAGTGTCAGGCGAACCAGGCCTCTGCTACCTCAGAAGAGTGCACTGTGGCGTGGGGAGTTTGTAATGTAAGTGTTCATCTCCACTGTTACTGACTGCTCTGGGACTTCAGGGAAAAAAAGCAATTGTTTTGTCATTCTTGGTCCTCTGTTGGGGGAGTTGATTGACAGAAATGTAGACTTCCAGCAACCGATACAGCAGTATCCATACATCTATCCATCCATCCATCCATCCGAATATTATTATATCGGGGGGCTGCTATCCCAGTATACAATTGGCTGGAGACAGGGTGACAGTCTGGATAGTCCACCAATCCTTCATGCGAGCATTGTTCACTTTTATTAAAGCCACAACTGGGCTGTTTTGCGATTAAATTAGAAAATATTGACGCAAAGCTCATTGGGATACCAGCAGGTTTCCTTGGAAACATACATTCAGGAAGGTTATTGCAAAGGAAAAGGCTGCAAACTGAACTAATTTCATTGTCTCTCTGCTTTAACATTTCAGCCTATGTCGTTATGCAGTTTTGGTGGGCAATAAGTTAAATTTTTCTAGCCGCTGGTCCAAAACTTCCAAGGAAGTTGAGTTAAACTTCTCCCAACTTGGTGATGTTAATCAATGAATTTGTGTTCTTCCTGTAGATTTGACTGTCTCTAAATGGGGTGTAATCAGTTATAATGCAGTATATTTGTGCTGCTCTCTCTCTCTCTCCAGCACGCTTTCCACTTTCACTGTATATCCCGCTGGCTGAAGACCCGGCAGGTGTGTCCTCTGGACAACAGAGAATGGGAGTTTCAGAAGTGAGTGTGTGATGTCACTAAGTGTGTGTCATTGGGCTACATTAGCACTCTACATGCAGGGATGGGGAGGATGAGCTGTCTGTTTTGTTGGAAAGCTGTGAATTTGCACCCAACACTGATACCCTTATGACCTGTCCAATGCGGGGTTTTTCCTGGAACACAGTTGGGAGGATGATTAGACATTCCAAACTGACTACGAATGAAGTGTTCCCAGCCCTGCATTTGATGCCAAATTATTATCCCCTCGCTGACAAAGTAGTCGTAGGGGAATATAGTAACCGTCTTTCCGTCCGTAACAAATCTGGTTTCCATTCGATAACTTTAGTAATGTTTGACGAATTTAATGAAATTCGATGTGAAGGTACTTGGTATCAAAATACAGGCTAAGTTCGATTTCAGAGTATGTAGGTCAAAGGTCATGGCTCATGAAATGTGCGAAAATGGTTTCTGTTCGATAACTTGAGTAATGTTTGACGGATTTTAATGAAATTTGATTTGAAGGTACATGGTATGAAAATACAGCCTAAGTTCGATTTCGGAGTATGTAGATCAATGGTCATAGCTCATTAAATATGCAAAAATGGTTTGCGTTCGATAACTTGAGTAATGTTTGACGGATTTTAATGAAATTTGATTTGAAGGTACTTCATATCAAAATACAGGCTAACTTCGATTTCGGAGTGTGTAGGTCAAAGGTCATAGCTCATTAAATATGCGAAAATGGTTTCCGTTCGATAACTTGAGTAATGTTCGATGGATTTTAATGAAATTTGATATGAAGGTACATGGCATGAAAATACAGCCAAAGTTCAATTTCGGAGTATGTAGGTCAAAGGTCATAGCTCATGAAATATGCGAAAATGGTTTCCGTTCCATAATTTGAGTAATGTGTGATGGATTTTAATGAAATTTCATATGTAGGTACATGGTATCAAAATACAACCCAAATTTGATTTCGGAGTATGTAGGTCAAAGGTCATAGCTCATTAAATATGCGAAAATGGTTTCCGTTCCATAATTTGAGTAATGTTTGACGGATTTTAATGAAATTTCATATGTAGGTACATGGTATCAAAATACAACCCAAATTTGATTTCAGAGTATGTAGGTCAAAGGTCATAGATCATTAAATATGCGAAAATGGTTTCCAGAAGATTTAACAATATAACATAACATAACATGAATGGCGAGAACAGGCCGTTCAGCCCAACTAGGCTCGCCAGTTTCTTTATACTATTGTGAATATATCACTTCACTCAATGACTCAATGGTGTCTAGCTTTAAGTCAAGCCTGCTCTTGAAAACTCCCAAGGTCTCTGCCTCAACAATATGGTCAGGCAAGCGCTTCCTCATCGAAATTACTCTTTGGGTGAAGAAATATTTCCGAATATCAGCGCTAAATTTACCTTTGGTCAACTTCCATTTGTGACCCCGAGTTCTACTAACAACACTTGGTCGAAGGAATCCTACATAATTCACTTTGTTAATCCCCTTAACATATACTATTCAAAAAAAGTAGGGGATATTGGATTTAAAAGTACCATGAAATGCAGATCATGAGGTCAGGAAGGAAACAAATGACATAAAAACATTAAGGAAACATTTGTCAATTTATTCGAAACCCTGTGTACAGTCAGTAAAGGACAGATTCTCCAGAATAAGGGTCGACACAAACACAGGGTCACACAGCAAATTTACCAACATTGTGAAACAGAGTCAGTAGCGGGTAAAACCCCTCGGTTGGCTAGACAAGCTCGAATTGGGCGTGGCATACTCCTAACGAGACGCCCCAGGTCATTTTGGGGAACGTTATTCCATTCCTGTTGCAATGCTGCAGCAAGTTCTTGGACATTGGCAGGAGGTTGTTGACGTTGGCGTAGCCGCTGTCCAAGCATGTCCCAGACATGCTCGATGGGGAAAGGTCCGGACTGAGTGCTGGCCATGGTAATGTGGTGATATTCTGCTGCTGGAGGTAATCTGTAACGATCCTGGCCCTATGACATCTGGCATTGTCATCTTGGAAAATGAAACGGCGGCCATAGCGGCGTGCAAACGGCACAACATGGGGTGCCAAGATGTTGTCCCGTAGTACTGCCCTGTGACACGCCCAGCAACAACATGCAAGTCTGTTCTGCCGGCAGCAGTGATGCCTCCCCACACCATTACAGATCCACCCCCATACGGATCATGTCTAATGACGTTAACGCCATGGAAACGTTCGTTACGCCGGCGCCAAACCCTCCTGCGTCTGTCAAGGAAGTCCACAGTGAACCTCGACTCATCTGAGAACATTACGTTGTTCCATCGGCGATTATCCCAGCGTTGATGATGACGACACCATTGGAGTCTGGCCCTAATGTGACGATCCCTCAAACAGGGAATGACACGAGGGCGCCGGGCGTGTAAGTGAAATCTGTGCAGACGATTCCTGATGGTCTGGCCGCTCACTACCAAGCCAGTATCCCTTTGAAGTTGAGACCTTATCTGATTTGCTGTTACCATACGATTTCTCAAGAAAATAGTGCGGATGAATCTGTCCTGAGCCTGAGTTGTTGCCCTTGGTCGACCGGATCGTGGTCTATCCTGAACAGACCCTGTAGCACGATGTCTGGACCATAATCTGCTGATGACAGACTGGGAAACATTCATTGCCCTTGCCACAACGACCTGTCTTGTGCCAACCTGTAGCATGCCAAGGGCACGTAACCTCTCCTCCTGTGTTAGACGGCGCATGGTCTCTGTTTAATTAACGACTTCAACCACTGATAATCTGATGCTTTCTCTTCAAAATCTTCCTTTACAGTGGCTCTAACCTTCCAATTCAGAGTCATGCAAATTTGTGGCACAACCCCCTTGATCATCAGTAGCATCCCGTGCAGATCGTGAGAGTGTCATTGATGTGTTTGGGTGATGAATTTCTTTGGAAATGCTTCCTCAGTAAGGAACTATACAACATGGTTTTGTATCCCTTTGTATATGTGAAAATTTTGATCTCAAAATAAAATATCCCCTACTTTTTTTGAATAGTATATTTAAAGACCTCAACAGATCACCCCTAAGTCTCCTTTTCCTAAGACTAAAGAGATTAAGGATCTTCAGCCTCTTCTCATAGCTTTCATCTTTTATACCTGGAATTAGCTTAGTGGCTCTTCTCTGGACTTTTTCTAGAGCCTCTATATTTTTCGTAAAGTATAGTCCCCAGAACTGTACACAATAGTCCAGATGTGGTCTGACGAATGTGTTGTGCAAAAGAAGCATCACCTCCTTGGATTTGTACTCAATACTTTTGGCAATGTATCCCAGCATCCGATTGGCTTTTTTAACTGCTACGGCACAATGGCTAGAACCTGTGAGGGTTTGGTCAACAATCACTCCCAGATCTTTTTTGTGTGGAGCACATTCCAGTTTTAAACCTCCCATGAAGTAATCCCGTCTGATGTTTTTATTACCTACATGTACAACTTTACATTTTGTTACGTTAAATTTAATTTGCCACATTTCTGCCCAATTATGGATTCTATCCAAATCATCCTGAATCACTTTAGTGGACTCTAAACTATTTGCCAAGCCTCCCAATTTAGTATCATCTGCAAATTTAACTAATTTGCTCTCAATATTCCTATCAAGGTCATTAGTGTAGATGAGGAACAGCAGGGGTCCCAACACCGATCCCTGGGGGACGCCACTCCCCACCATACCTAGCTCAGATGAGATACCTCTGACCACCACTCTTTGTGTTCTGTCCTGTAACCAGTTTTGAATCCACTCCAGAACACCTCCTGTAACTCTAATGGAGCTCATTTTAAAAATTAGTCTCTTATGCGGTACTGTATCAAATGCTTTCTGAAAATCCAAGTATATGATGTCATAAGCCCTGCTCTGGTCATAAGTCTTGGTGGCCTCTTCAAAAAATTCCAGAAAGTTTGTCAGGCATGACCTTCCCTTACGGAAACCATGTTGGCTATCCCTCAAGATATTATTACGTTCAAGAAATAAGTCCAGCTCATCTTTTATGATAGATTCCAGTATTTTGCACGCAATGTAAGTTAAACTGACTGGCCTGTAATTTCCTGGCTCAGTACGTGATTACTGTCCCATTGGACCTTATCATTTTGTTGTCATGACTGCTGCTTCTTAATCACGTCCAAGATTTCTTTCATGCCATTACACTGTTTCAAATATTATACATTACTAACCTTTGAAAGTTCAAGGATACGTTCATATTATGTTTTCACTTTTCACTCTTCTTTCATTTTGTCACTTTCTCATATATGCTTTAATCTTCTTTTGTAAATCCCTGATCTTATTAACATTCTTTTATTAAATCTTCATACCAATTAACAAAGTTTATTTTCAGACCTTCTCATGGGCCATTACATAAATTAGTAAACTTTCTGTACATCGAATCCCCAGGTGTTAATAACTTCCTTGCCTAGTAATATAGTATAGTCTAATGAAAGTAACTTCTTCTGACGTATATACACATGTACATGTACAACATTTGTACCCGGCGAGGGGATGCTACGCTTTGTGTTGCCCTTGTTTAAAAGGAGGAAGAAGAAAGTTTCATGTCAATATGTGACATTTTGAAATTAGCTCTGAGGTAGTGATGATTGGATTTGAAACTAAAGGAAATGAGTAATATATGTGCTTAATAGTAAGAGTGTATGTGTAGTCATTGACTACAGCAAAGTATTTGATTGTGTCAGCCACCAGGAACTATGGAACATCATGAAAGATATGGGGATCCCAACACATGTGGTGAAACTTATCAGTAAGCTGTATGAAGATCAGGAATCAACTGTCCGAACAAGTAGAGGTGACAGCAACTGGTTTTAAATTGGACGAGGAGTGAGACAAGGGTGCTTTCTGTCACCTCAGCTCTTCAACCTCTATGCAGAAGCAATAATGAGAGAAACCTTAGGGGACTTTCAGGGAGGAGTGAAGATTGGAGGCCACCGCATCACAAATCTGAGATATGCAGACGATACTACCTTGGTGTGTGGCAGTAAGCAAGAGTTGCTTGATCTTCTTCTTTATGCAGTAAAATCAGCTAGTGAGAGAAGGGGGCTAATGCTGAACACAAAGAAAACAAAGATCATGGTCATAGATGATGAAAGGACAGACCGAGATGAAGGTTTTGTGCTTGATGGCTACAACATTCAGGAAATAGAAAGTTTTGAGTTTCTGGGATCAGTTATCAATACCAAGGGCGACTGCTCACAGGAGATCAAACGCAGACTTGCCATGATAAAGAGTGTTGTTCAGAAAATGAATAAGCTTTGGAAGAGCAAATTGCCAACCTCCCTCAAACTCCGGCTTTTGAAATCAACAGCATTCGCGGTGGCATCATATGGCTCAGAGTTATGGACAATGAAGTCAGTGGATAGAAAGAAAGTCGATTCCTTTGAGCTGTGGTGTTATAGAAGAACATTGAGGATACCTTGGACACAAAAGAGAACAAATCAATGGATCTTAGAGCAGCTTGATGTGGAGAAAAGTCTATGAGCCGATTTGATTTGCAGAAAGCTGGCATATTTTGGGCATGTTATGAGACAACTGTTTTGAGAAAACGATTATTGAAGGCATGGTGGAGAAGAAGCGAAGAAGAGGAAGACCAGCAGCAAGTTGGCTCAACGACATGAAGAATATCACTGGCACAAACATCACAATGGCAACCAGGTTTGCTGCAGACTGTATGCGGTGGCGAGCTCTCGTCGGGACCACACCTGCGTATGTGTACGCAATATGAGAGAGAGAGAGAGAGAGAGAAGGCGCAGTGCTCTTGACTAAGATGTAGAATATCATTCCTTCATACCTAGTCAGCTGTGTGTTTGTTAGGTTTTCTCGTAAATTTTGCAAAATGAGCAATTACTGCCCTGTCACTCTCCAAGTTCTGTTGTAATTGTGTATTTTTGTATGAAGCCCAAAACCTACGGGACGAAGGACCACTTAATATCGATTTTGAATCGTAATGAAAGTAACACTTCTCGCAGTTGGTCATGTGTTCTCGAGGAGTTAGAGTGCAGCATTTTTCTGAATGTTCCTGAAATCTAAGATAGAATAAATATTAGACATCATTGACTATATCTCCCCGACGACGATACTATGGAGATGGAATGTGGAGACACTATGGTTTAGTTCCGGGGCCGCCGCCGCGCCCGCAGAGATTTTCTGTTCCGGGCTCTGGAAGCGACAATTATTACAGGAATTTTTTCCAATTTTGCACAGACGAAGATATTTATTTGACAATGCTCAAGACCGATTTTCGGCAATTTTGGATGTCCAATATGGCTGCCGGCGGCCATTTTGTCCGAAATTTGGGGATCAGGGAGATACACGACTCGGTCCCTGTGGCAACCGAGTTATCTAGTTTGAAGAACTGTCGTAATTCTTCACATTGATTTTCTTGAGATTGATTGCAAAACTAAGACAGAATTAAACCCTTTGAATGTTAAACCTTTCTGTCAAAGGAAACAATTCTTTCTTTGTTGGGTTGTGTTTTAACTAAAACTCTCCTTTTTTGTGCAGGTATGGACATTAGTGTCGGACACCAGGAGTTCATCCTTCGCTTTCATTTCTTTGAGCCACTGGCCTCTTGTTAATTGGCTGCGGACTGGGACACATGCTGATGCCTCAGGACTGTACTCAGCATTCATAGATATCTTTCACTTTGTTGCATTTCCTCATTTTATTTTGAATGTCATACAAACTCCCATTTTTAATGTTAGCATTTGCTATATGGAAGTGCACTGTAAATATCCATTTCACTGAATTTATCACCAAGGTTTTTTTTTGCAAGAACTCCTTGTGTTGCGGGTTCAATGCAGTAGCAGCTCATTGAATGCTGTTGCACTGCATTATTGCATTGCTCCTATCTTTTGCATTTTGTGTTGAGGGTGTCATTTAATTAGCCAGACTTGATACAAGTAGTAAGGCAGGCTACAGGCTTTGCACCTCCTAGGAATCTTGTTGTGCGGGTTGTACAGTGTTGGGTGCAGACTTTCATTTATTTCCCTCTTATGTACTGTTTAGGTGCTTTCAATTTTTCCAAAATTTCATTTATACCTCTGTCTTTGTTCTTAACCCTGAGTTGTGGATTGCATTTATCAGGCTGGTAATTTCACTGCAGGTTCCTCTGTTTGTTTTGCTAGTTTTTAGCCAATGAGAAACTATGTATGAATGAGCAACTCGAGTAGCCAATCAGAGATCTGCACTTAACATGTTACTCCAGAACTTGGATTTTGTTGGTCTTATGCCAGGTTTGCCTGAGTTTATTCCAGGTAACATGGTAAAATGTACCATAGCTAAACCTTGTGCTTTCATATTAAAAAGACCATTTTCAAACCGGATCCGAAGGACGAGCTTCACTTAAACTCTTTCTCTCATTCTCTGCCTCCTGCTGCCTCCAGGTTCCTCATTCATAACCAGTGCTTTCGCATAGAAAACTTGTCGGCCACTGTCGTCGCAGAATTAAAAAACGAACCTGATATTGAAAAGACATAAAAATTAGTAAGATTGTTGCCATGTGCAAATTTTATACTTGATAATGATTTATTATCTAAAAACTGCATGTAGTTTAGCTCACCCACAAGTTAATAATTTTGAACATTTTTTACCATGGGCTAACGTGTTTTTTTTTTTTTTGTTTTTTTTTTTTTGTGCCTATGCAAAAATTTAGTATGAATTTGATGCAAATTTCTGTTAATAAGGCCCTGTGATAACTTTTAAATAAATGTTAAAGTCTAGATGACTGCAAGGTGAGTGCAAGGAAAACTGTCTTTTCCTAAGTACAGTATAATACCATGGTGGCTGCAAGACCTCCCTTATTTTTGCTTGGCTTTATCAAAGGCTTCCCTCAAATTATGTTAAAAGCGCTTATTTACTTAGTCTTAATCAAAGCAAAGCATGATTCTGCTGCACAGTATCTACATTGTTTGAAATTTATGGAACAGAAAAAATATGTAAACTTAAAAGAAGGTGATAACCTGTATTAATTGTTATTGGGCGAATAAACAGAACCATTCTTGTTTGTCTGATTTATTGTAGTGTTGAAGTTGCCTTGTTTTAGATATGGCAACTTGAGGCGCTCAATGAGCGACATTGAAACTCAACAATAATACCATCTTTGTTCGATACATTCTGTAGCACATTTAAAGACAGTGATATTGACGTAAATTGGCCACTGCTATAAAAGGTCAAGGGTCAAGCACCACAATTACTGCTTGAGTACATTTTCCAAGTGAGATAGATGTGAAAAAGGGTGTAAATTACAATTGTGTCACGATTATTTTTGAAGTACCGAAGAGGGTACAAGAGGATTGAACCACAACTATAATTCCGTCTACTGCTCTCCTGCCAGTTGGCTCATCACTGGATGCTCCGGGCTTGGTAAGTGCTTGAGTGGGAGAACTTCCGATAAACTGAGCTGCAGCTGTAAGTGTTGTTTGGTGAGCCACTAGGGGGCAGTGTTGCTTCTGGACTAGTAAGCCTGATTTACTGTGATGGAGACACTGCTGTGGGAGCCTCATCTACTAGAGGAGAGGTTTTTGCATGGTGCCAATTCACTGTAGTCCGTAAAGATCTCATGATGCACATTTGCAAAGACCAGGAGGGCTCTGTCGAATCCTGGCTAAATTCACGGCCTAACTGACCCAATCTGGCTCTTAATCATCCACCTGTTTAGCCGAAATCCCTTTCGACGTCTCGACTGCAATGGATGTGTTGGGAACGTTCTGGTCTAACGTTGTTGGGCAGCGCTCAGGTTGGTGCCACACATTGTTTGTGGGTGAGGGGAGCTTCACTCTTGTCATGGAAAATTGACTTGTGAGGTCAATGATGTTGGCCCGTATCGTCCCACCCCAAAGGATCACTGGAAAGGTCCTAAGCGGGCAGCAGAGCTTGTGCTACTGCTGGGTGCAGACACTGAGGTCCACCACACAGTGCTGTGAAAAAAGTATTTGCCCCCTTCTCTTTTTTTTTTTTTTTTTTTTTTGGCATATTTGTCACACTTAAATGTTTCAGATCATCAAACAAATTTTAATATTTGACAAAGATAACCCAAGTAAATACAAAATGTAGTCTTTAAATGATGATTTCATTGATTGAGGGGAAAAAGCTACCCAAACCTACCTGGCCCTATGTGAAAAAGTAATTGCCCCCTGAACCAAATAACTGGTTGTGCCACCCTCGGCGACAACAACTGCAATCAAGCATTTGTGATAACTGCCAATGAGTCTTTCACATCGCTGTGGAGAAATTTGGGCCCACAATTAAGAGTAATTCAGCCACATTGGAGGGTTTTTGGGCATGAATGGCCTGTTTTAGGTCATGCCACTGCATCTCAGTCGGATTTAAGTCCGGACTTTGACTAGACCACTCCAAAACATTCTATGTGAGCAAAAACAACATGCAGAAATTCCTGAAATTAAATATTCCTTGCCTTGTGAAGATTTCTGGGTCAGGCTCATTGGCAAACACGAGTTTAAACATAGGAGTATGCTATCGACCCCCAGCTTTGGACAGTATTGTCAATGAAATGCTCTTTAAGAGGATTACGCAAGCTTGTAGAGGAGGAGGGACTATTATTATGGGAGACTTAAATTATCCTGGTATTGATTGGGAAATGGTGAAAGGACAGGGTAGGGGGGAGGAAGAATTTCTAGATGTTATAAATGATCATTTTTTGGTGCAGTATGTTAATAAACCTACAAGAGAGAAGGCAATTTTAGACTTAGTGCTCTGTAATGACCCAGAAAGAATTAGCAATGTTGAGGTACTGGAGCCACTTGGCACAAGTGATCACTCTACTGTTAATTTTGATGTTTCATGGGAAGTTAAAAAGGTGTCTTCAAAAACAAAAATTCTCAAATTTAGGCAAGCAAACTTTGACTGGATGCGCTCATATCGAAGCAAAATAAAATGGGAGACACTCCTGGACTGTGAGTCTGTAAAAGAGATGTGGGAAAGATTTAAGGGGGTTTTACTTGATTCACAATGCAAATTCATTCTAAAGGTGTCCAAAAGTAAGCTGAAAAAGCAGAATCCTCAGTGGATGACCACAGCTATTCGTAGGAGTTTGAGGGAAAAAAGGAATCTTTATAAGATGTACATAAAGGATAACAATGAGAACACTAATCCTAAGCACTTCTTTTAGTACTATAGCAGAAAAAGGAAAGTCAAAGAGGAGGTTAAGTGCATAAAGAATAAATATGGATCGCTGCTATATGATAACAAGGATATTGCGGATACCTTAAACAGTTAATTTGTTGAGAATTTTACCTCAGAGCGGGTTTTTATTCGGCCAGAGGGCATGTCCAATGCTCAAGATTATTTAGCGTAAATTGAGGTTAGGGATAATGAAGTATTAGACAAGTTGCATAAACTAAAGGCAGATAAGGCGGCGGGTCCTGATGGCTTATATCCAAGAGTGCTCAGGGAAGTTAGTGAGATCATCTTTAAGCCGCTATCCGCCATCTTCAGACTGTCTTTAGAAACTGGAGAAATACCAAATGATTGGAAGCAAGGCAATATAATTCCAATAAATAAGAAAGGGGACCGTACTGAGCCAGGAAATTACAGGCCAGTCAGTTTAACTTGCATTGCATGCAAAATACTGGAATCTATCATAAAAGATGAGCTGGACTTATTTCTTGAACATAATATCTTGAGGGATAGCCAACATGGTTTCCGTAAGGGAAGGTCATGACTGAGCCACCAAGACTTGTGGCCAGAGCAGGGCTTATGACATCATATACTTGGATTTTCAGAAAGCATTTGATACAGTACCGCATAAGAGACTAATTTTTAAAATGAGCTCCATTAGCGTTACAGGAGGTGTTCTGGAGTGGATTCAAAACTGGTTACAGGACAGAACACAAAGAGTGGTGGTCAGAGGTATCTCATCTGAGCTAGGTATGGTGGGGAGTGGCGTCCCCCAGGGATCGGTGTTGGGACCCCTGCTGTTCCTCATCTACATTAATGACCTTGATAGGAATATTGAGAGCAAATTAGTTAAATTTGCAGATGATACTAAATTGGGAGGTTTGGCAAATAGTTTAGAGTCCACTAAAGTGATTCAGGATGATTTGAATTGAATCCAGAATTGGGAAGAAATGTGGCATCTGAAATTTAATGTAGCGAAATGTAAAGTTGTACATGTAGGTAATAAAAACATTAGACAGGATTACTTCATGGGAGGTTTAAAACTGGAATGTACTCCACACAAAAAAGATCTGGGAGTGATTGTTGACCAAACCCTCACAGGTTCTAGCCAATGTGCCGTAGCAGTTAAAAAAGTCAATCGGATGCTGGGATACATTGCCAAAAGTATTGAGTACAAATCTAAGGGGATGATGCTTCTTTTATACAACACATTCGCCAGACCACATCTGGAGTATTGTGTACAGGTCTGGGGACCATACTTTAAGAGAGATATAGAGGCTCTAGAAAAAGTTCAGAGAAGAGCCACTAAGCTAATTCCGGGTGTAAAAGATGAAGACTATGAGAAGAGGCTGAAGATCCTTAATCTCTTTAGTCTTAGGAAAAGGAGAATTAGGGGTGATCTGATTGAGGTCTTTAAATATTTTAAAGGGATTAACAAAGTGAATTATGTAGGATTCCTTCGACCAAGTGTTGTTAGTAGAACTAACTCACGGTCACAAATGGAAGTTGACCAAGGGTAAATTTATAACTTTTTTTTTTGGCCATTCAGAGGTGGACTTGCTGATGTGTTTCGGATCATTGTCCTGCTGCATAACCCAAGTGGCTTGAGCTTGAAGTCATAAACTGATGGTCGGACAATCTCCCTCAGGATTTTCTGGTAGAGAGCAGGATTCATGCTTCCATCAATTATGGCAAGTCGTCCAGGTCCTGAAGCAGCAAAACAGCCCCAGACCATCACACTACCACCACCATGTTTGACTACTGGTATGATGTACTTGTTATGAAATGCTGTGTTAGTTTCCCACCGGATGTAACGTGACGCACACCTTCCAAGAAGTTCAACTTTTGTCTCGTCAGTCCACAGAATATTTTCCCAAAAGTCTTGATTTGCTGGAGTCCTAAAGCCTTAGAAATGGCTTTGTAACCCTTTCCAGACTGATAAATGTCAATTACTTTGTTTTTCATCTGTTCTTGAATTTCTTTAGTTTGCGGCATAATATCTTGCTTTTTGAGATCTTTAAACCTACTTCACTTTATTAGACAGGTTCTATTGAGGTGATTTCTTGATTTAACAGGTCTGGCAATAATCAGGCCTGGGCGTGGCTGGTGAAATTGAACTAAAAAATGTGGTTAATCACAGCTAATTCATGATTTAACAAGCGGGGGCAATTACTTTTTCACATAGGGCCAGGTAGGTTTGGATAGCTTTTTCCACTTAAAAAATGAAATTATCATTTAAAAACTGCATTTTGTATTTACCCGGGTATTCTTTGTCAAATATTAAAATTTGTCTGATGATCTGAAACATTTAAGTGTAACAAATTTGCAAAAAAAAAAAAATAAGGAAGGGGGCAAATACTTTTTCACGGCACTGTAAATGCTGTAAACATTTAGCGAATCTCATCAAGACAAATCAAGAGTTTGCTAAAATTGTGCAATTTCAACTATGCTTGGAACAAAAACCAGCATATACCAGGGGCCACAGGACCAACATTGAGAACCACTGGGCCCAGGAATTACACCAATCAGCTGCAAGATTGAAACCACCTGCCTAATATAGTGAAGGTCCCCTCTGTGCTTCCAAAACGGCTCCATCAAACTAAGATCACTTAAATTCCTTAACTCAGGGTTTCCCAGCAGAACATTTCAGAGTATTACACTCCCTCCACCAACTTGTTTTCTTCCCACAGTGCATCCTAATGCCATCTCTTCCCAGGTAAATGGTGCACACGTACTTAGCTGATGCACATGATGTCAAAGAAAATGGGACTCACTGGACCAAGCGACCTTCTTCAACTGGTCCAAGGTCCAATTCTGTAGCTCAGATGCCCATTTGAGCGCTATTAGAGGGGGACCGGGGTTAGAGTGGGCACTTTGACTGGGCTGCAAGCTAAAAAGTGCAATACACAGGTGATAAATTCCTAATGTAAATACAATCAAAATTCTCAAAAGCTTGTACCACAGTCGTCCTTTTGCCAGTTTGAACCAGACAGAATCGCCTTCAAAGCCCACGTGCATCGATGAGCCTTGGGCACCCAAAACCTCGTCGCCGGTTCTTGGTTTGTGCCGCCTTGGACCACAGTCAGTAAGTACTCACATTTGTTGACAGGGAGCACCTCAGAAGTATTGCCACTTCAGAGATGCTTGAACCCTTGTCAAAGTAATTTAGTTTCCATATCTCCCACATCCGACTCGTTGAGCACGAGAACCAACTGTTCGCTTATTGTCAAAGATCTGTCTGCAGACCTTGACATGTGCAGTTGTTATGAGATAAACATGATTCACTGCACCTGTGAGTGTTTTGATTTATCGGTGTTTATCTACATACAAGCAGCCTTTGCAAAAAATAAAATGCTACATTCAATATTTTGACAGTATGATCTTCATTTTATTAAAAGGGTGTACGTCAGTATTGTACTAAAGCCCATTAAGTATTTTTCCCAGAAATTAGACATTGCTGCATTGATGTGCCAATATGTCGAATTCATCATTGAGCCATCAACAGAAGGCTGACTAGGTGATGATGTCGAAAAATCCAAACTTATTATGAAACATAACCAACTTCTTCACAAATGTGGCACAACTGCACAGTATTCATTACAAAGATACAATTAAATGAGCTGTGTGTTCAAACATGCGAGGAACATTGGTCAATTGGGCATGCGAGACGGGCTGGCAGCTTAGCAATCTTAAAGCAGGGCTGCTACTTGTTGCGATCTCTGACACTGACACACTAATTGAACTGTACACCATGCTGTCATGTAATGTACAAAACCTAATCCTACATTTCATTTTTGGACACCAAATTAAAGCAAGAACAACTCCACAAGTTTTCAAAAATCGACCAGCACTTCTGCCCAATTAACTTTTTTCATTAAAACAGCACCACAAATCAAGTGGTTTGAGGTATTTCAGTAACACATCACAAAAGACAGCCAACAAAACTGACTTCTGCGGCTGTAAGTCGTCAACTACTGGTCTTTCTGCTCAGTCTTAAGACGAGCTTACACCTTTGGGGAGTCCTTTGATTTGATTATTTTGTGAAGCTGTTTTGGGGTAATTAAATCAGCATCAGACGGCAAACAATAGAACTTTAGGTCGTTGACATTCTGGGGTACATCTTGAAGGTTGCTACAGGCGATCTTCCAAGATCAGCAGGAGGGGTGCATTTCTTAATTGAAGTTACAGCTTTAACCTTGCTCCGACGAGATTTTCCAAGCCTAGATTTCGCTGCCGAGGATGGTGGAAAAGAAATTCATTCATGGAGTACTGGTCTAGGGACAATTACTCCGTCTCCGACGTGAGTTTGTCAAGGAGGGCCAGCGCTGTTCTCCCGTCTCGCTGACTCCCAGTCCCTCCCTCCTCCGCTCGCTGAAATCTAGCATAAGAACAAAAAATCCGGCAGGGGAGGGGGGTTGATACGTCGAAGCTGAAAACGAGAGGCGAACCCAGGAAAGGAGAGTGTTTTGTGTACGAGACTTTCCCCCCCTTCGTGTCGAAAAGGAGGGGGAAAAGTCAACCATCCAAAGGGTTTGAAAAACTGAAAAATTTATCGGGACTTCGAGGGGAGAACTCAATCATTTGTGGAATTACTGTTATATTTTTAATTCGTGAAATATGGCCGAGAACGTTCTGGACTCTGGCCCGCCTTCAGCCAAGAGGCCTAAACTCTCCTCTCCGGCACTTTCCGTCTCCGCCAGTGATGGAAACGGTAAATATACCCTTTTAAGTTACTTATTTAAGCTCGTATGTCTTTTTTGTGCGTTTAAAAGTCCGCCATTTGCCTGTATATGCTCGTCTAGGAACAGGAGACTCCTGCGGTTAATTGCCTTTATCGTTTTCCGTGGCCAGCTTGTGCTTGCGGGACTCCCAGTCCTCGCTAGCCTCCAAAGCTATTAGCTTGCTAGCCAAGTTACCTGAACGCTGACTCCTGGGGATTTTTTCCATTTTCGGTTTCATCTGTTGGATGGGGGTATTATTGTGAATTTCACAATTGTACATCATTTGTCCGTGACTCCCCAATGTGTAAGACTTATCACTACAGTTGTACCGGTGGTTCCGTGTATCGGTTGCAGCTGACAAAGGCAGTAATTTCAGTGGAGATAATGCTAAAGACAGCGCTGACTATAGCTTTCGTAGCGTTGGCTAGCGCGCTAGCTCGGTGCCCAGATGAGTGTCTGATGGCTAACGGTTGTGTAATGTTGTCAGTCAAGCCCCCGTCACTTCACGTTAGAATAAAGCCGCTTTCACACCGGACGCGAAACGAATTTTTCGCACTACAGATTACATTCAAAGTCAATGCCGCGTCTTTGCATTGACTTTGAGTGTGATCTGTCGTGCGAAAAATTCGTTTCGCGTCCGGTGTGAAAGCCGCTTAACTGTGAGAAAACGTTAGGCAGAATACTCGTTGATGATAAGAAATCTTTTATTTACTAGCTAGGTGGCTGACTAACTTGGGAAATCGCTGAATATTAAAGATGGCGAGAACTTGTGCGCTGTCTTCAAACTTGGCGAATTGCAGCATATAGCTGGTTAACACAAGCACATCCGTTCTGTTACCCCGCTTAAATTATTGGTAATCTCTGTTTGTCGTGCCTTCATCGTTTTGTCATTTTTTTAAAATCCAAAACTGCGACTATAGGAATAAATATTTCTTTGGTGGCCCAGCATTTGGCGTAGGGCTAATCTGCTGAAAACATTCTGCTGAAAAACTACAACCATCTATACTTTTCTTCATAATTTCTTTATTTTTTAATATATTGTGATGAAATTTTCACCCGTTAGTCTTAAGATGTATATCTATCAATATCTAGTTGAGTTGATGGTGGGGGAAAAAAGAATTAGTAAGCGAATTTTCAGCAGAATGTTTTTAGCAGATTAGCCCTACCCCAGCGTGGGCCACAGCTACTTCGTTAGGTAGCTTGCTAGCTGGTTAGCCAGATCGCAAGCAATGCTCAGCTGCTACAGGGCCATGGTTGGCTAGTGAGCGCTGCTCAGCATTGCCATTGTTGGTTTTTTGTGTTGGAGTCAGCTGAGGCTTCACCAAAAAAAAAAAAAAAAAAAAAAAAATTTTTTGCTTGTTGATGTTAAGTGTCGTGCTACTTGGTTGAACAGTTTGGTCTGTCGGCCGTTGAAACCCAAAAGTCGAGCTATAATGTCACGGTCATGGATTTGGAGTTTGATCTCGATTTGTTTTTTGGGGTATATAGCGCAGTCTATGAAGTTAGCAGATGTGTCGATCCGCTCGCTGAGTGTTTCGGACATTTTTCATTGTATCCCGGTCCTATTGTTCCCTGCTGGATAGAAACTGGAGGACTCCCGTCACGGAGACTTTCATATTTTGAACTCTGGTTGAAAGTGCAGTCTTGATCTTCAAAAAGTAATTTTCAGCCTTGAAAGTGATTTCTCTCTGTTCACGAGCTGGTAAACGAAGCTGCGAAGTCATTTAGTCAGTAAACTGACTTTCTCACGGCTGGGAAAAGTGACTAATAAGTTGAGTGTGTGGTTGAATCAGGCTTTCAAATGTGTTGAGGCCGTTGAGTTTCGAGTTGTTTCGAATGAAAAACTTGAATGCATCTGCAATTGCATGCCTGCCTCCGTCAATTGTGTTGCGTTTATGTGCGAATCCTGAAGGTGCATTCGCTCTTGAACTAAGGTCCGGTGTACTGCGCATTCCGAGACTTGATCATCTAGTGACATCTGTTTGACGGTTGTCTCTCTGGCATTTATCCCTTCCTGTTGAACACTGGACCGCGGACAAGATTAAAGTGTGGGTGTAAACTGCTGAAAATCATTCATGAAATCACGGAGCGGTCGTGAGGTTGGGGGGAAAAAAAAATCTGCCATTAGAGGTTTCTAATCACTGTTCTTCCTCATTGCTTCCTATAAAGCCAAAATGATCTATAATTTTGCCCCACGTATTTAAATGGTACTTGATTTTAGCCACAGTCAAAATGGCTCCATTTTTTGGGGGGGGGATTCCTGCCTTTATCTATTCATATTGAGCCCAGGCTACAAGTAAAGTCAAACCCATTTGAGTTTCTTGAACGCTTTGATTATAGGTTTGTGAATTTTGTGTAGTCTCCATTATGTCGCCAGATTGACAGCAAAAAAAACAAAAAAATTAACTTTGTCCATTTACTAATTAAATTAATATCATGGAATTTAATGCATGAAATATTGTTGTTCAGGTGGTTGAAATGCAGAGGTGCCCAGAGTTTCATTTACTTGGACTGTAGGCATTTTTAATTTTTTCATGGTTTGAATAAACTTGGCTGATGCAGGTTTCGCAAGAAGGAAGACTGATTTAGCAATGGAGTTGAGATTAAGGATTTTTTTAAAGTAAAGTATGATGTGATGGTTTTTTTTTTTCTTAAGTATGGAGCAAGAGCAGATCTGTATTGCCTCTTGATCCAAAGCCATTGTGGGTTTTGTTGATTGAAAACTTTTCATTAGATATCACTTAAATCTATCCAGCTTGTTTTGCTGCATATTTGTTGATTGCCTCTTACAGACTTTCTTGCAAAGTTTTTAAATTGGAGCTAACAACCGTGGCTTTCGGAAGTTAGCCTGAAGCACTTTTTGGGAACCTCTGTTCCAATTTGGAAATATTCAGTGAAATGATTCTGCCTTTGAGAGAGCTTTGTATCTGTCTGGTAGTGGAGTTTTAGCTGTTATTGTTGCTATTTGTGGAGCGTAGTGTGCTCCATTCTTTATTTATCAGAATTAGCTCAAAGTGCGATAATTAGGCTGTGTAAAACTTACGAGGAAAGATGGTATTTCACAAGGAAATGGATAACGGGTGTCGAGTTTTGGGGTGTGGGACTGGAGGTGTCAAGGGCTGGAGAATCGCAGTCACCTGTGTCTGAAGTGCTGCTGCACTCTTACACTGTTGGTGTGTTTCGCTTTAGTTTCATCCACCGAGATCCGTTCCTATTCTTGGTTTTTACTCCAGCCTCTGCCCTTTAATTTCATAATTAGCAGAACCATGTATGTAATCTCACATTTTGGCTGCATTTCTTGAAATGACCACTGAAGACTGTTCTTGTGTCCCAAAATGATGCATTTTACTGTGATCTAACCTATCCCGTGTTTGTTTGCATAGCCAGTTAGCTCATTTAGTCTGCGTAATTGGTGGAAACTAAATCTTTCACACAAATTGGCCCTGCATACACACCAGCCTGCTCACACACCTGCATCGCCCGCTCCTGATGTAGTGTCTTCGGTGTCCCAGGTCAATGTTCTTGACTCACCTCTGACCATTTTGCCTGTGTTTGTGTGTTTACATTGTGAGCACGTGTCTCTATTTACATCTGTGAGGGTCTGCATTTCTGTGTGTGTGTGTGTGTGTGTGTGTGTGTGTGTGTGTGTGTGTTTACATGCATGTGTATGTCTGTTAGTGTCTGTGTTTACCGGCTTGTTGTGAGCATGTCCTCCTGTGTGTGTGTGTGTGTGTTTACATGTATGTGAGTTTGTGTGGCCTTGTGAGTGTGTGTGTTAAATGTGTGTGAACATGTGTGCTTTGTTGATGCAAGTTGTGTCTGACCGCTAGGGTAATCCTGTACTAATGAGTATATACTGCTCTGTGACAACCTTCTTTGTCTTGGTCTGTAATTGTTATTTTGTGATTGTCTGCATGGTATGTAAGATATCTGTATTCTACTGCCAGAAGGATAACAGGATCATTGATTTAATTTTTTTTTTTTTTTTTTTTTTTTTTTTTTAATTTAGTGTTTTACTACAATAGGTGTTCCTCTGCATGGTATATCACAACACCACAGATCTTAGATGATTCCAGATGTTTGCACTCTGAAGGAGGGGACTTGGCTTGTGCACTGTGACCTTGATGAAACTACTCCTTTTCATTTTTTGAAGTGTGCAAACTCGCAGGGATGTGAGTGTGGGTGTTTTTATAGTGCACTTATTGCTGTAGATTGGTCAAGTGAAATGCATAGCCCACTTAAATCTATGCCTTCAAATAAGTATACATTTAGGCTACGTGAATTGTGCGTTATTTACCCCTTCGAAAATGATTTTAATAAGATTGTCTTCGTCATGTCTGTCCGTCCGTCCATCTGTGCGTGTGTCCGTGACAAACTTGCAAAATGCGAATGTGTGGTGCAGTACCTGTTTGTAGTTGTTGAAACAAACTTGCGCCAAGCAGGTCTTAAGTGCTGGTGCAAGTTATCTTCATATATTGTGAGTTCTTTTTTTGTATTTGTTTCCATGACATGGTTAATTTTTATCGTCACATCCTCATTGTCATGAATATTGGGTGATCCCACACTGGCTAATTTGGTGAAGTCTTCACTTAAATGGACTCTTGAAGTCTGCAGAAACCCCTTGCAGACTTGATTAATTGTTCAATTGGGCTGCCTTTGATACTATGAACTTGCCTGTTAAGTCTGTCGGTCAGCAATTTGCAGTGCCGACTAGATATGGGAATTTGGATTCAGGCTTTGATGGTTCTAATGTCTAAGGCCGTTCCAGGTCGCTCTCCTGTTGATACGATGGTCTTTAATGGCTCAGACCGATGTACACTGAGCGTGCCATGTTCATGGTTGTTATAAGCATCGGGGCTGTACCTGTTAACAGGTTTCAGTGGATGTGTTTTTATACTTGGAAACACAGCATTCATGGTCTTGGTTAAAAGCTTGTCCTCCTATTAATACCATTATCTGAGGCTGGAGATCAAATACACTCAAGAGTCATTGACTATTAAAACCAGTATGCCCCTTTAATTCATTGGTCTTGAGGCTGTTTTCAAGTGCTGCTTCACAGTCCATAGCCTCATCCAAATCTGTGCACCGGCCTACTATTAAGGGTTTACGCTGCATACTAAGTAAGATAGTATAGTGTGCGGATTTAGATTTGTGGCCCAGTGGATGCAGAGTGCAATAGTGTGGAAGGAAAAGTGGCCTGAGATGATTGACAGGTGTGGCGTTGCCAGGGAGACGTGATCTATTCAGACAAGTCTGTTTCGTGTGTCTGTGGCAAAGCCACTATAAGGCCCTTCGCTTCCTGATCGGCGAGGTCAGTTTAGATTTCTGTGGAATGATCACTTTTCTGTATCTCAAACTACCTCAGCCAGCTGTACATTAACCCCATAAAATCAATAGACGTGTATGTGGGTCGTCTAACGCAGCTGCTGCATTCAAACCTGCGGAACTTCAGGCCTATTTTGAATTCTAGTGGAGATTCGAAGGATTCCAGCAATCCCAAAAATGCCCTGCTGAATTACAGGGAAATGTGTATGAAATGATGTTCAAGATGTGGGTATAAAGTCTGTGGCCATAAAAAAAACATGGCGTCCTAGGTTTGAATATTTTCTCAGTTTAAGTGTGATGTAGCTTCAGTGAAGCCCTGCAACCGGCAGATATAGAATATGCTTGTGCCATGGTCCTACAATATGAAAAATGTGCTTTTTCTGTCAATGAACCTACAGGCAAAACTTGTGAGGAAAATTAGACTGAAGGGGTTAAGTTATCTAATCTGTGGACAGTAATACTTTGGCTTTTGCATGGACAGTGTTTGACACCATTTGTCAGTTCTGGACGTGCCATCCAGCTGGGGTTTTTTTTTTTTTTTTGCTTTAAAATGTTCAGGTATGATTGGTATAGAACCGTATCACTGGCTGAGGTATCGAGGACCTCCATGTTGTATGGAGCTGGTGGATCATCTCACTTGGGTGGCTTGCAGTCATGGGAATTGAAGACTGGTGTTCGGCATCGAAAGACTGTTCTCTATCCTAGCTACCCGTGGCTTTGTGCAGCCCCTGGCTTTTTCCAGCCCAATTCGTCATACACAACGGTCCAAATCGACCTGCTTATTGTTAACCGCTTTGGTTAAGTGTCGGCCGAACAAGTTTCCTGAAACATGATGACTTGCACTCCACTAGCAGAGCGCCGCTCGCTGATTTGAATGCGCTTTTCCTCAGAGGTAAAATGCTATTTGTCATGTTGCTGTGGCGTTGAACACGATCATCGCCAGCAGGAAATGGAGGACTCCGCGTTTTGTGTTCTTCTCTTCAGTCGAGAAAATGGTGCCCCTTTGTGCTTGACCCCCTTAATCTTCATAATGGCTTTGAGCACCGCGGTGTCCTAAGGGCATCCAGCACAATTATACACGGTCCATTTTTCCCCCCAGCTTAAGAAATTCATCGCACCCTTTTCTCTCTGTGTGTAGCCCAGGCTGCTGTGAGCCATTTCAATTCCTTGCAGTGTAATCCTCACTGCCTTAGCTGCTGTGCTTTTTGTTAAGGTGGATTCACATACGGCAGGTTGCCGAGTTGTCTGTAAAAGCATTCACCATAAACCACAAGATCAAACTGTATTCTTACTGCTTGCTCCACGGTAGAGGGATCGGGCTGATTTTGGGTCCGTTTTGCCCCAGCTGACTGTTCTGGGGGCAGGGGCAGGGGTGCTGGTCTGAACCGATTATTAACTTAAATCATCCTGTACGGAGAGGAGTTTACTGACAGAATCTTAACCCCCCCAGATTGGATTGGAGTCGCCCTGGTGTTGAACAGAAACCATTTGTTATTTTGGTGAATCTGTGTCAAATCACGAAGGCCTGACATCTGACACTCTCCATTTAAGATGATGCTGAAATTATCCCAGATGGTGTACACTGATTATAGTGCTTTTTTTTTTTTTTTTTTGCAAAAATGTTTGTTAATTTATCTGGGCCAAGTTGGCTGTTTTGACTGCGCATGTTTTTTTTTTTTTTTTTTTTTTTTTAATGACTTGAAAATTGTGATTGATATGGACCAGACTTAGCAGTTGTACTTAATAAGGAACGAGGAATCCAAATCTAATTAAGGTTTGCAAATCCTGTGAGGCAGACATCCCTGTTAGGAGTGTCACACTGTAGTCCTCTGGGGGTGTAGCATCTTTTAGATATTTTGTAATTTATTTTTATTCGACAGCCAGTTAAAGGGACTATGTCGGCCGGGGCGCATGCGCGTGACGAAGCGAAAAACTTGAAAATGTTAGGCGAACTATTTCAAGTTCATAGGAGATGTAAGGTGTAAGCGTTTCAATCTGTTTATATTGCGTTCATCCGTGAAGTTTATTGAAATTTTTACCAAAAACGATCTTTATTGATCGTAGAGCCTATTCGTAGCATCAGTTTGTCATAGTTTGGGTTTTTGTAGCAATATTATTGCTTTTAAATCAGCCTGCGTTGATTGTTTTGTCGTCCTATGGCGGCCGTAGAACTGGAAGCGGTCGCAAAAGGATCTATGACCGCTGCATGTCAGACAAAACGTTGCGACAAACAGGTTCTGCGATCATTAAAAACAGTTGCTAGATAAAAATTCCCCAGACTTCTCAAGGATGCACTCAATGCAAACAGATTGAAACTCCACCGCGAATTCACCAGTTTACCTTACTCGCCCTTTCAGTGTGTTTTTGCCCAGAGAAATATGGATGGATAGTATAATTTATTCTCTGTGGGTTTCGGCAAAGATAAATGCGCTTACTCTAGCAAATCTGCGTTTGCTGGCGATCTGTGTTTAAAACGGCGACGAAGGTACGCTTTACACACGTACTAATAAGCTAGGGGTTTGTATTTCTGCTCCCTTGATATCGCACTGCATGTATGAACGTGTTTATCGACTGGACTCTACTACACATGTGCCCTAGCTGACATAGTCCCTTTAAGGTGTGTGGGCCAATAAGGTGTGTGGGCTTATTAGCCAATCAGTGGCCGAAATCAGTCATTTGAGCTGAAATGCTTTGAAAACCTGCAGATGCTCTGGCCCTGCTGCGCTGGAGTTCCGCAGCCCTGGCATTAGCCTGGTATTCTCGGCCCCAGTCTGCATTTCTCCCTCTCCTGTTGGGTTTTGTCGTTGGTCTGAAGCCGTTTTAACATGAAACTTGAGGCATTTCCAGATTAAAGTGGTTTTCCTCCACGGTGCCAGGATCTGCTATTTCTTGGTCCTCTGGCCATATATTGCTCGCTAGCACCGCTGCGTTTGGCTCCAGGTTTGGATGACTGTCCCCACCGTCTCCTGCGCAGTTATTACTGACATGGAAGATGCTGCTCCAGATGTTCGGCACTAAGAAACTGCACCTCCGTGTTCCGGAATCTTCTTCACCAAGCTCCCTGGAAGTCAGCAGCTGACGTCACAGTGACTTAGAACATGTGTTTCTTCAGTCTGTGGTTCTGACAGTAGTCTCCCGTAGGGAAAGGCCGTATGTTAGATCAGATCCCATGATCATTCTGGGTTGATGAGGTTAGGCTGGGTATCTACCCCATACCCTGTCCAAGCAATCCTCGACTGATATTAATGTTGTGGCTGCTTTTCATTAAAATACGGGTGTTACTCTTTGCCATTTTACGAGTTGATTTTCTTCCAGCTATGCAGTACCACTTGGCAATTTTTTTTGAATGAATAAACCAAAAAATTAGAAAACATAGTTAGCAATGCTAAAGTACCCTCGGCCGTATGGGCATAAGACAAGGAATGACAACATATAAAGGGTTTTTTTAATGTATGCCTATGTAACACAATGCGTTTAATACTTTCGGGCTTGAAAGAAGTTTCAAGAGTCGAAAGGAAGACCGCGGTAATTGTCCAATTTCATGTAGGACCTGGCAGGTTATATGGAAAGTGTGGAACAGGACAGCTGGGACTTTACATCGTTTGGCATTCAGAATATGAAGTCTGACATGATGCGCAGTCATTGAAGTTCGATATTATGTTGAAGGTGACTGAACAGTTTGGTTGATAATTTTGCTACATCAAATTGTTATTAGAAGGTATTTAAGAGCCAGTTTTTATAGGAGTCAGGCAGATTTCTATTAGAGGGTGATTCATGACCCCTTCGGATTTGTCCAAAATTTTTTTTATTGATATATGTTAGAAACAAACAAAAATCATATTTTCTATCCTTCTTAGGGTCTGTTTTTTTTTTTTTTTTTTTTTTTTTTTTTTTTAGGGGGTCCGAGAATATCGGGGGCAAAATCACTAAAATTAGGTTTTTGAATGCTTGTATTTCTGCGCGCCCTAAGTGAGCCAAATTGATTTCCATTTGTGCAAATCTATCTGGTATGGTATAATGCGAAAATTTTGGCGGCTGACTTAGGGCGCAGCCCATAGGTGGCGCTGCAAATCTCTACTTTTTGTATTTATGCACACTTTCCCAGGGGTTGTGTGGCTTGCGCCCTAAGTCAGCCAAGGTATTTTATACATGTCATGATAGATCAGCACCTCTTACTTGGATTTGGATGAAAATTACGGCGGCTGACTTAGGGCGCACAAGTATAGGGGGCGCTTTTTGCTGCCGAAAGGTGAAATTACCACATTTTCGCGCAGCGATTTCTCCATGCGCCCTAAGTCAAAATTAATGAAATATGGCTCACGTTGTCACTGAGCATCTCTAGTGTCAGTGGTAAAGAGAGTTCTGTGGCTGGTTTCGGTATTAACCCTTTTTGCACTATTTTTGTTAGGCCACTTCACGAAAAAGCCAAATATGGTAAACTGGGAACTTTCTCCGATTTTCATGAAACTTGCAGAATTTGCCTCCTTTACTTTTTGAGATATAAGGTTATTTGAAAGTGCTACTTTTTGCAGTTTAGTTCCAATTTTGCCACCAAGTGGCGGCCTATAAACAAAGTGGCTTGCCACACTGCACTCAAACTAACAGAACACCTTTCTCCCAGTTAAGGAATGATTCATGTCCTCCAACTTGATTATCCAGTGAGTACACCTTATGAATTTGACATGGCTACCCCAAAAAATGTCATGGTAGTGCAAAGGTGTAATGAAAGTAACACTGTTCAGAAACAATGTGACCTTTTGACCCCATTAACCAGGTGAAGGTCATCCACCTTTAATGTTTTGCAAGCTGATTATCCAGAACATACACGCTGTAAATTTTACGCGGCTACAACAAAAATAGTGGATGTAATCAAGGAAATGGTGTTTACAAAGAATGTGACCTTTTTACCCCTTGAAGTAGGTCAAGGTTACCCATCTTCGAACTTGCCCAAGCTATATGTCCCAAGAACAGTCCCTGTGAATTTCATTACCCTGACATTAATAGGAAAGGAGTTATTGTGTACACAGACGGACGGACGCAAGGTCTTCGCAGTACCCGATGGCCATATTTTGGCCTCGGGTAAAAATGTAACAATTCAATCAAATGTTCAATATTTTTGTATTAACTGTTGATTAATAATATCTGTGGTTGGAATAAAGACTTTAGCAGGTGTCGCTCCACTGGTTAGCTATTGGTGACAGAAATGTCTTTATATGGGGGAAGGGTTAATTATGGTTTTGGCAGTTAACAAGTTATAGTTTTAAAATGCGGGAGCATAATTCTGCTGTGTGCCCGCTGTAGATACGGTTGAAGCCAGCTCGCTCCATTGGGTATAAAAAGCGGCTCTGAGCTGGCAGTGCATGACACGGATATTTACGAGGGAGAAGAGTTGCACTTCACACCGGCAACGTGTGAGGCAATGCTGATAATTTTGTAACGGTGTTCATCTTTCACGCGACTAAGCTACGTCATGCAAGGACAGCCAAATTGTTCCCTCCACTCATAAAATAAGTTCAGATATCCCTCGCAATATCCTGCCATACTACTTACGTCGTGTCTGCGCTAAACTTGTTGAGTGGGTGGATTCTCTAATGGACCTTTTACTTGACTGTAGAACAACTTCAGGATCCCTGCAGCACGATTCATAATTCCAAATTGGGGAGAACGTGTTCCGTGAATTCATGCGGTGGGTCCAGTGGCTCTACATGCAGTTCAGTTGTCAGCCATATAAATGGACGTGTGTCCTCCTGTAATAACGAGACACATAGCATTCGAGGCACTGTTTTATCATCATGCATTGGAGCATTATTTTTGTATTTCTGCTGAAATACAAGCTGAAGCACATCTTCTCGGGTGCAAGATACCTTTGATGATGCCTAAAATACATGGAAATGCTTTTTTTTTTTTTTTGAATACCGTATATGACCATTTAGTTGCCCGGCCGTTTATTTCGCAAAATCGACTTGGACCCCTGGCGTTTTTAAGAACCAGGCGCGTATTTGCTACAGGCCATTGTTTATTTTTGCACCGACCTGCACCAGGCCAGTTCGGCTTTCCTGCACAGTTATAAACTGGCTGAATGTAACCGTTAAATTAACGCATTGTCTCCTTGTCATTTTAACTGTAAGTGGAGTCCTGCACGCATTTAACTGTGGTTTACACTGAACATGCACTGAACTCCGTGGTAAACTTGTTGTAAAATTACATTTACAATAACTAGCAAAAAGGTGCCAGTTAAATTACCTGGCAAAAAAGGCTTCAGTTTATTTGTTTATTATTAACAATGTATTCGCGGAAACTGAAACTGGCGCGGTTTCATTTACATACTTAAGTTTTGAGACTTCTATATTGATCCCAGTTGGGGCAACACGCAATATCATCCTGTTATCCATCGTCTCAGGGCAAAGACGGACTAAATGAAGACAACAAGTAGGTATGAACACTTCAGAATGAAGTTGTTCCGATCTTAATACACAAAGGATGCATATAAATTCATATATGCATATAACGACTAGTTTCTTCTAGGTAGAGACCTGAGTCAGACTCGCAAGCGCAGCTGAATGCGAACGCTTTTTCTTTGAACGAAACGAAAACGTAGGCAACTGAGCGAATATATAAAGGGTAAGGCAATCGTAGAGCTTATTCCTTAGCTTTGCCGAATAATGGAGCTTAAATATTGTTGACTTACAATTCCTTATTCGTGTCCTTTTTTTAAGTACGAAAAGATAAGAAGAACACGGAAAACAAGTCCCCCACCCAAAAAAATAATAATTGTCGACACCTACTGTTTACATGCATCTCATTGGACATTTATACAAACACAAGATTCTGCCGGGTGCGCTTTGGTCCAGCCAATGACGTTGTCCACTCTAGTTTTTTTTATATCTCTGTGCCAAAGACCGTCTGCTATTTTTTTTTCTCCCACATCTTCATTGACATCAGATACACATACAAAGACGAACCGTAGCTTGTTTTAGCGTCTGTGTTACCGCAACACGGGGTAACACAGACGTTTGTTTACAATAGTGCAAATAATCGCCCGGGCGTTTCATTGAACCCCGGGCGTTTCATTGAACCGGCGTTTAATACGCAAAATGAGGTCGGACCCCCGGCGGCTTTTTGCACACGGCCGCGTATTTGCACACGGGCGATTATTTGGTCATATACGGTAACTTTAAAATTGTGAATGATATGGACCATCCTTAGCAGTTGTACTTATTAAGGAATAAGGAATCCAAATCGAATTGGTTAAGGTTTGCAAATCCTGTAGTGTGCACCAGCAGGGCCAAAATTGGCACCAGCCACCAGCCAAATGCTGGTAAAATATGCTGGTGGCTGGTAGATTTGCTTCACTCACCACTGTCACCAGCCAAAAAAATTATGGTAACCTATTAAGTGGCTGGTAAAATTTGAACATTCATAGGCCATAGGCGAACATTCACTCATAAGCACATCTCCTTGGGTGCAAGATACCTTTGAGGATGCCTAAAATGTGTGGAAATGCTTTTTGGAGGATGGGGAAATTGAGATGGTATTCACACCACTGGGTGGCACAGTTGAAGACTGCCTTTGCCTGGGATTTTCTTGGGTTGTCATTCCCGAGTCATGAGTTTTGTGTCCTTATGTACTTTGTCCCTGTAAATGATATAATTTTTTTATTGAGTTGGGCATTGCGTTGTGGTGCCTGAGAGTGAATATAATTAGCCAGTAGCCAATGGCTTCTGTGATGTCCTCTTGTCAGCCTATCAGTGCTGCTGAATTCGGCCCAGATAATGGTAGGCTCTATCAGTGCGTCCCAAATCAGTTCAGATAACTGTATCACCCTATCAGTGCTGCTGAAATTCGTTCAGATAAGTGTATCAGCCTATCGGTGCAGCCAAAATCACTTCAGGTAGGCTGAGAGTTTTCAGTGCCACCGAAATCAGTTCACTGAACCGTATCGGCCCATCAGCCGAAATCCGTTCAGATACTGGTCTGATATGTGCTTTCCAGGCAGTTCTTTCTGAATGCGCTTGCGCGTTTTCAAGATGAGAGAAAACTGTGCTGTTCAACAGTGACATCAGTTAGCAGATGTGCTCAAACATGTTTTGTCCAGTTGATGAAAATCAGTTTTCAAGAACATGTTCTGAAAACGGGCGGCACAGCAGTGCATTGGGCCGCGTGCTCGCCTCTCATCTAGGAGGTTGTGGGTTTCTGTTCGCCCTGGGGTGTGTGTTTGTGTGTGTGTGTGTGTGTGTGTGTTTACACCGGCCTCTCCTGTTTGCTCCCACAGTACCAAAGACACGTCAGGCTACACTGGGGACTGTAAACTGCCTGTAGGAATGAGTGTGTGAGTGATGGTGGGATGGGCGCCGGCCCTTTAATGAGGAAGGAATGGGTTGATGATGGATGGATGCTTGTGTTCTTACATTGGGTTTGTCCTGTGTTTTCTCACCCCTTTACCCTCTCTCTCTCCCCCTCCAGATTTCGGCTCTCTGTTTGACCTGGAGCACGACCTCCCGGATGAGCTCATAAGCTCGTCTGACCTGGGCCTGGCGAACGGGGGTGACCTGAGTCAGCTCCACACCAGCCTGGGCGGGGGCGGCCCCCTCAGCGCTGGGGGCGGGGGCGGTCAGGATGCTGCGGCCAAACACAAGCAGCTCTCCGAGCTCCTGCGGGCTGGTGCCCCGCCCCCTCCACAGGGCGTGGCTGGGGGCCCCCTGGGGCTGCTGGGAAACAGGAAGTCCTCGCCGGGCCCGCCCGGAATGGGGCAACAACAGCTGCTCTCTGCCCAGCAAACCGCCATGATGCCCCAACAGCAGCAGCAGCAGCAGCCGCAGGCCGCCATGATGGGGGGGCTGAACAGGGGTTTGATGGGGCTGCAGAAGGGTAACGGAGTGCCGCAGCACCAGCAGGGCCCCATAGCGGGGCCCATGGTCAATGGCTCCCCCAGGATGGGCTACTCGAACCCGGGGATGGGAGATGGTGCCGCCCTGTTGGCGGAGTCACTGCAGCAGCAGCAGCAGCAGCTCCAGGGGGCTGGTCCTCAGGGGTCACAGCGAGGGCAGCAGCCAGGAGCGCTTAACAAGGTACCTGTCAGAGCCGCGTAGCGCCGTGTGGCTACTGCTTACAGAACAGGGGGGACGTAAAGGATTAATTTAAGGGGCATTGAAGCCAATGGTCAACTTAACCCTTTGTTACATGACCCCTCTTTTCCTCTTTGCCTGTTAAGGGTGGTGGATGGGTTTAGTTACTTTTGTAGCCACTGTGCAACAAAGGGTTAAAAATATGCTGTTGTTATCGTACCCCAATTTGGTTGATTCTGAATAACCCCTAAGAAAACGTCTTGGTGTATATCGTCGGTGTCCGATGAAAACCTCGCTTATGATATCATGGCTATTTTGAAAATTTTCATTTCAGCACTACAAAGAAATTTCCACCACAACTGCTGTGAAAAGCTTGTAACAAATGGACTACTGCATGGAGAGAAAAATGTCAAATGACACAAGCTTGGATCTGCAAAAGGACATTTTTTCGAGGAAAACCTTGTACTGTACAGGATATTAAGTGATTTGTTGATGGAAAAAATAGAGGCTGACTGAAAAAAAGCCTTGGCAAAAGGAGCAACTTTAATTATGAGCATGAGCATGCTCATGCTCGTAATTAAAGTTGCGCCTTTTGCTAAGACTTTTTTGTCCATTTCATTCAGAGTGCGAACCAATCACTCAGCCTCTCTTTTTGTTTACTGGTTTTGACACACCTGAAGAAAACAATCTACATCTTGAGCGCAACAATATTTTTCATTTTTGATGAAAAAATAGAAATGGTTTTCCAAAAAATGACAACTTTTTCT
Source organism: Gymnothorax javanicus (assembly GCA_029692085.1). Taxonomy (NCBI): domain Eukaryota; kingdom Metazoa; phylum Chordata; class Actinopteri; order Anguilliformes; family Muraenidae; genus Gymnothorax; species Gymnothorax javanicus. Next base: position 49,862,550 of record CM056200.1, on the reverse strand, counting down.
TATATTTCACAAAAAATGAAAGCTCCCCCAAATTAGTTCAGAATGAGGAGGTGTCCTGAAAAACTCACAAAATCTGTGTACAAGGCCTTCATCTGACTGACGGTATATTTGGTGAGACCAAGAAACTGCAACAAGAAAAAAATTTGTAAATATGCACCCTTCTTTCCCACACTTTCATCCTTCTGTCTTATGTTGACTACAAATAACAGTAGTAGTGGATGGGGCACTTTTTTTTATTGAATATTGGGATGCACCAGTCATGCGCGCCATTAATGATTGTTTTGAGATTTTCCTTGTGTTCATTTCGCATCCGGGCTTCGTTCTGACTTAGGCTGACTGGTTCTTGTTAATGAGGGGGCAAAATCCTATTTGGAGAGAGCAAGCATTTGCTGTTTGATGAATGAAACTTCTCCCATATGTCTTTCTAAAGAATATCTCTGGTGCATCCTGCCCAGGACATGGGCTTGGGGTTGAAAAGTCGTTCTGCATCTGATTCTCGATCAAAATGCTCGCCAAATTAGATCTGAAATCTGCAATGCAGCATGAATGGATGTGCAAGAGACGTTTTCAGCAAATTATCTTCTGGAAAAGAGTCTATGCAGTTTCCCCAGTTAAAATGATTGTCCCTATTATTTACACATTGTAATAAATTGTCTGGTTTAATTTGAGTGTGACATAAATCCCCTCCCGTTCAGTATAATGTATGAAATATGTGGCATAATGAGATGGGCAGTGGAAAGCTCTGCTTGGGCCAGCAGAGAAAAATTCTGGATTCTACACTTGAAAGTAATTGCCCATGATGCTTTGCGGTAGGCTGTTATATTCACTCTGGATTACATGTTTTCTCACAAATTATGAGGGGTACTCTCATTTGCTTTAGAATTTTATCGTACACTGTCTTGTTGGCCGGGTCTCTCAGTGTAAAGGTGATTCTAAATCTTTGTGAACTGCTGGGTTAATGGTTAATAAAAACGGTAAATTGTGTTTCATTGCCATGATGGTGCCTATCTTGGCAGGACTTAACTGATTTTTTTTTTTTTTTATGCCAACATGTTTTACCTGCTGATTTTCCCCTCCCCCCAACCCTCTTATTCCTTGCAGATGGGCATGATGGGTAATTTGGGCCCCTATTGTGGCCCCTTTGCACAGTCTGCAGGCCAGGGTCTGGGGGTCGCTGGGCTGGGCCCACAGCTCCAGAACAAGGCAGGTCTGCCCAACAGCATGGCCCAGTTCAGCGTGGACAAGAAGAACCAGCCCGTGCCCAGCCTGTCCAACATGGTGAGGAGGAGTTTGAACCACTTCATCGAGCCGCAGTCCGGTCCGGTCTATTCCAGTCAATTCAGCACGCAGAAATCTGCTTGTGCTATTACAAATGCTTGCGCCCTGTTCAAACTTCTCCCTGCAGTAACGTGACATCGGGATGTTCTTGCTCTCCAGAATAAATTTTGGGCTGAGATGACTAATAATGTTCGTGGGGTTTTGTGTGATTTTGGCTCAATGTATTTTTATGTACATGAATAATTTTTATGTACAAAGCTAAATTTGCCGTATTGCCAAATATTGAGCCGTTTCCTGAGGAACTGAGATTGTACCCTATTGTGGTGAAGCTTAAAGCTGCTTTCACACTGGACGCGAAACGAATTTTTCGCATGACAGATTACATTCAAAGTCAGTGCAAAGACGCGAAAACACGGAAACGCGTGTATTCGCGTCTTTGCATTGACTTTGAATGTAATCTCTTGTGCGAAAAATTCGTTTCGCGTCCAGTGTGAAAGCGGCTTTAGGTTCACATTCCCAATGGTGTTACTTTGATGACCCCTCCCCTTTCTGTTTGATTGGCACTTTTTGATGCATGTGCAGTCTCTATTTGTTACCTCTGCCGAGGAGGTTATGTTTTTTATTTTTTCGTTTGTTTCTTATGAGATGAGCGCAGAAAACATTGGTAATTGTGAACGTATTGTCCAATGTCCTGTTTGCACGTTTTTGCCATAGTAAATTTTCAATACTTGCCTTTCGCTGTGTGAAGATATTTCTTGAAAATTTGGTGAAACTGGCATATTTACGAAGTTAAGAGTACAAACTGTGGTAAAACAGAAGTTTAACAGCATATAAACATGTAAATCGGACTAGTCTTCCACTTATGACAGTTCATATTTAAAAAACGCCTTCGGCCATACTTTGTCTTCACGAATACACTGTAGCCATTTTATCTGTTGCTATTTTTAGGACTGTCAGCTTCAATTTGAGGGTGGAGACATTTATATTGAATGTTGTAGAACCTTAAAATGGTAGCAGGTCAAAACTGTTGCTGTCCAAATACTTAGTAATGTCTGTAAATGTGCCTTCTTTATTGAGGAGCAATGATTAGTCGATTTAACAAAATCCCTTATCTGCTTTTGATAATCAATTAAACATGTTAGTCATTTTTCGAGCAAAAAATGTCTCATTTTCTGGTTTCAGGCTCTTTAACGGCAAGGATTTGTTGCTTTTCTTTGTCGTTTATGATGGTAACTGAGTTGCTCTTTGGACTGTGGACTGTGGATTTGACAATTTGAAGATGTTGCGTAGGGCTCTGGTAAAATGACGAGCATTTTTCTGAATTTTTTGACATTTTAGAGACCAAGTGATTAATCGGTTAATCGTGAAAGTAATCGACATATTAATCGATAAGGAAAATAATTGGTTGCAGCCCTATGTCCTTCTCTGGCTGGGTCCTATAGCTGATGTCCTGGTGTCTCTCTCTCTCTTGCTGCCCCTCCCTCAGGGCTCTCCGCAGGGCTCAGCCACGATGCCCGGAGTCACTGCCCCAGGAGGGCCGGGAGGACTGATCTCCAGCCCCCAGGGCGGCCTGGGCTCCGGCCCCACAGCTGGGGCAGGGACGGCGCCCCCTACGGCCGACCCGGAGAAGCGCAAGCTGATCCAGCAGCAGCTGGTGCTCCTGCTGCACGCCCACAAGTGCCAGCGGCGCGAGCAGGCCAACGGGGAGGTGCGCCCGTGCACCCTGCCCCACTGCCGCACCATGAAGAACGTCCTCAACCACATGACCCACTGCCAGGCTGGCAAGAACTGCCAGGGTGAGACGCAACGCCCTGCCGCTGAGTAACGAGTCACCATTAGATGGTCCTCGTAAATGGCGTGGAAGTTTGGCCCATATTGGTTTTGGTGCTGGCAGTCAAAGCCAGTTGCAGGGGTCATCAAATCACGGTCCTCGAGGTCCTAGCTTATAGCTTTCCACCATCCCTTTACCTGGGGGACGGAAGTAAAGGCAGTCTGGCCCATTATTAGCACTCATTGTTCAGTTACCTGCAAGAAAAGAAAATAAGGATTGGATTTGGAGTTGAGGTCCAAATTTTAGCGGTTAAGGTGATCCATTGACCGCAACTCAGAAGGATGGTAGTTCAAGCCCCATTGTAGATCCCATTGGATCACTGCAACTGCTCATGGCTCTTGAGCCAGGCCCTTAACCCCTCACTGCCTCTGGGGCTGGTCCCTGCTAAGTCCATTCAGCGGCAAATTGCTTTGGACAAAAATGTCCGTTAAATCCCTGTCATTTCTGCAAAATCCTCTGCACAAACATTATGCTTTTCATTAGACCGGGAAATTCTACCCGTTCTGAGTAAATTTCCCCGCTGAAAAATATGATTAATTGACAGAAATTTCAGAAAGGCTAATTTTGCGCTTACTTTCCTCCCCCAACCTCAGTTGGTCTGTTATCCATCAGTGTTAATGCTGGTTGGAACTTCTATCATTTTGCGGGAGGTCGTCTAATGGCATGCTGATCACGCGATCACACCCTGTCTGGAACCCTGATCTGTGTGCATTTGTTTCACAGCAACGAATATTCTTTGCTGTCCATTTCACTTTGCATAGTTTCTAGTCTTGATAGTTCATGTCTTTCCAGAAGGTGCAGCGAATTAAGTTTTGGGGGGAGCGCATTTTAAGGCATGATTCCTTTTCTCATCTCCAGTGGCGCACTGTGCCTCGTCGCGGCAGATCATCTCTCACTGGAAGAACTGCACGCGGCACGACTGCCCCGTCTGCCTGCCGCTCAAAAACGCTGGCGACAAGAGGAACCAGCAGTGTGAGTGTCTGCCGTTTGTCTGCCTGTGTCTGCCTATGTTTCTCTCTCTGTCTGAGTCTGTCTGTCTCTGTGTCTGTCGGTCTGTCTCTCTGCCTTTCTCTGTCTCTACCTGCCGGTCCGTGTCCCCCTTTTTCCCTGGGGAATGCATTTATAATGTGTGTCCCATAGCTGCTCACAGATCGTCCCCTCTCCCTTCTGTGCTACAAACTCGAAGTTAAGGTTCACCCAAAAATGAAAATTTTGTCATCTCCTCACCCCCATGGGAATTGAAAGGCAGGGGAAGTTTGTTCGTCCATACGATGCACTGGGAGGATGCCAGGACTCTGTAGCAGCCTTCTCCAAAACAGCTTAAGTTAATGGAGACTTGTTCATTAGAGTATTTTGAGTCCAAAAACTGAAAAATGACCTTAAAATTATTCTATGCAGCTCCTGTAGCATAGTCAAAGTTTCCTGAAGCCAAACGATCGCGCTCTGTTTGACGATATTTGGGGCACAATTTGGACTGCACTTGACTGCGGGATCTCCGCTAGCAGAGCATGAATAAACATGAAAACGAGAGGCTGTTTGCGCACAATCATGCACTGCTTTTGAAAACCATGGCTGTTGTGAAGACTTAAGTGAAGTAATGGTGTATTACAGGTGTTTTCCAACTACAGTGCAATCGTTTGGCATCAGGAAACTTGGATTATGCTGCGGGAGATGTATGAAGTAATTTTTTTTTTTTTTTGGCTATTTTTTGGACCCTAAAAAACTAAAGAACAAGTCCCTACAGAATTCAGTTGATTATGAGAAGACTGCTGTGTGGAGTTAGAAACTTAATCTTTGTTTCAGCTGGCATTGGGTGAAGTAGATGATGATTATGTCAATTTCATTTTTGGGTGAATAGCTCCTTTAAACAAATTTTCCAGTTTTTTCAAAGGCTGTTAGTGAGTCAATTTTCTGTTATTTGAGCCATAAACTGGAGGCAAACAGGATTAATTTAGAATTGGAATTCAAACTTGGCACTGATTGAGACCATCTTAATGTCTGCACTGTAATTAGCACGAGAGTATCTTTCAGATTTTACCCTGCCAAGCTACATTATGCACGCCCAATTTGGCTGGGCCTGTCATTGCTGTAACCCTGTCCCATCTCCTCAGGACTGTCTGTCACTTTGAAAGGATCCCTGCTAGCACAGGCGTCCTTCCAAATTGGAGCGGTCAGTTCTCGGCTGCTACTTCCTACCGTACTGCTGCAAACTTCTGTCTGTTGATTTTACTGTGAGCAGAACCCCATCCATTCTTTATGGAAAATTGATGTCATGCAATACATAGTGTCAGTGTGTCGATGAAATGGTAAACTGGTAAGTTTACTGTATGCACATTCATATTTGTCCTCTGCTAAAAGTTATTGGTCATCTTTTTGGTCCAATTGTTACTACTAGCATTTAAAATGGTAAGGAGCTGTGCAGGAAATGGTGCAGGCTTGTTGATTCTGGTGGGAGCCGTGTTGTGTCTTTGAGCACACACTGGTGTGGGACACTGTTCTTGTGTATGTCATGGCCTTGACTGTAGACTTATTTACATAAGTGAATGTACTAATGGGCTGTTGGTGTCTCTCTCTCTCCCCATTTTTCTCCTGTTCACTCTTTCCTTCTCTCTCCACTCTCCTTCACTGTTTTCTCTCTCTCTCTCTCTCTCTCTCTCTCTCTCTCTCTCTCTCTCTCTCTCTCTCTCTCCTTGATGTCTCTTTCTCACCCTTGCACTCTCTTGCCCCCCTCTCTCTCTCTCTCTCTCTCTCTCTGTCCACTGGACTCTCTCTCTCTTTCTCTCTCTCCCTTTCCCTTCTCCCTCTCTCCTTCTCACTCTCCCTCTCTTTCTCTCTGTCCCTTGCGCTCTGTCTTTCTCTCCCCCCACGCTCTCTCTCTCTCTCTCTCTCTCTCTCTCCCCCCCCCTCGCTCCTGCTCTCTTCCCCTCTCTCCCTCTCCCTCCATCCCATCTCTCTGTAGCTCTCCTGGGCAGCGCTAGCGTTGGCTTGAGCAACTCCCTGGGGACCCTCCCAGGGGCTCAGCCCAGCGCCCCCAGTCTGAACCCGGCCGGTGCGATAGACCCCAGCTCCATTGAGCGGGCCTACGCCGCCTTGGGCCTCACCTACCAGGGCACCCAGGCCCAGCCACAGCCTGCCCAGCCTGCGCTGCCAGCCCAGGGCCTGCAGAACCAGCCGGGTATGAGACCTCTCAACGCTATGGGTGAGCACACGGCTGTGATGTCATCACACTGGTGTACTGTGGACAGGAGCTCCATCCGATAAGACTGCATTAATAACAAACAGATGAACTATGCAGGCTGACCGTGCATTTAATCTCTGTATTCAGTGGGCAGGTGGGAAGAACACGCCCTGGACAGTTACCCATTCATGACCTGGATTACACTAGCCAGTCATTCACACACTCACACCTATGGTCAATTTACAGTCTCTAGTTAGCCTGACATGCTTGTCTTTGTACCTGGAGGAAAGCCTTGTGAACTTGAGGGAGAACATGCAAACCCCAGACAGAAAGGCCCCAGGCTGGATTCAAACCCACAACACTCTTGCTGCCAGGCAACAATGCTACCTACTGCACCACTATACTGCCCTAATGCTGACCGTGATGGCTGTGTTTTCTGTCTCCGCATCTGTGATCCATTCACGGCTTATTTTTAATAATAACCTGGGGGTAAAAGCAGCTGCTGGAACACCAACAGACACATTGCGCTGGTGACAGCCAGTGTAGCAGTGGAGCAGAGTTCACATCTGTGTTAAATTTGAGCATTTAGTGAATTATACAGCTCAAATGCATTTTCATATACAATCTAATTATACGGCTTTCCATTTTCTCAAAGCAAATTACATTACGGCGCCTTACTCAGATTTGTAAAATGAATTGGCTCCATTGGGAGTTGAATCTACTGCTTTGGAGTTACAATCCTAATTGCATATATTTCACTGTACTACACTGATGCTCTGTGTGATTGGCTGATTCATGATGTAAGCCGTGCTTTTATGTTACCTGGGTTGCAGCCAGAATGTGTCCGTCAATCACCTTTTTTTTTTTTTTTTTTTTTTTCCTCTTGCTGCGCAAAATCTGCTTTCTGATTGGAGGCGCTCTCCTACTTTTTTATCGAATAAGGAGCTTTAATGACCATTCTATCCTTATGTAACACCCTCACAGTGATACGTAAAGTATGATATGGATACGGTAACAAAGTTGGGTGGTCTTAAGGTTTAAGTCTACAAGAAAGTCTTATGCGCATTAATCCAGTGTGAAATGAATTGGCCTGGGGCCAAACTGGAATGACTGCACAGGTTTGTACTGCGTTATGAGTGTATCATTTACAGTGGGGGTTTGTGAGAACCTACAGATTTGCATTTTCTGCTAGTTAAGTCGGAAAAGTAACCACTTGCCCTGTTTTTCTGGTCCATTTCAACAGCTGGAGGCAGCCCTATGGGCGTCAATGGAGGGGTCGGAGTACAGCCCCAAAACCAGCAGTCAAGCCTTCTACAAGACAATATGCTGCACTCCAACATGAACGTGCAAAAGTACGTCCCGTGCTGCCCCTCCACCTTTTGAGTCCCAGTTTAATATATATATATATATATATATATATATATATATATATATATATATATATATATATATATATATATATGTCATGCCCAAAATTATTCATACCCCTATCAATTTTTGGGTTTTTTCAAGATATTTTTTGACAAATCAAATTTATTGTTGCACAAATGACACAGTAATTTGACATAAGGCTGTAAGAAGTACAGTAAACAATTTTCAAGAAATACATTACTTTTTTGGTATTTTTATTTGACAGATTTACAAAAATGCCATGTCCATTATTCATACCCTTTTCTCAGAAATTGCTGGCAAAGCCTTTATTCACGACTACAGCCTCCAAAGCGCTTCCTGTGGTGAATCACAAGGTGGACACGTTTCCAAAGGGGATTTTGGCCCACTCTTCTTTTGCAAACTTCTCCAGTTCCTTAAGTTTTGAGGGTTTCCTTGCCATGACCTTGAAAAAAGTTCCCTCCCAAGATTCTGAATAGCATTGAGGGCGGTGCTCTGTTCATGCCACTCCAAAACATTCACTCTTTGTCCACTAACCACTTGGGCGGTTTGGCCGTGTGTTTAGGATCATTATCCTGTTGGAAGATCCATTCCTGCCCAAGACCAAGTTATCAGTATATCCTTGATGTTTTTACTGAAATCTGAATATACTGGTTCTGTTTCATAATGCCGTTGACTTTAACAAGGTTTCTGGGCCCATCGCTGAAACCCAGAGCATGATCCTAAACACACGTTTTGACCGTTGGGACCGTGTTTTCGGTTGAACACTTGACCTTTCTTATGCCACTTACACTTCTCCACCCAGACACACAAGAGCTCGTCTAGCCTTCGCAAAACTTACCTGGATGAAGATACAAGCTTCTGGCTGTCAATGTTATGGACAGATGAAACAAAGAAACCTGTTTGGGCACAGAGGCCTTTTGTTTATGACGAAGAAAGGTGAAGCGTTCAAAAGAAAACACAGTCCCAAAAGTCAAACATGGAAACGGGAGAAACCTGGGGTTGATTCACCACAGGAAACCTTTGAGGCTGTTAATGGCACTACTGAAAACAGTATCAGTATATCCAATTTCAGAGAAAAGGGTATGAATAGTTCTGGACATGGCATTTGGGTAAATTGATCTTCCAACAGGAAATGATCCTAAAAAGTAATGCCATTTCTTCAAGAAAAATTGGACAACAAAGTGAACGCGTTTTGTTACAGGCTGATGTCAATCCTTACTGTGTCATTTGAGGCAAGAATAAATTTCATGGCAAGGAAAAAAACCTTAAGGACCTGGAAAAGTTTCAAAAAATTCAAAGGGTATGAATAACCTTGTGATTCACCACAGGAACACGTTTGGAGGCTGTAATCGTGAACACACACACACACACACACACACACACACACACACACACACACACTGGAACACAAAAAGAAATACAGGCTGATGTTGGGTCAAGAATAAATTTGATTTGTCAAAAAATACCAAAAAAACTCAAAAATTGGTAGGGGTATGAATAACTGGACCTGTGTACACACACACACACACACACACACACACACACACACACACACACACACACACACATATACAGTGGAAGTAACGTTATTGTTATTTTAACTGTCGACAACAGAATATTGGAGTTGAAATTTTGGTTAGGATTGTTGTCTTGTACTCTCTCTTCCTGCCTTACCATTGAGCAGCTGTGGGTCCAGGACCCAAACTGCGCTTCTTAACATTATCGAACCTCTGCAAATGTAAAGCTGCCTGAGAAGTGGCCTGTTAGCCCCTCAAAATGGCACCATGGTCAGCTGACCTGTCAGGACTGAATCCACTGACTTCAAACACAACAGTCAGTATCTGATGTCCCCCCCCTCATTTCCTGGCCCCTCCCTATGTTTCTGCAGTCTCCTGAATGACAGCACTGGGATAGGGGCTTTGGGCTCCATGCCCACGGCCAACCCGCCCTCCAGTGCAGGTATGAGGAAGAACTGGCATGAGGACATTACCCAAGACCTGCGGAACCACCTGGTGCATAAGCTGTGAGTACTGAGACTGCCTGTTTACACAGAGCTGTCAGTGCTGACACTGCCTATTTACACGGAGCTGTTAGTGCTGACACTGCCTGTTTACCAGAGCTGTCAGTGCTGACACTGCCTATTTACACAGAGCTGTCAGTGCTGACACTGCCTATTTACACGGAGCTGTTAGTGCTGACACTGCCTGTTTACCAGAGCTGTCAGTGCTGACACTGCCTATTTACACAGAGCTGTCAGTGCTGACACTGCCTATTTACACAGAGCTGTCAGTGCTGACTCTGCCTATTTACACGGAGATGTTAGTGCTGACTCTGCCTATTTACACAGAGCTGTCAGTGCTGACTCTGCCTATTTACACAGAGCTGTCAGTGCTGACTCTGCCTATTTACACAGAGCTGTCAGTGCTGACTCTGCCTGTTTACACAGAGCTGTCAGTGCTGACTCTGCCTGTTTACACAGAGCTGTCAGTGCTGACTCTGCCTGTTTACACAGAGCTGTCAGTACTGAGTCAGCCTGTTTACACAGAGCTGTCAGTGCTGACTCTGCCTATTTACACAGAGCTGTCAGTGCTGATTCTGCCTATTTACGCAGAGCTGTCAGTGCCGAGACTGCATATTTACACAGAGCTGTCAGTGCTGACTCTGCCTATTTATGCAGAGCTGTCAGTGCTGACACTGCCTATTTACACAGAGCTGTCAGCGCCGAGACTGCATATTTACACAGAGCTGTCAGTGCTGACTGCCTGTTTACGCAGAGCTGTCTGTGCTGACTCTGCTTATTTACACAGAACTGTGAGTACTGAGACTGCCTGTTTTCACAGAGCTGTCAGTGCTGACTCTGCCTATTTACACGGAGCTGTCAGTGCTGAGACTGCTTGTTTACATAGAGCTGTCAGTGCTGAGACTGCCTATATCACATTCAAACCGTTCACGATCATCGCTCCTGCCTTAACGGAACGTAATGTACAAAACCCAAAACCAGTGAAGTTGGCACGTTGTGTAAATCGTAAATAAAAACAGAATACAATGATTTGCAAATCCTTTTCAACCTATATTCAATTGAATACACTGCAAAGACAAGTTACTTAATGTTCGAACAGGTAAACTTTGTAATTTTTTGCAAATATTAGCTCATTTGGAATTTGATGCCTGCAACATGTTTCAAAAAAGCTGGCACAAGTGGCAAAAAAGACTGAGAGAGTTGAGGAATGCTCATCAAACACTTATTTGGAACATCCCACAGGTGAACGGGCTAATTGGGAACAGGTGGGTGCCGTGATTGGGTATAAAAGCAGCTTCCTGAAATGCTCAGTCATTCACAAACAAGGATGGGGCGAGGGTCACCACTTAGTGAACAAATGCGTGAGCTGATTGTCGAACAGTTTAAAAACAACATTCCTCAACGAGCTATTGCAAGAAATTTAGGGATTTCATCATCTACGGTCCGTAATATCGTCAAAAGGTTCAGAGAATCTGGAGAAATCACTGCACGTAGCGACAAGGCGAAAACCAACATTGAATGCCCGTGACCTTCGATCCCTCAGGCGGTACTGCATCAAAAACCGACATCAGTGTGTAAAGGACATCACCACATGGGCTCAGGAACACTTCAGAAAACCACTGTCAGTAACTACAGTTCGTCGCTACATCTGCAAGTGCAAGTTAAAACTCTACAATGCAAAGCGAAAGCCATTTATCAACAGCACCCAGAAACGCCGCCCGGCTTCGCTGGGCCCAAGCTCATCTAAGATGGACTGATGCAAAGTGGAAAAAGTGTTCTGTGGTCTGACGAGTCCACATTTCAAATTGTTTTTGGAAACTGTGGACGCGTCGTGTCCTCCGGACCAAAGAGGAAAAAGAACCATCCGGACTGTTATAGGCGCAAAGTTCAAAAGCCAGCATCTGTGACGGTATGGGGGTGTATTAGTGCCCAAGGCATGGGCAACTTTCACATATGTGAAGGCACCATTAATGCTGAAAGGTACATACAGGTTTTGGAGCAACATATGTTGCCATCCAAGCAACGTCTTTTTCATGGACGCCCCTGCTTATTTCAGCAAGACAATGCCAAGCCACGTTCTGCACGTGTTACAACAGCATGGCTCCGTAGTAAAAAGAGCGGGTACTAGACTGGCCTGCCTGTAGTCCAGACCTGTCTCCCATTGAAAATGTGTGGCGATTATGAAGCGTAAAATACGACAACGGAGACCCGGACTGTTGAACAACGTAAGCTGTACATCAAGCAAGAATGGGAAAGAGTTCCACCTGAAAAGCTTCAAAATTGGTCTCCTTAGTTCCCAAACGTTTACTGAGTGTCGTTAAAAGGAAAGGTGATGTAACACAGTGGTAAAAGGCCCCTGTGCCAACTTTTTTTTTGCAATGTGTTGCTGCCTTTAAATTCTAAGTTAATGATTATTTGCAAAAAAAAAAAAAAGTTTCTCAGTTTGAACATTAAACATCTTGTCTTTGCAGTGTATTCAATTGAATATAAGTTGAAAAGGATTTGCAAATCATTGTATTCTGTTTTTATCTACGATTTACATAACGTGCCAACTTCACTGGTTTTGGGTTGTAAGTGGCCCACAGTCCTGGCCCTTGTATCTAATGGTTACTGATTTCTCCCTGTTCGTCTCCAGTGTGCAGGCCATCTTCCCCACACCCGACCCCGCTGCCCTGAAGGACCGACGCATGGAGAACTTGGTTGCCTATGCCCGCAAGGTGGAAGGGGACATGTATGAATCGGCCAATAGCAGGGTGAGAAAGTAACTGTTTTAATTGTCGGCATCCGTTCAAATGTGTTCTGTTTGAGAGTGACGATTTGGTGGTTATGCATGTGTGTGAGAGTTATTCTCACACCCAGCACAGTAAGGTTTTGCTGATTTATTGTTTGGACTCTGACCTGTCAAGGGGGCGACTGCCTCTTGCAAATTGTGTGCCGGTATGAACTCTGGCTTTTTTTGACCCTGATTAGGAATCAGTGGGTGAGATGAAGGATAAATTGATGCATTGCTGTCTCTTCACAGGCGGAGTACTACCATCTGCTGGCGGAGAAGATCTATAAGATTCAGAAGGAGCTGGAGGAGAAGCGGAGGACGAGGCTGCAGAAGCAGGGCATGATGCCTGGGCAACCTGGCCTCTCCCCCTCCCCGTCCGGCCTGGGGCAGCCCGCACCTCCCAACGCTCTCCCATCCAGTGAGTACTGTACCCCCCCCCCCCGAATGCTCTCCCATCCAGTGAGTACTGCACGCCCCACCCCCAAATGCTCTCCTATCCAGTGAGTACTGTACCCCCCACCCCCCAACGCTCTCCTATCCAGTGAGTACTGTACCCCCCCCCCCCAACGCTCTCCTATCCAGTGAGTACTGTACCCCCCACCCCCCAACGCTCTCCCATCCAGTGAGTACTGTACCCCCCCCCCCCCAACGCTCTCCCATCCAGTGAGTACTTTACCCCCCACCCCCCAACGCTCTCCCATCCAGTGAGTACTGTATACACTGCACCCAGTGTGATGTTTTTATGGCTGTGTGAGAGTGGCGCTGTTCCCAGTGTTTACTTTTGGTTCTCTTACAGATGGCCCCCTTCCAGACCCCTCTCTGGTGCGCCCACCGGTGCCCAATCAAATGGGGAACAGGATGCAGAACCCTGCAGGTAAGTGTGGGTGTGTCACTATTTATGTGTTTACATATGCTTGAGGTTAAAGAATGCCTTGTGGGGCTGTAAAGATCATACAAGAATAGTGGAGTCTTAACTGTCCCCGCGGTGCCTTTTTTTCTTCTTCTTCTTTTTGGGACCACTGAGGAAAAAGCTTAATTCTGGGCCAAGGGCTCGGTTTAGCTTTAGGGTTACAATGGAGCTTATGGACATGGTCTAGTTTCAAGGGTAAGTATTAGAATTGTGCTCTTGGTCCAGGATCATCAAATAGCAGTCCTCGAGGTCGGAGTGGCTGGTTTTCTACTCTCCCTTTACCTGGGAGTCATGAGTAAATGTGGTCTGGAGTAAATGTTCAGTTTATTAGCTGGTTTCAGACATGGGAGAAATGAAAGTTAGGGCTGGATATGAATTTGAAGTTTAGATTTGGTCATCCCTGTTGTTGTTAAAGGTGAGGAGTTAACCAAATTTTTAACCTTAGTTTATTTTTAGGGGTGTTTAGGTTAAAATGGGGCTGATTTTTAGAGTTTGAGGGTTTGGCAAAAGGGCTTTGATGTGGGGAAAAAAACAAGTATTTTGGTCCCTGGGTCATTCAATGTCAGATCATCAAATGGGTCTCACCACCACCTTCTCAATTTTGCTAATTTTTTGTATGCAGCTGTGTAAATATATCACTGACAAATCCGAAATTTCAGCTCATTCGGACCAAAAATGAATTTTTGGTGAATTATTTTCTAAGGGTACTGTCCGTCAGAAGCTTGGAGTGCCACACGATTCTCGAGATTACCCCGCCCCTGTTCAGACACCTGCAAAATTTATATTGGTCAAAACACATCAACAATTTTTGGAGTGGTCTTTCTACTATCATAGTGGAATCAGTAAAAATAAAAAAATAAAATAGAAGAAAATCCAAGGTGTGCCCCTGGAGATACGGGGGTTTGAACAGGTGGAATTTTAGCTTTTTTTCCACATTTGGCAAGGCACTGACTGCAGTTGGTGATGAATTCATGGTGAATTCAGCCTGATTTATATTCAGCAGACACAAATGAATGGAAAAAATGCCAGAGAGCCTATGCTAGGGTTTATATTGGGGATGCTTTGGAGACCTAAACATGGAACTGCCTGAACAAAAGGCACTTTTGGTGTCCTCATAGCTCCACAACCAAGAAAGATAAAGTAAAATTGATTGCATTTTCTGATTAAGCAGTGTAACATTAGCTTAGATGCAAAGTTTCAAAGCTATAGGTGTAATAATAAAAAGGTTATGCCATGTTAAATACAAGAAAAATGTCAATTGACAAAAAAAACTAACGGACAGTATCCTTAGAAAATAATTGACAAAAAATTCATTTTTGGTCCGAATGAGCTGAAATTTCGGATTTGTTCATCACTAATACATATTTATCTGATGTGAAAATATGGAAGCAATCTATGACTACATGGTGACAGATGTTTTGTGTATCTGATGATTTGACATGGAATGACCCCCCTGTGAGTATAGAAAAACAAATCTATCTGTGCGTGTCTATGTTCCATGTGTGTGCGTGTGGTAAAATGTTATTTAAGTGTTTGGGGTGTGGAAGTAGAGCTTTGGTGCTAGAAAGCATTTTAGTCCTCACAAGTGTAGCAAAACAAACATGTGAGGGTAGGTCAGTGTGCCATTTGTTTCCATGTTTTTTTTTTTTTTTTTTTTTTTTTTTTTTTTACTGTGTATCTGCTCTCCTCACTCACTGATGTATCTACAGGTATGAGTCAGTTTGGCCAGATGGGGGCGCAGTCTCTGGGCCAGCGCTCTACACCCCCGCTCCAGCTCGGCTCTCCTCTCAACCAGGTGAGTGATGCTGTCCTGCTCTACCTGTGTGTGTCTACACTGACACTCTCCACTCTGACTGCACTGAGAACGACCTCAGTCCGCTGTGTGCAGTCATGCACCACTTTGATTTTTACCCCCCTCCGAAAACCGTTTTCTGTGTGGGTGTTTTCATCGTCATGTCTGTCCGTCTGCATGTGAGTCTTAATGCAATACACGTTTGCACCTCTAGGGGCAGCACTGTCATAACAAATTTACCCTGAGAGAGTTAATTCTGCGTTCCATTTACCTCGGAAGTCGGAGCTGGGAATGATGTCACAGCCGAGTTATCAGCGTTCCAGTTACAAAGTCGGAAAAAAGTTGCCAACTGCCATAAACCGGGAAGAAGTGTAGTAAAAGAAGATGGTCACGTCTACGAAAGCTATTCTCGCGTTTGCCTTGTCCAAATATAAGCAACTTCTGGACAAATATTCTTCTGCAACCTTCAAACACGGTGGATTTCCATATATATATATATATATATATATATATATATATCGTCGAACAATGCATACGGCTGATTTAGTGCGACAAACACGAGTCAAAAGTAATAAACAGAATATTACAAGAGGTTCTAATCACTGTTTACACCTGGGGCAGCCATCTTTGAATGTTAACACGGGGGTAGTGAAGATACTCCGACTTTCCGAGTCGGAAATCCGACCTCGGGGCATTCCAGTTGAAACTTCCGACTTGGAACTCGGGAATTTTGACTTCGGAGTACAAATGGAGCGCAGCATTAGAATGGGATGTACCCACAGAGCTAAAGAAAACACTAGAGTGGACAAGGTCATTGGCCGAACAATCTCCCAAAACAAGAGACGTGTCTGCCATCTTGTGTAAGGAATCGGCGGGGGAATTGCGCAATCGAAGCTGTACATGTGTGTATGCGACTTGATAAAATGAAATGGAAAAACTCTGGACCGGTGATGCACATCAGCCTACAAGCACGACCATTATTTAATACATTAGTATTTTGTTTACTGGTGTTTCTTGTCAAGAAATTCTTCATCATTAGTTAAAATTCAAAAAACTTAAATTAACTGTAAATATGCAAAAGAGTTGTATATTTATGTCTTAGGAAATCTGGTTTCATATGTTGAACACATGTATTTGTATCTTGAATTCCTTTAGTGCTCTTCATTCTAGATTATGGCAATTTTTGTTTTAATATTTAAATGTTTATCTTGGTTCATAATAAATACCAGTATTAATTTCTTTCACAGTAAAAATATTATGCATGATAAAAATCATCAACATAATCTCTGTATTCCACCTCTGAACTGCCTTTGTCTTTGGTTTCTCACAGTTCTATGCGAGATGCTATCCTTCGGTAAGATGGCCGACGCAAATCTCGCCAAAACTCCCATAGTGTCCACTCTATTGTTTTCTTTAGCTCTATGGATGCACCCAATTCATCTCCCTGTTCGCCTCTCGTGTTCATGTCTTTTCTTCTTATTTTTTTCCTCTCACAAATTTTATAGAATGGAAGAGCGTGAAGGATGAATGCATGGGAAGTAAAATTGGTCCATACATGTAAACTTGGCTTTTCAAATAAAAGCTCAAATTATTTGGAAAAGAATGTGCAGCGTGGTGCTGCTGGCTTAATCTGGTTTAAGCTGGAATACACTGTATCAGTCTCCTGTGTTACGGGGTATCGGTCTGTGTTCTTGGCTGAAGAGGCCTCCTGCCTGAGAGTTCTGGCTGCAGAGAGACTGTGGGGCTCAGCTGTAAGCCGAGGCTGAGGAAAACCCTGCTGACCGACACCCTCTCTCCCTGGGCAGGGCTGAGTACGGCTGCTCACTGCTGTAGCACTGCCACAGTCCCTTCATGTGTATCAACAAAAGGAAAACCCTCGATTGCTCTTACCCTGTCTGTTTGTTCCTGTATGTAGCCTGTTGCCTGTGACTGTAGCCTGGTCACTACTGAATTTCACTATGGTTCAAGCCCCTGTGTTGGCACTATGAGGCCATAGCAGTTGTTGGGCCCTTGAGCTAGGCCCTTATTGCCCCTACGGGATTGGCCCCTGCTTAGTCTGATCAAGTGTTGGTTGGGCTTGCATAAATGAACACATTGTAATACATAAGGGAACACATTGCAGATATTTGACAGTGTGTATATGAGCTGGTTATGTTTGTCTCTCCTGCAGATGGGTTTGGGGGCGGCGAGGATGACCCAGCCCAATGTGCCTCAGCTGCAGAGCCAGTATCTGCCCCCCGGCCAGTTTCCAGGGACGGGCCTGGGGGGCATGGGGCAGCCGGGGTCACAGGGCACCATGGGACAGGTAGGGGGAGCGGGGGTGGAAGATGTCCATCCTGGAACTTTTACACAAGACCACATGTACACACGCACCTGTGCACAAAACTTGCATGCTGCATGGGTCTTCTCAGGCCTTTGATTGATGAATTCACTTCAGAGAGAGCAACTGTAATCCACTTATTCAAATCTGGTCTAAAGACTCTTGTTCTTTTCATGAGCTTTGTCATCTAGTATATTCATTATTAGTTTACGTTTGACATTTGTTTATTTATTTTGACTGTTGGCATGTATGCATGCCGAGCGCCATATAAGGGGCTCTTTGTGTAGGGTCATTCACATGGGCATACACGTGTGCCCGACCACCCTTTAGGTTTTTCGCCCCGGTCTATGCAGTGATCTTTATTTTTGTTACATTTATTCCTGAAAATGGGCAGAAAAATGTTTTGCAGTTCGTAAGTTTGACACCATTTTTAACACCGCTTCCGCTGTATAGTTTTGTACTTGAGTATGTTTGTTTGTAAAAAAGGATCTGAAGGTTGAAGTGGAGGCCGTCTGCAGTAGTCTTATGGGCATTTGCATCCGTTTAGTGTCAAACTGTCATGAACTGAAGCCTGTTGTGCTGCAGGATGTCGGTTGAGTTCAGCAGTGTGTGAGTACATGGGTTTACTGCTATTCTCTGGTGCTAAATGCCCCCCCCCTCTCCTCTGCCCACAGACCCAGATCCCCACCCCCCCTTCTCTGCCCATTAGCAGCCCCACTCCGCCCGCGGGGGGGTCGGTTGGGAGTGTAGGGGCCTCTATGGGCCCCGGAAGCGTTGGCGGGGGCCCCCCCTCAAACTTGGGTCCCCCATCGAACTCCTCGCAGCCCGGCTCCCTCCCGCACTGCCCACCCGTACGCCAGGGCTCCCCTCCCCCCCAAGACGCAGCAGCCGCCCCCCCCCCACCCCACCACACCCGGCCTGGGGGGCTCCCTGACCCCCCAGCGCCCGCCCCCCACCCCGCCTCAGCTGGGCCCTCTGGTTGGGGGCCAGGGGCTGAACTCAGGCAAACAGTCCGGACCACAGCTCCCTCACACCGGCCCCGCCTCTGCAGGGGCCCCACCGCCAACGAGCACAGTGTTGCCGCCACAGATTCCCCGCACACCGGTGAGTACTGGGGTCTCCAAATATACACAAGCCCACCCCCCAATGCCTCGTCACCCCTTCTGTCCCTGTCATTGCACTGCATCTTCACTCTTTCCGGGGGGGGCGTGTCCAGCTCAAACCTCTGCAGGTCATGTGGTCTCCTTTCAGTCAACGGCCAATTAATTCCTTGAGCCTGAAATGTGTTGACTCCTTAGCCAATCAGTGATCTGAATGAACTCTTGTGTGGAGTTGCTCCAAAAATCAGAGGACACTGTGGCTCCTCAAGGACTGGAGTCTGACACTCCTCGCTCTTGCCGTCCTTGTGCTACAGTTCAGTTTATCATATTTTCATGGTTCTCGTGGCCTGATTAATGTGATGCAATCTTTATTCAATACTTCTGCTCAGGGTCTTGATGTGTGCAGTGTCAATTTTGTCGTTATATTCACTGGTGTGGCAAATGTTGCTCTTGCCGAGACGAGCGGCACTACTGTTACTGGGCCCAATTAAACAAGGCCTTTAGCTTGGAGCAACACTTTCTTGTGCTGCCCTAACCAGTAAGAGAAACTAAGGATTGGTCCAAAACAAATGCCTTGACCAATCGTGGATTGTGTTATTGTTTATTGTCATTGTAGGCGGTGGTTTTGCATTTGATAAATCAGGACTTCACTCAGTCGAGTGCGTATTTGTTTTCTGCTTGCTGCAAGTCACTCTGGATGAATAGGCCTGTAAACTGAATGTGACGGAAGGCAAACTCCTCACTGATGCCGTCCTGCTCTCGTCTCTCGCTCTAACACCAGCTGTCTCAGAAGTCGTCGCTCATGGCGGACGGACAGGCCTCCACGCCAGCTTCTGTCAACAGTGCGGATGCAACCGCCCAGCAGGTTGCCCCCGGCGACGGGTCGGCCCTGGCGGAACCAAAGACGGAGGTGAAGAAGCAGCAGGGGGAAGAGGAGGAAGATGATGATGGTGGGGGAATGGCCGGAGCTAAGGGCGGGAAGCAGCAAGCAGACCTGAAGGCCGAGGAGAAGCCCACGGTGAGCATATAAACTGTAAAAGGGCGACATCAGCCATTGACTAACCTCAGGCACTCCGTAAATCACTTCAGGACATTGTTGTGCACCATTTTATGTCATTAGGAGGCTGTCTGTGTAGAACTCCTGTGGAGTCTGTTGTCCACCAATTGTGTGAGACGTGGTGACGTAACCCAGCCTCAGAATCATCCACAAACCATTTTCGTATTGGTCTGAAGGCACAAAAGCACAGTAGCTTCACCGGTCGACTCGAGAGGAGATTTACTTTTGGAGCCAGCCAGTTGTGGCGCTAGTGAGCGTCGTTTCAACAAGACTCCCGTAATGAGAGTGAGAAATGAGGTTTGCTGTGGTGGCTGGAGCAAACGGCTTAATGCCAGTGATAGAGCAGTGGGATTCTGAGTGACCGGCAGACTCTGATTCAGTCATTGCTATTGGCTTGGCTGACTAGCGTTGTATTGGGTGCTTTAATATCTGATGTTGGTTCTGTGGTATATAGTCCATTCTCTGTTGTTCACCCCATTACTGGAGCTCAAGCCCTGAACTCACTCTTATTACCTCAGCCAAGGAGGTAATGTTTTACCTTTGGTTTGGAGTTGTGATTTTTTTGTTTTTTAGCAGCATTGCGAACATTTTATGGACGGATTTTAATTACATTTTTTACAGGGTTGTGTGTTGGCCAATCCTAGAGGTGATTTCCTTTTGGAAGTGACCCGGATCAAATTGTGGATCCAGGAATTTTTTAAAGGAACCGTCACCATTGCGGGATTGGAGGATTGGAATAATGAATGCCATACATCTTAAATTCCACTAGATGGTAGTAAAGTTCCAAATGCCTTGGCGGCAGTATGAGCTCGCTGAGTGCTCTTGCTCCCTGTGTGTTCGTCGTATGCAAAATAAAGGGTTGACGGTGTTCAAGAGCAATTAGTGTGGCAGTGACGGGTGTTATTTCACCTGCCCACTGATTTCTCCCCCTCTCCGCCTCTCCCACAGGTAAAGGAGCCCACTGGTACTGGGTGCAAGTCTGAGCCAATGGAGACGACGCAGGAGGAGTCCAGCGAAGACCAGAAACCCGAGGCGAAGGTGGAGCCAAAAGAGGAAGAGGAGGGGTCTAAGGGGAGCCAGGGCTCCCCTAACAGCAGTCAGGCTAAGAAGAAGAGTAAGATGACCGCTTTCTCCCCCGGATAATGGGTGGATGTATTTATATGACATCAGAGCCTGTTCTGACCTGACTCCTCTCTCCTGCCCCTCCGCTCCAGTCTTTAAGCCCGAAGAGCTGCGGCAGGCCCTGATGCCCACGCTGGAGTCCCTGTACCGCCAGGACCTCGAATCTCTGCCCTTCCGCCAGCCTGTGGACCCCATGTTGCTGGGGATACCGGTATGTACCCAGGCGGCTCACCCCACCTCGCTTACGCCCAGCTTGCCTACTCATTTCTCACTTCTACTTATCGCCTTGTGTAGAAGCTCTACCTTAACTGCCATTTCAGACATGAAAAACTGAAATTTTTTCAAAACCTATGTAAGGGTATATACTTTGAAGCTTTCAATTTTGAATACAGTCGTTCAAATCAGTTATCCATTGGATATATGTAATTTTTGTGACTTAAAGGAGGACTATCATCAGGAAATTTCTCCCCTCCTGTTATTTCAATTTGCTAATCTTGTGCTAGTTAAACTGCATTCATGTAGCTCAGTTGGCTAATTGACGAAAAAATCGAATTTAATTGAGCCCATTGGGCCGCGCCATTATTTTCCATAGCACCTGTCTCGTCTGATTCTCAGGCCCGAGATTGCGACGTCAGCACGGCGGTCTGGCCCTTCCAGGCATCATAGCCGATGCAATCGATTTAATGAGGTTTTCTCATCAGTGAATAGATCCAAAATCGCTTTGAAAATGCTGCATTGTCAGGCATACGGTTGTGTCAGCAACACTAAGCAGAAGATGGCCGGGGTGACAATGCATACGTTCCCAAAAGACAGGGATTTAATTCGCCGTTGGGTTATAAATGCGCACAATGCATATCACTGATCAGGGATGCTTTGTTTACACTCTCAGCCGCTGCGTTCACGTCACGATCCCGTGCTTTCGAGGGCTGAAACTCTGTCTCGCGTGGCTTGTGGTCAAAACAATGGCGGCCTCCGTTTTGGATTTTATCATGGAAATTACAGGCAGTTATCGCCAATTACGTGGAAAGGACTAATTATCTTGCGGAAATACTTGAAGGGGGTGCTGTTGGACTTCATTGCAGTAAATACAAGTCAAAACGGGTAAGCGTGAAAATCCTCCTTTAAAATGTCATTTTATCAATAGCCATACTAGACCTGTCAGGAATCAATACAATACTGGTGGGACAAATTTGTCCCTCTGACAAATACTGGTGGGACATATGTGTCTTGTTAATACTGAAAGGGTTAATGCTCGCACAAATTTCACCTTTCCTCACCTTTTTCCCCCAGAGAGAACAGTCTCTGTGGTCAGTCTCAGACATTTTTCTCAAAGGGTAATTCTGAAATGTGTGGGACCTATCTTGCCATTATCTAACATCCAAATGAGCAATCGGAACCAAAATGGTTGTAATCGGTCCAGTTTTGAGCGAGATGGCTTTAGCCAGCAGCTGAGAACCAGGCTGCGGTGTAATCCTTGGGGATTGTCACGCCCTTCGATGTACGTCCACTAAAAGTGCTTGCTTTAGCCAATGACGGGGCTCAGATTGTTATTGTAAGAGTTTGATAACACTGTGGGAAGGATCCCTGCAGAGAATGACCTTATTGTATCTCCCCGACGACGATAGTCAGGAGATACTATGGTTTAGTTCCGGGGCCGCCGCCGCCGCTGTGCCCACAGAGATTTTCTGTTCCGGGCTCTAGAAGCGACAATTATTACAGGAATTTTTTCTAATTTTGCACAGGCGAAGATATTTATTTGACAATGCTCAAGACCGATTTTTGGCAATTTTGGACGTCCATTATGGCTGCCGACGGCCATTTTGTCCAAAATTTGGGGATCGGGGGAGATACACGACTCGTTCCCTGTGGTGACCGAGTTATCTAGTTTACGGTTCACCTCTTTCTGCTTCTGCTCTTACATCCCTTACAACTTCTGCCATTTGCATGTGGAGGTGGGTTTCGGATGTTTGCTAAAGACGTCACACCAAATCTTGCCTGAGCTGACCATTTAAGGTTCCATTACCTGAGACAGAGGAACTGCTGGCAAGAATTCATTTTCAAAGTCCTGGCATTTTGACAATATGTATGAGGCCTTTGAATAAGATCTTTGCCTTTGAGTTTTCAGATTTGAAACTCAGGGTTTGTGTCCTGTTGTCCTCCTTTTTTTTTCCTCAGGACTACTTTGACATAGTGAAGAACCCAATGGACCTGTCCACCATCAAGCGGAAGCTGGACACGGGTCAGTACCAGGAGCCCTGGCAGTACGTGGACGACATCTGGCTCATGTTCAACAACGCCTGGCTCTACAACCGCAAGACCTCGCGCGTCTACAAGTTCTGCTCCAAACTGGCCGAGGTGTTCGAGCAGGAGATCGACCCAGTGATGCAGGGCCTGGGGTACTGCTGTGGCAGGAAGGTCAGGAGAAGAGCATCTGTCTATCCATCTGTTTGTGGGTCTGTCTGTTTGCCTCTGTTGTTCTGTCTGTATGCGCCTGTCCGAGGTTCTGCCCTGCTGTCTTTGGTTTTCTCTGTGAGCCTGTCTTTGGCTCTGTTTGTGGTTCTGTTTGTATGCTTCGTCTGTGGGTTTGGTCCGTCTTTGCCTATGGTTCTGTCTGTATGCTCTGTCTGTGAGTCTGTACATTCCTGTCTGTGGTTCTGCCCATATTTGTTCTCTTCATCACCATCTGTGTTTGTCTGTATGCTTCTGTCTGTAGTTCTATCCGTGTCTGTTTCCTTCTATCCATCTCAATCAGTCTCTGTCCTCATGGACTTCACCTTGCTGATGAGTCCTTACAGAATTGCTTTGGCGTTATGATTAGCAGTGAGTGATTATCGTCATTGGGCATTTATGAGGGATGGCGTCTAATGACTTCAGTGAGGTTTATTAGGGATGATTGATGTGTCCCAGTGGAGTTGATTGTAGTGAGGCTGCATTGCTGGGCTGTGAGTGTGAGTGTGGGTTTGCAGTTGTTTTTGGCTCAGACTGATGATGTGTGTAAGGCCAATATGTTGGCGGTTGTTGACTGTGACTCACATGGACATGTTGCCCTGTCTCCTGCAGCTGGAGTTCTCGCCTCAGACTCTGTGCTGTTACGGGAAGCAGCTCTGCACCATTCCCCGTGATGCCGCTTACTTCAGCTACCAGAACAGGTGAGTTACAGCCTGCAGCACTGATACTCACAGATCCTCTCCACTGATACTCACCTTACACACAGATCCTCTCCACTGATACTCACCTTACACACAGATCCAGCCCACTGACACTCACAGATCCTCTCCACTGATACTCACCTTACACACAGATCCAGCCCACTGACACTCACAGATCCTGCCCTCTAATGTGCGGTCTGAAAGGATGGTTTGAAATCCAAGAGTTGCAGTACACCTTAGAGATCCCTAACGCACTGATTCTATACTAAAAGTTAGAGGTAGAAACTCTGCAGTCTGTTGATTGGTCGACAGAGTTGTCACTCATCCTTGACTTGGAGTAAACACAAATGTGAGGATGTGGTTGATGTAGCCATTACCATCCAGTAACAATCCCTGCTGAAATTAAAGAATGCAGTCTGTGGGGGAAATTCAAAACAATAATTTGGTGGAAACCATGGGTGATGCTGGTTGATACCAGGGCTTTTTGAATGCATGTTTGGATAGAAATGCTTTGGTGATATCCTTTATTGTATATGACTGTGGCAGAATAATACGAAATGTATGAATGTCATCTTAAAATTGATGCATTTTTAGTCCCATCAGTTTTATTAATTTTATAAATTGACTTTTTGATGAATACTTTGTCCCCTGCTGTTTCACGATTGTAATAAGGGTTTATAATTACTCTGGAATTCATGAAGTTGGTCCCTTTTTATTTCTGACTGGTTTGGAAGCCTGGGAATACATCGTCACTTCAGTTTAGAGTGTATGAAGCAGACGAGGCAAATTCTGTGCTTTTACAAGGCAAATGTACAATCTGAACGCTTCTAACGTGAGGAGGCAAACCGTTGTCAAGGCGACTGGTGTTCCTGTTCACTCGCACAATGCATTTCATATTATTTTTTTCCTTGTCTATGTACACCAGCCACTTGAAACCAATGGTTGGCCAGTGCAGGTTTTTATATGAATGCAATGATTGCGTGCAAGGTTTTTCTCGCATTTTGCGCTCCTGCAGTTTAGCTGGTTTAAATGATTCTGGCACTACTACATTTTTTTTATAAGCACAGACGAACTTCAGTAGCCTCTCTTGTGCTGTTTGTAATTAGTCCTCATAGTGCTGACTGCAGCCAGAGTTGGTCTGACCTGGACTCTGGTTCTTCAGGGGTTAACAATCCCATCTGTCCCTCTGCTCCTGGCTCTTTCAGAAATAAAAAAGGACCTCCTTCAAAATGACCTCATTGATAAAGTGCTGCTTTGTCTGTTGCTTGTTATCATACCCCCCCATATCCATGTTATAACCCCCCCTCCCCCCAGTGCTGTGCTGCAGTTATGTGCTGCTTATGCCTGGAGCTGCTGGTTTATCCTGATGCTAATCTCTGCTTTGCCTTGGCTTTCTGCTCTCTGTTATCCTGGATGTTGTCGCGTCTTACCCTCCCGTCCATCCATGAAACTCCACTCTCGTCTCGTCTCTTACTGTTCGCTGTCGCCACTTTTTTTTTTTTTTTTTTTTTTTACGCTGTTGCCATCGGCGTTGGCCTGATCTGCTCAAATTTGACCCCTCCCCTCCCGCCCAAAATCTATCCTGCTTCGTGGTTGGCTGGCTTGACGACGACCCCGCCTTCTGCTCCTCCCTCCTCCCGTGTGCCTGCCTGCTTCCCCCCTGGCCTGCCCTGCCCTGATTGGTGGCTGCTGCCGCGTGCCCGCTCTGTGATTGGCTGTCCCGTCCTGTGCGGGGACGGAGTAGTTCACCAAAATATGGGCTTATCGCTGACAGGTACCACTTCTGTGAGAAGTGTTTCAACGAAATCCAGGGCGAGAGCGTTTCCCTGGGAGACGACCCCTCCCAGCCTCAGACGTAAGTATTTCTCCCTCCCGCCGTCTTTACCAGAAAAACTCAACTCAGTTTCTCTCTTTGTATGATCACTGCCATTTTTCTGTTGTTACCACTCGCACAAGCACCTTCTAATGCTACAATAGTTCTGTAGATATTGGACATTGAGACCATTTTACAGCTCCCCCATCATGTCATCAGGGGCACAGCCGATTAGGCATTTCTAAATCTTTTTTTTTTTTTTGTCACATCATAAGGGGGGCCACCCAGAGTAATGAAAAAATTGATTTACTGGTTGGCTGAAGTTGATCAATCCCACTTGAAACCAGGCGGTCCTTTCCCCATGTGATGTCACAAAGGAACAGATTTTGGAGTGGCTTGTAGCGGCTAATTGGCTGTGCACGTGCTAACATGATGGGGGACCTTTAAAGGACTTCATAAATCCTCCACATGGATCTGACCTGAATTTATTCGCTGTGAATAGCTGAGCCGATTGTCTGCTTTATTTTGATGGTATTGACATTCACACAAAGTGAACTTAGAATTGCCTTCAAAAATAATGTCACGGTGTGAAAACTCGTGGGCCTTACTTCATCGTACCTTTTGAGGTAGTGATGATTTTTTTTTTTTTTATGTATAGACTTGTCTACATTTCCTCCTAACGCTCCCTTTGAACCCATTTAATTTTATGGTGATGAGTTTTCAGTGTGATTGTTTGGTGTCTCTGGTTTCCTGTTACCCTGTCTTCCCTGAACACACTTAATTTCCTCTGAAGTACTTCCTGTTCTCCTCCTCGTCCATCAGCTCAGCCAGAGGTGGTATTTAGAGATGCATCAGCTGTTACCATTAGCCCCAATGCTCATAGAAACAAATGGTAGCAACTGTGAGCAGGTATTTCATTCACTGTGAATGGTTAAGCAATGCTTTATGGGTAATATTGCTACAAGGAAGTGATGCTCAACCTGTGACTGACTTGTGCTGTGTCCGAATTCACTCACTCATTCACTCATTCCCTACTCACTATAAAGGGACTCACTATGAAGGTGACTATATAGTGAGCTCATTGGCAGAGGGAATAAACGCTTGCGGACACCACCTGGCTCGTTTTGTTGCAGCTGTTAATGGCGTCATAGCTGTCGCAAAATTAAATGGTACCTATTCAACTACAGTTGAAGGATTTTGGCGTATTTCTGTAACAACCGAATGGAGTATGTTTCCCACTGTGTTTGTTACCATTATCGTTTGAATAATAAAATTTGCCATAAATTTTTTTATACCGTCATCTATTTTTTGTCCTCTAACTCATCATTATTTGTTTTAATAGTACCTAAATGTTTGTTTATATCCTGTGTAAAAAAACGGGTCTCCTGCGCTGCTTGGTTTCCAATTTAAAAAAAAAAAAAAAAAAAAACATTTTCACGCCTGAAGCTAATAAATGTCTCGTGCCTGTTTTCAAACTCCGTTGACTAAACGCAGCTCTTTCGGAGCTTTTTGGTTTGTGTGCAGTACATGATGGGATGTATATCTGGGTTAGTGACCATCGGATGTTCACTACATTTCGCGGTGGATTGTGGGATGTAATGAGTTCATTATATAGGGGATAAAAATTCTTATAAACAATTCGGACAGACCTACAAAATGGCGAACCCACTATATACTGCACTATATAGTGAATAGTAAGTGATTTCGGACACAGCCTTGGGGAGCTTCATCTTAAACCCTGATGGCAATGGTTATAAGTCATTATTCCAGTATGTTCTCCTTGATCCCTTAAAAGGAACTAGTCTCCTCTCTCGTTAGCTGAATATTGAGGGATGACTGCAAATATTTACCCAGCTAAACAAAAAAAATGACTGAACCCAATTATGGGCACAGCAAATGCAGTGTCAGTGCTCTATCTATGCTAGGCTAGTGGCACCGAATTTCGTTTCGCTGTCCCCTACTGTATCTGCTCCCGCTGATGTATCTCTAACAGAATCTCTGGCCTGTCCCCGTGGCTGAATGAACCTTTCCCTCTCTGACCTCCTGCCTCTCTCTCATTACAGCTCCATCAACAAGGAACAGTTTGAGAAGAAGAAGAATGACACTCTGGACCCTGAGCTGTACGTTTGATCCTCTTCCTGTGTTCATGTAAAACAGACAGTAACGCTCCTGCTGATTGGCTGCAGTTTGTGCTTCTCAATGAAAGATCTGCACTGAGCTCCAAGGTGGACACAGTCCTGTATCGTTACAATGCAATATGTGTGTAATGTGTTGTTAGGGTGGTCAGTGCAGCATTTGAGAGTACTGTTTGTATTTAATTTAATTATTTCTTATCAATAAATTTTATGTAAAATGATTTTGTGTTTGTCCTTACATTTTGGAACTGTGTAAGTTTACGACCCGACAAGGCCTGTGTAAGGACGAGCTCAGAATTAACCTGTAGAGGTGCGGGGGGCTGCAGCGTATGTTTCTCTGTTACAGCATGTGGAAATGGGGAACAGGTGTAAGTCTGCCCTGAGGGGTGTGGGATGTGATCACACACTCTCTGTGTTTCTCTCCATGCAGGTTTGTGGAGTGCACTGACTGCGGGCGAAAAATGCACCAAATCTGCGTCCTGCACAACGACACCATCTGGCCCTTAGGGTGAGTGTGCTGGGGTGGGGAGGGAACAGGGAGGGGCCCTGCTTATCTATCCATCTATCTTCCATCTCTCTGTCTCTCTCCTTCTCTCTCTCTCTCTCTCTCTCTCTCTCTCTCTCTCTCTCTCTCTCTCTCTGTGTGTGTGTGTGTGTGTGTGTGTGTGTGTGTGTGTGTGTGTGTGTGTGTGTGTGTGTGTGTGTGTGTGTGTGTGACTCAGCCTGTCATCACTTACCTGTGTGTGTGCTCATGTGCGTGCGAGCACACATTTTGTTTGTAATCACTGTAACTCTCTTGACCTTGTTAGTGGAGTACAGTGGCTAAGTCGGTCACGCTGTTGCCTCACATGGAGTAGCTTGTGGGTTTGAATCCAGCCTGGGGCCTTGCTATGTGGGGTTTGTATGTTCTTCATGTGTTTGCTGGGTTTATTGTGAACGCTGGTTTCCTCACACAGTTGGAAGACATGCATTTCAGGGCTAATTGGAGACTCTAAATTGCCCACAGATATGAGTGTGTGAATGAATGGTACATGATCCCTGCTTTTGCTCAGGGAAGTATGAAGTCTGACCTCATATGGCCTTAAGGAAGTGTTGGTGAACAAACATGTCATGACGAAATAAATTGACCTCATTGCCTTCTATCACCTCTCACTGTTTAGCCCTCCCGTGCACTCGCGCTCTGTTTTGCTCTCTCTATCTCTCTCCACTCACCTCTCTCCATCTCCCTCTCTCCGCAGGTTTGTGTGTAACGGATGTCTGAAGAAAGCCAATAAGTCTCGCCGAGAGAATAAGTACGCTGCCAAGAGTAAGTGGAGTCCTTTTATATGGGGAGATGTCACAGTCAGTCTCCCTGCGCGATCCTTAACTTTTCTCTCCGCATCCATTACAGCACAGTTAGTTTGCTGGCACTTTCCCTGAGCCACTTACAGTTAATTAGCCTGAACAGGGGCCCAATCACTTCAGGAGCAGTGTGGGGTTAAGGGCCTTACTCAAGGGCCCAGCAGCTGCTCTCGTCTTACTATGGCTACAGTGGGGCGTGAGGCACCAAACTTGTGTCCAAGTCAAACATGCTGCCCTGTGGCTCCCTCAACTCACCCTCATTTAAAAAGCACATCTGTGTTAGATCTCTCAGGGCATTAATTTTTCTGCTGCCGGAAGATTCTGTTAGATCAGGAATCTGAGCAGCAGGTCTGCTCTGGCTGTGCTCTTACTCATGTAAGTGCATAACGTGGCGCCAGGGTGCTAAATTAACCATTATTTCACCCCGGCTGAAAATGCTTGTGAATATTCAAATTTTACCAGCCACTCAATAGATTACCATTGTTATTTTTTTTTTGTTTTGTTTTTTTTTTTTTTTTGGCTGGTGAGTTGAGCAAATCTACCAGCCACTTGCGTACAGGTATTTCAGCAGCATTTGGCTGGTGCTAATTTTTAGCCCTGCATGGATTGATTAAATACATAAAGAATAATAAAACTAGTGCAGTTTTTCCCGTCAAATGCGCAGTGGATACAGAATGTGCTCTCCATCACACAGAGAGTGTTTATTTTCTCAGAGAAACGCCCTGAATTGTTTGTGTTTGTGGGTGCAGGTGAAGCCGGTAAGAGGCCAGTACAGTGGAACCCCAGGTGTGGGATGAGTAGTGTGGGATGGAGAATGAAACGCTTGATATATAACGCACCCACACCCCCACTCCGTACGCTAATACGCTAGCTTGTGTCGCGCCTGCACTCGTCAAGGGTCACACCAGGCAAATTCCTGCTCTTCTGTTGCTTGGCAACTCTGATTTGTTTTTACATTTTTGTTTGTGGAGCCGGTTTGTTGTGCAGTGGGCCCGAGTTCATCGGTTCGGCGAGGGTTAGCTGAGCCTCTGATAGAGCTTTGTTTGCGGGACATTTTTTGTAGTAAAAACGAATATAAAATTCTGAAATCTGACCGTTCCTGTTCACAGATCTAGATAGATGCTTCCCAATTGGATCTTTTTCAGGTTACCAGTTCAGATTTCTTTAGTTTATGGTCATAGTAGTGTGTAAAAAAAATTTGATTTACAAATAATTGTGGAGATGATGGCAATTTCTTGCGCCTGACATTGAAAAACATGGTTGACTTAATGCTTCATACCATAACTCCACCATGTCCCTTCATAAGATCTGGGTAGTATGTGCTTTCACGTCCTGCAATTTACTGGATTCGATGTCAGTTCTGTGCATCTTGTTTGTGTAAAATCCCTTGTCCCTATCCCTGGATGTATTCCAGTGCGAGCAGACAAAAGAATTAACCTTTAGAGCGTAAAATGCAACTATTTTTACTCAATGATGTAAGATATCAAAATTGAAGCTGTTGAAAACCTGTCATGTGGCGACTTGTTTAAAAGAGCTCCTGTAGGGGAGCTCTCTTAAACAAGTTGCCACAGGGCTGCCGGATAGCTCACTCGGTAAAGCATCGCGTTGCGAAGCAGAAGTGACTATCACGTCGCGGGTTCGCGCCCCGCTTAGTACCAGCCGGCAGTGGTCGGCAGCTTTTTCAGAGTAGCGCACAATTGGCTAGTGCGCTACAGGGTTGCAAATTGGGAAGGGACTGCCAGAAGGGAATTACAATAGTTTCCTTGTTCGTTGCTCAAGCGCCTCCTGTTGGCCAGACGGGCGGTCGTCAGGAAAATTCTAAGCCTGTTCATGTCCGGGTATCCTCCGCCCTCGTTCTGAACTTGCGAGGATTCAACCAATGAGTGTATAAGAAGCGGTGGCTGACAGGCGCGTGCTTCGGAGGAGAGCCGCGAACTGTCTACACTCTCCTGAATTGGCAGCAAGGGGTCGCATACGAGCAAGCCTTGTACATAGTTCACCAATTGGGTATTCCAGATTCGGGTGGGATTGGAGATGCCAAATTAAAAAAAAAAAAAAAAAAAAATGGATTTAAAAAAAAAAAATGCCACATGATAGGTTTTCAACAGCATAAGATAATTAAATTCATATTTTAAAATTGATTTCAGCGCACTCAGGGTTAATAATTCAATGGGGGTGCTAAACTGTCACCGTGTCCCCCTGCTGTCCTGACCATCTGTGTTATCCCTCTCTTGCAGCTGAAATATAATCAGGCTGATGTTCTGCTCTCACACACACTCCCTCTCGCTTAACCTTTCCTTTCCCTCACAGGGCTTCCCCAGACTAAACTGGGACATTTCCTGGAGTCGCGGGTAAATGAGTATTTGAGGAGGCAGAACCACCCGGAGTCCGGTGACGTCACCATCCGCGTGGTACACGTGTCGGACAAGGTGGTGGAGGTGAAGCCGGGCATGAAGGCCAGGTAAGTCTATGGGCGCTTCTCAAATCATAGGCTGCATCCTTCAAAGGCCCCATTTTCAGGAGTCGTCACTTACTTCCATCCGCCAAAGTAACATTTAGGGTTAGAGAGAAGGATAAATTCAGGGTTAGGGTAGGGTTAGGTTTGCGGCTAGGTTAGGGGTTAGAGTTGAGGTTAGGGTTAGGGAAAGCAGTGACGACTCGCTTAAACCAAATGATGTCATGTCAGTTTGGCGAATGCAATTAAGTGACAACCCCTAAAAGTGCAGCCTGCGAAAGCTGCAGCCGAAGCTTTGAGAAACGGCCTATGAGAGAGTGTGCATGCATGTATGTGTGCATGGAGGAAGAGTCACAGGATGTGCACTGGAGAGTGTCGTCACCAACAGAGGAATGGAATGGAGTGTTAACAGGAAGTGATGTCATGGAGAGTGGAATAGGATGTGATGTTAGTGGTATGTGGTACAGAGTGGAATGGAGGATGTTTGTCTCACTGGAGGGGAAGTGATGACCGTCTGAAATCATGGATTGCGTTGTGTTTGTGTGTACAAACAAATTTGGCAGTCCTGGTGACTAAGATGGCTAAAATTAAAACTTGTTAGTGTGGACGTAGATTTGTGAGATAAATGCCTTTGCACAGGGGAGATAAGAGGTTGATAATGTTGTGCATCATTGCTGGTCGGCTCACTTCTCCTCTCCTGGGTATTTTCTGCAGGTTTGTGGACAGTGGGGAGATGGCGGAGTCCTTCCCTTACAGGTCCAAGGCCCTGTTTGCGTTCGAGGACATTGATGGTGCCGAGGTTTGCTTCTTTGGCATGCACGTGCAGGAGTATGGCTCCGACTGCCCACCGCCCAACCAGAGGTCAGAAACGACCGCCTACATCCTTCCCCTGGGCATTACATTCGCAATAACTTCCCTTTCCTATCACCTGACCCTCGTCAGTCATCTGCAAGACTACACTTTGTGCAGGAGTCTTTATTAGGCCATTCGGGCTTATGCTGTGGTTGGATGCCTTCCTGGTGGTCAGTCGTGCCTCCGTGAACTTTTTGCCTCGTCAGCGTTCCAGCGCCTTCAGTTTTTCAGGGATCCTTTTCATATTTTACATGCATGTATATGGGATGAAAATCTGGGCCAAGTTGGATTTTGGGCATATTTGGCCAAGCGGGTGCAGTGGCTTTGCCACTATTTTTTTAGGTTTTAACTTAAAAATGCTTTTAATGCGTGGACAAGCTAATATAATTGTTTTTGTGTGTGTGTGTGTGTGTGTGTGTGTGTTTTGTGTTGGTTGCGTGTATAGTGTGTATATTGTGTGCGTGCGTATAGTAATAAACTCTTCGTTTCTCCTGCAGGAGAGTGTACATCTCCTATCTGGACAGCGTTCACTTCTTCCAGCCGCGCTGCCTCAGAACAGCCGTGTACCATGAGATCCTCATCGGATACCTGGAGTACGTCAAGAAGCTGGGGTGAGGAAGCCGCACCTGTTCCTGTCGCCTGGGTAGTGACGCCACATAATGGGCTGTTCCTACTCTGCATGATGGGAGATGCGGTAGCGCTGTGCTTGACTTGGGACCATACAGTCCTGACATGAGGCCTGGCTATGGCTTGCGCGGTGTGCTCTTGGGCAAAACACTTCACTCCCACAGCGCCTCACTCCACCCAGGTGTATAATTGGGTACCAGCAAATTGTCAGGGAAACCTGACTAAGAGGTGGAGGAGTAACCTGTGACAGACTAGCATCCCATATGTTATGTTATGTTATGTTATCCCATCAGGGGGAGCAGCGTTACTCCCAGTCGCTTCATGCTACTGCAATTGGGGTTAAGCTTTGGGTCTTCTGGGCCACTTGGCACAGAACAGAATTGATGTCTGCTCCATGCCTACCCTGCACTGTTACTGTCGGGTCTCCTCCAAACGGAGCTCTCCAAACCATGAATTTGGCTCACAGTGGAAGTGCTGCATGGCCAAGCTGCGGTTACCAGATTTTTCGTCCCCAGGGACTATTATAAGGGTTAAGGTTAGGTTAAGGGATAGTGTTATAATACAGGAAGAGGGCAAAGCATTATTGGGGATGAACCACCCAGGGACGAAGAGTCTGAGGACGAAAAGTTCGAGTGATCAGCCAAGTTGGCGGCATTTTTAGAAGTTGCATTATATTGTTGGCATTAAGCAGATGCTCCTATCCTGAGCAACTTGCAGCATTCAGTGCATTGGTGGGTACGATAATGCTGAAAGCCCGACAGATGGAGGTAATGTTCAAAGTGCTAGAAAGTGACCACATGCATGGGACTTGGACCCTGTTGACTAGGCAATCATCAGTTGATGTTCCTCAAGGTCTGAGGAATTCTGGTGTTCCACCCTCCTTTTACCTTTGAGTCAGGTTCAGAGACAGTCTAGCAAATCAGGGGGTCTAAGTTCAGTTAATAAGTTTATTATCAAGGAGAAAAACTGACTTGGATTCAAGGTCTAGATCTGGTGATCCCACATTAAGACTGACTGGTAGAGAGAGGCATTCTTTCAACAATCCTGCCAGATAAGACAGTAAGTAAAGCCAAATGAACTTTCTCTACACCTGAGTTGATTAGGCCTCTAACCCCGTGGACCCTGATGAGCCCCTTTGCTTCACAGGTTCACCACGGGGCACATCTGGGCCTGTCCTCCCAGCGAGGGGGACGACTACATCTTCCACTGTCACCCCGCCGACCAGAAGATCCCCAAACCCAAGCGCCTGCAGGAGTGGTACAAGAAGATGCTGGATAAAGCCGTGTCGGAGCGCATCGCACACGACTACAAGGTGTCCGGTTTTGCGTGTCATTGATGGTTGCCTTTGGGGCTGGGACTTGGGGTTAAATTCAACCTTAATTAACATGCATAGTCCTTAAAGGTCAGCAAGTTGAATGTTGTGGGCAGTGCAGTCGACGGGGCGGTCACCTCATGGCTGGAAGGCCTTGGGTTAGAATCTGGCCTGGTGTCTTGGCATGATCGTCCTGCGTTAGCGTGGGTTTTCTCCAGAAACTCTGGTTCCCTCCCACAATTCAAAGACATGCTTGTCAGGCTAATTGGTGTCTCTAAATTGTCCACTGGTATGAATGTGTGAGTAAATTATGTACTTGAACTTGACAATGGATTGGGGAACTGTTGATGTGTTTCTGCCTCTCTCCCACTGCATGCTGGGATAGCCTTCAGCCCTCCCTCGATTGTAATCTGGAATTAGTGGGTTAGATAATGGATTAGATGGATGGATGAATGGATGGATGGATATGTGAAAGTGAATTTTTATGGATGAAGTGCTCTGGTTGGTGAGTTTTTCCTGTTCCGTGACATTGGCACTTTACTCCGAAGTTTCTGAAGTTTTGAGAGAAACGTTGTATTGGAACAACCCGCCTCAGTCTGAAACGGTGTCTATGGGGTGTAGAGATTGACTGAACCAATTTTTTTCAGACTTGATACCGATACTTGGGCTTTGGGTGTCGGCCGACACGGATCCGATACCAGTGTTTAGTTAATAAGCCGTATGCCTTACGGTGGAAGAGACTGGAATCATTCTTTAATGTGCCAGGCAACATCTGGCTCAATTAAACATTGCTTTCTTAACTTGCAAAACAACATGGAACAATACATTGATTTAAATGCACTGAATTGTTATTTATTTAAATAATAGTATCCGATACCAGATCGGCCCTTTGTCACTGATACTCGATCCAGTGATTTGAACTGGTATTGGACCGATATTTGAGATTAGTATCAGTGTCGGTACATCTTTAATAGGGTGCTGGTTCCGCAACACACCTATGCTAACAGGGTTTCTTGTGCTCTCCACCAGGACATCTTTAAGCAGGCGACAGAGGACCGGCTTACCAGTGCCAAGGAGCTGCCGTACTTCGAAGGAGACTTCTGGCCCAATGTCCTGGAGGAGAGCATCAAAGAGCTAGAACAGGAGGAGGAGGAGCGAAAGAGGGAGGAGAACAGCACCTCAAACGAGAGCGTCGACGTGAGTGATGGCAACGGCGGAGAGGGAGGGTTTCGATCTTTGTCGACTCGTTTTGACGGTCAGACAGTCTGACATCATCTTCTGTGCCGATCTCTCCGCAGGACACAAAAGGGGACAGCAAGAATGCCAAGAAGAAGAACAACAAGAAGACGAGTAAGAACAAGAGTAGCCTGAGCCGAGCCAACAAGAAGAAACCGGGCATGCCCAGTGTGTCCAACGACCTGTCCCAGAAGCTCTACGCCACCATGGAGAAGCACAAGGAGGTGAGCTTATACACATGCATGCACACAGTCTCGTTTTTCTATCCTCCTGAGGACCACTAAATCATTTTTGCGCCAAAATCCTATCTCTATTCATCTAGTCGGCAATACGCCATCCACAGTGGGCCCTGATCGCCACGCCTCTTTTAGGGGGAAAACAATCCTGCTTCCTGCAGAGACATTCAAAGCGCAAACGCTTAAAACAAGCCGATTTAACTTGAATCTGACATGCCGAGGAGTTGCTGTGTTGTTGGCTGCACCAACAATAAAACAAAAAACAAGGATCTCTGGTTCATTCCTCTGCCGTGCCCAAAATAATATCCAGAGAGAAGGGCTTTATGGCTCCAAGCCATACGGAGGGAGGAATGTGCATATGCCTGGACGAGACAGACAGACAGGCTAACTTACGAACCTAGATGTCACCGTCTGGTCAGAACACAGTGTTACTGTTAACTAGCATGCTATTCAAATAGCAGGACTGAAAGGTGAAATAATTCATTACTTCACTCCACGAAGTGGGCGTGAAGTACTGTTTTTAGCAGCTCTGTGTGTGTTTGTTTGTTTGTCTGTTTGTGTTTCCGCACTTGCCAATATTTGTGTGAATGGGGTAAAGTCTGCCATCTCTGATTGCCTTGTTTGTATTTCGCTTACCTGGAGACTCAATCAGATAAAAATGGATGTCGGGGCATGATACCTCTGGCCACTGGGTGGGGTCATTGCACCAGCTAGATGCCGGGAGACTGAAGGGACATGCTTTAAGATTGATTATTAAATTTATCTTTTCGAAATATCTCGCACGTTCTCTATCTGGTAGAGTGGATGTATATGAATCAGACATGTGTCTCTAGATAATTTCTCGGCTGATTTACCTTCGATGGTCTTGTATTTATGTCGTTTTGTACAGCAGTTTTACATGAAAGTCAATTAGGAGTGTGGTTTGTTTTCCCCCCAAAAGGGGCGGGGCTACGTTTGCCAACCTGATGAATACCCCCCAACCCTGGAACCAGCCGGAATATCAACAGGTTTCCCAATTCTAACCTTTACTCTAGTCTTAACCCTAACCTACAAACCCCACCCCCCCCCAAAGGTAACACAATTGTTGACCTTGATTTTACATCCGATGTTGATTTAGCCTGGAGTATAACTCTAATGCCTAACATTAGACCTAGTCCTCACCTTAAGCCCAATTGTACACCTAACCCTAAACCTCGCCCTTGGCCCATAATTAAGCCTTTTTATTATCTCCCCCAGTATACAGTGCGGGGGGATATGGTCATGGGTGCGGTTGTCCGTCCGTCTGTCTGTGAACATTTCGTTTCTGGAGCATAACTTGAAAACTGTTCAGTATTTCGTAACAAAAACTCGGTGTGCACATTAATCATGACCTGACGCGGTGCTTTTGCTAATCTGAAGGTGTGGGGCCGGGGGACATGCCAGCTCATGATGGCTCTTCTTCTTATTGGTACCAAAAAAATGTCCCCACCGTGCTGTTTTTCAGACTTTACCTATGGGGTCTTTAACAATTGTTTGCTCCAAGGAATTCAGTTTCTGGGGAAAACTTGGGAGGGGAAAGGGGTATGTCCCTATCAGATTTTGTTTTTTGGTCCTCACAAATATGGATGAACCTGGAAACAACATTCAGGCCTCTATCAGCATGAAAAGACTGACGCTGGTTGAGGCCATTTGTCGGAAGTGCAGGTAAGTGCAAGCCTTGTTTTCTGAGCCCCTTTTGCCCCAGTGACCCATCTTTTCTCCCGCGCTGCAGGTATTCTTCGTGATCCGCCTGATCGCCGGCCCGACCGCCAACTCCCTCCCACCCATCCTGGACCCGGACCCCCTGATGGCTTGTGATCTGATGGACGGGCGGGATGCCTTCCTCACGCTGGCGCGGGACAAGCATCTGGAGTTCTCCTCGCTCCGTCGGTCTAGATGGAGCACCATGTGCATGCTGGTGGAGCTGCACAATCAGAGCCAGGACCGCTTTGTCTACACCTGCAACGAGTGCAAGAACCATGTGGAGACGCGGTTCCACTGCACCGTCTGTGAGGTGAGGAAAAGCAGGACGAGGGCAGCCCTTAGGTTTGAGTTCTGCTGCCCTTTGGCTGGAGTTGTGCTGCCCTTCGGCTAGAGTTGTGCTGCCCTTCGGATTGAGCAATGCTCCCCTTAGGTTTGAGTAGTGCTGATGCTGAACTTCGGTGCACAACAAGTGTCAACATGAAGGGGACACTGTCACGGCTGAGGAAGTGCAGTGGATGCTCATCAGTTATCTGAGAGATTGTTCAGTTTAGTTTAGTAGCTCAGTGACTCTTATCTCATGCTGTGTAACTGAGAGCATAATGCTTTGGGATACTCATGATCTTTTACATTTTGGCTTCCTTTTTGCCTATTTTTTAACATTCTGCATGTAATTCAATATTTTGGACCGAGAAGTCAGTAGACATTCTACGCGGGCACATTTTTTTTTTTTTTTTTTTTTTTTTTTTTTTTTTAAGTATCCATGGCCAGACATGACGGCACACAAAAAAAAGTCTCAAAGCGGGGACTGGTCCTCCTTTCCACTAAGGGCGAAGCCGATTTTTGCCTTGCAACACTTGCACCAATACAGCCTCTGAATTTTTAGTCAATATTTAATTTTCAACATGCGTAAATACGCCAGTGATGCTGATTTTCCAAGTACACTTTGTGTCGTTTGTAGTGCCTGCCGCAAATTCGCATCCATTTGCCTCTCTACCTTGACTGTGTAAGTAATCCAGCCCCGGGAAAAATTTGCTTGACGTTTGGTGGAAGCACTTTCAGATTTGAGTGCTGGCAGTGATAAACTGTTCCCGTGTGTAAACAAGGCCTGAGCCAATACATTTTATGTAGTGCTAAAGTGCTGTAATTGGTCGCAGGTGGGTGTTTGAATCCTAGCACTACCACACCTGCGGTGTCTCTTTGGGGGGGGGGGGATGAGCAAGAGGTTGGTTTGTCTGGATGTAATGCCAGTGTTCTCTGCCTCTCCCGCTCTCTCTCTCAGGACTTTGACCTGTGCATCACATGCTACCACGCCAAGGGACACGAGCACAAGATGGACAAGCTGGGTCTGGGCCTTGACGATGAGAGCGGCAGCCAGGCCGCGGCCTCAGCACAGAGCCCCGGAGACTCCCGCCGGCTGAGCATCCAGCGCTGCATCCAGTCGCTGGTGCACGCCTGCCAGTGCCGCAATGCCAACTGCTCGCTGGCCTCCTGCCAGAAGATGAAGCGCGTGGTGCAGCACACCAAAGGGTGCAAGCGCAAGACCAACGGCGGCTGCCCCATCTGCAAGCAGCTCATCGCCCTCTGCTGCTACCACGCCAAGCACTGCCAGGAGAACAAGTGCCCCGTGCCCTTCTGCCTCAACATCAAGCACAAGCTGCGGCAGCAGCAGCTGCAGCACCGCCTGCAGCAGGCGCAGATGTTGCGACGGCGAATGGCCAGCATGCAGAGGACGGGCCAGCCCCCGGCGACGGGAGGGGGGCTGCCGTCGCCCGGCAACAACGGCGCTACGGGACCCAGCACGCCCACGTCCTGTGGCACCCAGCCACCCACGCCCCAGACGCCCACCCAGGCCATTGCCCCCGCACTCCCCCAGCCCCTCCCACCTCAGCAGCCCCACCTCCAGCCAATGTCGGGGGGCGGGATGATGAATTCGCCCCAGCAGCCACAGCAGCAGATGATTGGCCAACTCTCTCAGCCACCCCTGGCCCAGCACCCAAACAACCTGCCCCCCTACGCGCCCCGCCCTCCGGGCTCCTCCCCACACCACCCGCACCCGCCTCTGTCGCAGGGGAAGCCAGGCCTGGGCTCCGCCACCCCGCCCCTTCAGCAGCAGCAGCAGGCCCTGCCCGGCCAGTCCCCGTTACCCCAGCAACCACAGCCGTCAGGCCCGCCCTCTGGGCCGCCCCCGGCTGCCGTGGAGATTGCCATGAAGATCCAGCGGGAGGCGGAGAGCCAGAGGCACATGGCGCTGCAGTGGCAGGCCGCACAGGCCGGCCGGAAGATGCCGCCTCACGCAGGGCACCAGCCCCCTCAGGCCCTGGCTCAGATGGGCATGAACCACCAAGGCAGCTCGGGGATGCCCCCACAGGTGCAGGCCGCCCGGGCACTTGCGGAGCAGCAGCAGCTGGGTAATCCGCAGATGCAGCCGGGGGTCCAGCTCCAGACCCCCCAGGCCCCACAGCAGTGGGGGGGCCCTTCCATGCAGCCCCAACAGAGGCCGCCGGGCATGATGGGTCATCCGGGGTTGGTGGCTGCCCAACAGCAGCAGCAGCAGCAGCAGGCGGGGGTTCGTGGGGTGTCGGCAGGTGGGGGGAACGTTCCGCAGCCTGCTCTTCAGGACCTCCTTCGCACCCTGCGGTCCCCTGGGTCCCCCATGCAGCTCCAGCAGGTGCTGAACATCTTGCGCTCCAACCCGCAGCTCATGGCTGCCTTTATCAAGCACCGCGCCGACCGCTACCAGGGAGCTGCTGCTGCCGCCACTCCGGGAATCGACAGCCAACCAGCAGTGGGCACCAACCCTGGAGCTCCTGCCAACTCCACCGGGCCCGGCATGCGTGTGGGGCAAGGTGCTGCTGGGATGCCATCTATGACCCCCCAACAGCAGCAACAGCAGCTGCAACAGCAACTGCAGCAACAGCAACAATTTCAGCAGCAGCAGCAGCAACTTCAGCAACAACAACAGCAACTTCAGCAACAACAACAGCAGCAACTTCAGCAGCAACAACAGCAACTGCAACAACAACAACAACAGCAACTTCAGCAGCAACAACAGCAACTTCAACAGCAGCAACTTCAGCAACAACAACAGCAGCAACTTCAGCAACAACAACAGCAGCAACTTCAGCAACAACAACTTCAACAGCAGCAACAGCAACTTCAACAGCAACAGCAACAGCAACTTCAGCAACAACAACTTCAGCAGCAAGTACAGCAACAGCAGCAACTCCAGCAGCGCCCCCTGGTGGCTGGGAGCTTGCAACAACAGCAGCAGGCCCAGGGCTCCCCCATGGCAAACATAAGCCCCCAGTTCAGAGAGCTATTGATGAGGCGACATCTCCAGCAGCAGCAGCAGAAAATAGGGAACCACGCCCAGTTCCAGCAGCAACCACCGCAACAGCAGCAACCGCAGCAGCAGCAGCAAGGATACATGGGCCAGCCGCAGACGGGAGGCCCCCAGCCCGGCCCAGCACCGCCGCAGGGCTACCCGAGCGGTATGTCCCCGCAGCAGGTGAGTGCAGCGCTGCAGCAGCGACTCCAGATGCAGCAGCAGCAGCAGCAGCAGGGGCCTGAAGGAGGGGCCCCACCTCCGGGGCCGCAGTCCTCTCAGGCCCTGCTTCAGCAGGCGCTCCACCAGAGGCTGCTACAGCAGCAGCAACAGCGGGCCGCTGGTGTCGGGGGTGGGGGTGCGGGTGGAGGTGGAGGTAGTGGCACCTCGCCAGCCCGGAGCCCACAGCAGCCCCCCCACCTGGGACAGGGGCCCCCACCGCACCCCCCGTCCTCCCTCAGCAACCAGGTCCGCTCGCCCCAACCCTCCCCGCGTCCCCAGTCCCAACCGCCCCACTCCAGCCCGTCCCCCCACCACATCTCCCCCCAGACTCAAGGGCACCTGCCCCCGCCGCACCACCCCGGCATGGTGCCCCCGCCCACCCAGACCCCCATCCCAACAGCAGCAGCAACAACAATCATCATCAAACCCCATGGACCCGTCCGCCGCGTTCGGCACCGACCAGAGCGCCATGTTGTCCCAGCTGGGCGGGATCGCAGGTCTGCACACGCCCGGCGGAGCCAACATGTTGGCTGGGACCGGCCAAGACTTGGCGACGAACCTTAATCACAACACCCTCGATATCATGTAGCATTAAAATGGTGCACTCTGTGCTTTGGTATTCCTATTATTTTTTTTGGGCTAAGTGGTTTTAATTTTTTTTTTTTTTTTTTTATTGTCATTATTATTTAATAGTTTTTCAATTTGATTAAAAATAAACCTGAACTTCCTATGGGAGATGCTACGAATTCAGCCACAAATCAATGAAAGGAGGAGTAAGTGAACGGTAAGTTATTGCTGTTTATATATATATTATGAAAGTATATATATTTTTTGCCAATTGTGTACAAAGGGGGCTGGGAAGAGAATATCTTTCCTTTAGAGAATGGGAGGTGATATTTTTGGGAAGTGTTTGCCTTTAATAAATATTTTTAAAATTTTTAAAGCAGCAAGAAGAACTTCTTTCCCCCTAAGTTTCTCTTGGTAAGGCGGTCATGATTGTATCAGTCTTGCAGAGTGAAGTGGATTTATTCCTGTTTGTGGCTTTTCATCAGAAATCGATCACTTTTTGACCTCACCCTTGTAGATCTGAGTACTTTTCTCAGTGCCTGGTCACCTGTATGTGTGTTTTGTTGTGGTTTGAAAAACTGAATTATCGACCATTCGGAAGATGGGTACTTAAATAATTTTTTTTTTTTCCTTGTTCGGGTTTACCCAAATTAACTCATAAGACGTGCATATCATCATAAATGAGTGGAATAGTCTGTTTTTGTGTTTTTGGGAATCTTCCAAACAAGGTTTTCAGTTTGTTATTTAAGTGTGACTTCAGTTTTTTGTGCTTCAGGTCTGATGCTATGAATTATGTAAACTGGATGTTTTTTTGTCGGTAAAATTTGGCTGGAATTGGCAAAAAAAAAAAAAAAAGGGGGGGGGACTCCAATTTAAATGAAGAAAATAAGTAGAAAGTGTTATTGGGAACAAGACACTTTGTCCTATCAGAGGTTTTCATGTGCTCGCTATTGGTAGAGCCACAGTAGGCTTGTGAATATATGTCATATGGGTCATTCCATCCCAAATCAACCAGAATGTGAGAAGTGCCCCAGTCACTGTCTCAGAAAATTCAGAAAAACTTCACAGTTGAAGCACTACCCTATTCATTCCTTAGGTAGTACTTCAATTGTGATTTTTCCTTCCCCCAGACTTTTCTGAGACAGTGACCTGGGGACCTCTGGTTGATTTGGGATGGAATAACCCGTATCTGATGTATCTGATAGTCCATCAGATGGAGTCCTTCAGCTACGACAGTCTTTCACCTCACTGTCGGCCTCCGTTTTTACGAGACTGCAAAATGAAAATAATTTTGCATTGAAAGGAACCCCGAGTTTGCAGAAAATGTGTGTGGTGCTAGGCCGCGTTTCCACCGAACACGAAATGAAATTTCTCCTCGCGGGACTTTGACCGTGGGATCATTTTTATTTTTTCGTTTTAGAGATCGTTTGCCCTGTTCATGCGAAGATCCCATTCACTTCTATGGGAGAACAACCTAGCAGAGGATTAATAAGCGACTTCACACCGCCAACCAATAGCAATGGAAGTTGGGCCTTGTTTACACTCAAGGGACAGGCGGGGCTTCCTGCAATCTCCAAAATCATGAACAAGATGACAGTGCTAATGTTGCTATGCTAACGTCACAAACGTTTTACTTTATGAATGTTGTGCTGGCTTGAGAATAAAAATATTCACAAAACTGATAATGTCATATCCGATGTTCACTGTTTTTAGTGAAACTGTGATTCATAGGTTATTTAACACAGCTTGCTCGCTAGCTAGAAAGCTAGGTAGCAAGCGTTCCCATAATATCAAGCAAAGCAGCTAACTGCGGTTTGAATATGAAGCTTAGCTAGCCAATATTGCTGCTAGTAGCAATGATGCTATTCAGACCACCGCTCTACTTGCGCAGATTTTTCGCGAAAGAATATTTTGACCTGGGGTGAAATGCAAATTTAGTGCAGTCGCGTTGCGCTGCGTCTCCCCTGTGATTCGCGTCGCCAGGGGTGAGCTAGTGGCTTTTCGCGTGTATTAGCGTCTTCGCGTTGACTTTGAATGAAATCTGATCGCGCAAAAACATTAGTTTTGCCTTCGGTGGAAGCGCAGCATGCTGTGCTTCAGAGCCTTTGGTGAAGGGCTGGTGGGATTCTCCTCACCTCGTATGCACTGGGAGTGTATATCCTGTTTGTTGCTGTGGATGTTTCTGATTTCTGCATATTACCCAATCTGACCCAGAGGTGATCAGGATGCCTTGGACACAAAAATGATCTGAAAAGTCCTGTGTGTGAGAAGTAAATCTTTGCCTGATTCTGCATTGGATCGTCCAATACAAACTGTGCCAAACCTCCAGTCCCATACGTGGCCTTTAGATTTTTTATTTTTTGTTTCTGGTTTCTGTTGTTGCATAGAACATCCATACTACTCAAACTCCTTTCTGCCCATGAGTGTTATAAATTTGATTCAAATCTGGAAACGGGTTGGTCAAAAAGTGATCGATGGGACCCGAACGCCTGTCTTTAATTTGTCTTGACACGGGCATCGCGTGATATCTTCCTTCAAAGTTTGGCCTTGCTTTTCTTCTTACCACTTGTATTATCTTTTTTTTTTTTTTTGTTTATTCGGACGGTTTG
This sequence comes from Gymnothorax javanicus, assembly GCA_029692085.1. Taxonomy (NCBI): domain Eukaryota; kingdom Metazoa; phylum Chordata; class Actinopteri; order Anguilliformes; family Muraenidae; genus Gymnothorax; species Gymnothorax javanicus. The sequence continues at coordinate 49,818,176 of CM056200.1, read as the reverse complement.
TTGAACATACTGCTAAATTGAGACTCTGAAAATTCACGATGTTATTTTTGTTGGCGACTGTAGACAGGCAGCCGCGGGTGTGAAAGGTTGTGCTTGTTGAGTATATCTGGAACAGAGGCATCATGTAACTCTCGCGGTGTTTCTTGAGCCAGATGTGTGTGACGACTCTTGCTTGCTCTCTACCGCTAGCCTTTTTTTATTTATTTATTGTTTTATAAAGAATCGCCAACTTTGAAGCCCCACCGTGCCCGTCCTGTGAATGTACAGTCCATGTGTCTGATGCATTAGACTCTCTGCTGAATTTGGGCAGGGATTTGAGGGGGTGGGTGGGTTTGGTCTGGGTTCTGTATTGCCTGTTGGAGCCAGCGGGCGGGGCTGGTGCCATTTTCAAGTCCATTAGAATTTACTGAATGGGATTGTACTGGAGAATCCTGCGTTGAAATGAACTTTACTGAAGAGAAAGAGGAGGGGGGACCATTTTGGGAACCCCCCCCAGCCCCCAAGTATTTCCAGAGAAGCCCCTGTACCCCACCTCACACCCTCACACCCCCTCTCCTTCCTCCTGGCTCCACTCGGATCATAAAGCATCGGTTAGCTGTTCAACTCGCACCATCCCCCCTCCTCTGCTCAGTGCTGGCAACTTTTGGGTTTAATTTCTCATTTTTACTGTATAAAAACTTTAATACTGTTTCATTCTTTAAATCTGAAAGAAGTTTGTACTAAGGTTCAGACCGATGGACAAAGAAGGATGGGGATTTTCAGTTTCTTATTGTATTACTGTACTCTTCCCTGTGTCTTAGTTTCTTTGGATTGGTCATAATGATTTGGAGAGGCAGAGGTCCACTTGTGTTGTTAATAGCTTTGTAGTTTTTGATTGGGTGTCGTGGGTCAGGTGGGCCATGGCAGACCAGCACCAATGCGCCTTTTATTGAAGTTTAAAAAAACAATATTAAGTTTATCCTATTAATGACACTGCACTGCTTTAAAACGACACCGTAACATACATAGATGGCGCTGTGGAACTCCCCTTGTGTTTGGTGGTGTTATTTTATAAACACAGACACACAATCACATCATTTTCACACTATGTTCCTGAAGGAGAGGGACTGAGGAAGGTACCATACGATGTAAACAGTGGCAATATGGCTCGAGACTTATTTTGTAAAAAAAAAAAAAAACAAAACTTTTTTTTTATATATAGATATATTATTTAATTTTATTTTTTTGAAGAGGAAAACTTGAACCTACAGGAATTAATACTTTTTTGTTTTGTACTTAAGATGTAAATGTGCTGCAAAATGACACTGAGTTTGGAGGTCGGAGGAGCGATCGTGCCAATCTGAGTATCTGCTTGGTATACGCGCATTTATAAATACATAACGAATCGCTGTACAGGCCACACACAAACACAAAACACACACACACACACACACACATCTCTATTTTTCCTCAGAGAAATGGACTCGGACTTAAGGGGGGAATGAACTTTTTGTTTCAGAAGGAAACTTCGGCCACTTGTCTTGTTGACATATTTTGGTGCTTGCTATAAGGAAGCAAAAAAAAAATTGCAGTTTTTGATTTTTTTTTTAATTATAATTATTTTGGTGGTCAGTTTTTTGCCAATTATTTAATTGTATATTAAAGTATGTTTGTACTATTGGAAAAATACCAAGTTGTTTGTGGAGTGTTCATTTCACGTGATTGGATGATGATTGTGATGTCATGGTCACCCTGGGTGAAGGAGGTGGACCTTCTTATATCATTCACCCACTGATTCCATTTTTACCTTTTCTCACATGGTTATAGGGGATAAAGAGATGAGTTGGGAAATGTAGTTTGTTTAATCCTACTGTATACCGCATTATGTTGCCTCCGATGGTGGGGTTTTTTTTTTTTTGTTTTGTTTTTGTTTTTTGGCCTGGAAGCCATTAATTCTGAGCAAATTTTAAAATTTGAGATTAGCATTACCCCTAAAACTGGGATACTCCAATCTGGCCCTGGAGGATGATCGAACTGCTAGTTTCCTGTTCTGCCCTATAAGGAAGTAGGGCATTCGACTGAAACTAGGCTGGTTTGTGGTTTGAATGGGTTTGGCCCCCTGATTAGGCATAGTATTTATTGTAAATAACGAATATCAATTAATTACTCTTAATTGCTCAGAGATTGAACTCTGTAAGATCCAGGTTTAAATTTGCCCTCATTATTAGAGAACAATGAAAATAACAGAACTACAGACCTTGGGCCTGATTTAAAGGTTCATTCAAGTGCATTTGGTCTCTATAGCAACTCGTGGCGCTTGGGTCGTAAATTCTCTGTTGGGAGCACCTCTGTTCCCACTAAAAGCAATTTGCATCACACTTAGTAAGACCATGTGCATCATGGCATTAACTGCCAGAATTTAGAACGGTCAGGCGGATTTCTATTAGGGGTTGATATATGTGTGATAGTAAATGGCCTGAAATTTCTTTTGATGTAAGATCTATTAGTAAATAGGAAAATTCCAGGTTTTCAGGTTCCAGAAGTCGATGGTTTGGTTTTTATGGTCTCAAGAAGGGTCACCCTCCAGAGGGCCAAAATTGAACTTTTAAGAAAAATAGGTTTTTGAGTTGAAATATCTCAGTGCGCCCTCAATAGCCCAGCTTCATTTTTACTGTTGTCAGTCTATATTAGGAGGAGTTTTGGAAAATTACGAAATTTTGGTGGGCTGTTGAGGGCACCACCTATGGGGGGCGCTAGAAAACGCCATCTTGGACCAAAGTAGCGGTCACATTTGAGGCATTCCTTGGTTGCGCCCTCATTAGCCCAAGCTTGTTTATGCATGAAATGATTCTATAACAGTGCCTTGTACTATTCCACTTGAAACTGTAGTGGGATGGTGAGGGTGCCGAACTATAGGTGGCGCTCAATCGGTGAAAATGCAAAAATAGGGGTATTCCGCGGCTGTAGATCTCCATGCGCCCCCATCAGATTTGAATGAAATCGGTTTTATTTGGTAGACCTACATGCCATCTACATGCCATCCACTATGTGTACCAAAAAGATTGATGTGGGGTTCAACTGTTTTAACCCTTTTTGACCATCATTCTGAAAGGTGTGACGTGACCGTTCCATACGCTTGTCTATGTAGTGCTGTTACGGTACATAAGTCAGCATAGGTGTCAGTTTGAATTCAGTGCCAATGGATGATTTTTAGTGGAGCAATCAGCGATTTAAAGCTCTCTTCTGAACCAATGGATAGGGTCCGGCCTTCTGCTGACTTCCTTTGGAATGTTTAGAAGATTGGAGGCGGGGCCGGACGGATTGCACGCTTCACCGCTCATGAATAAATTAAAAAAAAAAAAAAAATTGTTTACTACTTTTGTCATGCTAATTTCAGGAAAATAAATCACTCATTATCTCCATCATCCCTACTTTGTTAGAGAAAACTCTGGTTAAAGTATGATGTCAGACACTTGGTTTTCCCCCCTAGTCTGTTATTTTTTGGAGATAACGATGGAAAACATGACACGAGCCAAGAGTTAGAAAGTAAAAATTGTGCACATTGTCAGGTGAAACTGAAAGTACACAGTGCAACAGCTTGATGCATACAGCTGTGAATGAGAAAATGTGGTGACTCCTTTCTGATGATCTTTTCCACCTTCTGCTAAGCAGAGGGTTCTATCTGATCCCAAGTCCTGGGCCCACCCACATGTGTGCAGTTACATGTATTGCTTTTCCTGTCCCAGTCTCACTGCTGCTCAATTGGATGAATAGATTTTTATTTCAGGCCCTCCAGCTAATGAAATAACCCTTGGCCAAGGGCCAGATGTGTGCACCTTCAGTTGGTTACCTTTCCATCATGCCTTGTTGCCTTCATCCCTTTATTCAATCATAGAACATATATTGTACTAATTCACATTTGAAACCTTGCCTTACTGGGATGGTCAAAAAGGGGTTAATACAGTTGAACCCCACTTCAATCTTTTTGGTGCATGTAGGGGACATATAGGGCTATCAAATAAAATGGATTTCATTCAAATCTGATGGGGGCGCATCGAGATCTACAGCCGCAGGATACCCCTATTTTTGCATTTTCACCGACTTGAGTGCCACCTATAATTCCGTGCCCTCACCATCCCACTACAATTTTAAGTGGAATGGCACAAGGCACTGTTATAGAATCATATCATGCATAAACAAGCTTGGGCTAGTGAGGGCGCAGGCAAGGAATGCCTCAAACGTAAGTGCTACTTGGGCTCAAAGTGGTGTTTTCAAGCGCCCCCTATAGGTGGCGCCCCCAACAGCCCACAATTTCGTGATTTTCCAAAACTCCTCCCAACACAGATTGACATCAGTGAAAATGAAGCTGGGCTATTGAGGGCGCACTGAGATATTTCAACTCAAAAACCTATTTTTCTTAAAAGTTCAATTTTGGCCCTCCAGAGGGTGACCCTTCTGGAGGCCCTAGCAACCAAACCGTTCACCTTTGGAACCTGAAAATTTGGGATTTTCCTGTCTACCCAAAGGCCTTCCACTGGAAAAAAATTCAGTCAAATATCTAACAGACATATATCACCCACCGCCTGAACGGTATAAATTCTGGCAGTTAAGGTAATGTACAGAAGGCTCAGGACACAATGGAAGTACGTGCTGCAGTGGAACTGTCTGACTTGGCTACAAACCTGGAGGGATGGGTGGATTTGGGGGAGGACGTGGGGTTAAAGATTACTCCGAATTTACCCCATCCTCTGCTGTCACCGCTAACTTTGTCACACGTGCGTGACGCCTATCCGTGTCCTGGTAGCCTCCTATTACCAGTGTCTGCAGGAGGAATGCTGTAAAAGAGGGGTGGTATTGGGGCTATTCGAAGGGTCGACAGGATATTTTAGCACATTTTAGTATTTTCTGGGGGGGTGGGGTCATGTGTGTGAGATCTTTGCATAGGGCCCAAAATCTCATCGTCCTCAAGACTGTAACTGCTAGGGATTAACCTTTGCCTAAATTTGAAGCACAATGTTTCATACCTTTGTGTTGCTGGTAAATGAGTGTCACACCTCTGGTACATTTTGTGGGTTTTGGTACTTGCTGTACTGTACGGCCACGGCATGGTTACCTTTAGAATTGAAACGGACCACTTGTCCATCTGGTCCCAGGTGACCAGTTGGGGCTGGTTTTCCTCTTCTCTGAAATTCATTACAGCTTCATGACGCAATGTAAAGTAGCCTGCCCTCTGCTGGATCATCTAGGAACCAAGCTCCAAAAAGCCCCTCAACAGTTGATGTGAGAAGTTATAAAATCTAATTTTGCATCATGGTGGAAATTTTATCTACCCTAAATCAGTTCCTCATTGCATTTCATGTTTAATTAAAATCACCTTAATCCACGATTCTGTCATCTATCACTGCGTAGCTGTCACTAGGAGATCAGCCGCACTTTAGCATATTCATATGCAGGTTTTTATGCTCAAGTGAAATTTAAATGTGCCTTAGTATTTTGCAGATCAGTGATCTGTGAATGTTGTAGACTGTGATATGGTGGTAAATAACACTGGGACCTTTCCGTGGAGATGTTGTTGGTTGCTTATTTTCCTCATACCAAGATAGGGTCGACATCCTGGCGGGATCCCCATTGCAAGCTCTCCCGCCCAGTGCAATTTCATTGGGTTTCCCGATTTCTTACTAAAGTTTGCAGGTGCGCTGGAGGGGTAATTTGAGAACATAAATTGCCTGAGGAATCCTGCAGTTGAATGTAGTCAGCAACGGACAGACAACCTGCCCAGAGAGTTTTCCTGCTTCCACCCCCTACAAGCTCCAATAGATCTGACCAGGACTTAGAAGATTAAATGGCTGATGGAGGAATGAATTTCAGTTGGACAACTGAAGGAAATCAACACTTCACAAGTATTACACACCACTGGAGTGTAGGAAATATTGGCCACCTATTTATTTCAGTACAATAAAAAATGACTTGAGTATGTCTACTTATACAAAGACTGAAAATGTAAAAGGAGCTTTACGCAATAATCTTCCATCATTTGTAAAGTGCAGTTCGCATTTTTACACAACAGTAAACAAAATGCAGCCAAAGCCACCATGTACTGTTTGCTAATCTATACGTGTGCACTGCAAAAAAAAAAAAAAAAAAATCTTACCAAGCATTTTAATCTCGTATTTAGGCTGAAAACATGTATTTCTATTAGTTTTTTTCAAGGTAAAACCATTCTTCCACTGATGTGAAATGATTTTGTCTCATTTCTAGATTTGTCCATGGGTTAAGAAAATTTCACTTGTCAAGTACATGGTCACTTAAATCAATATTTTCTTCTCGCAAGATGAAAAGAGGTTCAATTGCAATTAAGATTAAATTACTTGTTAAGACGAACACTTCCTGCAGTGTGTACCTACCACAACAGCGTCAGCACTGGCAACGTGGAAATAAAAATAAAATCTTACCAATACATATCATCCTCGCAAGATAAATTACATTCCATCAAAAATACAAAAATAACGGGAGACTCATTTCTGCTTTAAAAATAAGTGACACCATACGCCATCGCGTTTCCCTCTCTTTCCTTTTATAAAGTGTAAACGACGGCGGAGCCAGTTCGTAATCTTACTCCCTTCACACATTCTACATTCCTTCATATTATTCATTATGGTTTAGTGCTATGCCCGTTTTCCCACCTCATTAATCAAATTGGGGGTGGGGGGTGGGCAGAGGCTGTTTCCCTTGGGGGGGCGGGGTCTTTATAAAGTGCAAATAGAAACATATTCACTTATATTGGGCTTCTGTTCATTAAATTTCAATTGCGTTTAAAACATATCAAATAAAATACATTGATAAATAAATACATGTGGCTAACTCATGTTTTATGACTGCAGAATTATAGATGATACAGAACCATCAGCATTCAATAAATAAGGTTGTTGATGAAAACGCTGAAGCTTATTTGATTAGCAGCTTCCAAATGAATGGACTGGGGGCCTAAAATTACTCAGCCGATTTCCCTAACAACACAATCTCCCTTCCTCTTTCAAGTGTAGGATTTATGCTTCAGATTACCCCCATTGTTAAAACAGTACACAAGATAAAATTCACTTTATATTAATGAAGTAACTCCAATTACTTCCATTAGGATTTCAGCATTTGAGTACACAAGTGGTTGCGTGTACATTCGTGTGCGTGTGTGTGTGTGTGTGTTAAGGGGGGGCAGGTATCTAGATTGCATCAACGCCAAGGCCTCGTTATAGTGCAATCCAACAAGTTAATGCAGTTCCTTGACTGCGATATATATATAGAGTGCATTATATGTTTGAAAACACATTCACTTCGGTGCTGGTTTCCCCTGCTTTCTGCTCCGCGAATTCAATATACTGAACGGAAACCTCCGTCTAGGAAGCACTGATCCTGGTACAGCGCAACTTCGAAAAGCCTCAACCTGCATGTGCCATGGAGATCGCACACAAGAAATAAATACATAAATAATCAATAAATACACCAAACTAACCATTATAGAGCCCCATAAAAATGCTGTGAGATAAATACAGTATGATACAGTATCCATCATCTTGAACTGGCTGTGACCACTGCGGTCTGAAATATTTACTGCTAAAATAAAATAAGTTTGAAATGTATGATAGTGCTCTAAAATAAGCGCTGTCGGTGCATTATTCGGGGTTTACACATTGCAGTGTGGCCCTGATGTGCTCAGCAGAATTTAGACTCATCTAGAAATGAAAATTTGATTGTGGTTCTCGTATCCGTTCTTTGATTTGATTTTATCGGTTATGCCTTCTGCTCTGCGGCTGACTGCACCTGCAGAACTGTTTGCCCGGTGTGAACACACTCACACTGCAGAACTGTTTGCCCGTTGTGAACACACTCACACTGCAGAGCTGCATTTGGGTGCTGTGGGGAGGAGTAGCATGTGGGGTTGTGATGGTGCTCCTAATCGCCAGAGCATGTGACCGTGCTGAGCCAATCGTGAATCAGATGGGCTGAGGTCAGGAGTGACTGAAGAATAAGCAGAGACAGACGGGAGAGATGCATGGTCATGTGCCGTGTGTGAATCAGAGGATCGAGGCGCCGTGTGTGCAAAGAGCTGAGGTTTGTGGGAGGTGTGCAAAATCATGTGATGGGTCATGTGACTAAGCCAGTGTGAGGAAGCCAGCCTTCTCTACATCGCTCTCCCAAACCCTTCCCATCACCCCCCTCTCCCTGCATCAGGACTCCAGACCCCAGCCGCGGAAAAAGCCCTGAGCCGCCAGCGCCTCCCGGAATGTCACAGTCAGGGAGTTGATGGTGACGTCAGTCACGGTCACCTCGCCCGGACCAATCAGAGGACTCCAGCTCTCCGTCCTCTCGGGCATGCTCAGTGTCTCTGACTCCGGTAACGGACTCCAGTCCTCCGCCCTGCTCGAGCAGGACCCTGAGAGAGAGAGAGGGAGAGAGATGGAGAAAGGGAGGTGGAGAGAGAGGGAGGGATGGAGGGAGAGATATAGAGAGGAAGAGAGGGATATCATTCAGCAATATGTATTCATCAGTTGTTGAATTAAATTGAGAGAAAAAAGGAGAGATGGAGAGAGAGGGATGGAGAGAGGGAGGGGAAGAGAGAAGGAGGGGGAGAGGAGGGAGGGAAGGAGAGGGTGAGGGAGGGTATGAAGGAGGGAGAGAGGAAGATCTTTCAGCAATGTGTACGCATAAGTTGTTGAATTAAATTGAGAGAGAAAAACATGGGGAGAGAGGGAGAGAGAGAAGGAGAGAAGCACAGAGAGGAGGCTAAGAGGGGGAGAAAGGGAAAGAGAAGAAGGAAACTCCTCTCAGATGTAAACTTCATGTACCAGTGCGAGTGTCTCTGTGCATGTCGGTGTCCGGGACTCTCTCTACTTCCTGTCCCACCTCCTCCTCCTCATCTTCCTCCTCCTCCTCCCTCGCACCCCAGTCCTCGTCCGGGGGCTCCCGCATCGGTGTTTGTGGGGGTGGGGGGGAAGGAGCGGTGAGCCCCAGGAATCGGGTCACCCTCTGCTTGTTCTTGCGCTGGGCCAAGCGTCGGTACAGGGCTCCCCCCCGCGAGCCCGCCTGCCCACCGTCCAGTGAGCGAGCGAGGGAGAGCCTCAGGCGAGCTGGGGGCTTCTCCGAGGCCTTGTGGGCACTGCGCAGGTCCATGGTGTAGATGTTCTACAGATGGAGAGAGGGAGAGGGAGAGGGAGAGAGAGAGAATTCTAGCTTTCCTCATCAGTTTTATGGATGTCATTGTTCTCTGTGATATTTGCTTTGGCAAGACAGTGCTCATTATGGCAATAAAGTAGCTTGACTTGGAATTGAAATTGATATTTAGAGAGGTTGCCTGTACTGTCAGACAGGTCAGACAGCCTGAAGTGTGCTATTGCCTGACTTTAGGAAGTGTCTCATAAACAAAAACAATGGTGGACAGCCAAAGGTTTTTCACAGAGGTGCAAAATGACAGAGAAAAGAATCATTGAGTCCTGACGAAATACAAGTATCTGAGATGTTGGTAAATAAAACACAGAGAGGGCAGAGCCATTGCGTGGAGCTCTCTGATTCTTTTTAAGGAGGACTTTTTAATAGTCCTTGTGGCCCCACTGGCTGACCCCAAGTTTGGGGTGAGGAGCATGGACCGTACCTGGAGCAGAAGCCTCTTAGGTTTGTGTCTTCTCTTCCGATAGCCAACTGTTCTGTCCTTCTGCTCTCTGCCAATGGAGGAATTACAAAGAGTGGGTCAGTGCTAAAGATTGACTGTTAAGATGCTATTTAGCATGAGCAGACCTGCAAATTTACCTTGCAAAAAATAATCTTTTCAAGCATTCTAATCATGTATTCAGTCATAAACACTTACTTCTATGACATTTTGACTCATTTTTTGACTCATTTCGAAATTTGTCCTTGGGACGACTGAAATTTTCTTATCCCATGGACAAATCTAGAAATGAATCAAAATTATTTAACGTTAGTGGCTAAATTTTTCTTTTACTGAGACAAAAAGGTAGAAATGATAGTTTTAAGCCTAAATACAAGATTAAAATGCGTGGTGAGATTATTTTTATGCAGTGCACCCTATAATATTATGTCTTTCGCACTTTCTTCATGTCCCTTGAAGATCCCCATGCAACAAGTACTCAAGTCACACAATGTCAATTTTAAGAAAGTGAAAATGTGACTTATGAACTTTCAGCACAAGGCTCTTCAATTTGGAATGTTCAATGAAGCCCAAATTTAAGTTTCAGGAGTCTTGCTTACTTCTCCTCATAGGCCAAAACTAGGCGAGGGTCCAGAATGTGTTCCTCTGGTTCCCATGTGCTGTACCTGTCCAAACCACAACACAAAGCAAAGATTCTGGTTCTGATCCACCAAAGCAGAAGGAAATAAAAGCATATCATCTTAGTCTGGAGTGTGGTGTGCTGGGTATGGTGTATCATGTGATGTTGCCAGGGGCAGTTTTTCTCTGGGAATAAAGGGTGAACTTTTGGCCTGGAAGACAGTCGCGAGAGGAGTGTGAACAACTCCTCCAGTGGTTGTGTTTGAATTTATATAGGGATGCATCAGAGTCAACATTTTGCCAAAGGTTGGTTCAACCACTGCTTAGACGAAGGATGATCTGTTTTATGACTGAGACCTCTGGACAGTTTTAGAAGATGAAAAATAGGCAGGACAAATGTATGAATGATGTTCTGGGGAGCCGGTTTGCCTTCAAAGTCACACAGCCAGGCTCAGATGGCATTCAGAAGTGTAGGTTTCCACAGATGGGGTTTATTGCACTTAATTAGATTTCTGATTCCTGTGCAGAACACAGCACAGTCAGTGTATGCTGGACGACACAAATACAGGTACAGCTCTACATACGGATGCCGCTCAAGCTTTCTCCTTGTAACCAAGTAATAGATACAGGGGCAGCCTGCAGCTAAGTGCATTATGATGACTCATGCAGTCTATGTGAGGAATCCACAGGGAACTTGGCTCAAACACTGGGGATTTCCAGAGTCTATGGCATACAATGGGCTTGTCTGTGGCTGCATATATGACTAATAAAAGAAAACACTTAGGTTTCTGAATTGTGTGATGTTTCTTTGTGTGTGATTTTGCATGTGTGTGTGCAAGAGATATATTAACAAAAATAAAACAATCATTAGGATTAATTAAATTCAATTTTCATACATGCTACAGGGTATAATATTGGGCCAAGCCCAAAATGGCAAAATATGAGACTTTTAATGGTCTTAACAAAAAATCAGGAAAAAAGTCAGTCAGGAAATTGGTAAGTCTTAAACAAATAGATGAAGTAACAGTACTGGGTCTACTTTGATTTCATTAAATGTTTGATCCTTGTGGGTAAACACACACTGCTTTTTACGAAAATAAAAGTCGACGTGGAACACTTCATGTTGATGGTTTCAAACAGTTGACTAGTAGTTGAAAAATGCTTCCCAGTTAGTCTGTCTTTATGATGAGACCAAATAATTTCTATGTGGGTCAAATCTGGACTCTGACCAGGCCAAATCATGAGTCTGATGGACCAGTCTTTTTCGAAGAAATAGTGGCACAGACTGCAGCTTTTGAAAGCTGATCAAGAAAAAAAGTCATCCCTTTTAAGTAAGAGAATGGGTAATCCCCAAGGGTCAATTCTTGGCCCTCTGCCTTTCAGTCTGTTCACAAATGTCTCGCCTATAAGTTGCCCTGAGGCTGGCTTCCTTTTTTTACGCACATGACGCGGTCATATATGCTCCAGCTAAGTCTACAAGTAAGGCAGCAGACGTCCTAACTGCATGCCTGGATGAGATGAACAGGTGGCTAGAACACAATCATCTTGTTTTGAATCCGAAAAAGACTTTCTATGTGTTTCTCCATTAGAAAACAGTGCTCACCTGGAGTGTTTAGTATTAAGATAAAGAATAAAGAAACTGAGGAGGTGAACAATGTCAAGTTAGTGGGAATAGTTTTAGATCCACAGCTCAAGTTCGGGAAACATGAAAGGAAAATTTCAAAAACAAAAAAGATTAACCTCAATTGCGCTATATTAGTATAGCGCTAAATACCACTTCAGGCAGACTAATTTTTATGCATGCAATGATTCTCTCTCATTTCTCATATTTTATGACAATATGGGCACAAGCTTCACCCTGTACAATTGAAGAGCCCAGTGCTTAAAGTTCTTAAGTCATGTTTTCATGCACCATGTGGTAAGGATGGGAAAATGTCTTTTATAGTTACCAAAGTTGATTTTCTCAAATTTCTCAAAATTGACACTTTTGCGACTTAAGTACTTTTAACACTAGGGTCTTCAATTAGAAACCTCTCGTCATTATACAACCAGGCCTTGAAAATCATGGACAAAAAAACCCTCAGGTGGCATCATTACCACACACTAAAAAAGAAACAATCTACTTAATTTTGAAAGTTTAATGCATTTATGTTTTCTCAAATTAGTCTTGAAATGTATCAACTATTTAGCCCTTGAACCTCTTTCCAGATATGTACAAAGACCAGACAGTAACAGAGTAACCAGAAGCATGGTAAATGGCAACTGTAACATACAACATCGCAGATCTAAATTTGGACAAAAACTTTGTCCACGAAGTGTTGTCAACTCTGGATCACGTTACCAAATGACATAGAATTAATATATAATTCAGATATAAAATCTTTCACGACAAAAGTTAAGTGCTGGTTAAAAGTAAACCAGACTTGTGCTCATTTTCAGCTTGTATTTTGAAGAGCCTAGTGCTAAAAGTACTTAAGTCACATTTTCACACACTGTGATGTGTGGATGAAAAAACACCTTTTATAAACTACCTCATTTCATCTTCTCAATTTCACGTGAACTTCAATGCTTTTTGCAATGGGGTCTTCAATTAGCGGATTTTATGAATCTAGTATATATTCAGACCCTTTTTTCTCAAAATAGACATTTTGAGAAACTAGGGACACTTTTAGAACTAGAGTCTTCAATAACAAATTTATATTGCTACATAGAATTTGTTTATTGTATATTTATATGCTTTTTTTATCATATCTTCATGTCGATAATGTTATGTGGTTTTCTGATACTGGATGCTGTATATTTTATTCACATAGTTCAGATAGTCCAACTACGGACAAGAGTTTCAAATAAGCAAAAGCTATACACTCTCAGTGCACAACACATCAGTTTCATGCTCAGCACTGGAACTATGTCAAATTGTACTGTCCCTCTCAATTTAAATAAATACATAAATAAATAAATGTATCAGGAGTACATTTGATTAATTCTTGCTAATTTTCTAACCAATGATTTGTTGTTAAGACCATTAAAGGTTACATATTTTGTCATTTCAGGTTTGGCCCATTTTTCTTGCCCAGAAGCGTACAGGGCAGTGATCATATCTCTAGGCATGAACTACACCTCAAAGCTGTAATGGTGCATTACAAAGTTTCCAGACCAAGTCAGCTCATTAATTAGTTTCAGTGTCTTACTTCGGAGGCCAGCCTTTCCATTTCAGTAAGTATTCGACATTGCCCTGGAGAGAGAGAGAGAGAAAGAGAGAGAGAGAGAGAGAGAGAGAGAGGGTGAGGGAGAGAGAGAGCGGGCGAGGGGGGAGAGAGAGAGAGAGAGAGAGAGAAACATCATTTCTGAAATTCACCGAACCATGAATTGGAGGGGGGATTAAGGGGAGAAAATTGGCGAGATTCTTCTCGGTATCCTGAGCAATGTCGGTGACGTCAACTTTTAACGGGTCGGCAGCTTTTTGGCGGTGACGTCATCGCTATGAGCGCATCAGCGACAAATGAAGTACATCTTGGACCCACCCCCTCCAGCCTCTCTAAACGTTCTAGAATATTTTGCGAAACTACAGGGGGTGGGGTCAGGATAACATAATGAGTAAATACAACAGCTTTGCGCAACGTGCGCCACTGATCCCTCAAAAGCGGAACAAATAGCCAACTGACGGCCGCATGCTTTCTCCAACCCTGCTGTTTACATCCACGTTGACCGATACCATAAAAAAAAAATCTTAAAAATATCAGTGGAATGACAGTAAAATTTAACAAAATTTTGGCATAAGAAAGAAATCAGATGACAGCAAATGCTGAAAATTCGATGCAATCGAATACTTTAATGAGTGGACAATGATTATTGACATACGTTAGAACCAACATGAAGCAATCTTATTAACATTACCAATACAACAACACAGGCGTTTGCTGAATAAAAACACGCGCACCATCTATCTTTACGATGCAAGTGTTAGCCCGACTGGCTTAGATTCCTCATTCAAACATTCATAAATGAACTGCGTAGCTCCATTTAAATTCGTCCACAACTAGTTCTCTCTGTCCTGACGACGCACAAACAATACAGGACACCATTTACGAGTCTTGAATCATCCGTCACAACATGAATGCAGGTCGCGACGCAGCGCGACAGCAATACACTTACACATTAAGTTAAAGAGACACTCCCCGTGCCCCCGCCCCCTTCGTAGGCTATGTTTATATCAGGGGATAAAAGTAGCGGATCTGTTCCGTTGTGTAAATCACTTCTGCTGCCCCGACAAAACGTAGCCAATGAGCACCATCCTCGAAACAGCATGAGGAATTTGATGTCTTACAGATAGCATAAGATTCTGTCAATAAAACTAAACCCAGCGCGCAAAGATCTATGAGGCTAGCTACGTCCACAAGTTTACTTACTACGGCATACGCAGATCGCATGTCGTCACCCAACACACTCTCATTCCTTACCTTTCTCACTCTCTTCTTTATTATCGATTCCACGGCAAACACTTGTTCGCCAATCGCTGACAGTTCCATCGCTGTTGTGCCTTTTTCTACGCACACGCGATCAATGTAAATATGCGCTGTTTGCCTGGATAGTCCTGCACCTCCGTGAAGTACTTAAAACATTAAAATCCTGGCTGACACGCTTAATAAACGCGATACTCCACCCCAACTACACCCCTCTTCGCAGAAGCGTTGGGCTTCTTTCTGTTTCAAATGTTTTTTACCGCCTCATTTCCTGATATTAGCCCTCTTCTGCTGTAGCTACAGTGAGTTTTCAAATCTGCGACACATCTGCACTGCTTAGCGCGTGACCGTACGGCTGAAAGCGCGTACACAGAGCGCGCTTGCCTGAGTCAAGAAAGGTGCGCAGGATCGTGCAGAACACGGGAGCGCAGTTTTAAAAAATCAAGTTTAGACTTAATGAAGGGGCAGTTTCTCATGTTTTTTTCCGCTTGTATTTGTTAAGACGGGATCACATGGGTTAACAGTGGATTGAAGAAAATCACCCGTTATGTATTTATTTATTTATTCATTAAGATATTTACGCTGGAATACACATCTGTAAAATGGGTTTTCATGTGGTCGAGTTATAAAGCAAAAAATAAAAATAATAGCACCTAGGTTGTAGCAGTGTTAGCCTTGTGTCTTCCTTTAACTAAGGTTTTGAATCCAGTGACAGAATTGGCATTGTGAATATGGTCTGACAAATATATGGAACCACTGTATATGGAAGATTTCGTAAAATGCATCAGTTCTACAAACAGGAACTTGAACTCGAAAAGTATCATTTAACCTGATATGTCTGTCACTGGTTTCACAAATCATTACAATAGCATTGCACAAATACATTGGTGCCATTACCATGAATACAGTTACACTGCAGGGAAAATAAGCATTAAACCTGTCAACATTTTTCTCAGTAAATATATTTCTAATGGGGCTATTGGCATGAAATTTTCACAAGATGTCGGTAACAACCCAAGTAATCCACACATACAAAGAAATCAAACAAATAAGTCCATAAATTAAGTTACGTGTAATAAAGTGGAATGACACAGGGGAAAAGTATTGAACACGCTTACTGAAATTTATTTAATACTCAGAAGAAAAGCCTTTGTTGGTAATGACAGCTTCAAGACGCCTCCTTTATGGAGAAAAAAGTCGCATGCATTGCTCAGGTGTGATTTTGGCCCATTCTTCCACACAAACTGTTTTCACATCTTGAAGGTTCTGGGGCCTCTTCTATGAACTCTAATCTTCAGTTTTTTCCATATATTTTCAAATGGATTCAAGGCGGGTGATTGACTGGGCCATTCTAGCAGCTTTATTTTCTTTCTCTCTGAAGCCAGTTGAAAGTTTCCATGGCTGTGTGTTTGGGATCTTTGTCTTTCTGGAATGTCCACCCTCATTTCATCTCCAGCATCCTGGTGGATGGCAGCAGATTATTATCAAGAATGTCTTGGTACATTTCTCCATTCAACCTTCCTTAAATTATATGAAGTCTCCCAGTAACCATATGCTGAAAAACAGCCCCACACCATGATGTTCCCACCTCCAAACTTCACTGTGGGTATGGTGTTTTGGGGGTGATGTGCAGTGCTGTTTGTCCTCCAAACATGGTGTGTGCTATGACATCCAAAGAGTTCATTTTTGGTCTCATCTGACCAGACTAGATTCTCCCAGTATTTCGTAGGCTTGTCCAAATGTGCAACAAACTTCAAACAAGCTTCAATATGCTTTTTCTTCAGCAATGGAGTCTTGCGCAGTGAGCATGCATCGAGGCCATGGCAGTTGAATGTATTACTTATTGTTTTCTTTGAAACAACTGTACCTGCTAATTCCAGGTCTTTCTGAAGCTCTCTGCAAGTGGTCTTTGGCTCTTGGACAACTCTTATGATTATTCTTTTGACTCTTCTGTCAGAAATCTTGCAAGGAGCACCTGGTCGTGGTTGGTTTATGGTGAAATTATGTTCTTTCCACTTCCAGATAATGGTCCCAGCGGTGCTCACTAGAACATCCAGAAGTTTAGAAATACGTCTGCAACCAATGCCATCAGTATGTTTTGCAACAATAAGGTTGCAAAGGTGTTGAGAGAGCTCTTTGCTTTTACCTATCGTGAGATGCTTCTTGTGTGACACCTTGGTAATGAGAAACATTTTTTTAAGGCCATCAATTAGGACTAAACCAGCTGATGGGTGGCACGGTGGCACAGTTGTTAGCACTGCCGTCTCACAACAAGAAGGCCATGGGTTTGAATCCAGCCTGGGGCCTTTCTGTGAGGAGTTTGCATGTTCTCTCTGTGTTTGCATGGGTTTCCTCCACGTACTCCAGTTTCCCCCACCCATAAAAACATGCTTCATAGGAACACTCCTACTGGTACCCCTGACCAAGGAACTGGCTTTCGAACTGGAGTTCGTCCCTGGGCGCTGCTCTGTGGCTGCGCACTACTCCTAACTATAGGATGGGTTAAATGCAGAGGAAAAATTTCCCCATGGCTTTCAATAAAGTATCTATCAATATAAATTTGCACTGATTGGGGGCAGGTTTCTTGGCTTTTCATGCCTTTTTGCCCCTCCTTTTCTTCATGTGTTCAATACTTATTCCCTGTGTCATTCCACTTTATTACACATAATTTATGGACTTATTTGCTTTGATTTCTTTGTATGTGTGGATTACTTGGGTTGTTACCGACATCTTGTGAAAATTTCATGTCAATAGCCCCATTAGAAATATTTTTACTGAGAAAAATGTTGATGCGTTCAATACTTATTTTCCCCGCTGTACATTCTTATGTACAGAAAGCAGTTTATCCTTCTTTCAATTGTTTGTCAACCCGTCACAACGTTCCTGTGGATGTCTTTTGTGTTGCACCCTGTTCAGCAACTTGTGTGTCTTTTAGAAGTATGTCTCCTTTGATTGGTTTATGTCTTGCATGTTTGCCCCTCCTCGGCTGTGTTTCATTTCATTTTTATATCCTAAAGACCCTGTGAAGTGTATTTAAGCCCCCTGCTCAGTCTTGCAAGTTAGAGGATTGTCTTTTGCATTTTGTGCTTAGAATCAGTCAGGATTTCCAGTAAAAGCTCTTTGTCTTTATTAA
This sequence comes from Gymnothorax javanicus, assembly GCA_029692085.1. NCBI lineage: Eukaryota > Metazoa > Chordata > Actinopteri > Anguilliformes > Muraenidae > Gymnothorax > Gymnothorax javanicus. The sequence goes on along the minus strand of CM056200.1, from coordinate 49,800,325 downwards.
GTGTAACATGCACTTTAATGACAGCTATTTCCAGAAACTTTCTTCTTTACTCAGTCAACTCAGACAAGCTTACAGGCCTAATCCTGGTCCAGGATTGGAATTGCATTCGAATTTCCCCTTCCAAATCTGTTCCTCTGTCCAGTTTGTTAGGAACAAGCTTCTAATTCTTCTACAGGCATTGAGATTGGAACAAAGTTCCCCTCAAGCAACTCCTGCGGGACAGTTCAGTGCTGACAAAGCGTGCATTCCACTTGGCTGTTATCCCAGAAGCCACTAGCCGGCGATTGACAGCTCAGCTTCGTCCACAACATCAGCACTGAATTATTCTTCTCCTATCCGGGGTTCTGTCCCCTCCTCTTCCTCTGCGGTTCCACCCCAAAATGACAGTATATCTGTCAATAAAACTACCTATTAGATTGTACTCTGCCTCTGCACTTGATTCCTGGTCTGGAACATTAAACCAACAAAATCTTTTAACAAAACCAATACCTCTTGTATTCATAATATCTTATTTGCTACACATTATTCCAGCTGCTGTGTTTTGTAACATTTGAATAGCACTGATATTATTCTTTGAACAACCTAAAACTGTGCCCGCATAATAAAAAACTGGCATAATAAATGCACTAAAAGCTCATTTTCAAAATATTGTCAGGAACAATGGATCATAGACGTCCCACCCATGTAAATTTCCTGAAGAGATTTTTTTTGTACTTTATTTTAGATGAACATGAAATTTAAGCCTGTCATCAACATATACACACAAATATTTGGTTGACTGAACTATATCAATAGTGTTATGATCCAAAAATGGTTAAAAATAATGGTCTTCATTAATTTTAGAATTTGAACTGATTAGCATTGGCATAGACACATTTAAATCAAGCCTGTTGGCCTTCTACCACTACCACTCTACCACTGCAGAGTATCACTAACAGAATCATTGAGATTTGCGAGATTTCTATCTTCAAAATAGATAATAATATCATCTGCATACATATTACATCAACCATTAGAAACATGCATTGCCAGATCATTCACAAAAAGCATAAATAATAACGGCCCTAATGTTGAGCCCTAAGGCACTCCTACAATTAGATTCACAGGTTTTGACAGAACATCTTTATGCTTGACACTTGGTATCTGATTACTTAAATAAAACTTAAACCATTTATGTTCAATTCTTTTCACAACATATTTCTTCATTTTTTAAATAAGTATTTCATGATTAATAGTTCCAAAACATTTGGAGATATCAAGGAAACATACCTCAGTATATAACTTATTACCACTGTTTAAACTATAAGAGCAGTGAGAGCGCTTCAAAACTTTTGCCAAAGTAGACGGACTTAAACTCAGGCCAATCTAATCCATGCCTTGGAAATTATTTGTACTAAAGTAGGCTTATGTACATTTTAACATGGAAAAAATACATAACTATTGGACTGAATTTACAAGAATGCACCAAGAGCTCATTAAAATCAATAATGTCAAAAGTAGAGAGAGCAGAAGAAATGTCCTAAAACAACCATGAATGCATTGCTAAACTAGCTTAATTTCAGTCCAACAATGTACCTAAAATATGTTTGTAGGGCTTTTTTCTTCCTTTTTTGTAAAAGTAAATTAAACAAATGTAAAAATTCTCTGGATATATATGTAAAGGCTCTCTCACACAATCTTAAAGGCTATGACACAATAGAAATCCCTTTACAGCATGAGTTATCAATAATTACCTCCACCAAGGAGGTTATATTTTCATTTGTGTTCGTCTGTTTGTCTGACTGTTGACAGGATTACTCAAAAAGTTATGAATGGATTGGTGTGAAACTTGGTAGGATGGTAGGTGGTCGTCCAAAAATGAGTTGATTTAACTTTGGAAGTAATCTGGAACATATTCTGGATTCTAGATCCAGAAGAAGTTAAAATATACCTGAATAGAATGATTGCCCCTAATGTAATGAACAGATTTTCATAAAAATTTCAGTGTTAAATAGAATCTACACTAATGTAGAATTGATTATAGCTGTTGGTGATCTGGATAATATTCTTGTGGATCCAGAAGCAGTCATACTGATATATGGCGTGGCTGAGGTACGCGGTGCAGGCTCGTGCACAGGATTCTAGAAGGGTTGGTGCTCACATTCATAAAAAGGGCACCTTGCCTGTGCACGGCCGCATGTATTTGTTTACTTGATTTGAAGAATTTGTAGGCTACTTGTCGACAAGAAAGCTATAATGATTAATATATGTACAACTGTGGCTGAACACACCCACGCGACAATGTCAGTAACCCTTCACCCATGTTAACCAGCCCTTACTTCACTCTCACCTCCAGAATCTCAGCACCATTCACAAAGAGACACATCTGTCAGTAACCCTCCACCCATGTTAACCAGCCCTTACTTCACTCTCACCTCCAGAATCTCAGCACCATTCACAAAGATACACATCTTGCCTTCATGACTGCCTCTCGTCTCCACATTTTTTCTCTTACTGCCTCTACAAGGCATAAATGATTCAGCAATAACATATACAGTGGGGTACAAAAATTTGGGCACCCCTGGTTTAAATGTCTGTTACAGTTTATCTCCAAGTGATTGAAAGTAAACCTGAACACTAAATGCTACAAAGTTAAACATGACACCTTTCTGCAAATTTAAAAGCAAGGTTTCTCTTTATTTGAATTTTTCTGAGTTTTTAAATGATAAGAAAGGAAAAAGGGCCCTGTGCAAAAATTTAGGAACCCTTTTGGATTATTCTTTTTTACCTTTTAAGAAGATGATTACTAAGGCCCAGACCCAGGTGATTTACTCGTTAGGGCTTCAGTGAGTCAGGTGAATATAATTCCAGGGTCGAACTATATATTCTGAAGTAACTCCATCCTTCTAAAGTATCCAACTGCGGTGGCTGTTGTGTCTGGTGTTAAAAACCATGTGTTCCTCTAAACAGTCGTCCAAGGATGTCAAAATCGAGATAATTCACTTCCACCAACAAGGAGAGGGCTACAAAAAACTCTCGCAACGTTTCAAACTACCCATTTCTTCTGTCAGAAACATCGTAGGAAAATGGAAAATAAATGGGACAATTGAAGTCAAGGCAAGATCTGGAAGACCAAGAAAAATTTCAGATAGCATTGCCCGAAATCTGGTGAGAAATGCTTAGAAGAACCCACACATCACTGCAGAAGAGTTGCAAAAAGAGTAGCAGACACAGGTCTAGTTGTTCACAGGACTACAATACAGCGAACCTTAAACAACAAAGACCTACATGTCAGAGTTGCAAGAAAGAAGCCTTTCCTACGACCTAAACACAAAATTAAGTGTCTGAGGTATCCAAAAGAAAACCTTGAGAAACCTCAAGCCTATTGGAACAATGTGCTTTGGACTGATGAAACCAAAATTGAACTTTTTCAACTAAGGCTGGATGGGAGAAAAATGGGTGAAGCATTTATAAAAAAGAACACGTTGTCAACTGTTAAACATAAAGATGGATCCATTATACTTTGGGGTTGTGTAGCGGCTGGGCGCACAGGTAAGATTGTGCGGGTGGAAGGAAGAATGGATTCCACCAAATATCAAGACATTCTAGAGGCAATTGTTTAAAGCTCAGTCCAGAAATTGAAGTTGAAAAGGCGTTGGGTATTCCAGCAAGACAATGACCCGAAGCATACCTCAAAATCCACCATGAAGTACCTCCAGGAAAGACGGATGAAGGTTTTGGATTGGCCATCACAGTCCCCAGACTTGAATATTATTGAAAATCTGTGGAGAGACCTCAAACATGCCGTGCATGCAAGAAGGCCGAAGAATATTTCTGAGCTAGAGGTGTTCTGTCAGGAAGAATGGGGAAAAATTCCTAAGACAAGAATTGAAAGACTCTTAGCTGGCTACAGGAAGTGTTTGCAAGCTGTTATAGCTGCCCGAGGAGGAGTTACAAAGTACTAGCTGACAGGGTTCCCAAACTGTTGCACAAGGTCTTTTTCCATGTTTAATTATTTTGAAACTGTAAAATTCAAAATAAAAATTATTCTTGCTTTAAAATGTGATGAAATGTGTCATGTTTAACTTTGTAGCATTTAGTGTTCAGGTTTGCTTTCAATCACTTGGAGATTAATTGTAACAGACATTTAAACCAGGGTTGCCCAAATTTTTGCACCCCACTGTAAGAACATGCTGATATTGTATGGCTAATATACAAAACTATATGCCAACTAATTCACATATCGAATCATACTGCCAAGCTTGGGAAGACCATCCGTGATCATAGAAAAGTCACACATACATTTTAGATTGAATATATTAGAAACTGCTGTATTTTTATTGATTCAAGATTGGAATTCCAGCTGTTTAAAAAACATTTCTCCAAATTAGTTTAAAAAAAAAAAAAGGGCTTGAACTAGGAGGGACGTAAAGTTACGGCCCCAAAGGCTCGTGCTCATTGGTATCTATCCTGATTTTAGTGTGCCTCGAATTAAACAATGATTAGGGTGCTGGAGGGCAGGAAAGGGGCTCTTACAAGCTACAGCCATAAAGGGCACTTTTATCTATGAAGGCAAAAGGGCTGGTGCTCAAGCACTAGTAGAGCCCTATGTGTGCACTACCCTGCTGCGGTGTACTGAGTGCCCTCCTAGTAGAGGCTATATTGAGCATGAATAACAATGTCATAAGCAAACTTTGAACATTTCTGCTTCCAGAGCTTGATTTCTCGAAGAATTTTCCAGTAAAACTGTGCTAATCCATAGATTGGACTGTATTTTACAAATATTCAACCGACTGGAAGATAATACATCCTAAAAGTATGTTTGTATTGCACTGACTGCAACATAAGATTGTACTCTGCCTGACTAATATACAAGTGTGCAACACCTGTGAGGTAAAACCAACATCAAGAGTATTGGAAAGGTGTTGCACCACCTTAAGTTGCCAGATCAGCTTCAATGTACCTTGGAAAGTATTCTACAAGTCTCTGGTACTCTAATGGTGGGACAAAACACCATTCTTCCAAAAAAAAAAAAGTTCTCCCTTTTGGTTTTTTGATTATTCTGGTGGAGAGCACTCTCTCTAAAAAAAAAAGAAAAAATTGAGAATCTCCCACTGGTGTTCAATGGGGTTGAGATCAGCGCACTGTGAAGACCATGGCATATGATTCACATCATTTCATATTCATCAAACAGTCAGTGAATTGGTGAATTTTTTTTTTTTGGCCTTTGTTTATCCAGGGAAAGTTCCCCTGAGATCATGTTTCTCTTTGACAAGGACACCCTAGGAGACAGGCAAGATAAAACAATGTTAAGTACAAAGCTGTCGAGAAAAACGGGTAAAGTCTCTCAAGTGGTCTTCGGGTTAAGAGCCTAGCTCAAGACTCTAAAGGTTGACTTCTTCCCAACTTCCCAACTTCTCTGCAGATGTAAGTCAGTATTCCCAGCCCAAATGGGGGTTTGAACCAGTTACCAGTCAAGCAACCCACCCCAAAACAACTCTGCTGCCCCAGGGGTTCTGTCATCCTGGAAGAGACCACGCCCATCAAGGAAGAGATGCTTCATCACAAGACGTATTGATTGGCAGTGACCCTGCAAAGGGCATAAGTCAACATATTCTCATCTCGACTCATTAACATTTATGGTTAAGGTTCGGGTTAAGGGTTAGGGGTTAGGGAGTGGGGTTTGTTTTAAACTTGTGTCAAAGAAGGATGCTCAAAGCCTCCTTTTTCGCTGTATATCATTGCTTGGTCAGGTAGTGTCACTATATGACGAGTCAGGATGAGATTGGGCTTCATAAGTGGACCCAGAAATGCCCCTCACAGCACAAAAAAGCAGCCAAATGTTTCTGCCCTCCCACAAATTTATGTAGATTTTTCCTTCATTTTGTTACCCCTCTGATGGATTACACAATTCCCAACTGCATTATTGATTAGTATGGTGCTGTTAACCCTTGCCCTCCCAAATTTTCCAGAGAAAAAGAAATTAATTCCTAATAGCAAAAAAGTGAGAAGAATATATCCGGGTTAAGTTTAAAGTAGTCATAAGTATATATTATAGTTGAGATCCTGGATAATTAAGCTTTCAAAATATAGGTCAGTTGCCTAACCTGTTGGTAACCATGGTAACAGAATGTCCTGTCGATCAAAAAAGTTATATTTTTGGACCTATTGAAGTCGGTCTCCTGAGGGAGAGGATTAAGGGCTACCGTGTTCACAACAGGCAGCCACCATCAGCAAAACTGAAGTAACAGTGACAAGCATCTGAGATACAGTGCAGCGCAAATGTATTTTCCCTCTTCTCAATTTCTTTTATTTCCGTTTGTCACACTTGAGTGTTTCAGGTCATCCAATTTGTTTTGATTTATGACAAAGACAATGTGAGTACATGCAAAATGCAGCTTGTAAATAATGATTTCATTTTTTTGAAGGTAAGGAGTAATTCAAAACCTATATCACTCATGTGAAAAAATAATTTCCCCCCTAAATCATATAACTGGTTGTGCCACCCTCGGCGGCAACAGCAGCAATCAAAATGTTTCAATAACTGGGAATGAGTCTTTTACTTCGCAATGGAGGGCACTTAGCACATTCTTCTTTGCATAATTGTTTTGATTCAGCCGTATGAACTTCCTGTTTGTTATCCCACGGCATCTCAACTGGTTTCAAGTCAGGACTTTGACTAGAGCTCTCCAAAACCTTCATTTTCTTTTAAGCCATTCAGAGGTGGACGTGTTTGTATGCTTCAAATCATTGTCTTGCTGCATAACTCAAATACACTCAAGATTGAGGACACAAACTGATGGCTGGACATTCTTGTTCAGGATTTCCTGGCAGAGAGCAGAATTCACGGTTCCATTAATTATGGCAAATTGCCCAGGTCATGACGCAGCAAAGCAGCCCCAGATCATCACACTACCACCACCATGTTTGGCTTTTGGTATGATGTTCTTATTGTGGAATGCAGTGTCAGCTTTATGCCAGATGCAATGGGAGCCATGTTTTTCACTTATTACTTATAAGTTCCACTTATGACTGAGCAATCCACAGAATATTATCCCAAACATCTGGGGGTCATAAAGATGCTTTGTGGCGAATGTGAGATGAGCCTTTGTGTTCTTGTTGGTCAGCAGTGGTTTTTGCCCCACAGCTCTCTATGGATGCCATTTTAGCCCAGTCTCTTCCTTATTGAGGAGCTATTAACATTGACCTTAACTGAGGCAAGTATGGCCTGCAGTTATTATGTTAATCTGGGTTCTTTAGTGACCTCCTGGATGAGTGATCAATGCACTCTTCAGCCGGCCACTCCTGGGAATGTTCACCACTGTTCCAAGTTTTGTCCATTTGCAGATAATGGCTCTCACCATGGTCTGCAGGTGTTCCACAGCCTTAGCAATGCCTTTGTAACCTTTTCCAGACAGATAACGGCTTTGTTTCTAAGCTGTTCTTGAATGTATTTACATCACAGCATCATGCACAGCTTTGTGCTTAGTTCACATTTCCAGACAGGTGATATTCAGATTCAACTGAGCTGGCAGTAATCATGGCAGGGTGTGTCTAAAGAAACTGAACCCAATTATCAAATAAATTTAATTTGTTGATTTGGTAACAAAGGAAGCCATTTCTTTTTCTCAGAAGGCCAGGTAGGGTGAGATAGCCTTTGTCCTTCAATAAATGAAATCATTTCATAAAAACTTAATTTTGTGTTTACTCAAGTTAGGTTCATCTAATATTAAAATTAGTTTGATGATCTGAAACATTTAAGTGTGAAAATTGTTTAAAAAGAGAAGTCATCAGGAAGGGGGCAAACACTTTTTCCCTGCACTGTAAGTGGCAGATTTTAATAATGGTGATAATGACAGTATGAGAAATATATAGTAAAGTCAATAGGAAAAAGATGGTGCAGTGAAACAACAGTTAAAAAGGCATGGACACAGAAGTGCTGACCTCATCTTTATGAAAACAAGGAGCTTCATTTACATACAATGTATACAATCAAAAAAGATACTTATGGAACTTTCAATAGCAGATTTGGGATTCATATATTTAAAAACATCTTCAGTTAATTGGTTTGTGTACGTTTTCACGATTTCAAGCCGATTTAGATTGAAAAGTAAAAAATTTCAAGCAGTTTCACATAACCAGCCGTTCTACAAATAAGGACATTTTTGAGTAAACACCACTGCTTATTTTACACATATGCGAAATTTCAGAATGAAATACAGGCACATTTTCATCAATGAGGCCCAAAGACCTTTGAGAAAAAAAACCCGAGTAACACTGAAAGATACTGAAAAATTTATTTTCTTTCAAAGTGTCATGCTCTGGAATGCACGCGCTGAAGTTCATAAATATAAACACATGAGTCTGATTAGCATTCATGGATGCCCAGTCTCTGCTGAGGAAAGGCTGCCCAGCAGTTGGGTGGGTGAACAGGGCAAAGCAACCAATAAAAAATCAAAAGTCAACCCATAAAAAGAGTATTAGAGGGTAAACAAAAGAAAGTCAGTTTTAGTGGCAGCAGCTGGACTGCCAGAGTCACCTCCACCTGTTCCTTATTAAATGCTCCGATCCTGGAAAGTGGGCTGAGGGATTCGTCAATAACCAGGCAAAGACATTGAACAGGCTTTAGTCCTCCACATCAGCTGAACTTTGACTTCGACCTGCCAGACCAACAGCATTTTGCAGTTCTCACATCACACAACTGGAGTCACAAGAACTTCCGGTCACATGACGAAGACAGTAAAGGACGGGGGCGGTGGGTGTAAGGAGAAGTCAAAATTGCTGTGGTTGCATCCCAATACCTGGACAAAAAAAAATGCATCCTCCTTTATACCACTTGTCTCCTTTTCCTATCCTGAGGAATGTGTGGAGGAGGTGAGTGTAGGAGAGGAGGATAAATTCTACTGAGTAGTGGGATGCACTCTGTGAAATGCATCAATTGAAATCAACAGAACTGGTGAATGTGATTTTGCAACTGATTTAAGCCGTCATGTGTTTCAGTCAGCAATCAGAAAGCCCCGATTCAGAGACAAACAAATAAATGCCCAAAATTCTGGCGCATTACCATGGCAACCAATATACATACAATAGAACCAATTCAAAACTCAGGCAACCGTGACAATGGCCGTTTTCATTTAGTATTAGCAAGCTACAAAAAACACTGCCAACTGTGGTGCTGAGCAGCCCGGCAACAAACACCGCAGATAACACTTTGATCTCGCTACTCCTGGCAGATGGAAAGCACCAAAGATTTATACGAGGAAGCTAAGCAACATGTTCTCTAATTTGAAACTGAAGAGTACAAAACGTGCAGCGTGAATCAAATCAGAACAAAAACTACTCGTTCCTCCAAATGCTGTCTACGTTCACCATGAGAGAGACCATGATTATAATTAAAGGTAAATGAATTTGTGGGGGCAAAAAAGGCTATTCCTGAGCACCCTAATAGCCTTGTGGTTAAAGGGTTAGACCAGGACTCAGGAGGTTGGTGGTGCAAGTCTGAATGTAGCATCATACGACCAGCGTAGCAATTGGGGACTTGAGCAAGGCTGTTATGGGAACACACATATCCCTCCAGCTGATATTATCCCTTGCTTACTCTAATCAACTTTAAGTCCTTTAGGTAGAAGCATCTGCTAAGTGTGCGGTGATGTAAAAATTCCAGAGCTCCATGGGCTGGCCAATAGCGTGGTGACAGAGTAGTTTACAGTCCAATTTGTGGTAAATCTCGTGCTCAGAAGTGTAGACTCAAGGGACTGCAATGCAGGTTCCAGCATCAAGTTGGGCCAGACAATTACAAAAAAAATTTCAATTACAATATTTTTTTCAAACAAAGAAGAACAAATTTGGCATGTCTGATATGCTGAATAAATGTCTGGATGATTTGAATAAAAATGTGAGAAAATATAGAAAGGCATCACATCAATAAACAAGGACCTCTGACAAACCCAGTGGGAGAGACAAGTACCCAAATTTTGGACGACAAAAGCAAATGGAACACAAATTGTAGAGATCGCTCATCACCTGGGAAGTTTTGCGTAAACATGTAGAGCCCTGGAGTTTCCAAAGTCAAGATTTATCAATGAGGTCTTTCCCAGCAAACATGAAGCTTTTTTCCCCATGCTCGAGAGAACTGTTTAAGCATCACTTCATCAAGCGGGGAAATGGAAATTGATAAAGTAAGATGAATAATGTCAGAATCTTTTAATCATTAAAATGTAACTCTTTGCTTTACCCCTCTGAGTAGATTTAGACGCCAGCATCCGTAAATTCCGAAATTAAATAGCTAAATAATTCTGTAATTACATTTCAAAACATCTTGCTTCACTGGAATAATTTTTCCACAGTCTCAATGACACAAATTCTGACTTATAAAGCCTTAAATTGGCTCATGCACGACAGAAAAAATAGGCAATATTAGTATTCTGCACTAAGGGGTTAAAATTATTCATAAAATGGGTAAAATTACCATTAGAACAGCATACATTAAGTTTCTGCCATTCCACTGATTTGGTAACCAGCAGGAGTCAGACAGAGGAAGTCCTGCCATGTGTTTCTTCCAAGTCATGAACTCTGTTCGGCTGATTAGAAAAGCTGGGGTGGACTTCCATCCATCCATTCTCTATCCCCACTTATTCCTCACTCAGGTCTTGGGGGGAGCTGGAGCCTATCCTAGCTGACTATGGGCGAAAGGCAGGGACCCACCCTGGACAGCTCGCCAATCCATTGCAGGACGCACACACCATTCACAATTTAGCATCTCCAATTAGCATGTTATGATATTCATGTCTTTGGACTGTGGGAGGAAACCGGAGTACCTGGAGGAAACCCATGCGAACACAGGGAGAACATTCAAACTGCACACAGAAAGGCCCCAGGCCGGATTTGAACCCACAACGTTCCACTAACGGTTAGTGGAAACAGCTTCCACTAACCAGGTCCATACAGCCCCATGGAAGCTGCTCAATGGTATTTGAAGCCAATCCATAGAGGCAGCCATATTTATTTATGGGGCTTTTTAGCACCAAAAAAAATACGCGCTGGATACTTTAACTAGAAGACAGGCAGGAAGAGGAAGAACAGTGTTCCCAACACCAATCCCTGAGGCACTCCACTTCCAATAATACCTAGCCCAAATGAGATCCCTGTGACCACAACTCCTTGCGTTCTGTCCCGTAACCAATTCCCCATCGGTGCCAAAATACCTCCTATAATTCCTATAGTCTGTATTTTAAAAAATTAGTTTCTCATGTACCGGCAGTACTGTAACAAATACTCTCTGAAAATCCAAGTCTATGATATCATAGTCCCAGCTCTGATCATAAGTCTTAGTGGCCTCTTCAAAGAATTCCAAAAGGTTTGTCAGGTATGACCTTCCCTTACAGAAACCATGTTGGCTATCCTTCAGGATTTTATTCCTTTCAATAAAAAATTCTAACTTGTATTTCATGATAGATTTCAGTATTTTACTTGCAATGCGAGTTAAACTGACAGGACTGTGGTTTCCTGGCTCAGTACGGTCCCCTTTCTTACTATTGGTATTACATTGCCCTGCTTATAATACTAATATATAAGAGAGGGGACTGTACTGAGCCAGGCTGATCAGATCTCTGCCCCATTGAGTTAATGGAGAGAGACCACCCCTCCCCTCAGTCCTGTTTTCGCCTGACCCCCAGCCTCATCTCCAGGGGAGCAGCCATGTCCTCCAACAGCTTCTCCCGGATGCGCTGCTCCCTCTTCTGGAGCTCGTGGGTGTAGCAGCCGCTCAGCTCCCTCATCTCCTCCACCCTCTCCAGTAGACGGGCGCAGAGAGTCCTCCTCTCCACCAGGGGGCAGGCCGGCCCGTTGCGCACCAGCTCTGCCCTCTGCACACACGCGGAGAGGGCGTGCTTGAGGCCCGGATGGGCCCCCTGGATCAGCTGGGCGAGGGTCGAGCACCGGGGAGGGAGTCCGCATGGGTCAGGACGGGCAAAATGTGCCCCAAAGCCCCCTCTCCCATCAGCACCAGTAGGACCTCCAGGGCAGCAGATTCGTCAGTGTCACCCGCCCCGCCACCGGACCCTGGGGCCGGCATCACCAGCAGGAAGGCATGTGGCCCCGGACTGGCCAGCTGTATGCTCCGCAGGGCCTCCCGAGCTCGCTCCGCGGCCCCCAGCGAAGACCCCAGGAGATCTGGAGTGTCCACCACTGTCACCTCTTTCCCTTCCACGAAGGCCCTCTGACGCACACACTCTCTGCAGGCCCTCGGGAAGGAACCCCTGCACCCCAGAAGGGTGTCCCCCAGCAGGGTCCGCCCGGCCCCGGGGGGCCCCACCAGAATAATCCGCAGCCCAGAATCACAGGGGCCAGAGGGTGAGGGAGGAGCAGGGCTGCTCTGAATAGAAGTTTGTTCACACTGCCCTGCTTTTTGTGGCTCATCTTTTTTAGTGAGTCCTGTATACAGAGCATACAAATCAATGAGAGATCGCTCCCCCTAGAAGTATCTGAAGAACAATGTTCATTGGAAGCCAGCTTTTAGCGGAATTTGGTATGGGCCTTGGTTTGAAAAAACGACTTATAGACAGAAAATTTACAAGCAGAAGCCGTGCATAAAGGCAAAATAATCACTGTACCCTCGCGTACAACTCGTTATTCATAACATTCACTCCAACAGTCGATATGGTGAGAATGCACAGATCTTATCCTACAATATATATATCTTATGCACTAAGTAAATGGAACTGAATCGAGAGTTCAAATATTATTAGCCAAAATACATAAATTTAATAGGTCCAAAAAATCACCACCTGACAGCTATTTATCAATGTGAGTAAAGCTAACTTAAATACGGTGACATGTTTATTCCTTTTCATAAAAGGCATATAAGAACATCATTTGCCTTATAGCATAATAGCCCAAGTCATATTTTTGCCAAATTGAGATATCAGCTGCCAGTTCTTTGGTGTTGGCAAAAAATGCGTTTTTTCCATTTTTCTCTAAACTTAAAAAAATCCATTCTCTAAATAAATTATAAATAAATAAATAATAAAAATAAAAAAGCCTTAAAAAATGAGGCAGGCAATTATGCTATGAGGCTAACAATATGTCATTTCAGCCTGCATAACATCTCTTGTTCAGGGCCCGTATTCACAACGCATCTTATCTTACCACTAGGAGTACTCCTAAGTCGCGCTAAAACATTTTATGTAGTAGTAAAATCTTTAAAGTTATTCACAAAGCCGCTGAGAGCAACTTTTAGTTAAGAAAACTGGTAACTCCTAGACTAGGAGTAGCTCTGAGACAGGTGGGAGTAAATCTCCGTTGCTATGGATGACGTCAATTCTCATGCACGAGTCTTGGGACAATGAGCACGGTGATTGGTTGTTTGGTGACAGGGCGGCCCATTGAAAAAAATATCCCACATACAACCCATGGAGGAAAAAAATGAGGAAATAGACCAAGCGGCTGGTTTGTCCCATAAAATAATAACATGTTGAGCACTCCTGAAAATGCACTATGCGCAGTCCCCACATATCACGCTCCAGGCAAATAAACATAGAAAAGAGATAGTTGTAAAAACGCCAATAGCATAAAACAAGTCAATAATAAAACATGTCATTTGCCCCAATAATTAGCAGCTTATTACCCAATGAGAATATGTTGCGATCATTTAACTGTTGGGCTATTCAAGTTTGTTTGCCCTAAATGGTCATGGATGAAAGTTCAAAAAGGATGCGAAAGCCCAACTGGAGCCACGACCAGTTACTGCTGCTGGCCCAGTTGGTGCTGGAGCGAAAGCATGTAATCAAAGGCATATTTGGCTCAGGGGTGAACAGCAAATCCAAGCGGGATGTGTCGGATAATATCAGCCTACAGATCAATGCTGCATTCCCCTCGGAGTCTCGGACGGCAGACGACTGCGAGAAGCGGTGGTATGGGCAGCAATCACAGGGGAGGTCCAAGATTGCAGCCTATAAACAGGCTATCATTCAAACAGGAAAGCATACTAAGCTTGGTTTGTAATTCATAGCCTACAATTTAAATATGCATACAAAATATGACATAGGCTGGTCATATTATGATGATCTATTAAATGTAGCCCTCGCTCAATAGCCTAATAAAATAATTCATGCATAGCAGGAGGAGGTACAACACCAAAGCCACTGTCCCCGAGCAAGTGGCATCCCGCAGGCACATAATGCCTGTAAGATAATTGGCATAAGCTGCTTTCCATTAAAATGCAAGTCGTGCATGGATCCTGGCCATTTCGCAACAATGTCCAAAATATTGTATTCGGAATCAAATACTATCTGGGTGTTGATGGAATGAAATTTTTTTCTATTTACAAATACCTCTTCATCTTGGGTTGGAGAAATAATTTGAATATGGGCTCCGTCAACAGCACTGATGATACCGGGCATACCTGAGATGTGCATGAATTCAAGTTTGATTCTGTGTTGTTGGCGAATGTCCATTGGAAACCGGATAAACTGTCGGATGATATGGGGTTCACTGAGCGCATTGATAGTTGAATTGAGCCACTGACAGATGATTGTGAAATCCCTAAATTGTCCACGTTGCAAAGCTGCATTTTTCCGGTGGCCAAGTAACGAAGTGTTGTCAAACATTTTATTTCGGGGCTTGTTGGGTTTTTTCTCATGGTTGGAGACGTAATTCTCTCCCTCACCAAGTCAACAACAAATAATATCCCTTCACGGTCGATCCAATATCTTTTCAACAACTGCGCATCATTCAGAATTTCCAAGTCATTCCGTCTTTCAACAGCAACAGCCATTTTCCGATTCTTTGTGAATAGGTTTTAGCGAGTAAGGAGTCCTCTTGACTACTTTTAAGCTCTCCCAGACTTAGGAGCTACTTTTAGGCCTAAAATGCTTTGTGAATAACACTTAGTAAAAATAATTAGGAGTCCTAAATTTATGACTGACACGCCCATTTTTTACGAGTTTCTCCTAAATCCAGCAGTTAGGACCTACTTTTAGCGCTAAGATGCTTTGTGATTACGGACCCTGGTCTTTTTCTCAGGCGGCGATCCTCAGGCCCCAATATTTCAATCTCATTTGACCCAAAGCTAATTGCTAACAACAGAGTGAGCTATACATGCTCAGGGCTAGAGGGCTTAAGCCCCACATCCAGTGGCGATGCCAGAACTGGAAATTGGGGGGTGGGCTGCGGGGGAGGCACAGTACATCCCTTTAAAACAAAACTCGTCTTGACTTGTTCTCAATCATTTTCTAAATTAACAATACATTCACTCCAAAAACGCTCCACACTATCAGGCGTTTGCTAGTTCTCTCCGTTAAAGTAAGATGACAATCATTCATTTGGACGCGCATTTTGGTGCATTTAAATCACCGTTATTCAAAATTGCATGGAGGCACTTCAAATCATGTCTTTTATTTCATTTCAACTATTTAAATGATCATGAAGCACAGAGTTAGATTGCCTGATGTGTCGAAAAGGTAGCGCGAAAGTTCCAGAGCAGTTTGTCTTTTGTAAAGTATAAGCCTATTTATAAATGAATTATTTTTCTGTACTGATTTTAGCCCATTATTTTATTGCTGTTACATTGCATGGGGAGAGAAGCTGTGTCTTCAATTGCCAGTGGATTATTACTATAATTGGAAAACTTGTCCATAAAAGAAAATGAAAGGTCATTCATAGAATGACAACTTGCCAAAATCATGCACAGATCTTTGAAACAGAATGAACAGAATGGAGTTGGTGTTAAGTCTCCAGCTGTAATAGTACCAAAGTCATGAACCAAAATGTGGTTTTAACATTTTTGGTGACCTTGACCTTTGATCTAGGGACCAAAACAACATAGGCTCCTGGCGACAAACCTCCTCTATCATATGGTGAAGCTTCATTCGCATAAACGATATGCAATGGGTAAAAAAAGCGTGTTACTAACAAACAAATTACGACTTCATTTTTACGTACTTATGTCAATGTGACGTCGTTGTGACCAGCGACCTTTTCAACGGCACTGGTTGAAGAATAAAATGGCATTGGTTTCCAGACTCTAGCTATGATACGAATGAAGTTATTGACCAAAATGTGTTTCGGACCTTTTGTGTGACCTTGATCTTGACCTTTGATCTAGAGACGAGAAAAATTATAGGCTTCTGTCAATGGACCTGTGCTATAATATGGAGAAGTTTCTTTAAGGTAGGTAGACACTCCCAAAATAGGCTTTTTTTTTTTTTTAATTGTTTTTGACATTTTCGTAAAATAACCTTCAGTAAGTTCATAGTGTGTGTACTTGATAGGACTATCAAAAATATGGACATCTGTTGTTTTTTGTCAATTTCTCAAAAAGTTGATTTTGACCTGCCAAGCATTGCTTCAAACACCATTTCTCCTCTTTCTCTCATGCTGTCATTGTGAAACTTGGAATATATGTTCACCAGATGCATGTCTATGGACTGATCTGGCATTTTGAAGAAATCCTTTGTGTAACGCTAGATTTTGTGGTAATTAGGTACCCAATAAAATAATAATAAAAAAAAAAACCAGTAAAATGCCCATATTTTTCGCGGAAATATTATTTCTGAAAACCCTCTGATCAGAACAAGCACTATATAGTCATAAATGATCTGTGAAAATTTGAGATTAAAGTGATAAAAAGTTTTAGGGATATCCTGCCTGAGGTGCTTGATCAAGTTCCACATTGCGGTAGCCATCTTGGGACCTAATTAGCATAATTTATGTAAATGAGCCATCACTTTAATTCTGTATTTAGTAGTTGTTCATATGATGTTGGTACTAAATTGTTATGAATGAAAGAGAAATAAATGTATTTGGGCGTGTCTACATACCTTAATATCAGCAAAAGATAAGGGGTAAGAGACCGAGTTACTAACAAACAGACAGACAAACAAACACACAAACAGACGAGTAACGCAACTCACTAACATAAGAACTAGCTAGGACAAAGGGATCTTCTGTCTCCCCCCCCACCAATTTCTAGTTCTGGCACCACCACTGCCCACATCTAACCCAACTCATGACATGCTGCACCGAGAGATGCTATATGGGTCTGGGTCTAAAAAAATGCATACTGTCCCTTTAAAAACTAGGTTGAGGTGGCTGTTGTGAATGGGACTCACCTCTCAGGCGTTGTATGAGGTTTATCAGAGTGTCCACACACTTTTTTATGTTAGTGAGTGAACCTAGAGAGGTGAAAAGAAAGGGTTAATTAAGTTATTACAGTCAAGTAGCCGAGGCTTTTATCTAAAGCAACTAACAGTTAATTAGTCCGAGCAGGAGAGATATGTGGGGTTGAGGGCCTTGCTCAAAGGCCCAACAGCTGCTCTGATCTTTTTGCGGCTACATTGTAACTTTCCAAACAATTTTTTGGGTCCCAGTCAGAGACCTTTGACAGTAGGCACAGGTAGCTACAATCAAACATCAGGGGTCATCTTATAAAAAGGACAGGGAATAAAATAGAAACCCTGCAAACACAAACCTGCAATAGCCTTGGCCACGTTCGAGACCCAGCCGAGTTTGTTTGGCAGGGCTACAACACAGAGAGCGTTAGGATCAAGAATTTCCTGTCTTACCTCTAAGAAGAGTTCATTTGTAAATAAAAAAATGGGTGTCTGTCACCTACAGTATAAAAATTACTGTGAAAACCGGTAATGATTATGCATTCAATAACAAATAACAAACGGCATGAAAACTGTTATGCTGAAGGCAACACTCACCTGCTGTGAACTTCCAGAGAGACGATAACCATTTCCCTATAGTCTTTAACCCTGAAGAACGGAACGAAGTAAATAAATGAATGAGGCACTACAATCTGCCCTGACTAGCCCCAAATTAGCCCCAAATAATTCTGTATAATGCTGTGCATGCACACGCCCACACACACGCACACACACAAACACAAAAAACCCCCAAACACATACACACACACACAAACGCACACGCATACACACCCACATACGCACACACACCCACACACACACACACACACACTTTGTGTCCACCTTTGTTTTTGTATCATCAATCAACTCACATTCAGTGCACAGAATTCCCGTGTTACCAGACGGAAATAAATAGAACTTTAACAAGATATTGTCAAATAAGTAAAGAAAGACTGCTATTTACTGAAATCCTGTCACATAAACAATACATAATCATAAATTATTAAGAGCAATCATCATTGTCCGACATTAAAATTCTGGAGGTAGAACTGATTACAATTGTAAGTCAGCACAATTCCAAACACAGCAACTCTACGTCTTTTATTAGTTGAATATGTTGCTCTAACAGGTGTGTTCAGTGAGTTACATCGCTTCACTCTCGCCCTTCTGTCACTGAGCGCTCACCTCGAATGGTGCTCGCCACGCGGGACACCCAGCTCCACAGTGAGGACAAACCTGGGATTAGGTCACATGCGAGACAAAACACTTACAGAAGAATATTCTTCTTCAGAAAGATCCAGTTACATCACTTTATTGCTTGCATTTGATGTTTCAATGTGAAGATTTTCAAAAACTTGTCCACGCAGGTAAATCATTAGGAGTCCCCTTCAAAAAGACCGCGATTCTGATATGAAATGACATTTTTTTTGTGGCTGTTCAGTTCAAGTTCACGTCGAGTCAATTAAGAGAACTGATCCTTTAAAATTAAAATGAGTCATTAATTGTGATTCCACCCGTTACAGACCCCATCGGGATTGTTATTAAGATTAAAAAAAAAAAAAACCAATTTATGTAAACATAGTAAAATTGATCTAATATCAATTAATTTACTTGCTTTCTGTGTGTGTTAAATCTGGTCATTCTGATTGCAAGAAAGTAATTCAAAATATTCAAGTTATGGTGCTGTAAAACGGCCAGAGCCGTGGTTTTATAAAACAGTTAAAATCCTACCAGTGAGGGAGCAAAATATTCGTATTGGCCATCTTAGAATAAATGGAAGAGCTGAAAAGGAGAAAGAAATACATTAAATTCAAAATGAAGAGAAGCTGCGGGAAATTACACAGTAAATGTAAAAAAAGAAGACGAAAAAAAGGCAGCCAATTACATTATATAACAATTACATTATATTGCCAAAGACACAATCGGCGTCTTTTTAGACGGTCTGAGAAGACTGAGCAGTATACTGCGGCTGTTCATAACTAACAACAAAGCCGCCAAGTGCTTTTAAGCAAGGATGTCTTCGAATTTCATGGCAAAGGCAAGCTGTTCTCAACAGTCATAAAAAGCGAAAGGGGTGGAAAACTAGGGCGCAACAAAACTTCAAAATATATTAAACACAAATGTAAAAGGAGGCAGAGACACTTGTGTGGGGCTTATACTGACCTTGGGAGAATCGGTAAAGCAGAAACCCCACCACGGTAAATGCCCCAGTCAGCACACTTTTTGAGTTTATCCACAGATCTGAGACGTACAAAAACGCAAAAAAGAAACACGCAAAACTAAGCATTAACATCACGAGTCGCTGTCACAATAGGTTAGGTAACTTTATTTAAAGGAGTGTCGAATCCAAATGCTGTTACATTTTCCATATCAGAGAAATTTCTTCTCTGATTCATCTAATAAAATTGAGTCGAATATATTTCATATTTTCCGCGAGGGGACTTAAAATCAGCCAACACTGTAGAATGAAATAATCAAGACTATTCAAGGCCAATACCAGCACTATTTACACAAGGTGTAATCAGAATTTACCATGAGATTATACAACACAAACATTAATCGCTTATTAAAGCATCGTGCAGGATTGTTTGAATGGTAAACTAGCAAGTGTTCACGTGCCACTCATTGAAACAACTCTGCTTTCATTTACTGAATGAAGTAACCACAGGAGGAACTGGAGGCCAGGGTGTTCCCACGCTCTTCTCACGCTGCAAAAGAAATTACGCCTTTCCATGCAAGCCTCTTGCGATCCTTACGCTACCTGATAAACAATAACTTGTGTATAATTACTGTGAACTTCATCGCACGACGAAGGTGACTTTTTGGGAACATTGTAAATGGGTACCTGGTGGCATTTACGCATAGCAAATGTCCATACTCAAGTGCGATTACTTCGGCCTAATCCCATTAAACGCCCATGTTACACGAGAGCACATAACTGAAGTTACAATATTTTCAATATATCCTAGTCAATGTCAGGCTCCATTATACTCACCCTCCACTACGTTTTCCAGCTCATTGTTCTCTCCGCAGACAGATGTTGAAGTACAGGCGCTGTCTGGCCTACAGTCGCACTTCATGGCTGCAGCTGCGCCACGCTGGACACGGGGACAGTATCGGTCTGAACCCGCCGAAGGTCAAGAGCGGAGTCCTTCCCGCCGCACACGGTTTTCTCCAGTTAATGTAAATTTCGCTCGTTTCAGGGCCAAACCGAAGTGGATTTTGAGCCGCATTCTTGAAAGGTATCCAATTACTCACAGAACGCGGAAGAGGAGCAACTTAAGGTGTGTCACATCTGACAGGACAAGAGAGGCCGGAGAAAATGGTGTAATGCGCTCGCGAAATATGACAGCACAGGCCCTCACTTAAAACTTACGTACAACGTATGATTTAGCGATTGCACTGAGAAAAAATTCACTCGGGACAAATTGATTTTTTGTTCAATGTTTATTCATTCAAGTATCAAAAAGTCACGGTCATATCATCCTTAGAACACACGTATATGTTTAAAGGGACAAAACTGCACAACCGTTACAGGGCTTCAGCCCGAAAACAAATCCACCGTCTTGTCAGCCGTTAGTACAAACTAATATTCATCCCCTTCCTTCTACACATCCAATACAAACAAATCAGGCTCAATCCAATCACTTATTTCTCACATGGAAGGGATTCTCAATATTTCTCTTCCTTGGAGGGCAAACACCTAAGGCTGCTTTCACATCGAGCGCGTATTCGCGTCTTCGCATTGACTTTGAATGTAATCTGTCGTGCGAAAAATTCGTTTCGCGTCCGGTGTGAAAGCAGCTTAACTTCACTCCTTTTCCTCATTCATTTAACAAATTGGAATCTCCTAAATGATAGCAGCCCCTGATAGCGATCCGGGTCAGGTCCAAGGAAGGAAGGGAAGGAGTGATAAATAAGTGATTGAGATGAGTCGCTACTCTTCTCCTCCGCGTGATGTAATCCCCTGTTCTCTCACTCCTCTCCTCTCAGTGAGAGAACTGTTTGATCAATGCGTCCATCAGCTCCTGTTTCTTGGCGCCTGTAGTGGGGACACCGAACTGCTTACAGGCCTCCTTCAGCACCGGCACCGTCAGCTTTCCCAGAGTTCCATTCTGCACATGGGCCCGGAGCTCCGCCTCCGTCACCTCCACCTTTGGCTTCTTCTCTGCCGCACCTCCACCCTCAGCTGCATGGAGATACAGCAGTCAGGGTACAGATCGTACTCAGTTCAACAGCAGTTAGGGTACAGATCGTACTCAGTTCAACAGCGGGCAGGGTACAGATCTCACTCACTTCTACAGCAGTCAGGGTACAGATCTCACTCACTTCTACAGCAGTCAGGGTACAGATCTCACTCACTTCTACAGCAGTCAGGGTACAGATCTTACTCACTTCTACAGCAGTCAGGGTGCAGATCTTACTCACTTCTACAGCAGTCAGGGTGCAGGTCTTACTCACTTCTACAGCAGTCAGGGTACAGATCTTACTCACTTCTACAGCAGTCAGGGTGCAGGTCTTACTCACTTCTACAGCAGTCAGGGTACAGATCTCACTCACTTCTACAGCAGTCAGGGTACAGATCTCACACACTTCTACAGCAGTCAGGGTACAGATCTCACTCATTTCTACAGCACTCAGGGTACAGATCTTACTCACTTCTACAGCAGTCAGGGTGCAGATCTTACTCACTTCTACAGCAGTCAGGGTGCAGGTCTTACTCACTTCTACAGCAGTCAGGGTACAGATCTTACTCACTTCTACAGCAGTCAGGGTGCAGGTCTTACTTCTACAGCAGTCAGGGTACAGATCTTACTCACTTCTACAGCAGTCAGGGTACAGATCTCACTCACTTCTACAGCAGTCAGGGTGCAGATCTCACTCACTTCTACAGCAGTCAGGGTGCAGATCTCACTCACTTCTACAGCAGTCAGACTACAGATCTCACTCACTTCTACAGCAGTCAGACTACAGATCTCACTCACTTCTACAGCAGTCAGACTACAGATCTCACTCACTTCTACAGCAGTCAGACTACAGATCTCACTCACTTCTACAGCAGTCAGACTACAGATCTCACTCACTTCTACAGCAGTCAGGGTACAGATCTTACTCACTTCTACAGCAGTCAGGGTACAGATCTTACTACAGTTCTACAGCAGTCAGGATACAGATCGTATTCACTTCTACAGCAGTCAGGGTACAGATCTCACTCACTTCTACAGCAGTCAGGGTAAAGATCTTACGCACTTCTACAGCAGTCAGGGTACAGATCTTACTCAATTCCACAGCAGTCAGGGTACAGATCTTACTCAATTCCACAGCAGTCAGGGCACAGATCTTACTACAGTTCTACAGCAGTCAGGATACAGATCGTATTCACTTCTACAGCAGTCAGGGTACAGATCTCACTCACTTCTACAGCAGTCAGGGTAAAGATCTTACGCACTTCTACAGCAGTCAGGGTACAGATCTTACTCAATTCCACAGCAGTCAGGGTACAGATCTTACTCAATTCCACAGCAGTCAGGGCACAGATCTTACTACAGTTCTACAGCAGTCAGGATACAGATCGTATTCACTTCTACAGCAGTCAGGGTACAGATCTCACTCACTTCTACAGCAGTCAGGGTAAAGATCTTACTACAGTTCTACAGCAGTCAGGGTACAGACCTTACTCACTTCTACAGCAGTCAGGGTACAGATCTTACTCAATTCCACAGCAGTCAGGGTACAGATCTTACTCAATTCCACAGCAGTCAGGGTACAGATCTTACTCACTTCTACAGCAGTCAGGGTGCAGGTCTTACTCACTTCTACAGCAGTCAGGGTACAGATCTCACTCACTTCTACAGCAGTCAGGGTACAGATCTCACACACTTCTACAGCAGTCAGGGTACAGATCTCACTCATTTCTACAGCACTCAGGGTACAGATCTTACTCACTTCTACAGCAGTCAGGGTGCAGATCTTACTCACTTCTACAGCAGTCAGGGTGCAGGTCTTACTCACTTCTACAGCAGTCAGGGTACAGATCTTACTCACTTCTACAGCAGTCAGGGTGCAGGTCTTACTTCTACAGCAGTCAGGGTACAGATCTTACTCACTTCTACAGCAGTCAGGGTACAGATCTCACTCACTTCTACAGCAGTCAGGGTGCAGATCTCACTCACTTCTACAGCAGTCAGGGTGCAGATCTCACTCACTTCTACAGCAGTCAGGGTGCAGATCTCACTCACTTCTACAGCAGTCAGACTACAGATCTCACTCACTTCTACAGCAGTCAGACTACAGATCTCACTCACTTCTACAGCAGTCAGACTACAGATCTCACTCACTTCTACAGCAGTCAGACTACAGATCTCACTCACTTCTACAGCAGTCAGACTACAGATCTCACTCACTTCTACAGCAGTCAGGGTACAGATCTTACTCACTTCTACAGCAGTCAGGGTACAGATCTTACTACAGTTCTACAGCAGTCAGGATACAGATCGTATTCACTTCTACAGCAGTCAGGGTACAGATCTCACTCAATTCCACAGCAGTCAGGGTAAAGATCTTACGCAATTCCACAGCAGTCAGGGCACAGATCTTACTACAGTTCTACAGCAGTCAGGATACAGATCGTATTCACTTCTACAGCAGTCAGGGTACAGATCTCACTCACTTCTACAGCAGTCAGGGTAAAGATCTTACGCACTTCTACAGCAGTCAGGGTACAGATCTTACTCAATTCCACAGCAGTCAGGGTACAGATCTTACTCAATTCCACAGCAGTCAGGGCACAGATCTTACTACAGTTCTACAGCAGTCAGGATACAGATCGTATTCACTTCTACAGCAGTCAGGGTACAGATCTCACTCACTTCTACAGCAGTCAGGGTAAAGATCTTACTACAGTTCTACAGCAGTCAGGGTACAGACCTTACTCACTTCTACAGCAGTCAGGGTACAGATCTTACTCAATTCCACAGCAGTCAGGGTACAGATCTTACTCAATTCCACAGCAGTCAGGGTACAGATCTCACTCAATTCCACAGCAGTCAGGGTACAGATCTCACTCACTTCTACAGCAGTCAGGGTACAGATCTCACTCACTTCTACACCATTCAGGGTACAGATCTCACTACAGTTCTACAGCAGGGTCATTCCATGTCAAATCATGAGATATACAAAACATTTGTCACCATGTAGTCATAGATTGCTTCCATATTTTCACATTAGATGAATAGGCATTAGTGATGAAGAAATCCAAAATTTCAGCTCATTCGGACCAAAAATGAATTTTTGGTGAATTATTTTCTAAAGGTACTGTTCGTCATTTTTTTTTGTCAATTGACATTTTTCTTGTATTTAACACGGCATAACTTTTTTATTATTAGACCTATAGCTTTGAAACTTTGCATCTAAGCTAAATGTTATACTGCTTAATCAGAAAATGCAATCAATTTTACTTTATCTTTCTTGGTTGTGGAGCTATGAGGACACCAAAAGTGCCTTTTGTTCAGGCAGTTCCATGTTTAGGTCTCCAAAGCACCCCCAATATAAACCCTACCATAGGCTCTCTGGCATTTTTTTCCATTCATTTGTGTCTGCTGAATATAAATCAGGCTGAATTCACCATGAATTCATCACCAACTGCAGTCAGTACCTTGCCAAATGTGAAAAAAAAACGCTAAAATGCCACCTGTTCAAACCCCCGTATCTCCAGGGGCACACCTTGGATTTTCTTCTACTTTTAACTGATTCCTCTATTATAGTAGAAAGACCACTCCAAAAATTGCCTGACCCCTATTTAGACAGTTCTGAAATTTATGTCGTTCAAGTCACATCAACAATTTTTGTTTTGTTATGTCTACTATAATACAGGAATTAGTACAATTTAGCATGTGATTGACTAATGATTGAAAACACTTAAAATGTTGCATAGTTAAATGTGTATGAAGCTTGGAGTGCCACGCGATTCTTGAGATTACCCCACGCCTGTTCAGACACCTGCAAAATTTATATTGGTCAAAACACATCAACAATTTTTGGAGTGGTCTTTCTACTATAATAGAGGAATCAGTTAAAAGTAGAAGAAAATCCAAGGTGTGTCCCTGGAGATACGGGGTTTGAACAGGTGACATTTTAGCGTTTTTTTTCACATTTGGCAAGGTACTGACTGCAGTTGGTGATGAATTCATGGTGAATTCAGCCTGACTTATATTCAGCAGACACAAATAAATGGAAAAAATGCCAGAGAGCCTGTGCTAGCATTTATATTGGGGGTGCTTTGGGGACCTAAACATGGAACTGCCTGAACAAAAGGCACTTTTGGTGTCCTCATAGCTCCACAACCAAGAAAGATAAAGTAAAATTGATTGCATTTTCTGATTAAGCAGTATAACATTAGCTTAGATGCAAAGTTTCAAAGCTATAGGTGTAATAATAAAAAAGTTATGCCGTGTTAAATACAAGAAAAATGTCAATTGACAAAAAAAAATTACGGACAGTACCCTTAGAAATAATTCACCAAAAATTCATTTTTGGTCCAAATGAGGTGAAATTTCGGATTTGCCAGTGATATATACTTATACAGCTGCATACAAAAAATTAGCAAAATTGAGAAGGTGGTGGTGAGACCCATTTGATGATCTGACATGGAATGACCCAGCAGTCAGGGTACAGATCTTACTCACTTCTACAGCAGTCAGGGTGCAAATCTTACTTCTACAGCAGTCAGGGTACAGATCTTACTCACTTCTATAGCAGTCAGGGTACAGATCTTACTCACTTCTACAGCAGTCAGGGTACAGATCTTACTCACTTCTGCAGCAGTCAGGGTACAGATCTCACTCACTTCTACAGCAGTCAGGGTACAGATCTCACTCACTTCTACAGCAGTCAGGGTACAGATCTTACGCACTTCTACAGCAGTCAGGGTACAGATCTCACTCACTTCTACAGCAGTCAGGGTACAGATCTCACTCACTTCTACAGCAGTCAGGGTACAGATCTTACGCACTTCTACAGCAGTCAGGGTACAGATCTCACTCACTTCTACAGCAGTCAGGGTACAGATCTCACTCACTTCTACAGCAGTCAGGGTACAGATCTCACTCACTTCTACAGCAGTCAGGGTACAGATCTCACTCACTTCTACAGCAGTCAGGGTACAGATCTTACGCACTTCTACAGCAGTCAGGGTACAGATCTTACTACAGTTCTACAGCAGTCAGGGTACAGATCTTACGGTTCTACAACAGTTAAGGTACAGGTTCTACAACGGTTCCACAGAAGTCAGGGTACAGGTTCTACAACAGTTCCACAGAAGTCAGGCTACAGGTTCTACTATGGTTCTAAAGCAGTTTGGGAAGTACAGATTTGACTATGGTTCTACAGCTGTCTGGCTATGGGTTCTACTATGGTTCTACAGCAGTCAGGGTACTAGCAATCTTACTACAATTCTACAGTAGTAAGGGTACAGATCTTACAACGGTTCAACAGCAGTGCACAGATCTTACAGGTTCTACGACATCAGGTATTACAGAGTATGGCTGCAGTTCTACAGCATCAGGTACACAGGTGCTGTAATGTTTATATTATATAAAGCAGATCTGGTTGCTAAGGCAACGTCCATCATCAGCAGCCACAGTAGTCTCTGCAGGTCGCTCCCCTCATCCACACAGGCAGGACTGACGTGATCCACTCTCACCAGGCTTCCGTTTGGCTGCTGTCTTTCCCTCTGGGTTATAGTCAGCAGGATAGACCAGATCCTTAAACTCCTGCACCAGAGGGCCCAAACGCCTCTCCATCTCTCCTGTTTTAGGCTCTGAGACCAGAGAGATGGGGGGAGAGAGAGAGAACCAGGGAGGGAGAGAGATAGAGATAGAGAGAGAGAGGAGAGATGGGAGAGCGAGAGAGAGAGATGGAGAGAGTGAGGGAGAGAGAGAAAGAGATGGAGGGAGAGAGATGGAGAGAATGACAGAAAGAGATGAAAGAGAGAAATGGAGAGTGACAGAGAGAGATGGGGAGAGTGACAGAGAGAAGGGGGGAGTGAGAGACAGAGAGAGAGGTCAAATAGGACGCGAGTAGCCTTTAAAGGAGAGAGCTCAGGTTATCTGCTCTCGGATATGTGCGTGTGTGTATGTATATCTATATATATATATATATATATATATATATATATATACACACAAACACACATATACAGTGCTTAACAGATTTATTAGACCACCACCCAATAAGGTTTATGCCACAGCTGCCCTAAATTAATAGTGTTAGTAATTACCAAAATAATTTTTATGTTTCTGCATTGGTTAATCCACCAGTATGTGCTAGCTCTTTAACTGAAATGACATTTTTAATGCTAAAATATGATTATTGTTTTATCCATGAATTTTCGAATTTACCGTTTTACAAAAAGCAGAAAAAAATAGTTAAGCACATTATTTTTTGATTAAGATGCCAAATAACAGTTAGTTTCTTGCATTCCTGGACATAAAAATTAGTTTTAGTGGTCAAATGCAAGAACACAAGCTATTATCACGACCAAAGGAGGCCATACAAAATATAGTTTTTTTTTGTTTTTATGTGTAAATAAGGAATATTTGTAGTTTCAGTTCGTTATTTGCCGAAGAAATAACAAAAAAACTTTTAGTTCTAAACAAGTTTTTGAAAAATTTCTTAAATATTTGTGTTTTCTCATTTTTTCATGACAGGTGGTCTAATAAATTTGTTAAGGCTGTATATACACAGTCATGCCCAAAATTATTCATACCCCTTTCCATTTTTGTGTTTTTTTGAGATATTTTTTGACAAATCAAATTTATTCTTGCACAAATGACACAGTAAGTTGACATCAGGCTGTAAGAATTACAGTAAATAATCTTTTGAGAAATACAATACTTTTTGCTGTTTTATTTGACATATTTACAAAAAATGCCATGTCCAGAATTATTCATACCCCTTTCTCAGTAATTGATGGCAAAGCCTTTATTCATGATTACAGACTCCAAACGCATCCTGTGGTTGATCACAAGGTTTCTACACGTTTCCACGGGGATTTTGGCCCACTCCTCTTTGGCAAACTTCTCCAGGTCCTTAAAGTTTAAGGTTTCCTTGCCATGACCTTGGTCTTCACTTCCCTCCACAGACTCTCGATAGGATTGAGGTCGGTGCTCTGGCTTGGCCACTCCTAAACATTCACTTTGTTGTCCACTAACCACTTCTTGACGGATTTGGCCATGTGTTTAGGATCATTATCCTGTTGGAAGATCCATTCCTGCCCAAGACCAAGTTATTTGCTGGATTGCTTGATGTTTTAACTGAGGATCTGGATATACTGGTCCTGTGTCATAATGCCATTCACTTTAACAAGGTTTCCGGGCCCATTAGCTGAAAAGCAACCCCAGAGAATGATACTCCCGCCACCTTGTTTGACCGTTGGGACCATGTTTTTCAGGTTGAATGCTTCACCTTTCTTATGCCAAACAAAAGCCCCACCTCTGTGCCTAAACAGCTCCATCTTTGTTTCATCTGTCCATAACATAACATAACAGCCAGAAGCTTTTATCTTCATCCAGGTGAGCTTTTGCAAAGGCTAGACTAGTTCTTGGGTGTCTGGTTTGGAGAAGTCTAAGTGGCGTAAGAAAGGTGAAGTGTTCAACCCGAGAAAAACTGTCGCAACGGTCAAACACGGTGGCGGGAGTATCATGCTCTGGGGTTGCTTTTCAGCGAATGGGCCCAGAAACCTTGTTAAAGTGAATGGGATTATGAAACAGGACCAGTATATCCAGATCCTCAGTGAAAACATCAAGCAATCCGCCGAAAAACTTGGTCTTGGGCAGGAATGGATCGTCCAACAGGATAATGATCCTAAACACATGGCCAAATCGGTCAAGAAATGGTTAGTGGACAACAAAGTGAACGTTTTGGAGCGGCCAAGCCAGAGCTCCGACAACAATCCTATCAAGAATCTGTGGAGGGAACTGAAGACCAAGGTCATGGCAAGGAAACCCTCAAACCATAAGGACCTGGAGAAGTTCGCCAAAGAGGAGTGGGCCAAAATCCCCGTGCAGACTAGTAGAAACCACAGGACGCGTTTGGAGGCTGTAATCGTGAATAAAGGCTTTGCCATCAATTACTGAGAAAAGGGTATGAATAATTCTGGACATGGCATTTTTTGTAAATCTGTCAAATAAAATGCCAAAAAGTATTGTATTTCTTGAAAAATTGTTTACTGTACTTCTTACAGCCTTATGTCAACTTACTGTGTCATTTGTGCAAGAATAAATTTGATTTGTCAAAAAATATCTCGAAAAAAAGCAAAATTTGGTAGGGGTATGAATAATTTTGGGCGCGACTGTATATATATATACACACACACACACACACACACACACACACACACACACACACACACACACACACAGACCAGAAGTTTGGAAGCAAGGCCAATACAGGTCAGAAAGCAACTTCAAGTTTCTGTTCACAATGCCTTTCTTAAAAACCAGTATGAAATCTATGGATTTTGGGATGTATTTACTGCATGATTAGACTTTTCTTTCATTGATATGCACCATTTTCCTTTATTCACCTTTAGGTACTGTATACATTGATGTTACCAGACCATTGCTGAATAAATGTTAACAAAAGAAAGTAGGGGCTTAGTTTTTTGGTTGAGAAGATCTGGAAGAGTCACAACTTCAGTGAAAAAGTAAAAAACAAATCACAGTTTGCATTATTCACTTTATATCATGGTTTACAGCCCACCAGATGCCAATGGCAATCCGGCGGGCACTAGGACCATGGGCCTAGTAATATGGGCCTGATAATTTGAGTAAAAATGTATTCTGATAAGTGACTCTTTATATAATAAGCATGTTTATTTTGTTGCAAAGTACGCCAATGAAACTATGGTCTTTTTTTGAACAAATTTGATCTTGCTTCCAAACTTTTGGCCTGTAGTGTATATCTTCCCACCATTTTCCACTGCAGGACTTAAATCAGCAGTCGGTAATGGAGTGAACCCGAAAAGCCTCCAGCAGTTAATGCCAGAGCATTTTCAGCGGGACAGCTGGCATTTTACTGACCCTCAGCAGAGTAGGCAGTGGCCTCATAGGCATGATTCAAAAATTCAGAAAAACACGGACGCACTCAATCATACAAAACTTCCTATACGCCCCAGCGACAAGCTGCTGTTGAGTAAAAACACAAGTCTAACATCAAGACACTTAAATTCATGACAGTGTTGCACCCCCGACTCTTCGGAGGTGTGCTGGGAAATCAGAAGACTTAGAAATCACACTCTTTTTACAGAGTCTACAGGGGTGACATCATCCCCTGACAGACATCACATGCTCAGTCACGCTCCTAAACTCAACACGAGTAAGTGTGAAAGATATGGGGTGAGGTCACAGCTCAGGCACACTGCATGCAGTGTGTGTGGGAGTGTGATGGGGTGAGAGAGCTCACTGGTGAAGTCTTCTATGGGTTCTGGTTCCTGCAGGTCTAAGGCCAGGGCCTCCAGGTTCCTGTAGTGCTGCTGCAAGGCTGGGTTCTCAAACGCGTCGCTCCTAGAATGCGAACGCGCATGCACAAACACACACACACACACACACACGTACACAAGTTTATTTTCATGTTTTGTGGGGACGTTCCATAGACTTCCATTCATTCCCCAACCCAATTCCCTGACCCTCAACAGTACATACCTAACCTTGACCCTAACCTCAACCCCTAAAGCTAAAATAGCTACAGTTGTATGCAGAAGTTTGGGCGCCCCAGATCAAAATTTCTGTTACTGTGAATAGCTAAGGGAGTAAAAGATGACTGCGCTCCAAAAGGCATTAAGTTAAAGAGGACACATTTCCTTTATATTTTAAGCAAGATTACTTTTTAATTTCCATCCTTTTACAGTTTCAAAACAACACAAAAGGAAAATGGTCTAAAGCAGACGTTTGGGCACCCTGCATGGTCAGTCCTAAGTAACACTTCCTTTGGCAAGTACCACAGCTTGTAAACACTTTTTGGAGCCAACTAAGAGTTTTTAAATTCTGGTTTTGGGGATTTTGTCCATTATTCTTTGCCAAAGGCTTCTAGATCTGTGAGATTCTTCAGCTTTCTTGCACGCACTGTTCTTCTGAGGTCCATCCACAGATTTTCAGTGATGTTGAGGTAGGAGACCTTGAGGGCGATGGTGAAACCTTCCGCTCGCACCTCTTGAGGTAGTCAGTTGTGGAATTTGGGGTGTGTTTAGGATCATTATCCTGTTGTGGAAGCTGTCCTCTTTTCATCTTCAGCTTTTTTACAAATGGTCTAATGTTTGCTTCCGGAATTTTCTGAAATTTAAGTGAATCCATTTTTCCTTCTACCACTAAAAATATCAAAAAACAGCCCGCACACTGCACAGAAGTAAGGAGACAACTTCGATGCTGAAAAAATATATTTAATAAAAAGTGCTCAAGTGACAAAAATGAACGTTTCGGTCCCATAGACTTTCGTCAGCATAGAAGTGTCCTCAGCATGCCTCCTTTTTGAATATGCACTGGTTATTTGAAGTTAATTAGTTGCACACTTTGCTTGTAAGCGATAGTCATTAATTAACTCGGTAAATCAGATGGTACATCATCAACAGTACATAAGGCTGAGGACATAAAATAAAATAAACAAAATAACAGGCATGGTTTATCCACATATACAATAGAAATCAATAACAATCAAGTATTAAACAGGGAATAAAAGTATAGCAATGTCTGTCGACAATTTACAATGACAGCTGCAACATGCGACGATGATAGAATTCCATTAGGGGCAAAAATCTCAATTAGATGTCTCAGTCCACCTGACTCTGTTGAGGTACAATTGTATGCTACGTCATATTAAAATGAATGAAGTTCGATGAGATGACTGGCTTGATTCTAAGGACCACTTATCAGTCCTATTTACGTGAATAGTACATGAAAATGAAAAAAAAAAATGATAATTTTACCGTTTCTAGACTAGCCAAATTGGTGTCTAACAATCGAAGGGAGCGCAACAGGCAATTATAGAAAACAGGAAAGATTAAGCTCTTCATTCAGTCCATCTGGGTGTAAGGTTTTTAAATAGTAGATCCATTTGGATTCCGATCGCAAGAGTTTCAAATCAATATCCCCGCCTCTGCGACTTCTCACAATTTGTTGGACTACGCAAAACGAGATTGTTGACGGAGGGTGATTCATGTCATTAAAATGTCTTGCTATTGGAGACTTTGTATCTTTCCTGCGTATTGCACTCTTGTGTTCAATAATCCGTGTTTTCACTGGTCTGATTCTTTTACCTATACATCGTAGCCCGCACGGGCATGTGAGAAGGTATATTACCCCAGCAGATGCACACGTAAGGCATTGTTTGATTTGATAGGCTCTCAATGTGATATGACTCACAAATGTGTCAGTTCTCTTGGAGTTTTCGCACGCTACACAGTTTCCACAAGGGAACAAGCCAGTCATCTCATCGAACTTCCTCTGGGCCGGGACAGAAGGAATATACGTGTCTGCTCGTACGAAATCAAACAATGCCTTATGTGTGCATTTGCTGGGTCAATATACCTTCTCACATAAACATGGTACACACACACACACGCACACACACACACACACACACACACACAAAGACACATTTGTACTCAAGTACAAGCACATTTAAAACATAACCAATTGCAAGACGACGAGATGGTCATCACTATCCCCGCCACGATCAAGGGCCATAACTCTCTAAATACAAACACTTTGACATCCGTTTTCAAATTCAATGTAGATCATGACTTGCTTATTAAGCATAGAAAGTTTGACCCCTGTAACTGTGTTAGTTTTTGAGAAAACTTGTCTCCATCAAAAGTGAGACGGACGGACGGAATCCAATCCTTTATTCCCTGCACCTCTTTGAAGCGGGATAAAAATGAGCACACAGAAGCACTCACTAACACCCAACACGCCACAGAGCTCTACATGGCAAACTTTTGCCAGGATCTGAAATTCACATTCTGCATTTATTTAAGGTCTTGGTACTTGCAGTATATACTTGTAGACAGAAAACAAATCTCCACTTGAGTAGCATCTCACCCAGACAGAATACAGAACACAAAGTGGACACATAAATGCGTGTTCACTACTCACATACATGTATTTCAGAGTGCACTATATCTGACCTGTACTAACAGCTGGCTAAAACTGGGAACAGTTTGGGATTTAGTTTCCCAGTGACGACGCACAGGGCACCTGTATTTGAAGCGCAGCTTGTGGACGATCTCTTTCATCTTGTCCACCTGAGCTTGGGACGCGATGGGGAACTGTGGCGTATCCAGGGTGCGGATGTCATCCGCAAAAGGCAGGAAGATCGCGTGAAACCCTGAAACAAACGATCAATGCATCAGAATGTCTGCGAGGGCAACGGTCTTTCACTGCAAGTTCACCAGTGTAGCGCAAAAGTGTAAAAGCATAAAATGTGTGTGCATACAACCAGAGTCAAATCGGGTCAGAATCTTCCTCCTAAAATGTGTAGTGCACAATACTTCTGTTCAAACAGAGGCAGACACATGAGCTGCGCCAAAATACACAGGGATTTTTTGGCACCAAATTAGCAATAAAATGGAGTGAAAGTCTGTGGTCAGTACATAACATTGATGCGTATCAATTACATTATACATTACAATGTACAACCCCAATTCCAAAATAGTTGGGACAAAGTGTAAATTGTGAATAAAATCAAAACGCAATGACTTTCAAATCTCACCAGCCAGTATTTTATTCGCAATAGAACATCATACCTGCCCACTTTTGAAAGTGAAAAACCATAAACCTAATAATCCTAGCATGCAATCGCACAGCGATTGGGAGGGTACGGGAGGATGAGCCCTCCCGTAGGTGGGGGTACGGGAGCCCCCCTCTGGAAAAAATGTGAAAAAAATAGCTGCTAAATACTGCATTTCCAGCTCTTTGAGGCAGAAATTTGTCTAAACAATTCAGCTTCAATTTGACACTTTTGTACACAGAAATCCTAGAAAGTAGAACTTTTCATAGCACAGGTAACATGCCCGTGATTACTGTGATGAATATTGTTACTTAGTTATGTCCAAACCCCTTTAGTACAGTTAGTGAAAGGACCAAGAAAAACAAATTCACAACAATTAGACAGATGGATCATATTTAATGGAAACTGGGTAACTAAATCTGAGAATGTGTCTTCAGTATGCAACAAGTTTGCAACTTATTCCACTGACCAAACAAAAGATATTTGAAGCATCTGTTAATTAAATACATCATCATTATACATCACATTCAACTAAAGTAATCAACTAGTATGAAAAATATTTGCCACAGTGTTACTGGTAAGTAACTTCAGGTCAGGTCAGGTCAGGTCAGGTTACTTTATTGATACCCGTAGGTAGATTTGTGTTGCAGTAGTAACTTCAATTATGATCAACTGGTATCAACATATATTTGCCAGTGTTACTGGTAAGTAACTTCAATTATGATCAAGACGTATCAACATTAATTTGCCACAGTGTTACTTGTAAGTAACTTCAATAATAATCAACTGGTATAGACATAAATTTGTCAGTGTCACTGGCATGTAACTTCCACAATGATCAACTGGTATCAAAATACATTGTTAAAGTGTTACTGATAAGTAACGTCAATAATGATGCAGTTACTGTCCCTTGTTTTCCATTGTGCAGCGGTTCCGATTTTAGCTGAGAATGGTTCCAATTGAAACGCCTCGGCCAATTCCGTGATTCCTTATAATCTTCATAACCAGCGAGGTGTGCCGATTGTTTACGCAAACGAACCAACAGATTCTCTGCGATTGTAACAAAATGGCCGTCTTTCGCAAATATAAACTAGCGTCGAAGAAACGGGAATAAACGAACATGTTTCATGTTTTATTTTATCATTATGTTTTAAAGGGGCAAAAAGCGAAATTGTTTCACCGCTAGGTTTGCTGTTGTGCACTGCCTTTAGACCAAAACAAAGTGTCATGAGCCGCACCTCCCTCTACCTCTGCTATTCGGCAGAATGACGGGCCAGTTTAAAGCCTGTATTCTGAAAGCTCACTCACACTCACAGTCAGTGAGTCTCACCTCAGTCTCACCTCAATGAGTTCAAAGTCGACTTCACACTCGAACCATTCACAGACATTACTCACACTCAGTTAAGTGTCATAATTTGAGGAAAGGTTGACGAAGGGGTATACCTTCCTCAGGCTTCACTCACTTTGGTATTCTCTGTCCAAATATGGCGTTCATATGGCTGAACAGACTTCAAGATGTGGACATATTTGAAGGAAATGCTGGACACAGAAGACATCAATACCAGTTCAACTACGACAGGTTCAATGACGAACAGTTCCGCATACAGTATCGACTAACAAAAGATGCCTTCCATGAGTTAATGCAACTCGCAACACCTGATATAGAACCACATAACAAACGTGGTAATCCAGTTCCAGCTGACATATAACTTTTGGTTACACTTCGTTTTTATGCTACTGGTACGTTTCAACTAGCATGTGCTGATCTCTGTGGTTTGTCACAACCATCAGCAAGTCGCATAATCAAGCGTGTTTCTGAAGCCATTGCTGCCTTTAAGCCTTATTACATCAAGTTTCCCGAAGGAGCCCAAATTCCGCAAACCAAACTAGACGTTTGGAGAATAGGTAGGTTCCCTGGGGTGACTGGTGCCATTGATTGCACTCACATCAAATTGCAGTGCCCTGGTGGCTTAAATGCTGAACTTTTCCGGAATCGTAAAGGGTACTTTTCAATAAATGTTCAAGCAGTGTGAGGTCCCAACCTGGAAATGCACCATATTGTAGCGAGGTCGCCTGGTAGCGTTCACGATTCTCGAATCTTTGACAATAGTCGACTGTGTGCAATTCGAACGTGGTGATATCGAGGTTATGTTACTTGGTGATGCTGGCTATGCTTGCCGACCGTACATTATGATGCCATTGGCCAATCCACAGACCCCACCAGAACGAAGTTACAATGCTTCACAAATATGTACGAGGAACACCGTTGAAAGGATGTTTGGCACATGAAAGCGGTTATTCCTGTGCCTGAGTATGTCACTCCGAACAAAATTGCAAACCACCCTGACTATCATCGTGGCGACAGCAGTACTGTACAACTTCGTCCCAAACAGGAATGACCCCACAGAAGAGACCCAGGAACAAGGGGAAGAAGAGGATGAAGTGCTTCATGTGCAATTTCCGGTCCGAGGACTGGGCAATGCAGCCAGACGTGCCATAATCCAACAACATTTCACATAAATAAAAACACCAGATAAGTATGGAATGCTATTTTATGATATTGCGATGTATACAGCGCACATAGCAGATTCGTTCAATCTTTGTTACGTGTCTTTCTGGCTTTCTTCCACTTCTTGTTTCTTCTTTCGTTGTCGCGCTTCTCATCCCAATAATGTTGCTCCGCATCCAAGATAGCCATCTTCCTTTATGCTCCTCTTCCAAGTACACATTCTTCTTTTCCAGGTAGGCCAATTCCGCCTTGTGGCGTTCCTCTTGCATGGAGAGAACCCTGGCTTGGGCTGAAGTCACTGGACCTTGGTTTCTGGACAGCACCACGTCGACCACAGATGCCAGTCTGGAAGGAGCCGTGGATGACGTAGAAGTGGTAGACGGGGTCTGTTGGGATGTAGAAGGAGCACTTTGTACGTCATCGACTTCTGGCACACCTACGTCATCTATATCATCCTCGTCATCTGGCAAATGTTGCTCCCCTGAAAAGAAAATGTGTTATTAAATGTTTTGGATTTAAGTTGTAAATTAGGATTCAAATAAACCAGTATGCTACATGGTTACCTTGTTGAACCTCGTTGTCATCAAAGGGATTGGCCAAACTCTCGACTTGAGATGGAATTTTGGCGGCCACCCCACTCGCGTTTTCGTCGATCACTGGCCCTTTTCCTCCTACGGTCAACTTCGTCTCCCTCCTTTCTTTGGCAAGGGACTTCTTTGCATGTGCTTTGATGTTATCCCAACATTTCTTCAGTTGTTTACTTTCCCGTTTCTTCACGCCAGTTTGAGAATTTAACTCCCCGGTTAACGCATCCCATGTTTTGTTTTTTCTTTGATTACCTTATAATCGTGACATTTTTTTACAACACATCCTTATATTTGGCAACCAACTCTGTTAGCGTTGATTTCTCCAACTCAGAGAAATATTGTCGCGCCACTTGAGCCACGTTGTCTCACTGACCAAGCAATAAAAGCACACTGTTCACTATGCAGTTTGCTGTTAAAAGCTCACCTCAAGTAAGTCACACTTGAGTGAGCTTTGTGAATTTGAAACAAGTCAAACCTCAGAGAGTTTGAGTTATTCCTCGGATTATTGAGGTATACCTCACACTCACACTTGAGTGCCCCTCGAGTCACATTTGAGTATCACTTACCTGAATATGAGTGGAGGATGAGAGTGAGTGAGCTTTCAGAATACAGGCATAAGTTTCTGCCGCGTTATTACTCAGTACATCGAACCTGAAATGCTCACGAAACTGCAGATTTGCGCTAATTGCAAATGTTAGCTGGCTGCCGGGCTATTCACCTAACACAACCGTAACGCCTGGCCCATTGCTGGCACCGAGCCGCTAACAACTCCAGCTCCGGACATTAACCCATGCTACGATTGTAACATTAAATTTAATTGAATCGACATAGCGACATGTGCCTAACGTTACTCTAACACTAATTAAAGCAGACATTTGACTTTATGTTGTTACTTACCTGTTCAGGAGAAGAAGAGCTAGCTCCGAGTCAAACTGTAGCCCCTTTAGCTCTTGCAGTGCTCTCCGCCTTGGAAATGCAAGGCCAATATTAATCCAGGTTCTGTCCCTTTCTTTATGCGACAACTTCTTCGCCAACGACCGTTGTTTCTTTAGAAGTAATTTCAGATCCTGGTTGTCTTCAGGTGAACGTTTCGTTCCGCTCTCCGCCATTTCGCTTTTAAAAAAATACGCGCTGCCACTGCTTACTGGCTATATGAATGCATTCTCGGGAAGGAGTAGGAGGCGATTCTGCTCACTGGCTGTATGAATGCATTCTCGGGAAGGAGGAGGCGGCGATTCACCTGAACGCGCAGCCGGACCGAGCTTGTAAACAAGGGGCTGGAGATCAACACAGAGAGCGGGTGTGTGACGTCATGCTATACTCCAGATGAAATTACACCTCTCGTTCTTCACATAGCGATTTTTAATTCCTTAAATCTAGAAACGATGCATTTCTGCTTATTGCCCCTTTTAATATTATTTGTTATTTTCCGAAAAACCGGAATTTGTTTTTGTTCAGCCGTAAACCGGACTGTGCTTTTGAAAACCGTAACCAATACGGGCAAACCGTACCTGTTGGCAGGTATAACATAGCAAATGTTGAAACTGAGAAATTTTGCAATTTTATCCACAAAATGAGCGCATTTCAAATTTGATGGCTGCTACAGGTCTCAAAAACATTGGGACAGGGGCCCAATGGGACAGGGGCCCAGAACAGGGGTTCTGTTCATTTGCTATATTTCTGATTCAGACTCATTTCATGTGTGTTTCCATGGAAAACAAGAAAATTTCCAAGTGATCCCAAACTTTTGAGCGGTAGTGTATGCGCTGAATGTTCTCAATCGGTGAAAGATCAGGACTGCAGGCAGGCCAGTTCACCACACGGACTCTTCTACTATGAAGCCATGCTGTTGTAATAGCTGCAGTATGTGGTTTTGCATTGTCCTGCTGAAATACAAAAGGCCTTCCCTGGAAGAGATGTCATCTGGAGGGGAGCATATGTCGCTCTAAAACCTTTATATACCTTTCAGCATTCATGGTGCTTTTTAAAACATGCAAGTGTCCCAAACCATACGCACTAATGCATCCCCATACCATCAGAGATGGTGGCCATTGAACTGAATGCTGATAACAGGAGAGGTGGTCTTTCTCCCCTTTAGCCCGTAGGACACAACGCCCATGATTTCCAACACGAATGTCAAATTTGGACTCGTCTGACCACAGGACACTTTACAGTCCATTTTAAATGAGCCTTGGCCCACAGAACACAGCGACGCTTCTGCATCATGCTCAACAATGGCTTCCTGTTTGCACGATATAGTTTTAGGTGGCATCTGAGGATGGCACGGTGGACTGTGTTTACTGACAGTGGTTTCTTGAAGTATTCCTGGGCCCATTTAGTAATGTCAATGACAGATTCATGCTGGTGAGTGATGCAGTGGTGTCTGAGGGCCCGAAGATCATGGGCATCCAGTAAAGGTCTTCGGCCTTGTCCCTTACGCACAGAGATTTTTCCAGTTTCTCTGAATCTTTTGATGAGGTTATACACTGTCGATGATGAGACCTTCAAAGCCTTTGCAATTTGACGTTGAGGAACATTGTTTTTGAAGTATTCCACAATTTTTTTACGCAAGCCTTCACAGGTTGGAGAGCCTCTGGCCATCTTTACTTCTGAGAGACTCAGCCTCTCCAAGACATCCCTTTTATAGCCAATCATGTTACTCACCTGATGCCAGTTAACTTAATTACTCGCTAAATGTTCTTTCAGCTGATTCTCTTATATATTAATCGCTTTTTCAGCCCTTTTTTTTTTTTGCCTGTGTCCCAACTTTTTTGAGACCTGTTGCAGCCAGAAAATTTGAAATAAGTTCATTTTGTGGCTAAAAATGTAAAAAGTCTCAGTTTCAACATTTGAAATGTTATCTATGTTCTAATGTAAATAAAATATTGGCTCATGTGATCTGAAAGTCATTGCATTTTGATTTTATTCACAATTTACACTTCGTCCCAATTATTTCCCAATTATTTATTTTGGGGTTGTATTTCTTCACACACTGTACAAGGGCTGGAGTAATAGAAAGTGAAAATTAGGCTTTGCAATCATGCATTTAAAATGAATTAAAAGACAATTATTTCATACAGTCATCAAAATGTGCGATATCATCATTGCATTGGCTTTACATTGTTCTTCAATTTAAAGCACCACTGTGAATAAAAGCATCAGTTTGCAACGGTAAGCATTTGCGGTGACAGCCAAGTGCTCGGAGTGAAAGTTCTTTACTTTAACACAATCTTCAGCGTTGCTTTTGCCTGGTGCTGCAGTGGAGCAATGGCTCATACCTGGTGGTGTCGTCTGCATTTGGTTGGAGTCCAGCTCTTCTTTCTGCGGTACCAGAGCGACAAAGCGGGGGGGCGTGTTGCGGCGGGAAGTGTACTTGCAAAGGGCGAAGACACCCCTCTCGCTACACCTGCGCAGCAACGCCGCGATCACACAGGAGCTACCTGAGAGACGGTAGAGAGAGATGGCATGGTTAGCGCTATGCTAACTCTCTGTGGAGAGGGTGAGTAAGCGCCATACTAACTTTCTGTGGGCAGGGAGAGTGTGTTAGCGCTGTGCTAACTCTGTGGGGAGGGAGGGTGTGTTAGTGTGAACTCATCACAAAGGAGCTACAAGAGGGAGTTACACTTCCACATACTGGACGTACTCAAAGAAACAAGCTGGTAGGGGGGAGGGGAAATGCAGTGCTAGTACTTCGCTAACTCACACACAGCAGCTAGCACAGAGACTGTGAGAGAGATGGGTTAGTGCTATGTTAACTGTCGCATGAAAAGTTTTTCAAAAAACCTTGGCAGTGGGTTATGGAAATATACACAGGATTTCATGCGAGAAGCTCAAAAGACAGAGTGAGAAAGATTCTAGGAGTTAACGCAGTGCTAACTCTAACTTAGGGCCTTCCAGGGAGAAATGGGTAGGGAAGGGAGGGGGTGTTAGCGCTATGCTAACTCACCCACTGAAATCACTCAGGAAATACAGTACTGTGTTCATAGGCTGCAGGGGAGTCAGTGGCACATTAACGCCTCTGAGGGGGTAACACCGGGGTTTGGGGGACTAAGATAGGGGGGCAGGGGGGCTCGCCTGCGATCTGCTCCTCTTCAGGGTAGATGAACAGGGCGGGGCGGATGTGGTGGTGCTGTTTGAGCCGCTCCATGGGCTTGAACCCGATCAGCACCAGACCCACCTCGTCAAACTTCTTCAGCTCGTCCACTTCCTCCTTCTCCAGCACGATCTGCTTATTCCCGTACACCTGTGCGCGTGCGCACGCACACACACACACACACACACACACACAAGGAAACCTCAGAGATTATCTGCTTATTCCCGTACATCTATGTGCGCGCGCACACACACACACACACACACACACACACACAAGGAAACCTCAGAGATTATCTGCTTATTCCCGTACACCTGTGCACACACACACACACGTACGCACACACAAACACATGGAAACCTCAGAGATTATCTGCTTATTCCCATATACCTGTGCACACACACACACACACACACAAGGTAACCTCAGAGATTATCTGTTTATTCCCGTACACCTGTGCGCGCACACACACACACACACAAGGTAACCTCAGAGATTATCTGCTTATTCCCATACACCTGCGCGCACGCGCACACACACACACACACACACACACACACACACACAAAGGAAACCTCAGAGATTATCTGCTTATTCCCGTATACCTGTGCACACGCACACACACACGCACGCACACACACACGCGCAAGGTAACCTAAGAGATTACCTGCTTATTCCCATACACCTGCATGCACACACATACACATCCCCACACATGGAAAACTCAAGAGATTATCCTCTTGTTCCCATACACTTGTTAGCGCGTGTGCGCACACACACACACACACACACACACACACACACACACACACACACGCAGAAAGAGGTGGAAACGCAGTGCATAAAATTCTGTACCAAGTGCAGTGTATGTGAATGCGCACAAATAGCATTTACTGCCTGTAACGTGGGTACAGGCACCTAACAGGCACTTCCAGCATTATAAAATGGGTGTTGCACAGTATGTAGAATATATTTCCAACATTTTTCTTTCTTTAACCAGGAAAGACCCACCGAGAGCATGTTTTTCGCTTTCAATAGACACTCAGGGACAGCTGCCAGTAGGAGGGGTGAGAGAGAGAGTGAGGGAGCGAAGATCTGAAGTGATTTATGGTTGAAGGGCATCACATGTGAGAACCCCAAATCCACCCAGATTGCAGATGAGCGACCCACCACAGTGCTACACTGCCGCCCCAAGCTGGTGTATCTGTCCAATGCATAAATCTGAGCATGTTTAACAGCAGCTGCTAGGAGCAAATTAGGTAAACTGAATTTTCTGCAGGTGTAGGTATGTAAAAATGTATTTATTTTGGGTGAAAGAATGTTAAATGTATTCACTGTTGGGATATACAGCACACTACATTGCCAA
This sequence comes from Gymnothorax javanicus, assembly GCA_029692085.1. Taxonomy (NCBI): domain Eukaryota; kingdom Metazoa; phylum Chordata; class Actinopteri; order Anguilliformes; family Muraenidae; genus Gymnothorax; species Gymnothorax javanicus. The sequence continues at coordinate 49,757,865 of CM056200.1, read as the reverse complement.
AAGTGTGAAGGCACTCTAGTGAAACTTAATTGACATGACAAGAAAATGAATATTTTTAAATGAGAAATATCTGACATTGAGTTTGAAATGAACTGGTCAATATGGGCCAACAGCACAGACTTTCAACTCTCACTTTAACAGCAGGTGTTCATGTAAAATTTGTGTACTATGGGTGTAAATGTGGAAAATGTATGTATTGAGGGTATTTGTGCACAAAATGTACTGTGGGTATATGTGTGTATAATGCAGGGTTTCCGCTACATGTAATTGATTGTGGTGCACCGCCACGGCAAAATAAACGCCGCCACGCCTATGTAAAATGACTTAACATTAACTCCAAAAATCCTAAGGACAATCAGGTGTCGCCAGTTCTCATTGTTAAGTTAAAATGAACGCTAATAATTATTGACCTGTTGTCAATCATTTTGCTTGATGAACACGTTTTCCAAAGAATAAAAATTAGCCATCGGCAGTAAAACGCGCTGCTTTCTTCTTAATGCAGTGCATGCAACGATTAGACAAAAAATGTTTCGTTCACTTTGCAAAACGATAAACTACGATGTTAACCTCAATGTTTGCTGTGAGCACATCCTGCTCTACCTAATTGCAGGGCTCCCAACTCTCCTGCATTCAGCGTGAGATTTAGAGGCATATTCATGTTCCTGTGCCGTAGTCAGCAATTATTCAATCAACACAATGCATGCATTTCACGATCGTTCAAATTGTTTAAATGAAATAAGACCATTTGAGACATTTTTATGCAATTCCATTGCTTCCAACCCCTGAGTAAAGAAAAGCGTGAGAAGTCCGGAATCATAATTGATTTCCATGTTACTAGTGGTGAAATCCACCGTGACGCACGTGAAACTGATAAACCTCCGCGCACATAGACTTCAATTATTACATCGCCTACGTGCTGATTAATGAAAACTGGCCACACCTGATGATGCTGAGTGGACCCGATGCTGAAGCCCTCCGCCACGGTTTCAAAAAATCCTGGAGAAAACCCTGTAATGTATGTTCTGCAGGTATATGTGTGTAAAATTCATTTTATGTGAATACATGTGTGTAAAATGTATGCACTGTGGGTACATGGACATAAAATGCATGTACTGAGGATGTATGTGTGTACATGTATATATGTAGGGTATATGTGCGTCAACTGTACTGTGGGTAGGTATGTGTGTGTAAATGCATGTATTTTAGATATATGTATGTAAAATGTATGCACTGTAGGTGTAAGTGTATGTACTGTGAGAATACATGTGTAAAATGTAAGTACTGAGGGTGTATCTATGTACATGCATACATTGTGAGTATGTATAATGTACGTACACTTGATTTATGTGCGTAAATGTATGTACTGTAGGTGGGTGTGCGTAAATGTATGTACTGTAGGTGGGTGTGCGTAAATGTATGTACTGTGAGAATACATGAGTAAACTATATGTACTGAGGGTGTATCGATGCAAATGCATATATTGAGAGTACATGCATGTATAATGTATGTGCAGTGGATACATGTCTGTAAAATGTATGTGCTATGGGTATATATATTTGGTAAATGCTGATGTAGACCTGTGCTCTCTTGGTGTCGCTGGGCAGTAGGAGGCTCCCGGTGTTGTTGTGGTAGAGCCGGGTCTTGGTCCGGACCGGCTCATTGGTGTCCCGGTACAGCCGGATCGCTGGGGGCTTGGTGGCCGTCCTGGCCAGGACATACACACCCACCGCTACCTTCACCCTTTCTCCCAGAGCCAGACTCAGCCTGAGAGAGAGAGAACGAGTGAGGGGGAGGGAGACGGAGGAGGGAGGGAAGGAGAGAAAGAGATGGAGGGAGCGAGTGAAAGAGGGAATGTTATACCTTAATCTGATGCTCAGTCCAGCACAGGCACCATTCCTGAGCAGCTGGTTATCTGTGGTCTCAGCACTGCTCCATTGAAAGCTCACCTCTCGTGCACGGCTGAACACAGCTCTTACACACACACACATTCACAGTGTCTGCAGCACTCAGAGGCCTGATTTATGGTGCAGCACTCCACACTTTTGATGAATGTCTCTCGACAGAAATTAAAGAGCCACACAATGTTTTCAATTCATGCTTTGGCTAATGGTTTCAGTCGTCTCCATGGTTTCCTGATGCTATCTGTATATCCTACCCAATCATATTGCATGACAAAATATGACAGGGTTCGCGATTTCACAAAATCCTCCCAGTGCGCTATAAGACAGGGAAAAGCCTAGCAGCTTTTTTTTCTGCCGAAAAATCAAGTCTGTCGAGCAACGCCCATCTGAAGTGTCAAATGCCCAACCGTAATTCAGCACAGACATTCACACAAGCATCCTGCAGCATCTCCCCACCGGCTCTGTGCTCTCTTCTTCTGCTCTTTCGCCCTGACTCTCCTCTGCAGGTCCTCCAGCTTCCCACAAGGCTCCTCCTGCAGCCCCAGCTCGCTGTCGTCCTCAGTTTCGGTCATGATGTCACGGAAGAAGAGGGACACATCGAAACCCCCCGCTTTCTTCAGGTGAATTAAGTCTATGACCACGCCTGAGAGAGAGAGAGAGAGAGAGAGAGAGAGAGAGAGAGAGAGAGAGAGAGAGATTATGCCCCCCATTCATGAGTCACAAGCACAGAACACAAGCATCAGGGGTAACTACCAGCTCCAACCACATCCATCCATCCATGATCTAACCCGCACATTCTTGGTCAGGGTAGCAGGGGATCTTAGGCCTATCCCAGCATGCAATGGGAAAGACAGGAATGCACCAGGACAGTTCATCAATCCATCACCATTTACTCACACACTCATATCAAAGGCAATTTAAAGTCTCCAATTAGCTTGACATGCATGCCTTTGGACTGTGGGAGGAAGCCGGAGTACCTAAAGGAAACCCACTCGGGCACAGACAGAACATGCAAACGCCCCACGGAAAGGCCCCAGGTTGGATTCAAAGAGTTTCTACAGTACAAGTAGTGAGCCTCAGTCTCCGACAAACGCCGTTAGACATAGTAGCGTAACCTGTTCCTGACTTGCGCGCAAAATCTCTCTCTACTGTCCAAATCGCACAGTAACGTACCAAACTCGACTTCAAAGAGACAATTACACAAAGAAAAAATTATATTCAGAGTAAATTTTCATGCGGAAAAAAAAAAAAAAAAAAAAAAAAATAGTGCTGCATGATTAATCTAATTGCAATTGCAATCGCGATGTCAAGCAGTGCGATTGCATAACCGCAAAAAAGGCGGCGATTTGCGATTCAATCTAAATAAGCGTGTGCTGCCAGTGAACATAACTACGTCTCCTTTAATTGTATGGAGTCTGTTGACGTTATGCCCAAAAGCGCTATCCTGGGCTGTGTCCGAGTAGTCAAAAATTACGTCCTATAGAATAATTTCACACCACTTTTCTTTAATCTATGTGGAAAACGTCTGAAGATAAAGGAAGGGTGTAACATGGAATTCCTACCGCTTAGGAATACAACCGTGCCAATAAGAAAATCTGAATGCACTTAAAGCAGGCAACGTGAACATGATGGGGTCCCACACGTTTCTTTACGCGATTGGTCAGATGAATGGTTGCCGCTTTAAATACTGCTGCTGCGCAGGATTGAGGAATGGCGTTATCTCCTTTCTTTTCGAAAAGGATAAGTCTGTGTACCCTATGCTAAAGGAGGTAAATTAGGAAGCACTGAGACACCGTTCCTTAACATTTAAAGAATTCGAAGGCTCTTATCATAGTTGCCACGGCACATAATCATTTCCGGATCAGTTTTCAGGAGTTAGGAACTTTCCCCAGCGAAAAAAACTATTGAGACGCAGCCGTGGTCTGTGCAGCAGGTATGGTCACGTGACTACTCGCTACAGTTCTCAGAGACCAACATTGACACCGAATAAAATCATGAGCAGGAGCGTGAGCAAGCCCAGGCTGAGAGTGAGTTCGTGGCGGAAAAAAACCCCGCAACATCTACTATCAAATGCAGAGATTAGGCGTGAGTGTCTCGCCTCTTAGTGGCATTCACGTTCCTGTGTCTTAGTCAGCAATTATTCTATCAACGCCAAGACTGAAGAAATTCACTTTCGCGGAATTTAGGTCATTGTGCATTATGTTAATCAGTTTCACGTGCATTACGGTGGATTTCCCCACTAGTGACAAGGAAATCGATTGACTCTCATGCTTGTCTTTACTGAGGGATTGAAAGCAGTGGAATTGCATAAAGACTTTTCAAATGTTCTTATTTCATTTAAACAATTCAAACGATCATGTCCACCTTTATGCAAGTGAAACTGAAACTTCAAGGATTTTAATCCCGCGTGAGAATCTCATTAATAAGCGTTCATTGAACAATTGCGGACTACGGTGAATAAGCCAAAAAAAAAAAAAAAAAAAGCGAGACTTCGCCGAAAAGCGTGAGACTTGGCATCTCGGCATATGGCGATACTTTGATTTCAGGTACTGCGACGTTGAACAGAATAAGACGTGTTGCGTAAAACTTGCAAAGTTAAAATCTCCACATCCCGCGGCAACACTATCAATCCACTTGGGTCAGCACAGAGAGAAGCATAAGGAATGCATGTGATGAAAGCCAAGCAAAGTAAAGCCAAAGAGACAACTGAAATCCACTAAAGCCCAATGGTGCTACTGCTTTTGTACTTTGCAGAAATGCCTTCATTTTTTTAAGGGTACTGTACAAACTTTTTGCTTTTTGTATTAAGTAGTGCTTAATAGGTTTACAAAAATGCCTGCAGAAAGGCATCTAAGTTTACAATAGTGCCACTGCATTTGCACTTTGCAGAAAATATCCTGATTTTCAAAAAAGGAAAAACCTTTTTTCTGGAAAATGTTATATTGAAAACAGTGCTACAAACTTGTTTTGTATTTTTATGCACCTTAATGTTTGCATTTTTCGAGTTGAGAAAAATACCCTACAAAATCATCATTATTCTGTGCACTCTCCTTGATAACAAAGCAAGTAGGCTCAAGATATCATTTAAAAAAAAATGATATCGTAATCGCAATCGCAAATTGCAATATGGTCCACTATAATCGCAATCGCACATTTTTACCAAATCGTGCAGCACTAAAAAAAAAAACACTTGGAACTTGTGCTTATATGTAAAAGTTAGTTCTGACTTAATCGGAGAACAGAGGGTCTCTGAACGACACTGGAGCCCCCCCTTGTGGCAGGCCGAACACACCTGTCTCCTTCAGGTCACTAGCCTTGGTGCGCGCCAGCTTGTCCAGCTCGTTGTCGCCCCCGTGTGGCGAGTCGCGGCAGGTGAAGATCATGAGGCGCTTGTGGGAGAGGCGCAGCTTGATGTCGCTGTAGAGGTTGGAGCAGCACCAGAGGGCCTGACCCAGAGACGTCTCCCCGCTGCCCAGGGTCTGCTCCGCCTGCCGAGCACCCTTCTCCCCCCGCAGACCGTCCAGATCCTGTACCCGCTTCGCTCCTGAGAGAGAAGGGGGGGGAGAGAGAGAGAGAGAGAGAGAGAGAGAGTGTAAGAGGATGCTTATATACAGCTAATTAACACCATGCACATGGTGCCAGTGCTCATCACTCAAAGTAACTCAGCAATTGGATATTTCTCAGGGCAAGGTTTAAAAAACAGATTTCCCACCAGTTAAAACTCCAACATGTTCATCATGCATACAACTATAATGAATGAGAGATCTTAAGAACAGGCTATTGAGCAGATAAAGGCTCTCTGATTAGGGAGACAGCAAATACAGTAAGCACACATATTCATGACTTTAGTTCTATGTAGCCAAGTGAATAAACCAGAGAAATACATACAACTTCCTTCGTAATGAACTGGGGACTGCTTGTCCACTGTTGCCCCCCAGCCTACACTTTTCTCTACAAAAACCAAAATGTTTGCATGAGAACTAGACAGTCGGCTGCGACCGCATGGGTGTAGCCCCCGAAAGCCTGCTTCTCCACTTTTTTGCACATTATTCTGCCAATATTGTCGCCATGGCAACCAAAATCGATAGCTGTCATAATGTAAGTATAACACGCACCCATGCCAAATATGAAACTAATCGGCCATAAATTACAGCCTGCACAGCGTCCACAAGGACATGTCTATGGGTGTGGATGCGGCGGCGGCGGCAGAGATGACACGCATGAACCCATAGTATCTGCCCGACTTCGTCCGGGGGCTACAATAAAGGAGATGCACTTATGATGTTCGATAAAAGAGATGTGTGCATGGTGATAAGTGAGAGAAATGCACAGAGGGAGTGTAAGAAATGCGAGACAGTTGCTGACCTGGGGAGTCCAGGTCGTGGAAGACATAGACGTTTTTGAAGGAGTCCTTTTGGTTCTTGCTGTGTTTCGTCCCGTAGAAGACCAGCGCGACCAGGTCCCTGTCACTGCTGATGATCTTACTGGTGTACACACTGCGTACACACTGCGGTAAAGGGAAAACCAGGTCAGACCAGGGATAAACACCAGCTCTACACTGCGTACACAATGAGACACTGGTAAAACCAGGGATCTTAGTAAAAAATAGCCGCGCTAAGTTGTGGACGGGAACACTCAGCCCCGTGCACAGTTGAAGCGTGTGTACCTATCGTGTTAAAATCTCCACACCAACAACAGTGAAGATTCGTTTGCTGAAGACAGATTTAACAAAGCGGCAATTGTACAGCTGAGGAATGGAGTTTGCTGAATTTTACCTCTCAAGGAGTAATCACATCAGTGGAAGCAATATTTGATTTTGGATCGCGACCAAAAACGATAGGCTTGTGTAGTATCTCTACTCCGATGTCCTCACCAAAAATTGTGATGATCAGCGATGGCGTTTTTCAGTTATTGCACGGAATCAAATGTGGACGGACAGATAGACGGACGGCCAGACGGACGCCGTGCATAATGACAATACCCCACAGCCTCTTTCAGGGCGGAGGGGTAAAAATAGTGCGGATTACCAACCTAAATATTGCATATGCTCAAAAAAAGAAAATTGCATGCAGCGAAAAAAAAATCCTGATTTATAAAGCTAAGGGTAGGCAAAACTACTAGTAAAATCACAAATAATTAATCGGGATTCAGGTGGAATTTTTCATATCTGCATAATCTTTTCAATTTCAAATTTTTTAAACCCAAGTTTGTTTTTATAAATCCAAAATCTGCAAAGACACTGACCAACACATCATTTGTGTGCTTACGAACCGATAAAAAACAAGACCCCGGGTCAGGCCAGGTCTATCTACCTGCTCTGCTCCACAAGGATGCATGTGAAATACATACAGTACATTACTATCTTTAGTAACATTACATGAAATTCATTCAGCAAACTACCATAAAATGAGAGATGCGCAAAGGCCAGCAGAGTCCATAAATGATGATGATGTAGGGTTAACTTAATCTAACAGGCCATAACAAGTTACACTCTGATGACAGTGGGACAAATGAACAAATGCAGAGAGGAAGGGAGAAAGTGAGAGAGATGAGCGAGTGAATTCAGTCCCACCTCCATAGTCATGTCAAAGTTAGTTGGTTCTCCATCCTCCCCCTTAATAAACATCTCACTGGAGGCATCCACCAGGAACACCAAGCTGTCTCTCCCACTGTACTTGTAGTCCACTGAAATGACAGTGAACTTTGAGTGAAGGACAGAATTGTACGATATGACCCAGCAATCTTATCTCTGACCCCGTCAATCGGTTATCGCTTACCTTTGTCTTCTTCCCCTTCCTCTTCTCCCTCCTCATCATCCTCATTCCGATAGTATTCGTTCCACCCAGCCATTACGGAGGACTACCTCAGTCACACAATCCTGCAAAGAAATAGTGCAAAATAAAAAAAAATATTTTCCCCATCCCTTGCATTGTAAATAATGACAATGCCATCCATTTACAGACTTGACATTAATTGTCAAAGATAAATCTTTCATAAAATATTTATGTTCCCATTACCACGCATCATTCAGACTATTCCCAATATTTCACAAATATTTCATAACCTTGCGACAAGCGAAAATGAACATGGTGATAACCGAAATAATTATCCATATATCACTATGATTACACCGCTGCGAAGCATAAAGTGCACTAATGTTTGAGCTTGACTTACCAACACAGGTACATAATCACGCTAAACCTGTTTACTAACCCAGCTGAGCTTTTGATAACAACAAGTAAGCCGATGAGTATTTCTCTAATGCCACTTGGCCACTAGGATACGGAAGTTCAACAAATAGTTCTACAAAGACAACGCAATAATCCTGTGCAGGTGCATAAGAAGCGTGGCATGACCAATAGACTAAACTGTCATGACATAATTTACCCAACATGCAGGAAGACCCAATTAACGCCAGGCAGCTGGAAAACAAATGTTCAAAGTAGCTAGCTAGAGCGAGCTAGCTAGCAACAATCCTACAATGGACTGAGAGTAACCTAGCCAGCAAGCTAGTCCCCCTAAAGTATCATGCACATTGTAAAAAAAGTACTCATAGATCCAATACGGAATATAACAAATACTCAAAACATACCTCGAATAATGTGACAAGTGTTTTGTGTAAACTCACTCGGCTGGCTCACAGGCGAACCTCTCAGCACGAGCTCAGAACATGCACGGGCAAGAGTATGTGCTGTGCGCGCGAGTCCGCTGCAGGAGCGGTCATCTCGCGCGCCTAGCTCAGGCTTCCCTGATTGGCTCACATCGTGTAAGTGCACGGATTGGCTTCCGAAGTGTCATATATTGAGCAAACCCCGCCCCCTTTCGAGCAAGGTTTCGGTACAGGTCCCGTGACCTGCGGCCTCATTTGTAAACGGTGCGTAGGCACAACAGAGATGCGTACGTCACTTTGATTTCTGATTTATAAAAGAGGGAAATTATTAAGATTATGTACATGTCAATAAATTCGAAGTTCATCCTGATTAAATAAATAAAAATTGCATGCAGTTTATCTTACCCATAGATTTATTAATTAGGTTATTTTCTACTATATGCCATTTCTATTTTTTGGCGTAGGCACTGTATAGGTATGAAATCCGCGCAAATTTCTGTAAATAAGGCCCTAGGAGAAGACTTTAGAATTGTACTTGCTTATGTCGTGGACATGCTAAAGTTCTTCATCTATCAAATGCGTGGATTCAGCTCCATTTAGTTACCCGCATTGTATTGCATGCAACCCGATGCCAGCACTTACGAGTCCTGATTTATTATATTGCAATAGACATATCACTTCACAAACATGTCTTGATTAGGGATACGTTACAAGTAAATAAGTCAACATTTGTGTCTTGTTATGGACCACGTTGTGTATCCAGAATTGGATTGAACTGAATTGAATTAGAATAAGCGAGATGCTTCACAGTCCTGGTACAGAAATAGAGTATGTGGTCCAGTATACTCGTAGCTTTCTCTTTTTCACATCCTGGAAGTCTTCAGTATGCTAACTAGCTGGATTACATTGATGACTCAGCATCATTGGTCGCTCAGCTGCTAGCAACGCACTATTGTCATTATTAGCATGGGTGGTTGGCGAGGAGGCAGTACTCCATCCGTGTTGTTTACAGCAGTAGCTATAACGTTGGTTTCACTCGTGAGTTTAGCGAATTGATTAGTTTCTTCATACATCACGTCTCAGCAAAAATAAACCAAAAGAGCATCAGCTTGCTAAAGTCTATCTCTGGTAATTTGGTGGGTAGGTAAATTGGCTAGTTGGGTCATTTCAGGTTTGCGCAAGTTAGACTTGGTTAGTGAACGATTTGAACTGCAGGTTAGCTCGAGCTAAGTAACGTTACTTTGCGAACTAGCGAGCTATTTACTCGTGAATCGAACCCAGTCGTTAACGTTAACTTAGCCATGGACCCGCACAACACAAAGCACACAGTGAAACTTTACATTTACGACATGTCAAGAGGAATGGCGCGTCAACTCAGCCCTGTCATGTTGGGTAAGTCGATTGCTACGGCTGCGAAATTAGCAAAGGAGATGCTTAACTGGACTCGACGTATGCAGGTTTGAAAGTTGGGGTAAGAATGGGGATTTGGCGACTGGCTAACTACTTAGCTAGCTAGCTGGGTCACTAGGCAATTAGCCAGTCCATTAGGTCTTCAGATCCGTCAACCTGTGTATGATTGAGCCAAGGCATTTTATTGGGGCTAAAGCTGCTTTCACACCGGACGCGAAACGAATTTTTCGCGCAACAGATTACATTCAAAGTCAATGCAAAGACGCGAATACACATGAAACGCGTGTATAGATTGAGTTTATTTAGTAAAATAATGCACAAAATACATTCTATAGTGTACATTAAAATACATGGATAACACAATAAAGTGAAAACACTTATTTCCATTGTGGTCCAATATTCGCTTCTTTGCTTTGACTTTGAATGTAATCTATCGTACGAAAAATCCGTTTCGCGTCCAGTGTGAAAGCGGCTTTACTGCGAAGGTAGATGTCAACACATGACGTTAGCTGCGTCCAACCGGACAGATCCCTTGATGCAAGGGCACTAGGAAGGCCCCATATAATTCCAATGTTATTGTTTGAAGATCCATTCATGTTGGTTGATGTATGCACCTACTCGTTGGATGTAACGTAAGTGGCTGCTGGGTGATTAATAAAATCTTACAAAAAAAAAAAAATTCCAGTATTATGGCTGTCGATTCTGTGATGGTTCATGCGCAGTAGTGGTAATGTTAGCCGGCAGCTAATTGACAAGTTAGCCAACTTGCTACATTTTGCTGTTTCATTCAGGCCATTTCAGCTAGTGCTAGGAACCTTTTTTACTACTGTTGACAAGCGACATCCGGTATGCAGGACCCTAGGATATCATTCCGCCTCCAGGCCAGGGTCTTCTTTTTCCTCTTAAAGAGATTTCAATGGTACAGAAAATATGCGAATTGATTGATCATTCTTTTTGCAATTTTGTTTACAGGGAAACAACTGGATGGAATATGGTAGGTCAGCAGTAGCAGTTTTTTTTTTTTTTTTTTTTTTTTGTTACATACCTTTTCCGTTTTCACACCGAGGCTGTAAAGCTGCTGTAATTGATATTACACGGTGCTGTCAACCAATTCTTAGACATGAAACGCTATATATTGGCGGCAAGTAGTCGTATGATTGTGGCTATGACTTAAATCACGTTCCATCTCTTTCAGGCACACCTCCATTATCGTCTTTGGGGACGAATTTTTCTACGGGGGTGAAGGGATAATGAGCTGTCCGCCGGTGAGATTTCAGCCAAAACTTGCTCGACCGAAGTCTCTCGGATCAGTGACATGTCTGAAGTTCTAACCAATAAAAAACTTTGTCTTTTTCTCTTTTTTGCGCTAATTACCTTACTCATGGCTTTTTCACTATTTGCCTTCTCTTTGTGCAGCAGTGATCCATTTGGGCACTTCTCTTAATTGAAATTTAGAAATCACGTAAGCAAAAATGTTCTGTGAATATACGTGCATATCTAAGCTTTTAGAACTGTGCATTGGCTTTGTATTGTAGAGTGGAACAATACTGGGAGATCCCGACAGCGTTGTGGAACTGGGAGACACAGAGGTGACGGAGGATATCTTTATGGAGTATCTTTCCTCACTCGGAGAGTCTTCGTTCAAGTGGGTATCCACGTTTGCCACGACCGCGGAGGTTCGGCTGGGACGATATTTACAGCTTGCTGTGCTCTCTACCGGTCATACTTTGTAGCCTTTAGAGATCGCATGCATACCATGGACCTATAAGGAGAATATAAAACATCCTTGATGCATACACTACCTATGGCGGGCAGTCAGTCAAGTTCCCGTTTGAGGATTTTAGTTACACGTATTCCACAAAGCTATTATAATATTCACATATTTCTGCCTCTCTTCCTTTTCTTGGAAACAAGGAAAATGATTTAGAATTCTGTCTCAGCTTGTGTCTGTCAGCTATTCTTTATGCTGTTTGTGTGTGTGTGTGTGTGTGCAGGGGCAGATTTAGCAATTTAGGGGCCCTAGGCAAACAGAAGCATGGGGCCCTCCACCTTTTCAAATCTCATTTAACAAACTAAAAACAAACAAACAAATATCTCACTCCTAGTTTTTAAATTCTTTTTTTAAAAAATACAGACAGCCCTGAAACACAGTAAAGTAACTACAGTAAGTCTTATTTACCTTTTCATCAAAGTAATACAATAAGATGCATAGCAACATTTTAATTTCTGAACCATTATGACTTGATAAAGCCACCTTTCCCCCTCCCCCACCACCCATCAGTAACCCCATTTGCCAGAGCCCGGTGCGATTTGCAATTTCAGAAGAGGAAGTGCGATTTTGGGTTGTTACAGCGGTGTAACTGGCAATTTGTAACGAGAGATCATACAAACATTATGAAGGAGTTTTACCACGTGAAACATGTACCAGAGCCGCTGAAAACAGCCTGGAAAAAGAAGACCGTCAGTATCGATATGTTCCCAGGGTTCTAACGTTTGCCTCGAATGGCTACGACAGAGAGAAATCAGAGGATAGAAGAAGCTCTCTAGTTAGCATTACCCACATGTGAATACCTGCAGTCAAGGCCGGCCTCCACACAGTCAAAGTAGCCCCCACAACCTATCTGAATTAGCTCACTTAAATGTTACCCTATTACAGTGGTTCTCAAACTCGGTCCTGGCGACCCACTGTGTATGCTGGTTTTTGTTCCAGCCGCAACTGCAATTCTTGAATTTTAAAAAGCTGTTACTTTGTCTTAATTAGCAGCATTCCATGTTTAGAGTAGTTATTTACCATCTTATGTCACATTTTGATGGACATATCCATTCTGCCATGAAGAATAAAAACTCTCGACCATATTGTGCTTAATTTTCAATATTGTTAGGATTTTCAGGTGAAAACATTTTTAAACAGATCAAATTAGACTCTGAGAAAATCAATAAGCTCCAAATTAGGTTTCTGAACACAGGTGTTTTGAGTTTTTCCCAAATAACCTGCCTGAACCAAATAAAATCAACACAAAACACAACAGGTGTGACCCCATTGTTTGCCAAGTAAATTTGTTGGGTTTTGCCACCATGTGTCAAGAGTTTCACCAATGAGGAACCTATTAATTGTTTATGTTGGTTATGTTTGGTTTAATTGTTTCCCTCTGCAGATAATTACAATATATCTCAATGAGGATATTAGCATAAATGCACCTAATTAAAACAAATCAACATCTTGTTAAAATCCTAAGATTGCAATTGTGGTTGGATCAAAAACCTGCATACACAGTGGGGCGCCAGGACCGAGTTTGAGAACCACTGCCCTATTAACTCAACACAAGATCCCATATCCCTATTCAAAAATGGTAACGGTAGTTATCTAGGTTACTAACAACGAACAGCTACGACAACCAAGAGAAACCGGAGAAAGATAAGCCCCTGGTTGTTAACATTAGTCTTTAATTAATGTTACCGAGCGGAATGAGCGACTCACTTCCCCTGATTTATAATCACATTATCCCAGAACTCTGGCGGAAGCTAGCTAGGTACCCAGCTAAGGCAGCCATTACAGCCAAGAGAAATCGGCAAAGCATAAAAACCTTCTAATACGGGATTGTGAAGTCGAGGAAGGGAGTCTTTCATTCGGTTTAGATGTAATAATTAAAGACCAGTGTTCAACAGGGTGCTTTTACTCTTCGTCAGTTTCTCTACATGATCATAGTGCTTTTCGTTGTTGGTTAGCTGACGTAAGGTAGCTACCGCTACCATTTTTGAGTAGGGATACGGGATCTCATGTTATTAAGGAAACATTTAAGTGAGTGGCGAAATCGGGCAGTTTGTATTTATTAAAGAGCAGCGCTAACTGGAGAGCTTCTTCGCTCCACTTATTTCTCTTGGCTGCCGTAGCTGTTCGAGGCTAATGTTAGAACCTTGGTTACATATCGATACTGGCAGGGTCTTTTTCCAGGCTGTTTTCAGCGGCTGTAGTACATGTTTCATGAGGTAGAACTTCACTCCCTCAGAATGTTTGTATGATCTCTCGTTATAAATTCCAATTTCACAGATGTCACAAGCCATCTCTTCGTAAATAACACCGCTTTTGATCAGCGTCAGATTTGCTCCTGAATGTGAACAAACTTGGTCAGTCGTTATATTCAGCCTACAGCCCATGGTTTTCACCGGTGTAATTCCCTAGACGCGCTCTTGGAATAGTCCATTGTAATAAGACGGTGGGAGTTTAGCCCAGCAATTCGTGAATAATTGAAATTCTCTGACGCAATTTTAGCGTATATATTTTAGAATGACGCGATTAATAAAGAGTCAAAAATAAGCGAAACCATATTTTTATTTTTTTTTAGGTCTACTGGGGGCCCCTTGGATGTTGGGGGCCCCAGGCAATTGCCTACCTTGCCTAATGGCAAAGTCCGCCTGTGTGTGTGTGTGTGTGCATGTGTGTGTGTGTGTGGACTAAATTAACTATAAGAATAAACCAAAAAATGCCTTGGTTGCTGACCTTAAGTACATTTCAACTGTTGCTGCACTGAGTTGTGGCCCTCTTCCTTTCCTCCCTGCATTCGTTCTCTCCTTTCCTATTCTCTTCCTCTGTAGGGGGGAGAGTTACAGGCTGTTTGAGCATAACTGTAACTCCTTCAGTAACGAGGTGGCCCAGTTCCTGACAGGGAACAAAATCCCGTCCTACATCACAGACCTGCCTGCAGAGGTGCTCTCCACGTGAGTATCCTCCTCGCTCCCTCGTCTCCCTCCCCCTCTTCTAACGGACTCCTCTCCTCTCCTCTCCGCTCCCCTCCTCTCCTCTCCTCTCGTTGTTGTTAAATGGCAATCCTTGTTATTTCACTGAAGTCCCATGAACATGCTTTTTTTGTGTTGTCTTAGACTGGGGAATTCTACTCGGTTTTTAATCTACTAAATATATCAGAAACCATCAAATCACAGTCCTGGAGGCTGAAAACTGCTAGTTTTCTGCCCTCCCTTTATCTGGGAGTCAGGAGTAAAGCCAGTCTGGCCAATCCGAAGCAATAATTGTCCAGTGAATTACCTTGGAGAAAAGGAAAACCAAAGCTGGATTTGGATTTAAGGTCCAGATTTGTTGATCCTTGGAATATATATATTTAAAAAAAAAAAAAAACTTAAATGAACAGTTTTTGAGCTAAAATAAACGTGAATTAAATGCATCTGGCGTTATATAAACTCTGAAAGATTCATCGCGCTTAACTTTAGCCCCTCTTCCGCATTCTCCTCCCTCTCAGGCCATTTGGTAGGGCACTGGGCCCTCTGCTGGACTCAATCAGAATTGCACCTCCAGGGGGGCAACGTCATTAACGAGCACGACGGGCAGCAATAAGCTTTCCGCCCAGATAAGCGATATACTATGACTAAATGAATCTGTATTCTGCATGGGCGCGGTCTGCAGCCCTTTCCCTCTCCCCAAGAGTCTACACATCTCCTTTCTGGATTGGACCAGCACACCCTTCCGCCACCATCCATCTGGGCCCCGTCAGCTCCGAACCCCCATCTCCCTGATCAGCTATGCTCATCCAGCCAAACAGAAGCCGCAGCCACTGCAGTCCCCTCTGAATCCATCCATCCATCCCTGTATCCATTATGTAACTCGCTAATAGTTGGCTTAGGAGTCTCTTTGAATCTAACGATGAATGTAAATTTTTGACTTTAGAGAGACAGAAGCCACAGTCTGTTGCCCCAGTACACCGGGGCAGGGCTGCTGATCTGCTACATATTTGTATTGGGGGTTTGAGGCCTGCAAAAGGCTATGGGATTTGAGTATTCCTAATTTATTTACTTGTTATTACTTATTGCACTCTCACTTTTTCATATTTCCTATAAAGAAGTTTGGAGAGAATATGAATTTTTAAGCCTATGATATTGTGCAAGTCCAATATGGATGTTTAAGGGTCCCCAGAGCCATCAACTGTGTGTGCAGTGAGTGGGTGAACCAGTGGTTTGACTGGACCAACGTAGAAATGCTCTCAACATTGTCAACTACAGTCTTTCTAAATTGTAAATTTTAATCAAATGGATCATCTGCATTCAGTTCACAAATCATGCTGCCAACTCATTGTATTTCTATTTAGAAAGTGAAATTAATCATTGGTGAAGTATATGTATTATTTATTTGTTACTGATCACTTATAATCTGACAGAAGTAAGGAGTCATAAATTCAATTTGCTACTCCTTTTAATAATATTCGGTGTTATTTGACTTTATGGATATTCTGTCTATTTATACTGAACTATGCTTGAGATTGGTTAAAAAAAGGAAAAATTTTAAATAAATTTTTGTACTACTCTCAGTGCGCTGGAGTGTTAGTGATAATTTTTGTTGTTTCGATGGTGAAGCTCAGTTCTAGGGTGTGTTTACCCCTCTTTTTTTTTAAAAAGGCAGAATCTTCAGAATATTACTAAATATTATAATGAACATTTGGAATTTAACCGTAACTGATACTTCTCTTTTAAGCTGGTGCGTCCGGGGGGGGCGGGCGCTGCACGCTTTTGGCCACACGGTGGTGCCAGAATACCATGTGTTGCATTGTGGCAAAAAAATGTTATCAATGGATGCGACAGTTGTCATAACTGGTCGTCTTCAAATGACAATCTCCACTCATCTCTGCGGTATTTAGATTGATATATTTAGATAAATACATAAAAAACCCAATGTTTTAATTAGGACAAATCTTCCGGCTTTTGGACGGATGGAATGAGATCAGCTTTTGACACTTCAGAGGGACTTCTTGTATTGTTGAGAGAACAGTGCCCTACAAACTCGCCAGCGGTAGATTAACAAAACATTAAAAACAGATGGAGTGGGATTATTGGCTAATAAAGAGGAAGAAATCAGTTTTTAACATGGGTGTGCTGATTATTTGGGTGTGCATGCTCGGGGTGCTGCAGAATATGCCAATGGTGAACAGAAGTGACGGTATGAGGACAACACCGAATACAGCCTGAAGCGCTGTGAAATCGGCTCCCAGTTCGACCCCCTCCTCCCCACCCTCTGATAGGTTCAGCCTGGCAGTCCCTTAGCGCTCAGGGATCGGATTTATAACACAGCAGTATCCAATAGTCAGAGTCTGAGAGCCATAGTCTAGAATTGTCATAACATTTGTGTCTGGGATCTTGCACTTCACTTGTGCCAGTGTGTGGCTCCTGAATTGGCCTTCATAGCCAAAAGAAGTGGCTTCAGGTTTGCCGGGGTTTCAAGTGAAGACCTACAGGACAGTAGGTCTCCAAGAACAGGCTTGGACAGCCCAGATTTAAATGTCAATGGTTCAGGGAAGCTGCTGGGGGTGGGGGCCTTTGGACAGGATTTGGAGCATCATTCAATCCCCTTAAATTTTCCGTTTAACTTCTTTAATTTTCTCTGTGATAGTTCCATCAGTGATATAAACCTGGAGTCAGTAAACAGACCTTGCCCTGAAAGTAGGGTAGCACACAGCACTGCCGCGATCTCATTCATGTATCTTTAATACGGAGGATATTCTGCGCACTGGGGAAAGCGAACATCTGTTTGATCTGAACTCTGAATGAGTGAAGTGAGATTCATGTGATCTTTTCCTCTCACACTTTCCCAAGAGACGCTGTTCTTGCTCTTTGTTGTTTTGTTTTTTGTTTTTTGATAGGAACATGGGGAATGGATATAAAACTTAGTTTTTTCCTTGTTTTTTTCCTGTGATCTCTGACTGAATATGACTGAAGCCGTGTAGTATTTTAGGCCTAATGGTAAAATGCAGTATGTATGTGGAGTTTAGTTTGTAGGCCGTATATCTTTGTTTCCTCCCGTTCTATAAATGCTGCTCTGTTCTCATATCTTTACGGCTTGACGCTTACCTCCCTCATCATGTGATCTCACAGTCTCCCATGTTTCCTCTCTGTCTTTCTCTTTTAATTAGAGGATTGCCTGCATGTGTTCCATTCTCTGTCCATCTCTCTCTGTTCATCTCTCGCACTCTCTCTCATTCTCTCCCTTTCCCTCAGTCCATCTCTCACACTCACTCTTGTCTCTATCTTTCGCCCCCCTTCTCTGTAGATCTCATTCTCTCTCCCTCTCGCTCTCATTCTTCCTCCCCCTCTCTCTTTCTCTCCATCTTTCCCTCTCTCCCCCTCACCCTCTCAGTCTCTCCCCTCTTCTCTCTCTCCCTCCCTCCCTCCCTCCCTCTCTCTTCTCTCTGCTGGTGTTAGTTACTCAGGGATTTCACTTCAGTTTCACACCCCTCGCTCACTCCTTTCTCCTGCCGACTCCCTGAGCTCCAGAGATCTTTTTACACTTGGTCTATCTTCATGAACTCCTTAAGTGCTAATTTTTCGCTTAAATTTTCCCTTAAATAGGTTCAAAGTCAGAGAAAGCATTTTTTTCATATCATAGGATTATGCCACATACATATTCTGTAGCTGCTGGTTGCAGCTGAAGCTACATCACACTTAAATATTCAAACTCAGAAGACATGTTTTTATAGCCCCAGCATTACATCAAATAGAAAATATATAGATCTTGAGAGTCATTTTATACACATTTCCCTGTAATCCGGCGGGACATATTTGGGATCGTTGGAAACCTTCGGCTCTCCACTAGAATTTAAAATGGGCCTGAAGTGCCATGGGGTTGAATACAGCAGCTGCATTTTATGGACCCATGAATGGGCCCAAGCAGGTGTTATGGGGTTAAACATAAGCAACATTAAGCCTCTGCATGGATATGTCCTGCATACTCCTGCTCACTTACTAAAGAGTATGTACTGTACATGAAGGCTATGCACAGATGTACATACTCTGAACAGCCAAAACATTATGACCACCTACCAAATATGTTGTTGGTCCTCTGCATGCCGCCAAAACAGCTCAGTCAAACTGACATTCACATGAATTCCCAGACCCAGGATTTCCCAGCAGAGCATTTCCCAGGGTATCACACTCCTTACACCAGCTTGTCTTTTTCCCTCAGTGAATCCTGGTGCCATCTCTTCCCAACGTAAATCATGCACACGTACCTAGGCGATGCACGTGATGTAAAAGAAAACAGGACTCACTAGACTCGGTGACCTTCTTCAACTGGTCCAAGGTCCAGACTGTCGCATGGTGTTTGATGGTTCAGATGGATGTCGCAATAGGTACTAGGAGCAGTCTACGGCCAGCTGCTCCGTAGGTAGCTGGGTGCAATTAACGGTTGTGACATATTCCTCCTGTGACCAAAATTAAAATTCTTTACAACTTGCCACAGAAGCCCTTCTGTCAGATTGAACCAGACAGGATAGCATTCAGTGCCCTTGTGTACCAATGAGCCTTAAACACCCAGCACTCAGTCACGTGGTTTGTCCCTCCTCGGACCTGTGTCAGTAGGTACTCAGCACTGCTGACTGGGAGAACCCCCGACACCTGGCTGCTCTGACCTAGTTGTCTGGCCGTAATGACTTGGCCCCCGTCGAAGGCACTCAGGTCCCACTTCTTGTTCCTGCAACACATCGACTAAAGAAATGACCGTTAGCTTACCATCTATGGTCTGTTCACTGACTCTAACACGTACTGTTGTTACAACATAATCAACGTTATTCGCTTCGTTTATGAGTGGTTATAGTTTATTAGTCCATAATGAACACACATAGATGCATGCAGATGCTCACGCATGTTCACGCCGAATTTTTTTTAACCCTAATTTGCCGCAAATACGCTATGAAACGCCATTACCCCGTTAGTGAAATTATATTTCTTTCCTCGGAGCATTTTTCATTGTAAATCTGAACAAAGAACAAATTAACGTTACGGGCTGGCATTTGAATCGTCTGAACGCGGAACAATAGCAGTTCTGGATTGAGCCAATTATGATCCATTGTGTGGTGAGCACATCGCGGCAACATTTTAATTTTTACTGATAGGAGACGTTAAGTGCGGCAATTTAAAAAGACTGGAACAAGCACTTTTGATTGCACATGCCAAGCCTCCTCTTAATTAAAATAATCTAAAGGTATCGAACGGAGATGGGGGTTGGATCAGCGCCTGGGAAATTGTAAAGAATAATTTGGAAAGCGAAAAAAGAACAAATGGGATTTACAGAAACGTGCTGCGTAAGAAAAAATCACAAAGGAGAAGCCAAACACGGACTAATTTGAACAGAGGGGGAAAACAGGCCAACTTTAAGGGGTTCCTTTCTCTCTCTTTTATCCCTCTCCGGTCCTTCACTGGGAAAAGCTGGATCACCGGATTGTGCCTCTCAAAGCGTAGGCTGCATCCTTCGAAGGCTGCATTTTTAGGGGTCGTCTCTTACGTCCACCTGCCAAACTGACATTTTGGGTAAGGGACAAGGTTATATTTAGAGTTAGGTTTAGGGTTAGGTGTTAGAGTTAAAGTTAAGGTTCGGAAAAACCAGTGACAACTCGCTTATACCATACTGTTTAACGGAGATGAAATGACATTGCGTCAGTTTGTTGGATGGAATTAAGTGACAATCCCTAAAAATTCAGCTTTCGAAAGATGCAGCCTACGCTTTGAGATGCACCCTCTGTTTTGAGATGCAGGTGAGGCTTTCAGTGAGGAATTACCAGCTGCCTGTGCCAGTCTACCAGTCTTCTGGCGTGTGGGTGGCAGAAGACTTTGAAAAGACTTAGAAAAGACTCTAAAAGACTATCAGCTCACATCTAAAGACTAGTGTTTGGAGTTTTTAGTCCCAGACTAGTCTCAGACTAAAGATTTTACAAAGACTGTGAATCTTGTAGGGTCACTATTTACAAGACTACAACTAGATTTTTTAGCTTTTTTTCCCATCATGCATGTTATTGACTGTCTGGTTTCCTGTTTCCGCTTTTGTCAGTGCTCATCTGTTGGTTGTTGATTGTGTTACGTCACTGCGACTTGCGATAATATTAAACACGTTTGATATGATCCGCAAGCCCAAGACTAGGGAAAGACTGGTATGAAACGCGGTTGCAGACTGCAGATTACCACCTTAAACTTAACGATCGAGATGACGGGAGCGCGCTGAGACTCCAGTTAGACTCCTAAAGACTCTCAGTGTTTAGTCTGGGACTGTGAAAATCGTTTGGTGTTAGCCCAGCATAAGACGTTATTTTATCTTACACGCACTATGGTAAACTACTGCCTTTATAGGACACATGTTTGTATCCAGACACTCAGTCGACTGTACACCTAAAAACTAGGGTGGACATTTGTTGTTGCTGTTTCCTCTGTATGACATCTGTGCCTGCCCACGGCCCTGCAGTTTCATGCCCTTTTATGGGCATTGATGGGCGGTTACCTATGCTAATCATATGTTAATTAGGCTCAACTGGCACGCGCTCTCAGTTTACGAGGAGATGGGATTCATCAATTTAAGAATACAGCTACGAACAATTCTGCACTTTAAGAACACATTGATGAATCCGACGTAGAGTTTTCTTTAGAACCTTCTTAAGAACACTGTAAGAAAGAATCGAAGAAGATTCTTTAGAAGTTATTGGTGAATGAGGCCCAATGTGAGTAAATACAAAATGGAGCTATTAAATAATTATTTCATATTGAAGCTAAGAAGTTTTTCAAAACCTGTGTCACCCATGTGAAGAAATTATTGCCCCCTATAGCTAACGACTGGTTGTGCCGTCCTTAATGGAAACAACTGCAGTCAAATGTTTGAGATAACTAATAACAAGTCTTTACATCGCAGTGGAGGAATTTTGCCAACTCCTCTTTGCAGAATTGTTTTGATTCAGTCACATCAGGAGGTTATTGAGCATGAACTGCTTGTTTAAGGTCATGCCAAGGCATCTCAATTGGATTCAAGTCAGGACTTTGACTAGTCACTCCAAAACTTTAATTTTTTTTTCTTTTGAGCCATCCAGAAGTAGACTTGCATGTGTGCTTTGGATCACTGCTCTGTTGCACAACTTCACTGCGCATGAGCTTTAGGTCACGAACTGATGGCAGGACATTCTCCTCCAGGATTTTCTGATTCATGGTTCCATCAATTACTGCAAGTCTTCCAGGTCCTGAAGCAGCAAAGCAGCCCCAGACTATCACACTACCACTTTTGTGTTTGACTGTTGGTATGATGTTCTTATTGTAGAATACTGTGTTAGCTTTACACCAGATGTAACAGGACCCCTGTCTTCCAAAAAGTTCCGTTTTTGACTCAATCTACAGAATATTAACCCTAAAGTTTTGGAGGTCATCAAGATCTTTTTTAGGCAAATGTGAGATGCGCCTTTGTGTTCTCTTTCTTCAGTGATGGTTTTTGCCTGCCAGCTCTCCCATGGATGCAATTTTTACCCAGTCTCTTTCTTACTGTGAAATTGTGAACACTAGCCTGTGGCAAGTGAAGCCTGCAGTCCTTTAGATGCCAGTCTGGGTTCTTTTGTCGCCTCCTGGATGAGTCATTGACATGCCCTTGGAGGAATGTTATTAGGCTGGCCACTCCTGGAAAGGTTAACCACTGTTCCAAGGTTTCCCCATTTGTACATAGTGGCTCTCACTGTAATTTACTGGAGTCCCAATCCCAAAGCCTTGGAAGAAACCCTGTCCACGCGGATGGATGTCAACGACTTCGTTTCTCATCTGTTCTTGTATTTCTTTAGAATGTGGCATCATATGCCTCTTTTTGCCTACTTTGCATTGCCAGACAGGTGATGTATAGATTCCACATGGCTGGCTGTAATCATGCTTAGGTCTGTCAAATGAAATTGAACTCAATGATTGAAAGTTGTTTAATTGGTTGATTTCGAAACAAAATTTTACATAGGGCCAAGTAAGACTGGATAGCTTCTTTTTTTTCCCACTTGGGTTATCTCTAATATTAAAATTAGTATGATAATCTGAAACATTTAAGTGTGACAAATGTGCAAAAATAGAAGAAATCAGGAAGGGGCACATACTTTTTCAAAGCACTGTAAAATACAAAGAGATCATCCACAAGGGAGCTGGTTTATATCTGAGGTGAAGCTTTATATCAGAGCATCTCCCAGCTGGGGAAGGGGAGGCACGAGAAGAGGAGTGGAGCGACGCATGAGCCGCCATCTTCCACACACACTTCCTGCTTCAGCGTCATCACTGTAAAAGACTGCTGTCTTCAGACCGGTTTTAAGGACTGAGATAATTCCGGAGGTCCTGACACTAATTAACTGCCTCCTCTCCCACGGTCCTGGTAGGGAGCTGCAGGATCTGAATCATTCTGAGTTACGAGCGTGACAGTCAGCTGTGGATAAAACAGCTCTGGAACTAATGGCTGACTGAAGTTAGAATGAGAAAAGGGAAGCCTATTCTGAGCTGTGGGGAATGTCAGAGCAGATTGTGTGTGTGTGTGTGTGTGTGTGTGTGTGTAGGGTTACGGTTACAGTTAGAATTTGGTTAGGGTTTGGAAAAGGTTGTTAAAAATTTATGTAAGTCAATACAATGTCCTCTCAAGGATAGCTATGCAAATGTGTGTGTTTGTGTGTGTGTGTTGATGTGCTGTGTGTGCGCACACATTTATTCAATGCAAATCACTTTCCTATATTCTCTTGTCTAATGAAGATTTTTTTTTTTTGTGATGGCGAGGGTGTATCAACAGAAATTATTTGGAAATGGAACAGTGGGGTCTGGCGACAAAAAGAAATCTTGGACCTGAAATGGCCAGGGACTCGAGAAAAAGACTGAGAGACTATGGCATGAATACTACACCAGTGGACCGTTTGGGGGACCTGCTCTGGCTGTGATTTCTCCACTGCCACAAACTTGCACGCCATGTAAGGGCTGGGGCATCCCCACTGCATGGAGAGACGCGGTAAACTGCCCCAATGACTGGCTGAACAAGGGGGCACAGGACTCTACCGGGCCTGAGGATACAGCTCCAGTGCCTGGCCATATGCCAGGGAACCTGGCCATCTGTCTTTCATCCACACACGGGAGAGTAAGCAGCGCACAGCTAAAATAATGACCTCTTTGATTCCTCTGACTCTACCATAGAGGGCGGCACAGTGGTGTGCTAGGTAGCACTGGGGTCTCAGAACAAGAAGATTCAGAGCTTAAACCTGGCCTGAGCACACAGAAAAGTAGGGATTCATTTGCTCCGTGTGTTCACGTTTGTTTCCTCCAGATACTCTGGTTTCCTGCAACAGTCCAAAGACTGTCTGTCAGGCGAATTAGAGGCCATAAGTAAGAATGAATGGCGCACCCTGTGATGGGCTGGCCAAGTGTTCATGATGCATGTGTGTGTCTCTCCCGTAGGATGCTGGAAGGCCCCCTCTACATGAATATTGATTTGCATATGAAGCTGATGTCACATAAACATTTTGACAGACAGGTAAACAGGAGAGAAATATTAAGATCTGGGAAGAGTGAGAGTGAACTTATGGATTTATTGTGCTTCAACCATTATAATGCTGTCCTGCAGATCAAATAAGGTGGCCTACATTAAAATATATGAACAACAATTTCGAGTGAGTCAAAATTTAAATAATCACTTCTTCTGTTGCGATGCAAATGTCAATTATAAGACTGGAAGGGGCGTTTGTCAAAACTGCAAGAAGCCCTCTCAGTAATTCAGTTCAGAGACTTTAAAATGTGAGTAAGACTGAACAAAAATGAATCAATTGTCCAAAAAAAAAAAGAAAACAAAAGGAAAAAAACACAGAGGCAAGCTGTTTGTCGAGGCTGTCGACATCCTTATACCTCTTGAACAGCGCAGTGAAGTGCTCATGCAGAGGAATCGTTTGCCGGCTGTGATTTAAGAGAGTCTTTTCCCGAGCCTGGTGCAGCTCAGTTCCCAGAGGATGCTCCCGAGGGAGACGGAGCCTGTTTGATAGACGCTCTGCTCCCGATGAAACGGTAAATTCAAACTATCAGGATCCGCGCGGCGCGACATTCCCTGTGCGAGATGAAGTTTGCGCGGCGAGAACAGTGTTGCCAGATTGGGCTGCGTTCGATTGAATTGCGCGGGCAAAAATAACTTTGGGTGGGTGGACACATTTTGGGCTGGTTTGGGATGAACTCGGCAGTTTTATTTAAGATCCATAATTTGCGTTTGTGAAGCGCACACGTAGTGCTAAAGACGAACCATTATATCAGCGTATTCATTAAAACATTCAATGGCTTTTAAAACATTGATTGACATGCATTTTGGCCACTCTCATTGAGAAGACTCAGAGGAGGTAGCTGAGGACACGCCTTTTCCTTGCGTGGCTACCATAGAGTGCTAAAGTGATGACGTCATCGCTACTTAGCTTCTGGTGTCGGAAGTAAAATCCCTATGGGAACTTATAATGGGGTTTGGACACTTTCTGGCATTGCTCGTACTGGTATTAATTCTAAGAGCCGCCTTGCTCCGAGATTTGCCTACAGGGTTTACAGATTCAAATGATCACATCAAATTCGTAGTTTATTGCCAAAAATTAGATGCTTTTGCACTTGCAGTCCAGTTTGTAGTCCACGTCTCCGAACTACATATCCGCTGCACAAGTGGGCGAGTACCCCTTGATTTGTTCCAAGCCAATGAGGTACCTCAGTTTCAGCCAACGTTCATAACGTACCACGACGGTAGCCCGTCAGTGCCCTACATTGCTGTATGTCCCTGCACCCGTTCCCACATAGCTGGCTACTATTAGCTAGCTACATACCTAGAAATGAAAGAATCACAATGAATAGTTATTTCGCCATTTAGCTAGCGAGCATTAAGCTACGCAGCGAACCCACCGAGCTAGCCAGCTTGTGAGCTTATTACATCTTGTGCACATAGCTAAACCAATAGAAACAGTAAATGGTACCGTCACTTACTGTTATTTAGCAAGCTAGCTAGTATGATTATTCAATAAATATCACTAGCTTAACTAGCAAGCTAGCTAAGTCAATAAAAATAGTGAAGAGCCATTATTTGGCTACTTAGCTAACGTTGAGCTGCGAGCATTTCACAAGCTTGCATTTAACTAAATGCGCCAAATATAAAGTCTGTAAACTACCGAAGTCTGTAAACTAGCTCGCTGGCTAAGTTAGCCTGCTGACGGCGAGTTCGCTGTCAGTTATGCTTTCGTTGGCTGACTACGGAGTTTTTAAGCAAACAAACATTGGCCAAAGATGCCTGGCTATTAAAGTAAATTGGCGCTAGTTGTAGAACATGATATCTAGCAAGGAAAGCGTAACCAAGTAGAATGTAGAGTGGCAAACTAATTCAGCAAACAAACGGCTATAGCGAGGTGCTGGAAAATTCGAGACGGGTGACTTCTAACCATTGACTGCATAAAACGCGTCCTGAACTAGGCTAGAAAGAGGATTAGCATGGTGGCGAAAAATTAAAATTATTTGAAATATAGCTGATTCCGGTCAAGAAAAATTATATTTGTTTTTAGTCGGAAATATAATGCAAAATCTCGAAAAAGATGGAGGCCTGAAAACAATGGGAAGTGATTCAAAAGTGAACTGAAAAAAAAGTATGGGTAATATGAATGGGAAATTTTACATCCGATACCAGCGTGACGTCACCACTTACGTACTCCATTGAGTGTATATAGAACACATAGATGAGCTACGCCCCCTCCCTCTCTTCTGGACCCCACAACATTAGTGCAAAATGTTATCCCAGAAGACAAGCGCACCTGTGCAGTCGCAGCCCCCCGCCTTTAGCCAGCTAAGCCTCCTACCCTGCCAAGGTAACGGTCATTACCGTATTATTGTATTCATACAAGTGTGGGGAAAAGAGTTCAATGTATTGGAAAGAGTTACTGGTTTATAGCAACTGATGCTGTCTGTCAAAGCGAAGCCCACTGCAAAATTTGGAGCACCTGCCTAGCCTTTACTGTGCCAAGGACCGGATCAAGGACATCACCGATGACCAGCTGAAACTTCGTGAACTCCGAAAAGCCTCGTTACTAATGTTGCATTTCTTGAGTCAATAAATGCTGTAGATTATTTATCGGATCTGGCAATGAAACAGCAATGTTAAAGATATAGGCTACAGTCCCAAGTGCAGGCTATATGAATAAATCTGCTTTGGCGCCGTATTTCAGGAGAGCACACAGAGAGGATATTGGTCAGTCCCCATATTTCTAAACGGCACATTTCCTTGGGCATAATCAGTTGACACGTCTTCATAACTTGGTGGTTATGTAACCCTTACGAAAAAGAAGTTTATTCAAGTGTGGTATTAGTATACTTCTTCTAAACTAAAAATAAGAGAGTATACTTTCAGTTTACTTTTGATGTACTTATCAGAGATATACTTAGCAAAGTAATACTTAAGTATACTTAGCTTATACTGAAAAGTACACAGAAAAGTCTAAGTATATTTGGCTAATACTTGTACCTAAACTTTTGATTATTATACTTTTCTTGAGTATATCTCAAAGTATTAAAATATTCATGCCTAATGTTCAAGTATACTGGCTTGCAGTTAGGGTACTATCAAAAGAATAAGCACATTAAAATATTTTTACCATACATATTGGCTTCTTTGAAGTATACTGCACTGTATTTTTACTCAGTTTTTACTATCTCATGGACTTACATATTCCACATGTACGTTTGCAGTAACAAGTCAGCTTCGGGGCAGCATAGCAGAGTAAATAGCACATGGGTGGAGCTGAACTTGATTTTTATGCAGTGTTATTAACCCACACAGAAACAGATAAACATTTGTCTGATTTTATTTGAGAACAAATTTGACAATATTCCAGTATTGACAGGCTTGACACATACTCTTACAAAAAAGTATACTTCAAGTTTAAGCAACATAAACTTAAAGTACCCATCTAGTTTACACCTAAGTTTTATTTTGCACTGCAAGTACACTACAAGTGAACTTTTAAGTATACTGTGACTTAACTAGTTGTATACCTCTAGCATACTTTTCAATTTATGAAAGTATACAATTAAGTATACTGCAAGTAAACTTACAGATATACTGCTAGTTTATTAGTTGTATACTTCTAGTAAACTTTTCAGTTCATGAAAGTATACTGTAAAGTATACTGCTAGTAAACTTAAAGATGAACTACACTAGTTATATACTTCTAGCACAATTTCTAGTTTATAAAAGTATAATTTGCAGTATACTGTAAGTAATCTTACAGATATACTGCTAGTTTATTAGTTATATACTTCTAGCAAACATTTCAGTTCATGAAAGTATATTGTAAAGTATACTGCTAGTAAACTTAAAGATGAACTATTAGTTCACTAGTTATATACTTCTAGCACAATGTCTAATTTCTAAAAGTATACTTTGAGGTATACTGAAAGTAAATTCAGATGTACTACAACTTTACTTGTTATATACTTCAAGCCAACTTTTTAGTTCATGCAAGTACTCTTTGAAGTATACTGGAAGTAAACTTATAGGTAGACTACAAGTCCACTAGTTCTATACTTAAAGCCCTCTATTGTTTAAATTTATTTTTAAACTTTCAGGGAGCTAAAAGTTTTTTTTTTTTTTTTAACTGCAAGTATACTTCAAAGTCTTCTTTAAGCTAACTTAACATCATACTCACAGCTTATGATTATTGCAATCTAAAATATATTACTGTTGCTGTTCAGATATTATTTAACGTAAGTAGACGAGAGGTTACCTCATGCACTCTACTTGTAGACAATGCTCAAGTGCATTCTGCTTTAATTTACAGATGAAGGTACTTATAAGAATTTACAATGAAACATATACTCAGGATTGAGAACAAAATTGATTCCTTTATAAATTAGGCTAAAGTTTCAAACACAATATTATATTGGATGCCAAAGTATAAGAACACAGCAATGGCAACTCTTACTGAAATCCCAATTCAAAAAAAAAAAAAACCTCTCTCTCTCTCATATGGAACCAGAAATATACATAAAATATTAATTAGCAATGCCTTCAGCCTGACCAGTAGGCTGAAGGATGCAAGCAAAGGCTGATGAAATATTCCAAATGAGTACACCAGTGAGCTGTTTTTTGGTTAATGGAGTTCTGCATCACAGTCAAAAATATGACCGACTAAAGAAAAGATGCAGCAGAGCTGTAATACTTGAAAGATGGTACATTCTGTTTAATAAATGATTTAATCATTTTTAAACAAGAGTGTGGACATCAAAGCCCTGCATATTGTACCTGTACCAAACATTGCTGGGTTTAAGTTGAGATATCAGTTCAATCTGGCTGGCCATTATCTGCAGATTCACAGATAACTGTACACAGTATTTTCAAACATGAGATTAAAAAGACTGGAACTTCAGTGCTGTCTGACATAGTGACAATGAAATGTCTGTAATAGTTTTAAAACTAGCAACCATACCACAACTTGATCTGCAGTAGGTTGGGATCTTCCCTCTGGTGTAATAATATACAATATGGGGTGCCCTGGTGGCTCATTCGTCTAAGCGCGTATCATAAAGGCTGTGTCCTTCCTGCAGCGACCTGGGTTCGATTCTGGCTCAAGTCATTTGCTGCATGTCTTCCCCCATTCTTCTCCCCAACTTTCCTGTCTCTCTACACTGTAAACTGTCAAATAAAGGAAAAATTCCCAAAAAAATAATCTTTAAAAAAAATAATAATAATACACAATACTCCAGTGCAGTGATGAGGATGTTGTCTGTCATATGAGATGTGAACCTAAGGTCCTCACTCACTGTGGTCATTAAACATCCAACGACACTCTTTAAGTTTCCTAGCAGTATACCTCACAGTATACTTCCATGAACTGAAAAGTTTACTAGAAGTATACAACTGATAAACTAGCAGTATATCTGTAAGTTTATTTGCAGTATACTTAAATGTGTACTTTCATAAATTGAAAAGTATGCTAGAAGTATACAACTAGTTCACTTCCAGTATACTAAAAAGTTCACTTGTAGTGTACTTGCAGGATAGAATAAAACTTAGATGTAAACTAGATGGGTACTTTCAGTTTACTTTGCTTAAACTTGAAGTATACTTAAAAGTATACTTCTATAAACTTAAAAATGTTCCAATTTAGTCCGAAGAAGTATTAAATTAGTATACTTTCTAGTACACTACAAGTACATGGTCCTTAGTGTACTTCCTATACTTATACTTATACTCAAGTATACTTAATAAAATGAACTTCAAGTATACTACTTTTTGCTAAGGGTAGCTACGCCGCTCATTTCACGCAGGAGCGTGGCTGCGCTACACAGACAGCCCACAAGCTCGAGGAGCTCTGGCTTTCAGATACTTTTGTTAGTGGTACATGGGGCGACATTTGAAATAAAATTCAAACGGCACAGGCGTAGGCTACTTTGTGGATTTATGCTAGGTATGTGTGTATACAGAAAACAATTAATTTATCTATAGCCCATAGGTCGGAAATGACCAGACGGGAGACTCAGTTTTCTCTCTCGAAAATGTTGAAGTTTTCTTGAAACGGCTGCGGGAATTATAAACAGGCCTACAAGCTTGCTTCTTCGTCCGACCATTGAACATTACCAGCAGAAAGACCAGGGGCCTTATTTATAAAAGTTTGCGTGGATTTCATACCTAAATAATACGTACGCACAAAAAAAGGACACTTTGTGGAAAATAACCCAATTTATAAACCTATGGGTAAAATAGGCCTACACTGCATGGAATTTTCATTTATTTAATCAGGATGGACAAGGAATTTATTGACATTGTGCATTAAGTTAATAATTTCCCTTTTTTACTGTCAAGTTTGTTTTTATAAATCAGAAACTGCAAAGAAAGTGA
Source organism: Gymnothorax javanicus (assembly GCA_029692085.1). NCBI lineage: Eukaryota > Metazoa > Chordata > Actinopteri > Anguilliformes > Muraenidae > Gymnothorax > Gymnothorax javanicus. Next base: position 49,727,300 of record CM056200.1, on the reverse strand, counting down.
CGTACGCATCTTTTTTGTGCCTACGCACCGTTTATAAATTAGGCCCCTGATTGTGCCGATTATCATGACGTATACTCGTTAGTATTAGTTTGTCCAAACCATGGAAAAAGGGATAGGGGGCGGAAATATGCTAAAGAGCGATTCCAGGGGTGGGAAATCCTGGACCTGGAGGGCCAGTGTGTATGCAGGTTTTTATTTCTATCAATTACCCCGACTAATTGAGTTTATTGATTGCATCCATAGATTTACACAATGATTAGATCAAAGAAAAATGTTTTATGATGGGAGACAAGAACAGTCTTTGTTGGCCATTCATGATATCCTAATTTAAAGAAACGCGCCTGAAATGTCAGATTTCATAAATGGTTTGGCTAATTTAGGATGTTTTCACACATAGTCCCTTTTTAAAGAACCAAGCTCAGTCCTCTGAAAGTGGACCAAAAAGAGGACCAACAGAAAATGAACTTAGTTCTTTTTGTGTTCACATTGTGAGTTTATTTCAGAGAGGACCGGGTTCTCTTTCTGGTCCACTTCAGCTCTGATGGGGCCAGTCCTCTTTTTGTTCACACTGTAGTTCCTCTTGAGCTCTCAGACCCCTACTGCACTCTATTCTGGGTAGTTTTTACTTGGAACAAAATTTCTGCTGCTATAGCCAGTGCCCTATCCATACCTCCTGCCCGATCGGTTCTGCGCATGCACAAACTTTCTGCGCATGTGCATTGTTTAACTCATATTTGCACACTGCCCGATGTGTTCCACGCATGCATAAAACCCTTCACCGGTTAGATTGGCGATTCAAGTGCTGGATAAGCGATAGAAACAGAGGCTGCGTTTCAAGTCTTTTAAACTGCATCCTAGTTCCCCTCACTTGCGTCCTATCCTTGCGTCTTAGTCCATCCCACCGAAGATGCATGGAGGAGAGATGACAGATGAAACGAGGACATATTTTAACCGACATGAGATGTCCTTTCCTCAGTTGCGTTATATGAAGCGACGCTAGTTCCAAATGACGGTCTCGGCTGCATTTGTTGGAATATAATCAGCGGGAATTGGCATGCTTGTAAACCGTGAATTAATCGCAAAATTTAATGATCAAAGTAGGAAATACAGTTCAACTGCCGCGTGCAATATATAACTAAAAACGGCTCAGGGTAGCCTAAATTTTAACTGTGGTAGTTTTATGATTAAAAATGTTTTCATAAAATATTTAAGTTCTCCGGTTACTGACTCCGCCTAAAATTTTGTTGCGTTGTGCGCGACCCTATTGATAATATAGACATGGATAAATGAATAAACTCAGGGCTTCAGGATATCTGTGCCCTCGTCAGAAAAAAATCGACCTCCCCCTATATGAAAACCATTTATTTTCGTAGTATCCAAGAATCTCCGTTTCTTATCCATTGTAAGCTGTAAGGGATAACTTGACGTTGTTTTTCAGATCACAGCGGGGCAAAATAAAATTTCCGCCGGGTGCCTAAAGAGCAAGAGAGCGGTATGTGGAAAATGCACCGTCGATGTGCTGAATGTCTGTTGAGGGACACGAATCATCACATATTCATAGTGATAAAGGAGGGGTTTCGTTAATATTTTGGCCCACAGGGTTTACATGAGGGATCGGAAAAATTTATTATATATTAATACGCAAATTCCTGTCAAAGTACAGTCAAACACTTCCATAAGATTTCACGCGATACTTTCCATATTTTGCCATGACTTGTGCTGGAAGTGATGTACATAGACGATTTTGTGCCAAATGGCAAAACGCTTATTCAAATAAAAAATCTATACATGGAGGACCATGAAATAAAATATGATCTTCCTAAAATGTCCTTGTGTTGCAGTGAATTTGTATATTATTATGTTATTAAAGTAAAAATGAAGTCGCTGGCTACATGAAGGACCATGAAATAAAATATAACCTTTCTAAAATATCCTGGTGTTGTAGTGAATTTGCATACTATACTATTCAAAAAAAGTAGGGGATATTGGATTTACAAGTACCATGAAATTTCAGATCATGAGGTCAGGAAGGAAACAAATGACATAAAAACATTAAGGAAACATTTGTCAATTTATTCGAAACCCTGTGTACAGTCAGTGAAGGACAGATTCTCCAGAATAAGGGTCGACACAAACACAGGGTCACACAGCAAATTTACCACCATTGTGAAACAGAGTCAGTAGCGGGTAAAACCCCCTCGGTTGGCTAGACAAGCTCGAATTCGGCGTGGCATACTCCTAACGAGACGTCCCAGGTCATTTTGGGGAACGTTATTCCATTCCTGTAGCAATGCTGCAGCAAGTTCTTGGACATTGGCAGGAGGTTGTTGGCGTTGGGCGTAGCCGCTGTCCAAGCATGTCCCAGACATGCTCGATGGGGGAAAGGTCCGGACTGAGCGCTGGCCATGGTAATGTGGTGATATTCTGCTGCTGGAGGTAATCTGTAACGATCCTGGCCCTATGACATCTGGCATTGTCATCTTGGAAAATGAAACGGCGGCCATAACGGCGTGCAAACGGCACAACATGGGGTGCCAAGATGTTGTCCCGGTAGTACTGCCCTGTGACACGTCCAGCAACAACATGCAAGTCTGTTCTGCCGGCAGCAGTGATGCCTCCCCACACCATTACAGATCCACCCCATACGGATCATGTCTAATGGCGTTAACGTCATGGAAACGTTCGTTACGTCGGCGCCAAACCCTCCTGCGTCTGTCAAGGAAGTCCACAGTGAACCTCGACTCATCTGAGAACATTACGTTGTTCCATCGGCGATTATCCCAGCGTTGATGATGCGACACCATTGGAGTCTGGCCCTAATGTGACGATCCCTCAAACAGGGAATGACACGGGGCGTCGGGCGTGTAAGTGAAATCTGTGCAGGCGATTCCTGATGGTCTGGCCACTCACTACCAAGCCAGTATCCCTTTGAAGTTGAGACCTTATCTGATTTGCTGTTACCATACGATTTCTCAAGACAATAGTGCGGATGAATCTGTCCTGAGCCTGAGTTGTTGCCCTTGGTCGACCGGATCGTGGTCTATCCTGAACAGACCCTGTAGCACGATGTCTGGACCATAATCTGCTGATGACAGACTGGGAAACATTCATTGCCCTTGCCACAACGACCTGTCTTGTGCCAACCTGTAGCATGCCAAGGGCACGTAACCTCTCCTCCTGTGTTAGGCGGCGCATGGTCTCTGTTTAATTAACGACTTCAACCACTGATAATCTGATGCTTTCTCTTCAAAATCTTCCTTTACAGTGGCTCTAACCTTCCAATTCAGAGTCATGCAAATTTGTGGCACAACCCCCTTGATCATCAATAGCATCCCGTGCAGATCGTGAGAGTGTCATTGATGTGTTTGGGTGATGAATTTCTTTGGAAATGCTTCCTCAGTAAGGAACTATACAACATGGTTTCGTATCCCTTTGTATATGTGAAAATTTTGATCTCAAAATAAAAAATCCCCTACTTTTTTTGAATAGTATATTTTGTTATTAAAGTTAAAAAAAGTCGCTGGCTGGCGTCAAGTAAAATACTTACCCATGTATGGTAAAAATCGAGCAGGAATTCTATGCACTCGCGCAGCGCTAGTATTGCGCATGCAGAGTACCGATCGGGCAGGAGGTAGTAGGGGAGAGCCGGTGCGAAAGTAACGTGGGACGAAAGTAATACGGCGATTTACTCACAGCCATCCGCACTTCGCTGCGTCAAATTAGGTCAGCACGTGCAGCTCGCGACACTCTCCAGACCCGCGAAAAATCTTGAAGTTTCGTCACTTCCCCGCGAAACGAGACCGGGAAGACTGATTTCCACAGTGGTGAGTGAATTCAGACAAATGGTAAACTTCTTTGATTTAAAGATTGTCTTTATCGCTCCATGTGTCATATTTATGATGAAATGATAGGTCATTTAGTTTTGTAACATATCCTGAAGTTTGAAATGTCTGACTTTTTCCACTTTAGAAGCAATCCTGGTTCAAATGCCAGGAGGCATTGTCGGGCGGAAGTAGCAACGGTTACGTTCGTCCCTCTCTGCTAATGCGGCCGCATTTCGTGTTTTAAAGCTCATTAAAAAATGTGTGTGTTATATTTTACCGACAGAAAATGCCAAGAGTTAGGGTCAGAACTACCCAGAGAGGAAAGGTTGACCAGCAGGTTTACAAAAGAGCCTTTTTTGATGTCCAAAGAGGCGAGAGTATAAGGAGGGCAGCAGAGGTGCGGGACGGAAGTAACAAGGGTTACGTTCGTCCTCTCTGCTAATGCGGCCGCATTTTGTGTTTTATAGCTCATTAAAAAATGTGTGTGTTATATTTTACCGACAGAAAATGCCAAGAGTTAGGGTCAGAACTACCCAGAGAGGAAAGGTTGACCAGCAGGTTCACGAAAGGGCCTTTTTTGATGTCCGAAGAGGCGAGAGTATATGGAGGGCAGCAGAGGTGCATGGTGTTTGTCATGTCACCCTGTTCAGGTACTGCAAGAGGAGGGCAGAGGCAGGAGGGCAGCAGACCAGAGCCCCAGGGTACAGGGCTCACAACAAAGTCTTCAGAGAAGAACAGGAGAAGAGACTGCAGGCATATATAAAGAGAGCAGCTGATATATATTTTGGCCTGAGTCCTAAAGAGGTTGGAGTAGCACTGCAGACAGAGCTACACCACTACCGCCATTTGCCTACATCAAAGTCATAGCCTGTTCATTTTTAAATTAACTTGACATTATTTATGTCATTGACATTATTTATTTATGTATTAGAAGTGTGAGTTCAATGTATAGCTAGAGTCATACTAAAAGCAATTTTAAATAAATCCACATTAAAAAAATCAGATTAATTGTAGGAACATACTCTCAATTCTTTTTTCATGCTGTTTTAGGTGAGAATGTTTGCATATGAGCTGGCCGAAAATATTGGCCTCAAAACTCCATGTTCATGGGAGAAAAACCAGATGGTAGGGAAGGATTGGCTCACCTCCTTCCTCGAGAGCAACAAAACCCTGTCTATCCGTCGACCTCAAGCCACCAGCATGTCCCGTTCCACCAGCTTCAACAAGACCAACGTGACAGCGTTTTTAAAAACCTAAAGACTGTCCTCACCCGCTATAATTTTGAAGCAAAGGACATCTGGAACATGGATGAAACAGGTAAAAATTTATATTTAGATAAATTAAAAAGCAACAGTGATTTGCAACAGCAACAGCAATAATTCATTTCATGTATTATTTCAGGTACCACAACGGGTCAAGTGCCAGACAAAATCATTGCCACCAAGGGGCAGCGCCAGGTCGGTGCTGTGACCTCTGGGGAAAGAGGGACATTGGTGACTGTTGCCTTTGCTGCCAATGCACAAGGCAACTTTGTTCCCCCTTACTTTATCTTCCCAAGGAAGAAGTTCCAGGACCACTTCATCCGGGATGGCCCCCTTGGCTCCACTGGTTCTGCCAATGGATCGGGGTGGATGCAGGAGACAGATTTCTTGGCATTTTTACAGCATTTTGCAAGACACACCCGCGTGACCCCGGAGTCAAAGTTGCTGCTACTCTTAGACAATCATCCATCACACCTCTCTGTGGTAGCTATTGACTTTTGCAAGTCACATGGCATTGTACTCCTGTCTTTTCCCCCCCACTGCTCCCACCGTCTTCAGCCGCTAGACCGAAGCGTTTTTGGCCCTCTGAAGCACTACATTAACAGTGCAGCAGACAATTGGATCTTGAATGAACCCTGGAAGAACTTTGACCATCTACAACATCTCAAGTCTTGTGGCTAAAGCTCTGCCTCAAGCTGCGACAGCAAGCAGCATTTCATCTGGGTTTGAGTGAACCGGTATCTGGCCCTTGAATCCAGATATTTTCAGTGAGACAGACTTTGATCCAGCTTTTGTGCCCGACCGTCCTGCACCAGTACCAGCTCCATCCCCAGTGCCAGGGCCAGCTCCATCACCAGCGCCCTCTTCATCACCAGCGCCAGCTCCATCACCAGCGCCCTCTTCATCACCAATGTCCGCTTCATCACCAGCGCCCTCTTCATCACCAATGTCCGCTCCATCACCAGCGCCCGCTCCCGTAAGACACCACCAACCTAGCCAGAGCCCATTTGAGCTGCATCCCCATGAGTCTGCCATTCCTGTAGATTGTGAGAGTTTGTGTCTGTGTGTGCCTTTAAATGTGCATGTTGAGCCTTGCCAAGCATTTTTTTTTTTTTTTTTTTTGAAATATTATCGATCCAGGTATGCTTGTGGTTCCAGGAACATCTAGTGGCATGCCAATACAGAGGTTCAGCCCAGAAAAGGTTCGCCCATATCCAAAGGCTGGCTTGAGGAAAGAAAATAAAAGAAGAGGCAGAAAGAGGTGAGCAGAGTGTCATTTTTAACTTGTCTTGATTTCCTTGCTTGTATAAAAACAAGCTGATTCTTACTACCATCTCATTGAATGTTGCAGGTCAACAGCAATACTGACTGACACCCCAGTAAAAGCTGCCTTGGAGGAGGAGAGTCGGCAGAGGGGCCAGAAAAAACAGTCCTCTTCAAAACGCCCAAAGAAAACGTTGTTTAGTGGACACACTGCAACCACAGTTTCTCAGGGCAATGATGAGGAATGTCTTGTTTGTGGGGAGACATTTTCCTCATCTTTGCCTGGAGAAGTGTGGGTGCAGTGCATCTTTTGTCTGCTGTGGTCACATGAGGCATGCACTGAGAGTGCAGCTTATTATATCTGTCACAACTGTGATAATGAGTAAAGTAATTTCATAATTTTTATAAATAGACCAATTGCACGTTAAACATGTTCACGTTTACTTTTGAAACATTTGAAGCAAATGAAAAATGTTTAAAACAAATGTCTGATTGTTTTTGTTTAAAACAAATGTCTGATTGTTTTTGTTTCTGTTTTAACGTCATTTTCGTGATTGAAATAAATAAATTAATTCATTTAAAATGAAATAAGATTTTTTTTAGATAAAGTGCATTGTATATTTACAATTGCATGTTAGCAAAGACATTGTTTGATTTTTTTTAATGAAAAACGACAGTAATTTAGAAGATTCCAGTTAATTTGATCACCTTACTTTTGTCCCGCCCGTGTGTTAATTTCATCCTGACTGGAGGGGTCGAAAGTAGCAATGCGCAACTTCTGTTCAACGTCAAACTATGCCGAAGTCAATATATATTGGGATGATTTAGCACCTGATATTGACAGAGCACACACGAAAGTAGTTGATCGCTCCGAAAAATTTTTTCGGTCTGTAACATTATCTTTTAAAATGACGTCTGTGAAAAATGTTACTTTCTTACCAGCTCTCCCCTATACGGCAAGTGAAGAACAATATAGTGCAAAAAGGCAAAGTGAACCCGGCGCTCTTAGTGTTCACAATACCAAGCTCAAGTGAACCGTACTGTGACTTTTTCGCGAACCGCACTGCGACCACCTCCTGTGGCGGTCTCAGTACGGTTAGTTTAAAGGGGTCTGAATGAGGTTGTTGTGTTCACACATGCACAAAAAATGCTGAGTCATCGATCTGAGTTCGTTTTTAGGGCTGAAACGGACCAAGAAGATAATAAACTGATTAAAGGCCAGAAGTTGGTGTGAAAAACAGGGACAGATACGACTCTCGCTGCCCACCTCTGGATTACGCCTATAGAGGACATTAGTTTCGGCGACATTAAAATTGCTCCCTCTAACGATAAATATGTTGAAAAAGAAGTAGACTTAGTCGTGGATGATTGACATTTTAACTCTATAAGATGCGCAGCCACTGTATGGAGACATGTGGAACTTGCGGCTATTTTTAAATTTTAGCTTTTTGAGATTCTAAGATGTCAACGATTCCAAATGTTTTGTGGAATTACAGGGAAACGTGAATAAAATTATATGCTAGATATTTTCCATTTGATGTAATGCCGTGGCCGTAAAATCATGGCGTCCTGGATATGAATATTTCTCTCAATCTAAGTGTGATGTGGCCTCACTGAAGCGCTGCCATCAGCGGATACAGAATACGTGACATTTTCCCAGCAAACCAGTAACCTTCTGGGAACGTTCCCTGAAGGTTCCCTGGGGGTGATTTTTTTAAAAAAACCTTTGGAAAACGTTCTCTGAACGTTCTCTAAAGGTTCTCTGAAGCATTAAAAGAAAAAAAAAAAACCTTCGGAGAACCTTTTGAGTACGTTCCCGGGAGGTTCTCAAGAGGTTTTTTTAAGGTTTAAAAAAACCTTTAGAGAACGTCCTGACAACGTTCTCTAAAGGTTTTCTGAAGGTTACAAAATTAGCCTTCGGAGAACCGATGGAGAACGTTCTCCGAACGGTCTTTCGAGGTTACTTAATAAACCTTCAAAGAATCGTTTGCGAACGTTCCCTGAACGTTCTGTAGAAGGTGTTTAAAAAAACCTTCAGGGAACCTTTAGGGAACATTCCCTGGTGGTTAAAGGTTAACTGACTCCGACCGGTCCATCCGCAAAACAGAGAAGAGAGGGGCCTCGACATTTGACGGTTGCAGAAAATTATTGGACTGTCTAATTTGGACGAGTAGCCTAGATTCAATTGTTTATAGGCTCATCAAACTTTCCGCATTGTTTATGTATACTGATTTGATTAATTTATTTATTATAACCAGAAAGCTGGTAGAGACACTGGGAGGCCTTTTTTAATGCTTAATTTTTAGTGAAACGGAATCCCCACCGCCATCTGCTAAAATAACGGAAATCTCCTCCTGTTCCTATTCATTATATCAGATCACCTATGTTCTGACTTTATCAACGTAAAATGATAATTGGGCTCCCAGTGTTACGATAAGCACTCGTGTTTCACTGCAGGCAGACCGTTTAAAACTGTTCTGGTCAGAATTGGCAACATTCTACTGTACATATTGTCTTGCAATACATATCGGTCTATTTATATCAGTTAGTTTGTTTTTTAGTAAAAATAGTTAATGAAAGAAGTCTGAATTTGTTTTTTTAATCGATCATTCATTCATTCACTTAATTTAATTTTCTTAAGACCTGAGACACACATTTGACTTCTCGAAAAGAAGACCATCTGCTGCATTAATGTGTGTGTGTGTGTGTGTGTGTGTGTGTGTGAGAGAGAGAGAGAGAATCCGGTGTCGATGGGTGAATAAGAGGCGAAATTGGAAAATACAGTCCATGACTGCAGTATTTGCTTCTCCTCTTCAACTCGACTCTTCTTCCTCCATTTTTATTCCGTACAGATTTACTTTCTGCGCTCATTTGGGAAACTGTCAGTGGCGAAATTGCGCTCGCACGTTCACAAAAACTGACGAATTCAAAGACAAACCAAATATTGCGAAATGTGGTTTTGTTTTATTTCTATTAAAGTTCCAGAGAAACATTTTAAAGTTTTAAAATAACTTAAACAATTGTTCTCAGAACCTTGATAAGCTGCTTATTGATTCACTCCGGCCTTGAATTGGTAAAATAATGAGAATTCAATCAAGGAAGCGTTTTTGTTGTGAAATTCTCAGTGCCACTTTCACAATATCATGTGGTGTCGTTACTAGCCTGTTTGATTCGATCCCTTTATCATTATGGGGTAGACGTTGAATGAATAAATTGCTTGATTGTTATTAAGACAAAGTACACCGGACCAGTTAGCGGGTAATTAGGCGTCAGGCTGTGCAACCTCGCCTGCGATTAGCTGTTTTTATGACAATGTCTAGAGATGGCAATTTCAAACCGATGCCGATTAGGCCTACCAGCAAGTTGGAAGAACAGCAGAAAGGACACCTCAGGAATGACGAATTAGACTGAGGATGGGGCTTTTGGATGTTTGACGGGAGCTGATGCTAGATTTACACCTCTAAGCCTCTGGAAACAAAGCCATTTCTGCAATCTTGTACGTAGGCCAGGTAAGCTACAAAGAATAAGTATAAATATGTATGCATATATTTAATATATACAATGCTTGGTTCAGAGAACGTTCTGGGAACGTCGAGAAAACAACCGTCTGAGGACGTTCGATGAACGTTCTGTGAACCTAATTTGTAACCAAAAGCGAACGTACGCGGAACGTAAAGAAAACTCTCCCAAGTAACCGTGAGGGAACGTTCGCATCGGGGGTCCAAAGAACGTTCCCAGACCCTTCAGGTAACGTACGCGGAACGTTCCCCGAACTGTACATTGTTTACTGGGTTCCCAAAAATTGAAAATAATTATTTTTCTGACTTTGAACCTACTTGTGGGAAAACTTAAGTGAGAAGTTATGAGTTAAGAGGGTTAAATGCTTTGTGTATACCCGCGCCAGTCAGACAGCGCGAAAACTTTGCCAATTGTCTTGATTTTTAACTTTTCCCTCGGCAAAAAGTAGTATACTTGAAGTTCATTTTATTAAGTATACTTGAGTATAAGTATAAGTATAACAAGTATACTTCGGACCATGTACTTGTAGTGTACTAGAAAGTATACTACTTTAGTACTTTTTCGGACTAAATTGGAACATTTTTAAGTTTATAAAAGTAATCTTTTAAGTATACTTCAAATTTAAGCACAGTAAACTGAAAGTACCCATCTTGTTTACATCTAAGTTTTCTTCTATACTGCAAGTACACTACAAGTGAACTTTTTAGTATACTGTGAGTGAACTAGCTGTATACTTCTAGCATACTTTTCAATTTATGAAAGTATACATTTAAGTATACTGCAAGTAAACTTACAGATATACTGCTAGTTTATTAGTTGTATACTTCTAGTAAACTTTTCAGTTCATGAAAGTATACTGTGAGGAAACTTAAAGAGTGTCATTGGATATTTAATAACCACAGTGAGTCAGGACTTCAGGTTCACATCTCATCGGACAGTCAACATGCTCATCACTGCACTGGAGTATTGTGCATTATTCCACCAGAGAGAAGATCTCAATCTACTGGTCCACCAACACCTCCTCCAGCAGCAACTTACTATCCCAGGTGGTCTCCCATCCAAGCACAAACCAAGCCCACACCTGCTTAGCTTCAACTACACAGCTGGTGCAAATCATGTTGTGGTATGGTTGCTAGTTTTAACGCTTTTACAGACATTTCATTGTCACTATGTCAGACAGCACTGAAGTTCCAGTCTTCTTAATCTCATGTTTGAAAATACTGTGTACATTTATCTGTGAATCTGCACATAATGGCCAGCTAGATTGAGCTGATATCTCAACTTAAACACAGCAATGTTTGGTACAGGTACAATATGCAGGGCTTTGACGTCCACACTCCTGTTTAAAAATGATTAAATCATTTATTAAACAGAATGTACCATCTTTCAAGTATTACAGCATTACTGCATCTTTTCTTTAGTCGGTCATATTTTTGACTGTGATGCAGCACTCCATTAACCAAAAAACAGCTCACTGGTGTACTCATTTGGAATATTTCGTCAGCCTTTGCTTGAGTCCTTCAGCCTACTGGTCAGGCTGAAGGCATTGCTAATTAATATTCTATGCATATTTCTGGTTCCATATGAGAGAAAGAGGTTTTTTTTTTTGAATTGGGATTTCAATAAGAGTTGCCATTGCTGTGTTCTTATACTTTGGCATCCAATACAATATTGTGTTTGAAAATTCAATTTATAAAGGAATCAATTTTGTGCTCGATCCTGAGTATGTGTTTCATTGTAAATTCTTATAAGCACCTTCATCTGTAAATTAAAGCAAAATGCACTTGAGCATTGTCTACTAGTAGAGTACATGAGTTAACCTCTCGTCTACTTATGTTAAATAATATCTGAATAGCGACAGTAATATATTTTAGATTGCAATAATCATAAGCTGTGAGTATGTTAGGTTAGTTTGGTGAGGCATAATCCTTCCCTTTGGTTGATTAGCAATCAGACGAATAACTAGTTTAGTAAGACTATTCGGCAGAATGACGGGCCAGTTTAAGTTTCCGCAGCGTTATTACTCAGTACATCGAACCAGAAATGCTCACGAAACTGCAGATTTGCAAGTACTTGCTTCCAGGAAGCCAGAGACGTGCGGTGAGGTGAGGCAGTGACCCAAACTTTTATCACAGGATTTTGTGAACCTGTCCCCACGTACTAGCCTATTCCTGATTGACAATCATAACAATTAAGACCAAGCCTATAGGTATACTGATAGAGGAGATAATGACAAGAAGATTCATTTACGTCTACGCTTCAATTCGAGACTGCAAGGATGGAAATCTGAATAATCAATTAGGAAAATTCTCGGCTCTCGGTAATTCTGTATATCGTATAAACATTTTGTTAATCGGATTATGAAAGAAGACTGAAAAAAGACGCCCGCGTTTTTTTTTTTTTTTTTTTTGTGTGTGTAAAAGCGCGTATTTAAAGGAGAATACATTGTTTATTGATTAAGCATTGAACCCTGCCTAAGTCGAACTGTTTTAATATTCGTTGATGACATTGCTGCGGCTTCCTGGAAGCAAGTACGCGCAAATCTGCTGTCTAGTGAGCATTTCAGGTTCGATATACTGAGTAATAACGCCGCGGAAACTTAAACTGGCCCGTCATTCTGCCGAATAGCCTTAATAAACTAGTTAATCGTCTGATTGCTAATCAACCAAAGGGAAGGATTCTGCCTCACCAAACTCCGACCGCACGTCACTGTAGGGATATTTCTCTTGATTTGTGTACCTTTTTTTATTCCATCTCTCTGTCTGTGAGCATTTGCTCAGTGATGCAGTGATTTCACTCAATACATGGGTGTGGCATTTCCAGATGGTGATCAGACAGAATGAGCAGTACCCAGACACTCCTTATACTGGGGACAATAAAAGGCCACCCCAAAATGTCAAATTTTGTCAAAAGTCATCATGCCTGAGATGTCTCAGTTCATGTGGGAATGTGCAATTGGCATGCTGGATGCAGGGATGTCCACCAGAGCGGTCTGCATGCAGTTCCTTGAAACAGAGCACATTCCAGTTCTGGACTGGCCTGCGTATTCGCCGGACATGTCGCCCATAGAGCATCTTTGGGATGTTCTGGATCGACGTGTCCGTGACCGTGTTCCAGTTCCGGATAATGTGCGCCAGCTCCGTGTGGCCCTCCAGGAAGAATGGAATAACACTCCACAGACCACGATGGACAACCTGATCATCTCCATGCGAAGGAGATGTGTTGCTCTGAGAGACGCAAATGGTGGACACACAAGATATTGACCATTCAATTTCTTCAACCTGACCCCCAACGTGTTCAAAGGATTGTCATTCCTTTGCAGATGCCAATATCAAGATGTAATGGACGGTGATCTGAAGATTAGTCATGAACAAAAACAAATTTTGGTTCGCTTCATATATTGCATAACCCTAATGTTAATAAAAACTCAAAAATTTGACATGGGGCATTTATATTTTTGTTCAGTGTAATTAAACTGGCCAAAAATGTTAGAAGTCAAATAAAGGTTACGCAAAGCAATTGCGTGGAACCAGTTGACATAACATTATTAAGTAAATCTAACATTTCATAACATTTAATTTTTTTTTGAGTGAACTTATTTTTTATGCCCTGTTGTACAGCTGTTTTAAGTAGGGTAGAGTGGGGTAAGATGCCCCTGAGGGTAAGATGCCCTTTGCTTATAATTCAATTTCAGCTGTGCCCATTATGTGGCTCTTGATTTAGACAAATGCACTGACACCTGGAGGGAATTCCTGAGCAACAGATGAGTCAACAGAGCAAGAGACATGTGAGTATTTGTTTTTTTTACCGTCTTTCTTATCAGAGTTGGAGTGATTAAATTGAAATAATTTGGATTAGATTAGATTAAGATTAAATTGGAATTTCTTGGATTAGATCAGATTAAGATTAAAGGATTAAAGTGGATTAAATTAAGATTAATTCAGATTAAACTGTTGTCGAACTTGATATTAATATAACATCCATCATTTTCTTATACATACAAGCGTAAAGAAAACGGACACATATCATTCTTATCCTATATATTTATTTGTAATCACAGCAAACCTTGTTGTATAAGTTATGGCAACAGTTTAAACATAACCATTGCATATGTAAACCACTTAGTGGTGTTGAGGTAAGGTTAGAAAAGTTTGTTTTGAGGACAGGAGAGACAATGGCCAGACAATGGGAGAAGAATACCCATGACACTTGTTGTTTTGGTGAATTGGATTAACTCAAGTAACAAAGGTGATTGAAAAGTGAAAGGAAATTTGACTAGGTAGATGTTGCATTTTAATGTCTCTGTGATTTGCCTTTATACTATTAATACAGAGAGTGGAGAGGATAATGGACTTGATTTCTTTGTTACTCTATCAGTTAGTAGTATCACATGGATCACATGGAACTTGATAGACTTGAGATTTGATAATGGAAGAATTTAAAGTTGATTGTGGACCTTAATAAAGATAAACGCAAATTTTGTGAAATCTTTAATCTTAATTCAATTCTAATCCAAATTTAATCCAAAATATTGGATTAAATGGGAAAAAAGTGGATGAAGAGTATAATGGATTAAAGCTAAGGAAAATCTGGATTAGATTAGATTAAGTAATCTAAGATTAATCTAATCAAGATTAAGTGGATTAAGATTAAGATGACTCCAACTCTGTTTCTTATAAAAAAACGACTAAATGAAAAATTATGCCACAAGTATTTGAATGCTCCAGGAGTCTGCAGGACATGTCAGTGTAACTCTCGGATGCCTTCTCTATGTATAAAAGGCGTCCTGTGTCGTGATAATAGGAGAAATTGGGGTTAATGAGCCAAGAACAATATGGTAGTGCTGGGGGTAAGATGCCCTGTTTGGTTTGGGGTAAGATGCCCCTAAGAAAGGAAGGCATCTTACCCCATTTTGAGTCATATTCATTCTGTTTTATGAGTTTTTTCTAAAAATTATGCTCTATTTATAGGAAATATATATCAGACATGATGATTTTTATGAAGAATTGGGAATGGAAAGTTAAGTGTATCCATACATGTTAAAAGTAGGGCCATATGGGGTTACACAATGATGAATCATATCTGCATCAACAAGGGCCTAAAAAGAAATATATTGGGTGAAATGCATTATGGTCACTCTAAATTTTAAAGACTTTTCATGGATACTCATGTACGTTCCATATTGCTACATGTTAATCTATTATGGTGGCTCATGTTTTTTAGTAGTCCAAAAGATATAAACATCTATTCCTTGATGCATTTAATGCCAACAGTACCTTGCCATCACTTGTGCCTTAGTGTTTAGTCAGTTAATAAAGAGTTAAGTTTATGAGAATGTACTCCTTTCTTTCCCCATTTCTTTAGCAAGGAAATTTTTAAAAAGATGCAGATCTTTTGTATGATGTGTACCTGCCAATTAGGACAGCTATTATATGATAATTACTCATGTGAAATGCAGTAAAACCAGTATGCATTAGGCTTTACAAGTTATTCTAGATAACATAAAACAGATGCCCATGGGGGGCATCTTACCCCATCCAGAAGGGCATCTTACCCCAAGGGTGGGGTAAGATGACCTTTTTAAAAAAAAAAAAAGTAATTAAACATTTAAAAATATTTCTATAGTGACTATGTCATAAATCTTTCGAGATGTGGTAGCCAACTTTACATACTATCCATTCAAGCAAAAAAAATAAAATGAATTCATGTTGTTTACCTTCAGTTATGAAAATTCCTGCTTAAGGGGGGCATCTTACCCCGCTCTACCCTAACTTCAAATGAATTTTTACAAATTTTAGGCAATTTTAATAGTCACATTAGATTTGAGATACTTGACTCAGTTGTGTGGGACCACATAGCATCAGATATTAAGTAACATTTAATTTTTTGAATGAGAGTGACTGAGAACAAAAATCTTAACCAATCAGGGGACTTTTTTTTTTGAGGTCATTACAGTAGTTCAAATGATCAACGGCTTATGCAGATCGCGGCTGATAGGCTGTCTCACATTTTCTCCTTAGAAGTCACAATCCTAACCATAATTAGACTGTGCAGACTTCAGGTCCTTCATTTTTCTGTGCTGAGAGAACTTATTAATTTGCTTCTGATTTAACGCCTTTTATTCTTAGCATTTGGCACTTAGTACCTGGGAGACACCTGCCTCCACACCTCTGCTGTTCAGGACATCGTCACCCTCTCCTTTGATATTTTTACTATTTCCATCTTTAACGGCTCGTTATGGTTATAGTCTGTGAATATGTCGAATTCACACTTCTTTTCTTGCATTATTCCTTACTTGTCCGCGATTGTAGCCCATCTTGATTTGGTCATGTGACTTTCATTTCAAAGTCATGGTGATGACAGAATACACAGTGCCAGTCTAAGTATGGCGGTGCTCATTTGACTAGGGCGGTGTTTCCCAAACCTCTCCTGGCGTACCCCTTGTCCTGCATGCTTTAGAGCTCTCCCTGCTCCAGCCCAGGTGATTCAAATGATTCGCTTATTATTAAGCAGCTTCTGGGGTTAATTATGACCTGATCATTTGAAACACCTGGGCTGGAGCAGGGAGAGCTCTTAAGCAGGCAGGACAAGGGGAACGCCAGGAGAGGTTTGGGAAACACTGGACTAGGGAAACAAACGGACCTTTGAAAACCACATAAGCGATCATTCAAACAAGCATTTTGTTCTAAGAGTGTGTTTATGCATGAGAATGATGTGCCTCAATGCGTGTGCAGAAGAGGGTTTTCATGTGGGTCTCAGAACAGGCAGGATTGACATGCATCATTATATACTCTGTTCAAAATGCCATCTATTTATGTTTTTAACAAAGTGCAGCTGGTTATAGTTTCTCGTTTCACCGGCAGAATATATGCACATTTCCCCCCCCCCAGGAGTTACAGTCTCTTGTTCCCCATCTACCCTTGTTCTCAGCCCGTCCGATTGATTCCAATTTTTAATCTACTTCGCAGGCATGACGCATGTCTCTTGTGTGTTGCAAAAGCATTAAAACAACGCCGATGAAGGGCATTTCATTGTCAGTAAGTTTTAATGAGCAAATTTGCCCCCTCTCTCTGCTTCTCTTCTACCTGTAACTCATTTCTCCGGCTTCTCTCTATTTAGGGTTTCCTCACCATCATACGCAATAGAGACGGTTATTGACGTCGCTTCTTTTCCGGAAGGCCTGGCACTATTTCTCATTTTAATCAGATAAACGCTCTTTTATTTTTGTTATTTTGCAAGTAGTTCAACAGAAGACCACCTATTACATTAATGTTATTCACCTCATACACATCCATCCACCCAGCTTTCTCACCATTCTTTTCATCCCCTTTTCTTATCCATGCTTTCCATCTTTTTAAAATGTACAGAATTGGTAAACTCTGGGGCTGACAGCAGAATGAACATTTGGAGTATGCTCTTGGCTAGCTCCCAACATTGATGTTCACAGCCATAACAACCAAGCACACAAGCTGATTAGAATTTTTGTGCAATTTCATTTGGGCCTATATGATCACACATCCAAGAATATACAATACTTGTTTTTCTTTAAGTCCTTGCACATGTCTTATACAAATGATAACCTCAGTAAAGACATGAATTTCACAAAAATAAAAATAAAATTCTATCCTGCAACATGCGCTGTAGCCTGTAAGCGTTTGGCCAGGGACAGGCCTTGTTAAGGACTCATGTAAAATGGAGAGTTATGCATGAGAATATGCACAGTTCATCCATGTTTCGCTCAATATGGATGCAAATAGCATTCATTTATCCCTTTGTTGCATATTGTCCATGATTTTGGACATGTATTATGGACATTTCCTTCTGTATCAGGTGAAAAGTGCTTCGACAACTCATTACGTACATCATTCTGGATATTTGTCGCCACATGGACGTCGCTGCGATCAGTAGGCTGTTTTCCCACAGGCAACCAAAATGGCAGCTTCCATACGCAAAAGCTAAGTTCACTAAACTCATAGATAATGTTACTTTATTCTGAAATTTAATCAAATCTTCTGTTACGAAGTCATGAACTACTGCATTCTATGAAACACATCTGCTAAGTAATGCATGCTTACTCTCTGAAGTATACCTTTTTTTCCCGCACTGTCTAAAATGTTGGATATACAGTAGCGTGCAGTAATGATTATACACTTAACAAAATGAAGATACATCAAAAACCAAGCACTTTTCAAGCATTTACTTCATGTAATATTGGATCGTATAGATCAAAATAAGTAAATGGAAAACAATGTTTAGTAAAAACAAAAATAATTATGTCTTTTTGAGAGACAAAGTCATTATCTAGTATGGCTTTGATTACAGCATTTAATCTTTCAGGCACAGTTTTCACATATTTTTTATTTCCTCACTCGCTAAACCATTCCATATGGTTTGAAGTTCATTCCAAAGAGATTCTTTTGATGCTACAACAGATTTGCTCAATCGGATTAAAGTCTGGACTTTAGAGCAGGATTTCTTCATCGTACATGCAACAAAGGGTTAAATATGCCAGTATTCACTTTAATACTATGGTCATAGCATAATTTTAAATCCATTTAGCTGGATTCACAGAGCCAAAATAACAAACTAGAGGCACTCGTAGAGGTCCATCCTTGATGTAAAAGCAATCCACCCTCAAAATTTCAGACAAATCCGTCATTATTTTTTAAGTTATCGCGTGTGATAGGATTTCAACATGGCTGCCGTGGCGGCCATATTGTTTCAGTGATCGTGGTCAAAATGAATAGGGTCCATCCTTGATGCAATAGCAATCCACCGACAAAATTTCAGACAAATCCGTGCATTACTTTTTGAGTTATGTTGTTCACAAACAGACAAACAGACAGACAAACAAACAAACAGAGGCAAAAACATAACTTCCGCCCCAACTTCGTTGGCGGAGGTAAAAAGGACTTCATAGTCCAAATACTCATGGACTACTGTGCCTTTTTGCTATCAATGACAAATGATTTAAAATATGTGCTGAATTGGGTTGAGTCCTGACATGACCCAAACTCAAAGTCCCATACAAACATTAGTGGGGTTCGACTCTGTAGCAAAACAACCACAAGCAGGACCTGCATCGTGGCAAAACAAAGACTGAGCGCAGAGACTGCCCCTCTCAGAAGAAAATTGTTCAAGAAGGAAGAGAGAGAGAAACATAGGCAGGAATTGAGTGGCAAGATTTGAAATGGTAAGAGGTGGATCCATGATTTTCAACTGAAAGAAGCTTTTTTTCCCCCCAATTTATGGGCACATCCCATGTTCATTCTTATTTTCACCCTTATTCTTTGCCCATATGAACTTATCCTTATCCAGAGGGTGAAAATGAAAATATTAAGTTGACCTAAGGGACCGCATTGACAGATTCCACTTGGAGGATGACAACACCCTTAACTGAAAAAAGTAATGAGTAGTAACACTCAGGAAGAAAAATGTCTCACAACACAGAGCTCCAAGCCCTGACTGGGACAAAAATACGGGTCATCGAAGGACAAGTGCGGACGGGAAATCTCCTGGGTTCGGGCTGAGTTATCCTGAAAATGGAAGATTTGTTACATTACGCTGCAGTGTAATCACTCCAAACACAAACTCAAAAATAACACAGACAGGGCCGGTGGGCAGATAACTGTGGCCATCCATTCCCTGGACACGACACATTCACACCCCCCCCAGACTAAATGAAAATGTAATTCTACTCACCTCACTGCTCTGTAGTCTGCCGCAACACAGAGAGAAAGAGAGAGGCAGAGAGAGAGAGAAGGAAAGACAACTGAATTTTAAGAGTACCTTCACGGCGTCACTTTTTCATCATCTCACTACATTCTTGCATCTCAACATCCCTTGTCCACCTCCACAATTAAAAAAGCTCCATTGGTTATTTCACCCAAAGCCAAACCCCCACCACTGTGCACTGTACATTTTTAAAGCACTATCTTTCAGCAAATACAAACAGACTGTCCATGGCTGCAAAATGCTTAAAATTGATGGTAACCCTTGCCCTGACCGACCTCTGCCAAACCCACAGAACATCCTGCCCCGCGGCTTTCCCAGTGAGAGTTCTCCTGCGCATATAGTACAACATAACATAGCATAACATGATTGGTTAGAGCAGGCTATTTAGCCAAACTCAGCTCAATATTTCCCATCACTAAGGTGAACCTGACATTTTAAATATTTAAGGACTAGATTGTTTCCAGCACTATATCAAGCCTGGACATGAAAACTCCAGAAGTTTCTGACTCTATTATATAGCCAGGCAAGTCATTCCACATTGAGATCGCTGCGTGAAAAAATACTTCCTAATGTCAGTACTAAAGTTACCCTTGGCTAAATTCCATTTATGACCCTGAGTTCTGCAAACAAAGCTTGGCCTAAGTAATCCCGCATGGTTAACTTTGTTAAAACCTTGAACGAATTTAAGGACCTCAATCAGATTACCCTGAAGTTTCCTTTCACTAACACTGAAGAGATTAAGTTTCTTTGGCCTCTCTTCATAACTTTTATCTTTTGTACCAGAAATTAATTTTGCGGCTCTTCTTTGAACCTTTTATATAACCTCTATGTTCTTTTTTTTGTTGCAAGGTCCCCAGAACTGCACACAATACTCTTAGTGTGGTCTGACTAATGTATAAACTGCCATCTTTGCAAACCCAATTATAAAATTGAATAAAGTGACAGAGAGAGACAGAAAGAGAGTGAGAAAGAAATAAAGACAGGGCCAAGAGGGGGAGATAGAGAGAAAGAAATAGGTCTAGAAACAGAAAGAAAGGGACCAGGGGAAAAAGAGATAGAGCGAGAGAGGGCAAAAGAGGCTGCACAGCTGTTAAGCATTCCCTCATAGCTGTTCCCCTCCTCTCTTACCCTCCTCGGGTCATGTACAGTGCTATGCAGGCTTTCTTTTCAACAGGATCTCTTGATCACATTTTATAATGTATTTTTCACAATCACCGCACTGTAAGGAAGTTGTGGATGTGAATCTGGCAAGAGGCCTTTGTGCGTGGAGAGTACATGTTCTTCCCGTGCTGGCATGGGCTTAAAAACATGCGTGTCAGGGGAAGTGGAGACTCTGAATTGCTGAAAGGTATGAGTGTGCAACTGAATTGCATGTGATTCCTGCTTTGGATTTATAAACTGCCCAGGGTGTATACAACTGGTTAGAAGTTATTGCACACTTAAGTCATTTTTTTCCAGGTTTATAGTGAAATTAAAGTTGTTTGAACTCATCTAAATAACCTTAATAGCACAATGTAAGATGTGAAAAGTCAGAAGTCAAAAAAAGATCAATATGGAATTATCATAATCAGTTCATCATAATTGAGCCATCAGTTAACGAAGAAGCCACAATTAATCAATAATCAGGATGTCTGATTATTTCAATTTACCTGCAAGAAACCAGGTTAACACAGGTCATATTGGACAGAACAATCAAGAAGAAGCAACACATAAGGCAACTTTCAGACTTGTATGACTGTCTTTGTGGGGAAAAAATGTAATAAATATGCTCAGTAGTAATGGCAAAGGATAGTTATTTTGATGAACTTAAGATTTTGATATATTTTCTCTTCAACAAAATGCATCTATTTATCTCCTCTTCATCTGCATCTCTAACTGCTTGTACTATTTGGGTGTTCTAACACGTTTGATTGGCGTGTCTTATAATAGGCTCCACCCTCTCCATGACCCTGACCAGAGGGGCATATTACAAAGCTAGTTCAACATTAGCCTAACTTTTTTTTTGTGTGAGCTGGCTCGACAAACCCTAAATTTGCAATCAGATACACCATAAGTTACCGTGGCAGAGTGAATGAGAGCCAGCTTTGTGACATTAACCCACTAATATCGCTTTGTCCCATGCTCCACAGGAATAATTGGGATGGATAATGGATGGATGGATGACTATACTGTGTATGTATGCGTTTCTCTCTCTCTGTCTCTCTCTCTCCGTACTCCCTCCATTTCTGCTCCTTTTTCTCACTTGATATTTCTGTTTCCTGGTTAACAATCCCCAAGACCCTCTGGCAAACGACTGAGGACACTTTCTGATGGAGATGTCACTGGCTGGCTCTTTGAGCAGAGTATTGGGTAATTGTGCCCTGATGTAAGGACTAGACAGTGCTGCACTAATCTGGGGCCTCATTTATAAACGGTGCGTAGGCACAAAAAAGATATGTACATCACTTTCTTTGCAGATTTCTGATTTATAAAAACAAATTTGTCATAAAAATAGGGAAATTATTAAGATTATGCACAATGTCAATAATTCCAAGTCCATCCTGATTAAATAAATGAAAATTCCATGCAGTTTATTTAACCCGTAGGATTGTAAATTTGGTTATTTTCCACAAAATATCTTTTTTTTTTTTTTTTTTTTGTGCGTACATATTATTTAGGTATGAAATCCACGCAAATTTTTATCAATAAGGACCCAGGACTGTAACTCTCTCTCTCTCTCTGGGCAGCAGTACACATTTGCATAGCCTACTTTGGAATGCCCATATATTTGCATCCATTTCTGCGGTCCTGAAAACTTTTCCGCTGACCTGGGAGAGTATGCGGGTCTGTTGCGAAACTCAGCACTGTCTGCTTCTACCGCGCCACAGCTCAAAATATTGCTTTCCGTAAAATGAAGGAAGACCGTTGTATAATCACGGTTGACCGTTTGCAGGCTCCTTTTTAGCCAGCAGGGGTCTCTAGCGAGCAATTAACGGCTGACCTCTAACCTATGGTACGCAGCCCTTACTAATGGGGACCCTCCCGATATCAAAAAATAGCCTATGCGTAAAGTGAACGTCATTCACTGAACCCGGAAGTCGGGCAATGAAAAACAGGAGGCAACGTACAGAGCTAGGAAAAGTAGGTTTTTAGGCGATTTTATCAACTTTTATTTTAGATCTAACTTGTGTGGACAATGGGGACCAAAAAACATTGTTGCTACGGGAAATGCAACAGCGATAGCAACAGTGGCTCTGAAAAAATTCACTTCACCATCAACAGCTAACGGGGAAACACAGATAAGGTGCAGTCCTGATAACACAAAACCACGACAATAATAACCCTTTTTTTGTTTACGCTTAGCCAGCTACAGAACTGCAAAAGCAACGTGTTCAATGCTCGAATCACGGCAGGATAATGAGGAAGACTTCGAATTCCTTCTTAAATTTATGACCCCTGTGACAGGTTTGTAACGGAAAGCTAGCTTGGTAACTGTTCGTTAACCTACTTGATAATACACTAGTTGTATGATTCTTTGCTAGAATTTGAAGTTATTCCACCTATGTTGTTAGGATTTTGTTTCGCAGCGGCTGCGATTCATTTGTCCAGTGTTGTTCATTTGGGTTTCTAAGTAGGCATTTTTAGATCGCAAATGTGATGCGATACCGCTTATTTCAACCCTCGCAGTGTATGGAAAATATGTTGATGTTCAAGAATAATGCTTGGTAAGGGAACAAAGCTTGTAAAGACTAATAAAGGAGTTTTGTGCACCTATCGCTGCTGGTGGGTCTACACACGTATCAGAAGGCAGCAGGCTAACCAGGTTACCTGGGCGTAAGTCACAGCCCGGGACGGGGCAGAAAGGGAGGAGTGTGACTAAATTTGCCGCTCGTCACTTGCCTATTAATTTAGTGTAATCAGTTAATATTCATCGATATATGCCTCGGGAGGAGTTATTCTATTTTTAAAAACGAATAACAGGCAGTTTAGTGTGTCTCGTTTTCAGTGTTTTTCTATGGCAGATGCTTGATGCTTGCCTGACATCCGCATCATGTGACGATTTTTTACATTTTTTGTGACGTCGTCCGGGCGGGTCCCCATTGCGTTTCTCTGGAGTTACCGGCCTCAATCGGTATCACCGTCTGAGTTCAATCTCAGGCCATGGATGCTTATCCATTCGCCGAGCATTCAAAATTAACAGCAGCGGCAGTTCACAGAAAGGATTGTTTCCAAATACAGCGGTGAAAATAAAGTGACAGATGAGATAACAATAAATCCTTGATGCTAAAGCTGTGAAAACTGAGACGTGCATAAATTATAGAGAAACACAAACAACTCAATTAAAAAAAGCTTTGGTATTTATTAGTAAATGCCTTTGTGAGTGAATGGGAGG
This sequence comes from Gymnothorax javanicus, assembly GCA_029692085.1. Classification (NCBI taxonomy): domain Eukaryota; kingdom Metazoa; phylum Chordata; class Actinopteri; order Anguilliformes; family Muraenidae; genus Gymnothorax; species Gymnothorax javanicus. The sequence goes on along the minus strand of CM056200.1, from coordinate 49,703,325 downwards.
AGAGAGACCAGGGAATGGTGAAATCCTGAGCAAATGTGTGGTGAGTGGCAGAGCAAATGCACCGGAGGCCATTTCATTGCATGTGCTTAATTAATCCTGATCTATGGAATGAGGCTCATGAGTGTGGATGTAGGGCAGGACATTGTGTTGGGCTCAGGTGGCATTGTGTTTGTGCGCTGTCCATGTATATGTGTGTGTGTTAGTGTGTGTGTGTGTCTTTTGTTTGTGCTGCGTGTGCATTCGAGTGTGTGTGTTTATGTGTGTACTGTGTGTGCCTGTGTGCACACATGCATGAGCGCACATGTGTGTGTGTGTGTGTCTGTGTGAGACAGCCTGCATTAAATGAAAAGTGAGAATTCCAGACAGTGTCTGTTCATTCACTAATTCACTGTGCACCTGTACAAGTAGCTGACATAACATCAGTCAACATGAAACATTACACTGAAATATATCATCTTAAAAGTCATGTAACAAATTTTTCTTCTTCCAAATGATAGTTTGGCTCTTAGGCTTTTTGGATTTAATGCGTGATGCTGAAAGTGATGGTTATCATTGTGATGACAGAAAAAGAAAACCTTACATAACCTGATCCAGAGTACAAATTCAAACAGAGATTACATGGCAGTCCTTCCCCGGGATTTCATTTTTGGGGCTAATTATCTCAATTCTTTGACATTGTTGAAGATTCTCTGAGTTCAAGGAGACAAAAGCTCAAAAAATGAATCGAGCAGAAATCAAAAACAAAAACTAAATATGTAAAAGCGCAGTAGGCAACAAATCATGCGAGCGCAGCCCAGCTACAACGGCTTGCCAGTGGGTGTTAGTGTAGTCAGTGTGCTGCAAAGCTTTTAGGGCTGCCCACTCACCCACCAACGCAGACAGGTGCCGAAAAACAAGAAATAAATTGCCACCCCCCCTTTATATTATTATAGATCACCCAGGTACGCCTCAGCCAGAAATAAGCACGCCCCATCCATCAGTGTAATTCAAACCCAGAGTGTCGAGTCGTTTTGAGCTAGCTGAGTCACACTGAATTCTAGAACCTTCTGCCCACAGCCATCAGAGAGTCCCAGCATTTCAAACGGCAGCTAAGTGGTGATGCTGACTTTATTTTGCTTTTTAATTTTTGTCCCCGCCCACCCTCTAGCCCACACAGCGGCTGCCCTGTTTAATTGGGCCGAGGTCGCTGGCGTCCTGCAGGTAATTGCTTGCTCTATTATCGCTCTCGGTCCATTATCGCCTTCTTCTTTTGGCCTTTCTCCATCCCTCCCCCCCTCTCTTGCTTGCTCTGCTTGCGTTAATATTCGCAACTCTTCCCTTTCCTCAGTGACAGTGATGATCGCGGTAATGTATAGAGCTTTGAGCGGCGGGTAAGTCTTGAGTGCACGAGGTCACCTTCGGCAACATCGGTCATTGATTATCCTGGGCTGGGTTGCTGCACGCAGGGATGGCCAGTTAGAATGCTCCTTTCACTTGGCCATGAGTGAATGCATTCTAGTGTTTATAACTATTAGGGAGTGGAGAAAGTGTAAGCATAGTTGAATCAGAATCTGTTGAGCACTGAACTTGACAAATTTCGGAGGAGAATGGGTTTGGACTGGTAACTGTAGAGTTTGTGGTTTGAGGCTGCATGGGGCTTGGGATTCTGACTTGATCTGGAGACATGAATTTTGGCCCTTGAGAACTCTGCTGTTGGGCCCTCGAGCAAGGCCCTTAATCTGAGAGCGCTCCAGAAGCTTTACCCCTGCCTCTTTTCGTAGCTCTATGCTTGCAAATATTCTATCCGGCATTACTCAGAGAGCATCCTAGAAAAAGAAAGAAAGTGTTCTCTATGGCATTTTCCTGATTATTTAACAGTTAAATAATAAAAAAAATATTGTTGGTACTTCTACACCATCAGATGGACAAACAGGGTGAACCAAAACATGCATGTTTTTGGACTGACATCTGACTGATGGTAAACCGACTGTATGTACTTTTTTTAAGAGCAGAGGAGTCGAGGGGAAGAGAAATTACAGGCACAGAAAAAGAGAGAGAGAGAGAGAGAGAGAGAGAGAGAGAGAGAGATTGGAATTAAGGTATAAGCAGTAATTTGGCTGATGTTCCCATTGAGGGAAAATGAGAGGAATAAAATGACATATAAGCATTTATTTCCTGACATGACAGCCCGAGCTTTTCTATATTCAAAGTGGGTTCCATGGACTTAATGGAATGCTCCACTGAAAAGAATTCAACCAGAAACAATAATTGCTCTGGGACAAAAACAAATAAATGAGCAAGATTAAAATGAAAATATGTCTATGTTTTTGATGTTAACTTAACAGCGAGTTTATCACTCCCAGTATCTCTTCAGATAATTATCTCTAAAGTTATTACATCAGTCTCCAGTTCTTTTGGGGAAAATCTATCTTTTGCTTCATGTCTCTTAGATTCTCCATATTTCAAATACAAAGGTGCCCCTTTTTGTCAGAATTACAATCTACTGTGTTGTCATACCAGACTGATCAAGCGTTGAACTGAGCTGTTCACGCAATATATCTCTGGTTAATTTGGCAAACCTGACACTTTCACTTCCATCAGTCTCTTCATAAAAAGTGCGCTGACAAAAAAACCAATCCTGTTTATCGGAAAAACAAATTGGATTCATATTCACTGTCGGCATATTTACACAAGCAATTAAGAAGTGAACAAGGTTGTTTTGACACGAACGTGTGCCAAGCAAACAACGTCAAACTGAAAAACTGACAACTCTAAACATTTTCTGTCGGAGCTTGCAATTAACAAATGAAACATGCCCCTCCCACCTCCAGAAGGGACAGAGAATCACACACACACACACACACACACACACACACACACACACACACACTCACACATGCACGCTATTCTGCCAGAATTTGTTTGTATCAAATAGACCTGTCAACTCCAGCCCTCTGCTCATCCTCTAATTTGTTCCATCTTTCTTCAAATCTCTCCTGAGGACAGATGTAATTTCCCGTATTCGGTCGAAAATGAGCCTGCCAGGCACAACCCCAGTTCATATTTTTTTCATAAATATTTTCACTTTCTAAAATGTTCCCTCTGTCAGAGAGAGAGAGAGAGAGAGAGAGAGAGAGAGAAGACATTGCCAACTTTTTCTCGACAGCCAACTGCAAGACGATGCAAGGTTATCCTCAGCCGTTGTCTGAATATTCACTCAACATCTCTTATATGCAAACACACAATGTCACAACCACGATTCTGAATAGTAATCGATATGCAGCATTTTGTTTATCGAGCAGTCATGACTGTCACTCTTTTTTTTTGAGAGAAATTTACACTGAAGGTGGACTGAAGAAGGGTCAAAGGGCAGGTGTGTTATTTCATCAGTGGAGATGGTGTGGAATGGACAGCTCTGTCTGCGTCTGCTGTAGTGGAGGGCGATGACTCAATCAGAGGTGCATTTACTGTCCTTTTAGTCAGATACCGACTCCACTCGCTATCCACCGGTATTTAACTCAATTAAGATTATAAAATTACACACAAAATGTATGCGTGGTATTGGATCACATACAGGGCTTGAACTTCAACTAATTTCACTTTCAGTTATGTCCCCATCCATCCATTGCGTCATGTGTTTATGCCTGGTCACGGTCACTGGGAGACTGGATCCTATCCCAGCATGCAACGGGCGAGAGGCAAGAACACATAGCAGACATTTTGCCAAGTTTATCACATCTATCATCTATCACCTTGTTTGTTTGCAGAAGGTTCTTATTAGTATGTTTTAGTCACCAAAAAATATTATTGTGGCTTCAAGTTACATTTTGGAATTGTGTTCCTTACAGGAAAGAACCATTGTGCAGTAAGGTTTTTTTTTTTTTTGAATAAATTTGGCATCTCCAATCCCACCTGAATCTGGAATGCCCAATTGGGGAATTATGTACAAGACTTGCTCATATGCGACCCCTTGCTGCCAACTCTGGAGAGTGAAGATAGTTTGCGGCTTTCCTCCTAAGCACGCGCCTGTCAGCCTGCTGCTTCTTATACACTCATTGGTTGAATCCTCGCAAGTTCAGAACGAGGGCGGAGGATACCCGAACATGAACAAGCTTAGAATGTTCCTGGTGAGCACCCGGCTGGCCAACAGGAGGCCCTTAAGCAACGAATGAAGCGACCATTTTTATATACCCTTCCCAGCAGACCCTTCTCAGTTTGCATCCCTGCAGCGCAATGGCCAATTGTGCGCTACTCTGAAAAAGCTGCCGACCACTGCCAGTTGGTACGACCGGGGCTCGAACCCGTGCTGTGATAGTATTGTGCAGTAAGGTTACACATGTAAGGTAATGTAATGCCTTACAAAAACTTGTTGCTGACACTTTGTGTTCTGGCAGAAGCTTCCTGCAAACCAATCGATCAGCTGTTATGGAGTGCAGCATACAGTAAGTCTGTGTAAGATAGTGTCAAATTGAAGGTTTTGCATAAACTTGCAGATGGAACAGGGCGTGCAAAAAAGTTTTTCTGTCATGTTGGAAAAAAGTCAACCATGCAGCACAACGTGCCTTTGCGTTAAGAATACACAGCCTGCAGTAATTTGCTGCCAATGCATCAGAATATCTATGAAACACACATCAATATTACAATAAAAACTGACTCAAGCTAAGTAATTCAATGCTACAGACAAGCTTTTTTTTTTAGCATTTTGGAAAAAAAGTCCCCCACAGCGGAATTTATTTATTTATTTATTTGTTTTTTCATTTCGGCATGATTGTACAGTCATTCCATGACAATTTCAACACAACATGTATCATGACCGAAAAAGGGTCGGGAGAAGCGAAATCGCTTGTCAAAGTCCCGCCCCCAACTCCCAGAAAAACAGTTTGATTATGGGTAAGATATCATAAAGATTTATAAATCACAACAGAGCTGAGTGTCTATTTACACTACGATTTAAACGTCACAACATAAAATCATAGAGATTTATGACAGTCATGAAGAGTTTTAATCACAATATAGCTGAGTGTCTATAAACAACCCCTATTGTTTATGCCCGTTATGGTTCTGTTTAATTTATCCAATGCAATTTTGATGGATAAGTTCATAGTTATTCAAACATGCACATTTCAGAAGATACTTAAAGTCTTTCAAATTGTCTGCCCTTCTGATATCGTGTTCAAGCATGTTCCATGCACTGACTCCAGCCACCGATAAGGAGTGCTCACTCCGAGTCGATCTGACCCTTCTAGTTTGCAACAACATTCTGCCTCTTAGGTCATGAAGGCATTCACGCTGGAGAAATAGGCATTGTATATTTCTAGGCAATTCTTTGTGGTATCCTAAATATACAATTTGCAAGGAGTTGAATTTTATTATATCCTGCAATTTAAGAAACTTTGCCTTAATAAACAAATCGTTTGTATGAGTTCCATAGGGAACGTTATGAATAATTATGAATAATTCTAAGGGCCTTTTTTTGGAGTTTAAACAATGATTCTATTGTATTATTATAAGTGTGTCCCCATACTTCAGCGCAGTAGTGTAAGTGGGGTGCTATGAGTGCTGAATAGATTATTTTAAGGGACTTGTATTTTAATAATTTTTGCATTTTCCAAAGAATAGACACGCTTCTAGCTAACTTTCTTTGAACCAAGTTTACATGTGGTTTCCAGCTTAAGAGATTATCTAGCATAACTCCCATGACTTTATATTCGTTTACCCTTTCAATGCTGGTACCATTTACCTTTAAGTCTATGTCGTCCTTTAGGCCTTTTTTCCCAAATATCATAAATTTGGTCTTTCTAAGATTTAATGATAATTTGTTTACATTAAACCACGTGTGAAGTTTAGACATTTCTTTATTAACCACTTTTGCCAATTGCTTGAGATCGACACCTGAACAAAAAATAGTCGTGGTCGTCTGCGAATAAAATTAGTTTTAGGATATCGGACACCTTAACAATGTCATTTATGTAAATTATGAACAACTTGGGACCTATGACCGAGCCCTGAGGAATTCCACAGGTAATGTCCAAGCAATTCGATTTGCTATTGCCCATCTGCACAAATTGCGTCCCTACTTGTTAAGTAATTTTTGATCCATTTTAATGCGGTCCCTCTTAATCCATATTTGTAAAGTTTTTTCAATCAATATATCGTGATTTATAGTGTCGAATGCTTTCTTCAGATCAATAAATATGCCTATAGAATATAAGTTTGAATCTAGTGAATCTTTAATCATTTCAATAAATTCTGTTAGGGCTAGTGCTGTCGAATGCTTTTTCCTGAACCCATACTGGCTGTCACACAGTAGTTTGTGTTTATCAATGTACTTGTCCAATCTGTCATTGAAGAGCTTTTCTAGGACCTTCGAGCATTGAGGTAAAATCGAGACAGGACGATAGTTTGAGAAATCATATTTATCCCGCTTTTTGTAGAGAGGGATAACTTTCGCTATCTTCATTTTATCTGGAAACACTCCGCGGGAGAAGGATAGATTGCATATATGCGTAAGTGGAGTTACAATTGCGTTAGTTAGAGTTTTCAGTAATTTCATATCTAATTGGTTTACATCAACAGATGTCTTAGTTGTACAATTTTTCAGAATTGATCTAATTTCAGATTCGGTAACAGGAGTTAGTGTCATTGTGTCTTGGATTTCCTCATCCTTGTCAAGGTAGTCCCATCTTAGGTGTGAGGATTTAATACCCTTTGCTAGTTCTGGCCCAACATTCACAAAATAACTGTTAAAATTCTCCACAACCAATTCCTTGTCCTCTACCTTTTTGCCATTTATATTAAAGAATGCAGGGTACTCCTCCTCGGTGTCCTCCCAGAGACGTTCTTTATTATATTCCAGAGATTTCTGGTGTAATGTTTATTTTCTAATAAAAGCTTTTCATAATACTTTTTTTATGTTTCCTTAGTAAATTTGTCATTTTGTTTCTGTAATTTTTGTACCTAATTTCTGCTTTCTCAGTTCTTTCTCTCAGAAACTGTTTATACAATATATTTTTTTCTTACAGGCATTTGCCAGTACTTTTGAAACCCAAGGTTTCCTCTCTTTGTTTTGCTTCAGTTTGTTCGTTATTTTGACTAGACAGTGTTTATCATACAGGAGTTTACTGTCCATAGAAAAGCCTCATAGGCTCTATTTGGATCTTTCTCTGTTAATACATGATCCCAATTCTGGTTCAACATATCTGATTCCAGTTTCTTTAGCCTTTTTTTCGCTTTTTAATTCTGATTTCTGTGTGTTCCAGGGTTTTCAATCTAGCCTGGTCCCTTATATCTAATTTGCAGTTACAAATAGCAAAAACTGGTAGATGATCAGTAATATCATTTATCATAATGCCACTAAATATTTCAGAATCTAATACATTAGTATACACATTATCTATCAAGGTGGCACTGTGTCTAGTAATCCTGCTTGGTTTTGTGATTAATGGTTGCATACCCATGGCATACATGGTGTCAATATACTCCTCTATTATAGAGCTATTATTTGGATTTATCAAGTCAATATTAAAGTCCCCACACATAAAAACATTTTTCTGGTTCATATTGACAAGTAATTCATCCATACATTTACTAAAAACATCAATTTGCGAATCCGGTGCTCTGTACACACAACAAATAACCGTATTTTTACCTTTCAACCTAGGAATCTCAATTGCAAGGCATTCCATTACATTTTCCACAACAATTGATTTGCATTCTAGTACCTGGAAGTTTATGGCCTCATCAATAAATAGTCCAACACCCCCACCAGCTTTATTCAGTCTGCTCTTACACACGAAGTTGTAACCCTCCATGTAGAAGTCCTTGCCCTTTTCTTCTTTAATCCAAGTTTCCGATAGTGCGATGATGTTGAACAGATTAGCAAAAGACAGAAGGTATTCCTTTATTTGGTCAAAGTTTGCATATAGACTCCTACTATTGAAGTGGATAATGGACAAACTCCCTTCCATTTTAATGTTCTTGTTAAATTCGTCTAAAGTAAAGTATCCGCATGCGTTTGTTTCGTTGTAGAAAAAAATGGTTGTCGGATCTATTTCTTCATTAGGGTCTATTCCTGAGTTTTGGTGACTTGTTGTTGAAAAGCCAGTTTCCTGATCTACAGCTTGGTTTATCAGATAACTGCTCATAGAGATTTGTCAGGGATTTTAACCTGCCTCAGTGGTCAAAACTCTCCAAATCCCGCATCATCTTGATCAGCACCGGTCTGGTAGTTTCCGGTGACCCATTTGGTTTGATGAAAATTCTGCAGTTAGCCGTCCAAGTGCTGTGTATCTTCCCCGCTTTCTTTAGTTGGCGAGCTTTCCATGCGATGGTTGCATTGTGCCTGGTGAGGTTTTCATTTATGAAAACATTGGATCCTTGGAGATTTTTCCCTTGCTTCAACAGAGATTTTTGTGCTTGTTGCTTGTAAGTCGTAGTAACACGGCCCTTGCTGCATTCGGTCTCCGCTTCCACTCCTTTTCGGTAGCAGATAACATGAATCCACATTGCTGGGGTCCAGAGAAATACTTTTTGGTCGAAGGAATTCCACCACCTGCATTTCCACAGATTTATTGTCCTCCTCGCCTCCATCGTCGTCCTTCGCTGCTGCCCTGGCATAACTCCTGGGTTTGATTTTAGCCCTGTCAGGATTACATCATTACGTTTCTCTTGTTGCTCCAGCTCCTCCAGTTTGCTTGATAAAGATTGAATCTGTGCGTCTTTCATGGCAATCTCCTTTTTGAGATCACCGTTTTCCTTCAAAAGCTGGTCCAGCTTCTCCCTCATTTCATTTCTCAATTCTTCGAGGGTCTCCACAATTGTTGTAAGATCCGGCGGGCTTGGTTTGTCGCTTTGTCGCTTTTTCCCGTTCTAACCATTTTCTTAGTTCAGAAAAAAAAGAAAAAAGAAAAAAAGGAATGTGTTGGTTCCCGTCTGTCCATGTGACCACAGATCCACAGCCGCATAAGTTTATGTCACTTGCCAAGCACTATGGATTACACTACCAAAAGTAGGTTTACATAAATTTATGCAAGCCAAACTCCTCCTGTGGAACTTTACTGCATAGTGGATTTGCCCTTTTAAGGAAAAAAAACCTATTATACCTTTATGTGTGACAGTGTATTTCATCAAAGTTCATCTTACTAATTGTTAAATCCAGGCACACCTTAGCTTGCACTGTGCACAGCGCTCGCCTGTATCGATGACGGCGACCATTTTGCGCCATAGCACTCACGGTGCATAGGTGAAGGCTATGAAAAGATTCATTAATGTCATGGTTTTGGGCGGATGCTGCCTGCTGTGCATTTTCTTGGCCACCTGAGGGCTATCCTGCTGTGTGATCAGGTGGTTGATTGCTTATTGTTTGCAGCTGTGGATAGACTATTTAAGAAGCTCTTCCAGCACTGCCTGGTGCTTTTGTGTCTCTCTTGTGGGGACTACGAAGCCCTTAGTGTTTAGTCAGAGGAAACTCCTTGAAAGAGTTTAGGATTTGGTGTTTGTCCGTCCTATTTATTGTTCTGTTCATCAGAGCTTATGTTTGGTCCCGCAAAAGGTCTTGTTTGTTGGAGCATTGTCTTTGCTCGCAGACCTCTCTGTTGGTTCGCTCCTGTTCCAGCAGGAGGGAGTGCTAACTCTGCCTGTCTCTTGCTAGAAAGCTCTGATTTTCTGGGAGGAAACAACCTTTTCTGGGTTGTTTTTTGTTGGCGGAATCGCCGGGGAGTTACGCTCCTTTTTTGTGTTACCATTTCCCCTAAGTAAGTAAGTAAAACTTTATTTATAAAGCGCTCCTCACAGCACGATTGCACGGAGCGCTGTACAAAGGTTAAAATAAAATAAGCAAAAAGGAGAAAAAAAAGTACGTAAATAAATAAATAAAAAGACAATAAGAACATGGTAGAGCGAACAGCAGTCAACCAGATACAGTGTACAACAATACGCGGAACGTAACAGACTAAAATGGGGTAGTATACCTATCACAAGAGATTACATCTGCCCAAAGGCCTGCCTAAAAAGGTCTGTTTTTAGCTTACCGTCCCTATGGGCCGGTAAGCTATTGTCGTGGTGTGGCGTCCGGCGTCCGGCGTCCGTCGTCCATCGTCCGTCGTCCGGAACATTTTTTATCTTTTTTTTGGCCTGATGAATTTTCTTGTAAATTTGCAATAACATACTACTAGACCATATCTCCAGACGTTTTTCTCGAATTTTTGATTGAATCATTTTTGTCCGTTTTATGGGCCCTTGAAATTTTGGCTCCAATGTTAAAGATAGGACTGAGAAATTTTAAAAAATCATTTCTCAAAAACTGCGTGATAATTTTTTTTCTAAATCAGGCAATCAACTTAACTTGGTACCGTGAATGTAGAGTGCGAGCGCCTTTTTGACTGAATCAATGGAAGTGGGTCTATTGGGGGTGCTGTACTTTATGAATAAGCAAGATGGCCTGTGGAGGCCAAATGGTTGCAGATAGAGATTAAGTTTGTATTATCAATATATAGGAAGTCATATATGACCTATACATTGGCTATGTTAAAGTTGACCTCAGATGACTTTGAAAGGTCAAACTTGAGGTCAAGGAAAATATTATCAATGTTAAAAGATAGGACTTGAAATTTAAAAAAATTATTTCTCAAAAACTGCGCGATGAATTTTTTTCTAAATCAGGCAATTAACTTCCCTTGGTACCTTCAATGTACAGTGCAAGCGCCATTTTGATTGAATAGACGGAAGTGGGTCTAGTGGGGGCGCTGTACTTTATGAATAAGCAAGATGGCCTGTGGAGGCCAAATAGTTGCAGATAGAGGTTAAGTTTGTATTATCGACATATAGGAAGTCATATATGACCTATACATTGGCTATGTTGAAGTTGACCTCAGATGACTTTGAAAGGTCAAACTTGAGGTCAAGGAAAATATTATCAATGTTAAAAGATAGGACTTAAAATTTCAAAAACTTGAAAAAATTGAGCCTAAGCTTGTATCAGACTTAAAGGAAGTTACACATGAACTTTCATTTGGTGACATTCAACTTGACTTGGTGACCTTTGAAGGTCAAACTTGACATAATACAATTACAATGACTTGTATTTCCAAAACGGTCACAGATGGATCCTAGGTTTGTATTAGAGATGAATAGGAAGTCATGTATGAGCTTTCATTTGGTGACCTTCATATTGACCTTCGAAGGTCTAATGTGCCCTAGGGAAGATTCAGTGACTTGTATCACTAAAATGGTCACAGATAGAGCCTATGTTTGTGTTACTGACATCTAGGAAGTCACATATAAACTTTCATTTGGTGACATTCAACTTGACTGTCAGTGACCTTAGAGGTTCAAACTCGACAGTGAAATTAGAATGACTTCTATCACCAAAATGGTCACAGATTGAGCCAAGGTTTGTGTAGAGACATTTAGAAAGTCGTATATGAAGTCCATTTACTGACCTATACTTTACCTTCTGTGACCTTTAAAGTTCACAGTTGACATATTGAATTTTTAATAACTTGTATCACCAAAACTGCTTCAGACCTTAGGATTGTGTTTGTGTTACAGGAGGCCCTATAAATGTATGTGAACTTTTATTTTGTTACCTTGACATTGATTTTTATTGATTAGAATGTCAAACTTCACATGAAATTTTCATAACTTGTATCATCGCTGTAAGACTGCTTGCCGGTAAGCTACAGGACCCTTGGTCCTATTTTTAATAGTTTTTTGAAGCGCAGTTCTGAGGGCGCGGATCTCAGGTCCAAAGGAAGGGTGTTCCAAAGTTTTGGAGCTACAGCTGCAAAAGCTCTCTCACCTTTTGTTTTTAACCGGGTCCGAGGTACAGCCAACAGTTGCTGATTTGAGGACTTCAGACACCAGTTTGAGCTGTGGAGTTGAATGAGATCACAGATGTATGATGGGGAGTGACCATGGAGGGCTCTGAAGGTGAGAACCAGGACCTTGAATTGGATTCTGTACTGAATTGGGAGCCAGTGCAAGGTGAAGAGGATGGGAGTGATATGACAAGATTTTTTGGACCTGGTGAGCAGTCTGGCAGCGGCATTGTGAACACGCTGGAGCTGATCAATAGAGGATTTACTGAGACAGGTGAACAGGGCATTACAATATTCGTGATGAGGTGAAGGCGTGTATGACCATTTCCAGTTCTGTGTGGGAGATGATGGACCGTAATTTAGCAAGGTTCCTTAGGTGGTAAAAACAGGAACGGGTTAGAGATTTTATGTGATTATCCAGGAGCATGGCTTGGTCGAAAAGAACCCCCAGGTTCCTGATGACGGGACGAACATTTCCCTTTAGGGACCCTAGGTGGTTTGCCACTCTGGAGGCAGTGGTGTTGTTAGCAATGACCAGTACCTCTGTTTTACTAGCGTTTTACTAGCGTTCCCCTATTAGTGGTCACTCGCGTTTCGTGGGTGGCTTTTAGAAATCCTATCTTGTGTTGCGTCCGGACCTCCGTTCCATTCCCCCCTTCACAGTTAACGCAATTAAACTGACAAGGTGGGCCTTGTCAGAAGGAAATGCTTCAATTATTCTTGTAAGTACTGAGTGTCTGCAGAAAGGAACACGCTGAGGGTCAAACGTTGAGGTGAATCAGTGTTTTGAGAACAGTTGCTCTGAAAAGTAGGGTTGATAGTGACCCCTGTGATGTAGAGTGGGGGAAACTTTTCCTGAAAGGAAAGGAACACAGCAGCGAGTTGAAGGGAACTGTCAAAACGTGCCGTGTGATTTCATCTTCGGAAAAGTTAAAAAGCTGAAGGTGCATCCATCCCCTCCGTCAGATATGAACTTTAAAGCTGCTGCCTGCATTTGTCAAGCAGTCTCAGTCAGTATATGAAAGAATCCGTTAGAGCGCTTGGTGTTCACGCCAACTAGATATTTCAAGAGTCAATATCTTCTCCCACTGTTGTTGCTTTTGACTGAAATGCGAGAAAAATGTCAGCATTATACAGTTATTTTTCAATATGCCAAGAAGTCCTCCCTGGCATAAATGAAACTTTGCAACTCATGGAAGATGGGTAGTCTGAGATCAGAAGTTTATTTCAAGAAAATACTTTGTGTTATGGGCAATCAGCTTAATGTCATTTATTCAGTGGCTAATCCAGTTGAAGAATACTGCATATCAATGACATTGGTTTAAATGTATTTCGTACTCATTGAATTTCTCTGAACACATCCAATTGCAAGTTATTTAATCTAAATGTTATAGTTTACATCATTTTTTAAAAGAACTATTTGAAGTGTCAATGTAGGGGCAACCTACATTATAATATATATATATTATATATATATATATATATATATATATATATAACCTTATGACTGCATGTTTGCTGCAGTAGTACAATCATTACACGATTTCATTCATTTTCTTTGTTTGAGCATTTTTCGTTCTGAGAATTGTCTGCTCTCATGTATCTCATTCTGCCATCTGACATCTGGTTAAAATAATTGCCTAAATAAATTCTTGTTTCATTCACCTGTAAAAAAAAAAAAAAAAAAAAAAAAAAGAAACCACGTCAGACATATCTTAAGAGCTTTAATCCAAGACTCCAATACAGGCCTGGTATACTTCTGTAACTTTTTTCAGTTTGTCATCATTGCTAGCCATGAATTCCTCTGTCACTTTGAAGTTCTTGAAATTCCATGAAGTCTTTTGGAATATAAATGTTGGGTTTCCTTGCCTGTCTCTTATCCTCCTTCTCTTCCCTCCTTCCTTTTTTGATTCCTAGAGGTCAAGTTTACATCTGTTTGATGGATGGCGGGACAGTTTCTGGAAACCTCCCTCACTTGAGAGAGATGACGCACAGTACCCCTACCCTAGTCCCATCTCCTCGCTGCCCTCACATCTCTGTGATGGATGAGGGAAGAGGCTGATCTGCCCTCCTTCTCTCTTTGACTTCTGCACTCCTATTTTTCTCTCTTTCTCTCTCAGTCATCTTTTCTTCAAGCATAGTGGTGTTCTATGAGGTGTCCAGGATGTGTGAGGCATCAGGGCAATCCTGTGGGACTCAGAGGGTTGGTGGTTTAAGTCCCTTTGTTGCCATAATTCACGCAATTGTTGGGCCCTTGAGCATAACAGTAACCCTCCACACTTCTATGGGCTGTAGATCCCTGTGTGAACTCTGTCCTGGCAAGACATGGTAATCAACAGTTAGCCACTTAAAATAATAAATTAAATAACTCTGATGTAGTGATGTATGTTCTGAAAAGCATTTGAATCTGCAAAATTTCATATATTGAGTCCTGTCATGAAAAAAAAATTTAAGAAGTAATGCAACTCATAAGAAAAAGTGATAATGTCCGAAGTGATAATGTCTTTTTCAGATGTCAGTCTTTATTCTAATTTCAATGCTGTTTTTAATTTTATCAATGAATGCAATGTTCAAAAATTGAGTACACTTTTAACAAATAACAAAGAATTACAAATAATTCATACGCAGGTTTGCATGACTTCATTTCTTTTGATTTTTTTTCAATCTATGGATGTTTTTTATTTTAGATAGGCTTTTTTTGCTGTTTTTTCCACCTCATTTTAGTTTTTTTTTTTAAAACTAGTGTTTTCTTTAATCTATTCTAAAAGGTCACATAAAAATACATAGTTTAAACACTTTAAAAACTCTCTCTTCCTCGTCCTTGATAGATATTAATGGACACATACCATGCTGGCTGGCTCATACTGTGCGTAGTGGCACTGGTTTTTAGTATAAGAGCACTGAGGGCGAACTGTCCCGAGATTCTAAAAGCTAAACCGATGTTTTTGAGATCGATTGTGGGAGAGCGAGTGTCGTTTAAAGCGAGCATTTAAAAAAGGTATGTGGCGCAACGCAGTGGAGTGGATGAGATCACGTGATATTACTGTGTCATTATCTCTGATGCGCATTTTTCCTGATTTCTTCAGTGGGCTTTGAAAGGCCTCAGTACTGTTGTGATGACAGCACTGTTCAGGATCTCGTCGGCGTCGCAAGCATCTCCTTCTATAAATTGGGTTACGAGGCGGGGAAAATCCAAGAAAAGGCAAACTGGGGGGGTAAACCGGGAGAGAGAGAGAGAGACCGGGAAAAAGGAAATTATAAGAAAACCTGGGGCAAATCGAGGAAATATCGGTATCTTATTCTGAGAGACTCTAATGTATGCAACTATAAAAGAGAATTACTGATTTGAGAGGGACTATTCGCGGTCTTCACGTGTGTATTCTAATGAGCGGGCTGGCTCGTGTTGCCCAAGGAGAGCCAATAGCGCTTCTTCCACTAAATCTAGTTCATGCTGAGCATTAAATCGGAGGATTATTCAAGAGCCACAACATCCACAACTCTCCGCACTCTGTTTTCCATGCATCTCTCTCTCTCTCTCTCTCTCTATCTCCCTCTCTCTGTTTTTAATCCCCCTCTGCACTATTTGCTCCGTTTTTCTCCAAATCCATTTCATCTTGGCCTTCCCACCTACCTGCACTCAACCCTTCAATACCAATTCCAAACCTTCATTGGAAAACACTTTCCCCTCTTCCCTTTCTATTTCTTCTGACTTCTTCTCTCAAATATTCCTTTTTTCATCACTGCCCCCTCCCATTCCCCCTTGCCCAATTTCCCTTTCTCGCTCCTCCTGTCCCTCTGCACCGCATTGGTGCATGAAAGGTGCGGAGACCATCCTCGTCTCTGACTATTACAGGAGTACAGACACGAGGCTAAGCAAAGCCGCTACAGCCTGTGTCTGTGACGACACCACTCCAGTGGTCAGTAGCTGTACAGAGAGGGATGAGCAACTGAGAAATGAAGAGACAGAGGGAGGGGAGAGGATTAATAATGATAATAATAATAATCATAATAATCATCATCATCATCATCATACTGCCACAACTAGTTACTTGTAATAACCAGAAGGGCACTTGGTGGAGCGCATACCTCCGCCACACCGTATGTCAGTATTATTGGTTCTGGATCCACAAGAATATTATCCAGATCACCAACAACTATAATCAATTCTATATTCGTGTAGACTCTATTTAAAGCTGAAATGTTATGAAAATCTGTTTGTTACATTAGGGACAATCATTCTATTCAGGTATATTTTAACTTCTTCCAGATCTAGAATCCAGAATATATTCCGGATCACTTCCAAAATTGAATCAACTCATCCTTGGACTACCACCTACTATCCTACCATATTTTGTGCAAATTTGGTTGATACTTTTTTTTGTTATCCTGTTAATAGACAGACAAACAGACAAACAAACAAACACGGGTGAAAACATAAACTCCTTAGCAGAGGTAATGACCGCCATCATCATCATTATCATTGTTCTCAGTATCTTCACTATCTTCATCATTGCCATCATCATCAAATAATCTGATCAATATTAAAATGGACACATGATAATAATCATCATCATCGACATCAAGTGATCTGTTCATTATTATTATTGATTCATAATAGTAATCCTCATAATGAGGAGGAGTATTAAACTAAACTTGCAGACATATTAAGTGAAACAATTAAGAAGAGAAGCACCTCAGGAGAAATAAAATTAAGAAAATGAGAGAAAAAGAAAATGAGAGAGAGGGCAGATGAGAGGAGAGAGCTGCAGTCATGAGTTGCAGGTGTTTAGCGAGGGCGACAATGAGACACCTGGGGAGGAGGTTGAAAATGAAAAACAGAGTAAGCAGAGAATGACTCTGAAACAATAAAAACTGTGTGTAGAATCGGCTGGGAGAGGATTGGAGTGAGTATTGTTTGTAAGGAAGGATAGAGATGTAGAGAAAACAAAAAAATGTGGGATTAATATTAAGAGGAGGAAGAGAGAGAGCGAGAGAGTCAACTGATGAGTGAAGAGAGCTTGTTTATTCACAAGAGAGAGGGAGGGGACAAAAGAAAGAGAATAGTGGGAGAGAAAGAGAGAGAGGGAGGGCAAAAACCATGTGGTGAGAGAGGGAAAGAGAGAGAGTGGCGAGAGAGGGAGAGCTGAGAGGGGGGACTGAAAGAGCGAGAGAGAGCGAGAGAGGGATGGAGAGAGAGGGAGAGCGCAACAGTAATCAGGCATGTGCGCGGCATTAGCGGTCGGTGCTGCTGGTGTACAGTAGAACAGCATCAGAGGGAGAGGAGGTGAGATCGTACAGGTCGAAGGGGCAGCGATTCTGAACTTGAAGGATTAAAGGGAAAAACGAACTAAAATAATAACTCCAAACATCCTGAGAGTATTTCACCTGAATGGGAACCAAGACTACAGATACTCTTGCCATTCTCACTGATGTGTTATACATGTACGCACCGCTGCATACATGAATATGTATCACTGCGCCTGATTTTGAGAAATCTGATTGGTGTGGAAACCAAGAAATACAAACATCAGTTGAGCTGTTTGTGAATGAAGACGCTCTTGGACCTGTGGATCACCTGAGGGGCACATGCTACAGGACGACTGGAGAAAGTGAGGATATTGTCATGTGAGACCTGTTCACCTTTTGTTCTATCCTTTTGTGAAGACAACAGGATCACTAGTGGTGTGTCACTTGTATTTGCCCGGGGGATTGCAGTGCTTTTGAATAGTTGGAATTTTGCCGATGAATTGCAAAGAGTATTTTGGGGTTGAACATCTGGATCTGTGTGTTTGCATGGTTTTTTTGGAGTTGAGGGATAGGTGAGTGTATACGTCAAGAACAAGGGGGAGAAGACGTTTATATGGAGAAATTGATGAACATTAGATACCGACATGAATTGTAAGAGGATGGAAAAACATGGAACACAGACCCTCAAGTCCGCCCGGACCCTGAGATGTGTGAGAGTTGACGGAGCGTAGACTAGGCATGGGGAACGTTTTCTCTCTGGCACCAAACTGTTGCTGTTCATTGGATTCAATACCGTGATAAATTTGGAGTCTGCTATCCCTCTCACGTAACACTGGAAACCAGTCTTGTCAAATCCGCTGCGTACTTTCTTTCCACTAAAGGGCCAGATCAAAGCTACAGTATAATAAAAGGCTAAGTAAAGGAAGAAACTTTTTCAGGTTTGAAGAGGAGGGATTGTGAAGTCCCTTGAACGCCAGAGTTTCAGAAGACCACCAGGAACAATGAGAAACAGCTCAACGATTTGCCGTGGTCGAGAATCAGGAAATAACCAAACATTTCAGAATCACTAGAATAAGAAGCATATGAAATAAAATAAAGCACACCCTGAGTGTACATATTCATGAGAGAAGCACCACAGAAGAAGAGGAGAAAGAAAATCTAAGGATAGAGACTTTCTGTAGCTGAAACAAACGGATTACGCCGAGTTTATGCTCCCAGCCTTTAAATTTCCTGTCGCTCACCATTTGAATTCTCCTCTTATTTCCTATGAGTCTGTCTATTGTGAGTTCAAAAATGTTTGAAGACTGGATTTCCTGTGAAAAGTGAGATCTTCCACTGATGACCTGGGACTATAATTGCGGTATTTAGCCACAGCTAAACCAGAGCAGTCTACATCAAAAAGCTAATTTGCTGCTTAAATAACATTTTTCTGATGATATCACAGATATGGATTCACCCACATCTTTAATTCGCTTAGATTAAATATATACCATCTTTCTCTGAAGGATTTTGTTCTCGGAAGGATTTTATTTCCGGATAATCAGCGGTTATCGATTAATGATTGCATTCATGTGATTTGGAAACACTGCTATCACGATTTGGAAATGCTTCAGCCAGTCCTGTGACTTTTCTCAAACCCTGTTGCATTTTGATGCTGCAAAGTTTACATTAAACTCCAGAAAGTTTATGTTGTAATCAGCAACATTTTGAGCATTTTGCAAGAGGTGACAGAAAACATTGATGCGCTACTGCTTTCCCAGAGCAGGGGAAGGTGGCACTAGATTCTTTAGTTTGGTGATTAATTGTGTACCCCAAATCAGCGCTATCAGCCTGGACACCCCAAAAAAGTTGGACATGGCACCGTGGGCGACCTGGTCCAATGTCCTTCTCATTTTGCTGCTGGGGTCCCCCTCCATGACCCAGAACAGAGGGGTCACAGAAACGGCACCACGACCAGCCTATCAGAAAGCAGCAACACCAGCCACCGCCCCTGAGGTCACATTACCAACCCCGGGAGTGGATTTAGAGGAGGAGTTGGTCCCGCCGACGGGCAGCCGTTGCCAGGGCTACTACGACGTGATGGGCCAATGGGACCCACCCTTCAACTGCAACGTGGGAATTTACCTGTACTGCTGCGGCACCTGTTTCTACCGTTTCTGCTGTCAGTTTCGCCAGCATCGCCTCGACCAGACATCCTGCTCTAACTACGACACGCCGCTCTGGGCCAACACTGGCAAGCCCGGGGCCGCCGTCACCGAGGCTCGAGACGAGCACGACCGCGACCGCACTCACATGATTGTTTACATCATCTGCGGGGTGGTGGCCATCATGGTTCTGGTGGGAATCTTTACCAAACTGGGTCTGGAGAAGAGTCGGGGCGCTCAGACCGACATGACCAGCTCTAGGTGAGTCCGGGAGGTACCCCACAGAGGGAACTGAACCCCAGAGGGGGGTCTCTATGTTTTTGGAGCAATGCTTCATATGTTGTTTCTTGGGTTTTACCCCATTTTGTCTCCTCTTGAACGCAACTGAATTGTTCAGCCCCCCACAGCAACCTGGTCCCGAAGATGCCATGGTGCGCAACTTACGTGATGACTGGCCCTTGTCTCTTTAAAAGTTGCCAGCATGTGGCCAATTATACACTCGCTATGCCGTTGGTAGATCGTATCATCAGCGTATACTTAGCACGTACATCTACGGGCACCTGGTGGATCAGGAGTGGCCGCAAGAGAGCAATGAGCCTGACAAATTTAACCGGCTTAAGCCCTTTTATCTCCAGTGAGGCTGCGCCAGTTGTTAACTCGCCGATGCAGACCTCTGGTCAGAGGCGGTGCAGTTGAATCTGGCTGCATATGTGATTGAGTTCACTGGGTCATCACAGGGGCTGAACTGCCAAATCTTCAGCCTGAAATTAATTTTGATTGAATAGTTCTAGCTCTGGCAGTGTCCACTGTTGACTTCTGTTACAGTTAGAGTTTGAGTGTACTACAGTCATTTTGCTGTGTAGGGGATTACAATGCATGATGCATACATATGCATATACAATGCGCATATATATATATATATATATATACACACAGACACACACACTATATATGTGTGCGTGCGCATGTGTGTGTGTGTGTGTGTGTGTGTGTGTGTGTGCGTGCGTGTGCGTGCATGCGAAATGTTTGATTAATGTAAAACGTGTCAACTGGTTCCGCGTAACTGAATTGTACTGTCTGAGAAATTTGATTGATTATCTGGGCATAAAAATTTGAAGGTCAATTAGGAGTTACTTAAGACAATGTAGTGGGACCAGCTCACATTATTTTTGAGTTGATTTATGCCTTGAACTTTTCTGTTTTTGAGTGATGACGTAGAAGATATATGGACGTAACAGGAGCCTCGAGAGATGTGTGTGGAATGGGGGGGGGGGGTGTTTGATGCCAGATTTAAGAATGTCTGTTGGGAGAGAGTCATCAAAGAGGAGGATAAGACTCCAAAACCATAGAGGAAGATGGACGGGAGGAGGCTTATGGGGAGAAGGAGGATGAGAGGTGGACAGGGGGTTTTTTCAGACCGGACATGCCCAGTCAGCTAGCGACTGAACCCCTGCTTGAACTTGGGGTGTTGAGAGTGGGGAGCTGCATGATATATGGGCCTGCAGGAGAATACCAGGTGCCAGAGATTCTCAGAGGTGGGAATGGACTGTTTTCAATCATTCATTTAGATTACCATTACAGAAACTCTGAAAACTCTCAACATTTTCAGGTGTGGCCAGTTTTCATTTATAACGCATACCTGTCAACTCTCACTCATTCGGTGTGAGTTTAAGTGGCATATTTACGTTCCTCTGCTATAGTCAGCAATTATTCAATCAACGCGTATGTAAGAGATTCACGCGTGGAACTGAAGTCCTCGTGCACTGGAGGGGTTGGACGCAATGGAATCAGATAAAGACGTTTCAAATGATCTTTTTTCATTTAAACGATCATGAAACCCATGCATTGCGTCCAATCCCTGAATAAAGAAAAGCGTGAAAAGTCCGGAGTCATAATCGGTATGCTTTATAAATCACACCTGATAATGTTGAGAGTTTTCGGAGTTTATGTAATGGTAATTAAATGAATGATTGAAAACAGTTCGTGACCAATCATTCATTTCAAGGGATTGTTTTGAGCCTCCCCTATCGCCAGTTCACCAGCCGCCATATACAACCCCAATTCTGAAATAGTTGGGATGAAGTGTAAATTGTGAATTAAATCAAAATGCAATGACTTTCAGATCACATGAGCCAATATGTCATTTACAATAGAACATAGATAACATTTCTAATGTTGAAACTGAGACATTTTACATTTTTATGTCTTAGAGAGGCTTAGTCTCTCAGAAGATGGCCAGAGGCTCTCCAACCTGTGAAGGCTTGCGTAAAAAAAAATTGTGGAATACTTTAAAAACTATGTTCCTCAACGTCAAATTGCAAAGGCTTTGAAGGTCTCATCATTGACAGTGCATAACATTATCAAAAGATTCAGAGAAACTGGAAAAATCTCTATGCGTAAGGGACAAGGCCGAAGACTTTTACTGGATGCCCGTGATCTTTAGGCCCTCAGACGCCACTGCATCACTCACCGGTATGATTCTGTCATTGACATTTCTAAATGGGCCCAGGAATACTTCAAGAAACCACTGTCTGCACAGTCCGCCATGCCAGCCACAGATGCCACCTAAAACTCTATTATGCAAAAAGGAAGCCATTGTAGAGCATGATGCAGAAGCGCCGCTGTGTTCTGTGGGCCAAGGCTCATTTAAAATGGACTGTAGCAAAGTGGCAAAGTGTCCTGTGGTCAGACGAGTCCAAATTTGACATTCTTGTTGGAAATCATGGGCGTTGTGTCCTCCAGGCTAAAGAAGAGAAAGACCACCCCTCCTGTTATCAGCGTTCAGTTCAAAAGCCAGCATCTCTAATGGTATGGGGATGCATTAGTGCATATGGTATGGGACACTTGCATGTTTTAAAAAGCACCATCAATGCTGAAAGGTATTTAAAGGTTTTAGAGCAACATATGCTCCCCTGCAGATGACATCTATTCCAAGGAAGGCCTTGTGTATTTCAGCAGGACAATGCAAAACCACATACTGCAGCTATTACAACAGCATGGCTTCATAGTAGTAGAGTCTGTGTGTTGAACTGGCCTGCCTGCAGTCCTGATCTTTCACCGATTGAGAACATTTGGCGCATAATTAAAGGAAAAGTCCGTCAGAGGAGACCCAAAACTCTCCAGCAGCTGGAAGCCTGTATTAAAAAAGAGTGGGATCAAACTCCAATGGCTAAACTCAAGAAACTTGTCTCCTCAATGCCCAGACGCCTCCACTCTGTGTTGAAAAGAAGAGGGGATGCTACACCATGGAAAACAGGCCCCTGTCCCAACTTTTTTGAGACCTGTAGCAGCCATCAAAATTTAAATGAGCTCATTTTGTGGATAAAATTGTAAAATTTCTCAGTTTCAACATTTGCTATGTTATCTCTGTTCTATTGTGAATAAACCACTGGCTGGTGTGATTTGAAAGTCATTGCATTTTGATTTTATTCACAATTTACACTTTGTCCCAACTATTTCAGAATTGGGGTTGTATATATGCATGCTTATTTTTGAAAAAAGAAAAAAAACTTCAATGAATCATTTGCTGAATAATTGAATAATATTATTGGGTATGAGTTACCAATGTATTTTCTTAGCATTTTTAAAGAAAATAAATGAGTACAGCATACAAGCATGTTTTACTTGTACGAAGCGCACAGTGCAGTATTTTACACGTTTATGATTACGTCATGTCATTACAGTTCACTTTTCACAGATTAATTTATCAATTTTAGTTGAATAAGCTTTTCAGACAGGGCTTCAGGCTCAGGGGACGGAACGAAGCTCAATAATTCGACCCAGTTTTTTGTTGTCTACTCTCCTGTTCTCATTGTCATTTGGGGATGAATAACCCCTCAAAGTTCATACAGGAGATTTGGCAGTCGGGCACTGTGTTTGAGCACCGAGTTCATTTCTATTCAATCGTACGTGAATGCAATGCTTTTCCGCAGTCGATCCACTGAGGGATTTATATTTCTGCTCATAATTACGCTGCGAAATGCTGAAAAAAATTGTGAGAGAATTATCGGAGCTTATCTGAGTAGCAGGAAATGACTATCTGCATGTGTTCGGCCTCAGTGCTGCTGCACCATGGGACACCGTGTCTTTCTCAGGATCTTTGCTTTCGACCATATAGTGCCAGATGGCTGTGTGGCAGATCTGGGCGTTGCTAAGCTAAAGTTAGCTATTTATATCAGTGCATATACCCTGCCCATAAGACAATAATCCATCACGTCCACGCGATGCCAGATTTGTTGTCGAGCATTCCAAAAAAGTCAGCATTTTTGTTTTCTTTGAGTGAGTGTGTGCGCGAGGTTATTTGTGTCTGTGTGCATATGTGTGTGTGTGTGTGTGTGTGTGTGTGCGCATGCGCATGTGTGCGCATGAGTGTCTTCTTGTGTATGTACAGTGTGTTTGTATTAAGATACACTATAGACGTTGCTTTTAGCCAAAGTGAAGTTAATTTGAACAGGCAGGTGCCAACGTCCCTGAGTAATGTGGTGTTAAGGGCCTCGCTCAAGGGCCCAACTGCGGTAATGATCTTACAGCAGCTACATCGCAGCTTTAACCAAGCGACAATGTGTATGTGTACTTCAGTACATGTCTGTTTGGATCTGAGACATGTCTGAATCTTTATGTGCCAGAGAATGCATAGGCTTATGTGTGGATGATATAATAATAACTTCTTAGCCATTTCCCACAATCAGTGGTATCAGTGGCATTTGGGTATGATATCTATTCAAATTGCATAATTTAGCCACTGTGATTATTTTTCCTGCTTCATCGAGCACTATCTCGGGTCTAGTGAGATCAATGTCAAGGAAAATGTAGGGCATACATATTTAATACCCATAATCGCCTCTAATTTGCATTTGAGATATTAAGTCAAATTATGCCACATGTATTTCACAGATTGAATTATCCCCACAAGGTTGGTATGAATTACATTTCACTGATCTCGTTTCACATCGCCCCAGGGTAGGGGAGGATAGCGGTATTACTTTTCTGCCGTAAAGTAATGAAATGCTCATTATTTATGCTTCATTTCACCCTTAATGAGCAGGAAAATCAGACATGAAACCGGTTATTGAATAAACGGATGAACACGCAGTTAATGAATGGATATCAAGACATTGACATTTTAAGGGCCAAGTATAAGGCCCTCATTACTGTTTTTCTTATAAATTATTAATTAAGAAAAGATGGAGGGACAAGCACTTGTATTGTATTTTGAAATGATTCAAGTCCTTGGCTGGTGATTAAACAGCCCCAGTTAAATGTACTGAAATTCCTCTGAAAACGCTTAGATTATAACTTGCAGATTGTCATGCATTATGGAAAGCACAGATTTACTCTATTGTTCATCTCAGATAGCTACATTGTTAATAACATGTTTGTATAGATGTAATAAACTTGTATTAGCGCTTTGTACTTAATTTATAAAACAAGAATGTGTGGATATTTTTGCAATAGTTGTGCATATGGACTATAAATAAGTTAATCATTCTTAATTGACTCTGTAAGGCAAAACACTCGGGGAAATCCTATGTTGGCTGTGACAGTAATTCATGGAAAGCGATCCTGCGAAAACGAGCTAAAATGGATTCTGAAAGAGTTCATTCGTCTCAGCAAGAATTGATTGAAAATCCCCAATTTGCTGTTAGAGACTTTCCCACCCAAACAGAATGGGGTCCATTGAAATAATATTACTGAAGAAAACTCCATCCCTTGCACTATTGATTTTCACTTTTTAAGAAACTCGAATGAATGTACATGACGTGTTGGTGTTTGTGTCATGAAAGCAAAGCACTGCTCTCAGCATTTTTTTTATTACAGAAGAATAGAGGTTGTGACTGGCAGGAGATGAGCAGCGCAGTGTGTGAGGTTGTGTAGAATGTGACTGTTAATCCTCGATTGCTGTTGAGACCTTTGTGCGAAGCCTTGAGAAGTGGTGTGTGTGTGCTTTGCGGGAGTTGGCAGGAATGTGTGGGTGCGATATTGCCCTCTCATGGTGCATTTATACTGGCACGGGGGTCAATGCCCGCGGACACTTCGCTCCCCTTGGTTTGGCCACTTATGGGCAGTACATCGCTCCCAGTGATGTCACTGACTGCAAAATATACAAACTTCCATCAATAGTCCTCAGCTAAAGTAAGCTTTTAGCAATACCGATATTAATTTATCCAGTCATAATTTTTTCCAGTTGGATTTAGAATTTTGGAGAGATGAAAGTGTATAAATGCAGGGGATTTGTATGACAATGTTTATTTGTCATGAATCAAAGACTGAGGTGAGTTGTAGCTGTACTCGTTCTGTATTTATGGCAAAAAACGGCGAAAAATATTAGTTAGCAATGAAGCAAGCAGCTCATTGTAAGATTTTTTCTTTCTTTGCTAAAGTAGTTTGTTCAAACCCAGAAAAAAATACTATCTCTGCCGCCTTCCTCTATATGCACAATGTCTCTGGCAGCTGTCTTTGTAAGTTTGGCAGAGAAGAGTCACACAAAATTGAAAATGAGGAAATGGAAGTAATCAGCTTCTCCTCCATCTTTTTGAACATAAAATTGAGATGAGTGGAACCAATATTTTGTAGCCTTGATTGAATATTCTCCCTACGTTTGCTGAATTCATTTGCATAAAGTTGAACTCTCCCCAACTTTTTCAACACTCCGCGGGCTAAAAATTGGACGAGCTGCCACCATCGTGCACTGGGCCCCCGCTTGGGATGCTCTTGCCGCCCTCCATGGACAAATGAATGAGTAGGCAGGCAGCAGCTGAGGCATCACACCAGTGTAAATGCGCTGTTAGTCTCTCAGCAGCTCCCCCCCCCCCCCCACACACACACACACAAGAACACACACACTCTCAGCTGCATAAACCCCGTTATTATCGTCTCCTGACAGCTACTGCCCCAGTGCCACAGAGCACCAGCTGACCAGCCTGTTCTTTGTTCCACCGCAGCGTATTTTACTGTCCTCTCATTGCCCTCCATTTAAATCTGTTTCTCTCCCTCTCTATCTCTCATATTCACTTCTGACCTTTTTCCATCATTACCCCCACTTCAATGCACACACGCGCACGCGCACGCACACACATACACACACACACGGACGTTGTCTTTTCATGGTTTGCGGGGACATCCCGTAGACTTACCTTTATTTCCTGACCCCTTACCCTGACCTTAACCATAAACATTACATGCCTAACCCTAACCCTAACCTTAAACCCTGAGCCGAAAATAGTTCAGTCGAAAATATCACCATAAGAATAACAAATCTTGTCCTCCATCAGTTATGGGGATATTTGGTACCCACAAGGTTAGGAATATACGCCCGCTCACACAGTAACATACACGGTTAAATGTGCACGTTATACACACACCCTCCATCTCTTGCCTGTCATCTTGTATTTCATTACCCTTATAGCATAATTACCCAAGTCATTTTTTTGGCTTATTGTTGCAATATCAAAAAAAAAAAAAAAACCAAAGTGCTTGCTAAAAATAGTGTTTTTTCTTGTTTTCCAAAAACGTTCAAATATGACTTAGGCAACTATGCTATTAGGCTAACGATTTCTTATGTCTGTCTCTCTGTGCAGTGTCATCACACAGCCCACTATCCATGTAAATGATAACATTAAGGGGATGTCATGAGGAGGTAGAACTCAGTGGCGCCCCCCGTGTTTCCTCATAAAATTGTCTCCAAGGGGCGCCACGGTGGCTCGTCGGTCTGGGCGCGCGTGCCACGGGGGCTGTGTCTTTCCCGCGGCGACCTGGGTTCGGTTCCGGCTCGGGTCGTTTGCTGCATGTCTTCCCCCATTCTTCTCCCCAACCTTCCTGTCTCTCTACACTGTATAACTGTCAAATAAAGGAAAAATTCCCAAAAAATCTTAAAAAAAAAAAACTGTCTCCAAACAGAGCAGAGAGACATAATGCTCAAGAACATCCTATCCTGAAACATTTGCAGCATTTTACTAGTTCCAGTCCAAAAATCTCCTCTGTTGGACAATGTGATCGGCCCATCTGAAAATTCATGGACTGACACAGAAGCAAAAAAAATAAAAAATACAGACACTTTATGCGAAGGCAACACTCCTAAATGTGCTTGCAGCTTGAATTAATTGGCTCTGCGCACTTAATGTGATACCACATATTTCATGCGCACTTAGGGCTGTTACTTATTAGTCAACGTGTAGCTTCCCGCTCCAGAGATACATGCAAAATCAGTTCACTTATAATTCAATTACAGGCCGGGGTTTTCAAGATGTTCAGTTCTAATGTTCCTTAAACCAAAACAATTCACTTTTGCGCCAACATGCCTTATTACAGTTCAATTTGATCACATCGATTGAAATTCACAATTTTGAAAAATGGGCAACAATTCAAAAAAGTCGATTGCATAGTTATCGGCAAAACGGCGGTTACAGTGAGAAGATGACTTTTAATGTACTTGCTTAAATACCCACCCCTTCCCCCATCCGAGCACTTCTGCGCAAGATTAACACTCCTCGCAAGATTAACTCTCCCTGCCGATATGAACACCTCGGAGATTAAAATTTGAGAGAGTAAGATTAACGCTTCCCCGAGGATGATCTCAAGGCTCTGTTTAGTGTTCTAATGTCGCTCTGGAGAATGAACCTGCAGCAGATATGTCGCTGTTCACACACTATTACCCGGGGAAGGGAGACAGTGTATAAATTCAGTGCATTATAGATTTGAAAGGTGCAGAGGGATTCTCAGCGCTCGTCTGTGGGCAGTAACTCATCGGGTGATTGCGGAGCCGCAATTAGAGCTGGTAATTGACTCCTTCAAGTCCGCGTAATGATGAAAGATGACTCGACTGGGCCGGGTAATGAACTGAAAACCAAACCGCTAACTCGTCTCAGGTTTTAAAGGGCAGAACACCCACCACCGACTCTGCCTGTCTCTTCCTCACTCCGCCCACTCGTCACCTCTTTATTTCGGCTCTTCTCATCTCTCCTTTTAATTTCTGCATTGACTCTACGTAATAAAAAATAGAAAAGCGCACCCCACGTGCCTGTGGCACCGCAGGAGAGAGAGGAAATGAGACGGGCGCTGCTTTGTCTTTCTGTCAGTACCGCACCGCCACCCTAATATCGATGCTTGGAAAAATAATCAACATCACAGCTTGCACCGTTTGCCCCCATACTGTGGACTATACTCACGAAATACACACTGCCTGGCCAAAAGAAGTCAGCGTTCGAATTTAAATAAGTAATGAGCCAATGATTGAATCATGATTGCGCTGCCTAATACGTTTCATTTGGCCTCAATTCTTTTAATACTGACAGAAGCTGTGTGTTGCTTGCTGTTTGTTTCAGCAAGCATGAGGAATTATTTTCTCACTTGAATTGGCCACCGTACTGTCCTGACCTTAAGGGATGAGCTGGAGTGAGCTTTTTTGAAGTGGTTTGACTCTCTTGTTGTCAATACAAAATTTCATCAAAAAAATGAATGCAACTCCAAAAAAAAAAATGTTGTAACATTGCATAAGATTGTCAAAACAATACTACAATGCATGTCCGCCACGAGCAAAGGCAATCCAGCCAAAAATAAGAGTGTGCGACTGTTTTTTTTTTTTTTGGTTAGACAGTTTACATTTTGGCGGCCTTTTTGCACATGGAATTGCGCCAGTTTTAAAATATCATATTTCGCTTATCGCTTTCTGTGTGATTTCAGAAATATAACTCTACTATTGCACCTAATTTAGTTCCTAAATCAGCTCCAATTTGTGATGACAGCGAGTGCAGGAACCTTGCGTAGAGTAACTGATAGAATCAGCCAGAAATGGCACTACTGACCCCCTTGCCCACGTGATATTCTGTTGACCTGACGAGAGGATAAACTCAAACACACACCACTATGACTGTGGTAATAGCAGCAGTGCACAAACGGACAGGGTCAGTGTTTGTAAGAACACAGCAATGTATATTTTCAGAGATCATGGGTCATATCACCGTACAGTGAGGGCATCATGCCCTGTGGCCACAAGCCTTTCTATGGAGCCTTGACGCGAGGACATGGGCCTGCTAGACAGTTACCGCTCGGAGAATAGGGGCGAAGTGTTCTCTGGCCTCTTCTTACCCCTGAGAAAGAAGAGGAGGATGGCTTAAAGGCGCTCCAGGGTCACGTAGAAAGTGCCCTGACCTCAACACATATCCCACAATGCAACACTGTGCTAGAGTTTACGAAATTCCGTGAGAGAAGAAGAAGAGACACTCAGGTCATTGTGGGTGGGGGAAGGATAATTCTTTTGAGGATTTTGGTGGGAGTGTCTTCAACCCCTGTCCCTCTCTGTGGCCCTCATACATGCCACCGCCACCGCCCCCCCAGCCCTCCACGGGGGGCTGACCGGTGACATTTCCGCCCCCTCTCGGCCCCCGGAGCTCCCGCTGGGCTGAGACAGGCGATCGGATCTCCTCCGCGGCTGAGTCATCCGGAGACACTCGGCCGGCTGTGATTCTGAGCCCCAGAAACAGGGTCTTTCCTCCTGAGCCTAACGCTTGGCTGAAAACAATGGAAGCACTAAATCCCTTTAAACTGATGATCACAGGTCACAACTTGTTTTAAGTCTTTTTCCTTTATTAAAAACCTTTCTGATAATCAGTGTAATCAGCTGGCTATAAAACACTGCTTCTTTCTGTTGGCAATATACGGCAATTAAAAAAAAGAAAAACAACTCAGGAAAAGGTTTTAGTCATGAGGTGGCCCCCGCATTAATATAAAAAGATAAACAGCTCAGTTATTTTCCTCATTAGTTCGTGGAATACCCTGCAGTGCAGGCTACTTGTGCTTAATTGTTTAAATGAAAACAATTATTAGCTTCAAGTATCAACAATTTTGAATACCAGTAAGTACAAAACCCAAAACCAGTGAAGTTGGCACGTTATGTAAATCGTAGATAAAAACAGAATACAATGATTTCCAAATCCTTTTCAACTTATATTCAATTGAATACACTGCAAAGACAAGATGTTTAATGTTCAAACTGAGAAACTTTATTTTTTTTTTTTGCAAATAATCATTAACTTAGAATTTAAAGGCAGCAACACATTGCAAAAAAGTTGGCACAGGGGCTTTTTACCACTGTGTTACATCACCTTCCTTTTAACGACACTCAGTAAACGTTTGGGAACTGAGGAGACCAATTTTTGAAGCTTTTCAGGTGGAACTCTTTCCCATTCTTGCTTGATGTACAGCTTAAGTTGTTCAACAGTCCGGGGGTCCGTTGTCGTATTTTACGCTTCATAATGCGCCACACATTTTCAATGGGAGATAGGTCTGGACTACAGGCAGGCCAGTCTAGTACCCGCACTCTTTTACTACGGAGCCATGCTGTTGTAACACGTGCAGAATGTGGCTTGGCATTGTCTTGCTGAAATAAGCAGGGGCGTCCATGAAAAAGACATTGCTTGGATGGCAACATATGTTGCTCCAAAACCTGTATGTACCTTTCAGCATTAATGGTGCCTTCACATATGTGTAAGTTGCCCATGCCTTGGGCACTAATACACCCCCATACCGTCACAGATGCTGGCTTTTGAACTTTGCGCCCATAACAGTCCGGATGGTTCTTTTCCTCTTTGGTCCGGAGGACACGACGTCCACAGTTTCCAAAAACAATTTGAAATGTGGACTCGTCAGACCACAGAACACTTTTCCACTTTGCATCAGTCCATCTTAGATGAGCTTGGGCCCAGCGGCCGGGCGGCGCTTTCTGGGTGCTGTTGATAAATGGCTTTCGCTTTGCATTGTAGAGTTTTTAACTTGCACTTGCAGATGTAGCGACGAACTGTAGTTACTGACAGTGGTTTTCTGAAGTGTTCCTGAGCCCATGTGGTGATGTCCTTTACACACTGATGTCGGTTTTTGATGCAGTACCGCCTGAGGGATCGAAGGTCACGGGCATTCAATGTTGGTTTTCGGCCTTGTCGCTTACGTGCAGTGATTTCTCCAGATTCTCTGAACCTTTTGACGATATTACGGACCGTAGATGATGAAATCCCTAAATTTCTTGCAATAGCTCGTTGAGGAATGTTGTTTTAAACTGTTCGACAATCAGCTCACGATTTGTTCACTAAGTGGTGACCCTCGCCCCATCCTTGTTTAGAATGACTGAGCATTTCAGGGAAGCTGCTTTTATACCCAATCACGGCACCCACCTGTTCCCAATTAGCCCGTTCACCTGTGGGATGTTCCAAATAAGTGTTTGATGAGCATTCCTCAACTCTCTGTCTTTTTTGCCACTTGTGCCAGCTTTTTTGAAACATGTTGCAGGCATCAAATTCCAAATGAGCTAATATTTGCAAAAAATTACAAAGTTTACCTGTTCGAACATTAAGTAACTTGTCTTTGCAGTGTATTCAATTGAATATAGGTTGAAAAGGATTTGCAAATCATTGTATTCTGTTTTTATTTACGATTTACACAACGTGCCAACTTCACTGGTTTTGGGTTTTGTATATTGTGCTGAATTTCGCATGAAAATTAAAAACTGTCTTTCTTGTCTTACTATAATGTTGAGAACTGGCCACACTTGATGGTGTTGAGTGTTTTCTGTGTTTGTTAAGTAAGGTTAATGATTGCAGTCAGGTAAACATTCGTCTGCAGTTAAAGGGATTTTTGTTCCTCCCCTAGTTTAAGCTCAGCAGCCACCACTGCCCTCGTTTCCCCCTCCCCTTTAAGAGGCGAGCTGATAAGAGAGAGCATGATGTTCATGTTCTGTCCCACAAGGTGCACATGGCACATAAACTCTCTTTCAAAGGCAGTTGGCTGTGTGTGTGTGCGTGTGTGTGTGCAGGAGAGGCGGGTGTGTGTATGCCTGAGTCTGCCTTGTATGTGTGTACGGACAAGAGTATAAATAGGTGTGTGTGTGTCTGTATCAGTGTGTCTGTGTACAGGACAGGCGTGTGTGTGTGTGTGTGTGTGTGTGTGTGTGTGTGTGTTTGCGGACATGTGTGTGAGGACAGGACATGTAAGTTTGTTTGTGTGTGAGAGAGGGAACAGGTGGACGCCTGCAGCATGTACTCCCCTAATGCAGCACAGGCTGTACCCACATGACATCATTGTTCCCTTGGTCATGTGACGAGAGGAGACATTGCATGTTCACCCTGAGGAATAGGATCTGATGTGTGCAGAAATGTGACCAGCCACATACACTCTGCATTAGAGTTGTTTTCTAAAGAATGCTTTGGTACTATTGATAAAAATAGTACAATGAGTATAATGCAATATCATAACTGTAAGCTGACTCGGTGGTAATAAATCTTCTTGAGTCCTTCATTTTCTGGTACAGTTAGTTGAGTAGTGGATGCAATAATAATAATAATAATTTCAACTAATCAATCAATCAGTGTTTATTTGCATAGCA
The DNA here is from genome assembly GCA_029692085.1 of Gymnothorax javanicus. Classification (NCBI taxonomy): domain Eukaryota; kingdom Metazoa; phylum Chordata; class Actinopteri; order Anguilliformes; family Muraenidae; genus Gymnothorax; species Gymnothorax javanicus. The sequence continues at coordinate 49,670,770 of CM056200.1, read as the reverse complement.
CATTTCACACAACTGAATGAAACAATGCGTCGATGATGATATCGAAGTCAGGTCACATATACGTTGAGATTATAGATTGTATTTTTGTTTAAAACAATGAGAAATTCAAATCTGTCATCTGTCATGTCGGTGGTGTCTAGGTTTTCACGTTCCTTTTGAAAACAAACATTATCATTAGAGTTTGGCCAAAACAATTGAGTAAAACTGTAATACCAGCCAGATGATCTACGGCAGTGGATCCCAGCTCCCTGTGTACACTGGTTTTTATTCCAAACACAACCCCAGAATTTTTCATAGATGTTAATTTTTCTCAATTGCATCACTCATGATGATAAGGGTATTATGTCAGCAATGGCTATGCCCTGAAGAGTCCTAAATTCATATTGTACCACATCACATTTTTTAATTTCATAAAAGAAGGAGAATATTATAACTGATAAGATTAAATAATTAATTTACTTCTGATTGCTGCACTTGTGGACACATGGTCACTGAATAGCCATGTAGTCATTAATGACTAATTAAAAGACGAGGCAAATGATAAAGAGCTAAACCTGCATTGTGTAAAATGGAAAAATAATTCATCGTCAGCAATGAAATGAGGATCATTATTGAGTCACCATCATCTTTAATTCAGTCACTTATAAACGTGTGCCCTTTTCGCAAATGCTTGCAGTAAATTGCATAATTTTGCAACTTAATTTCTACATGGCCTACTGCTACAGCTACTTCGGACAATGTGGCTGATGATCCCTGTAAAGATGAAAAGGACCTAATTAACAAAAATTAACTCCTGTTTGACCTTATAAAATGTAGCTGCTGTATTCAAACCTGTGGAACTTCAGGCCTATTTTAAATTCTAGTGGAGATCCCAAGGTTACAACCAATGCCAAAAATGTCCTGCTGAATTGCCGCGAAATGTGTATAAAAATGATGTGCAAGATTGAGATATTTTCTGTTTCATCTAATACTGTGGCCATAAAAACTTGGCATCCAGGGTTTGAATATTTCTCTCAATATAAGTGCGATGCAGCCTCAGTGAAGCGCTGCAACCAGCAGATACAGAATATGTGTGTGACACAGTCGTACAAGATGGAGAAGGTGCTTTTTCTGACTTTGGACCTACTTAAGGCACAACTTACGTGAAAATTATTTCAGTTTAAGGGGTTAAAATTATGATTGCAGTTGTTGCTGGAACCAAAACCAACATGCATAGGGGGTCGCTAGATCCGACATTGGGAAGTTGGAAGTACTGCTACACGCTGAAGGACAGACCTTGCTCAGAGTACTGTCATCAGAGCCCAGGGGTCGGAGGGGAGTCAGTGGCCAGTCTGTCACATTTAACTACCCCAAATCCCCGATGAGAACTGACAGCACTAGCTGAGTGCATCTGGACTACACATGTAGCACAGAGAGGGGAGACTGATCGACTGCTGAGGGACGATTGATTTATTCTCGTCCCCAGAGACATAAAAAAAAGAGGTAATGGCTCTACTGTCATTCCCGAGGAAGGTCAGATTATAGTTTACTCATATTTATGTACTTTCAGGAACAGTTTTTCCCTCTGGTGATACATTGCCACGCTGTGAATGTCACCGACTGCGCTTGAGTAAATATGGTGGCAGATGTTATGAATTTGATGTTAAATTCTCTCAGAGTGAGCTCAGTGAATGCTGCACGCGACAGACGATGCGCTGTTCGACTTCCAGTTAATTACTTCAGTTTGACACTGAGGTTAAAACGTTCCCCAGCAATGCACTGATGATTTCCGATGGGAAATGGAATACAAAAGATCTATACAGTGCTCGTTTTAGGTACATGAATATTTAAAGCTTGATTACATTGTCACAATGTTTCCCAGTCATTAAGAATGGGATTATTGGATAGTAGTTGCTGATTAGTGTACAGTTGACCAGTAAAACAAAAATTAAAATAAAAATTTAGTGACGCTACCTGACCAAGCGTTGATATATGAGAAAAAAGGAGGCTTTTGGCGTCCTTATTTGATGCCAGTTTAAAACGAACCCTACCCCTCGCCTCTAACCTTTGACCCAAACCCTAACCCTTAACATCAAGTAAAGATGCCAAAAGCTTCCTTTTTCATTGTACATCAATGCTTGGTCAGGTAGCGTCACTGCGTGATGAGTCAGGAGGAGAGTGGGTCGACCATGCCCGATTTTATTTTGACTCAAATGAAAAGAGACATTTGATATTATGATGATATTATATTCTTATACTGGAACATCTTGACTGAATTGTTACTGTTATAAATAGCAATTGCAACAATAGCACATGTGCTATTTGAGCCAGAATATTCCCTGGCCAGGAGGGCTGTGGAAGTGATCTGTACAGCTAATAACATCAACACAAACGCTCATGGTGCGCTGTTCCACTTTAATCTTGCAAGAAAAAACTACTTTTGTGACTTTGAAAATACTAGTGGCCCGAGGCTGTTCCAGGAACCATGATAAATAAGTGAGCCTGAGGAATGGAATATTTTGAAGGAGGGAAAGGATGAGAGGGGAAAATTTTAATAACAGTATCAGTTTAATCAATACAGGAAGGAAGAGAAGGAGAGATGGGAGAAAGAAAAAGAGTAGGACCATGTTCTCGGGTCTCTCTCTCTCTCTCTCTCTCTCTCTCTCACACACACACACATGCACACAACCACATGCTCACACATGCACGTACACTGATGCACACACACACGCACAAATGAGCATATAAGCACCAGTTTTCTCCCAGAATGCGACACATTCACTTTTAAACCAAAGTGACACAAACACAGAGTCACAGTGGGTGATCAGTTCCTAATTGGCCACTAAAACAGTAGGTACGAGCACTGAACATGTAATTAGTAGGTGACTCCCACCTTTTCTGGAAAGCCAGGTCTAGCAGGAATCTTAGATATCACTGGTAGGTCAGGCTTCCTCCACACTAATATTTTGTAATTTTAAAACACATAACTTTTGCTACATCTTCCCCGCGCGTCAATACCACGCCGCCATTTTATAGCCCCTAAAATGGAGACTTTAGAAAATGATGCTGGCCCCGTTTTAGTTTGAAAACGCTGGGATTGTGCTTTAGTGTGGATGGAGATTGTCCTTGTCTTGAAATGCCAATTTAAAATGAAAATGTATTGGTGAGGATGTAGCCTCATGCAGCACAGGTGACACAGTTGGCAAAGTTAGCACAGGTATCACATAGCTGTGCTCTTCCAGGCTACGATGGGTATATTTGATTAAGCATCACCCGTTACCAGGTTATTAGTCAGTGATTTGGGGCCTTGAGAGAAAAATTGTCAACCCTAAGATCGCTCTGTGATTTCTGGGTGAGAAAGAATTTGTTCATATTTTCTTTATGATTCATGCTGATAGTAAATATGATGCTGGAAATCAGTTGTTTTGTGCTATTTTACTGTTTTGACTTAACAGGTTAATTTGAGAATTGGAGGGGAAAATTGGGGATGGTGGGTGGTAATTGGTTTCATGTTATTCTCTTTGTCTTCTTTAGTCTGCTGTGAAGGCGGCTGTTTAACATATTAACCCTTTAATGTCCTCACTAAGGAAAAAGCAACAAACATTGGTCTCCTTTACCAAACAATTGAGCTGAACAATATTGGGATGTGGGCATCTCCGCAATGTGCTTTGGTGTGTGTGTTGTGGATTTCACTGAGCAGTGTGGTTTTGCATGAGCATTTAAAAAAAAAACTAGTGTGCTTTTGTGGAGTGTGTTGTGGTGTGTGAGTTTTATTGAGAGTGGTAGTGTAGTGTGTTTTGCTGCTTGTGGGTGCATTGTTTTGTGTTGAGTAGGTCCCCTTAATCTGAAGGGAAACGCATATGCACGCACGTGCACACACACAAACACACACATAAAGAGACACGCACACACACATACACACACACCGCCCTCTCCTCCATCACTGGCCTCCGACAGCAGTTGAAGGCTTAACCCTGCTGAGCTCTGTGTGAATCTGTGGGAGATCTAATGAGTCTGGTGTCAATGGCTCATGAATCAGCCTACAGCTGTCTAATAATAACCCGTCTGTGTGCCGGAGTTATGTTTAGCAAAGTGGGAATTACTCACAAAGGAAATTACAGCTCCCCGCCATCGCACCCCACTGCTGCCACTGTGGCGGGGGTGACGAGGCATTCACTCTGGGGAGCAGCCACAAGCGCCTCGTGCAGGCTAACACTACAGCCTAGTCAGCATTTACAGCCATCTACACCACGCACTTGCTGAGGGCTGGCGCCTCTTACAGGCTAACAGCTAACACTACAGCCTAGTCAGCATTTACAGCCATCTACACCACGCACTTGCTGAGGGCTGGCGCCTCTTACAGGCTAACAGCTAACACTACAGTCTAGTCAGCATTTACAACCATCTTCGCCTCGCACTTGCTGAGGACTGGCGCCTCTTGCAGGCTAACAGCTAGCATTTAGAGTAATCTACACCACACATTTGCTAAGGACTGGTGCCTCTTACAGCCCAAGAGCAAATGCTACAGCTTAGTCATCATTTACAGCTATCTGCACCACCGGCTTTATAAGGACCGGCACCTCTAGCCGGCTGACAGCTAACGGTACAGCCTCATCAACATTTAACGCTATCTGCTCCATGCACTTGCCAAAAAACTTGCGCCTCTTGCTGGCTAACGGCTAACGCTACTGCCTCATCAATATTTACCGCTATCTGTACCATGCACTTGCTAGGGACTGGTGCCTCTTACTGGCTAACGGCTAACGCCACAGCCTAGACAACATTTAAAGCTATCTGTATCACAGGCATTCTAAGTGCTGGTGCCTCTAACAAGCTAAAGGCTAATACTACTGCATAGTCAGCATTTAGAACAGTGATCTTCATTCTTGGTCCTGGAGAGCTGAAGTGTCTGCTGGTTTTTGTTGTTACTCAGCACTTAAGCAGTCCACTACATAGATAAGTTGCCTCACCTGATTTTCTTGGGTCCAAACTCATTGTTGTTATCAAGGAGAAAACAAAGACCAACTCTTGAGTAGCAGGAATGAAGACCATGGATTTTGAGCAATGAACAGCGCACTGAGGGATTAGTATTTTTATCAGGTTAAAGACTCACAATATAGCCTGTTTAGCATTTACAGTTATCTGCAGTATGCAGTTTTTAAAGAGTGATACCGCTTACAATGTAACACCCTAACACCACAGCCTGGTCAGTATTTTGACCTGTCTACACTACACACCCTTTCTAAGGACTGGAACCTCTAACAGCTAATGCTAAATCCACACACATATGCACACGTGAGCCCACTTGCACATAGCTTAGATGAATGCTCGGATAAATGTGCGCAAACACACATACTCGCGCGTATAAATAAGCGCACGTGTACACGTATGTCTGTAGACATGAGGCCTCACACACAAAACTAGACAGTAGATGTTAACCTTGTTTTTAGGTGAATGCAAGCTGGCTACAGACTGAAGTCCAAAACATTATGGATCTCCATTCATAATGAGTCTGGAAGGACAAGTAGATCAGGTTTCCTTGTTTAGCAGCGATTACTGTATGGATGCAAAACTCCAACCTGATCAGATGACCATGGTATTGATCCCAGGAGGCTAGAATGCATAAAGCTGACTTACTTTTACTTTCCTGCTCTCCAATTTCTCATCATTAGAGTGAGTTTTTCAAGTAAGTTTTTCAACTGTAAATTAAATTGGACATACAACTGAAAAGAAAAAAAAAGAGACATCTGATTAGGGCAAATGCTACTCATGCACAGATGAAAGCTTTGAGATCGGTTTTGGTTTGATGTAGTGTTCTTCTGTTTAGAAAGCCTGACCCTTGACCATGCAAGCACCACTCTTCTAAAAGGTGAGGGGCACTCCAAAGTCATGCATGACGAGTTTCCCTACATCAGATGTCATCTAGTTTTAATTGATTGAAAAGCCAGTTATATCACAAGTGCAATGTTACCTGTCGCATTCCACGTATTTGTTGATAACTTTAACCACATTTCTGGCTGTCTGCATCAGTTTCAGTTTCATTTTGCAAAGTGATATTACTCATTCAGTTATTATTGTGTTACTTCCCCAATTCCGTATCTCCATTCCTCATGCCTTCCCTGCACCTGTTTCCCATTGTTACTCATTGTCTTTGTGTTTTAGTTCCTGTCTTTCTCTGCGTTATTGCCAGATTTTTAATCGTGCCACATGCCTAATACTCCTCCCTAGCGTTCTGATTCTCATGCTCTAGCTCTTCCCAGGTCCTAGCTCTCATGCTCAGCCCTTTGTTTTGTCAGTGTTAACCCACTCTTTTGCATTCCCCTCACCCAGTCCCAAGATTTCCAACCTCTGCATTCCCAATTGTCCCTGGACCAATTTGTCTGTTTTGACCTCAAACTGACCTCAAACTTTGCTCTAATTGCTCCATCTGACCCTGACTGTCACTACCCGACCTCTGCCTGCCTACTGACCATGTCCTGCCCTCCCTATATTGCTCTGGTTGCCAGCTCTAGATCCTGGAATGTGTCCACTTTCCTCATGACACTCTGTGTTTCTGCATTTTTGGCTCTGTGACTGGCTCTGTCTTGACTCCAAGTCCAAGCAGCTATCCTCATTTTTTATCTGTGTAGCTGTTCAGTATTCTTACCTACATTTATCATGGTCAATTAGCAACAAGCTCTGAGGCTATGGGATACTGTAGGAGTCTGGTGGAGCGCAGTGTGCAGTTACTGTGCAATGAAACTGCTCTATCTTCACAGTGATTTCCTTCATTGCAGTTTTTTCTTCATTACAGTGTCTGCTCTGTGTGACTGAAAACTTTAGTACGCTCTGTTATCTTCCATAGTTTTAGTGTGTGGGAGTTTATCTAGTTTGATCATGTAAGATTTTGAATTTGATGTTTTGACTTCCCCTCTTGGCCATTTCAGCATGGTTTAAGTGTATATCTCCCTCTCTCTCTCCACAGGGCCCTGACGGAGCTCCTGAAACAGCCCGGGGGGGAGGTGGCCTGTGTGGGTGGGACAGTGGACAGCCCCCCTGTGGGGACCAATGGGATACCGGCCCGCATCCTACGCAGCAGAAGCGGTGAGCTGATCACAGTGTGACAAGGAGATCAATCGCTGCTCTACACTGATCACAACATTAAACCTGTTCCCCTACACTTATCACCGCTTTAAACCCCCTCCTCTACACTGATCACGACACTAAACCTGTTCCCTTACACTGATCACGACACTAAACCCGCTCCCCTACACTCATCACCACTCTAAATCCCCTCCTCTCCACTCATTACTACACTAAACAACATAAACGGTACATCCTATCTGCTCTATTTACACCTCTTCCGATACAAAGAAGTACATCGTATATATGATACAGTACACCTGCATTACACTCTAAAGAACCATCCAGATTAAACAGGGTCTAATCCTCCCCATGCAGTGTGGGGTTAAGGGCCTTGCTTAAGGGCCCATGAAATGCACTAATCTTATTGCGGCTACACTGAAGCTAGAACCAACAACCTTCAGAGTCCCAGGTGAATGTTACACTGGTGTGCATCTTTTCCTGCTTGGCCCAGCCCATTCTGACTGAGATGCAGAGATGGGGGGAGGTGGATGTTTAATTAGTGTTTAATGAAGAGCTCGTTAGAGGACATGCTGCTGACAGGGCAGGCTAGGTGGAGCTGTGTGTGGTCCGTCTATCTGACCCATACCGACGACCTCTCTTACTGTGAACCACAGACCACCTGGTTTACGGGGGGAGAAGCGTAAAGCGAGAGAAAGAGAGAGAGAGATAGTGAGAGAGGAAGGGAGGGAGGAAGAGGGAGAGAGATTCAGGGAGAGAGAGCGAGAGAGAGAGAGAGAGGGTTACAGAGAGCGATAAAGATTGAAAGTGAGATAAGGAGATGCGGAGATTATCCCATTTAAATCCCGTTTATGGTATTATTCTGTGAACAGTCATTACCAACAACAATACATATTTAGAGCGTCAATCCAAAAAAATATGTTCCTCAAAAACAAAAAAACAATACAGCATCATGAATCAAAAATCCATAAAAACAAAATATAAACAACAAAACTGAAAGAGAAAGATTGTTAGAAAGAGAGAATGAGAAAAAGAGAGAGCCCAAGAGACAGAGAGATAAAGAGAGAGGCAGGGTGCATGGGGAGAGGGGGAAGATGGGAAAAGGACAGAGAGAGGAAGTGTAAAAGATTGAGAGTCATGGAGATAAACTGTTTAACGTGAGAAATGATTCAGGGAAGATTGTGAGATATTGGATGTTTCTCTATTTTTTAAAATCTGTTTTTCTCCACTCAGTCATTTATTTAAAATTTTGCTGCCCCTCTTCAATAGCAAAAAATGGGGTTGAGTTTCTCACTCACACAGTCATAAACCACACGAGCAGGGGCCCCAGGCAGGAAATGGACTCACAAACTAGGAGGGGCCCGTTGAGGGCCATGAGAAGGCTGGCACTCTGGCTCATGCTGTGCTGGTCCTTTAAGTGCTAGAAATATGAGTAGAAGTATCCTCAAACTAGAGCCATTCACGGAAATTTAATTGAGGCAAATAACAGTCTTGTAACGTAACAAAACATAACATAACATAACATAACATAACGTAAGCACAACACAACACAACATGAGAGGCGAGAACAGGCCATTCAGCCCAATAAGGCTCACCATTTTCATATGACTATAGTGAATCTAACACTTCAGATACTCAATGACTAAATGGTATCTAGAGCTAAGTCAAGTCTGCTGTTGAAAATTCCCGACGTTTCTGCCTCAACAATACGGCCAGGCAAGCTATTCCACACCGAGATTACTCTCTGCGTGAAAAAATATTTCCAAATATCAGTGCTAAATTTACCCTTGGTCAACTTCCGTTTGTGACCCTGAGTTCTACTAACAAAACTTGGCCGAAGGAATCCTACATAATTCACTTTGTTAATCCCTTTAACATATTTAAAGATGAAGATGTGATGAAGAGGTTGGTGGAAGCACGTGAGACTCTAGACCCTGTGTATGTCCACATAAAATGTAGAAAGGATTTGTTTGGTCATTTTTATGGGTGGATTCTGGGCAGGCTTGAGCAGACTGTTGTGGACCGGAATGCATGAATGTTTTGGGAATGAGATACATAATATTTCACCGGAGCATCAAAGATTGCACACGTCATTTGTGAAAAGCAGTGGAAAGAAGTGTCAGTACTTTAAGCGCAAAACTAATTCCCTGTGCAGCATACCAAACCATTCTGGCCCAATTTAAGCACCAAACACAAGACAGGAAAAAAATTAGGCCGGGAAAGTCTTTCTTTTTGCTGTTGAAGAGTGAAATCAAAGCGAGGATAAAAGATTTGCTCATACCACATGTCTGCTTCTTCTTAGTCGGACAGGGAGTTCCGTCCAATGGGAGTTCATAGCGCCCCCTGTAGTGAAAAAAAAAATCTCTTTAAAGACAGTGAGACCTATCCCTTGAGGTTTCATCAGTCCACCAAGTGAATTTCGCTTTTGCTGTCTATGCATCGTGAAACTTGCAAGTACTTCAAAAAGTAAATAAACTGACTTCTCTCTCATAAAAAAATGGCTCAAATTCAGGCGCCCAAATCAAAACTGATCATGTATGAGATAGTATCTGCATGTGAATGTAAGAGTGAGTGAATGTGTCTATGTTAATGTGTGAGTGGGTGTGTGTGTGTTAGTGTGTGAAAGGGTAGCGGTATATGAATGTGTGTGAGTGTGCTCAAATTCAATTTCAGACCCACATGGGTATTATATGTATGCTCATTTGTGTGTGTGTGTGTGTAATTTCAGACTAATATGGGTGTCAGTGTGCGTGTGTGTGTGTGTGTGTGTGTGTGTGTACGTACATGGATGCATATACCCTGTATCAAGCACACATGCAGGCATTGGCAGGCTATTTCCTAATCCCCTTATAATAGTTGAAAGTAGGTCACATGGCTCCATTGTGTCAGAGAGCTCAGAGTTACACTCCTGCAGGAACATGCTTCTGTGGGCGTTTGGCACCTTCTCCTGAGGACATAAACTGTACTGCACTTGTTCTGTGGTGCCTTAGTCTAGAAGGCACATCCCCTGTGAGTAAGAGGAGGGTCAGAACCATGGACAGCTCCCTCGGTTCATAGAGCTCAATATTATAGGGGAATGTCCAAATCTGCACAAACATGTACAGTTTTGTGAACACGTGTAAACTTGTGCTATTGAATGCATATGTGCTATGTGATCCACTAATGCACACTCAAGGTATTGATAAATCAGTGTTACATTTCAGAGTGGCTTACATGTATTCAAAAATACATTATGTATATACTTATATACAATACATACTAACAGTGTGCACTCTCCCTGGATGCAAGAGTCTGGTCAAGCTTGTGAGGAGTGTTGGTGCATATGTAAGTACATATTTCCCAGAATGCAACAGCAGGTTTAGAAAAAAGAGATGGCATCAGTCATGAAAGAAAATTGTGGGAGGGAGGGCTAACACATTAAGACCAGGCCTGAGCTGAATATTTTCGGTAAGAGAAGACACTTTAATACTGTGCGTTTTCACCGGGATGATCATTCGCTGGGGGGATGTGCCAGTTATGCACAGTATCCCTGCTTGAGTGGCGTGGACTGTCACCAGAACGTCGGCTTGTTTGCATTCGTTTGTTTGTGTGCAGGAAGGGAGGAAAACTGTTTGATCGCAGTTTTTCTTCCTTGCGTTCCCTTCTCTCCCTCGTTCCCTCTCTCCCTCACCAGCTGTCAACAAAAAGCCCAAGACCCGCAGACTCTCCGACAGTTATGCGCCCCCAGGCAATACTGAACCCTTATTATATGCATGTAAACCTCACCCATTAACATGTTTAGGCCAACTAACGCAATTAGGGACACAATCGTAACCTATAAAATACTTTATACTCACTACGCAGCCTCCTGCAATATCTATACCTTTGCCACCGCATGTGCCTGTCGCCGTGGCGATATCTTAATGAAACCCTGCAGCGGCGGATGCCGCGGCTTCAAGGACGAGCTCGTCCATACATTTCGCGGCTTTCCTCCGCGGCGGATTTTCACGTGTGGCACTGCGCCTCGCCGCAGTTTAGCGGATTTGGATCCCAACCGTCACCGCTACTGTTAACCGCGCCGCAGTTCAAAAGGATTTTTTCACTGATCTCCAGAGGCTGTGCGAGACTTAGATTATTCATACAATATTCATTTATTTATTTATTACGCTGTCCCCCAGAGGATTAGACGCTTGTGGCTCAAATTATTGCGGCAGGCTACACATGCCCGCTCGTGAGGCGAGCGTTTTTAGGATTAGAGATTCACGCACTTGTCTTGAAGGTTTAATAAGACTTCCTCCTTGTATTGATGCGCTATAAGTGCGATTTAAGCGATGTGGCATCTCTATTCTGTACCAGTGGGTTAAGCAGGCCCAGCTACATACAGCTATACAGGAGATTACTGCAGTCATGCAGGCTATGGTGTAACTCCGTCCTAAAAATACGGATTTACGGTACGTACCAGTCAGCCACACTGACGGACACATTTGCTTAATGTGACGCGCTCACACCCAATAATAAGCCAGTATTTAGAGCCTCAGTAAAATATCACAATTTTCTATAACAGAGTAATAACAATTACATTTACACAAAAATGCATATTTATTTTACAGATGAATACAGTGGTGATGTAACCAATTTTAATATAAGACAAAGCAAATTCCTCTCAAAGGTAAAATTTGATCTGTTGAGATGGCGTGTGTGTGCCAACCAACAGCAACTATTCTTACCTTACCCAAGTACTCGATTCTTCACTCGCACACACACACACACACACACACACACATTTGTTCATATACACATGCCTCTGACTTCATTGCTTCTCATGGCTATGAGGATGTGGACTGGAAGCCATGTAAAGCAGAGTTATACCCCCGCGTGTGTATGGGGGTCCAATTTTAGCTATACACCTCCATTTGGGTTTCTGTGGTTTTGAAAGTGGACGAATGTGTGTGTGTGTGTGTGTGTGTGTGTGTGTATGACTGTACGCACAGGTGCATTCGCATGTCAAAATATTCAAGCTGCACTACACAACTGCTACTGGATCAGAGCCTATTTCATTTGGCCGGCATGATTCAAACACAGTGTATTTTTATTGCATATTGTTAATTTATTTCTGTTCACAAAATTTATTTTCAACTCTGAGATTATAGTCTACTTTTGGAACATTGGAGCGATGTTGTATATTGGAAGTCAGTTAATTCGAGTCATGGCATGAAGTGACATCGCACTCATCATGTGGACAGAGAGAGATGGAGAGAGCGACATCAGGGGGGGTCTGGAGATTCTGAGGAGTGAGAGAGATGCAGATCAGACAAGATGAGACATGCAGCCCAACAAGAGACCTTTAAAAATCAAAGATCATGAAATAATGAATCGTCCAATGGGAGTTGGGTAGCCTGTTGGTGTGGTGAACAGTACGACCCCTCAAAGCAAGGAGGGCCCAAATTCAAATTCTCCTCACGGGGAGGTCACATGCTTATCCAGGAAGGGCCAGTGTGGGCTGAGGCATTCACTACAACCAAGCAGTTACACACCTGAGACTACTAATCAAGGTCTATAACAAAGACTATAAGGGTTAATTAATATAATCGGGTGCTTATCTATTTGGTTGGAATGAAAGACTGCACCCACACCAACCCTTTCTGGATAAGGCTATGAACCCCTGCTGTAAAATACACAGAAACCACTGTGAAGGGGCTCCAGCTTCTGCCAACTCAGAACAAGTGCCTGAGATACCCAAAAGATGCAAACCTGAGCCACCTGAGCTACATGCCAACCTGAGCTTTCCCTTTCTCAAACACTGTTTGGTCTCCATACATCTCTCTCTCTCTCTCTCTCTCTCTCTCTCTCTCTACCTTCCTACCTACCCCCGGGCCCCCATGTCATTTGCACCGTCAGGAAGGTGCGGTTGCACTCATTACGCTGCTGGCATTAATGTTCTGTGATGCAATGACATCACCTGACGCCACAAACATCAAGTTCCTGTCTTTAAAACAAGTCTGGAGAGGCTTGCGGTGATGCGCAACGGCTTAATTTTTTTTTTTTTTCCGAAAAAAAGAGGCCAGAGGGAACAATCTACTTTACGGATTTACGAACTTCAGCATTTGCTTCAGGTTAAATTTTTGCACATAATTGCAGGTAGTTCTCTCTCTTAAGAAAAACCTCCATGTACTGTGTGGCATTCAGAACTCAGTTGAAACATTTTATCAATGCCAACATTTTGGCCTGAGCTTAAAAGGCTTGATCAAATTCACATCCTCCATTTTGAAGTCCAAAACCTCTCACAGAACATGTTTGGCAGTTGCTACGGGTACAGCAGTTTTCCAATGCATTTCAATGTAGAGAGGTACGGCAGTCCCCACTTCAAACCCTGCTCTAACTTAACCCTGACCCCTCACCTAACCCTTCCCCTAACCATAATCCCTAATCCTTATCCTAATCCCTTCAAGTTGACTGCCGTTCCAATAAAAACTGCCGTATCTGTGGACACTGTGAACATGTTTTGCCCCTGTCCAGTCAATCATATTCTTCAGAGTACAGAGCAAAACCGAATAGCAATTTCATTGCAGTGCTTCAAACACAACGCCAACAAACATTTAACTAATAAGGCCCAGGAAACAATTCATGCTATCTTCTTATGTAGTTTAATCCAAACAGAATTGGGACAGTGACACACTTATGGTTGTTTTGGCTGTTATCCAGAATCATATATCAAATCAGTATGAACTCATAGTGCAAACAGTCTGTTTTAATTTGCAGGTTTTAAATGCATATTGGGTGATCTGTGTAAGAGGTACAGCTCTTACGGGTTTGTGTCCCGCTGGGAAATGACCGTGTGCATAAATCCTCCCATTTAGACATCTGTTCCTCACCGTTTATATCACTCCCTCACGCTGCCGTCCCTGCGGCCCTTTTTCCCGGGCAATTACAGGTGCTACACACCTGCCCAGGGTTCGCCAGAATATTGTGGGTAATGCACACACACACACACACACACACACACACACACATATACACATACACAGACACACACACGCGCGCACACACACACACACACACACTCACACACACACAAATACACATAAACACACATGCACATATTTAAACACACACACCACGTAAATACACATGAGAACACATAAAAAACACTCGTATGCATGCATACACTTTCATAAACGCACAAACACACATTCATGCCTATGCACATGTACACATAAACACATATGTGCATATAGAAACGCATACAACAGACACACGCATGCATGCGCACACACCCACAAAGACGCGCACACACCTGACCACAAACATGCTCATGTTTCAGTGGGGTTCTCTGCTGACAAAGACGACACATGGCTCTCATTAAATTTCCATATAACCGCTCCTCTGTGTGCATGCAAAGCTCATTTACTGCACCGTACCGCGACGGCTGACACAGCTTCGTACCTCAAATTTACCATACTGCTGCACAATCACTTTCCATTATTTAATTAATAAAAGCTAATTCCGCATATTTAACATTGCATTTGCATGCCTGGTTGTGTACAGTTTTTATCCGTTTTAAGTGGTGTCACAGCCTGAAGATTTGAACCCAAAACCTACTGGATAAATAAGCTCTCTGACCATTTGCCATATTGGTTTGACCATTGAGCTCAAAGCAAGGACAATCATAAATTTCAGAGAGCAGCCTCACAAGAGCAGTACAGCATTGGCTTTGCGCTGCTCGGGGACATGGGAAGGATACAGTCAGTTTGGGTCAGCATTCCTTACTCCTCACGCGCCCCCTGCTGGCCATCTGAGCACTCATTGGTCGCTTTCTGAGTAGGAACATGTTTGGGTCTCCTCTGCCCTTATTCTGCATAGAAGTGGTTTGAAACTGCGAGCAGAAAAAAGTGGCAGCTGAAAGGTGTGTATTTTTGAGGAGAACTGCGAACTGCCTGCGCTCATTCGAGATAGAAGCACAAGTCACGATCGATGTCCAATTGGCTTGTCTATAGCTCACTGATTGGACACATCAGTTTAGGGTGGGATCGAAGATACCAAGTTTATTTAGAAAGTTAAAAGAAGGGACAAAATTCAAGCACAACCAGCCACTAACTGCAGAAAAAAATAAAATGTAGAGATTTCTACAAACCCCAATTCCAGTGAAGTTGGGACGTTGTGTAAAACGTGAATAAAAACCGAATACAATGATGTGCAAATCTCATAAACCCATATTTTATTCACAATGGAACATAGACAACATATCCGATGTTGAAAGTGAGACATTTTACCATTTCATGAAAAATATTAGCTCATTTTGAATTTGATGGCAGCAACACAAAAACACAACACAAAACAAAAAAGTTGGGACAGGGCTGTGTTTACCATTGTGTAACATCCCCCTTTCTTTTAATAACAGTCTGTAAACGCCTGGGAAATGAGGAGGCCAGTTGCTGGAGTTTTGGGAGAGGAATGTCATCCCACTTTTGTCAGATATAGGATTCTAGCTGCTCAACAGTACTGGGTCTTCTTTGTCGGATTTTCCATTTTATGATGCGCCAAATGTTTGCTATTGGTGAAAAGTCTGGACTGCAGGCAGGCCATTTCAGTTCCCAGACTCTTCTACAGTGAAGCCATGCTGTTGTGATGGATGCAGTATGTGGTTTAGCATTGTCTTGCTGAAATATGCAAGACCTTCCCTAAAAGAGACGGTGTCTGGATGGGACAATATGTTGTTGTAAAACCTCTAGATACCATTCAACATTGATAGTGCCTATCCAGATCTGTAAGCTGCCAACGCCACAGGCACTAATGCAACCCAATACCATCAGAGGTGCAGGCTTTTGAACTAAGCACTGATAACAAGCTGGACGGTCCCTCTCCTCTTTAGACCATACAACACGGCGTCTGTGGTTTCCAAAAAAAATTTCAAATTTTGATTCATCTGACCACAGAAGAGTTTTCCATTCTGCCTCAGTCCATTTTAAATGAGCTTTGGTCCAGAGAAAAAGGCGGCGTTTCTGGATCGTGTTCACATATGGCTTCTTCTTTGCATGATACAGCTTTAGCTTGCATCTGTAGATTGCACGGCAAACTGTGTTCACAGACAATGATTTCTAGAAGTTTACATGAGCCCATGCAGTGTATTCCAGTGCAGAATCATTCCTGTTTTTAATGCAGTGCTGCCTGAGGGCCCCAAGATCACAAGCATCCAATATCGACCTTCGGCTTTGTCCCTAGTGCACAGAGATTTCTTCAGATTTTCTGAATCTTTTGATGATATAACGTACTGTAAATGGTGGGACATTCAAAGTCTTCTCAATTTTACATCGAGGAACATTTTTCTGAAATTGTTCCACAATTTTTAGACTCAGTTTTTCACAGATTGGTGAGCCTCTGCCCATCTTTACTTCTGAGAGACTCTGCCTCCCTAAAATGCTCTTTTATACCCAGTCATGTAACTGACCTGTTGCCACTTAACCTAATTAGTTGCAAAATGCTTCTCCAGCTGTTTTTTCATAAGTACCACTTACTTTTCCAGCCTTTGTTGCCCTTGTCCCAACTTTTTTGAGATGTGTTGCTGCCATCAAATTCAAAATGAGCTAATATTTCTCATGAAATGGTAAAATGTCTCACTTTTAACATCTGATTTGTTGTCTATGCTCTGTTGTGAATAAAATGAGTGTTTATGAGATTTGCAAATCATTGTATTCTGTTTTTATTCATGTTTTACACGTCTCAACTTCACTGGAATTGGGGTTTGTATTTTCTTAAAGAAAACATAAGCCTGACACATACTTTGCTTGGGACGCAGTGATTTTACAAAGCCTCTTTGGTTGTTTCAGGGTGGTACAAAGGGTCCAATGAAAGCACCGATGCTTGAGTTCTGGCCAAGGTAAAACAAGATGATGTAAATACAAAACATAGTGCCATGGGCACTGTAATAATAATAATAATAATTATACATTTTATTTATATAGCGCCTTTCAGGACACTCAAGGACACAGTACAACAAGATTAAAAGAAAAGAAAGAGACAACAATAAAATAAACACACACCAAAAACAGTTAAACAGAATATGCAAGTCTGAACAGATGGGTCTTTAAGCGTGATTTGAAAATGTGGATAGAGGTATTGTTTCTAAGATCAGAGGGGAGGGAATTCCAGAGGCGAGGGGCAGAGTGGCTGAGGGCTCGGGAACCAAAAGTGGACAGACGGGCAGAGGGAACAGTGAGATTGTAGCTCACTTGGTTTATTATTTTTAAGGTCTATTCAGTGATATATATATATATATATATATATATATATATATATATATATATATATATATAAGAGCACATTAGAAGCACATTCATTACCTGAACTAATATTAGCATTCTCTCCCACTCTTTTAGCCTCTCTCTTTCCCTTTGTCTTCCTCTCTCTCCCTCTCCACCTCTCCTTCTCACACTTTCCCTTTCTCTCTCCCCCTCTTTGTCACAACCCTCACATGAATGCCTTTCATGTCTCTTCCTATTCAGCAACTTGCGCGTCTATTGGAAGTATGTCTCCTTTGATTGGTTTACATCTTCCATGTTTTCCCCTCCCCAGCGATTCCTTGTTTCATGATTATTTCCTTAAGGCTCCATGGCATGTATTTGAGTCCCCTGCTTTGTTTTGCAAGTTGTTGGATTGTAATTTGCCTTTTGTGCTTAGAGCCAGTCAGTATTCCTGGCAGAAACTCTTTGCCTTTGTTAAGTGTAATGTACACTTTAATGACAGCTATTTCTGAAAGCTTTCCTCTTTATCTAATTTACTCAAATAAGCCCCTCCATCATCCTGTGGGACAGTTTGGAGTTGGCGCAATGTCTTCTCCACCTGGCTGCTATCCCGGAAACCACTGGCCTACAATTGACAGCTCAGCTTCGCCCACAACATCTGTAAAAAACTGTGCTATCCCATTCTAACATTTCGCCCCCACCTCTTCTTCTGGGGTTCCGTCTCCAAATTACTCTAAAAGCTGTCAATAAACTGCCTGTTGGATTGTACTTTGCCTCCACACTTGATTCCTAATCTGGACCGAAACACTCTCTCTCCCAAGTTCACATTCCCTCTCTCTCTCTCTGTCCCCTCTTTCTCTATCTCTCTCTGTCCCCTCTCTCTCTATCTCTCTCTCCCACTCTCTGTTAGGATTGCAGATGCATGGTAAAATGTTCAGCTGTCTCCAACCAAAAACCACCCTTTTTTGAGAGTATGTTTTCTGTATTGCACCCAATTTTACCTCTTTTACGGAAAACACTTTGCAATAAGGAACGTAAAATTTTAGTAGGTACCACAGAACAAATGAAGAATGATTTATCTTATTGCTGATAAACCATTGCTTATTTGGGTAGTGGAGTAAAATTAACGCAGAAATTTTACTACATAGTTTAAGCTGACTTAAGAAGAGTTGATATGAGAGAATCAGACCTTCTTTGGAGATGGATATACCTTCCTCATAAGTCTGTTCCACACTTTCTGACATGCAGGGTTACCAGGGCCCCAGATCTCCGTTATCATAAAAGACTCAAAGCAAAGTGGTAGTTATGCTTGTAATGTCAGCGATAATTTTCCTTTAATTAATATGAATCCCCTGACGGGGTGGAGCCGTCTGTATTCCAGACAATGAGCGCAGCCGTGTGCCCCGGATTTCAGCCTGATTCTCTGAGCTTATAAAAGCCTCGCCTGCCGAGAGCTGTCTCTAAGCGTCTGTCCGGGCTGAGTCAGAATGGGTTTGTACCGCATCATTACCGTCATCGTAATAATCTCTGTAATGATCTTATGCTGGGGTGCACACTGCTATCTGAACTATTATTGCATGTTTGAGGATCAAAACTTTGTATTATTCGCGATTTCTGAAATAAATTACCATAAAAAATCCGCAAAAGTTCCAACATGTATACGTACATAATAAAATATATTTATACGCAGCATAATGCCCTATATGGTGTATATTGTTATCAACTAATTATTTTGCTGCGCGTTTCCTGGATACTGTTTTCCTCAGAAACTTTCACGGATACTTAGCATCTGTGGGGCCCTTTAGTTGCCTTTGTGTTCTATCCAGACTGAGTCAAAGAACTATAGCCTGTGGCAATTAATGTAGTCTTTCTGCTAACAGGTTTATTTTAATTAAACTAAGCAACTGTTCTATCTCAACATCATAATAAATTCTCATTACTGCGAATGTTATTTCTATAACTATGAATATCATTACCCTGGCATAAATGAGGGTATCAATTTAGTAATTGGAGTATGAGTAGCATGTAACAAGGCTGATTTATTTAATGATGTAATTGCTAGTTAATTGACGGATGCGAGACACACATGCGCACGCACACACTGTCACACACACACACACACACACACACACACATACAAACACACATATGCACAGAAAATTAATATAGCACAATCTGGCAAATTGCTTCTTAAATGCATGCAACAGCTTTGACATTCATGGTAGAGATATCAAGCAATGCAGTTTATCTTACTGAAGAAAACGTGGAATGCTCATCGCTTATGTTAACACACACGGTATACACAAATACACACACACACAAGCAAACACATATGCGCGTGCACACACGCACACGCACACACATGCACACTCTAATGCCCACAGACATGAGCATACAAACACACACAGATGCATACACACTTATACTCAAGTATGCATACATAGGCACACACACACACACACACTCAAACACAGACACACAGCAGACACAATTATGCACATGTATAATGGGTAGAGGTGTACTGACAGGCTGACATGTCGGCAGGCGGGTGAATTTGGTTACGCCGGAGGAGAGGAGCACTAAAATAACGCTGACATCACCTGCTCAACAGCCCCCCCCAACTGACGAGTCCCATCCGCCAATCCCTGCTTCCCATGCAGTTTGGAGGAATAAGCTGATTATCCCTGAGAAATGCTCCCTGGTAATGACACTCCAGATTTGCGCAGTGATGGCAAATTTTGCGGTGTCTGGAGATGTGTGTGTGCTCTCTCTCACCGAACGTTCATCCGCATCGAATCAAACACCCAATGCACACGGGGGTGGCCATGTCGCCCAGAGGATAACGAGCCCAGATTGCAAATAGAGAGGCCACGGGTTCAAATCCCACACGAAGACATCCTCGAGATTTGCCCACGAGTGAGAATCACTCAAGCAAAAATTGCATCAGTTAAAAACCAGGTGTGGCATCAAATGTAAAACTCAAAATGATGAGCCGACCAGCTCTCCAGTACAAATATATTCATAAAACTTGGAGAAATATATCTACAGTGCCAGTCAAAAGTTTAGACACACTTCACGTGTGTTATAGCACACAGGGCTAGATTTTGCACATGCAAAGTATGAACAGGGATTGGCTGGAGTATTTGTTTTGCACCAATCATGGACGATGTTACTGATTTTGCATATTCTAAAAAGTTTTGCGCTTGAAACAGTTCTAGTGAATCTGGCCCTCAGTTTTTAGCAAAATTTGAATTATTTACCTCCATGAATAACTTCAAATCTTGCAAAGTAAGAAGTAAATAGTCTGAAGTTAAAAAACAAAAGTACTGCACAGGATGGTGACCATAATTTTGACAGGGACTCTCTATTCTCTGTTCCAAGGCTTTCATGCCGGCCCATGAAAAGCCCGAGGGGCTATAGGTTTTCACTCCAACCAAGCAGAAGCGCACCTGATACAACTAATTCAATCAACTGATCTCAGCCTGCACAGTCGATCTGTTGTATCAGCTGCGCTTCTGCTCGGTTGGAGTGAAAACCTGTAGCCCCGTGACTCTTCACCAGACCAGGTTGACACCCCTGCTGTATACTATGTAACTGTCATGGTCCCATATGTTTGACTACCGAGCTGTCACTAAGCCATTACCCACAATGCACTTGGTTTAATGATCCATGTAAAGTCTATGCAGTGATTTAGCTATGGCAGGAGATGGGCAGGCTTATTGTCAGAAGGTTAATTGTAGCTAAGAGGCCAGTGTGTTTGACAAAGACTCAGAGGTTGTTGGTTTGAGCCCCAGTGTTGCCACAATAAAATCAGTGCTGCTATTGAGCCCTTGAGAAAGGCCCTTAACTCCACATTGCTTAAGGGGGATTGGCCCCTGCTTAATCTAATCAACTGTAAGTTGACTAATAACTGTACAGTAATGGATTGTGCCCCGTGTGTGAAACTCTCTCTCTCTCTCTCTCTCTCACCCACAGAGCAGTACCACCTCAATAACGCCACCCTCCCTCACCTCACCCCTGGGACTCACACGCACGGCAACCTCAACGTGACCACCGCCGACTTCAGCAAGTACACCCCACTCAAGACCATCAGTAAGAGCTGGAGCACACTCACATACCTCTGAGTGCATGTGTGTATACACACACTCCTGCATACGCATGCATGCACACGCACACACATATCCTAGCATGAACATGAGTGCACATACACTCACCCCTGCATAGATGCATATACATACACACATAGAATCTGGTTTCTCCCATTCAGAAAAACATGCATCATAGGAACATGCATCATGCATCATAGGAACACTCCTTCCAGTACCCCTGACCAAGGAACTGGCTCTAGAACTGGAGTTGGTCCCCAGGCGCTGCTCTGTGGCTGCCCACTGCTCCTAACTATAGGATGGGTTAAATGCAGAGGACAAATCACTCCACAGGGTTCAATGAAGTATCTATCTATCTATCTATCTATCTATCTATCTATCATTCAACCACGTGTGTGTACACGCAAACACCCCTTTGCATACATTTTTATTCACACACACACACACACACACACATATACTGACACATACAGATGTGCACATATACACACATACAAACCTACACACACACATACACGCACATGCACACACACACATACACACACACACATACATGTCAATATGGCTCATGGGTGGGGAGGCGTTCCATCACAGTGACACAGCCTCTGCCCTGGTTTGATTGACAGGTCAAACGATAACATGGAGAAGGAAGTCGGTTTGCGGTGCAGAACAGCAATGGCCTGAACTATTGAGCTGGACTGAGTGACCCTGGCTCATGGCTAATGGAGACACACACACACACACACACACACACACATACACGGCAGGTTCCTCCACATGTACTAAGGTACATGCTCTGGGGCAGGGGTTGTATGCTCAAGGACACTCTGTATCTCTTTACATCACATTACAGTCCAACAGCTGATGCTTCCACACAAAGATTCCTACGGTTGATTAGAAGAAGCAGCGTGGGGTTAAGGGCCTTGCCCAAGGGCCCAACAGCTGTACTGACACTGTTACAGCCACACTAGCATTTGAGCCATGAACCGCCAACCATTTCGTCCTCAGTCACTATGCTGTAGGCTGCCTCCACCTCCTCCACCTGTCATTGGTTGAGCTGTGTGAGGATGTATGGTAGTTTGGGCAGGATAGCCTGCAGGCACTGCTCTATTAGTGCTCTTACAGTGGAGAGGTGTCATGTGACCCTCTCATATATAGCACAAGCACACATGCCCTCACACAAACGCATCTGCACCCAAAAAACGCTCGAGGCATTTGATTCTTTGAGAATAATGAGACGAAAACATTCAACCCAACTGAGAGCACGCGAACACTAAACTGTACGGACCGCGAGAATGACGCACATTCACATCCTCATATACACAAACAATCTGATGCATGCACGCGCACACACACACACACACACACACACACACACACACTGACGTGCTCACATGAACATGCGCCTGTGTTCATCACCTCTCACATTCGCCTGCTTCATATGCACACACATGCACAAACACAATCAAATATTCGTATGTGCACACGTATGCGAAAACACTCACGTTCACATACATATGCATGCACATGCAAAAATGCATTCGTGCTCATGCATATGCATAAAAAGCAGACACACTCACATGCATATGCAAACACTAGCATTATTTCCACATGTGCCAGAACACAAATGCACAGGCAACCTCTAATATCCGATTTCCTCAAGGGTCAGTACGGATCCATACTGTTCTGACAAAGTCAGAGAGCGAGAGAGAGAGAGAGAGAGAGAGAGAGAGAGAAAAATAGAGTGAGAGAGAGAAATAGAGAGAGAGGACAGAGAGATGAAAAGCGAGGGAGAGGTGTGGACACTTTGTCATGCTTCAGATCTTTAGTTGGAACATAATAGGGACAAACGTCATGAAATCTTAAATGGCCCTTAAACGCATCAGACGTTCAGTTCAATTAAAATTTATTTTTATAGCGCTTCTCACCGATGGACTGTCACAAACCTGCTTTACAGGAAGCAGGAAGGCAGCTGCTGCAAACTCCTAAAATATCAAATGAGATGAAAATAAGGAAAACATCCAGTGGGGAAAGAAACCTTCAAAAACTAATGAGAAAATTCTCCAGTGGGAAGAAATCTCTAGAGGAACCTGGCTATATTGGGGGAGCCCATCCTTTGTTGGCAGGTAAATTGGGCTAAATCTGGAAATGGGATAAAATGGAGTCTGACAAGACGTCCATGCAGAAGCTCCAGGTGTTCTTTCCATTTATAAATCTACTGCCTGTCCAGGGACGTACTTTGGAATGTTTCATTAAAAAATTAAACAAAGTAAATGCATGTCTTCTAAGTGCTGTAAGTGCAATCAATCGTTATCGTTACCCAGTGCTTACATTCACAATGCCTTCAATTCCTGAGCCTTAATCCAGTTAAATTTCATGTATAGTCATATAATCATACACACAGAAACAGGGTTATATGAAGTCCTTCCAAAAATCTGCTCATTAATATCTGCAGAGTTGCATCCATAACAATATGATGGTAAAATATTAGCCAATCGTCTAACAGTATAAATACATTCACACTTACCCACATCTCACACACATTTCTACTTAAATCACATAACTTTGGTACTTTTCCCACAGCCCAGCACTTTTGATATTACTTAGGGTAATATCGCATTTGCGAAAATTTCATTGGCTGAGAGCGCGGGGAAAAAAAATTACTCCACGTTACGTCATGTTGTTAATACTCAGCCAAACTGAATACCAAGTGTTTACATTGGTTAAATTGGTATGACTCAGTGCTGCAGCAAGCTAATTTAGCGCCACTCACATAACTAAGTTTACGTTACTTAGCTAGATGGCGTGCATACAGTACTTTTTCATAATCATTATGTTAAATTAGTTTGTTAGCTAGCGACTGAGCTGACTGAATTGACAAACCGTTGCTTTTCAGCCGCGAATGTCTGTGACTCAGAGACTAAGCAGACGCAATGGCGTTAGCGCAGTGCTAACATACAATGGGTGCTAACGGATATTACACTTGCTTTCCATTAAATTATGCAATTCAGTTATGTGATAAACAGAATCTTATACTCTTGGTTGTGTCATAAGAAAGTTATGCAACTCATTGAGTAAATTTTGGGTTTGTTGCTCACTACAGCTCGCAACAAAAGCAATATTTACTCAACTCATTTCATAACTTTCATATGAGATCCTCCTATGCCTTACATCTCAAGTCAATTCAACGTGAAAACACACACCTCACACAGAAACACAGATTGAGAAAGCACAAGGACACACACACACGCACACACACACAAATAAACATACACACACTCTCACACACACTCAAACAGACGTGCCACACACACACACACACACACACACACACACACACTCCTGTGAGCACACAGAAGCAGTACACGGCCACAGTCACAGGGTTTCTGATGGAAAGTGAGAGCAGAGTGTAAATGACAGGAGCTCAGTGCTGAACAGGGCTGTTAGTGTCTGGGTGGGTGGGTGCGGAGTGGTGGGGGGTGGTGGTGGTGCAACACTCAAAGCCCCTTCCCTAATCCCGCACGTCACCGCAGCCCCTGACTATTTTTACTCGCGTCAAACCTTCTGCCCGATCCTCCCGTCCTTCCTCTTCCTCTTTAAATCACGGCGGGCTGGAGGGGCTTTTCTGGTGCTCGACACACTGTTCCGCTCCCGCGTTTCTACGCTTCTTGGTTTAGCCTGGACTTCACCTGACGCAGCCGAGAGACGAGGAGGACTGAAGAGGAGGAGTGTAACTTGCTCTGTCACCGGATGAAGAAATGGGACTGCAGCCTAAAGGAAGAGCGGCCTGTGTGTTAAAGGACATTTTAAAAACTGCGCCTCTTATTCTCGTGTGCTAATCCCTGGAATGCACTGACACACACACACACACACACACACACAAATACAGCACATCGATGTACTGGCTCTCATACATACAAAAACATACACACACACACGCACATGCACACGCACACACGCATGCAGACACGCACACAGTCGCACACAGGCAGACACACACACACACACACAGAAATTCAGCACACCCACACACTGTCTGTCTGTCTGTCTGTCTGTCTGTCTGTCTGTCTCTCTCTCTCTCTCTCATACACACACACACATACACACACCCTCCCAACACACACATATACATACACACCCACACACTGGGTTCTGAGACTATTAAAAATGCACTGCTCTATTTCCCTTCATTATTTAAACTCTTTGTAGAGCACAATCAGAGTCCTGTCTATGGAACAGAGGAGAGAGAAGAAAAGGAAAGTCAAAAAGCTGAAGAAAGAGAAAAAATAAATGAGTGGGAGATGAAAAAGAAGAAAAGCATCACATCTAACGCTTAGATTTCACAGAGGATGTAAGAATGTACTGTAGATATCCGAGAAAAAAACATGTTTTCATGAAAAATGTAACCGTCTCGATTCCGATTTTATGACTCTTTCCACTATCCATTGATGACATCCACCATATGACTTTATATCAGTGTAACACTTAGGCTAGCTAAAGACCTTTTCCTGTTCAGCCAATTGCATTTGTGAACATTTATCTGTTTCTCATACCCCCTTCCGTGTTTGAAAGAACAACTCCTATGCATGTGAAGGCTAATTAATAAAAACTAGGGTGTTCATTTCCTCCAGAAACTTAAAAGCGATCATAGTTGAAACAGAATTTGGAGGCGAGCTTTCTTTGTTTACCACAAAGCAGTTTCAGAGCTGCAAACACATACAACCAGCAAAAGAACATTCATTAGCTTAAAAAAACATAATATCATGATAAAGACATTGCGTAGAAAAATAATAATTATAATAATAAATACATGTGCACTTCACATGATCTAAAAAAATCTGTGAAACCAGGTTTTGAGTCAATATCTGAAAGTGGGGCAGGAGAAGTGGGTAGAAAATTCTCTCTAATATCTGAATGACATTCACCTTCGGACTACCTCCATTTACAACTATAATGTCTATAATGTCACATACAGACAAGAGGGAATACTTGGGAAGAGAGACCAATGTCATTATGGACAACAACCAAAAACTCCAGGGGTAAGATATGGGTCAACTGACCTACAATTAAATTGCCTTGAAAATGGGAGGTGGCATATCAGTTAGCTGAAACACAACATCATATTTTATTCCTTCACAGGCATTTAGCGGAGGAACTTGTTCAGGTGGGCAATGAGAAGATGAAAGCATGAACTAGGATTAAGAGCTACAGCAAAACTATGAGGCTGTGGGGAAAATCCTGAGAAATTTACATTGTTGAAACATCTGATTGACTGCTGAACTGTTCAGGAAAATATGAACTAATAACAAATATAGTGGCAAAGCCACTGCGCCCGCTTGGCCAAACATGGCCAAAACTTCTCCTCGAACTTGGCCTAGATTTTCATCCTATATACACGCATATAAAATATGAAAAGGATCTGTGAAAAACTGAAGGCCCTAGAGCGCTGACAAGACAAAAAGTTTACAGACGCACAACAGACCATCACAAAGGTATCTAACCACAGCATAAGCCCGATTGGGCTAGGGGCCACGCGGGCCAAAAACAAAAACTATGATAGAGAAAAATTAACAGTTTGCATACCAGAACCTGGGCTAACCCCGGACACCCAGCCAGACCTTCCTCTAGCAGACAAATTTATTACTTCTGTTTTTGGAGTTTGCCATGCAGTTCCACACACTCACCGCTTGCTTGTTAACTTACATGAGTAGTTTTCTTTATAAGCAGTGAGATGTGAGATGAGCCCTTACAGGTTCTGATAATAGTAATAAAAAGCTCGCCATATTTTCATTACATTGATTGGACCTCGCCATTGATGCATGGCCTTATGGGTAACAGAAGACACGACAGGGGTTGGTGTGAAAATGGAGTGATTCGTTAGTCCTCGCTCGGCAGTCTCTGAGTAATTTTGCCCGAATTAAACTTATCAGTCATTTGAGAGCTCATCAATGTCTTGATTTCTACCGAATACAGAAAGTTGGAACTTAGGGGGCCCTTAATTCACAAAAAAACCCCCCCACACACATCATTAACTTTTCTGGTTGTCTCAACGAAAGCTGTGATTTTGAGATGACAGATTCTCTATGTTTTAAAACACACAGCTGTCCTGACCCTGTTTCCATGGCAGAGACTGGATGCACAGGGGCTGACTTATATCGCCAACGAGGCCTCAGGCAGGATTCAGTTTAGGGTCCCACCAAATCTCTCCTGTTTTAACTCTTCCTCTCTCTTTCTCTGTCTACCTGCCACTCATGTAACAGACTCCACCCCCAGGGGGCACTACAAGAGCTACCCAATGATGGACTTCACAAACTACCAGGCCCCGCCCCTAACCTTCCAGCCAATAGCAGTGCACCCAAAGGAGAAGCCCTTCCTCCCGCCTCAAACGGACATCACCGCGCCACTGAACATCACCATTCCCGCCACTCAGCTGCCGCGGCCGCGAGTCACCAAAACCATCACCCACCCGCTGCCCTCCAGCTCGGCCTTCAAAGCCTGGGACTCCAGTAGAGCCCACGTCCAGCGGCAGAGCACCCATCCCGGTTACGCCTCTGGCCGGCGCCAGGCTTACGGCGGCAGGAGGCGGAGCAGCATCGAGATGCTCCCCGAGATCGTGACTCAGCCGCTGGGGTACAGAGGACACGGGGACCCCCACCTGCAACCCAAATACAGGATCTACTCCACCAACAGCAAGACGGAGGTCACCGTCTGAGGGTATGACCGCGGGGACGTGTGTGTGTGTGTCTGCGTTATTTTTAGGCTACAGTCACAGTGGGGCTGTGATGCCGGTCGTTTCTGTGGTGATGGCACTCTTCGATGACACTTGGTCCCTGGGCTCGTACCTTTGGAGCACACAGTACTGACTGCCTGTCCGCACGACTCTTATCGCTGGCCTATTTCTCCCGATCTCCCGCTCCCTCTGTCTCCCGCACATACACACACCCCAATTACTCTGAGATGCCACCTTCCCAAATAGCTCTCCCTCTCTCTTTCCCTCTTTCAGTCTCCCTGACTCACACATGCAAATGTACATGTACACGTACACACACACACACACACACCAATTACTCACATGCCATCTCCCCGAATATCTCTTTCTCACAAACACACAGGCGCACAGACACACACACATGCACACCCCAATTACTCACATGCTACTGCTTCAAATTTCCAAATTTCTCTCTCTCTCTCTCAGACACACACACAAACACACACACACACACATCTCAATTACTTTCACATGTCATCTCTCCAAATCTCCATCCCTCTGTCTCTCGTCCTCTCTGTCTCCCTGCCTCACACACTAGTATTCCTCTTATCTCACATGCCATCTCTCCCGCTTTCATCCTCTCTCAAGCTTTCCATCTCTCTCCCCATTACTCTCTCTCTCCATCTCACTCCTTTCTCTCCATCTCCACCACTCACTCTCACTCTCTCTCTCTCTCTCTCTCTCTATTCCTTCCCCTCCACTCGTCCCCTCTCCCCCGCATGGCAAGGGAGGTGGTCTGTGCCTTTTTGCATTAGAGGTTTTGGCGGCACAATGGAAAAAAATGCCCCCTGGAGGCGACACGCGGGGGCAAATTTGTCTCCACGTCAACCCTGATCAGCCTCCATCCTCGACCAAGTGAGAAATCGTTTTGGCGGGCGTTACGCAGAGGAATAGCGGGAGTTTTTTTTTTAATCCGCACGTGACTGAAAGCTGATTGGGGGCCTGGGACCAGAGGAACAGCTGGGCAGGCTAACGAGGGCTTCCGAACCCCAGCGTGTGGGACCCCCTGAGGGCACTGACGTCCTGCCAATGTCCTGGGCCCCTGGAGGCGTGACGGGGCTGAGAGATTCCTCAGAGGCCCTCAGACACATACAGTGGCCCCTGTACCACACACACTGTACAGGTCATCCAGCTCCTGGCACAGCAAGCCAAGGGCCTTCAGGACTGCAATACTTCACTCACGCCCGTACTCATCCGGATACATTTTCTCTACATGATGTTTGTAATTAGCAGCCAGTCCTTGTATTAGTGACTTCACGAGAGCATGTCAGGTGGTCCACATTAGAGTGCCTATGTGAGAGAGTGTCACAGCAACTCAAAAATAGGAGCCATTTTGTTTCCATCGCGCAAAATCAAGATGTTTCAGACAATGGGAATCGTTGGATTTTTTTTCGCTCTTTTCTTGGGCGAAAAACACAAGCACGAGAAGGGAAAATGTTTAGACACAAGAAAAGATAAAACTGAAAAAAAGGAAGTCATTCACTTTGAGACGGTGCCCGATGATGCAGTGGAAACAAAATGGCTCCATGACCAGATTTTCTGAAACCCTCATGTCGCAGCTCACCCAATCTAGGAACTCCAGGTCACATAATGTAAGCAACAAACGTTTTCATTGTTAACTCTGTGAAAGCAGGGTTTGAATTATGCTGATGAGTGAGATTGTGCAGAGTACTTCATTCTGGCCAGATAATACCGAGAAAATCTAAAAAAAATACAAAGGAGGCGCTCATTTAATCCTGATTTCCAGGAAAGGTTGCCTCCCATCTATATGAGTGGGTTGAGCAACTCCAAAAATTTTCAGTGATTTTCACCCTGCTTTTAAGTCTTATGCAACCGCAGTAGTATCACAGGACTTGCAGTAGAATATTGTGGATCGCATATTGTGAATTTAGCCAGTCTATAGTTGTCACAAAGAGAAACTCCCCGTAGCTCCAGAGGTCTCTCTTGGATTCCTCATTGGTATACACTGGAGGTCTGGAGATGTCCTGTGATACAACAATCCTAACAGCAGTGGGAAACCCATTTATGTTCACATCTCTAGTCCATCACATCTGCTCATGAAACTGGCATGATCTCATTCATAGCGAACAAAAACATCCCTACTGCCCACACGCACGCACACATACCATGGTCATTCAATTTTTTTTCTTTTCACTGGAAAAAGTACCAAGAAATTTCAATGCATAATCAGCTGATAATTTTCTGTTCTCATACATAAGATATTCTTAAACCCACACATCATTATTTGAAAAAAAAAAAAAACATCTGAATTGATATTCTTGATTATTATTATTATTATAATAATTATCTCTGAATTTTCACGGTAAAAAGATGTTAATTACTGGCTTTTTGTCCCAGTGTCAGGTGACAACAAGTCCCCTCAAACACACAGGAAGGACTCTACAGAGGATTTTTGCTGACCCTGGTAGAACAGTTTTCTGAATCATGGCTGGCTTAGTATTGATCTCAAGTTCTCTTAGGTACTTCTCAAATCTGTGGATGAACATTCCAAGGACCCCACTAACAATAGGCACTGTTGTGACACTTTTAATTTCCAAATTCTCTTTATTTCGATTGCCAGATCAGTATAGCGCTCAATATTTTCTTTTTCCTTTTAATTCTTGTATCTCCTGGACATGCAATGTCCATCAAATAACATTGACAATTTTTCTTGTCGATCAGAGTAATATCTGGGCTATTATTATTATTATGCTGCATTACATCCATCACCCTGGTTGATTTTGTGGCATTGCATTGACAAATCTATAAAGTGCTTCTGGACTGTTTGTATATGAGATCCTGCATTCCTGGCAATTCAAATGTAGCACTGTTATTGTGTTTGCCTTTTTAAAAAATATGGCGCATTTAGTACATGTACATGTGTTCAGGTAACACATGAAGTACACATAAAATGAACTTATGATTCATATTCTGTAAAGTAGCTAGAAATGAATAATAGATATCTGCAAATCATCTGTTCATGTGAATTTAGAATTACTAGTACGCTGGATTCTTCGGTTAATTGTTACACTGATGAGTTGTTTGCGATGAAATTTGTAATTGTAAGATGTATTTGGTGACTATAAGGGCTCTGTTAATATTCTAATATACAATAAGCTCATATTTATTTGACTTTTTTTTTTTGAAATACTTAGAAATATTCTAAAAGCAAAAAAGAAAAACTTCTTTATGACAAATATAATGACAAGGTGTTTACTGTTTGGTTCAACCTAATTACAAAGCTAGAATTAATTTGTTAAAAAATTATTTAATGTGTGAATAATGATTACTGTTTACTGCCTTGCCAAGGAAGATTTATTATTGGGATATACAGTACTTGTTCTTGGTGACATAACCTCCTAAAAATTACAACACAAACCAGCCAAGATCCCAGGGCGGTTTAAGCCGAGTTTTTGGCAACAGACGGTAAGGTCAGTGCTGGGTCAAAGCTAGTTAAACTGGTAGAGCTAGCCGGTAGTCAAACTGGAAAACAAACTGACAATTTGGCTAGTTAGCTGACCAATTGGGTGAAAGTATTGACAGAACACAGCAAAAACATGAGCCTCCTAATGCTCCTATCCATGTGGTAAATACAACTTACAACAGGTTTGGAGGTGTTTGGAAAGTCAAAATTTGAACAAGCGTGGAAGAAAGTTCAGTATACAGTATAGTACATACACAAAGCAGAGATCTTTCAAGACAGAGGTGCAAATACAAAACAAAGTAGCTCAAAACAGGCCTTAAGTAGGCCACATCCTAATTTGAGCACATTTTAGTTTGTTTGGCCTCATCGATTAGAAATCCATTGTCTCTCAGAGGGCCTCCGCATGCAGTGGAGGTGCTTCACTGTGCTTTGTAAGGGGATCATGATTTGATGACAGAAGCATAACTTGATGACAGATCCAATATTGCTATTACTGTTTACATGTGAATTTGATTGTGCTGTTATTTTTTCTGTAGTCAATGGTAACAGTGTGCAAAACTTTTAAATATTATTTGTACGTATAAAGATGTATAAAAAAAGTATGTAATTCTGAATCATGATTCACGCATACTCCTGGGTAATGCCAATACTATGTGCAGTGGTACACAGACACGCCAGAATACATCTGCGGCCCGGTCCAAAGACTGACTCTTTTCCTGAAGATCTACCGTCCTGCATTTTTTCATCTTAACTAATTTGGCACACCAGGTTCTTACAATTCGCTTCTCAGAGAGAACTCCATGGGCTCATTCTAATGTCATATTTTCCACAGGTGTCTGGCCGTGTCTTGATGTTTACTTGCTCATGGCTGCATCCACTGGGTTGACAAATAAGAACAGGAGAGGAGACATGAATTAGCAAAATATAATGCCAGTGTTCCTCTAAATTTAATCAATTTTTGAAATCACATCACATGCAGATAATTACTGGTGAGGCTTATTGTAGATTCACAGGTCAATCACTCATACATCACACATTCCAGAGAAGAGCGTTTCTGCAGATGACTGGTCTTTCTTATCTGAAATTACCTTGAGGAAACAATCCATTTTCATAACCGATTTCATGGATAATGATCTCCCCAAAAATGGCGGATCTTTACTGATCATCAAGTCTGGAACAAGGCTTGGAGGAGAGAAGTGAAGTTGATGAACGTGGTGTGCTTGGTTTGGGTTTGAGTGTAAACATACCATAAAGCACATCTCCAATTGCAGGGACACCTGCACTGGGTCAGCATGCTCGTTACAGCCAGAGTTGGGTCCAAGTACTTTCAAGTACTTATGTGAATTGTATGCAAACATTTTTTTTTTATATATACCATAGTGCTTGTATTTGTATCTGAGTACTACCTAATAATGCCTAATATTAGGCATTACGCCTAATAATATTATTAGGCCTAATGCCTAATAATACCTAATAATAAGTACATGTACTTGTATCCAAGTACTTTTTAAGTACTTGACCAATCTCTGTCAGCACTTAGGAGACAGACTGGTCAAGAACTTTGAAAAGTACTTGAATACAAGTACAAGTACTTTAAGCATTAATAGGAAGTACTCCGATAAAAGTGCAAGCACTTTGGTATTTAAAAAAAATACTTGCATCCAATTCTTGAAAGTACTTGAACCCAACTCTGGTTGCAGCATATCCTGTCAATTAGAGCCCCGGCCAGCGGATCAGAGAGGCACCACTAAATGCCTTGTGTGTTTGTGCTGCAGTCACCTTTATAATGCACTTCAGAGTTAAATGATGACACCCTAACCAGGGCCTAGGCTCCCTTTCTTGCAGTGTGAGGTATTGAGGCTTCCCCGTTAGGCACTTTTGCAACAAGTAATTGAGTGGACAGTTCTTGTGAAGGCAGAGTCCTCCTACCGTTGAGCAAGGTATCGTATTTTGCCTAAATTACATGTGCATGTATATATCCAGCTTAATAATTGGATTCTATGTAAAAATGCTAAAAGTTGTGTTTGCAGCCCAGGGATAGGCAGTCTCCAAGATAGCAATAACATAGAAATGAATATCTCCTCTCTAAATATAGCCATGAGGCAGATCGCCCAACACCTCTCTCCATCCATCTTTATCAGATTCCGCAAAATATTCTCTTTGAACCTGGAGCTGCTGTTTACAAGTTTCCTGCCCCAGAGAATTGAGGGCTGGATTGCAATGATGACATCGTCACCTCCTCGAACGCCCCCCATCCACCCCAACAACAGCTCTACCAAGCCCCCAGCGCTGATGAGTCCAAAATCCACCTCCATTAACCCCTCCTCTTATCTCATCTCACCCAGTTCAACATTACCCTGCAACACCAGCCGGGCTGAGAGGGTCACATTGCAGTCAGGATGTGAATTAGGGGCTTGTAAGTCATTTTTTTGGGTGGTGCTTATTATATAAACTGATTTCTGCAAAAGGCAGAGCGACCCCCCCGGGCCCAAGAGCAGGATTTAGGCCAGTGGGAGCATATGGTGTCTTTGTAGAGCACGACTCCGGACAGCCAGCCTGAGGAACGATGACATTTCAGTCAGATCGACTTCCTGTGTGTAACCGGCTGACATTGACGGTCTCAGAAATGTCCTTTTACAAGCGATCATTGTCTCTTCCCTGCCACGCCCCTTGCGGCATTTGATTCTCTAACAGCTGATCACTAATTACCAATTCCCTGCCCAGGCCGCAAAATTTGTTTGCAACTCAGTTGCAAAAAAATATTTCGTGCCAGGGTCCTCCTTCGGCTTGCCACATTCTGGCGTAATCTGCAGGATTCAGGGAATCCCAATGGATGGCAGCATGCATAAAGCATGGAGCATGAAGACACACTCCCCAAAGAGGGGGAGAGATGTGACAGTTGAGGGGTCCTGTCACTAGAAATGCCTCCTAATAAGTGTGCACCCTGGTTACCTTGCCAACGAGCCTGGCTCTTTGGCGATGTGGTCAACTCTTCCCCGGGAGTCTGGGGTTCAATCCCCTGCCCATGCCCTCCTTTGGCCTGCCACATGCGCGGTGCATGATAAGATCACAAACCAAGTTTCTAAACCAGGTGTCACCAACCCTGTTCCTGGAGGGCTACCATCCTGTAGGTTTCTGCTCCAGCCCTAATTCAACACACCTGATTCAACTAATTAGCTACTTAATTGCAGAGCTAAGTAGCTAATAAGTTGAATCAGGTGTGTTGAATTAGGGCTGGAGCAGAAACCTACAGGATGGTAGCCCTCCAGGAACAGGGTTGGTGACCCCTGTTCTAAACCAAGTTATTTGCTACATGAAATTCAGTTGTATTGATTTATTTCTTTACTGACTCACTAATTTACTTATTTATCGGTCGGCTGTCAAATTGGCGCCGTCACATGCACCAGCCAGGTGTATGATTCACGGTGGGAATCTCTTCCAAATACGGTGTCATCATTTTTGGAAATGAACGATAATTCAGTTTAAAAAAATGAAAAAAATGATATTGGGTAAGCTTCTTAAGAGCCAAGAGGATAAACGGATTTTAAACAAAATGCCATTTGTGCGCTGATTTGTTGCACTGAATACAAAGAGTGAACAATGAAGGGGAAAATGAGCAAATGAGCATGTGATTTTATTCAATTTGAAATTCTGCCAATACTGAGTGCTTTTTTATTGAGCCGAAATGTACCTTTAGAAATGGAGTGCTTTGTAGTTACAAAACGTATTCAAACAGCAGCTGAATGGGAGTGATTCCGTTCAACAATGTGTGGGAGAACTGCAGGCAACACAATGCAATTCAATTAACGCAATGAGCGCTACGTATTGAGCAAATAATATTTATAAATGTCAAAATGCTGTAGTATGAAAGGGCCATTAATTATAATTTTGAGGCTGAATATTTTGGGATAATTATTCATCATTATTGTAAGGCTTTCCAAGCATCATTTCCTAAGAAATTCAAAGCGTTCTTTGAATAAATTGATTCAGCAAAATAAAGGTGACAAACTCTCCCTGCGCATTTGTGCAACGCACACTGTTGTGACACCATTTCTAGCTCATAGCGACTAGTATTCCTAACAGGCAGAAGTGGGGTGTAACTGGGTACGCACCGCAACGGCGGGGAATAATTAACCCATTAATGACCACTGTCCCATTTTTGAGACGCGGCCCATTTAACCTCTGTAGCCCAAGTGAATCTATTACTGTGACCAAGCTGCTGTAGGTTAATCAGGGGAAGTAACTCTCGTCCAGGAAAAGTGCTTATGAGAGTAGTCTCCCTTTGCAGCAGTGGTGGGGGCCGCCATTTGCATTAATTTCTTGAATCTGTAACAGCACTATGCAATGCTCTAAAAGGTGAGCGTGCCATTTTTTCTGAGATACATTCATATACAACCCTAATAACAAAAATTGGAGATTATAGCATTATCTGAATATTTTCCACAAATGATGATTTTTCTTTTTTATGCTTCCAACAATCTGTCATTTGTAAGGGTACGCCCATACTGTATTTGGTGTCTTCGAAGACAAAATCATTTTCACCAGAATTTAAGCTTTACACTTTCATTGTACACCATATCAGACAATAAAATGTAAGTTTTCCTTTGAAAAAAAAAATTGGGCAATAATGGGTCAATGAATTTTGGGTGAGAAGGGCACATAGTCAAACTCAATTGCATCGTAGTTGTGGTCTTATCAACTCCAACACTACAGTTGTGAACAGCTGGTTCAGTCCGAAGTTAGGTTGGATTATGACGGGCGTGTCATTGGCCAGGCAGGTAAGGTGTCTGTCAGCAGGCAGCCCAGGTCGTCCTGTGCGAGACCAGCTCTTCTCTACAGCCAGGCGCACGGCCATCTGCCGGGGTCATCCGTGCAGCTGCGCGGCCTACTGCTGCGGTGACCAAACAGCTCGGCCAAAACTGATACCGAAGGCGAAATCTAAATAATGCCACCATTTTGCTTCAAGTGTTTCACAGTGCTCTCTGCTAATGTTCTAGAGAAAGGACAAGTTACCATCACATTTAGACATTCTGAATTAAGGGGAAAATCTTTAAAAAAGGAATAAAAAGTTACTTATCAAATTTGGCAGAAATTAAGCACTGTCCAAATGTCAATCCTGAATTGAGAAATGGGAAAAATTACAGCAAGCATATTTGCGTTATTTGCATCATTCTGCAAGACTAGCCCTGAATCTGACAGAAAAGAAAAGAATGAGAATACCCTTCAGAATATTAGGTTGTCAGGCTGCGAAACACTTCAGTAGTAAGGTAATAAACACATGAACAAATAAGGCTTTCAAACAACGCATTCAAATCAGACAAGGACAGAATTGCGGATGCTTCGGGGCTAATGTTGCTATCGTGGTGACTGATGTGGGATGCAGTTCAGGGGCAAACTGGGTAGTTGGATGGATGACTGCACGGCGGAGCAGACTTCCAGCTGTAACACAGTGAAAAAAGATATCTATTCACCCTCCTACACCACTCACTCTCCCAAATTGCACCCCATGTACCCTTCTGCCCCTCCCTCCTACAGTCGCTGACAGCGCAATCAATCTCTGTTGTTTCACTGTCTGCTCGCAACAGCAGGCACATAGCATTGAGTGATCACTATGCATTTCCCTGGAAAAGAGGGAGGGCAGAAAGGATATAGATAAAAAAATGCTGATTAAGATGAAGAAAGAGGAGAAGGGAGGAGTTTGAAAGAATGAAGAGCAGAAACGCAGACAGAGAAAAGTTGTACTGAGAAATAAAGAGAGAACGGAAACGCAAGGTTGGTGATCAAATTCAATTTACATCGCGCAGTTCACAAAGAATAGTCTCAAAGTGCTCCAGACAGCCCCGGCCTAACCCCCGCATACCCAAGGCAACAGCGGTGAGGAAAATATCCTCGATTGCAGGCAGACTTTCAGAAGGAAGGGATAGATCCTTCAAGTACACTAGTGGTATTGCATGGAACAAACTTCCTGTTCAGGCAATCTCCTCTGAGTCAGTTTTTAAATCCAGAGCCAAATAGTTTTTATTCAGTCATCTTCGACAACAAGAACAAAATACTTTTATTACTTTTTGACTGTTTTAGTTTTCTCTCTTTTACACTCTTTTTGTATTATTATTATTATTATTGTTAGTTTTATTTTTAATATTAGCTGTTGTTGTTAATATTACTTAATACAAGTAATACTGACGAGTAATAATAATATTATTTTTATTATTATTATTCACCTGCTATTTTTTTCATTTTACCTCCTTATGGACGACAAAGGAAATAAGTGTTTACGCTTTCCTGTGTTATCCTTGTATTTTCATGTGTATACCAAGTTTATCATTTTGTAAGCACATTGATTTACAATATAAATTCAAAGAGGGAGAGAAATAGAGCAAGACAGAGGTGCGTTTCCTGTAATGACAGATGCTAACTAACATAGTTGGGCCCATTGACTGTGAATGGAGGAACTATGTAAGTTGCTAACTTAGTTAGCAACTACGCTTTTAGGAAACGCACCCCAGGGCAGGAAAACAAGATGGTGAGAGGGAGAAATCAAGTGGAAAGATGAAGAGGCAGTGACATTTTTAGCTCACTAGGTCCAACCAACCAAGGGGAGCTTATGGGATCACGCCGCAGCATCAGCGTCTGCAT
Organism: Gymnothorax javanicus; assembly: GCA_029692085.1. Lineage (NCBI taxonomy): Eukaryota > Metazoa > Chordata > Actinopteri > Anguilliformes > Muraenidae > Gymnothorax > Gymnothorax javanicus. The sequence continues at coordinate 49,632,556 of CM056200.1, read as the reverse complement.
TAACTTTGATCTTCTTCTGCCAAACCACTGAAGGGATCAATGTGAAATTTGGTGGGGAGGTACATATGGATGTACAGATTAAAATTTGTTTGATGCTTTGAAGCTCGACATCGAACATGGACTGCCATGTTTAAAATTGCACTATATCATGCTGGAGAGCGTTTGAAAGCAGCTAGAATGCTGAAACTTTGAACACATACTTTTGAGGACAAAAAAATAAAAAAGCGTAGCTCTTAATTTCCTACAATACTACTCCCTTGAGCAACACACTTAAGCCCAATAAGCAACTGGTTAACTCGTCAGTATATAATGCTGGGTACAATGATCTGGTGTCTGGGGCTTGATATTTCAATGGACCTGCATTATGAAAAGAGCACTGAGCTGCAAAAAAAAAAAAACAAAAAAAAAAAAAAAACAAGATGAAACATCAAACCCAAGCATAAAAAAATACTACCACTTGCGAGCTAACATAACACTGAAGCCTGAAATAAACCAAGTGAGCTACAGGGCCCATGGCACCATTTTTCCCATTTTGCGACAAAACAGCGAGGGTACAGCCAAATGAGTGTCTATCCATCCATTATCAAACTCACTTATTCCTATAGCCAGGGTGGTGGAAAATGAAGATGGGGAAAACAGAGGGGTGAAAAGACAAATTAAGACAGCGAAAGTACCATTTGGTGGCGTGTTCACACTTTTCCAGACACGTGTGGCCTCCAGGTGTCTCTGTCGGGTCGCCTGAGGGCTGAACACACTCTCAAGGCCCGGAAGGAGTCATTCTCACCATTTCCTGACAGCTGAGCAGCACAGGAGTGGTTTACAGGTTTGAGGGGACTCGGTGCTATCAGGGGGCCAATTATCCCAGAGAAGGACAGCCAGTGAGCTCACCTGAGTCCAGAGTTAAGTATTGCAAAAATAAAGACTGCCTCGCTATGTGGAGGATTATTATTCCGGGTCTACAAATAGAAACCGTGAAAAAATAACAGTTATCCGCCCAGACAGCATCAAGTCCCAGTGTGGGAGCCCAAATAATGAAGTGATTCTCGATAACTGTGTCGCCATCTGGTGGCAGCAGACGATTGCAACAGCTTTTCCGAGGACTCCTATCCCGTGGCACTTCAAAACTATGGACTTTGGTGGGGAGCCTCCTTCACTCGTAATAATGTTGGATACATAAAGGATACTCACATCCTTTTATGCTAAAATGCATGCGTACGTATGCATCCAGACCACAAATTCTTTTATCAAATTGAGGCCATCCTCATATAGTTTTTAATCCCCAAATCACAGATAAACACAACCCCATTTCAAGAGAAGTTGGGACGGTGCGCAAAATGTAAATAAAAACAGAATGCAATGATTTGCAAAACATTTAAGCCCCATCTTTAATCGAAAATTGAAAAAAAAAAAAAAAAAAAAAAAACACCTGGTGAAACACCTCACTGCAAATAAGGTAAATTGGCAACAGGTCAGTAACATGATTAGGAATAAAATGTCTTTCAGTCATTAAAATGGCAATGATTTCACCAAACAGGGAAAGACTGCATGGGCAAACCATATAAAATGAAGTTTCTCAATGTCAAATTGCAAAGAATTTGGGGATTTCATCCTTTACAGTACATATTGTCAAAAGATTCAGAGCATCCAGAGAAATATGTGCAGAAGGGACAAGACTGAAAACCAATATTGCATGGCCATGATCTTCAGGCCCTCAGGCAGCACTGCCGGGCACCGGGATTCTGAAGTGGAAATCTCTGTATTGGCTCAGGGACACTTCTGTAAACCACCGTTAGTGAACACCATTTGTCGCTGCATCAACAAATGCAAGTTAAAACTCTGTCATGCGAATATTAAGCCAAGATCCAGAAATGCTATGGCCTGCGCTGGGCCCGAGCTCAGTTAAGACTGAGGCGAAGTGGGAAACAGTCCTGTGGTCTGACCAATCAACAATGTGAAATTATTTTGGGAAATAATGGAAACCGCGTCCTCCGGGCTAAGGAGGAGCGGGACCACCCAGCTTGTCATCAGTGCACAGCTCAAAAGCCAGCCTGCATTATAGTATGGGGGTGCATTATTGCACATGGCATGGGTAACTTGCACATCTGTGAAGGCACCATTAATGCTAAACAATATATCGTCAGCCTGCCGATAAAACCTCGTACCTTTACATTGATAAAGAAACAAAAACTCGTATGTCCACTATTCTTACATGCAAAATTAAACTTTTTTTATTTTATTTATATTTTAAATTATATTTATATATTCATACTATTTTATTATTTTTTTTAATATTTATTTTTTATTTTCCTGTAAAGTTTATCATTTTGAAGATACGAGGTTTTATCAGCAGGCCGACAATATACAGGTTTTGGAGTTTCATATACTGCCATCCAGACATCTTTGACAGGGAAGGCCATGTTCATTTCAGCAAAACACAACATTCTGCATGTATTAGAACCATATGGCTCCGTAGTAAAAGAGGCTGGGTGCTTAACTGGCCTGCCTACCGGCCAGCCTTGTCACCGACTTAAAATATCTGGCACTTTATGAAAAAAAAAAATATGATAAAGGAGTCTGTGAAGTGTTGATCAGCTGAAAGCCTGTATCAAGCAAGAATAGGAAAACACTTGGCTTCTAAAACTATAGCATTTGGTCACCTCAGTTCCCAAACGCTTTCAGAGTATTGTCAAAAGAAAAGGAGATGCAACAAATAGGTAAACATTGCCCGATGAAATTCAAAATGAGCAAATATTTTTCAAAAAAACTATAAAATTTCTCAGTTTCAACATTTGATATGTTGTCTTTGAACTATTTTGAATTAAATATTGGGTTTAAATGATTTGCAAATCATTGCCCATACACAGCGCCCAAACTTTTCTGGAAATGGGGTTGTATGATCCAGGAAAGTAATTCCTTCCTTGCATTCCTTAGAGTAGGTTTATTGCAAACATGGTGCAAATATTATGCTTACGCCAAAACGCACCATACTGCAAACACAACAACAGAGACACAACAATGAGGTATTGGCAATAAAGCCTCATTCATACTATGTTTGTATACTTTATATTTTGTATGATTCCGCATAGAAGTATAAGCATTTACTTGTGTGTGTAATGACAATGTCATTAAATAACCACATCCTGCATTCACCGGTTGGCAACCAAAGATCCCAGTGGTATGTACAAGAAATAAGCTGCATGTTAATCAAAATGCAGTACCTAATTCTGTGTGCTTAATTGCTTTTGGTCAAAGCGCTCAATTAGCCTGTCCAGAGAGAATATTTACAGAAAGATCTTCACGGCAAATTTTTCAGATTAATTGGAGATGAAATGTGCTTCGACGAAGAACTGTTTCTGGGAATTACACTTACAACAACAGCGCAAATACATCTCCCACAGTAATGGTCTGACAGCTTGTTAGCGCCTACTGGACATAATAAAGCAGTGGAGCCTGGCAACTACTGGGAAATGCAGTGGTTCATTGATCAGCAGCACATGCTAATACTAAAGACGCCACATCTACACCTACAAACTGCAGAGGAACATGAACCACTCACAGGGAAACGAGGGTAATTTAACCATCAGTTATTATAAATGCAGAAACAGGTTTCTCTTAAGATGTTTGATTCGTGTTTTTGAATTCAGGCAAGCTGTACCAGCAATGACTAAATAAAAGACTGCAAGAATTTGAACATAGGGAAAAGTTGCAAGTGTGCGCATGTGGCTATGATCTTAGAGTAGCAGAGAGCATCATACACTTGATCTACTTAGACTCACACAATATTCAAAGTCCCATGCAGTCTGGATTTAGATCCAGGCGCAGCACTGTGACTGCTAGTTTCACAGTCTTAGATGACATAAGGGCTGCCATCAATAAAAAATCATTTTATGTTGCTATTCTTTCTAGATCTAACCAGAGTCCTTGACACGGTAGCTCAACTTTTGTGAATTAACATTTTGGTGAGGACTGTTATTGATCATAAATTGGCCAGTTGGTTTCAGAGTAATTTTAACCAACAATGCAGTTTGTCAGGTTTGGTAATGTTTCTGATCTTGTTCTTCTGGAAAGGTTTTGGGGCCTCTTCTCTTTTTAATATGTTTTAATAGTTGCAAACAGATGCAAGGCTCAGTGTACATATGTATGCTGACAACATAGTCCTGCATTTTGCTACTCCTTTTGAGACAATGGTAGCCAATTTACAGTCCAATTTAACTCTTTGCAACCCGCTATTATTGACTTGTAACTGCTTTTAGACGTAGAAAAATTAGCTATTTGCAACCAGTATTGCCAATTTTGCCCTTGAATGCTCCATTATTGAGATTATTCATACTATAAATATTTGGGCATTTTGTTGGACAAAAATCTTAATCTGAAACATCACACTGGAACTCAATCTAGAAAACTCAAGTTCACACTGGGTTTCTATGGAGATTAAAGTCATGTTTCTCTCCATCTGCACGTAAAAATCTGGTTACAGCCCTGTTTCTGTATCAGTTAGAAGATGATGATACTACTTAGATTTTCTTGACTCTCTGTTTTGGCCATACTCATCTTCTTGGTCATTTCACCCTTGATAAAGAGATTATTCTATCTCCATTATTCTTTTACCTGGTTAAATGAAGTTAACCCAAAATAAATAAAGGATAAGGTTGCATCCATAAGATACTGTGCTTATGGCAGCACTGACAGTAAAACCCTTCCGTTTGAGTTCTGGTGCCACACTGTGTAGGAATGTATAGGTGTCTTTGTGCTGTGATGAAAAATTATTTTATCCAGTTTCTGTGTGAGCCTGAATGCCAAATGTGTCGATCACTCGACCACGCACCTACGTGACAACACATTTCCATGATTGATCCCAGTCTGGTTTTGGGCCCGTAACTATAAAGGATACTAATGTATGTGAGACATGCACTGCCATGAGTCTCACACATTTAATGTTCATTTTTCAAATGGATAAAAAAAATGGAATTTCAGAAACTACACTACCGGCCAAAATATTACCTTTACCCCGCATTTTCAGAATTTGGCTTGTTTTTCAAAACTTAAATTATATTTTTACCCAACAACAACAACAACAAAAAAACAGAATAACATAGAACCACGTATCTTAACTAGAAATGTCCAAAATTATTTGCTTAGAGATCTACATCTTCAAATTCTTCAAAGTACCCTTCCCTAGCCTTGTTTACAGCCTGACATATCTTAGGCATTCTTTCCAGCAGTTTAAGGAGAGAACTTCCTGGTAACTCATTCCAGGCTTTCAAGAGTTCCTTCATGAGTTCTTTTGATCTTGATGGGCGCACTTCTCTGACTGCCCGGTCAAGTTCATCCCATAGCAACTCAAGTTGGATTTCAAGATGTACAGTTGTTAGCAAGAAACATTTTGAGTCAATGCAAGTGTCCTTCTAGCATTTTGTGCGCCTTTGTTGCTCAAAATTAACTTTAAAGATGACAAAAACCAGCCAAATTCTGAAAAAAAGCAGGGTGTTCGTAATATTTTGGCCTGTAGTGTAGGCCATAACTAAATTCCCACAGACATCCCTGAGAATGGATGTAGCTAATATTTAACCATACAATAATTCAGCATGACACTGAAGGATGAAGTAAAAGATCTTCCCAACGAGTATCCCAGTCTATCCAGGAAGAAAATAGCCCAACTCCTCCAATAAATTTCAATGTTTTCTCATTTTTAATACAAAAAATGTACAATGTCCATGTGTTTTTTTTATTTTGCATATACATGATTTTCCCGAACCCACCAATTTATTATTTATGAATACAATCAGGAAAAATACAAATAGCTATTGTGCCCTAAATACAGAAACACAGCATTTTCTGGTTTAATTGTGGCATCAGTAGAATGAGCAGACCAACCTCGCCAGATAACAAGTGCGTAACAGCGAGGGAGTCTTGTTTCCCCCTTTTACAATCTTCCACCACAAGGTAGCGCCAGCGAGCAGGAAATTTACCACACACTGCGTCACATGCCCTCGACGTCTCCTCATCGCAATTCCAAGATAGCGAAGTTAAAGCAGGAACAACAGGAAGTTTAGGGGAATATCTGAAGAGCAAATGCGTCAAAGTAACTCATAGCTCAGTTGAGCTTAGCCGTTTTCAGGACCGTCATTCTACGCATCATGGTCCTGGATTGCTCGGCTTGTGAAGCAAAAAGTTTTGGCTTTAAGGGCTAATGAAGTTACTCAATGGATAAATTCTGAAAAAGTGAACTCAACAGCGAATTTATACCATTATAAGGCGCATTTAAAAGAACAAAAACACAAGTTATTCCTGTCGAAATAACAGCCATTTTCATTCAACTTGATACAACCCATGTAAAATCCAAGATGGACGCAGTTTTCTTCTTCCATCCCCAAGAGGAGCACTACCCTGCAGCATTGCACTCACTGCCGTCACTCGCAGTCGGAATTCATGAAGTCGCCTGAAATATAGTGGACAAGTTCAACTTGCATCTGCTGAGCTCACCTTTACAAAATTTGTCTGTTAAGTAGCTTTAGTCACCTTTCAAGCCCAAAATGGGTGCTTCACAAGCCTTGCGATGCAGGACCATGATACGTAGTATGCTATCCTGGGCAGGGCCAAGTCAGGCCAACAGCTTAGCACAGTGCTAATCGGCTAACAGTGTACACCTCCAACGCTGTGCGCGCCTAGTGTTAACTCAACCAACGGATACAGACAACGCCCAAACCAGATAGCCCATCAGCCTAACAGAGTTAAACACCAGGCCACCATGACCCTGTGAGAACCTCACTCCATTACAGTAGATTACCAGACCAGTCTGGGCAGGACTGGGAAACGCTGGCGTTGAGAGATTTGACCAACAGACATGACCTCTGACCAGGAACCCAAAACCCAGCAGAAGGACACCAGCGATACCCACCACACACAAAATATGAATACTTATTGCATACCCTCTAAATTACAATGAGGTTATACTGTATTGCTGAGATGCCAGCCAGTAATTGGCAAAGTGCTGACACAGAAAAGTTTGGTACAGTGATGTAAACCACTTTATAACATTCACTACACATAGACCTGGAGGAGTGAAGGCCAGCTGACCTCCTGTCTGCATGACCTTGGTAAAACGTTCTTAAATCTTACCTTAAGGTGCCCAGGTTTTCAAACTGTTCAACCTTCAGCTCAGCTGAGGCAACTAACCAAGGGCTTGACCACAGACTGCGTAAAACCTACGTACTAAGTCACCACGACGTCAGCCTCAGGCTTGGTGCGAAAGCATATCTGCTCAAATAAGTGCAGTTTCCAGGCAACGCAACACTGTTCAATCTAGATCCAGAGCTTGTGCGGTGCAGCCAGTCTGTATCGTCCTCTAAATGCTTGCAACCAGTCCTGATTCGTCGCCGAGAAATGTCTCCATTGCCCAAATGGCCAGAGTTGCTTAACCATTCAACATACATGGAGACAATTGGACGAAATAAAAAAAAATATATATTTACTCATGGAAAAAGATACTGGCTCATTATTAATTTTACATTGAAGTTACCCTTGACTTGAAGAGAGAAGTGGGGCATTTCTGACCAATACTGGAGTAATCCACAGAGGTGGTACTAACCAGCATCTCCGAACAAGACCTGGACTGGAACAAGATCTCACTACAGCTCCTTACAGTAAAATATTAAGCGTCGTAAGTGCTGTTAAGGTGGAGTGTGTGAAATATCTGGGCGCGGCCAGGATGTTCTGGGGAAGAGATTCAGGAAAAACACTCGTCAAATGCGGTCTTTATGGCTGGATACAGTGCAAAAATACTGAGTGTGCAAATTAAGAGGCTTCACGCAGCCCTGTATAGTCTGAGGGAGAGTGTGCAAGAGAGCAGACCTGAAGGAGACGAGGGCTGAGACGGACAAGAGCAATGAAGTACTGAAGGATGAACGATCACAAACAGAGAGAGACCTGTGTGCACAGTCCTGTGTGTACAGCCCTTATGCGCAGGTGTGTGTACAGGCCTGTGTTTATGGGCATACATGTGTGTACAGCCCTTATGCACAGGTGTGTGTACAGGCCTGTGTTTATGGGCATACATGTGTGTACAGCCCTTATGCACAGGTGTGTGTACAGGCCTGTGTTTATGGGCATACATGTGTGTACAGCCATTATGCACAGGTGTGTGTACAGGCCTGTGTTTATGGGCATACATGTGTGTACAGCCCTTATGCACAGGTGTGTGTACAGGCCTGTGTTTATGGGCATACATGTGTGTACAGCCCTTATGCACAGGTGTGTGTACAGGCCTGTGTTTATGGGCATGTGTGTAAAGGTGTGTGTGTACAATCCTGTGTGCACAGCCCTTCTGCACAGGTGTGTGTACAGGCCTGTGATTATTGGTATGTGAGTACAGGTGTGTGTACAGACCTGTAAGTACAGGCATTTCTGTATAAGTTAGTGTGTAATGTCCTGTGTGTGCAGCCCTTATGCACAGCCATGTGTACAGGCTTGTTTGTTATAGGGCTCCTGTGCACTGGTCTGCTACAGTCTTGTGTGAATATCCCTGTCCGTACATTCCTTAAGTAAAGGTGAGTGTACAGGTGCGTGTTTATAGGCCTGTGTGTACAGGTTTGTGTGTACAGTCCTTGTCTACAGTAGACCTGCGAGTATAGTCTTGTGTGCAGAGCCCTTGTGCACAGGTGTGTGTGTACAGTCCTGTGCTTACAGCTTGCGTACAGATGTGTTTACAGTCCTGTGCGTACAGCTCTTGTGCACAGACATATGTATGTGTAATTGAGTCTGTAGGGCAGGGATCCTAAAATCTGGCCCTTGAATCCACATCCAGCCCTGGTTTTCTCTCTTTCCAGGCTATTAAGTGAACTATTCTTAGCACTGATTGGCTGGAATGTCATCACACCCGTGTTTTAGGTAAAGGGAAGGTGAAACACCAGCAGTCTTCGGGCCTTGAGGACCGTGATTTGGGGAACCCAGCTGTAGGGCTATAGGCAGGACTCCCAGTGTAGCTGCAGGTCAGGACTGTCCAGGAAGTCGGCCGCGAAGACGCTGGGGGGCGTGTGACAGGTGGTTGGGACCCCTGCCCCTCCTCCGCTCATGCTGACATCCAGCCAGTCCATGCTGTCCACAGCACCATCCCTGAAATCCAGACCGGCCTGCGGCCAGCAGAACTCAAACTCGCCGCTGTCCATCGGGGAGGGGGGCCGGTCCAACGTGCTCAGCATTTGGCTGTGGAGGTCGTCAATCAAAGCCAGAGGCCTGTTGGGCTCCGGGCCCGTCAGAGCTGACCCCGCGGTGCTCTCCAGGAAGTCCACCTGGCGCCCACTTCCTGTGGATGTCCTGCTCGGCGCCGCGATCGCCGTCGTCTTTTCCCCGGGCGCCCGGGACGACAAGGGCTCGACGGGGGAAGAGGGTGAGGCGATGGTTGGATGAAGGCGGGAAAGTGACTGGTCTGGATCTGCTTTAAAACTCGAGGACAGCTCTGGAGATAAAAAAGACAGAGGAGTTAATCACATTAATTCCTGTAAGGGAGCGACATGCAAATAAACCCCATTCTCTCCGACAGAAATTCCCTTACAATGTACCAAATCCAATTAAGGACAAATAAAATGATCAAAAAGCATTTTCCTGCATAAAACCCTTAAGAGCACACTGCAGTCATGTCAACACACGTGACTCACTTTAGAAACGTTAGCAGTCCACAATCAGATTCTGAGAATTGGCAGAAGGAATAAGGTGAGAAACAACACTCTGCACGGCTGAATAAAACACCACCAATGAGGAAGTAGATCTGTACTCAGACACCATATCCACCATGATGCTAATGCTACCACAGCAGACCATTCACTAGGGACTGCAACAGCTCCTCTACCACAGAGGTCTCAAACTCCAATTCCTGAGGGCCGGAGAGTCAATGGGTTTCGGGGATTTCCATTCAATCAGCAGCAAAACAAAGCCTCATTAACACAGTGTGCAGACTCCATTGCCAATCAATGAGCTAAACTAAGCACTTAAGTGCAGGAACAACTGAAAAACCAGTAGACCCAGCAGCCCCCAGGATTTGAGTTTGAGTTTGACGCCTGGCGAGTGAAGCTGTGCAGTTGTGACAGTGACTGTTCCTCTACAGGAAGTGAAGCTTTGGAGTAGTGACTGAGACTGCTCCTCTACAGGAAGTGGAAGCTGTGCAATAGTGACAGTGACTGTTCCTCAACAGGAAGTGAAGGTGTGCAGTAGTGACTATTCCTCTACTGGAAGTGAAGCTGTACAGTAGTGACTGTTCTTCTACAGCAAGTGAAGCCGTGCAGTAGTGATAGTGACTGTTCCTCCACAGGAAGTGAAGCTGTGCAGTAGTGACTGTGACTGTTCCTCTACAGGAAGTGAAGCTGTGTAGTAGTGACTGCTCCTCAACAGGAAGTGAAGCTGTGCAGTAGTGACTGTGACTGTTCCTCTACAGGAAGTGAAGCTGCACAATAGTGCCAGTGACTGTTCCTCTACAGGAAGTGAAGCCGTGCAGAGGAGAGCGCAGAAATCTTCTCACCTCCACTCTGGATGAGGAGCTCAAACAGATCATCCATGTTCTGACCACAGGAACCGTTCTCCTGAAGGGACAGACAGAGAGGGAGGGAGGGAGCAAAAGGGGCAGGTGGAAAAGAGACAAGGGGAGAGAGGGAAAGAGAGAGGGAGGGTGAGAGAGAGACGTCAATAACAAAAGGACAGACGATCCTAATGCTGACTTTGGGACAGACTGCTGAATGACAGGTGCTGGTGGACAGAGAATGAGAAAAAGATCTGCACATGAATGGAGAGACAGAGAGAGAGAGAGAAATGTTCATATAGACAGATAGAGATGCTGCTGTAGGAATGTGAAAAGGAGCAAAGGAGCAAAGGAGAGGTGAAGCCAGCGGGATGGAGAGATAGATGGATGGAGAGACGGACAGCTGGAGTGGGGCTGCTGAAGACATGAACAGAAAGAAAGAAAAATTTGCAGACAGGTAAAAAGACGGATGGAGCAAATGAGCCATCAATGGATGGGGGGGGGGGTAGAGAGAGAGGTAGAGAATGTGGTGTACCTTGCGTGGAGAGGACTGGGACATCGGTTTGGGGTCGATGGACGGAGGACTAAACAGAGTGTGCTGCTGAAGACTGGGGCTCACCCCGCCCTGAATTAGAGAGATATGTTACACACTGGAACACACAGCTAATCATTTAACACATCAATTCATTCAACACAATACAAATACGATCACATAAAAGTCATAGCTTACATATACAAACACACACACAGCATACACTGCTGCAGGACAAATGAATAAACACATCCACCAACACACTCGCTCATACTCACATACAGACATTTGACCAACTAGTATGGCTCACCAGAGCCAAATTAAGCACAACCATAGCCCTAACCGTAACTTAACCCTAAATGTCACCGTAACCCCAAGTTAAACCAATTAGCCTTAATTACCTGTAATCCCCTGTAAGGATCACACAAAATGTCCTCACAGCCCCAAAATGGTGGTCTCTCAATAGTTGGTCCTGACAAGCGTAGCTAGACATATGCAAACCCACACTAACACACACACACACACACACACATACATACACAGCTTACACTCGGCTTGTGGGAGGGAGATGAGGGCACGTGGCCTCCAGAGGCAACAGGCTCATTACGAAGACAGAAAGCCTGCTGATTGGTCGGAGCAGAGGGAGATGGGCCCACCTCCAGGGAGGTGCGGGTTGCCAGGTGTTGAGCCGGCTTCTCTCCCTGAGAAATTGAACGCTGTGAAAAACTACTGCTAAAAATCAACCACGTGTGATTCTCAAATACCATGCAAGAGCAACTCCTTGATATCATACACTAAGACAGCAGATGGAAAAATAAACTTTAAAATTCCTAAGTTGAAACTGGTTTCGAAAAGCATTTGGGACGCCAAGTTGCATTAGTGCAGACTAAGGCTACTTCCACACAAATACGTTTTCATTTAAGACTAACGTTTTAAAACCAAAAGAATCTCTGTGCACACTAAAAAGCAATCCTGGAGTTTTCAGACTAAAATACGATCAGCAGTGTTTTCAAAAGTCTCAGTTTTAGTGATTTTAAAATGCCAGAGCAGTGTGGACGCTAGGCAAAAATGTGACAAAAGTTATGCATTTTAAAATTAAAACGTATCAGTGTGGACGTAGCCTTAGCATTACAAGCTCTGGAAATGGGAGGCATTTTCTGTTGACACCAGCATGAAGTTTCAGATTAGGGTCACCATTTAAAGCACAAAACTTTTGCACCGATCTTACATTTCTGATTGGCTGCGAGGCGAGACCAGGCGCAAGCGGCTGTTTTGATTGGCTGTCCACACGGGCAAGCTTTGTGGCTGATTGGACAGTGATTTTTGTGGGGGAGGAGTGCAGTCTCTGCAAAAGTGACACAATAACAAATGGGCGCCCAGGAAATAATAATATACACCTCACATATCTCTATGACATACTTCTCACATATCTCCATATTTATACCTTACATATCTCTATAATAAATACCTTACATATCTCTATGATATACACATAATATATCTCCATAATATATACCTTAAATATCTCTATGATATACACCTAATATATTTCCATAATATACACCTTGTATATCTCCATAATATACACCTTACATATCTCCTTATATATCTCCATAATATACACCTTACATATCTCCATACATATCTCCATAATATACACCTTACATATCTCCATAATATGTACCCAAAATATCTCCATAATAACCACCTCACATATATCCATACATATCTCCATAATATACAGTGCCTGACAAAAGTCTTGTCACTTATCCAAGTTGTAGGAACAACAAATAATAACCTGACTTGTAGTTGATCAATTGGAATCAAAAATGGCTTATATGAAAGGCAAAGCCCTCTAGATTATGCGAAATATACCAAAATAGAGTTTTGTGTCATTGACTGAGTTTTATAATTTAATTTGTACAGAAAGGTCAGATTTTGCTTGGATAAAAGTCTTGTTGCATTGAAAAAAAATGTGGAAATTATACATACACTTTATTTTGAATATGCCACTATAATATTAGAACATAAAGCCACGGTGCCTTGGAAAAAAGAATTAATATTGCATATGACTCCCATGAGCTTGGAGGACTGCATCCATACGTCTTGGCAATGACTGAGATAACTTGATGATGAAATCATCTGGAATGGCATAGAAAGCAGTTTTACAGGACTCCCAGAGTTCATCGAGATTCTATGGTTTCATCTTCCAAGCCTCCTCCTTCATCTTACCCCTGAAATGCTCAATAATGTTCATGTCAGGTGACTGGGTTGGCCAATCCTGGAGTACCTTCACCTTCTTCGCTTTCAGGAACTGTGATGTGGAGGCAGAAGAATGAGAAGGAGCAGCAGTATAAGTAGGGCAGCAAGAACTTCTAGATATTTCAGGCTGTTGATGTTGCCATCCACTCTGCAGATCTTTCTCACACCCCCATGCTGGATGTAACAACAAACCATGATTTTTCCTCCACCAAACATGATTGTTTTCTGGGAGAATCTTGGGTCCATGAGGGTTCCAACAGGCCTTGTACGGCAACTGGCATGCAGTTCAATGGATGATTCACCAGAAAAATAAACTTTCAGCCACTTTTCCAGTATCAATCCTTTCTGCGAGCTGTGGGCCTTGGCAAATGCAATGCAGGTTTTTTGTTTTCTGTTTAATGCAGACTTCTGTGTACTAATTTGGCTATGAAAACCACTTTGAGAGAGAATTTGCCAAACTCTTCTTGTAGATACTGGGATTTTTGGTGACATTTCCTCCTGTAGCTTTGCTGTAGTTGAAGAAGGGCTACCCTTGTACAGTTGAAGCAACAAACGGTCCTTTCAAACAGTTGTCATACCGGGGTCTGTCTGACCTGCGCTTGCCATGAACGTCACCAGTTTCTTCAAATCTTTTTCTCATCCCCTCCACTTGACATTTGGATACATTAAAGATGTCTGCCTGCTCAGCAGCAGACTCAGTCTTCAGGCTCTTGATGATCAGCACTTTGGTCTGTGGTTGAATCTTTGGTATGTTGTCAGAGGTCTCGTCGCACCTCATGAAAGTCTGGTGTGCTGGGCTTATTTCTATACACATCTGGGAATGTGTTAATTACAGTATTTGTCATAGGTTAAACTCTTATCTGCGATTTGTTGCATCATCTGAAGAGACGACAAGACTTTTGTCCTAGCAAAAACAGATGTTATGGGCTTAGCCAAGCTGTGAACATCAGAACACTTTTTGACGGTTTCATTTTGCACCAAATTATTAATGTGAAAGCCCTTGACATTAAAATGGACCATTTATTGTAACAATTGATTGGTTAGAAATAAAGTTATATGCTATTTTTAGTTACTATGTCCTTATGCGACAAGACTTTTGTCAGGCACTGTACACCTTACATATCTCCATATGTACCTAACATATCACCATAATATACACCTAACTTTATACTTATCAGACAGCCATTACAGTACACCCAGCATACACCTAATATGAATTTCTAACCTATACACCAATCATGGAATCACTGCTTTACTTGCAAACTTCTAAGACGAGACTACACATACACCCACGCACGCACACGCACACACACAAAAACAAACACAAAAACAAATACATGCATGCGCAAACACTCTCATGCGTACAATCATAAGCACAGACGCAAACTCACACAGACGCAAATGGACACAAACACGAACACACACACGCACACACACAAACATACAGTCCCTGGTTTGAGCTCAGCAGTACCGATACTGTACCTGCAGAGTGATGCAGCCAGTGGTTTTCTCCTGTGCGGATCGCTGAGGTTGACCCTCTGAACCGCGACTGGTCACCGCGATCACATAGTGGTTACCGTTGCCGTCAGTCAGCAGTGTTGGGGCGGGATGCATCTTCAGGAGGTCCAATGTGAATGAGGGGGCGGAGTTTGGAGCGCTTGGGGACAACTGGCAAAGAAAAAAAATATTTCAGTTTAAAACTACATTTTGAAAAAATACATCAGAGAGCCATAAAGTGCAGTAAACAGCAGCGACCCTGGGGGGTTAATTTTAGAACCCAATAGGGACCCCCCCAAAAATTGAAAACTGAAATACTCCCACAAAACCTCAATATACTACCAAGACATTTACCCTTAGGCATATGACCATCATAACTTTTAAAATTTGGTTCACTGAGCAACACCTGCATTCACTGGTAGTCAGATAAGTTCCTTTTCATACTTTAATTCAATTTTATATGTTTAGCGTTTTTCACAATTGATATTAATCCAGACACCAGAGCTCCATTTTAAATTTAATAGCCAATAAAGTGCGAGCAGTGCATAAAAAGATAATCAGCAGCAGTGTTACCGAAGGAGTACGGCCGCCAAGAGACAACTATCAATGTCGTCTGACACAATAATATAGAGAAAAAATATCAAACCCAATTTTAAGATGATATTTTTGAAATGTAGTCCCTCCACCCTCTACAGCATTTGTCCAGCAACATTATTTGTGCACAAGTTCTTACAACTTCTTATAATTCAGCAAAATCTAACACTTAGCAAGAATGTTGCACCTGAACAAAGCAGTTTAAATCCGCAAACAAAGGAGAAATTTACAAACACTAGAACAATTGATGTTGACAGGAAATGCCATTGTGAGATGAGATCGCACATCTGACCTGCTCAGGCTGTGGTGCCATCCGACCCTCCTGCCTCTCTTGAATCTCCTGGTGCTGTATCGGCTGCTGTGATTGGTCATCTGGCTCCTGCTGCAGCTGGCTGGACTGCTCCAATTGGTACCCTGTGGCCTGCACCTGCTGGATTGGCTGCTGCGATTGGTTGGCAGTCCCCTGATGCTGCTGGTGGAGGCTCTTCTGCGGATGTGATAGGTCAGTCTCTGTCCCTGGCTCCACCCCCGGCTCTGGCCCCTCCCTGCGTGCCAGGTTGGCCGGGGGCTCGTCCAGCTGGGAGTTTTGGGTCGCTGCCTGCTTGCCCAGTTCCAGCTGGGACCGCAGCGTTTCCACCAATCGCTGCTTCTGCAGCAGCATGCGTGTCAGCTCCTCGATACGCCGGTCCTTCTCCTGCAGCATCTGGTCTTTGTCCAGTGACCCCGGGGCATGCTGGGATACGGGTGAGGGGGTGGCAGTCTCCTTCTGTGGGGAGGCCTGGAGGCTGAGCTGGGTGAGGGGGGAGCTGACCTGCACCGGACAGGCAAAGAATGCGCTTTGAAAACCACACATTACGGAACGAGAAACAATAGCACAAAGACAATCGATATTTTCTAGGGAGCAATGACTATTTGTACTTCTGTGATTCTGGCAAATATTGAATTCCCCTTGAAAATCTTATGGTCTCAGCAATACCTGCAGGGCTATTTCAGCTGCTGTATAGTTTATTTTTCAATGGTATCCCGTGAGTATAGCATGTTACAAATTTTTAAGGGTCTACCTCAGTTTGGCTGCCAACAATCTGCAGCACCTTAGAAGATAATAAAAAAGACCTACAACTGCTCCAGCACACAGTTGTAATGGTTCAATTACCACCAAATTCCAGCCAATTTCTCCAATGATTTGCTGCCTCCATAGCGGCGAGGAAGGCCGTACCATTTCTCCAAACACGTCTCCGTTACAGCTGCTCTCGTCCAGGCTCATCGCGGCACACGAGCGCTCCGAGTTGGTGGGTGATAGCGGTGGGGAAGAGCTTGTGCTGCCCAAGTGCATTATGGGACTTGGAGTCCCTGGTGTTGCCATCATCATTTTTGCTAAAATCACCCCCTTTTCTCCTGATTGGTGATAGACGGGGGTGTCTCCGTGGGAAGGGGAGGAGCTTGTGGGTTGGGCAGGCTGCGGCTGGTGTGAGCTGGTTTTTGGGGCCCCTCCTGGGGCCCCCGCACTCCCGCACTGCTCCAGATGGCTCCTCAGCCGCTCGATAAGGTCACTCTTGGTGCCCGACACAGGCAGACTGCGCAATTTCAGCTCCTGTTTGAGCTCGGCCACCTGCAAGTGAAACACAATCTGGTTTGTAAATAAGAATTCAGAGTGAGTGTTTCACCATGGATTATGAAACGGGTGCATTAGGTTTACAGCACTCCTCTGTCAAGTTCATGTTGACTGAAGTATACCGTTCCTGGCTAATGCAGTCACTACATTTATCAATGCAATCAAATAAAATACAATGAGGTGTGCACATCTTCTTTATTAACAGAGGTTAAAAAGCATGAAATACTCACATCCCCCGCCACGGATGTTTACAGTGTAGAAAATAGGCATTGAAAAAGTAAGTTTACTGTAAAATTTAAGGCTTTTGCATAAAAATGTGCATGTGGCATGATGAAGTAACTTTTCCAAGTGGGGTTTATTATTGTGAAATTTACCTACATATCCAACTCATTTCGACTGCTATGTTTTGGCATCAAGATTTTAGTTTGGTATGGTTGATTCTTTCAGGCTGTAGCTCCATTGATAATATTCAATGTAGCCTTTGATCAGGGTCTATACTTCATTACTGATAATTTTCAAACATTACTCTCCTTTGTTCTGTTTAGTTTTTTTTTGTGTCTCATTGCAATTCTGATTTAATATCGTTGAACACACCAATCAAATTGGCATGGTTACTGTAAAACCATAAACTATTGATGCAACTTGGAAAATATACTTAAAACAAAGACAATAATCCTAGAGTCATTTCAAAAACTTTTCTGTTGAATATTCAAGTAAATCTTTAGATATTCTTGCCACAACATTGCAGTTGACACCGTGATCAAAACCATGGCGGCCATTTTGTCGAGTTGAAAAAAAATCTGAAGACAGGGAGTAATTGTTTCAAAATTCTTAAAATTTACTGCATTTAAGAATTTTTTTCACTCTTCGAATGTTTATAAATACGCCCATAGCTACCATATATAATCTACTGTTCAAATAAGAACCCTTATTTACCTGAATCATACACAGAGAACAGTAATATTTCAAATTCTATTTGAATCCACCAATAACCAAATTTGTAACCTGAATTACATTATTAATATTTTAGTGCAAGTTCAGACTATCTGGATTAAACAATGAATAAAGATTACCATAAATTAAGATTGCTCACTTACCTGATTTGCAAGACAGTTGTGCAAGAAACTGTTGCTAGCATTATGACATCACAATGCTATGACATCACAATGCCACATCATCACCATGCTACTGCCACCACAATGCTATGACATCACAATGCCACGACGTCAAAATGCTAAGGCCACCACAATAGATTGAAAATACTGAACCATCAAAAAGCACTAATTCGCCACTAGACTGATGTGCATATAAAGTTTCATGAAATAATCTTAACGGTTTTGGAGTTCTGTTCCGGAAATGAGTCCAAACAAAGTCTGTTTGTCTGTATGTTTTTCTCGAAAAAGGCAAAAATGACTTACTTACCTGAAAGCATGGGCTGGAACTATGGGTAACACTGCACTGAAATTCAATGTAGCATTGCATCCTAAACATGAAACCATCAAAAGGCACCAGTTCACTACTAGACTGCAGTACATCTGAAGTTTCAAGAAGATATCTTGAACGGTTTTGAAGATATCTTGTCTGCTCTGGAAATGAACGATACCCTGTATTTTCAAACAAATTCCGTTTTTCCCCAAAAAGCATAAAAAATGAAAAAAAAAAAAAAATACCAAAATATCAAAAGGCACCAGTTCACCACTAGACTAATATGCATGTGAAGTTTCGTGAAGATATCTTGAATGGTTTTGAGATCTGCTCGAAACGAATGCAACCCTGAATTTTCAACCAAATTCCAACGTTTTTCCCCAAAAACGCAAAAAAAATTTTTTTCAAAAAGACCAAACCATCAAAAGGCACCAGTTCACCACTAGACTGATATGCATGTGAGGTTTCATGAAGAAATCTTTAACGGTTTTCGAGTTGTGGTCTGGAAACGAAGCGTGACGGACGGACGGACGGACGGACGGACGGACGGCACCCATTCCTATATCCCCCTTCCACTTCGTGGCGGGGGATAAAAAGCGTTTGGAGCCAGAATTTAATCCATGATATCAGTCTTAACAATTTCAATAAGCATCCCACTTGTTTATATTTATTACAATTCGTAATGAGAAATTCTTTAGACCTGGGTTAAAAATTACATCCAAAAAACTATTCACAATGCACCGAATGTGTCTGGCTGCTTGTGTAATCCATTACGCCATACCTTTAAGTCATCCAGGTTAGGAGGCAAGGTTCCTGGTTTGGTCCCTCCTTGGGAAGTCTGGATTTGACGGCCTGAACCGCTCTGATTGGACGAGGGCATGGATGAGTTCAGCGTATTCCGTGGTCTGGAGGGGCTGTTTGAGCATGCCTGAGAATCTGCAGAGGGTCTGATAAAGGAGAGACCAGGGTCACATCCATATATCTGGCCAGATGGCACAACCATCTTCGATTCATAATGGCAAAAGCAGCAGAGAGACCTACAGTGATGCACAGACCCATTTAGGTAGAGTAATGAAGCTGGTGTAGTAGGTATAGACTCACTTGGGTGGAGCAGGTAGGATGGTGTGGTGGGTACAGACTCACTTGGGTGGAGCAGGTAGGATGGTGTGGTGGGTATAGACTCACTTGGGTGGAGCGGGTAGGATGGTGTGGTGGGTATAGACTCACTTGGGTGGAGCAAGTAGGATGGTGTGGTAGGTATAGACTCACTTGGGTGGAGTGGGGTAGGATGGTGTGGCGGGTACAGACTCACTTGGGTGGAGCAGGTAGGATGGTGTGGTGGGTACAGACTCACTTGGGTGGAGCGGGTAGGATGGTGTGGTGGGTACAGACTCACTTGGGTGGAGCAAGTAGGATGGTGTGGTAGGTATAGACTCACTTGGGTGGAGTGGGTAGGATGGTGTGACGGGTACAGACTCACTTGGGTGGAGCAGGTAGGATGGTGTGGTGGGTATAGACTCACTTGGGTGGAGCGGGTAGGATGGTGTGGTGGGTATAGACTCACTTAGGTGGAGCAAGTAGGATGGTGTGGTAGGTCTAGACTCACTTGGGTGGAGCGGGTAGGATGGTGTGGCGGGTATAGACTCACTTGGGTGGAGCGGGTAGGATGGTGTGGTGGGTATAGTGGGTGGGATGGGATGGGTGGTGGGTATAGACTCACTTGGGTGGAGCGGGTAGGATGGTGTGGTGGGTATAGACTCACTTGGGTGGAGCGGGTAGGATGGTGTGGTGGGTACAGACTCACTTGGGTGGAGCAGGTAGGATGGTGGTGGTGGGTGGACAGACTCACTTGGTAGGATGGTGGTGGGTATAGACTCACTTGGGATGGGGTAGGATGGTGTGGTGGGTATAGACTCACTTTGGGTAGGATGGTGTGGTGGGTATAGACTCACTTGGGTGGAGCGGGTAGGATGGTGTGGTGGGTATAGACTCACTTGGGGGGGAGCGGTAGGATGGTGTGGTGGGTATAGACTCAAGTAGGATGGTGTGGTGGGTATAGACTCACTTGGGTGGAGCAGGTAGGATGGTGTGGTGGGTATAGACTCACTTGGGTGGAGCGGGTAGGATGGTGTGGTGGGTATAGACTCACTTGGGTGGAGCGGGTAGGATGGTGTGGTGGGTATAGACTCACTTGGGTGGAGCAGGTAGGATGGTGTGGTGGGTATAGACTCACTTGGGTGGAGCAGGTAAGATGGTGTGGTGGGTATAGACTCACTTGGGTGGAGCGGGTAGGATGGTGTGGTGGGTATAGACTCACTTGGGTGGAGCAGGTAGGATGGTGTGGTGGGTATAGACACACTTGGGTGGAGCAGGTAGGATGGTGTGGTGGGTATAGACTCACTTGGGTGGAGCGGGTAGGATGGTGTGGTGGGTATAGACTCACTTGGGTGGAGCGGTTAGGATGGTGTGGTGGGTACAGACTACTTGGGATGGTGTGGTGGGTATAGACTCACTTGGGTGGAGCAAGTAGGATGGTGTGGTGGGTATAGACTCACTTGGGTGGAGCGGGTAGGATGGTGTGGTGGGTATAGACTCACTTGGGTGGAGCAGGTAGGATGGTGTGGTGGGTATAGACTCACTTGGGTGGAGCGGGTAGGATGGTGTGATGGGAACAGACTCACTTGGGTGGAGCGGGTAGGATGGTGTGGTGGGTATAGACTCACTTGGGTGGAGCGGGTAGGATGGTGTGGTGGGTATAGACTCACTTGGGTGGAGCAGGTAAGATGGTGTGGTAATTGTAGTGCTGCTGTTGCTGGTTGATGATCTGCAGCTGCAGGAAGAGCTGCTGTTGGTGCAGGATTTTGGCGTAAGAGTCGTCCATCTGAGGTGGAGGTTCTCGGTCCGCCTTCTGGTCCGGAGGGATGTACTGGTGATACTTGAGTTTCCGCACCTTCGGCCGGCTCTCCTTGGGCTTCTTGGAGCGCTGGGACGGCCGGTCCGACCCGTTTCTGGACTGCAGACAGACAGATGGGCGAAGGTCAGCTGACCGCGGCGCAACGAGGCGCTAACAGCGAATGGGGGACCAGCCAAATATCCAAGGTGGGGACACAATGGTTGTTGGTTCGAAATCTAGTATAGCACTGAAAAACTAATGATGACGAAGACTGGAAAGATTTTGGGCCAGCCTACAAGCCAAGTGGCTCGCTTTTTCTAACATGGTCTCAGGAGGCTGTTGGTTCAAGCCCCCTTGCAAGAAAAGAACTGCACACCACACACCAAAAGTAGCTTCAAAAAGCCTTAAATGAAACTCATCTGATGAAGGGCTTGTTCCTGAAACGTCACGTTGGTAATTTTCATTAAAGGTTATTAGGAACTACTTCTGGTGTGCAGTCTTTAGTTCCATTTCGTGCATTTGCTTTATGTTCCAGTACTTTTCCGTTTCTGGACGTGTGCATTTTTACATTTCTTTTTTATTTTAGTTTTTTGCATCAAGCCCCCAGGCAGCCACAATAAAAATAATTTCAGCTGTTGGGCCCTTGATCTAGGCCGTTAAGCCCACATTGGCCGACAGGAAACTCGCCATCTCTTCCTCTGATGAACCGCAAGTTGCTTAGGATACAAGTGTCAGCTTAGTGACCAAAACCCAACTGTAATGCAGCAGTGCTGCTCAAAAACATTACACCAGCAGGTCAGAAGAACAGGACGCACTGTATCTTGTAAAAGGTGGAGAAATACGTTATTCAGAGAAGCCCTCATATCCACAGTACAAGTACAGGATTACATTACATTTTATTTGGCACTTTTATGAGTACAGCAAGTGCATGAGGACGGTCATTGGCAGGACAACAAAAGCGAATCAGAAAAAGCACAAGCCCTCCGTGAAATGGCTGCAAAACATAATCATGACCATCTAAGTAAAAAGCACACAGAATATTCTGGCTTAATCTTAATGAGGAAGTGAGGCATGACTACAGGAGATCCGTTAAAATAGCCACAACGTCAGGATCAGCAACACAACAGAAACAATATGAGATCAAAGAACAAGATTACATTTCCACAAGAATGTTGGCAGCCCCTGCAGAGTATGATGCTAATGCCAGCGAATGTAGAGTCTGGACATGGTGAACACTCAGATCGTCAAGGAAAATAGACATTGACATCAGGAATGAACTAAGGAACAAGCCCGGGGTTTGTCAACTTAATCCAGAAAGGGACGGCGTGGGTGCAGGCCCTCATTCCAGCCATGCAGTTACACACCTGATTCTACAGTCCCAAATCTGAAATAGTTGGGACAAAGTGTAAATTGTGAATAAAATCAAAATGCAATGACTTTCAGATCACGAGCCAATATGTTATTTACAATAGAACATAGATAACATTTCAAATGTTGAAACTGAGACATTTTACATTTTTATCCACAAAATCAGCTTATTTCAAATTTTCTGGCTGCAACAGGTCTCAGAAAAGTTGGGACACAGGCAAAAAAGGGCTGAAAAAGCAGTTAATATATAAGAGAATCAGATGAAAGAACATTCAGGTAACTGGAATCAGGTGTGTAACATGATTGGCTATAAAAGGGATGTCTTAGACAGGTTGAGTCTCTCAGAAGTAAAGATGGCCAGAGGCTCCCCAACCTGTGAAGGCTTGCGTAAAAAAATTGTGGAATACTTTAAAAACAATGTTCCTCAACGTCAAATTGCAAAGGCTTTGAAGGTCTCATCATCGACAATGCATCGACATCGACATCATCAAAAGATTCAGAGGAACTGGAAAAATCTCTGTGCGTAAGGGACAAGGCTGAAGACTTTTACTGGATGCCTGTGATCTTCAGGCCCTCAGACGCCACTGCATCACTCACTGGCATGATTCTGTCATTGACATTACTAAATGGGCCCAGGAATACTTCAAGAAACCACTGTCTGTAAACACAGTCCGCCGTGCCATCCACAGATGCCACCTAAAACTCTATCACGCAAAAAGGAAGCCATTGTTGAGCATGATCCAGAAGCGCCGCCGTGTTCTGTGTGCCAAGGCTCATTTAAAATGGACTGTAGCAAAGTGGCAAAGTGTCCTGTGGTCAGACGAGTCCAAATTTGACATTCTTGTTGGAAATCATGGGCGTCGTGTCCTCCAGGGTTAAAGAGGAGAAAGACCACCCCTCCTGTTATCAGCATTCAGTTCAGTGATGGTATGGGGATGCATTAGTGCATATGGTGTGGGACACTTGCATGTTTTAAAAAGCACCATGAATGCTGAAAGGTATATAAAGGTTTCAGAGCAACATATGCTCCCCTCCAGACGACATCTATTCCAGGGAAGGCCTTGTGTATTTCAGCAGGACAATGCAACACCACATACTGCAGCTATTACAACAGCATGGCTTTGTAGCAGAAGAGTCCATGTGCTGAACTGGCCTGCCTGCAGTCCTGTATTAAACAAGAATGGGATCAAATTCCAATGGCTAAACTCAAGAAACTTGTCTCCTCAATGTCCAGATGCCTCCACTCTGTGTTAAAAAGAAGAGGGGATGCTACACCATGGTACACAGGCCCCTGTCTCAACTTTTTTGAGACCTGTAGCAGCCATCAAATTTGAAATGAGCTCATTTTGTGGATAAAATTGTAAAATTTCTCAGTTTCAACATTTGCTATGTTATCTCTGTTCTATTGTGATTAAAATACTGGCTGGTGTGATTTGAAAGTCATTGCATTTTGATTTTATTCACAATTTACACTTTGTCCCAACTATTTTGGAATTGGGGTTGTACTTATCAACTACTAGAGTCTTTGTTTAGGGCCTTGTTTGAAGAATCAGATATGTATCTACATGGTTGGAATGAAAGCCAGCACCCACACACACAACTTTTCGGGTAAAGACTGAACACCACTCAGATGACTGTTCCAACTCCAACAAGCTCAGAGGTTGGGGGGCGAGGACCATTTGAAAAGTGATGATCCAGTCTCTCGCACACAAAATGGCAGACAATGAAAGGAACAGGACTGAGGCACTGAAAGAACCGAACTCACCTTAGTAGTTCCAGAGGATGGGCGGGACCCAGTCTGTGCCGGCGTGCCATTGGTCAGCCTCTGGGGAGGGGAGGGCTCAGAGTTGGAGAAGAGTGGGACCTGCGTGAGGAACTGCAGAGATATGACAGGGATTAGGATGAGAAATACCCGTCTGTGTCTCGATTAAGCGGGCTTAATAAAGTTTTGTTTTCAAGGCTTATTTCTTAGTTCTGTTGGGAGGTGTTGCCACAGCAACTGGCTTCTCCATTCTGTTCGCCTTTCGATTGGTAACTTTAACATTAAAAGTCAATAATTTTTTTGAAACTTTTTTTGTAATTAGACCAATTGTCTCTAAAAGTGTGTAGATTTGTTACGCAAGTGGGCTCTTTGGACAACAGTGATATACTGTGGAGCAGGTGACATTACTGCATCTCACACGGGTGACCTCTATCTCGAGGCTGTACTGCGCAGACTTTCGGTTTAAATTCTATGAAATGGCAGCGTATGACAACTGAACTTCCTTGTGGTGAAACGCTCCTCATCGGGCCTAGGGTTAGTCAACGGCTGACATGAGTCACTTCAGTTTTTGCGTGGCAGTTAGCGAACCCATCTGAAAAGGAGTGGTATGTACCAATATCGGAGGCCAGGGGTATTTTATTGTCCAGGCGTACTGCTGTGTGTTTGTGTGAGTCTGCATGAGTGTCTGTGCTCGCTCTTTGCGCATGTGTTGGGGGGTGAAGTACCAGCGTAGGGGAGGGGTTGCTGCTGAGAGTCAGTGTGTCTGGGGGGTGATGGCAGGGAAGCCTGGTCCAGCAGTGGGCTTTGATTGGCCGGATGGTCCGGAGAGAGGGCATCGCTGCTGTCCTCGTCCAATGAGGAGCCCTCTCCAGCGCCCTCTGAAAAAGATAGAGGAAGGAACAAATGTGGTGAAAACTACATTACCCACAGAACACTTCCAGAAAATCTGCTCATGGAGCCATTTTGTTTCCATCGAGTCATCGGGCACAGTCTTGAAGTGAATGTGCTTTTGTCTTCAGGACGAGGGACCAAAAAAAAAAAAAAAATCACTGTTTCTTCTTCTTCTTCTTGGTGTGGGCACAAACTTTTAAGCACTACTCCTCTGTTATTACTCAACATATCGTCATGAAACTTGACAAGTGTATTCTACACGTCAGAGCGCAGGCATTAATTGAGCCCGATTTTGCAAAAAGACAGTAGAGGCATGTACATCCACCCAGCACAAGCACTCACTAATTACATGTCATCGTCCTGAGGACGTAGTCCATCTGAACTTGTTTTTTCTCCCGTTCTTTTTTCTTTCTCTCATGTTCAAACATTTTCCCTACTTATGGTTGTGAAAACCATCCCTGGCAGGTTAACTGCTTTTCCCTCAAATTTAATACATTTCTGTTCTGAGGAAGGAAAGAAAAATCCAACAATTTGCATTGTTCGCAATGGCCCGGTTTCGACCCGAAAAAAAAAAAAAAAAAGGCTCCTATTCTTGAGTTGTCATGACTTGCTCCATCATGAATGCCTGAGTGTGTAACCAGTGCAGGACTTTCCTTTACATTTCTTCTATGTTTTTCACTGTAGTCACAGGGCACTGATTGAGGACCAGTATTTGCCTGTGATTCTGTGTCTGAGATCGAACTACACTGATCTGGGAACAGTAATTAGCAGCAAAGTGGTGTTTGAGGTCGCAGCGGAGTGGACAGATCGGAGATTAGTACATTTCGAAGATGGTTTGTTAGTGGTTAGCCGTCAGGCTGCGTTAGAGGCGACAGGACGCTGATCTGGGAACAGCAGTTACCGGTAATGCTCTATTTCAGGTGGCAGTGGAGGGCACTGACCTGGGAGCAGTAGTTACCTGTAGGCCTGGGAATTTCGGGAATTTTTTCAAAATGGGAACCCGACGATTTTTCGGGCGGATACCCGAAAATCACTTAAATGAACAAAATGCTGGTATTTTTTTATCTAGACCCTACTTCTACTAGCCCACTGCCCCCAGAATAAAGTCTAGATGAAAAGCAGTCTCCATAGGACACTTATTTAGTGATTGACAGTTGAAATAAACCATGGGCAGAAAAGAAAAACAGGTGGGGGAAATTGTTGAGACAAGATTGAGTAAAGATAGAGAGTGAAGAAAATATGCCAGTGTCTTGCGTCTACGAGGCATGTCTGTGTTCATTGTTTACCTCAAAGTTTCAAGCACGTTTACGTCAGAAGCGCAGCCAGAGCTTAAAATTGCGCGGGCAATAAACATCTCTTTAAAACAATTAGTTCTGACTCGATCGCAATCATTTTTTTCTGATTAACTATGCCTTCAATACAATAACACTCCGCACTATAAGGTGTTGCTTGTTCGCCTCATTCAGGCAAAACGACAATCATTCATTTGGATGCGCAATTTTGTGCATTTCAAATCTCAGTCTTTGGTTCAGTTTGAATAATTAAATCGATCATGAAGCACAGGTTAGATCGATTGATGAGCCGAAAAGGCAGCGCGGAAGTTCCAGAGCAGTTTACCTCTCGAAAAGTATTATTAAAAGTATTAAAGCTGCAGTTGGTAAGTCTTATAAAAGTAACTTTTTGTCATATTTGCTAAAACTGTCACTGTGTACAGGCAGTATTACATAAAAGTCGTACTCTGTAATTAAAAAAAGTCTCCTTTAAACCCATCTACTGCTCCTACTGCTATTTAGCAGAATCGTTCGGACCGACCAAAAAGAACCAATCAGAGCCAGGATCGTGTCTGAGGGAGTGTCTGACAGCCGTCAAACAGTGCACATGCACACGCTGCAGACAGCCTCCTCCCCCTTCCTCCTCAGTTCACGCCAGTGCTCAGTCAAGCTTAAATCTCTCAGAGAGGGTTCAGGAGCTTAGAGAAACTAATGGCACAACAACAGCCATCAGCGAGGAAAAAAATACCGATACCGCCGTTACCGACTACAGCATACACGGCTAAGACAAGTAAGAAGAGGAAGCCAGAAGAAAAAAAAGCTCAAAAGAAAGAATGAGACAAAGCCCAGGATAAAACCAGAGTGAATATCGAGTGGCTTTTCAGAGGTGGAAGGAACTCTGTGATCTGGAAGGATTAAAAACTGACGCAGAGTTGGCGACTTTTCTGCTTGACAGGTAAACCCCTGCTTTATTCCTTGGTGCATTTTTGCTCCGCAATGCTCTGCAAATAAAAGAGTTGGTGTCACTCACATGCACAGCTGTTACTTACCCCAGCCCTAAAAGGCATCAATTCATTTTCGCTCTGCAAATAAGCGAGTGAACGTCGCTTACAAGCACAATCGCTGTTCGAATAGCCAGCGTCTAGTAATTGTTACAGTACTCCGTAGTGCATGTGATGTTACTGTGATGTTGCAGTCGAGCTAACGTTAGCTTGTTTCGATGCTAGGGCTAACGTTACTGGCGCCATTTTTTATTAGAAAGTAGCAGAAAATATCTTTATGAAGTGACCTGGCAGTCTTATCGGGTTGCGTTGTTGTCCTCATAAATATGTGTAACATTTCTGTGCTCTCACAGCTAAATGCTGTCATACATGGTTTACTGGCCATTCAGCAGGATTCACGACAGTTTCTGTACTCAAAAAAAAAAAAAACGGGTAACTTACTGAAATAAGCGTGTGCTGGGTTTTTACTGAATACATACTGCTGTAATTACTTTTCATGTCGACATGATTTATTTCTGCTCGTTTGTTGGCCAGCAATGTTGACTGTTCACAACAGTAATGTCTAGCCTCGCAACTTGGGCGTTTTTCATAATGTGAAATTGCAAAATCTCTCCACAGTCAAAGATGCATAACAGCTCGTGTGCCTTCACAGGCACGGCAGCCTCCGCTGGGGGAGGGTCTTAGGGCAGGAGTGCAGTGGAGAGGGAGGGGGAGGGATCTGAAAGTTGCATTTTTTCAAATTTTCACACCAAGTCCTCTCTCTCCTCATAGTTACCAACTGCAGCTTTAAAGCACAACTTATGAGTAACTTATTTCGCCGAACTGAATTATGCCTATTGATTAGTCGCCCATAGATCACATCACGAAAGAAGCCGTGTCTTTAATTGCCAATTGATTATTCATATAAATGGAAATTGTTTTAACAAAGGAAACTGGCTGAGAACAAGTTACGTATAATAATTGTAGTAAACCGATGTTGTGTGGCCGCTCAATTTTCAGGTGTGGCTACACCACTGATATGAAAAGCACAAAATTGCGCATCCAAATGAATGATTGTCTTTTGCCTGAACGAGGTAAACAAGCAACACCTGATAGTGTGGAGTGTTTTCGGATTGAATGTAGCCTATAGTTAATTAGAAAAAATGACTGCGATCGAGTCAGAACGAATAAATGTTTTAAAGAGATGTTTAGTGCCCACCCAATTTTAAGTTCTGGCTACTCCACTGGTTTACGTACACTAAAGAAAGAAAGACCGAGAAACAGAAAGATAACTTACAACGAAAAGCTCGTTCGAGGTGGTAAGTATTTCATTATCAACTCATGAACGTTGGATGGACAGATCAGGTATTTTACAAATACGATATTTTACTCTCCAAAAGTATTTTCCAAATTCATTCACTATATCAAAGTGTACAGATGTCCGACTGATGTCATTATTATCATTAATAAGTATTTCATTATACCATCATAACAATCCCATCGTCAAAACTCAAAATCATATCTGCACCCCTGAATTTCCCATTTCCTCATTATCATCATCATTTGATAATTATTCCATCAACTTCAATCGCTACCGAATCACCGTATTCATCATCACTATTACTATCAAATGGGACTATCAATCACAACGACAATAAATATATTGTGTAATTTGTATCAATATCATCAAAATTCATCATCATAATTGTTGAAAAGAAAAAGGAAAAAAAACCTTGACGCCGATGAGATCGAAAGGCAGCTAGCCAGCGTGAGCTGACTAGACCAAGGAGGTAGGGATTAATACATCCTTGATTATATAAAATCTCCAAATTGCCACTGATTGATTCTCCATTCGTTTCCCATTCAAGAAAGCTGATAAACTAATCGTTGACGCACAACAGTCGTGAGCTACAGGAATAAATAATGTACATTAGCGAATGTCTGGGTGATACCATGAATGATTACCCATCATTTTATCGTGTGCACAATCAATGCACTGATTTTCAGGAAACGGGTATCGCAATTTTCTTCCCGGGACCCGAACCTTTCGAGCGGGCCCCGGGTACCCGGTTTTTAGTCACAGGCCTAGTTACCTGTAACACCCTGTTTCAGGTCGCACTGGAGCACGGGCAGTATGTTCTTCTGAATAAGCTCCATAGGGCCGGGCCGGTGGGAGATTTTGTCGTTCAGGTCGTCGGCCAGACGAGCTCGTTTCAGCCTCAGCTGTTTGGCTTGGAGGGAGGGCTCCGCACACGTCTCTAAAAAAACAAAACAAAACAAAACAAAAATAAGCTGAATCAGACCAAATCAAGGCGAGAGGGGATGAACAAACATCCAAACAGCAGGTTAAACAGTTTAAACAGCCCTAACCCAGGGCTCTACAATAACATGCAGCACATACCAGCACAAGTCTCGGAGCAAAGCAATGCAACGCAATTAGCAGACCTGCTACAAAAACACTCATTACCTAAACCAAAGGCTCCTGAAACCGGTGCTCTCAATAAAGCCCTTCCCTCAACGGAGTTACAACCAGGGGCAGTAATTGGCACCGGCCACTGGCCAAATGCCAGTAAAATATGCTGGTGGCTGGTAGATTTGTGCCACTCACTAGCCAAAAAAAAAAAAAAAAAAATATTAACCAATTGAGTGGCTGGCAAAATGCGAACATTTACAGGCCATTTGGCCGATGGACAAAGAAAAGTTAATTTTGCACACTGGTTACAACACGGCATAGAATAGCAAGGCACAACATAACACAGCCAAGCAAAACGTAACATAACACTACACTGCATAATATCACATAGCACAGCATAACACATCATTACATAGCATAACACAACATAGCGCAACAAAACATGGCATAACCACAGCAAAACGTAGCATAGCAAAACATAGTATAATATCGCATAGCATAACACAACACAGCATAGCAAAACATAGCATAACACAGCATAACTCAACATTGCATAACATAACAAACGAGTGACGAGGACAGGCTGTCTCACAAAGCAGAGCTCTTCATTTTCTTACCTCTGTAATGTACTGAGCACTTTAAATACTGAAAAAACTAGATGATATTTAGCACTGTATCAAACCTGCATCACTAAGTTGCTGCCTCATCGACACCAACCAGCAAGATATTCCACGCTGTGAGCTCTCTGACCATGAGAAAAACATACTTCCTAATATCTTCTGTGAAATGAGTCTTACAGCCATTTCCATTTATGAGCCCCTAGTTCTGCAAACAAGCGTAAATAACCTTGCATAGTTCACTTTTCTTAATGCCTTACACACACTTAAAGGCCATGATTAGATTGCCGCAATCACATTATGAACCACAGCCTGAGAACAAACAGAGGACTTCTCCAAATCCACGACACATACAGAAGACAGAAGAAAACTGACAACAGGCCATTAAGCCCAAGCATTACTGCCATTTATCCGCAAGTGCAGTAGGGCAGTATGGAGTATGGAGGAGTCTGCAGGTTGCAGTATGCATGAACCTGGGGTTCGACATACTTCAGAAACTAATAATCCCTCTAAAGCAGAGGTGGACAGTCCATCGGTCAGACAGTGAAACTCCATGCCGTGTTTTTGTTCTACCCAAGCACTCAGACAGCTGTTCACACTGATCAGTCCTGCTTCCCAATCCAGGTGAGTGAAGGGAGGACTTGCACTAATTTCATCCCTTTCTACTTAAGAGAAAATGGCTGAAGAGGGACGAGTAGCTGTTCTTGCCATTTTATATTAAGTAACAGTACAATTCCATCCACACTAAATTTCAGTGGTGTGGAATTAAAGCTGCAGTTGGGAAGTCTTATAAAAGTAACTTTTTGTCATTTTTGCTGAAACTGTCACTGTGTACAGACAGTATTACATAAAAGTAGTACTCTGTAATTAAAAAAGGCTCCTTTAAACCCACCTACTGCTCCTACTGCAATTTAGCAGAATCGTTCGGACCGACCAAAAAGAACCAATCAGAGCCAGGATGGTGTCTGACAGCCGTCAAACAGTGCACATGCACACGCTGCAGACAGCCTCCTCCCCCTTCCTCCTCAGTTAACGCCAGTGCTCAGTCAAGCTCAAATCTCCGAGAGAGGGTTCAGGAGCTTAGAGAGACTAATGTGCAACAACAGCCATCAGCGAGGAAAAAATACCGATACCGCCGTTACCGACAACAGCACACACGGCTAAGACAAGTAAGAAGAGGAAGCCAGAAGAAAAAAAAAAAAGCACAAAAGAAAGAATTTGACAAAGCCCGGGATAAAACCAGAGTGAACATCGGAGTGGCTTTTCAGAGGTGGAAGGAACTCTGTGATCTGGAAAGATTAAAAACCGACGCAGAGTTTGTGACTTTTCTGCTTGACAGGTAAACCCCTGCTTTATTCCTTGGTGCATTTTTGCTCCGCAATGCTCTGCAAATAAGCGAGTTACGCGCCTCACATGCACAGCTGCTACTTACCCCAGCCCGAACCGCATCAATTCATTTTCGCTCTGCAAATAAGCGAGTGAACGCCGCTATACAAAGCACAGTCGCTGTTTGAATAGCCAGCGTCTTGTAATTGTTACAGTACTCCGTAGTGCATGTGATGTTACTGTGATGTTGTAGTCGAGCTAACGTTAGCTTTTTTCCGATGCTAGGGCTAACGTTACTGGCGTCGTTTTATTAGAAAGTAGCAGAAAATATCTTTATGAAGTGACCTGGCAGTCTTATCGGTTGTGTTGTTGTCCTCATAAATATGTGTAACATTTCTGTGCTCTCACAGCTAAATGCTGTCATACATGGTTTACTGGCCATTCAGCAGGATTCACGACAGTTTCTGTACTCAAAAAAACAAGTAACTTACTGAAATAAGTGTGTGCTGGGTTTTTACTGAATACATACTGCTGTAATTACTTTTCATTTCGACATGATTTATTTCTGCTCGTTTGTTGGCCAGCAATGTTGACTGTTCACAACAGTAATGTCTAGCCTCGGCAACTTGGCCATTTTCTTAATGTGAACTTGCAAAGTCTCTCCAGTCGCATTCATAACAGCTTGCGTGCCTTCACGTGCACGGCAGCCTCCGCTGAGGGGAGGGTCTTAGGGCAGGAGTGCAGTGGAGAGGGAGGGGGAGGGATCTGAAAGTTGCATTTTTTCAAATTTTCACACCAAGTCCTCTCTCTCCTCATAGTTACCAACTGCAGCTTTAAGGACTAACTCCTGCACTGAGTTGAACTCCTTCATCACTTGACCGCTGGGCTATAAACTAACCCCCCCACACACACACACACACACACACACACACACACACACTCACCTTCCAGTATGTGCATCCTCACCAGCTCCGACCTCTGCGGCCGACTCCTGATCTTCCTCTTCAGGTAGTCCTCCGTCTGGGGGGGCACATTTATTAATGCTGAGAGGGAGCATTTCAGGAGAGAGAGAGAGAGATCACAGGGTCCTGCTGCTCATGAGAGCCCTCAGGTGTGTGTTTGTGTGTATATGCATGTGTGCGCATATGTGTGTGGTGTGTGTGTGTATGGGCTAACGGAGACCGGAGAGAGCACTCACCCTTGCTCTTTCGAGGCTTCTTCTCTGTTCATGAAAGGCAACAGGGCTTTTCAGCGCTAGAAACCGAGAGAGAGAGCAGTTATCACAAGCAGTCTTACCTGAACACAAACACACAAGTACACAATACATAAACACATAAAAAAAATGCACACACAGCGTAAGGAGCCAATGGGAGCAAGCTGCCAAAGGAGAATGAACTTTATGACCCCTCTGCCACATAAGCCAAGCTCTACGAACAGACTCTCTGTACAGTGAGCAGTGAGAAATCGCACTGAGCTAAAGGTTAACCAGTCTGCAGCCACAGGGTCAGCTCCTGCAGACAAACCCAACACACCAGCAGCCTCTCACCACCATCAGAACTGAGCCCCACTGCTGCCAGACCGCAATACAAAATCCATAAAGGCTCAGCTGTTAATGTTACAATGCAGGAACAAGCACTTGTGAACAGCAGTGCACTAAAGCATAGAAGAGCAGTTTCACAATATACCTTTCTCCCGTGGAGGACTCACGACGGGTCAGAAGTTCTCAGTAACACACTAGATGCATGCATTTCAACAGAATATACAACAACTGGTGAACATAAATGGGATGGTTGAGCAAATTCAAATTTAGCCCTTCAATGATAACCACCAAACCACACCAGCCAGCTACTTTTCTAGACCATGTTATACTAAACAACGCACAATGCTAAACAACATACAATACTAAAACTACATTACAGCATACAATACCAAGCAATACTGCACTACACTTTACCACTAATGCAATTTACAACAAATTAGAACAAATGACCAGGAAAGTTCTCCACCGACCCGAGTTTCAGAAGCCCCACCAGCCTGCATCCTGCCCCAGGGGCGAGAGAGGCCTCCCATCCCACAGAAGAGGCTCTGTCCTGGTGTCAGGTGGGTGGAGAATGAGATCCAGTCGGCCCAAACTCAAACGCACGCCCAAAGCTTCGCACGAGGGCCAGCACCGCAGTCCTCACAGGAGGACATTACAGGAACAGCACCGCTACATTTTCGCCGAGCCCTTCAGAAAATGGGAACGAAGCACTGACCTTCCAACGTACTTCCCCCTGTTACATAAGCGCCACGACGGCCCACAATACACTCCACCCTGTCCCCGCCCGCCGCCACGAGCGATAGAGTGACCGTTGGGCTTGATGCAACGCTCTGGGCTGAGCGCGGCCTGATGAAACTGGGGTGTTCCAGAACATTCTTACAGCATAGTGCTGCTATGGCTGGACTCCACCCGTGGTTGGGCGAGCTAAGCAGCGGTTAGCATGCTGTACTTCAGAGCAGGGCGGCTTCCAGATTCACATCCGCAGAAGGGTGCTTGCTATTGCGGTGCTAATCTCAGAGGCCAAGTACGCACTGTAGATGATACCTGCCTCAGCTATATGCTAATCTGGGGGCTGATGTTGTATTTACGCAGAATACATGCAGATTGTATCACTACTTTCTAACCCATCATATCTCTACCAAACATTGCATTACTCTTTCAAAAATATTTGCGCACCCACACACCCCACCAACTGCTTCACTCTAATCCCCTTCCCAAACACGCTCACACACACTCTCGTTTTTCTATACTTGTGGGTGCCATAAATCGTTTTTACACCAAAATCCTACTTACATGCCCCCCACCAGAAATCACCCTTAATCTCAACACTCACCCTGACCCAAATCTTAACTTTAGCCTATAAATCAACCAAAATACTTCTATTACCTAACCTTAACCCTTTCATGCATGAGATCTTTCCCCTTGGTCAATAGGGGGTGTTCATCCATCCAGGGGTGGATGCCTTGTGAGAGCTTGGAGGGGGGGGACCAAAAAACCGCACGTATGAGAGGCAAATGCATCAAAGGGTTAAAGCTAGACCCAGTCCTAACCCATAAGCCCAACTGTATACCTAAACCAAGTCCCTGACCCAGAATTAAGTCTTTCCTCATGGGGACCCAAAAAATGTCCCCATTGTCCAGTTTTTTCAGACTTTACTAAACAAAACATGTTTTACTCCCCACTAGTATAGAAAAAAAAAACCCCATCTAAACACACATACTCTCACACACACAAACACACATCACAACCCTTGCATTTTTCTATTCCCCTTCCACGTCTAACCACCAAATCACAGGACCTGAGGCCAAATGGTCTCCCAAACCCACACATGGACCAGACCGACCTCTTCCGAGTCAAACCAAAACCCACAGGTCCTCATAAAGACCCAAAAGTCCTCACAAGGACCTAAAAGTTTCTATAAGGAACAGAAAGTCCCCAAAAGGACCACAAAAGTCTACATAAGAAGCCAAATGTCCCGTTAAGTGCCACAGGCCCCCCATAAAGAGCCAAATATCACCAAGGACCAAACTGTCCCCAAATGTTCCAATAATGAGCAACAGGTCCCCACAAGGAGCAAGAAGTCCCCAAAAGTCTCCACAGGGAGATTAAAAGTCAGCTTAAAGAGCCAAAGGTCCCCATTATGTTCCAGAAGTTTCTCCAAGAACTTTCACAGAGACTCTGAGCCCCTGGAGAGCAAGTCTGCAGGTTACCGAGAGGCGGAAGTGTGTACGTGCTCGTACACTCCAGGGGTAATCAAATGACAGCCTCTAAAGGACACTACACAGATGAGCTGGTGTCCTGTGGCGAATACACTGGACACAGTGCATGTGTGTATATGTGTGTGTGTGTCCGCGTGTGACCACCTCCACACCACCTTCCCCGTTTCACATCCCGGTATCAGCGAGGCTAAACCACAGAGAAGCACACCAGTGGCTGTGCAGCAGAACACACGGGCCGGGGTCAAAGGCCAAACTCTGACTCGGGTTGCAGCCAACAGGAAGGTCGCTTCCTATCTGCAGAGAGAGTGTCATCCCTGCTTCAACATGTCGAGCAGATCTTCACCAGCTTCTCCAACGCAGGTCAATAAAGGTGAAATCACTTCCTTACTCCCCTCTGAACTGACCAGATTCTGCAGATCTTCCATCGCAGTCTGAGACCTCATCTCTCCAACAGCACCAGAGTTAGTAGCTCTAACTGCACAATTCAGAACCCTCTAAATCAACGATCACCATCAATCTCTCGCAGTATAATCCAACCACTCCATTTCTTGAGTTCCGTTTTGTTACGATAGTTCGCCAATTGCAATCACGCCTTTAAGGCAGTTTTAAACTTGTGTGACGTAAAGAAAAGTATCGGACGATACGGATTCTGTTATGCTTAAACAAGGAGTTGGACAACGTCTGCAGAACAAACTGGCTTCTCCATGGAAATTATAGTGACTTCTTTACAACCATAACCAAACGATATATCTGCAAATGCCACTGGATCAGTTTTCAATCTCCATTACAATTGCAGAATTCTCTGTTCATCCAGCCGATGAAATTATAAGACAACCGATGACGTAACAAATATTCGACTGGAACAAGACACCTTTGGAGGAAACTTTCTTCCGTCTTACAACATTTCGGTTGTTAAATACTGTCGACAAACACAACTTACAAGCATAAAGTGGCCTGTAGTTTGTTCACCTGGCTGTGAACTGTAGTCAGTCAGGTCCGGTTGACTTGCATTGTCCCCAACATTTCGTCTATGCTTAGCGGCTCATGACCAATACGTGATATTAGTGGCACCCTATCTTATCCATGCTGTGCAGCTGAAAAAGTCATTTTCTGTCAATACTTGCAGAACATAACTCAATAAATGTATCTGTAACCCAAAATGCATAACAAACACAAGCAAAAACAATCCACTTATCGATCATCAACTCCCCATCATGATGTTACCTTATTGCCAACACTCACGTTACGACAGTCCTGAGTTATCACCAAAGTAATTGCCACTATCATAGCTGCTGATACCATCACACTTTGATGTCTAATCCAAGGCATAAAGAGCCATTAGCACTGTCCGCTGGCAGTGGTGCTGCTAGCCGTCGCTACTATGGAAATCAGCAGGGACGTAGCAGGCCTCGGGTGAAGCGTGGACCAGTGTGATGTCACACGCCAAATGAGACGTATTAATACACACCCAGTCGATGGACTGTACAGAAAAATAATGAAACGCAAGACATTGTCGCCCTCCATGTTTGCGAGCGACCCTCTGTCTAGTCAACCCGAGAAAGAGGCTTTCAGAGACTCCCATGACAGTCTAAACATGCATCCTCCCCACTCTCAGCTCTTCAGGAGAGGAAACCTCTGGGGCAGTGCTCCGCGTGAGGGGAGCCAGACAGCAACAAGAGCCACAACTCACCAGGCCTGTAACAGTGAGGCCTGTCTGCAGCTTTAGGACAGACTGACGGGGGGGCGGGGTATTGAGGATGAGTGAATTGGGGGTCAGAGGTCAGCAGACATGATATTTTGCCTTTTTTATGGGGAACTGCAGTGAACCAACCACTTCCCTCTCATCCGCCATTATAAATGAAAGATGAGACTGAACAGAAGTGCTTTTCACAATGTTATTAGCTCCACTAACCAACACAGTTTCGTGGAAGTTATGTTTTCGCCCATGTCTGTTTGTTCAGTTGTCCTGGGAATCGCTCTCAAATATCTCAATTAATTTCAATATTTTGTGAGGTTGGAGCCATGGGCGAAGGAAATACTGGTACAACATTGGAATAAATTCAAATTCAAATATGGCCGCAACAGCCATTTTGTTCAGTATCTCCGTGACAAATGCACTGCCGGCAGTTTGCGCTCTCCGAGTGCTTCTAGTTTATTACTTTTAACATTCAACACCTGACTGCTCCATCAACATTAAGATATCAAGTTAAGTACAATCCGATCGCATATTTACAATCTCGGACCGTGAAGAGTTAAGAGAAAAAAAAGGAAGTGGAATTAAAAGGGGAAGATTATAGTTCAGCTGACAACTAACTAACCACCTGTGCCTCCGTAACACAATGCTACATCGCTAGTGCAGGAGGGAGCTAACCTCTCCAAACAATGCCGCTCTTTTTCCTCTTCTGCAAGGGGAGGTAGCAGTGTGTGGTTAGCGTAGGTGTAATAAGCTAACTGACACATTAGCGTAGCGATTGCGTAAGCACCGGCACAGCAGGAAGCTTCAATGTGTGGTGACCACAAGCGACCTGGATCTCTCTTTCACCATACAGAGCCTGATGAGCATTTAGCAACGGCTGCTGTTGCCAAACACCAGCCAATTTATTCAAGAAAGCAATTAGATTAGTACACCAGCACTACATAACTTAGCAAAATAGAGTGACAAGGCCAGGACAGTTGAGCCACACAAAATTTGGCATGTTCCTCCCGTTTAATGCACCCAATACTCACAATACACTATAATGAGAGCGCATCTGACACAGAAAGACACAATTACCCATTTACTGCACACCAAACAGCCTGAACTGAGCACCAAAATGCAATGTTCCCCAGAATAAAAACTCAGTTCCGGTCAGTGTAGCCAATCAGCTCTGCTGGCACCAAGTGGCTCACTGAATTATCCCTCATCAGCAACTCCTGCAGCAGTGTCAGGGGCTACAACACAGTTTAGGAAAAATGAATTAATTAGCACTTATATTTCTTCCTGGTCAGTGATTGCTCTTTAATCTTAATTATTCCCTGGTTTGTTTGCTTAGCCATTTATTACATTAAGCTGCTACAGTTGATTTTAGACATATTGTAGTCTACGCATTAGGCTATTGTTCATGACCACATTTAATGATACTTTTCGCCTTAAAAATTGTACCTTATCTGAGTCAAGCTGTATGTGTAGTGACCTCAGTGACCATCCTTATGTACTTATCTGTCGCCTATCGGCTTTAGCCAAATAAACAATGTAATTAGCACCATAAACGCCAGCACATTGCACAAAGGAAGTCCTGCACTGCACTGCACTGTTCTCATTAGATTAGAGCGCAGTGACTCCTAAGATAAGACTGCTGTGCTGTCACTGTGGTCTCAGCGTAGCGAAGCATCGACACATCACCTCTCAGAAGTGCCAGCAAAGAGCCCGAGTTTCAAAGCCGCAAACGGATACGAGCGCACCCAAGGAGACCTCCCAAACGCCGAGTGACATGACTGCATGAGTACGCACCCACACACCGCTTGTGTGTGTGTGCAGTAACTAATGAATTAAATCCACAGCAAGTCAGCGTAAGCTTACGTGAAACTCGAAACGACTCTTCTGCGTAGTTTACACTCAACAATGTCAACTGCCACTGGTCCTCATTCTTAAGATAAATACAGATGAAAACATTTCTCTAAAAAATACACTGGCAAACTGGCGAAGTGGCACCATTTCCGCAATGGCGTCACAATCTTACCCAACTGCCAGCAAGGGGGGGGAGATGGGGGGGGAGCAAACCACAACAAGACAGCTTGAGTTTGAAACATGACAGATGCCTCTGCAGTTTGCCTGTGGATGAGCATGTGTGCATGAATGTGTGTTTGTGTGCATATAAGTGCTGCTGTGTAAACATACGTGTTTTTGAGCGTGTGTATGTCTGTGATACATGTGTTTTTGTATGTGTGCTTGCATGTGTATGTGAGCATGTGTGTGTGTGTCATGTGTGCGTGTGTGTGTGTGTGTGTTAGCCCTGAGGATGATGAGGGTGAGTATGATGAAGGTCACTCACGGGGCATGATTCCCTGGCTGACCAGCTCCTCACGAGTCCGTCTCTGCTGTAGTCTGAGCTGGAGAACTGTGTGTGGGGAGAGAGGAGAGAGGCTGAGAGGATCGAAACACACACACACACAGCACCCGTTCTACCATAATACACATATACACACACAGACACGGCACAACTTTTACCAGAGTGCACATAAACACAGACACTGCACTATTTTTTACCAGAATACTCATACACAAACACACGCCCAACTCAACTCCCACCGAATACACACACACACCCTGCTGGACTCCTACCCGAAATACACACACACCCTGCCGGACACCTACCCGAAATACACACACACACACACCCTGCCAGACACCTACCGGAATACACACACACACACATACACACACACACACCTTGCTGGACACCTACTCGAATACACACTCACATCCTACATAACGCCCCGCCAGCCAAATGTGGACTGAACGCACTCCTCCTGTCATTCACTCATGCCATCTCGCACACAAACGCACACACACACAGGCCGGGGGAGGAGCCACCTGTCTCACACTTCCCCTTTATTCAGCTTCTCTCAACATCAAAATGAGAGAGAGAGAGAGAGAGAGAGAGAGAGAGAGAGAGAGAGAGAGAGAGCGGCTGTGAAGTTGCATGAACTGTCAGAACTTTGTAAGTACACATATAAGCAGGAGTTGAAGAATTGTTATGACACCATTTTACGGTGAGGTGCAAAAATTTGGGCACCCATGGTTTAAATGTCTGTTCCAATTAATCTCCAAGTGATTGAAAGCAAACCTGAACACTAAATGCTACAAAGTTAAACATGACACCTTTCAGCAAATTTAAAAGCAAGGTATCTTTTTACTTGAATTTTTCTGAGTTTTTAAATGATAAGAAAGGAAAAAGGGCCCTGTGCAAAATTTTGGGAACCCTTTTGGATTATTCTTTGTTACCTTTTAAGAAGATGATTACTAAGGCCCAGACCCAGGTGATTTACTCATTCGGGCTTCAGTGAGTCAGGTGAATATAATTCCAGGGTTGAACTATATTCTGAAGTAACTCCATGCCTTCTAAAGTACCCGACTGTGGTGGCTGTTGTGTCTGGTGTTAAACCAT
Source organism: Gymnothorax javanicus (assembly GCA_029692085.1). Lineage (NCBI taxonomy): Eukaryota > Metazoa > Chordata > Actinopteri > Anguilliformes > Muraenidae > Gymnothorax > Gymnothorax javanicus. The sequence continues at coordinate 49,591,700 of CM056200.1, read as the reverse complement.
GTGTTCCTCTAAACAGTTGTCCAAGGATTTCAAAATCAAGATAATTCATTTCAACCAACAAGGAGAGGGCTACAAAAAACTTTCGCAAAGTTTCCAACTACCCATTTCTACTGTCAGAAACATCGTAAGAAAATGGAAAATAAATGGCACAATTGAAGTCAAGGCAAGATCTGGACGACCAAGAAAAGTTTCAGAAAGCATTGCCCGAAATCTGGTGAGAAATGCTCAGAAGAATCCACACATCACTGCAGAAGAGCTGCAAAAAAGAGTAGCAGACACAGGTCTAGTTGCTCACAGGACTACAATACAGCATACCTTAAACAACAAAGACCTACATGGCAGAGTTGCAAGAAAGAAGCCTTTCCTACGACCTAAAGAGAAAATTAAGTGTCTGAAGTATGCAAAAAAAAAACCTTGAGTAACCTCAGGCTCGTTGGAACAATGTGCTTTGGACTGACAAAACCAAATTTGAACTTTTTGGCCACAGCCAAAGAAGGTATGTTTGGAGAAAAAAGGGTGAAGCATTTGTACGGAAGAACACATTGCCAACTGTAAAGCATGGAGCTGGATCCATTATGCTTTGGGGTTGTGTAGCAGCTGGGGGCACAGGCAATATTGTGCGGGTGGAAGGAAGAATGGATTCCACCAAATATCAAGACATTCTAGAGGCTAATGTTCAAAGCTCAGTCCAGAAATTGAAGTAGAAGAGACCTTGCATACTCCAGCAAGACAATAATCCGAAGCATACCTCAAAATCCACCATGAAGTACCTCCAGGAAAGACGGTTGAAGGTTTTGGAATGGCCATCACAGTCCCCAGACTTGAATATTATTGAAAATCTGTGGAGAGACCTCAAACACGCCGTGCATGCAAGAAGGCCGAAGAATATTTCTGAGCTACAGCTAAAAATTCCAAAGACAAGAATTGAAAGACTCTTAGCTGGATTCAGGAAGCGTTTGCAAGCTGATATAGCTGCCCGAGGAGGAGTTACAAAGTACTAGCTGACAGGGTTCCCAAACTTTTGCACAAGGCCTTTTTCCTTGTTTTATCATTTTGAAACTGTAAAAAGTTAAAAATAAAAATTATTCTTGCTTTAAAATGTGATGAAATGTGTCATGCTTAACTTTGTAGCATTTGTGTTCAGGTTTGCATTCTATCACTTGGAGATTAATTGTAAAAGACATTTAAACCAGGGTTGCCCAAATTTTTGCACCCCACTGTAATAGTTAATAAAATGAGGACCAGTCTATTGAACACTCAGCCACGAATGCGGCCCAAATCAACCACAATTTCACATATTGTACGTAGGCTCCAAATCAGCGATGAAGAAGTTCAGAGTTCCTTGCGTACTAATGACAAATTTTTACGCTTCGAGAAAAGTAGAACATAGCACCACCATGCATGTGTGTACAAATGTGTGAGAAAACGCTCGTTAGAGGAAAAAAAATGGCCTCAAAGTGTTAGAAACGGCTGAATATAGACAGAGTGACGGGACATCAACCCACAGAATGAAGATAAAGAAGATATCAGCGAGGTGTGATACAGCGGTGAGGACATATTAGCATCAGAGCTTATCACAGTGTGCCTATGTGCTGTAATACATGCCTGCAAAACTGTAATTATGCTTCCAATTCATGTTTGCGAAACAGTCACACATGGCCATGCATGCCAGTACAAAATCACTCAACAACACACTGTTGTAGAAGTTGTGTCAGGCTAAGGCTATAGCACATACTTCACATATACAGGGCTAGAAATCTAGCGTATTAAGGGCGACTGACTCATAATCTGGGCAGAAGTCAGACACAAAGGACTGACTGCAGAAAGAGCCAGATTCACAGCACTCTCAGAAAATAAAGTACAACATCATGCCTTGAAGGCTACGATCGCCGGGGCAGTGCTCACCATGGTATGTGTCTAGTGTACCCTTAAAAATGTATTTGTGACGACTGAGCCCCCGAAAAAAGGTACAAATAGTTACTTGGAGGCCCCAGCCCTCGGTCGAGCATTTCTAAAGAAATCAAGTGATGGTCTCAGAAATTTTGCAAAACCGAGCCAACTTACTGGACATGAAAACTTGTACCCTTTGAGTTAATGCATCCAATTTGTACTGAAGTCTCAGCCAAGATTAAGGACAGATACATGCGCTGGTGAGCAATGACCACCTCTGCTCTACATGTTTTAATATGCACTCGGTAGTATGTGAGAAATATAGTCCACACTAATTTCCAAGCGAGCTAAAAAAAAAAACCGCACAGCACTGCCGCAGCCACAGGTAGATGAATCAGGCGTTGATTTGCGCTTTTGATGGGCAAAAAAGTGAGTTTTGCTGCTCGTAAGGAGAAGCTGTGTGCTGTAATTACAATTTCCCGAACGGCAAACGCCTGGAATCAGCAGATCATCGTGGGATTTTAAGTGAACTACATCCAGACTCATAACTCATCCCATCAGAGTGCACTCAACGCGTCCCACCAGTCGCAGGCAAGAGTACGGATTCAAGACACGGCATAAGAAGCGGTTTGTCCGGATAAAACCGTTGCAATACCAATCCGTCCAGCAGAGGGAAATGTGGAGGCGCGTACACTGGTTTCCATGGACGAGCATCAGTTTTTCAAAGGATTTTATCTCTGGAAAGATTCCTATACCAGGCCACAGCTTGCCTCCGTCATGTACTCACAAACCTCCTCCGGGAATTACATTAATCTCTCTCCTGAAATGACATGGAATTTACATCACCTACAGCGTCTGCCCGAAGGGTCGGCATCAAATTTCTCCCATAATCATAGAGCTGGAGTCTTCCAACTTTTGAAATGCTGTTTTCAATAAACCAAATTCACACATTTTTTGTCAAACCACTTTTAAAGACTAATTTTTTTAAGTTAGTCCAACACACTGTGCACAGTGTTGCCACCTGCGCATGGTAAAATGTCCAGTCACTAGTAATACTTTAACAAAGTATGAAAACAATGAGCACTCACAAGCACTCCCTAACAGTTGATTTAGCACTGAGAAATTTACCATGAATATTAATGAATTTGTGTCACGTGCGCGCAAATGCGCGCACACACACACACACACACACACACACACACACACACACACACACACACACACACACACAGTGATACAGCTCCTGGCTGCTTAGTCACTGGCTTCTCAGAGCCGAGAGTGACCAAAAATAAGTCAGAGAAAAAGAGCAGGTCTTATCACTTGGAAATGCCAGACTCTGGCCGTGCCCACCTTTGTAAAACACCGCAGGGCAGGGGCATTGGAACAAACTCAAAGTCCAGATGCCACTGCAGTGTAACCAATCGGATGAGCTAACCCAAGATGCCTCATTTACAGCAGGATGTGACTGTATTTTATCACATCGAATCTCTGATAGCCTCCTTTACTGCAGCACCTATCAAAACAACACCCACGTCTATAGACAGTACTTACACTCACTGTACACAGTACACACGTGCTCACCAACACACACACACACGCACACAAACAAACATCCTTGTACTTCTATCCTTGTGAGGACATTACATTGATATCCACTCATTCTTTGTGTCTCTACAGCCTTTCCCTAATCTTAACTATAAGCAATGCATGCCTAACCCAAACCCATACCCTAACCCTTACCCAAATTCTCACCTCCAACCCCATTCCTTCAGAGCCACCATCCAGGGGAGCGTTTCCCAAAAGTGTATTTGCCAAATAAGTTACCAACTTACATGTACTGGACGACAAAAGAAACGCAAGTTAAAGACAGACCGGAAAATAAAGTATGCGTGTAATTATTATAGAAAATCAAATTTATTACCAGCGTGTGTACATTTACACTCATTTCATCAAACTTTTCTTTGTTTTGCAGTCACTTTGACTGAGTAACCAAAAGAGTACATTAACTAACTAGCCAACTTGCATTTCTTTTATTGCTCAGTATAGTTTGTCCATTCACAGTCAAAGGGCCCAACTATGCTGGTAAGCATCTGTGATTTCGGGAAACCCTCCCCCCAGAAGGTTTTCACTCCAACCACAGCACAGCATCCCTGATTTCCATGCTACAGATCTTTATGAGCTGCCAATTAGCACTTTGATATACTGACAAACGCATACACAGACACAAACACATGCATACACACAAACACACTCATGCACAACCATGTGCATGTACAATCATGTATGCACAGATAATGCATGTACACACATGCACACATAACACTGCAGATTTATATGTCATTGAATGAGATCCTGCACTGACTGTCCCAGTCTGTTTCCAGCTATAACCTGTTAAAGCCACAGAGAGCACAGGGCAGAGGGAATGCAGGAACAGACCATCTGTGTTCAACTACTGAATCTCTGTTACTGCAGCACCGCACAACAGAAGCTGAATCTGTGTGATAACAGCAGGAGTTATTGACAGGATAGCCATTACAAACCCCACCCTGATCCAGCAACTCACCACTCAGACTACACACATTTCACTACTGACACAGCTCAGCACGCATGATAAATACTAAACCTGGGAGTTTGTGTCATAGAGACAAGAATATGAACAGAAAACATAACTCAATAACAGACAGAGGGGGATTTCCTGAACTTTATATGATGAAAAGAAAGATGACAATAAGTTCTGCACCATTCATTAAAATATAGACGTCTCCATGGGAACAGTCACACGATACTGAAGACACCTGGTGCTTACGGCAGAAGAGGGCCTGACACAGTGAGTGAGTGAGTGAACACAGTAATCAGACACCAGAGATAAGAGGAATATTACAACTTTTGAAGTGGGTTGAAGTCTGAACGAGTAGAAAAATAATAAAAGATTAAGTGTTCGTACAGAGATAAACGCAGGGTTTCACCTCTCTCATTCTCTTTCCTTCTCCCTCTCTCTTTCATTCAGTCAATCTTCCTCCATCCATCCATCCACTTCTCTCTCTCTCCCCCCCTCCTCCTCCCCCTTTCACCCTTCCTGGGGCTATAAGTGCAGAAATGTTTAACATTGCTAAATCACTGCTCTCCTGCCTGTAACTAGCACACACCATAAGGCAGTGTGTGTACTGCGTGTGCGTGTATGCAGTACAGAGAAAGGCAGTGGGTGTATCTGTGTGTCTACGGAGCACAAACGGTGAGGCTGTGAGTGTGTGTACATGCATGTGTATGCAACTAGCACGCAGGGTAAGGCAGTGTGCATGTGCGTGTGTGTGTATGTGTGTATATATGTGAGTGGGGTGTGTGTGTGTGTGTGTGTGTATGTATGTATGTGAGTGTGTCTGTGTGTGTATATGTGTGTATATATATATATATATATATATGGGTGTGTCAGCGTGTGTGTGTGTGTGTGTCAGTAAGGCAGAGTGAGGACATTCCACCAAGCACTTCAGCAGGGCTGCTCAGGCCTGTACACGCTCTCCGTTGCCCCGGCGATACAGGCGGCCCCGAGCCTGCCCTGTAAACAACCCTGATGAGTCACAGGGTCACTAGCGTTACACACTCCGTGAGGTCTGTGTGTGTGTGTGTGTGTGTGTGTCCGCGCTGTATGGCAGTGTACCTCCATCACCCTCCGTACACCGACCAGAGTAAAGTGTGATTCTAGGATGAAACCACTTACATTGGCAGCATCAGTCGCGAAATGTGTCCGAGTGAAGAAAAAGTTAGAGAGAGAGAGAGAGAGAGAGAGAGAGAGAGAGAGAGAGAGAGAGAGAGAGAGAAAAAAAATATAGGGCTTTCCCTCTCCAGCACCCTGTTATTACGGTAACCTGTTACATAACCGCCATCTGAAAACGCTTTAACACTGATCCCCCCGACACACACCCTGCTCCTCTCTGGGGTTTTTCATGCTCAAGTTCTGCAAAACTGGGTCAGGAAATAACCCTATTCCACCAAGAATCACACACCACCACAGCCTTCACACTTTTTCCATTCGCCTGTCCTTCCAAACAGGCCCCGTCATTAAACTCTGTATATACACATTTACCCTCATACATCCCCCTCCCCTCGAACCCAAACCCACCCCTCCTTCACCTCCGAACACCTCGCACCCGAACCTGACCAAAACTATTCATAACCACTCGCTAATCCAAAGTGAATTCAGTCAATGTCGTTCACAAACATCTCCATTAGTGTAGTTCACAGTAAATTAAAATCATTTTCCATAGAGCCGAAACAATCTTTGCTGTGAAAACACATAATTTTTACTACCTTATTAGTTTTACATATCGGTACTTAAGTGCACTATTACCCACAAATTAACTGACATTTTTCAGTCATGGGTCAGTTTGACCCCTGCAAAACCTACAGAAAATTACTGTAGCTGAAAGCATAACCCAAATTTCTTCCTCAGGTAATTAATGCATTTCTACACACACCGTCTTAATAGCCCAGTAAATAAAACATGACTCCCCCATTCTATCCCTATGCATCAAATATTGGATTTATATGATTACAGTGAAATTAATGAGAATGAATGAGAAATTAATGAGAAAGTGCCCTCAGTATTAGCCAAAACTATAAGGACAAGATCAAATTGACGGTTTTTATATTTTTCTATAACAATAGAACTTATGGTGAAAATAAACCCAAAGACAACGATGCAAACAAGTGCTAAGAACAAACTTTTTTGAAGTTAATTGCATGTTTCCCCCATGAAGTTAAGAAAAATATCTAGCAGAAAAAAGCACGTTTAAGTATGTGAACTTTGAGTGGGGTCAATTTGACCCAGAAGATGATGGAAGGGTTATTCATTTAGCGGACTCTTGTCTCCCCAATATGACTTGCCATTGATTATAAGCAAAAATCAAACCCTTACGGAGCAATATGAGGTTAAGTGTCTTGCTCAAGAGTCCAGAAACTACCCTGATCTTATTTTGGCAGCACTGGACCACCAAACTTTGGTGTCCCAATGAAATGTGCCAGCCAACAGGCTTTATGCAACACCCAAGTCAGACAGGAGTAAATCGGCAGATAAACTGAATGTTGACGTTGGTCTAAGTCCACCAGGCCCAAGGGTTGCCAGATCCGCGAGGTCTGCAATTCCAGTATCAGCACAGACTCCGCCATCCACCCACCGTCTCGCCCTCTGCTTCCCTTCATAACAGAGCGAATGAGTCAGGCCCTCACAAACCCTGAACTCATGCACAGCTCCACCGAGAGGGGTGTGAGGGAATCTCCCAACACCAGTCATCAGGGCACAGTGGGGCAACACTAGTCATTCAGGGTCACACTGGGGCAATTAACTGGGACTGAGAGGGTTGTTGGTTTCAGCCGAAATTTAGTCACAGTAAGATCAGTGCAGCTGTAGGGCCCGTGACCTGATACTGACCCTGAGGTGGGAGGGACTGTGTTATTATGGAACCCACCTACGATCTTGCGAAGACACGCCCCTCCGGAGCATTCAAGCGTTAGGATTGGCCAATCATCAAAGCGACAGGATCAGCCAGCCATTCAGCTCTAAGATTGGAATCCTAGTACTTGAACAGCTGGCCCATCTTACCGCTACATTGCTCTGGAGGGGCGTGTCTTTGCGAGAGCATAGGTGGGTTCCATATGATAATAACATGGGGTGACTGGGTCCTGGCTCCGTCTGACAAACTGAAAGTTGTGACGGATAAAAGCGGAAACAAGATAACCACAACGTAATAATGTGACCTTGATCAATATTGAATCACGAGGGCATTACAGACACTGACTCACTGAATGGGTCACTGATAAGGTGAGAGGAAGAGGTGTGTGTGTGTGTGTGTGTGGGGGGGGGGGGTTAGGTAACAGGAACTGTGTCTTGAGGGGCTGGCAGGCGGTGAAAACTCAAACAAAACAATGACTCATTGCAGCAGAGCTGTGTACACTTGTACCTGCACCTGTGTTCTAAGGTGAGCGCTACAATTCACTGGACTGTGACACTTTTCTCTATTCTGGTTCTGCACTCAAGCACTTTGAATTTGAAAGGATACAATGAGAATGAGGTTAAGTGCAGACCGTCCTCTCTTTAATTTGAGGGTGCTTCGGTACATATTGGACAAACTCTTTAGGAATGACAGCACCTTTCTTACGTATTCTGCCCCATATTTGGGCACTATAGATAAATATTGGGCAGTTATCCTAATAAACTAATTATTTTTAAACATCTGGCAACAAAACATTTATCTGCAATGACTCCTTGAAGTTTGTGATACGTAGACATCACCAGACACTAAGTATCTTCCTTGGTGATGCTCTGCCAGGCCTGTACTGCAGCATCTTCAGTTCCTGCTGTTTCAGGGACTTTTTGCTTTCAGTCTCCTCTTCAGCATGTAAAATGCACATTCTGTTGGGTTCAGATCAGGCTCTCAAATTGACCAATGAATCAAAATAACAAAATAGTGTCACTGTCCAGCGAATTATGATGCTCATTGTTTATGCCATCGCGGCTACTCTCTCCAATCAAATCCTCTCCTGCCAGACCTAAGTAATTCATTCTGTTCCATCTCACAGCCCCTCTGATGTCACTCATCAGGGATTGCTGTGCTCAGTGTGTGTTTGGGAGTCAGTGCTGCACCCTCATGCACTGCAGTTAGGGGACAGTGAGGTAATGGGTGGACATTCATAGCCAATTCAGGCACACGCTCGGGATAAACAAGTGACAACCAAGCAGTAAACCCGGAGTTCTCTGTAGTGCCTTTACTGCTGATGCAAATGGAAAGTTTGAAACATGTAATTTGCCCGATAAACCTCCTCGTCCTGCGCTTTTGAGGTAGAAGTCTGCTGATTTTTCCTTCTTAAAGGAGAGGATGTTGAGGCCTTGAAACAGGCAATTCTGAAGCTGAAGTCATTTGGTTATGTAGCCCAATACCAGCACTGCAAGTTTAGCTTTTTTTCATACTTAAAATATTTTTGAATGCTGAGCGAATATGAAGGGAACACAGAGGCAACCCCGAGGGAAAGTTGGAAGGACTTTGAGGGAACGCTGAGCGAACGCTGCATAAACGTTGCACAGACATTAATTTTCACAGGCGCTAATTGCAGGTCAGAGGGTGAGAAATGCATCCCAGAATTCACTGGGAGAGAGGCAAGAATACAAGCTAAGACAGGTTCATTAATTCATCACTTCATCTTAGGGACAACACACACATACACACACACACACACACACACACACACAGCTTAGACAGGAGAGCGCAGCTGGTGCAGCTGCAGACATGCGTGTGTGAGCCAGTGAGTGAGTGATTGAGCGAGCGTGTGTGTGTGTGTGTGTGTGTGGTACATTAGTAGTAAAAGCAGAATCTGTGTCAGCAGCAGGTTTGGGCTGTGTTAGAGCCCGCACTGGAACATTCTGACTGACAGTTACATAACATACCCTCCACACACACACACACACACACACACACACACACGCACGCGCGCGCGCACACACACATAAATATACTTGCATTTCTACATAACCTTAACTTCCATTCATTCTTTGTACGTCTCTGCTGCCTTTCCCCCCAATCTTACCCAAAACCATGCGCATGCTTTACCCAAACCTTGACCCTACCTTAACCTACCCCTAATTCGAACCTTACCACTAAACTTTACTGATAAGTCACTGTTTGCCTGTGTAGCAGTGTGAACTGGTCAAAATGTCTTCGCTTCCCAAAAATGATCCCACTGTCAGTAAGTACTGGTCCTCACAATGCTGCAAGTACAAAAACTCTTCCACATCCTACACACACTTCCACACACAGCGAGAGCCCAGTGTATGTACCATACAGTTCATGCATGCATCTGCTAAGCCCAAGCAGGCATAGATCCTTCCCTGCTGAGGGCTCCATGACAGCTCTGTTTCAGGGCACTGGTACAGAGAGCCTCAGAGCTGTGTGAACACGCAGAGAACAGCAGTGCATGAACACCAGCCACACACACACACTCTGGCAGGCCCCAACCTGCACTATAATCAGGACTGTTAATTCAGCTGAGGGAACGAAAGGTTCCTTTCTAAAGAGACACCACACACAAGCACAAGCACGCACGCACGCAAACACACACATACACGCAGACACACGCACGCACGCACAGCCAAATTCGTCCAAAAGAAAAAAAAAAAGAAAAGAAAGAAAAATCACTGCAGTGTGCAGAGCTTAGAATCGCCTGCTTCAAGAGTCCGCAATTCAAGGGCTTGCGAAATCGCTGTTCTGAGAGCCCGGGACAAGTAAAAATTTTTCGGGCAACCAGAAATTACGAGGTGCTTGCCCGACGGGCTGGCTGAAAATTTCACGCCACATAGTTATTTATTTCCGATCTAGACGTTTTATTCACAAAATCCAACTTGTTGCTGAAAACATATGGCCTATTTCAGAATATTTTAGATGTGACTGTCACAACTTTCCAATTACCAGTTGCAAGGTGCCATAGCCAGATAGCGGGAATTTGATTCGCAGCGGTCTAGTTTGGTTGGTGCAGGCATAAACAATGACTTCACTCACAACCATCAAACAGGGGAATAAAGGCATACATGCGTGCAGCTGGTGCTAGGAATCACGTCGGACAGTCATTCCATTGAACGGTCACTCACAAAATCACTTTCTCGGAACATGGTTATAATATAAAGTTTGAGTGAGAGAAGCGAAACTTTTATCGACATTTGTTGTTGCTTTTGTGTGTTGTTTTTGTTTAAAAAGGCCCACGGCAAAGTGAAAATATTCATTTAATATCAAAGTTATTCATCTAAAGCCGTGTTCTAGACAAAGCATCTTTCCCACATTTGTTTTTTTTTTTCAATCACCTCAGAGCCGAAACGACAGGCTTGTGGTTACACGTGAGGGGAAGAGAGGGATAATTAACACAACTTTCCACAATTTTTTCCAGTTTTGTAGTGGCGGCCACATGGACAGAGGGGGTGACCGGGCAGTGTCTGCGGACTTCGAGTGGGTGTGGGACTATGAATGAAAGCCTTTAAAAACTCTACCGAGCAATCTTACGGCTATACAAGGGCGCGTTTTCTATTAAAACCAGGAACACTATCACAAGCAAGAATGTGTTGTGACGTTGCACTTGAGGAAGCTAATCGGCCACTGTCAGAGCAACACTCCAAAATGAGACATTGGAAGCAGAGACCGAATTAATGTGGAATCGTAAAACACTTCGATAAACACTTTGATGACTTATTACTTAATACATATTATACGGAAGTTGTTCATGTTCGTCAGAGAACGCGCACCATGTCAAAAATTTCTAGCAAAACAAGACAACCCGCAAGATAAAATGCTTTGTTGTCATTTCACTTCACGACATGAGTCTGACGACTGACGGGTGCTGGTTTAAACCACTCACTGCGCACCCCCGATTGTGCACCTGGTGCTCATTCATTCATTCATTCATTAAGAGTTAAATGTAGATAAATATATCACCTAAATCGCGACAATCCGGGCGCTAAAATATATCTGATTTCGTTTTTAGAGTTGTATACGTGCCGCTTATTGTCGGTCAAAAGGGATTATGAAGCATCCATAATTGTTTTTTCCTTCCTTCATCTAGAGTCAAAAGACTAACGTACGTCATTGTCTCCAACGACCGAATTAAATATTTATTTTAAATGCCATTTCAAAAGAGAAACAAAATAGGCCTATTTTTACTGATATTCTGATGAGTGTGCTTGCACATCAATGATCAGAATATCATGTAGAACATACTGATGTCCATTAAATGGACAAAATGTGACAGTAACTTATGCCCCATTTCTACTACGTGGTACTGGCTCTACCCACTATTTTTCATTGAGTAGGGAGTAGGGAGAAGTCATTAAACACTACGTTTTATTTCGTTAATTACATGTAGGCCTATGTTTTATTATTGAAATTCTTTTAAATAAACGAATGTTCCGTGGTGTGAAAGAATGCATGGTAATAATGAAAGTTTGTTGGTGTTGATGAATATATATCGTAGTGCAAATTTCCTCTATGAAAATGCCGCCAACATAAATGATTATCTCCTCGCTAATTATACACTTTTCGGCACTGATGATTTTTTTCTCTGTTCTTAATTAACAGCAAAAGTTGTAAAACCTTCTCAATCGGTAACGGATATGTTGGTTACATGGTTGGTGAAGCTCATAGTGCACAAATGCATGATGTTTACCATTAACGTAATGTGTGAAAACACCATTTCAAAAAATCACTGCGATGGCATGGCACGTTTGTCTGAGTGGTAAAGAATCAACCGCATCCAAAAAGGGGCGTATAGATATTTTAAATAGTATTGTGCTGCGTCGCTATGATGACCAGCTACACCAAGGCAGTACTATCCTCTAATGGAAAACTATCCCCCAGAACAGTACCCGGCACCAAGGCGGGTGGAGTAGAGTAGAGTAGAGCCGGTACCACGTGGTGGAAATGAGGCATTAAGGCCGAATTCGGCGAGGTCTCAGGCAAGGAGAAAACTTTTCGGGCAACCAGGAATTCACTTGCGCTTGCCCGATGGGCTACCGTTCATTTTAGAATTTTGCGAGCCCTGCAATTTCTTTAAATTGGGCACAAAGGCACAGGCTGCCTCTGCTGTCTATGAAAAGCACTGCCTCTATCACTAACGTGTGGATACACATAATGCAGTAATGCATAATACGGTCTGTGTAAGCCTCAACCAGCTTTTATATTTATGAATCTTACACAGAATGTAATACTGCTTCTATCCTCGGTCTCATGACAGCCTTTCAGAAAAATCCTGAATTTGGGAGTTTCCACTGAAAAGGTTTCCAATGTGACCAGTGGCTCCTAAGAGCAAATTAGGCCAACAAGCCCAGTCTTCTTGGGTGGAAGGAACTCCACCCCTCCAGGAGGCTTGAAAACCAGATGGCCCAAAAGGGGCCCAAGAGGCACTCCGAAACCCAGCTGCAGACAGACTGTGCCCGCTCCCCCCCCCAAACCCCCCCTCTCCTGGAACAGTCCCTGCTCCTCATCACTTACTCTCCTGCAGGAAAACGACACACCCCATCTACCAGCACCACTGGAAAAGAGAACACCACAGTCACCTCAGAGCAAATCTGACCTCCCTTACATTAAATGACTTATTGCCTCCGCGACAGCGTCGGCAGTTATCGATTTTCACTTTGTGAGTCGGGGTGTGTCATCATGGCAAAATATGGCCCTGGAGACATCGACTGTAACAGGTACTACCACAGGTTGGGAGTACTCTGCCAGGTGCTTATATGACCGTCAGTCAGTAGACACATTTTGACAACACGATAGCGTCGCGACCATGCATAATGCAGTCGTGGAACTTTACATTTGCGTAGTTGTGATCAAAATGAAGGCTGAGATCAAAGGTGGGTGTGGTCCGAGCGAGGACACAGGAAGTAAGGGGCCGGAGGAGCAGCTTATGGGAGCCCTTTGTAATATGGTCTTCTGTTTAGCTGATGTTTTTGCTTAAAATGAGTAACAGTTGATTAGATTAAGCCTGGTGCAATAGGGGATTAAGCGCTAAGATCAAGGGCCCGGCACCACTGATCTTATTGCGGCTACACTAGGGAGTGAACCAACAACCTCCTGAATCCCAGTGAAATACCTGAGGCACTATGAAGTAAGCCCAGCACCGATTAGCCTGCATCAGTCCCAGTTAAGCTTAATCCAAACACACCCAGGTAAAAGCTCAGTACTTTTAGCTTTCATAAACCCCATCACAGTGAAGGATGCCCCTTTTATTCAACTGATGATCCTTTGCTGTACTTCTGACAACCACCAACGACGAGTCCTGCTATGCCAGTAAAGCGATACCTTGACAACGATCATTGTTTTCCATGAATGCAACTGGTCCTGTAATTACAGCAGGCTCGCCCTAGAACTCACGACAGACCAAGCAAATCAAAGCTATCTAATGTGTGTCACCTTCGCAGCACTAGTTCCAGCGAACAACACAAGCACGCGACTTTAGATCCCTCGCTCTCTCTCCAGCATTGCCAAAGAGTACAATGAATGAAAAAGTGTATAGTTCACAAAGAGCAAGACGGAAACATAAGATGACAGTACCTGAGGAAATGGCCATGTCCCGCAAGAATTACATAAGAGTCGTCCTGTGAGTTTGAGAGCCCATTGTCCAGTGAGGGGAATTACAAAGAGCTCAGGGAAATAAGTTCCTGTAAAGCTGTGTTCACTGTTTCTGTCTGCAGCCGCTCCTGTCTGCTCAGCCTGAATGCTGTTCCTCGCCCAAACTTATCACTCTGGACTGAGAGGTTTGGACTGAGCTGAGCACGAGTCACTCCTGCCTGGTGCGTTTGGGAGTCCGAACGGCTCAACCGCAAAACGTATCCACACCAGCCACACTTTCCAAACAGTGGTAGCCTGAGCAAAAGTGCGTGTATCTGCTTCCTTGTCTGCTCCTGCGTATGAATGAGCGCGCGTGTCTGCACCCGTGTATGAATGACCGTGTTCGCCTGTGTAAAATTGTGCGTCTTTTAGCTCTTATGACTGGCCTAAAGTTTGACTCCAGCTGCTATGTTACTTGCGACTCACGCCTCTCTGATGCTGAAGTACTGCGCCGGCCAATGTTCCCGCTGCAAAGTCACCTTTCTTCTGCACACCACTACTTACGAGAAAAAAGCACAGAAAGAAAGAGAGAGGGAGAAAAAGAAAAAAAAGAGGAGGCGCTGCCGGCACGCAAAATGAATTCCAGGCAGGCCGCCCTCAGCCCTTCAGCACGAACGCTCTCCTCTCCCTCCCCCTGCCTTTCATCCCCTCTTCCCTACCTCTATACCTCTTTTGCTCCGCAGTTATGCAATCCTGTCTTTCTGACACACCCCCACACCCTTCCCTCCTACTGCCCCTCCCCCTCTCCCTCTCTCCTTCTCTACTTCATTCCAGAGCAGAACTTCCAGTCCTCATGTACCAACACTTCTCCTGCCGGCTAACTTTCCTCAACAATGTTCTAAAGCCATAGGAATCTCCGAGCTGAAGTGTCTTTTTCCGAACCCGCAGTTCTGACTCATTCTGTCTGCACAAATCCACAAGTCCCGTCACCCACTTCGAGCGCCCTGTCCCACCTCTCTTTTAAAACAACACAACTGAACAAAAATATCCTGAGTGCTCCTCTCAACTGCCCCAAAGGTAGGTTTTATATCAACAAAGAGCACTTGAGGCAGTTTTTTTTTTTTGAACGTGCAATCCATTACGTACTGGCAGAGAGCGACATTACAGCCAGAGAGTTACGAGCATTCCTCTCCCAAACCCTTAATCGCAGTCACTTCGGGGGGTGGGGGTGGGGGGGAGAGAGTAGCTGGTGTCAGATTGTCTCTCCCCCCCCCAAGATAACAGGGGTCATGCCATAACTTGCCGGCAGCAGAGTTATGACCAGGAGAAGTAAAGGAGACAGGGAGGGGGAGAGAGAGAGAGAGAGAGAGAAGTAGAACAGAGATGGGGGAGGGACAGAAAAAAAAAAAATCAGTTCTTTCACACCATCAGCATTTGGCACATCACACCATTTCACCCACTGATAATCCCAATGCTGGGGCAGCCTCCCCCAAAAATCACCCCAAATCAGTCACAGACATCACAACTATACATCCAGCGATATTTAACCCGCTTACTCCCGGTCAAAGCTGTCAGGAGGAGTCTATCCCATCATAAAATGGGCAAGAGGCAGGAGCACACCTGGGACAGACCCTAATCCATCGCAGGGACCACGCCCCACTCACTCACACACTCATGCCTACAGGCGATTTAGAGTATCAAGTTAGCCTGACAGGCAAGTCTTCGGACTTAGGGAGGAAACTGGAGTACCCAGAGAAAACTTGTATGCCGCAGGGAGAACTTGAATTCTCCACACAAAAAGGCTCCAGGCCAGATCAGAACCCAAGACTTTCTTAGAATATGGAACATAGTAATGACTAGTGCGTGATAAAAAAATACAATGTCAACACCTGGAAGCAGTCATAAATAGTCATGTAAATTTCAATACGCTCTCAGTATATTGCAATTCTACAGGGGTTTGGTCTCCCAAACTTAACTCTAACAGCTTGGTTCCCTGATCCCGGTAGAGCACTTTTCCTACAGCCCGTTTGTTGTGCTTAACCACCAAATTAGCCACAGAGATCCTTTTCATCTGCATGTATCCAGTCTCCCTCCCCTCTTGACCCCCCAAGAACCATTTACCACTGGCCAGCAGGATCTTTATTCTGCCTTTCTCCCCTCCCAGCCACCATCTTATCTCTGCTGATAAAATGAACCACGCGCAACACCCTCTTTAAACAATCCGCAAAGTTTTTCAGTAGTCAACTGGTGGGACGACAAGAGAAATGATAAATAAAACATCTTACCAGAGTGGCTGACACTGAGAGTGATGACTAACATCTTCACAGAGGGTATTCAATTAACCTACGGTGCCGTTCGGACATTTGGGAATGGTGCGAATAGATTTGTTTTTTTTTTCCGGCAAAATTTGACAGAGCAGTATTATTCTCAGCAATTATGGGGAATGAGGGAATGGGGGAGACATGCGGCAAAGGTTAGAGGTCAGATTCAAACCAATAATATTGTGCTTCCCAACAAGCATGTGGATAGTGGTCAACAGACTCTGCCACTGAAATAGGGCACACAGAATAGAATTTGGAGACTGGCAGAAAAGACATTGAGAATATCAACAAATCAATGTGGAAAGTCTTAGGGGAAAAGAGGAAACCACTATTGGTGCAATAAGAACACTATATAGGTTATTCAATGTAGCAAACAGGAGAGGACGACAGAGAGTGAAAGACAGTGAAGAAGAGCCCTAAAATAATGTTTGGTGACATCAGCAGCAGCTTCAGGGGGTTGGGGGTGGGGCCCTATACTCAGTACAGAATCAGACCCATTTATACAACTGCAAGATGCAAACCTCTGATCAGCAGCATCAGTTTGAAAGACCAAAGCAGGAGTTCACCAAATAACATTGAGACGAGTTCAGAGGCACGGTTTCGTAAAATGATGACACCAAAATAAACTTTTACCATTGTGATGGAAAGCGAGATTGTGGACGCAGGAAAGAACACCTCATGATCCAAACACCCCCTTCATACCATGCGTGTGAAATATGGTAGAGGTAGTGTCATAAATTGGGCGTTGTGAATGCCAGCAGTTCAGCTGATAGGTTGCCTCATTAGGACTCAGATGGTTGATGGTTCACGCCCCAATGTAGCCAAAATAAGATCAACGCCCATTGCTCTGGGATCGGATTGGCCCCTCTTAGTCTAATTAACTAGGTTACACTTGGATGAAAGAACCTGCTCAATAACTGCAATGTTATGAACAATACCCGCAGATTCTTTGGCCAGCTACAGAGAAGATCTTCAACCTCATTGGCTGATGCTCCATTTGGCAGTTGGGCAATGACCCCATTACTACACTGCCATTGCCACCGAGGGAGTCACCCATGGCACAACAGCAGAATGTTTTGGCTCAAGTCAGTCGTCAGATTTGAATCCAGTCGAACACGCTTTTTAAACAAGATCAACTGAAAACAGTGGTGAAGACCTAAAAAGTGTTTGTACAGAACGTCCTCGACAATCGCAGTTTGAGTCGCCATTATATTGGTGAAGTCCACATATCGAACGGAGCTGGCCTATTGTGTAGACCAAGTCAAAAGTGCAAGAACATGCGCTAATCCCCGCTGTTACAGGATACATGTTTATCCGGTGTGTTGTCATTAGAACAGGACTCAGCAGCGCACTGAAATGATGAAGCACAGGTGTTGGTGGAGCTTACACAACTGAAGTGGGTAGTTACAAAAAAAAAAAAAAAAGCTCACGGTGATCTTGGTCAGACAGAGATCAACCAGCCCAGCTAAGTATGAGCTTTTCGCAACAACATGGCGTAATTTTACTTCAGTCTTTCAGCTAACCTAAGATATCATTTCCATCTTTAAAAGAGAAGCGCCTTCCGAGTTGGACAGTGATGTAGTCGCGAAAGCCACACGTGGCTTATGGGGGGAATAAAAAATAAAAATAAAAAAATCAGACAGACGCAACTGATCTGGACCTCAGAATTCTAACAATCACTCGAATTCTTTTCAGTCATAATCAGTTTCCCTGGCAATTGTATCCATGGAGATCAGCAAAGAAAAAGGGATCATGACCATGCTTGCCAATCATAATCTTTCCAAGTTTGGCCAACGGATCATTCGGACAGGAAGCTAGTTCCAGATATTTTGAAGGTAATTATTGAACTAGAGTCCGGTCCCCTGCAACCGCATGGGTGTAACCCCCAAGGCCCCGCTTGAGATATCTTGAAAACTCTGACCTCTAGAACGTTCCCAAGCCACACAGTGAAATGGGCACATTTTCAGCATGAAATTACACTTTATTCGCCCACTTGTTGCCATGGCAACCAAAATTGATAGGTGTTATGACTTAACCATAACCTATGCTCACCGAATACTAAAGGAATTGGTAGAAATTTGGAGTCTGTAGAGAGTTCACACGAGAATCTCCACAGATGTGGAGGTGATGACCATAAATCCATAGTAGGTGCCCAACTTCGGCTGGAGGCTAAAGATAATGTCTGAGGAGATACATTGGGCTCAAGGGCTACTGGAACTCTGCACTGGAACTGTGCCAAACTTCTATAGAAAAATGCATAAGAACATCATACATATAAACCAAAAATGCCAAGATGCAAAAAATATTGTAGTTCATTAATGTTCCAAATGAACCAACCAAATTACCCATTTAATTAATGAACAAATATGCAAAAATGTGGACTACATACTATTGCACCCCTGGTTTAGTACTTGTTGCAACCAGCTCTGGCAAGGATAACAGCATGGAGGCTTTTCCTGTACAGTTTGATAAGGTTAAGGTACACATTTCAAAGGATTTCAGACAATTCCTCAATACAAATCCTCCCAAAATCAGTGACATTCTTGGGTTTGCACAAATCAACTGTCCTCTTCATTTCAGACCTAAACTTCTTACTCAGACTGAGGTCTGGAGACTGAGACGGCCATCACAGAACATTGATTTTTTTTTTTTTTGACCCAAAAACATGCCAAAGAAGTTCATCGTTTAATGCTTCACAGTAAGTCAGCCTTTGGTCAACATTAGAGAATGAGCAATCAATGTAACAAAAAGGTAACAAGGAGTTGTGCCCATCCTAAAATATCTAACATGCTTATTCATGGTTAGGGTCATGGTGTAGCTACAGCATATCCCAGCATGCAATGGGAGAGAGGCAGGACCACATCCAGGACAAGAAGCACTGTGTGTGTGAGATTATGGATTTTAAAGAGACAGAAACTCACCATTCTTCCGCTCTTGCAAGGCCAGCGGAGAGGGTGTGGACTGGAGCGACAACTCCTGCATCTCAGTGGCCACCGCTTCACTCTGTAGGCTAGGGGGGGAGCTCGGGGCAGAGGCAGTGACCATGCTGCCAGGCCTGAGCTCCTCCCCTTTCTGTGGTTCCAGCGTTGCCAGGGTAACAAAGAGACAAACGGACCTGTAGAATCAACAATGAACATAGAGCGAGCATTATATAATGCAAAATTCAGCACAGAACAGTGTTGTGTTGCCCTTAAAATAGGAATTACTCCATGTAGTTTACATTTGCCGTTGCCCTAAAATGACATCAACTTCCTTAGCTATTTTTTTTGCCACAGTTACGGTTAACAGTCAAGGCAGGGATATGAATATTTATTTATTTTATTTTATTTATTTATTTATTTTTAAAACAGGGACAGTGCATATTGATGGAAATATTTTTTTTCAAAAAGAAAAGAAAAATGTAAATATGCAAGATTATAGCCGGAGGCTAATTTCCACCTTTAGTCCCTATGGCAGGTTGTTGTCAACAATAAAAAATGGAAACACAGAGCAGAATCAATAAGGAAAAAGAGGTAACATAGACTAGACCACAAACATAAAACATATCAATATAATGGGATAAGACAAAAGTTAGGGGATAAAGAGCAAGAGTGCATGGTCAAAGTGCCGAGGGATAAAGTGCAAGAGTGCATCGTCAAAGAGCTGAGTGCTAAAGTGCTAAGTGCAAAAATGCTAAGATGTCAATATATTGCACATTTTTCAGTTCTCCAACTGCATACAGATGTAAAGTGCTTGCTATATTGCACATTGCCACATTGCTCAAGATTGTATTGCACGATGCCCAAACATACATTGCACACGCAGAAGTGTAAAAATTATTGCACAGTGATATACACATAGATTATGTAACATTAATGCACGAAAGTGCCATAGATAAGTACGCTTATGTATGCACAGTAGATGTACTAACAATAGTCTGGACACCCCTTGCCCATGTATACCAGATCTATTCATGATCACAGACTTGGCTCTCGCCTAGCCATGATTTTAACTGCTTCCTAAACGCTTCTGGGCTTGAACACTCCCTTATTGCAAATGGCAAACTGTTCCAGAGAGCACAACCTTTCAATGATAGAACATTTAGAGAAAATGATGTCCTTCTAAAAGAGGGTTCACAATCACCCCGATCAATGGCTCTGGTTGTTCGTGCAGTGGCACCTCTGGCAGATTTACGTTTGACAAACTGGTTGCGTGGTGGTGGTGCCAGGCCATGCAGGATTTTATACACGAGACAGGTGGCTTTGAAATTTCTAAAATTAGCCAAATTTAAGAGCCTATACTTCGCCAGGATGCTGCAATGATGGTAGGAAAAGGGTTTCTTGTCCAAAACCTTTAAAGCCTTTTTGAAGCAGGATTCAATAGGTTTAAGTACAGAGGGACAGGTGAATGACCAGCTAGAGACACAGTAATCAATGTGTGAAAATATTATGGAATGTAAAAACAGGAGGGCCGCACTATCAGTCAAGGATGTTCTGATCTGTTTAAAGTTATATAGGTTAAAGTTTACAGTTTTAACAATGTTCTTAATATGGCTCTTGAAGGACAAAGTTGAGTCCAGCACAACTCCAAGATATTTGAATTCACTCACAGTTTGAATCTCCTCACCTCTCAGAAAAATTTTAGAGGGAGATAGATGAGTCCTGGGTTTGGTAAATGTCATACTGACCGTTTTCTTAGTGTTCAGAGAAAGGCCTGAAGACATGCCAGGGCAGATGACGGCTTTTGAGTGACTTCATATGTGTTTTTGGCATAAGTGAAGATTACTGCGTCATCCGCATACATGTCTGTGTCCACATTTTTACATACATAGAGTGTTATACAGCCAATATGACCAAAAATGTTTATGGCAATGAGGAGAATGGATTTTAAATAGACAACTCATAGTCTTTCAAATGCATCTTTATTTGACTCAGTGGGCAGGAGTATCCCATTTTTTGCAGGAATGTAGTCTTCTCGCAATAATGCCACAACCAAAAAAAAAAAAAATCACCTAAATTTATCTCTCCTGGTGCAAAAAAAATGAATATGCTGAGTTTAAATTGGGGTCACTGCCCAGCAGGCGGGTTTGTTGTGGCGGTGCATGATAAGGGGATGCCCACAGTTTAACGGCGTAGTCGGCAGGATTCCTTTCCTTGTTAATGACACATTATTGCATCTCTCACAAACCCCATTAAGTTAGCAGCCAATCCTGGCAAAGGTCTTCCTGTACACCTCCTTTTACTGGCCACATTCTCTTCAGACAGACAAGCGGGATACACACAGGCTACGCCCAGAAATTTCCCCAACATCTTTCCAGAGCAGCACATACAGACAGATAAGTAAGCACTGGCAGAAATAAACAGACACAGGCTGCCAGTGTATCATACTGATGACAGAGCAGGGCTGCTAAATATTTTACGGGACATAATCCAGCATGTTCAGCGACCAAGTGGGTGAAAGGATTTGCCCAGAGAGGAGCGAGTGCTTCGTGACCAAATCCTACACACACTCACAAACTTACACACATCTCCTGTTACACAGCCCAGACAGGACAGGAATGTGTTCCCTCAGGGAACAGCGAAGACAAAAAACCTCCCACACACACGCACAGACAAACAAACACACACACAAACACACACAGACAACGAAGAAAGAGACAAACTCACACAGATGCAAAACTTGGCCTCCATAAGGAGGTATCACAGCGACACCAGCCTTTCCACAAAAATACAGAACAGGTTTGCACCCCTGTGTGTGTGTGTGTGTGTGGGGGTGGCTCCAGTGTCATGTTGGGACTGGTCTGCAGAGGTCTGCTTTTCTTATGCAATGCGCAATAAAGCACACACTCACTAACGTACATACCACATTCTCTCACCCTCACACACACACACACACACACAAACGCACTATGCATGCACATATAAGTAATACATATGTACATGCATACATGTGTGCACAGCTCAAGAGACCGGCACGGATCACGCCAACAGAACCGAACAGGTCGCCACAGCTGCAGGGACTGGTGGTGAGGGGATTGGGTAGCGAGGAGGGACTCCGCACATCACGTCCTGCAGCCCTTCTGAATGAATCCTGCCAGCACACTGCAGCACTTCTACTGTGATTTACTCTCCCCTCAGGGCAGTGTGTGTTCAGGAGCACATGAGAGAGCAGGCAGGCACGTAAGCCTGTAACCTACAGCCATTCATACCCTGTGTTCTCAAGCACAACCTGATACCTCTCTCCACTGTCACCTCTCTCTCTCACTCTCGTTCTACCATTTTCTTTCACTCTCTCCCCCTCTCTCTTTCTCTCACACTCCATCTCCCTCACTCTTTCCCTCTGCCCTCTCTCTCTCCCCCACTTTTTCACTTTCTCCCTCCCTCTTGCCATCTCCCCCTAGCCCTCTCTCTCCATCTCTCTCCTCTCTCTCCCCCTCTCTCTCCCTCTTGCATTCTTCTGATTCTGTGACTTCCTATGGGCGTGGCAGCATTCTACAGAGCTCAGACACACAGGAAGACACAGACAGGTACAGACAGACACACATACAAACAGACACAAATAGACACAGATAGACAAATAGCCAGAAAACCACATAATCTGAGAGACAGGCTAACTCAGACAGGCAGAGCAAAAAGACAGACGGATACCAGAGCGCAGCTGCCTCGTGGTGGAATATGGGAGGGTTTGGGTGTGACAGCGACACTGTCAAAATACTTATGGACAGCCCTGCATTCGTCTCCTAAAGCCACAATGGGGGAGGCGAGAAAACAGGGTGGAGATGCTCTGTCTTCATCTCCTTTCTCCAAACTGATGACCTCACAGCAGGCGGACTCCCGCGCTTTCGTTCAGGGCGGTTTCACAGCCGCGATACAAATGTGAGCAGAACGGTGCGCCGGACCGGGGCGTAGTGAAAACGCTTTCGGAACAACAACAATGCCACAAGCCATGTCCCCTCACACAAATTCACATGGATGTCCGCACTGAGCCATCACAGGGGAAGCTGCAATGTTCTTTGCGTCCAGTGAGTGGCGCCACTGAAGTGAGGATGAATTATGCAAAATTCATCACAGCGTTTCACAAATTTCATTACAAACACAATTTCCGTGTAACATGCATCAAAGCGACGCCAGCTCTATATCGTCATACACATCATGTTTGTATCAAGGTTTGAAAAAGTTGGTTTCACAATTTTTGAAAATATAGACATCAGAGTGTAAGGCTGGAAATTTGCTCAGATATTTCTTCTGTACACACACCATTGTGTGGCGGATACTGCACCAACTTGCATAGGAATGCAAAGATAAAATCCAAAAATAAAAGACAAAGTCTGTGGGCTTATTTTTTTCACCAACATAATCCTAAGTGTGTGTACAGATCTGTCAGGAACATCACGCCCATGACAAAGCACTAATTCTCACTTAGAATAGAGGGATCCATAATACAGAAGGCTTTATGGAACATTCTAAGAAGGTTGAACCCTGGATTATAAACAAACATAACAAAGTATGGATGTTGAATCTGGAGAGATGGTAGTGCTTACAGGAACAAATTTACAAGACTTTCCATAAGCAAGGGGTGGCCTACAAGTAGTGGGCTGACTGAAAGGCAACGCAGAGTTGCTGGTTCGAATCCCTGGTGGGACTTGAGATTCTGACTTACTCTGGTGAGATGAAGTTGGGAAGATCTTGGTTATTGGGCCCCTCATCGAGACACTAAACCCATGAGTAAATATATAAAATTCTCAGGAAAGTTTATCCCAAAGTCTGTCTTTCACATTCCATACTAACAACTGTTCTTTGTAGCATACCTCCCAGGGCATCCGTGAGAAAGACATACGTGTTACCAATGGCAATTTCCTGGTTATATAAAGGCTTAAAACAGCCTATAACCGGGAGGCTCACACACTTAACTAGGACCTGCAACGTTCCAACTGCAGTGTAACCACAAATAGATCAGCTAACTGCTAAAGCCTTGAGCAAGGCCTGTAACCCCACATCGCCACGTCTAAGCCGCAGTTATTTGCTTTGAAAAGCAAGCGTTGGCATTTTACAGCAACAAAAAGGCTCATTAGATTAAAAAGGCAGAAGCGGAACAAATAACATCCACTGTAGATCGCTGGAGGTCCTAGCCTGGCTAGCACGCCAACCCAAACAGAGGAGTAGATATGATTTAAACGCAGACAGGGGTACACTGCCCTGCCGACCCATTATATTCTAACCTTTGCCAAGTCTGTGTTGGGAGGGGGGAGTAGAAAATCATGTAGGAATGTTCTTTTCTTTGGGCTCATATTTTTAAATACAGACGGGCCCATTAAAACACACAATACGCTTAGCAATAAAAAAAATAAACACGATGTCAGTGGCTAGATGAGGTCGGGAGACAGCGCTAATGCTTTTATAATCGACAGAGGCTGCAAAGCAATGGTACTTGGAGCGCAGTTTTTAAACAACAGCAGGACTGTATTTTACACGAGCACAGGCCAGAGCCAGCCTGATCTAACACGTTCCTTTGTTACTCCGGGTGGTGAATGAAGAGAACCTCGCCTGTACTCCTGCCATTGGGCACACTTCACCCCGCGGCAGAAATTATCCTTAAATCACACCCACCGCCGATCCAGCTGGCTCCGATATTAAAGGTCTTTGCCAAAAGCCCAGCCGACCAAGACTCAACACGCACCACCAGCAGAGACGGGTGATCTCTACAAGGGTAATACAACAATCTGCAAAGGTAAATTTTCTGCACAGGTATATTTGGTACACATACTACAAGCACACATAAGACACAAACGGAGACATATATACAGAACATGCATACAGTGCGCGGATACACATGCACAAATTTGCGTACCGAATGCACACGCATACATACACACACTCAACACATCACAAACATATACACAAACTAACACAGAGGAAGTTAAATGGTACAAAGGAGAACTGTTGAAGAGAGGAACTCCTAGACGGGAGATTTCATACCTGGTCTACTTCCTGTCTGATGAGATGGTGGGGATTTCCATTTCCTCAGTTGAGACGTTCACTGAAAGAGAGCAAAATAAACGGGGTTAAAGGAAACATAAGCTCAGGGCTACAGACAGAATACATGTTAGAGATAACACCAGCAGCACGTTTAATATATTACTTATTTTAATAAATATAACAATATCCCATTTCCTGTTTTCACTCCCTGCATGTTCAATAATTCACAGCCCACGTGACACAGGAACAAAAACAGCCTGTATAGACTGGTGCACATAATTACACTGCACAGGTAGAAGTTCAGGCAGGGCTGTCCATGCACTGCTCTAATATTCAGAATGTTTTTACCTCGTTGTATTAAGATGTGATGAAGGATTTCAACTAACGAACCTAAGAAAATGCAACTATGACCCACGCTTATTCCAAGCAAAATAACAGGAAGGTAACACTGAGTCCCCGGCCCCCCAGCCGCCGCCGCCCCCCCTCCCCACACACACACGCACACACACACTTTCCAAATGACTCATGTCCTTTTTACTGGGGGCACACTTCATCGCAATTCCTCCAGAAACACGCGGTCAGCACCAGCACATCTCTGAGGCACACAAGTTAACCTGCTGCATAACAACTGCCCTCTGCCCGTCTGCTACACCCAGAGCAATTGAGGAAACCCGGGTCTACAAATGAGGCAGCTCAGTAATAACTGAGTATGTTGTGCTGCCTTAGGTTTGCAATGAAAACCTATATGAACAGCTGGTTTCTACTGTCGTATAACGCAGGGGTGTCCAAACTTATCCATAAAGGGCCAGTGTGGTCGCTGGTTTTTGTGACAGCCCAACACTATTACAGTAGATTTAAGGAATAAAGAGAAATAGTGATGACAATGGATAAATTTTCAAAAAGCATGTAGACTTAGGGTTCAGGCTGAAGATGAACACTTTATAGTTCATCACTGTACATTTTGTGTACATTTACTGCACATAATAGACCTATGCTGAAAGCAGTTTTTTACCCAAAGGTATGGCCTTATATTTCCATGAAAGGCTGCTTGTTCCATGTTGGTTTTGGTGTTATTTTTCGTACCCTTTAAATTGAAACATATGTTTTTGAAATCAAAGAGTACCCACATGGTCAATTCTGGGGTCAAAAAGGGCCATGCCCACATGAATGGCTGTAAACGGGTAAATTTTACTCATAATGTATGCAAGGTATTAAAATTCTCTCCACTTTTAGATAGCCCTTCATGTGTACTTCAGCCAAAATCAACTTCAAATTTTAAGTCTTTGAGAAGAATGAGAAAATCCATCCTCAAACAGGATCATTTTCGGTATGCTTTGTTCAAATGTCACTTTTTGGTTGTCGAATGCACGGCCACCAAAAGGGTTAATTTGAGCTTAAGTACAATGTGGCAAGTGTCTGAGATAAAATAAAGATATCCTGAAGAAATGAAGTTGATCGCTTGCTTAAGTTTTTGATACAGAGGCAGTTGAAAATGCTCACAAATGGGTCATAGAGGGTTAATGCGGACACACCCCCTTTTTCAAACCCCTATAAAAACTGAATGGAGTGAGATATTGAGTAAAAACCAACAGCAATTTCCTTCTGCTACAATAGGCTCCAAGATATCAAAGGGCAGAGTAATTCTGAGCCCATGGAGCTGGGAGGTCTGATGATTTCATATGGAATGACCCTGAGGTTGCGTGTGCAAAGGTCCATCAGCAAATCTACTTTTAACAGAGGCTCACAGGTTTCAATGCTGACACCACCTTAATGAGAATGTCCTATTCTTGTTTTACAAAGTCCATTCTATCTTCTATTATTTGCTGGTTTGGGTCACTTACCTTGAAAAACAGGAACAGGGTACAAGGAATAAGCGGAGAAGACCGGTAGCTCTTAATAATAAGAGTAAATATAAAAAGTGCGTCGGGTGCTTTTGGAAAACGGGGGAAAATAATTATTCGAAGACGAGAAGGCAATCCAGGCACTCACACGTGAAAAACGGAAGGAAAGATAATTAAAAAGCCTTTATAATAGTGGCTAGAACATTAAAAAAAGCCAACATGTTTCGACCACAATGGGTCTTCATCAGGGCTTCAAACAGAGACAATGGGTGTGGTCTCACCTATATACCATACACAGCCAATGAGAGGAGGTCATCTGACCCAACACCAGACAGGTAGGTAAGCAGAGAAGTATGCATACAACAACAAATATATACACATATCCACATACATAGACATGCATACACAATATGCACATATATATATATATATATATATATATATATATATAAAAATCACATACATATTCAATATACAGACATATTCATACGTATGATAACAATAACAATACATGTCCACAGGAGACCAAAAACTACCGAGAGAAAAGACCGTCTGTGTATACAAGTAATAATAACAGGCATCACAAAAAACAAGTAAAATCAATGTCCTCATTTAGGCCAGGATAGTGCAGCGCACCTAAGCGATGAATCCAGAAAACTTCCCTTTGATTAAGTTTCTGGATCCTGTCACCACCCCTGACCAAAGATCCGATGTGTTCAATGCCCTCATTATGCAATAGAGAGTCACTGGCATTAAGAACCCGGCTAAAATGTCTCGCCATAGGGCAATCACAGTTCTTAATGCGAATCGCGTATTTATGCTCAGCAAGGCGATCCCTCAGGCGTCTTTTAGTGCGGCCGATATAAAAGTAACCCTCCACACACGAGCAAGACAGGCGATATATGACAAACGTGGTATTGCAGTTAATAAAATCCCTCTGTTTATACACTTTGTTGGTATGACTATCAACAAAACTTTTGGTCTGCAACACATTATCACAATGGAGGCAATGCATACATTTAAAAGTACCAGCTGGTTTAGTCAGCCAAGTGCCTTTTTTGTCTGATGGAAGATAGGAGTGCATGAGTTTATCCCTAAGAGTGGGGGCACATCTAAAGGACATAAAAGGAGGTTCAGGAAAACTCTACTGAGAAGTGTGTCACTCTCAATAATGGACCAGTTTCTTTTAATGATCAGTTTGATTTTTTCTGCATGTGTACTGTAAGTAGTGACAAAAAAAGGACGGGATTGGCAGGACTGTTTACGTCTGTTTTTGAGAAGAAGAGTATCCCGCTGCAGTGACTGTGCCCTGTTCCGTGCCTGTTTGATCAGCTTGGGTTTATAAGCTCTGTCTAAAAACCTACTGGACATGGCATCAGCTTGTGCTGCAAAATCAGAGTCCTGGTCACAAATGCGCCGAAGGCATTGAAATTGACCAAATGGAATACAAGGAAAATGGGGTACAAGGAATGGTGAGAATGTGCAGTAAAATTGCAGGAACAAATCTAAATGACCCCTCCCAAGTGTACAAAGTCAGAGCCACATGAAAGGCCCAGTTAATCCTCGCTAACCCTGGTCACCCCTTGCTCAGATAGGTCAGGTTGCTTCCATCTGGTCACTGATTTAATCTGCCAAAATGCAGGGACCAGTAGATTCAAGAAGTCATTTGTCCTTGCTGCTATTGGCCTTTTGAACAACATCACGCAATTCGACGTTTTGTGAGAATTTTTTGGGTGTTGATTGTTGATGAAGCTTGTATTTATGATGGCTATGAAAGAAAATGTAAATACAATTACCTTGATCATGAAATAATCATAATCTTCCCCCCAAATAATGATAAACGAGGCCGCTGAACCATGTTCTCGGGGATACAATACTAACAAATACTAAACAAAATACAAATGAACAATATTACTGCCAATAATACCAATTTATATCATAGTAGAGTGAACTACTCGCATTCCGCCTTTATACGTCCACTATTCGCGTCTGAAACGTCCAAGCCAGGGTAACAAGAGTATAACAGAAAAATCTTAAGTTTTCCCACTAGTAATTGCGACATCGACTGACCAGTCTGCCTGCACAGCTCGACAGCACACGAAGGCAGCATAACGCTTGTCTGGCAACAGCTTACGCATGTCGCCTCATCTCCAGAACTGATCCTCAGGCACAGTGGAAAACCGATGGTTTGACAAAGAAATCAATGCTTGTAAGCACTGATTGCGAGAATAGCAAATCTTCAGAATGAATGAACCGTCATCAGACATTAAAACAACTGTCCCAGCTGCGATACCAAGCAGAACATATCGAGTCTCACAAAAACGTGCACCCCACCCCCAAAGGTAATCATGACATGAGACTTTAATTGTATTTGCGCTCCAATATTTCGTTCAGGAACGCAGGATTAACACTTCACACTGGCAAATTTATCAGTATCATCTTTAGAAGTGCCGGTGGTGCTCATTTTTGAGAAAACACACACCACCAGGTTTCCATTCGGCAGGCGTCAACTTGTGACGTCAGAGCTGTCATAACCTTTTGAAAGAAATACGGAACTCAGAGCGGAAATATGGAACATAAAGTTGCCATATTCCCACTGAAACAAAGTTAAAGCCGACAGTGACAAATGTTAAACTTTCTTACGAAATTCAGTTACATGGAGCACTAACCTGCCACAGCAGGATAAGATGTCAAACTAACAATGCTGAGCTGCACACCCAGACTGGTCGCTTCCTAAGTCACGAAATTTACCATTGAGGCAGACAGTACACGCCGTTAACGCGAATCAACGAACTGGCAAGAAATCTAAAGCTGCTTTCACACCGGACGCGAAACGAATTTTTCGCACGACAGATTACATTCAAAGTCAATGCAAAGAAGACGCGAATACTTCGTGTATGGACTTTGCATGGACTTTGAATGTAATCTGTCGTGCGAAAAATTCGTTTCGCGTCCAGTGTGAAAGCGGCTTCAGACGATGGTAAAACCCAGTTAGCGAGTTAGCAATACAAATTTCATTAATATCATGCTCATACAACGCTACATGATTGGACACTAATACGTTAATTAGCCAACGTTAACTTGCCAACCAACATTGCCTTCCTTCAGACTCACCTCAAACAAGTCGGCGCTGATCACCACCGTTGCTTCCGATAAATGTTCCCGAATAAGTAGCAACATAAATGTAAAACCGTTTTTTTGTGTGATGAATTTTGTCTTATCCACTTTCCGTACCCACTTTAGAAATGCCTCTGATTAAGCGAGGCAGCCCTCTGCGCGCAATATGCCCACCTAGCAAGTATCTAATCATGCAAGTTTGCGAGCGAGCTAGTAAGTTACCGGTGTTTGCGTAGTTGGCCAAATAGAAAACTCGCTAATCCGCTATGAAAAAAGCTTCAGAGAGGGATTACATGAACGTGCAGTCACTGTCATGTCAATCTGATGAATAAATACATTTTCGTAATGATTACAATGACTAATGCGGCATTTCTGTATGATTGAACGGTGAGGGTACACTCCCTACCGACGACAAATAAAGCTAATAGCAGGATAACCCGCCCACATAGACATCTTGATTACATCATTATGATTGAGAACAAATATAACCAATGATACAACAGTCTTTTTCTTCTTCTTCTGTTTCAGATATTTATTACCACTTTAAACGGTGCATTACCTCCCTCCTCTACCAAAGTACCACACTCCACCCTTACCCCTATATTATGCTGCATTCGGTAACGCGTCCCACGAGCCGTGTTTTCGAGACACGACTGGTGAATTCCGTTCTTTGACCTAACGACCTCACTGTCCGAATGAACCTTCCTCGTACCTTCGACTTAATTCACGACACGACTCGTGTTTACGAGTGTTACCGAATGCAGCATTAGCTCATTAATGCCCGTCCCTCGCAAGGATTAGATCAACTCCTTGCCAACCGGCTCCCTCTCTGGACTTTCCCCAAGGGCCAGCCCGAAGACTCACTCAAATTCAAATTCAAAATGGGCTTAATTGGCATGACGAAATTGTACATTTCATGTTGCCAAAGCGGGAGCATTTTTAACAGAACATTAAAGAACATGCAGATCTATTAAAACAGCAAAAAAATAATATAATACAAATACAGGTGTGTTTGTGAGCATGTGTATTTGTGTGTGCATGTGCTTATGTGTTGAATGAGTTTGTATATGTATTTTTTAATGTGTGTGTGTGTGTGTGTGTGTGTGTGTGTGTGTGTCTGTCTGTGTTTGTGTGCATTCATGTTTCTGTTGAGTAGGTGTGTGTGTGTGTGTGTGTGTGTGTATGTGTGTTTTTTTATGCATGTTTGTTTGCATTGAGTGAGTGTGTGCGTACATGTATGCTTGTGTTGAGTGAGTGTGTTTATGTGTGGGCAGGCGTTTGTGTAGTATGGACTCACTCACTGTCCCTCATATCACGACTCTTCCTCACCATTGAGCGGCGTGGAGCAGACACTCCCCTCTCTCCTAGGATACATGGAAGCTTCTCCTCATTGCTTGTATTCAGGATTCCAAAGATGGCACATCCTATTTTTTTGAAGCATTCATCCCAACACTGTTTTTATTTGTTACACTCTGTGAAGAAGCACAGCTCTGTCTCTACTGCCCGTTGGTTGCAGTGGGAACACAGTCTGTCCTCTATGGGTCGCCAGGTCTGTCTGTGTCTTCCCCCTTCTGTGGCCAGACTATGTTCGCTGAGTCTGTATTTTTTCAAGGTAGTTCTCAGTTTCATGTCAGTAATTGTGGTTAGAACGGTGCAACCGTGTAATTTCTATTCAGGGTCAAATAGCATTGCATTTAGCTTTGTAATTTTGTTTGAGCTTTCCAATGTGTAATATAGTTTTGCTTAATTTGTTTTCTTATTAGGTTGGGTCTAATTTCATGAGCAGTTTTACTCTGGTCCTGAGCTTGTGAGTTGTTAGTGTGTGTGTGATGTTTGTGGAGTTTGGTGCATGTGTGGAGTGCGTTAGTATTTGTGATGTGTGTGGTGAACTTAGGTTCAGGACCAGCTGTGTGAGGGGACATGTTTCTTTGCTCAACTCCTGGTATTTTAGGGCTTTAAAGTGATGTGAGTGAGGGTCACTGTGTTTTAGGTGTTTCCAAAATTTGATTGCCCTTTTCTGTATTTTTATTATTAATGAATATTGGCCTAATTCTGCTCTGCATGCATTGTTTGTGGTACCGGTATTTCTATTCTCTGTACTTATAATATTTTTTTTGCAGAACTCTGCATGCAAGGTTTCAATTGGGTGTTTGTCCCATTTGTGAAATTCCTGATTTGTTAGAGGACCCCATATTTCATTGCCATAAAGGATAATTGGTTCAGTTATTGATTCAAATATTTTCAGCCAGGTTCTAGTCGGAATACTTGTATTTTTATGGTGTAGAAAGCCCTGCGTGCTCTTTCTCTCAGATCATTCACTGCCAGAGTGAAATTTCCTGTTAGGGCAATTGTTAGTCCGAAATAGTTGTATTTAGTCATGAGTTCAATTAGATGTTTTCCTACTGTGCTTTGGGGGTTTTTGTCCATGAGATCTGGATCGTTTCTTGGAGACCATTATTTTGGTTTTGTTTCAGTTTACTACCTGGGCCCAGGTCTGGCAGTACTGCTCTAGCAAGTCCAGGTTCTGGTGTAGCCCTTGTTCTGTGGGTGACAACAAAATCAAGTCATCGGCATAAAGCAAGAATTTGATCTCTGAGTCGTGCAGGGTGAGGCCAGGTGCTGAAGGTTTATTTAAAATTCATTTATATAGAAATAGGGATGTGTTCTCTTATCCCCAATCTTCATTCCACACATGTTTCCTGTGTACATTGACTTTAAGGTCATAGGTTTTACCCCCTTCACTACTTTCTAAAGCTTTGTAAAATAATCCTTTGTGCCAAATGGAATCAAATGCTTTTCTGAAGTCGATGAATCATGCATAAATTTTGTTTTTATTTTGTGTGACATGTTTTTCAATTAGGGTGTGTAGGGTGTAAATATGGTCAGAGGTGCGGTGATTTGGTAAAAATCCAATTTGGCTTTTGTTCAGGACATTGTGCTCCATTAGGAAGTGAGTAATTCTGGAGTTTATTATACCGCGTAATATCTTCCCCAGGTTACTGTACACACAGATGCCTCTGTAATTATTGGGGTCAAATTTATCTCCATTTTTTTTAAAATGGGGGTGATTAGTCCATAATTCCAGATGTCAGGGTAGTAGCCTACACTCAGAACCAATTTAAATAACTTTAAGATGGCCGGCTGAAATTTTGTACTAAGACATTTAAGCATCTCACTTAGGATGCCATCTAATCTGCTTTTTCAGACTTCAATTGTTTAATCTTTTCCTTTAGTTCCTGTTCAGTGATTGGGGTGTCCAAAGGGTTTTGGTTGCTTTTAATTTTTAGTTCTAATTCTGTAAGTTTTTTTTTTGATGTAGAGTCTTGCTGGATTCCAGTGTATGTCAACTTCCTTGAATAATGATACCATTTTGGATCACTAGTTCTTCTTGTTTTGGTTTTGTTAGGTTGTTCCAATTGTTCCATAATTGATTTGTATTGATTGATTCTTCAATTGATATTAATTGCTTTTGAGTATATTGAGCTTTTTTGGTTCTGAGTGTACGTTTGTATTGTTTGAGGGGTTCACAATAAAGAAGATGTATATTAGGGGTAATCGGGTCTCTGTGTTTTTGTCTTATCCCATTTCGTATTTTTTTCCTTCTCTGCTTGATACTTTGAGCATTTCACTATTATGTGCTCCAACGACTACATATCAAGACAGTGATCAGATTTGGTCGTGGAGTGCTTCCCAGTCATAAATAATGCTTTGTTTAGCCCTGTATGTCCTGTTCTTAACCTTTTTTGTATGTCCTCTTCAATGCTTTGCCTTCCCGGCATTCTCCTCTTCTCTCCTTCTCCTGAGGATAGAATAGGTGCCAGCCTATCTCCTCATCATCCCTATTTTCCTGCAATCTCCTCAAGCTTATTTCCTTTATTACTGGCATATTAGGCCCGAGAGCTCGTTGAAATCTTGTGATCAGAAGGCGAAACCGCATATGTGCATTTGCCGGGCAGGGTAGCAATTTTATATTGTTGTCATGTTCATGTCTTGGTCATGTCCCGTACTGCCATTGGAATCCTCCTCATGTCTGCGTTCCAGTCCACATCTTGTCTTCTCTCGTGCACGCACGGCTTCTTCTCTATTGGTTGGCTGTAGTATTTCTTTATTCCTTCAGCACTGTTCTGGCTTCGGGTCTGTCTAATGCCTGTGATCCACTTACGCTGTTAAGGCTTCCGCACGCAAGCAATCGTGGCCAGTCGGAAGCTTTTGGAAGCGCCGGGAACCATCCGAAACTCGCGCAAACGATTGTAGAAAGTCAGAGTGATTGGGGAAAAAATTTTATCGCATGATCCACTAACGCGAGCATTTCCGATTGATTTTTGCCAACGTCAACAATAAAGCTGGCGGTTGTTTTTGTAAACGGTTTCTAATTGGCTAATTGCAGAGGAAATATTCGCCTCCTAGTTTGCACTTGACGAACCGATACTCCCGCGTCCTTCCGACAACTCATACCTTCCGACAAAATCAAACTGGTTTGATTTTGTTGGAAGAGGGATCGGCGTGATCTGATCCAGT
The DNA here is from genome assembly GCA_029692085.1 of Gymnothorax javanicus. Lineage (NCBI taxonomy): Eukaryota > Metazoa > Chordata > Actinopteri > Anguilliformes > Muraenidae > Gymnothorax > Gymnothorax javanicus. The sequence continues at coordinate 49,556,985 of CM056200.1, read as the reverse complement.
CGGAACCTGTCTTATTCAAGCGGTAGGGTCGGTACAGGTCGGAAGTCATGATCCACCTATGTCTTGCGCGTAACAGGAATTTCCGCTCGTAACTGGTAGGAAGGGGAGAATCGGGACAATCGGAGACCTTAAAAGCGTAAGTGGATCACGGGCTTAAGCTTAATGTCAATTAACTGTTTTTAGTTACTAACAGTTACTAACATTCACGGGGGCTGTTTCTCTGAAATAGGCACTTTTACTAACATTACTAATTTAGATAGGGGGTTTATTGTCATGATTTCCCACTTCGTTACTATTTCAGATCTTGCTTTACTTTGCTGCGTAACTTTTTCACGCTTTCTTCAATCTGCTTACTTTATTGATACTTAGCTGAGCGCACCCATTTTCTTGATGGGCTTGTTATGTCATCAAGCCTTTGTCCAATGTCTTCCCCTCATGCTTTGTTTCCTCCCTGTTCTGCCCAGGTGTTTCCCATCCCCTCGTCAAGCCGTCTCCCTTTATATTCTGTGGAGGCATTCCAGCTGACAGTCAGTCCATTGTGTCGTCATGCCATGTCTGCCTGTTGTGCTATCCTCAGGCCATGTCTGTGTTTTGTGTTCTCGTGCCAGGTCTGTCCATTGTGTTTCCTAGTCATGTTCTGTTTGTCTTGATGCCATGTCTCCATGCTATCCTTCCATGCCATGTCTCCATACCATGTTCCCAAGCCTGTTCCATGCTGTGTGCTTCATGTTCTTGCGCAGTCTGTGTTTAATAAATGTCCTTGTTGGAATCAAGCCTCGCTTTTGGTGTCCCTCCGTGAAACGTAACAATTGTATGGGAAAGGGTCATTTGGATCCTGACCAGTTGGACCCCTGACCCGAGCCATTTGGACCACCTCTTCAAAAAAGTTCTACTTTTGACTCATCAGTCCACAAAACACTATCCTAAAAGTCTCAAAGGAACTTTGTTGGGCCGACCAATCCTGGGAAGGTTCACCACTGTTCCAAGTTTTCTCCATTTGTAGATAAATGCTTTCACCACAGTTTGCTGGAGTCCAAGAGCCTTTAAAATGGCTTTGTATACCCTTTCCAGACTGATAGATGTCAGCAACTTGATTTTTCACCTGTTCTTAAATTTTTTTAGATTGTTGCATTGTGTGCTGCTTTGCCGCTTTTTGCCCATTCATTGCAAGACAGGTTCTATTCAAGTGATGTTTAGATTCAAGTGGGATGGCAGTAATCAGGCCTGGGCGTGACAAGTGAAAATGAGTGCAATTAGCAATTAAATGTGTTTTATTGGTTGTTTTAGAAACTAAGGGGGTGATTGCTTATTTCACGTAGGGCCAGGTAGGACTGGACAGCTTTATTCCATCAATAAATAAAATCGTCATAAAAAACTGCATTTTGCGTTTACTTTGGTTGTTGTTGTCCAATATTAAAATTATTTGAATGATGAAAAATTTCAGAGTGAAAATTATGCAAAAACATAAGAAATAAACAAGGGAGAAAACTCTTCCCACAGCACCGTAATACTACAAGAAAGACTGCAACCATTCCAAAAAAAAAGGTTTATAGACAGCCCAGAAATCCTCTGTCAAAGGCCCATGATTCAGGCCTCTTTCATAAAGCCCACTACTGAGGTCCTGGGCTATTGAAACTAAGGAGGTGATTCACAGCCGTGGCCTCTTTGTAGGTCTCGTGCTGCTCTCTAGTGGACAAAACCCCACGCGCCATTCTTACCATTCGTCCATCGTTAATTTAACTGTTTGCTGTTCAATTGAATGGGAAAGCATGTTTTTATTCTAATGCAGTGATGCTTTTGAATACACTGGTTTGTCAGATAAAACATGAGTAAAAATTACCGCCCAGAATTATTCTTTTACAGCATCAAATCTGCAAAAATTGGGTGATTGCAAATTAAGGCAAGGCAGGTTTATTTACAGTGTATACCACCTTGCCATACACCAGGTCATTCAAAGTGCTTTACAGGCAAATACATTTAAGAAAATAAAACTAAAAGTATAAAATAAGAGCTGTGAAAGAACACAGTACACACATGGTCAAAACCAAATACATAAAAAGCACTAAGAAACTGATTATTGAAATGTAGACATATTTTCAGGTATTGAGGACATATTTATAAACCAGTTTAATAAAAAGAACTATAAAAGCTGATTAATCAAAAGCAGTGGACAAAATACAAGCCTTTAGCTTGATTTTAATAAAGTAACAGTTGGGTCAAATCTCAGTTCCAATGTGAGGTAATTCCAGCGGTGGGCAGCATAATGGCGAAAGCCCGATTCACCACATTTGGTTTGAACTCTGGGCCCCACAATCAGACACCTACTCGGCTTGTAATCAGTGAACATGTCTGCTATATATGTTGGGTCCAAGCCATTCAGGGACTTAAAGACAGTAAGTAATGAATTGAAAGCAGTTCTGTGTTTAACTGGAAGCCAGTGAAAGGATCTAAGAACTGCTCTCTCCTCTTTTGTGTGTTTGTGAGTCCTCTATCAGCAGCATTTTGAATGAGTTGATACCGTTTAATGGTCTTAATGGGGAGGCCAGTCAGGAGGCCATTACAGTAATGCCACCTTCGACAAAATAAAAGCATGAATGATCTTTTCTCAATCTTGCTTGGATGCAAAGTTTCTCATTTTTGCTGTTTTGGGGTTGCTAAAATGATGATTTTGTTACGGCTTTGATATGGCCTTTGAAATTTAAATCCTCATCTATGATTACACCTAAATTCTTCACTTGTGTGTAAATTGAAACAGATTTAAAGGGTTTGTAAATTCCTTTTTTACGGACATGTAGTTGAAAGCAGCATAAAGAAGAATATTTAAGGTTTCACCGTATCAACCATGTTGATTTTTGAAATCTGTGTTTCAACCCCACTGAGACACTATGCCGCTGAACTTAAACTGCACTTAAAGTACAGTAGCAGAGCAGAAATCTCACTGAGCAACAAGTGGCGATCTCTGACGTCTCCTTCATTTTTATCTTACCTGCATACTATTGCATTGTAATCACACTCATCCCACCAAAGCAACTCTTCTTTCTCAATCAGTTCTTTGGGTGATAAGTGTAGCTTTAGCCATGATTCAAACGTTGTATGAAACATTAAGAAAAATGGAAGTAATTTTATCTGGATTTGAAAAGTATTTGATTATGACAGGATTGGTGAAACACCTGAGCGGAGCTTACAGTAATTGCAGGTGAAGCAAACCGGAGCGTGGCCACGCCCCTCGACCACGTTTTTTCAACCCTCTACATCAGCACGCCCGCAACAGCTGTTTCTCCTCCCCTTCGTTCTCAGTGCAGACCGGAATTCGGCACTAAGGACAGTGGCCGGAGAGTCAATACCTGCCCAGCACTCCCTAGACTCGCAGGACCCTGGACAGTTCCCACCAGCTGCAAGTCATGAGGCTAGGCGGGCCTGGGAAAGAGGCACACGAGGACCAGGAGCTGTGCCTCATGCTGATCAGAGCTGACCAGAGCTTAAAAGAGGGAACCAGGCAGTTGTGGGGAGGCCGGTGAGGAGTGTGCACATTAAGCTTGTGTCTGAGCATGCATCTGGTTTTTCTCTTTTAAAATTCCAATGAGCAGAGACCCACTGAGTCAGGATGAAATGGCAACACCCTGAAGGAAACCCCAGAAACACAGCATCCAGTCGGAGCCATAAAGCCAAGCAGCTCGCCTCCTGAATAAAAAAAGGCTTTGCCATCTGGTTTATTCTTTTTAATTATTTTGAATGCTGTTAAATGTCATGCAATTAATGTGCCTTTTGTTTCTGTGCAAACGTTAATAAAATTTCGCCCCAAAGGGCTGGTTTTGACTCCTGCCTAGTCTGCGCTTTGTTTTCCGGTGTCTCGCTACATGGGGTCACAGAAGCATTGCAGTTTCGTTTTTCCAAAACCACTCATTTAAGGACAAAGGGAGAGGCGGGTTTTCATTAAACAAATCAACAAACACAAACAAATCTTCCTCTCCCAGCCAAGTGTGGATTTATGTATTCAGACAGGAGAAGGGGCAGGACTGTTGCAATATTTTAATATTGAATTTTTAGCAAAAATCTACACCTAATTCTGGTATCAGTGCACCTTTACATTGATTTGCTCTAATAAAATGTCATGGGAACAGTATTTCATGCCCTCTGTCTCTCCTCCCATTTTACTTATCTTTTTTATTTGGGTTATGTTTTTTCTTCAGGAAATGGGTTTTGTTTTCTCTGAAAGTGCAGGGTAATGTTTTCTGAAAGGGAATTGAGTTTTCCCTGAAAGTGCTGGAATACGTTTTCTCTTCGATAGTTGTGTTTTGTTTTCTGGGAGCGTGCTAGATTTTAAGTAGATTCAGCTGGTTACTGAGAGGTTGATCAGTGCAGCCAGGGAGAAAATTGGGACCTAACCTGTGACCTCAAACTGGCTTGAACCTTCTATACCTCTCCCAGTCAGGGTCTCACACTCACACCATCACTTATTCCCAGAAAAGCGTCCAGGGGCCTGATCCACAAAGCAAGATCACTCAATGCACCAATGGCTAATCCCCGCCCCCTCCACCGACTCGAACAAACTATCAACATTTTAGAACAGGCGCTAATGGCTGGTATCACAGTCGGATATATTTTTCAGGATGCTATCGATGATTTTTGACGATAGAAGACTCAAATATCATCAAGAAGTCAGCAAAAAGGGTTACAATATGCATTGGAAGGATACATTAATGAATTTAGAGTGAAGGTCAACAAAAAGTTTAAATTAGAAGTTAAAATTTTCAGGTCTCAGTGCAAACGCGATCAACTGCATCTCGTTTCCGTCATCCTCTCAAACAACAAGATAGAGGATCAGCATTGTTCGTGCACCGCAGGGTAATAAATTTAATTTATGTATTATTATTGCTACTGAATTTAAGAAATCTAACCTGACATGACTGAACTCCTAAGTAAACAAGGTGACATGGTGAACAACGCAGCCAGGAGCTCACGTTAAGCCAACGTCCATCAACACTGAAGTTAGCCATAGATTTTACTAATTTAGCAATGTAAAAGATAACTTTACATTTATCTCCAGCAAAGTGACAAGATCTCTCCTTAAACACGATGTTGACTGAGCTTGGAACAAATGTTGACATCCTTGTTGACCTTTGTTAGCAGCGTTCAGCTGATAGTGGAGTCTTCCACAAAGCTTTATCCAGAGGAGACACTTCTCTCAGTTATGGTGCGGCTTTGGGAAGGGTATAAAATACACCTCATCGCCCAGCCTCTCGGGATACTTTGTATCGGAGTTACATTTACCCCAAGCACAGCGTTTCACCATTTTTTTTAAACTTAGAAACATTTTAAAACCCCATTAAAGCGATCGATTTGGAGTTTCTGTAATGCATTTCAATGGAAGTTCAGGCTCAGAATGTCTGAGTATATGGGGAGAGAATACGCACTGTGATTGGCTCATCGCATTTGAGGGTGGGGCTTAGCCATAGGTCAATTAGCTGAATAATAAATGCCCCAAGTAAAACCAGGAAACCTCCCAAATCTGGATCATGCTTTAAATAAAAAAGAACTGTTCTGCGTTTTACTTTGAGCTGTAATCTGGCTTACTCAGTGATCCTGCTTTGTGGAACAGGTCCCAGTGTTATGATCTGTGATTTCTGCCTGTTCTAGTTTATGTTTATTTCCACTTGGTTTGTTTAGTTTAGGCATTCAGTATCATCTGCCAGTTTATGCGCATCATTTTCCCTTGTGATGTCTTGCGTTTCTATGTTCTTTGCCAGTGCACGCCCCTGTCTGCGAGCTGTCACATTTCGGGTGATTTCGGAAGTTTCCGGTGTTTCACAAGTTCCTTCATGTCTCGTTTACTTCCTTCAACACTGATTACTATTTAAGTACTAATCAGACTAACATTGTATGTTTTGTCTAGTTTATCTGCAAACCATTATTAATATACTAATCCTGTAAATAACTAACATACTAACTTGCACATTTGGGTAATATTAATTCTGCACAGACTAACTTTGCTAATTGATTTTCTCCACTTTCCACACTAATCTGTAACTCCACCCTCTTTGCTCTCCCAGTGTTTTGCCTTTGTTCTGCAGAAACCTTCCAACTATCTCTTCTACTAATCTGTTTCTTCCATCTCTCCCCATTTAAGCACTCCTTGAATGGAGCAGTTGTTGTTTAAGGATGTCGTATGAAGACTAGTCTTTGTCATTGTTTCCCATTTTGTATTTTTTAATTACCTCTTCTCTTTTCCCCTCTCAGTTAATGTTTAGATTATTCCTCACACCTGTTGCTCCGGCTAGCTTTTTACCTCCCTTGTGTATATATAGTCCCTCACTTCTGCTTAGCTTAGCTGTCAGACTGTTAATCAGCTTTTCTCTGTGCCGAGCTTCGTGTACACCAATGAGCTGTTTGTGATTCTGTGACGCCCTTCTGTTTGAGATTGAATTCTGTCTCTGCCTGCCTGGTTCTGCTTGCTCCTGATTACGATCCATTTTCTGCCCGACCACGATTGCTGTGTATTGCTGCCCTGGCTTTTGGAATTCGCTTTACAGACACCCTACTTCCCCACTGCTTTACGATTCGGTACTGTTGCCTGTGCTTTTTGGTTTTTGAACCCTTGCCAGTCTTTGGACTCTGTTTTTTGGATTGCACCTCTGTACCGTCACTGTGTTTACCTGGCTTTGGACTCGTACTGAATAAAGACCACAATTTTTGCACTTCTGAACTCCTTGCAGTTGGATTCCTTTACCAGACATTACACCTAGGCTGAGAACTCATCCTATAAGTGATAATTCAACGGATAACTATTCAAAACAAGCGATGAACAGAAAAGTTTTCTGGTTAATGTAGCCATGAGCTGCTCAATTAATTGAATTAAAATTATTTTCAGCTTAATACATAAGAATAACTGCCGCCGTGAGGCGAACAGTCCACTTTGTGCTTTTCATTTCTCCTGACAGTTTTTTGAGGTAATAAGTTTCATCAAAACAAGTGAGGGCACCACACTATCTGGGCTTGCCCTGTGGTATAGCCTGGCCGATCTGCCTGTCTTGTGTCTTTTTTTTTTTTTTTTTTTTAAAGAAGAGCATTAGACAAGGCTACAAAATGCCCAGCTTGATGATTGTGTCAGACTGCTTTAATCTTGCACTCATTCTTGGCCACTCTGGGGCAGAGCTGAGAAATGCCATTTGAAGGCAAGGCCCACTTGTAACGAGTCAGCTACTTTAACTGCCCTCACCCATTTTGCAAGAACAATGTTATGATTCTGTTCTGTCTGTTATGATTCTGCTCTGCCTGTTATTGTTCTGCCATGTTTATTATGATTCTCCCCTTTCCTGTTATGTTTATGATCATGTTTGTTAGGTTTTGTCATGTTCTGTTTAGTTTTTGTATTTTGCCATGTTTTCGTTTTTGCCATTCCCTTCCACTTTTCTGTTATAGTCCGGTCCATGTTTTGCCATGCCCTGCATTGCACTTTGTCTCCCCTGTCTGGTCTCTTGTTTAGTTACAGCTTCTCCCCAGTCCCACGTGTCACATGCTTAGGTGATTTCATGGTTTCTGGGTTTCAAACATTCCTTCCAATCTCGTTTGCTTCCTTCGCCTCTTTTCTATATTACTAACCAATACTAACAGTTTGTTGTTTTTGTTAAAGTTACTAACCCAGACTAATATTGTTTATAATGCTAACTTACTAACGAGCACCAGGGATTGTATAGCTGCACTTACTAATTGATTAACAAGCTCTCAGCACACGCCCTATTCTAGTCTCCGCCTCTTGCCTTCACTTAGTCTTTGCTGCAATTCAGCGGATCCTCCGCACCTGCTCCACTCTGTCCTGCTTCTCATTATCTGTGCATGTTAGAACTCCCTAACCGGAGCTGTATGTTTTGTCATAGGCTGCCCCGTGTTCCCTGTCCGCGTTTTGGCTTTTGCCTATTCTATGTGATTAGGTTCTTCCTCATGTTTTGCTCCCACGTAATTAGTTTTATCCAGTTCACCTTTTCCTAATCATAGCATGTGACTTCCCTTCTGTGTATTTAAACAGTCTTCTCACAGCAGTTCCCCGTCAGAACGTTTCTCTTGGTTTGCCTGTGCTACGCTTGTTTTCGCCTTGTAATCTCTCCTGACTGGACCGTCCCCGATTATTGATTTTGGCTCTGTTTTTGAATTCTTGTTATCTCTGTGTATCGAACCTCTTTTGTCTGACTACGATTTTCGTGATTGGTGCCCTGCTTACGACCTGGATTACGCCCTGTGGATTTTGATTTTTGGATTGTGGACTGTGTACCGTTGCCTCCCGCTCTGCAGGGGTTCACCCCCCTTTTCCAATAAAATCCCATTTTTACTGCACTACTGGTTCTCGCGTCTGGCTCCAGATCGTTACCTAACACAATGCTTGCACCAGATATTTCTGCGCTCCTTTCTGGCTTGTTCCAACCTTTTGTTTCATCGAGCTTACTTCAATAAATTGGATTTTTGGCCCATGTTTCCCCGTGTTTTCTTGTTCTTTGATATGGCCCCTTGAGCTTGGTCTTAACCCTTCTTATTTGCAAGGGCTTTGTATTCAATTTTTTTCCCCCAGGGCCTTTTCATAAAGGACAAACGTTGTCTATGAAACTTCTCTGCTTAAAAAACTGCATTAATGAAATCCAGACCACAGCTTAAATAGTAGTCAACAATATTTATTAAATTGGATAGGAATTGGAATTTGTGCTGATGTAGGACAGAATGGAGTTGAGTCACTGGAGGCCGGTGCAGGATGAAGGGCAGCCCCAAGTGATGAGACTCAGGGTGGGGGGAGGATCTCTTCTCAAAGTCAAAGGCTCCTTCGAGTCCCCTGGGGTTCCTATAGAGAGTGATAGGGTGAGAGATGAATAGAAGGGGATGGGGGGAGAGACATTGTTTGAGACAGACCAGGAATGTAAAATGAAGGTGATGGGGTGCGTTCCAGAACCACATGCGAGTACCAGGAAGTGTAGCAAAATTGGTTTTATTGAACTGAGGGGTGGAAACCCCGGCAGGGCTGAAGGCAACGGTACAAAGTCCAGAATCCAAAAACACAATCCAGAGGGCAAGAAACGGTTCATTACCAGGGCAGCAATCACAATTCTCAAGGTCAGGCAAAGCAGGTTCGGTACACAGGCAAGGTATTATCACAGGCAGAGGCAGAATCAAAATCCGGGACATTCCAGTCAGAAGTATAACGCTATGAATACAGGGCATGAACAGAGTAGCACGAGCAGACAAGAGAAAACGTTCTGACAAAGGCTGGCTGTGATCAGACTGCTTAAATACACATGCGGGAAGTCACATGCTATAATTGGGAACAGGCGAGCTGGATCAGACTAATTAACAAGGGCATGAACAAGAGGAAGTTCCGAACCACTTGAAATTGGCGAAAGCCAAAACGCAGACAGGGGTCACACAGACAGCCTATGACAAACAAACGGCTCCAGTTAGGGAGTTCTAAAGTGCGCAGAGCGTGAGAGGCAGAAGAGTTTTTAACAAGGTGCGGAGAATCCACCAAATTGCAGAAAAGTAAAGTGAGTGAAGGCAAGGGGCGGAGATAAGAGCACAGCGAGTGCTGAGAGCTCGTTAGTCAATTAGTAATGTGCAGCTATACAATCCCTTAGTGCTCGTTAGTAAGTTAGTACTATAAACAATGTTAGTTATTGTTCATAGTTTATTCAAAATAATAAACTGTTAGTATTTATTAGTAAAGATAGAACAGCAAGGCGAAGGAAGCAAACGAGATTGGAAGGAATAATTGGAAACCCAGAAACCATGAAATCACCTGAAAACATGGCATGCAAAACTGGGGAACAAAACATTCTCAGAACACATGACAAGACTGGGGAGACAATGTGCAATGCATGGCATGGAGAAATACATAAACCAGAATGATAATCAAAACAGTGACTATGAGTAAAGGCAGGAAAAGGACATGGCATGGCAAGACAGGAAATATACAAAACATGACATGGAATGAATCAAAACATGGCCTGGTAAAAGCAGAATCAGAAGGCGGTATAAATAGGCTGGTTGGTAAAGACTTGGACAAATAGAGTGACATTTAAGGTGGAGTCTGGCTCACTGACCGGTGTTTAGTTAACTCCATAAGGAAAATTCCCATGGATATGATGAAAAGGATCCCTCCTCAACTCTGACATCTGAAAGTAAGGTCATTTTACCAGGATCCTTTGCATGCACGCCTCTGAGCACCAGGAAAGGAGAAGAAGAAGAGAAAGACTGACTCAAAAGAGATATTATTCATTTATATATTCGCCTGACACTTTTAACAAAAACAATTTGCAATTTATTAATCTAAGTCAGGGCCAATGCAATACTAGAACAACATGAAATTAACTTCTGTAAATCTTTTTAATATAAGTTTTCCCTTAAGTCAGTTCAAAGTCGGAAAATGCATGCTTTAAAAAGTCATATACATTCTGTAACTGCTGGTTGTAGCACTTCACTGAAGCTACATGACACTCACAGGGAAAATAAATATTGAACGCGTCAACATTTTTTTTTCACAAATACAAAGAAATCAAAACAAATAAGTCCTTAAAATTAAGTTATGTCTAATAATAGAAAGACAGTCATGACGACGATTCAGACGGGGTTGTTTAATTTCCGACGTGAGTGTATGATCCTGACTTTGTTTTAAATAAGAGTACGAAGATAGGCACGATGAGACCTTCATTGAAAATGTTGAAATTTCCGTTTAACACAAAAAAATCATCAGAAGCGCAATGTATCCGAAAGTGCAAGATCATCCGCGCGCGCGCACACACGTTGAACTAAGCCGCGAATTATGCGCTCACTAAATACCTCGAGAATTTATCCTGCAAGACCTCATGTTCACCACTGGTTGTCACCCTAAACCACAGATTAATGGAGGACCGAGTCAATTCACTTTTAAACGCATAATTTTTTTTTTTTTTACTTTTTTAGTCTAACTTTTCTTTTTTAGTATATCATTTCGCCATCTCGTCAATTATCTCAGAGGACAATTATTCTAAAGTCACAAAGGAGTCATGGCTGCAGTGTTACTGCTGCTCCTGCCTCCAAGTTACCACGTGTTGCCTCAGATCTCATACTATTACCTGTTTGCCTCCTATACAGAGCTTAAATTTATTCTATATAGGCATGGGCAATACAAATGAATAAAATGACAACATTTCTTGAGTTGCTGAGAACAAAGTGTTTATTATTTTCTAATGATTTTTTGCAGGTAAGTACAGAAGACACAAACGAAGAGTTTGCCACAAGTCCAACGCCTTTACAGGAAAGGGTCTCAGAGCCACAGGGTCCCAAAATGGCTGATTTCGGCCATTTTTTCAACAAAACATTTTGAAAATTGGGGGTGAAGCCTGAGGGCATTTTCGAAAATACAGTCTATTCAGAAATAAACCAGGCCAAATTATCCATTAGGGTACCCTAACAGAAATAATTGATGCTAAAGTCATTTACCCTTTTCTGAAGTACAGCAGCACCCCCTAGGCCCTTTTAATGGAAAATGCATTGAATTTCACCCAATTATGTTCAACATTAGGTTTTGCATTGATATAAAAAATGGTATGAATGGGTTGCCTGTAGTTTTTTTTTTTTGGATCAATGGCCTGCAAAAATGTCAAAATTATCGGAGGGAGGGCAAACACTAACGCTACTCGCCCATTACTATATAAAATGCAGTGAAGTCGCTGATGCGGCAGTTGTTTGCCCTCCCACTGCTCTGAAAATGAATCAAACGTTCCCCTTCAATAACCCGTGGTGATTTAAAAAAAAAAAACTTTGCACTGTTTTTACTATGTCCATATACCCTCCTCCCATGATAGTTTCAATGAGCTACTGTGAATAATTCATAGTAAAAACACAGTGGCGTGCAGTCGGGGTTAGTTTGGCGAGGCAGAAACCTCCCTTTGCTTGATTAGCAATCAGGCGATTAACTAGTTTAGTAAGACTATTCGGCAGAATGACGGGCCAGTTTAGGTTTCGTGGCGTTATTACTCAGTACATTGAACCTGAAATGCTCACTTGACAGCAGATTTGTGCGTACTTGCTTCCAGGAACCCAAAGCAATGTCATCAACAAATATTAAAACAGTTTGACTTATGCAGAGTTCAATGCTTAATCAATATACAATGTATATTCTCTTCTAAATACGCACTTTTACATCCAAACAAAAAGCGGGCACTTATTTTCAGTCTTCTTTCATAATCCGATTAACAAAATGTTTAAACGATATACAGAATTACCGAGAGCCGAGAATTTTTCCTAATTAATTATTCAGATTTCCATCCTTGCAGTCTCGAATTGAAGCATATACGTGAATGAATCTTGTGACCGGTGGGCCTCAAACTGTTATGATCCTGCTCTGTCTGTCATGATTCTGCCATGGTTGTTATGTTTTCCTAGTCCCTGTTATGTTTGCCATGGTTTTATGTTTTTTCCCTGTTATGTTTATGATTATGTCTGTTAGGTTTTGCCATGTTCTGTTTAGTTTTTGCACTTTGCCATGTTTTTCGTTTTTTGCCATTCTCAATCCACTATTCTGTTAGATTCGGTCCATGTCTTTGTTCATGCCCTTCATTGCACTTTGTCTCCCCTGTCTGGTCTCTTGTTAAGTTACAGCTTCTCCCCAGTCCTCGTGTCACATGCTTACCAGGTGATTTCATGGTTTCTGGGTTTCAAACATTCCTTCAATCTCGTTTGCTAAAGCCTCTTTCTATATTACTAACCAATACTAACAGTTTGTTGTTTTTTTTAAAGTTACTAACCCAAACTAACATTGTATATAATACTAACTTACTAACGAGCACTAGGGATTGTATAGCTGCACTTACTAATTGATTAACAAGCTCTCCTTTTCGCCCTGTTCTAGTCTCCGCCTCTTGCCTGCACTTAGTCTTTGCTGCAATTCAGCGGATCCTCCGACCTGCTCCACTCTGTCCTACCTCTCATTATCTGTGCACATTAGAACTCCCTAACCGGAGCTGTATGTTTTGTCATAGGTTGGTTGTCCCGTAGGTTCCCTTTTGTCCGCTTTTGGCTTTTTGCCAATTTCATGTGATTAGGTTCTCCCTCATGTTCCCTCCTTTGTAATTAGTCTGATCCTCATCACCTGATCCTAATCATAGCATGTGACTTCCCTTGAGTGTATTTAAGCTGTCTTCACTGCAGTTCCCCGTCAGAACGTTTCCCTTGTTTACCTGTGCTGCTCTTGTTTCTCGCCTTGTACTCATAGTGTTTCTCTTCTGACTGGACCGCCCGACTTACGATTTTTTGGCTCTGCTTTTTGGTACTATTGTCTGCATCAGTTTCTGAACCCTTTTTGCCCGACTCAGAGTTTCGTGGTTTGCTGCCCTGGCAACGGTTTGGATTCGCCCACTGGATTTTGTCTTTTGCTTCTCTGACATTCCTGTGTCTGTGTACGAACCTGTTTTTGCCCGACCACAGTACTGTTATTGCTGCCCTGGTTATCGACTCTGATTCTGCCCTACTGGATTGTGATTTTGGATTTTGGACTCTGTGGCTTTTTTTTTTTGCCCTGTGGGGTTCACCCCCAACTACAATAAATCACTTTTTGCTGCTATTTCCTGGTCTCACATTTTGGTTCCAGAACGGTACCTCACACAAACGCCTGGCGCCGGTTTATTCCTTGGTATATTTTACTGAAACTTCACAAATAGGGTCACAGGATATTCTGTCAACAAACTATATAGGGTAAAGTAAAAAATACGCTCACCTTTCTTGCTATTGTTGAGAAGAAATCACGGCAAACTCGTGACGAACTTCACCAACTTCTGTCGAACTTATTTGACATCCCCTGGAGGTCTAGCCTGGACAAACAGACTCGTAATTTCTCAAATTAGATGGCTGTAAGCAAATCAGGGCCGTAGCTGGGATAAGACGTCGGCGCAGGCTGTTTGAAATCTACCTCCTAAATGGTTATTTTTGCCGCGCCATGCCCTTGAAAATTTGTAAACACGGGCGCAAATTGAGGTCACGCGATTCATCCTACGGGCGAACAATAGCTCTGTTCAAATCACGTTTTTGGCTGTAATACGCAGAGTTCATGTATGAAATGCGGGTATCCTATTGAAAAGGTCGCTTTTAATCAAACCATGGTGTTCTCTTTGTATGAAAATGGTATTTACGTCATTTTTTTATAAGTTTTCTGAGGCTTGTTTACCGCCCCAGTTCAGCTGTTCTGCACTCCATTAGAGTTTATGCAGAGCGTTGCCCATGCCTATTCTATAATTTCTCCCATTTCTTTTAAAACACCCCAAGATTTAACCAGAGGAGTAGGGGAGAGCCGGTGCAAAAGTAATGTGGGACGAAAGTAATACGGCGATTTACTCACAGCCATCCGCACTTCGATGCGTCAAATTAGGTCAGCACGTCCAGCGCGCGACACTCTCCAGATCCGGGAAAAATCTTGAGGTTTCGTCGCTTCCCCGCGAAACGAGATCGGGAAGACCGTTTTCCACAGTGGTGGGTAAATTCAAACAAATGGTAAACTTTTTTGATTTAAAGATTGTCTTTATCGCTCCATGTGTCATATTTATGATGAAATGAGGTCATTTAGTTTTGTAACATATCCTGAAGTATGAAATGTCAGACTTTTTCCACTTTAGAAGCAATCCTGGTTCAAATGTCAGGAGTCACTGTCGGGGTGGTAGTAGCAACAGTTACGTTCGTCCCTCTCTGCTAATGCAGCCGAATTTTCTGTTCTAAAGCTCATTAAAAAATGTGTGTGTTATATTTTACCGACAGAAAATGCCAAGAGTTAGGGTCAGAACTAACCAGAGAGGAAAGGTTGACCAGCAGGTTTACGAAAGGGCCTTTTTTGATGTCCAAAGAGGCGAGAGTATAAGGAGGGCAGTAGAGGTGCGGGACGGAAGTACCAACGGTTACGTTCGTCCCTCTCTGCTAATGTGGCCGCATTTTGTGTTTTAAAGCTCACTAAAAAATGTGTGTGTTATGTTTTACAGACAGAAAATGCCAAGAGTTAGGGTCAGAACTACCCAGAGAGGAAAGGTTGACCAGCAGGTTTACGAAAGGGCCTTTCTTGATGTCCGAAGAGGCGAGAGTATAAGGAGGGCAGCAGAGGTGCGTGGCGTTCATCATGTCACCCTGTTCAGGTACTGCAAGAGGAAGGCAGAGGCAGGAGGGCAGCAGACCAAAGCCCCAGGGTACAGGGCTCACAACAAAGTCTTCACAGAAGAACAGGAGAAGAGACTGCAGGCATATATAAAGAGAGCAGCTGATATATATTTTGGCCTGAGTCCTAAAGAGGTTGGAGTAACACTGCAGACAGAGCTACACCACTACCGCCATTTGCCTAAGATAGCAAGCACCTCCGCTCTGGATCTGCCCCAGGTCTGAGCCGGATCAGCTGGAGTCGGCACAGAGCCGGGGCAGATCCGGAGCAGAGGTGCTCGCTATCTGGGTAATTAACCTGTTTTTTCATGCTGTTTTAGGTGCGAAAGTTTGCATATGAGCTGGCCGAAAATACTGGCCTCAAAACTCCATGTTCATGGGAGAAAAACCAGATGGCAGGGAGGGATTGGCTCACCTCCTTCCTCGAGCGCAACAAAACCCTGTCCATCCGTCGACCTCAAGCCACCAGCATGTCCCGTTCCACCAGCTTCAACAAGACCAATGTGACAGCGTTTTTTAAAAACCTAAAGACTGTCCTCACCCGCTATAATTTTGAAGCAAAGGACATCTGGAACATGGATGAAACAGGTAAAAATTTATATTTAGATAAATTAAAATGCAACAGTGATTTGCAACATCAATAATTCATTTCATTCATTATTTCAGGTACCACAACGGTTCAAGTGCCAGACAAAATCATTGCCACCAAGGGGCAGCGCCAGGTCGGTGCTGTGACCTCTGGGGGAAAGAGGGACATTGGTGACTGTTGCCTTTGCTGCCAACGCACAAGGCAACTTTCCCCTTACTTTATCTTCCCAAGGAAGAAGTTCCAGGACCACTTCATCCGGGATGGCCCCTTGGCTGCGCTGGTTCTGCCAATGGATCGGGGGTGGATGCAGGAGACAGATTTCTTGGCATTTTTACAGCATTTTGCAAGACACACCCGCGTGACCCCGGAGTCAAAGTTGCTGCTACTCTTAGACAATCATCCATTACACCTTTCTGTGGAAGCTATTGACTTTTGCAAGTCACATGGCATTGTACTCCTGTCTTTTCCCCCACTGCTCCCACCGTCTTCAGCCGCTAGACCGAAGCGTTTTTGGTCCTCTGAAGCACTACATTAACAGTGCAGCAGACAATTGGATGCGAATGAACCCTGGAAGAACTTTGACCATCTACAACATCCCGAGTCTTGTGGCTAAAGCTCTGCCTCAAGCTGCGACAGCAAGCAGCATTTCATGTGGGTTCGAGTGTACCGGTATCTGGCCCTTGAATCCAGATATTTTCAGTGAGACAGACTTTGCTCCTGCTTTTGTGACCGAACATGCTGCACCAGTACCAGCTCCATCACCAGTGCCAGCGCCAGCTCTATCACCAGCGCCCTCTTCATCACCAGCGCCAGCTCCATCACCAGCGCCCTCTTCATCACCAGCGCCAGCTCCATCACCAGCGCCCTCTTCATCACCAATGGCCGCTCCATCACCAGCGCCCGCTCCCTTAAGACACCACCAACCTAGCCAGAACCCATTTGAGCTGCATCCCCATGAGTCTGCCATTCCTGTAGATGGTGAGAATTTGTGTCTGTGTGTGTCTTTAAATGTGCATGTTGAGCCTTGCCAAGCATTTTTTTTTTGAAATATTATCTATCCAGGCATGCCTGTGGTTCCAGGAACATCTAGTGGCACGCCAATACAGAGGTTCAGTCCAGAAAAGGTTCGCCCATATCCAAAGGGTGGCTCAAGGAAAGAAAATAAAAGAAGAGCCAGAAAGAGGTGAGCAGAGTGTCGTTTTTAACTTGTCTTGATTTTCTTGCTTGTATAAAAACAAGCTGATTCTGACTACCATCTCATTGAATGTTGCAGGTCAACAGCAATACTGACTGACACCCCAGTAAAAGCTGCTTTGGAGGAGGAGAGTCGGCAGAGGGGCCAGAAAAAACAGTCCCCTTCAAAACGCCCAAAGAAAACGTTGTTTAGTCGACACACTGCAACCAGAGTTTCTCAGGGCAATGATGAGGAATGTCTTGTTTGTAGGGAGGCATTTGCCTCATCTTTGCCTGGAGAAGTGTGGGTGTGGTGCATCTTTTGTCTGCTGTGGTCACATGAAGCATGCACTGAGGGTGCAGCTCAATATATCTGTCACAACTGTGATAATGAGTAAAGTAATTTTATAATTTTTCTAAATAGACCAATTGCACCCCACCCAGAGAGCAAGCACCTCTGCTCCGGACCTGCCCCGGCTCTGTGCCGACACCAGCTGATCCGGCTCAGAGCCGGGGTAGATCCGGAGTGTAGGTGCTTGCTATCTGGGACGTTAAACATGTTCACGTTTACTTTTGAAACATTTGAAGCAAATTAAAATGTTTAAAACAAATGTCTGATTGTTTTTGTTCCTGTTTTAACAACAGTAATTTAAAAGATTCCAGTTAATTTCATCACGTTACTTTTGTCCGGCCTGTGTGCCACTCTCATCTCAACTGGAGGGGTCGAAAGCAACAACGCGCAACTTCCGTTCAATGTCAAACTATGCCGAAGTCAATATATATTGGGATGATTTAGCACCTGATATTGACAGAGCACACACGAAAGTAGTTAATCGCTCCGAAAATATTTTTTTCGATCTGTAACGTTATCTTTTAAAATGACATCCATGTGAAAAATGTTACTTTCGTACCAGCTCTCCCCTATATACTTCTAACATCCTGTATAGTGTCATGGGTGACACAAACTATTTTCAACTAAAATATTTCCGAAATTTTTACACTTATTTTCAAAACATATTTAAATGAAATGCCACTTGTAGTTTAGGTTCCTGCATTACAGAGTGAATGAATGAATGAATATTGCATTGACATAATGGTTTCTCATAGGTACTCAGAGCACTTTGCAGTCATTCAGAGGGATCTCACCCCAAACATCAATATGCCGCACACTCTATATGTTTTTTGAGAAAGACAGGGGACCCCTGTGTTCATTGCCTAGCTGTAAGGGGTTTAAATCAAAGACCTCTGATAAACTTCACCCTAATCCTGCCAGTTGTCGATATATAGAGGATCCACGCTCGTTTCCCTGTGTACCAGTCATCAATATATATTGTTCCCTAGTAGCTATTTCCCTGTATGCCCGTCTAAAGGCAGGACTACGGCTAAACAGACTAAGGCTGCGTCCGAATTATCAAAAAAATTATGGCCTATCCACTAATCCCTAACCACTTTTCTTTAATTTTCGTGGAAAACGTCATAAGGGAAAGGAGAGGTGTTTAAGGGAATTCCTAACGGCTTAGGAAGACAACCGCGCTAATTAGAGAATCTGAATGCACTTACACTAAGCAACGTGATCATGAGTCCCCTGCCCATCATATACGTTTCTTTACGCGATTGGTCGGATGAGTGGTCGCAGCTTTAAATATTGCAGCTGCGCAGAATTGTGGGATAGCGTTATCTCCTTTCTTTTCGAAAAGGATGGTTCTGTGTACCCTATGCTAAAGGAGGTAAATTAGGAAGCACTGAGACACCTTTCCTTAACATTTGAAGAATTCAAATCCACTTATCATGGCTGCCACGTAATTATTTCCGGATCATTTTTTAGGAGTTAGGAACTTTCCCAAGCAAAAAAGACTAATTGGACGCGGCCCCCAATCTGTGACTCCTGTGTGTTTCCCAGGTTGAACAGGCTCTGATGCCCCCATTGCCCTTACGCCTCCATTACCTCTTTCAATCCCATCCTTCCTTCCTTCCTTCTTTCAACAGAGCAGCTCAGAGGGCTGCCAGGTTAGAATGATTCCAATGGTACAAAAACTAAAATCAGTCTGTTTGCTCATGTGTCCAACAGCCTGTCATTGTCCTTTGCAATTCAAAGAATAAAGAACTCCATTTCCCCCTGTCCTCATGTGATGTAAAACCGGACTCACGTCAAAGAATAATTTCGCCCACCTTGGGCCTGATAGCCCCCTTTCAACAATTTTAAGCACAGCCTGATTTTTATAATGACTAAACAGATTATCTTGCCCAACTCTCCCGTAGTAAGAGATGTGTTAGGAATGTATTTGACATAATAAGACCTGTCCTGAAGCCTGTCAGGGCTGCACTGACTTCAAGTCAAAAATATAAAAGATGATCTGTATTCACGATAAAATATTGAGTGTAGAATATAGATTGTTGAATGAATCTGCTCTCCACGCCCCAGAGGACCAAAAAATATGAAATGTGCGATTTTATGCCCTGTTATGTGGGGACTCTCACATCAGAACATTGGATAAAATTTCAAAAATCTGTTGGCGTGGGCCAGGCTTGACAGACACATTATTACATGAACAGACTGCGGCAGGGCCAGAGAGTACAGGGCAGATGGAGATATTACAGAAATTGGCTCTCAGAAATGGATTTAGGCAAAAGCCAAGTTTCAAGCATGAAATACACACAGATGCACATTCATATGAGTAAATGGCTTTGATGACTCCTGGATTTTGCATGTACGCTGACGAGCAGGCAGAAACAGGGGATGTTTTTTCGGCCTGATGATTACGGCAGTCATTTGGACAGACCTACAGAAGAGTCAGGTCAGTAAATCTAGACAGGGCTGCAGACTCATCTGTCTGTGAGCTAATGGGCTTGCCAATCATGTAATGCTTAGGCATGCTGATTACCATAGGATGGATGTGTAAGATTAGCTGGAACATGCATATGGTAGTGGGATACATCTCTCATTGCAGCAACTTTCCCTCAAACTCCTGCCTGGTAAAAACAGATCAGTTAAAAAATTAATCCCATCTCCTGCTCTCCTCCTGTTTTAGGTCGCATCACTCTCTCCCTCTTTCACATCCTGCCTTACGCATCTGTTCCTCTCTCTCTCCCTCCTGCTCTGTCTTGTCAATATTTTACATGCCCTTCCTAACTCTTTCATTCACTCTTCCATTATCACACGCTCCACCCTGAAAAATCTGTCTTTCCGGAACTTGCTCACTAATTCACACACCCATACACATACATGTACACACGTGTTTTCATTTTTTGAGGGGACATCCCATAGACTTGCATTCACTCCCAAGCCCAATTCCCAAACCCTAAGCATAAACAGTACTTACCTAACCCTAATCCTAACCCTAACCTTAACTCCTTACCCTAACCTTACCCCTTACCCTAACCCTAACTCTTTACCCAAACCTTACTCCTTACTCTAATCTTAACTCCTTATTCAAACCTTACTCCTTACCCTAACCTAATCTTAACCCTAACCTTAATCCAAACCTTACTCCTACCCAAACCTTAACCCTACCCAAACCTTACTCCTTACCCTAACCTTAACTCCTTACCCTAACCTTACTCCTTACCCTAACCTTAACTCCTTACCCAAACCTTACTCCTTACCCAAACCTTAACTCCTTACCCAAACCTTACTCCTTACCCTAACCTTAACTCGTTACCCAAACCTTAATCCTTACCCTAACCTTACCCCTTACCCTAACCCTAACTCCTTACCCTAAAATAGCCCGATGTCCTCCTGGGGACCTCAAAATGTCCTCATAGGGATAAAGAAACCTGGTATTGCATCTCCTGTTCCCCACAAGGGAACGTGTAAACTGATCGCACGCACGCACGCACGCACGCACACGCACACACACGCACACACAATAAGAGCCAGCCAGAATGGTTCACTATGGTTTCATCACTGGTTGCTAAGAGACAACAGTGAATTGATGACACAGTTACCATGAACGTAATTGCGTACATTTATGTGGACCACAAATATTTCTTTTAAATTAGTTCCATATGAACATGTTAACCCCTTAAACTCAAATTTTTCACTTATGTTTTCCCTGAAGTAGATTCACTCTCAGAAAAAGCATTTTTTCATATTGTAGGACAATGTCACATACATATTCTGTATCTGCAGGTTGCAGTGCTTCACTGAAGCTATATCACATTTATACTGACAGAAGTATTCAAACCCAAGATGCCATGTTTTTTACAGCCACAGCATAACATCAAATTAAAAACATGGAAATTTTAACTTGTTTTATACGCATTTTCCTGTAATTCAGCAGAACATATCGAGGGCTGACTGCAATAAACAGTTATGTCCAATATATAACATCTGGACATAACTGTCTATTGCAGTCAGCCCTCAATATCTGGGATCATTGGAAACCTCAGGATCTCCACTAGTATTTAAAACAGGCCTGAAGTTTCACAGGTTTGAATACAGCAGCTGCATTTGAAGAACCCCTATATGGGTCCTGAGGTTTTATGAATTTAATCAGGATGGTCCATCATATCAAAATAAACCCTGTAAGAAAAATCCTGTTGGCTTAAGTATTTTTGGGAAAAGGTGACTGTCCCTGCTTGCAGTCATGAGAGTGTAAAGGGTATATGAGAGCTCTCAGAGACTTAAGATCCAGCTCATAGGATAGAGCAACACGCTAACGCTACCCTCTCAAAGCTGCCCATGAATATTTTATAACCTGGTAAGAGAGGAGGGAGACGGGCGCAGGAAGAGGCAAAGAAGAGAGGGATTGTGCAGAGAGATGCAGGACGGAAGCATATGAGACGACAGTCACCTGCTCTAACCTGCAGTGGAATGGAGAGGCAGTGATAAGCAAATAAATAAGGAAGTATGAGTTTGACAAAGCTGTGCTTCTTGATAACAGTATGTACTTGCTCTGAACTTCTAAAAATCTTATCTTCAGTGTTAAGTCAAAGAGCTTATACCAGAGACTATTTTATATCGGTTTATCGGATGAGATGTTAAACCAAGGTCTTGACCAACTATGGTGCACTAAAGATCTCATGACACTTCTGAAAAAGGTAGGGGGTTCCCCGGCGTCCTGGCTAAATTCCCAAACTGGCTCTTTCAACCTGCCACCTAATAATTTGCTGCTTTAATTGGATATGAACATTATCCTCCCTCTCCATCTCAGCTGATGTGTGGTGAGCATTCTGGTGCAAAATGGCCCTGGTGCATCACCCCGGTGCGTGCTACACATTGATAGTGGTGATTGAGGTGGGATATCCCTGTAGTGCCCCTGGGTCCCTGTGTAAAAAAAAAAAAAAAGTGCTATATAAATGCATTGCTCCTTCATTCATTCATTCATTCATTCATTCATTCAAAAACGGTTAGTAGAGACAAATCAGTTGCTTGCATTTGCCTAACTCTCATAGAAATGGACAGTAGCCACCGTTAGCTAGTGTTCTGTTCATTGCGAAAACAGGACTGAGCATTATGGGTAATAGATGGGAAAGAGAGGCAGGAGCACTGGGACTAGAAGTAACAGCATATAGGGCATAAATCTGACAGCCCATATAAAATGCAACTGTCAGCGGCTCGTTTTGGAACAGAGAGCCAGGGGAGAGTAGATAGATGGAGTGTGAGGGGACTGTAAGTTAGCCTGACCTGCGTCACCAGTGTCTGTCAACAGGCATTTGATGGCAGATTGCTGCACAAAAACTCTGCGTCAAAAAAGACCTTGAGTATCAACAGCAGGGATTATCAAATGTGGCCCTCAATTCCAAATTCAGCCCTGGTTTTCTTTACTCTCAGGTAATGAACTAATTAACTGAGTAATTAGTGCTTCTGATGATCCAGTCTGTCTTCACACCTGACTCTCAGGTAAAGGCAGGGAGGAAAACCAGCAGTTCTAGGACGTTGAGAATCACGCTCCGATGATCCCTGATCTGCAGTGTCAGAATTTCACCCTCAGACCATGAAAACTCACTCAGCAAAACCCCAGTGCGAGGCCTCCCTTCTCTCCCAAAATAAACCCATAACTGCACTTCATCTTTCCGTTTAATACTCAATATTACCATTATTTAGCTGTTTAATGTATTCACATTGACTCGCAGTGATTAGACCTGAGGTGTCAAACCTTATCCAGAGAGGGCCGGTGTGAAGGCCGTTTTTGATCCCAACCAATAGGTTTAAAATACGATTCTACTAATCAAGGTCTTGAGCAGGTACTCCAGGGGTTGATAAGCACAATTAGGCACGACACTGCGTGGCTGGAATGAAAGCCTGCACCTACATGAACCTTTCTGAATGAGGTTGAGAACCCCTAGATTAGACTGTGCAGGGCCCAGACTGCCCTGGAACAACATGCAGTCAAAGTCACCGCTCAAAGGCCCCAACAGCCACACAGATATTAACGTGACTGCAGTAATAGCTGGCTCTGAATAATAAATGAATCTGAGGAGAGCTGGGGTGACAAGCCTGGTGGTGCAGCAAACTTTCTAGCCATGGATAGCCTGGTGTATTTCTGTACTCACAAAATGTGCCCCCTTTTCCTTAACGTGTCGCGCGACAAACTGCAGTCTTCCTCATCAGTCGAAAGACTCATCCGTTTGCAGAGCGACTGACCTAGAATCAACCCCCTGCCCCCCCCCACACACCCCCAAAACAAAAAGCTAGTCAAGAGTCTATCCTGTGCTCGTATTGTCTTTGTAGGGTTTGTTTTTCACTAAATTTTCCTCTTGTTCGCTTGCCTGTCCGTTTTGTAACGCTTGAACATAGCTGACGTACGCCTACTGCTTCTTCTACACATGACGTCCCCATGACTAACCCTACTGATGCTCCACGGGTTACACCCGGTAAGATCTGTTGTGTAACCGCTTCAATGACCATGTTCTTTGCACTTAATGTAAGTCACTTTGGGTGAAAGCATTTGCCGAATAAATGAAATGTCTCCTCTTTGCGCAGGAGGAGGACAGGAGAAAACATTTATTTTTCGGGACACAGTCTCTCCCTATGCATGATGTGAATTTCTGTCCTTGGCCTTTTGTGTGCTGTAATTACATCTTCAATATTCCTGAGTCAGTGAAGAGGGAAAATAATACCTGCGTATGAGTCAGACTGTGTGCTCCTCTGGAAATGAAAAGCCCACTGAAAAGGGCACAGATCTTTTTCTGACTGTCGCGGCTGCTTTTCATAATTTTCTGACGAACTTGTGCTCGGTAGAGCAGGTTGCCATGGTGCTTCAAACGTACCAGGATCCATCCACACGCCTCCCTAAAACTAATCCTACACCTGTGGAGCACCTCTTCACCTCCAGAGAGAGAGAGAGAGTGAGAGAGAGAGAGAGAGAGAGAGAGAGAGAGAGAGATGAAGACGATGAAAATATGGGGGAGACAGAAAAAGACAAGACAGATGGCGAGATATCAGACTCAGAAAGAGATGAGTAGTCATAGAATTGCAGAAAAGAGGTAAATGGAGAGATCACACAGAGGAAGAGAGAGAAAAAATAGGAGAGAGGAGGGAAAGATGAAGAGAACTAGACAGATCAGGGACACAAAGAGGCGGAAACGAGGCGAGACGGAGAGGCAGAAAGAAGTTAAATGTAGAGAGATGGGGATCACAGACACAGAAAGAGTGACAGACAGAGGAGAGAGGACGGTTGGAGAGATAGAGGGGCCAAAACATTGGCAATGACACATCCTGTGTGAGCTGAGCTCTCCGGTGAATCCAGGAGAACTAACGAGACGTGCGCAGTCTGACACAAAACCAGGGAGGGGAGAGAACCAGGATACAGACGTACACACACTCCCACACATGCACAAATGCGCACACACACACACACACACACACATATGCACAAACACGTACACACACACATAGGCATACACACACACAACCACAAACAAGCGCGCACACACAAGCACATACTATAAATTGGATACATAAACAAAGACACCAGGAGAAACACACAGGCACATGACAAACAAGCTCCATGACACCTGAGAGGACACAGTCGATTTGGAGAATGTACCTCACCAGGTTGGGCAGCTTTGTGCACAGTAGTAAGGATTCTGATGCTCTGTGCTTGAGGTGACAGTGTTCACTGTAGCCAATGCCTGACCGTGGTGAACGCCGACCACCAGGTATAATTTGTTTTGCTGCTTTTATTTTTCGGTGTTCAATAAACGTCTAAATGCAATTAAAGTGCTGAGCCATCTTTGCAAATGAGTTTGAGGACCAGTTAACCCACTGACCTCCAGCCAAGCCAAGAGTGTGGCAGGGACAGGAAAGGACAGTTAATGGAGCGAGACAGATGAACACATTCCTCTGTCATTTCTCTCAGCCTCCTCCCTGTTGTGGACAAACCTAGACTGAGAGGCCAAAGAATCGGGGGCTCATGCGGGAGTCTTAAACAAGGGGCTCACGCATTGAAACAAAAAAAATCAACTGCCTGTCCATTTCAACTTCTTGAAACAATAGCCTTTTTCAGGTCTCAAAGGCATACTTTCATACTTGTCACCTTGAGATATTCAAATTCGCCTCACTATTCTCCTGTCTTCCAAATGAATTCAAAGACTTGAACAAACAGCATCAATCTGACAAGCTGAAGAAATGAAGCTGCATTTGATGTGTTGACTCAGCATTTCTGAATTTCCATATTAAACGCATCCGCCAGGTAATTTATTTCCTGAAGCTGACAGCACTGGGCGCAGGAACACGCTGCAATAAATCGCATCCTGGACAGTTACAGAAAATATCCACGCTACGTGTGGAAATGCTGTCTCCTCGTCTCCATCTGCTCTTCATGAAAATTTAACTCGGGAGTAAAAGGACATGTAAAAGTGCAGGAGGATACACCAGGGGAACTGATCTGTGTTCCTCACAAAACCAGAGGAATCTCAAAGAAAGTACAGTGCACACCATTCATCACAAGCAAAGCATAAAAACCCTCATTCATACGCCTTGGCAGAAACACTGTGCCAATCAACTCAAATCACATTTCGAATATTTATTTTGGTCCAATTTTAATGTACAAATAAAAGCAGTAAAATGCAATGAATCAAAGAAATCAGTGAAGTGATCTTTCATTGAACTTCATAAATACGCATTTAAAGTTTCATTACAGTAAACATGGACTTTACCCAGAGACATTACAGTCAACAATGTCTTGAAACTTAGGAGACAAAATTGAAAGAGTAACATCAAGATGTTTACAAATCTACCACACAGACTGAAAACCACTACTCCAGGTACCAAAACTACACACATTAGAAACTCATATTAACATGCTCACCATGTTCAAGAGAGATATAAGAGCATTTATGAGCGCTTACATATGAATAACAAAAAAACAAAATGCAAATCAAAAAACAGCTCTGGGATTTTGAGTGCTATTAAATGCAGCGACTTTTTTTTTCCAATTAAATACATTAGATCACTCAGGATCCACTTCCACAGCTATACGTGTCTATTGGTAACCTTATAGATCACAAGTTTACAAATCATGGTCCTTGATGGCCCAGATTAGTCTGTTCTCAACTCTCCCTGTACCTGGGGGTCAGGTGTGATGGCAGTCTGGCCAATCAGAAGCACTCATTTTTCAGTTAATTACCAGAGGAAAAGAAAGATAAGCCTGGATTTCACCTTGACGGCCAGATTTAACATTCCCTGAGATGGATCGACCAGCAAAAAAGAATTTTTTATTATCAGTATATTTTTGGGTCACTGTCCCAGCATACACACAAGCAGGTGTATTCACTGGTAATGGCTGAAATCTGCAGAGGCCTGAAACAGTGGATTTTGCCGCGTGATTTGGACCATGCTACTGAAGTGCTGGGTTTCAATGGCTCCGATGTACAAGCTGAAAGTGATTATCTGTTGGCACTATAAAAAATATAATCCTCATCACTCCTGAGCTGCAGATACAACTAGTGATAGGACAATTTTTACTTTTTAAACAAAATTAAAAGTGAATTATCCCTTTAATGCCTACACAAATGCTTAAAAATAACTCCGATCAAATCACATAAGCAGTAATATTTCTAGTAATCAAATTCCAGCAATAGAACATTTCCTTGAGTCACAGTCATCGGCTTAAATTTGGCCAACATTGTAGTGCCAGTATTTCAGGTTATTACAAATTATTAAGCACTCCTTTATCAAACACAGTACAAAAAATTACAAGAGAAACAACAATTTAAATTTCCATGACACTGCTGTAGAAAAGGAAAATTGATTCTCCACAATAATCCACCAAGCCATTTACAAAGTGATGACTAAAAAAAATACAAACACCATATAAAACACTTTTAAAAAGCCACAGAAGGCGTGAGGGTGGAAATATCAGAGCACTCTTTGGACTATTTGGGAAAAGAGCACTGGGGGGTGCGATATACATCATAGTGTCACTAAGGCACACACACCTAAAAACTCTCACAGCACTACACACCAGGGGTGGCCAATTCTGGACCTGCACAGCCACAGGGTCTGCTGGTTTTCATTCTCACCGACCACTTTAGAACCAAGAAGCCAAGTGAGACCAGTTAAGTTTGTAAATAAATTCTTTAAAGGTCCCCACTCGTGTCACCAGATACACAGCTAATAAGCCATTAAAGCCATTTCAAGATCCATTCCTTTGTGACATCACATTGGGCGACCGACCAGAGGCAAGAGACACTGATCGACTTCAGCCAACCAGCTGATCAATTCCTTTACTATTCTGGGTGGTCTCTCCTCTTTCTCTCCCCCTTGTGATTTCACAAAGGGCACATTCTGAAATGGCTTGTAATGGCCAATAGGCTGTGTTACTGGTGGCATGACAGGGGACCTTTAAGTGATCAATTAAGCTCAGAGTAACAAAGAAACAAAGTGGAACCTGGATCTCCAGGACAAGGGTTGGTCACCCCATAGTGCATTATATAAAAAATTCAGACATACAGCAGTCACAATAAAATGCAGACACAACTGCTAAACCCACACACACACAGACACAAACACACATACTCGGTAAAAAGGTAAAAAACCCATAGTCCAGAATGACTTTGACCTGCAGAGTACAGTACGTAAGTAAAGCGTTTGTAAGACGGTAGAAGGGGCGAGGCTAGGAGCATTTCCACACACACACAGCCAGGCTGCCACCAAAAAACATGTAGAGCAGGTTCTTCACTTCGTGGGTGACCTCGAACCCGAAGCCCTCCCCAATAACCACATGCCAGGAGCTGCCAAACTTCTTGTCCATCGACTCCTTGATCATTTTGGCTGCGCTCTGTGGGTTAAAGATGGAGAAAATGTGAGGACGCTCTCCAATGGCGCAGCGCCAAGATACCGCCCAACATAAACACAAGTTAACTGCATGCAATCCACCCCTGTCCTAAACTCTGTCTGGCCAGTGAATGCAAAAAATATTTTTATATTTTTATAAGGTTTTTATATTTTTTCTTCACACTCACTCACACACACACACACACACACACACACACACAACGGATCTTGATTGATAACCAGAAATACAAAGATATGCAGTTGTGTAAGCAAGTTCAGTTCAATAAAGTTTCATCTCCGTAGCACTGTTTACAGAGACACCGTCTCAGGTGGTTTAAAAGAAAATCAGTTGGAAAAAAGAAAATTGTAAAGGGTAGAATTTGAAGTGGAAGCTGCAGACAGTTGTTGACGTGAACTAGGCAACTGCCAGATAACATCAGACACAAGTGAACTGTATGATGCTGGGAGGCTTGTAAAGCTGCATCTGGAGTTGGCATTCACACATATTCAAACTCTCCTGTGCTTGTAGATATGGCCAAATATACACAGCACCCTGAGAAAATGGCTACAGCTTTGAGATACCAATGCAGAAATTATGAAAGCATCTGCACAGGCCATTCCAATTAACCCTCAGAGTGCCAAAATACATTTTATAAAACATGTAAGTGTAATTATCTTGTGCTGATGTTAACATATCATGTGGCAACTTGTGGGAGCTCTTTTAAACAAGTCGCCACATGATAGGTTTTCAACAGCTGTGATTTTGAAATCACACATCATGGAGTAACAATAGTTGCATTTAGCGCTCTAAGGGTTAGCACTCTAAGGGTTAATTTGAGTGCTAATTAGCTGTAGCGTGTGTCTGCTTAAGAGGTTTAACCAGCAGCACTTTGGTCGGAGTCTCCAAAGCAAGATGGGGATTCTAACAGAGCTCCAATGGGGCTAAATAGGTGATGCCTGAATTGCAGGGGCGTCGGTCATAGACACAACAAAATTACTTATGGTGACACATTTTGATTCAATTCCCCCCATGACAATATGTGCCAAACATCACAAAAAAGCAACAGTGAGGAAGACCTGTGGCCATAAGCTAAAACTCTCTAACAGGGACAGACAGACACTTGGAAGGATAGATCCTAACAACAGTAGTACAGCTCCAAAAATCATCATAGAATTAAATTGATCAATTTCAGAACCAGTACCAACAGATGACAGATTCTGAATTCTGAGTGTTAACAGATAAGGGTTCAGAATTCAACAATTCATTGATCTCAGAAGAGTAGTTAGTTCATATAAGACTAATCATACACTGGCTGCAAAAGATAAATGCACTGATGTCTAATACACACATTCAGTCATGAGCAAACTGTTTGTAACCAAGCAGAAATATTCAAACCCTTCGACAACTGTTTCCTTTTCTCAGAAAACTTGTGATAAATACAGATTTCAAGCATTTAACCCTAAGAGCGCTAAATACAAATAGTGTTGCATAATGATGCAAGATATCAAATTCAAAGCTGTTGAAAACCTATCATGTGCCAACTTGTTTAAAGTATCTTCCACAGGGGAGCTCTTTTAAACAAGTTGCCATATGATAGGTTTTCAACAGCACAAGACCATTAAATTTATAATTTTTTGAAAATTTATTTCAGCGCTCTAAGGGTTACTGTTACTCCTCAGTCCCCGACTGAAATTGAATGAGTTTCAGGGCGAATTTCGATTTATGTCAGCAAAGTGCTATCCACTAGAATGCTGATGAAGCTAAAATATTACAATACAATATTTCTGAATATACAGTATCGATTAAGCCAGATGATGAATAAGGGTTATATCAACTGCTCCAGAGGCTACACCACTGACAGAAATAAAATTCATCCGCATGGAGCAGCCGTTGATAAGTTTCAAGAATGAAACTTAATCACTGAGGGATGAAGTAATCAGCCAAGGACACTGTGAGTACCTCAGCGAGCAGAGACTGTATGCGATAGATGGAATTCTCCCAAATACATAATTATCCTGTTAGTTGCTTTCATTTTTATATGTAAAAGATCTCAACCCAATGTGACATTCACCACGAATACATGTTTCAGACAGACCGTGCGTCGCTGAGTGCACTGAAATAACTGCAGAACGTGGGAGGGTCAGAGAAAATCTCAAATACAGGACTAATGTGCTATTTTCACACTGCACCTGTTGTTCGAAGTGAGTGGGAGCTCTGTCCATTTTTAACTACAAATAAATTAACTACCAGACATGTGCATAAGCCCTTACAGTCCACATCAGCATCACACACACACACACATAAGGAGTTTTTTGAAAGAGAGGGGCACAGTTCAGTGGGATGGGGGTCTGTAGTCTGTAGTCTGTAGTGGAGTCCACATATTTCAAGGATACTTTCCGAATACTTAGCCAAGAAAAAGTGCAGGGGACAGAATTATATTTTAATGTTAAGAGAGTCCCCCCTTATCCTCTAGGGTGGTACACCCCAGCATATACACACACACACACACACTCTCTGACCTCATTGTTGGTGGAAAACTTCTCGCACGCTGTGACACAAAGCTCCATGGTCTCGGTCCTCATCTCCTCAGGCATGTCTGTATGCTGAGAGGGCAAAAGGAAATGGCATATAAATATCATATACTCCTCACATACACATACACAAATATCATATACTGCTCACGTAAATATACACAAATATCATATACTGCTCAAATACATATACACAAATATTATATACTGCTCACATACACATACACAAATATCATATATTGTTCACATACATATACACAAATATCATATACTGCTCACATACATATACACAAATATCATACCGCTCACATACATATACACAAATATCATATACTGCTCACATAAATATACAAATATCATATGCTGCTCACATAATTATACACAAATATCATATACTGCTCACATACATATACACAAATATATACTGCTCACATACATATACACAAATATCATACAAAAGTATATTGTTCACATACATATACACAAATATCATATGCTGCTCACATACATATACACAAATATCATACCGCTCACTTACATATACACAAATATCATATACTGCTCACATAAATATACAAATATCATATACTGCTCACATAAATATACACAAATATCATATACTGCTCACATACATATCCACAAATATATACTGCTCACATACATATACACAAATATCATACACTGCTCACATATACAGACACAAATATCATATATTGCTCACATACAGATACACAAATATCATATACTGTTCACATACAAATACACAAATATCATATACTGCTCACATACATATACACAAATATATACTGCTCACATACACATACACAAATATCATATACTGCTCATGTAAATATAAACAGATATCATATACAGCTCACAAACATATACACAAATATCATATACTGCTAACATACATATACACAAATATCATATACTGCTCACATACCTACATATACACAAATATTATATACTGCTCACATAAATATACACAAATATCATATACTGTTCACATAAATATACACAAATATCATATACTGCTCACATACCTACATATACAAAATATTATATACTGCTCACATAAATATACACAAATATCATATACTGTTCACATAAATATACACAAATATCATATACTGCTCACTTACATATACACAAATATCATATACTGCTGATACATATACACAAATATCATATACTGTTCACATAAAGATACACAAATATCATATACTACTCACATTCATATACAAAAATATACATATACACAAATATATATACACATACATATATACTGCTCACATACATATATGATAAATATATATACTACTCACATACATATACACAAATATGTATATACTACTCACATACATATATATATATTTATGTGACATGATATTTGTGTATATGTATGTATATACACAGTATATGATATTTGTGTATATGTATGTGAGTATATGTATGTGAGCAGTATATGATATTTGTGTATATGTATGTGAGTATATGTATGTGAGCAGTATATGATATTTGTGCATCTGTATGTGAGCAGTATATGATATTTGTGTATGTGTATGTGAGCAGTTTATAATATTTGTGTATTTGTACAGTGCCGTGAAAAAGTATTTGCCTCCTTCCTGATTCCTTACTTTTTTTGCACATTTTTCACACTTAAATGTTTCAGATCATCAAACAAATTTTAATATAGGCATGGGCAACGCTCTGCATAAACTCTAATGGAATGCGTAACAGCTGAACTGGGGCGGTAAACAAGCCTCAGAAAACTTATAAAAAATGACGTAAATACCATTTTCATACAAAAAGAACACCATGGTTTGATTAAAAGCAACCTTTTCAATAGGATACCCGCATTTCATACATGAACTCTGCATATTACGCCAAAAACGCGATTTGAACAGAGCTATTGTTCGCCTGTTGGATGAATGCGTGACCTCAATTTGCACCGTGTTTGCAAATTTTCAAGTGCACGGCGTGGCAAAAATAACCATTTAGGAGGTAGATTTCAAATAGCCTGCGCCGACGTCTTATCCCAGCTACGGCCCTGATTTGCTTACAGCCATCTAATTTGAGAAATTACGAGTCTGTTCGTCCAGGCTAGACCTCCAGGGGATGTGAAATAAATTTGACAGAAGTTGGTGAAGTTCGTTGCGATTTCTTCTCAACAATAGCAAGAAAGGTGAGCGTATTTTTACTGTACCCTACATAGTTTGTTGACAGAATATCCTGTGACCCTATGTGTGAAGTTTCAGTAAAATATACCAAGGAATAAACCGGCGCCAGGCCTTTGAAGCCCACCGGTCACAAGATTCATTCACGTATATGCTTCAATTTGAGACTGCAAGGATGGAAATCTGAATAATCAATTAGGAAAAATTCTCGGCTCTCGGTAATTCTGTATATCGTTTAAACATTTTGTCAATCGGATTATGAAAGAAGACTGAAAATAAGTGCCCGCTTTTTGTTTGGATGTAAAAGCGCGTATTTAAAGGAGAATACATTGTATATTGATTAAGCATTGAACTCTGCATAAGTCGAACTGTTTTAATATTTGTTGATGACATTGCTTCGGCTTCCTGGAAGCAAGTACGCACAAATCTGCTGTCTAGTGAGCATTTCAGGTTTGATGTACTGAGTAATAACGCCGTGGAAACTTAAACTGGCCCGTCATTCTGCCGAATAGTCTTACTAAACTAGTTAATCGTCTGATTGCTAATCAAGCAAAGGGGAGGTTTCTGCCTCGCCAAACTAACCCCCGACTGCAAGTCACTGTGTTTTACTATGAATTATTCACAGTAGCTCATTGAAACGATCATGGGAGGAGGGTATATGGACATAGTAAAACAGTGCAAAGTTTTTTTTTTTGAATTACCACGGGTTATTGAAGGGGGAACGTTTGATTCATTTCGTAGCAATGGGAGGGCGAACAACTGCCGGCATCACCGACTTCACTGCATTTTATATAGTAATGGGCGAGTAGCGTTAATGTTTGCCCTCCCACCGATAATTTTGACATATTTGCAGGCCATTGATCCAAAAAAAACTTCACAGGCAACCCACTCATACCATTTTTTCATATCAATGCAAAACCTAATGTTTGTTGAACATAATTGGGTGAAATTCAATGCATTTTCCATTAAAAAGGGCCTAGGGGCCGCTGCTGTACTTCAGAAAAGGGGTAGATGACTTTAGCATCAATTATTTCTGTTAGGGTACCCTAATGGATAATTTGGCCTGGTTTATTTCTGAATAGACTGTATTTTCAAAAATGCCCTCAGGCTTCACCCCCCAATTTTCACAATGGGTTTTGTTGAAAAATGCCAAAGTCAGCCATTTTTGGGACCCTGTGGCTCTGAGACCCTTTCCTGTAAAGGCGTTGAACTTGTGGCAAACTCTTCGTCTGTGTCTTCTGTACTTACCCGCAAACAATCATTAGAAAATAATAAAAACTTTGTTCACAGCAACTCAAGAAATGTTGTCATTTTATTCATTTGTATTGCCCATGCCTATTTAATATAAGAAAAAGATAACCCGAGTAAATACAAAATGCAGTTTTTAAATGATAATTTCATTTATTAAGCGGAAAAAGCTATCCAAACCTACTTGGCCCTATGTGAAAAGGAATTGCCCCCCCTTGTTAAACCATGAATTAACTGTGACTAACCACATTTTTTAGTCCAGTTTCACTAGCCACACCCAAGCCGGATTACTGCCAGACCTGTTGAATCAAGAAATCACATCAATAGAACCTGTCTGACAAAGTGAAGTAGGCTAAAAGATCTCAAAAAGCAACATTTCATGCTGCGAACTAAAGAAATTCAAGAACAGATGAGAAACAAAGAAATTGACATCTATCAGTCTGGAAAGGGTTGCAAAGCCATTTCTAAGGCTTTGGGACTCCGGCGAATCATGGTGAAAGCCATTATCCCCAAATGGAGAAAACTTGCAACAGTGGTAAATCTTCCCAGGAGTGGCCGGCCTACCAAAATTACTCCAAGAGCACATCAACTACTAATCCAGGAGGTCACAAAAAACCCACAACAACATCTGAAGAACTGCAGGCCTCATTTGCCTCAGTTAAAGTCAGTGTTCACGATTCAACAATAAGATAGAGACTGGGCAAAAAATGGCATCCATGGGAGAGTTCCAAGGCGAAAACCACTGCTGACCAAAAAGAACACGAAGGCTCGTCTCACATTTGCCAAAATACATCTTGATGATCCCCAAGACTTTTGGGAAAATATTCTGTGGAATGACGAGACCTAAGTTGAACTTTTTGGAAGGTGTGCGTCCCATTACATCAGGCATAAAACTAACACAGCATTTCACAAAAAGAACATCATACCAAAAGCCAAAAATGGTGGTGGTAGTGTGATGGTTTGGGGCTGCTTTGCTGCTTCAGGACCTGGACGACTTGTCATAATTGATGGAACTATGAATTCTGCTGTCTACTGGAAAATCCTGAAGGAGAATGTCTAACCCTCAGATTGTGATCTCGAGCTCAGGCGCACTTGGGTTATGCAGCAGGACAATGATCTGAAACACACCAGCAAGTCCACCTCTTAATGGCTTAAAAAAAACAAAATGAAGATTTTGCAGTAGCCTTGTCAAAGTCCAGGCTTAAATCCTAATGAGATGCAGTGGCATGACCTTAAACAGGCCGTTCATGCTCAAAACCCCTCCAATGTGGCTGAATTAAAATAATTCTGCGAAGAAGAGTGGGCTAAAATTCTTCCACAGTGATGTGAAAGACTCATTGCCAGTTATTGCAAACGTTTGATTGCAGTTGTTGTTGCCGAGGGTGGCACAACCAGTTATTAGGATTTAGGGGGCAATTACTTTTTCACATACGGCCAGGTAGGTTTGGATAGCTTTTTTCCCTTAATAAAAGAACTCATCATTTAAAAACTGAATTTAGTATTTACTCAGGTTGTCTTTGTCTAATATTAAAATTTGTTTGATGATCTGAAACATTTAAGCGTGACAAATATGCAAAAAAAAGAAGAAATCAGGAAGGGGGCAAATACTTTTTCACGGCACTGTATGTGAGCAGTATATGATATTTGTGTATATGTATGTAAGCAGTATATGATATTTGTGTATATTTATGTGAGCAGTATATGATATTTGTGTATACTGTTCACATAAATATACACAAATATCATATACTGCTCACATACATACACAAAAATATCATATAATGCTCTCATACACATACACAAATATCATATACTGCTCACATACATATACACAAATTTCATATACTGCTCACATACATATACACAAATATCATATACTGCTCACATACACATACACAAATATCATATACTGCTCACATGCATATACACAAATATCATATACTGCTCACATACATACACACAAATATCATATACTGCTCACATACATATACACAAATTTCATATACTGCTCACATACATATACACAAATATCATATACTGTTCACATACACATACACAAATATCATATACTGCTCACATGCATATACACAAATATCATATACTGCTCACATACATACACACAAATATCATATACTGCTCACATACATATACACAAATTTCATATACTGCTCACATACATATACACAAATAACATATACTGCTCACATACACATACAAAAATATCATATACTGCTCACAGACAGATACACAAATATCATATACTGCTCACATACATATACACAAATATCATATACTGCTCACATACATATACACAAATATCATATACTGCTCACATACATATACACAAATATCACATACTGCTCACATACATATACACAAATATCATATACTGCTCACATACATATTATACAATTATTGACTTCAGTTGAGGTGAATCAAATGATTTATCCACCATGAATCCAATTTATTTATCCAAGGTGGATAAATCATTGGATTCACAGATACCAGAAGTCAATAACCGTTTTATTATATGACCCTACTTGAAAATATAAAATAAGAGAAGGGCGATAACTCTAACATAAAGCTCCTCACAAGGATGAAGCGACAGGCAATACAGACGCAGTCAGGAGCTCCTGCGGGGAAGCCTGATCTATTTTTAGATCGAGGTCGTCGAATGGTCATATTCGCCTCTTGCGCCCTTTCGCGCAGTGAATATCACTGTTTACAGTGACCGGCGGTCTTCACCTCGACCAATCAGGAGAGAGCGAATCCTTACATCATATAGTAAACACAAATATACACCACTCACACACATAAATATCATAAGCTACACACATGCACATAAATACATACTCACGAAGGGACATACACACACAGACACTCTCTCTCTCACACACACACACTCACCCTGATGAGGGGAAAGCTGTGGACCCTCTTGTAATCTGCCTCTTCCTTCCTGGCATCTCCTGTTTCAGCCATATCACTCCTCCCTTAAACACGAGAGCGCCATAAAATTGCATTTAAAAAAACCATTGCAGTTAAGACAAGCAGCTTGTCATAGATTAGTCCTGCT
Organism: Gymnothorax javanicus; assembly: GCA_029692085.1. Taxonomy (NCBI): domain Eukaryota; kingdom Metazoa; phylum Chordata; class Actinopteri; order Anguilliformes; family Muraenidae; genus Gymnothorax; species Gymnothorax javanicus. Next base: position 49,519,822 of record CM056200.1, on the reverse strand, counting down.
GCCAGCACCGTGAAGCAAGGATTGCTGCAGGACTGCAAACAATACCACTCATAACTACCCTAGTTATTTTTAACCTATAGAGCGCTAAACGCAACTATTGTAGCTCAATGATGTAAGAAAACCAAAATTAAAGCTGATGAAAACCTATCCTGTGGCACTTTGTTTAAAAGAGCTCCCGCAGGGCAGCTCTTTTAAAAAAGTTGCAACTTGATAGGTTTTCAACAGCTCAAAATAATTAAATTTGCAATTCTTTGAAATATATTTCAGTGCTCTAGGGGTTAAAGAGGGGCCAGTGGATAGGAAAGGACTAGTTTGTCAATGAATAACTGCAACCTTATTCAGAGAAGAATTGGGACAAGTCATAAAATGTAAATAAAAACAAAATGCACTAGTTTGCAAATCCCTTTTAACTTGTATTCTACTGAAAAATGAGTGAAGACAAAGTAAGCAAAGTTTTAACCCATCAACCTTGCTGTTCTTTGAAAATAATCGTTACTTCAAAATACCATTTCTGCAACACGTTCCAATAAAATTTACACGGCTGCATGTTCACCACTGTGTAGCATCACCTCTCCTTTTAAAAACACTCAGTGGTCATTTTGGATCTGAGGACACTACTTTCGGAAGCAAAATTTGTTCCCATTCTTGCCTGCAGGATTTCAGCTGCTCGTTCTCGTAGTCGATGTGTTGGATGTGGGAGAAATGGAACCTGACTGACATCAACATAGGCCAAATCGTGATGGCCAGATGAGTTGGTCAGAGCATCTCTGAAGCACCAAAGCTTCTGGGGTGCTCCCAGTCAGCAGTAGTCAGTACATACAGGTCAAAAGGAGGGGCAAACCATGAGCTGGTGACAAGGTGTTAAGACACCCAAAGCTCATCGATGGAAAAGGGAACTGAGGGCTATCCCGTCTGGTCCAAAGTGACAGAAGGGCTTCAGTGGCACAAGTCACTGAGAGTGTCACAACACAGCGCATCGCACCCCGCGGCATACAGTGCTTTGTAGCCACAGACCATTCAGTGCCCATTCTAGGCTCCGCCCACCGTCAAAAACACCTGCAATGGTCACTTGAGTGTCGGCCCTTGTTCATTGAGTCCTGCTTTTGTTCATATCATGTGTATCAGTTGGGTATCAGCTTCTCTATTTAAATGGACAAGAGATGGAGCCAGAACGCACTGGGGGAAGAAGAAAAGCTGGTGAAGGGAGCGAGATGCTCTCAGAAATGTTCTGCTGGGAACCCCGGGACCAGGAATTCAAGCAGTTTGACAGATCGGCACAAGGGGGACCCAAACAATATTAGGCAGGTGGTTTTAATGCTGTGGCAGATCGGTGCATTTCCCTTGCAGATTGGACTGATAAAACACCCCTTTGAAGACTGATAAAATTATCAAGCCTGAGCAGGTGCTCATGTTTTACTGTCTAAATTTCACTGTAAAAAGGTTGCACAAATTTTACAGCACTGAGAAAGCAGAGGCATACTGACACTTACGCATTCTAAAAGAAGCTTTTTACATTTTTCACACCAGAGAAAAACAGAATAAGTGAAAAACAAAATGGCATTTAAATGTCTGTCAATCAGAGGCTTCGGTTCATGACGGGAATGGTTTCCCCACTATTAGCAAGATCACTAAAAGGTGAAGGTGACACAGTGCGATTTTAGCACACTGGAATAATGATTGACAACGGGGCTTAGCGATCATCAATAAAAATTTAATTTTCAAAGCTTTATTTATTAACAGTTACAAGCAACCAAATTGAATAAAATATGGCTTTCTTTCAAAAGAATAAATATTTCTCGATAATTTTAACTTCAGAACAACAGCCTAGAGTAGGAACAGTAAAATAAAGCAGCCCCTGAAAAAAGACAGTGAACTCAGCAACGCGCTGAAACCTTGGCAAGCATTCGATATTGCAACCACACATTAACTAACCAGCTTATCTTCTGAAAACTAACAAACGAGGCTAAATCTACAATACACAATATATTCAGAACATAATCATTAGTTCTTTAATCGACTTTCACAATTTAAACTCTTAAATTTATCCCAAAAACTGGCTCAGTTTTGACCAACATCTGCAAACTGTACAATAAAAAAAGAAAATCTGATGCAGTCAAAACGATACAAAGAATACTAACAACATGATTCAGCTGCTGAAAAAATAAACAAATGTTGCTATTATAGGCCAATTGAAACATTACACCAAGTGAAGACCAACAGAATTGCCATTGTTAGCCAAGAAAAAAAACCGACATTATTTCACAACACAATACGATATCCTGATATAATGAATGAACATCTCTGATACTGTCATACTGAGGCTAATGGAAACTCATCGTACCCGCAACTCCGTCGCCTTCCCCAAACCTCAGAAGTTTGTTGCCTAGCTCCTGTGGCTACAGTAGTTGATACATTTCGGCCATAGCAACGATTTGCGTTCCCCCTCCCCGGAAATACCCTCCTACTTGGAAAAGATTATTTGTATTGGCTAGGAAGTCTGTCAATCATGCATTTCCACTCAAGTTAATGACACGAACTTCCTTCCACAGCAACGACAAGCGTCCAGGGCTACTCATGTATTCTAGGGCAGTGGTTTACAAACTCGATCCTGGGGGACCCTAGCATATGCTGGTTTCTGTTCCAACCTCTTTTGCAATTCTGGAATTTGTAACCAGCTGTTTAATTTAATTCATTACGTGCTTCTCATTTTTAGAGAGATTATTTTCCTTCTTAATCCACATCATGCCAACATAGTTTTTCAATGCCACATTCCAATTTTATATTGTGTTTATTGCACTATAGCCAAACAATTATGCAGAGAAAGAATAATAAATGTATGAGGCTAATTGGCCATCTTCAGGACTTAACAGGTTGCTATGTTAAATTAATTGTTGAGTACGCAGTCATTTGCTTTTTTTTTCGCAGTGTCCAGAGATACGGCAGTTTTATCGGTATGGCAGTCGATTTGAAGGGATTAAGATAAGGATTAGGGATTATGGTTAGGGGATGGGTTAGGTGAGGGGTCAGGGTTAAGTTAGAGCAGGGTTTGAAGTGGGGACTGCCGTACCTCTCTACATTGAAATGCATTGGAAAACTGCCTCAGTCATTAATTTTATTGTTTAACAATGATTTACCAATTTTCATGCGATTATAAGCATGCCAATATTTACAGTTTGAAATTTAATCCAAAAAGTAGATATTATACGCCCAAAGATGATGTATTTTTGATGACATGCATACTAATTTTTGATAGAATGTGATTTCAGAGCTTAATTAGTCCCACACTATTAGCTCCTAGTTTAGAAAAATTAACAGTTTGCCAATGTTCTGAGATTGCTATTGCATTTGGAAGGAGAACCAGTATACACAGGGGTCCCCAGGATCGAGCTTGAAAACGACTGTTGCTGGGGGTGTCATTACCCAATGCAAGCCCAAAGCAAATAATAGCACCTGCAATCTAAGTAGCTATCTCTGGACATGACAAATTGAGATCACAGATGTTATAGATCACAAATTTGTGTTTGCTATAACACCACATTCATATTATTACATGTATGCACTGCAAACCTGAACTTTTTAACTACCACTGATCTGGAGCAGAATGGTTTGCCTGTATGTGTCTTCCAGTGTCCTACTCTTGCACTCAATCCGAACACATCTTAACACAAATTAAAAGCCAAATCTAAACAAAACCGCACCTTATAAATCAAATTAAGTACCAGAAATGGCTCACACATGCAGTACTGATCTCTCTAGCCCGATGAACTGGGCACAGTGCCCTGCAAAGAGATTGGGCTGAATCCATTTGGTTGAATAGCACCACGTATGAAAAAATCCAAACGTCTCAGACCACTTGGTCTTCATGAAAAACTAGCAATACCCGTGCTCCGCAGGGGGTTGATTATGACCAATAACCCGAACAAATAGCGACGGCAGCCGTCGTCATGGTAATGAAAGGCAAAAACAGAAAAAATGGCTCAAATTTCAGTAATGGGGTGAGTTGGTTCGATCCCACATGGCGGATGACAGAGGCAGGCTTGTCTGGAATACATACAGTATGCCAGGGCGTGGGGATCTGTTGGGCGGTTTGGGAGGAGAGTCGTCGCAAAGGCTGGGCAAACTGAGAATTAATATATAAATTCTGGAAGGCCAGGATCCTCCAAGCAGCACTAGCACTAATTCCACCATAATATTTAAGTACCACCTTTACTGCTGTAGAAATGATCATCTGTGCGGAATTGTAAATGAAGATCAGATGTGATACGCCCATCTGTCATACATCCATTATCCAAATGTCTTATTTCTGGTTAGGACTCTGTGCTACTTCATTACAAGGATCACACACTATTCACTCACACACACTCATCAATTTGCAATTTAGAGTTCCATATTTGCCAAACATAAATGCCTTTTGGCTGAGACAGGGAACCAGAGTACTGGGAGGAACTCACACAAACACAGGAACCTTTTCGCAGTGCTATAATGCCACACACTGCACCGCTGTGCTGCCCATGAAACATAATACAATAGAAGTCGTAAGCTAAACCACTAGAAGCAATGCCAGAAAACAGGCATTGTGTAGAGAAAAGGCAGGAAAAGGCTTAAATCAGAGGCTCATGTAACCCCAACTGGTCGCCTCTGTCTTGGGTATAAGTTTGTCAGATGATAAATCTATATTACATTAAATTCATCCAAAGGAACTCACTGCTGATTAGACTGGGCCGACCCCACGTGGTGTAATGTGGGGGCAAGGGCCTTGCTCAAGGGCCCAACAGCTGCGATGATCTGACCGGGACGTATCAACTTTTGGAGTCCCAGTTAAACACCTTTACCACTAAGCCTCTGATTGCCTCTAAAGCAGGCAGGAGAAGTAAAATAAGCAGTGGCGGCTGCTGAACAGAAAACAGGGAAGTTGGGAAACATCCCGTGAAATGGATGATTATCAGTCTGTCTTCAATCATTGTCCTTGATTAACACACTTTCTGACAATATGAATTATCCATTGGCAGTTAAACAAACAGCTCCCTTTTTAATTAAATGTTAAAGCGAATAAATAATAAATGACATGAAAATGTTTCATTCATTTGCCTGAATAGGCTACCCTTTAAGAAATAATAATAAAAATTGAAAAAACAACTCTAGATTTTCCGCGTTATCTTTTGTCATACTGTCATCCCTCGCCCACAATGGTGCGCATCACCGGAGTACTGAGCTCCGACCTGCTCCCGACTGCATCATCGCAGCTACGCTCATCTGTGTTCAATTATCCAATTAGCCTATTAAGCCTATATAGATCAGGCACCAGCCCTCACTCCTCACGAAGTCTTTGTAAAGCCTCATTGTGTAGACGTGGCAGTCTACCTTTATACTAGTATTTTAGCAGACTGATAGTTTAGTCTAGCTCAGCCTTTGTATATTTGGGAAGTGTTGTTTTCCTGATATTGTTTGCATTGAACTCGTGTCTGAAGCTGTGCTTCAGATGTAATAAAGAAACTCATTTCCTCTTCGCACTTGGATCCTCTCGCCTTTGCTTTTATTCAAGCGCACATCATTCGGTGCACCGAATACATTACAAATACCCCGCAAAGCAGACCATCAAAAATATGTTTCTTGATTGCTTAAATGACAACAACGAAAATAAAGATTGAAATGTGCACTTTTTTGCATCCAAATGACATGTTTTATTGCTTGTCTAAAAGAGGAAAATTGGCTACACCTGCTAAAGAAGAGTTAAAGTATCTTAAATTCAGGAAAATGATTGAAAAAAAAACTAATTATCAGTTTGAAGGCATGTTTAATGCTCTCCCTGCTTTCTGTCCATCGGGTGCCACTGAAAATAGGCTCCATGAAAAGTAAGCATATTGTCGGGAGGTGAATTGATGCTAGAGGAGAGATGCAGAGTAGCTGTGGCGAAACACATTACTCTTTATGGACCTCAAGACAGCACAGCATATTGCCAGGTGTGCTGTAACATGTAAATTGCTTTGGCTAGCTTGCACTGCTATTTTGATCTTCCTTCATTTGTCTGCTAGTCATCGAATTGTCTTTCATTTTTTACAGCTATGTCCCTCCTCTGACCTCTCCCCTGTCTCCCTTTCTTACCTTCACCTTCCCCCCCCCCCCCCATCTGTGCATTTCATAACCATATAATGCTACTGCTGCTTCTGCTCATGTTAAGTCCCAAGGTGCATCATGCCCACGCAGAAGTGCCCTAAATATCCTGCATTCTAATTATCTCATGCTGGGCATCTCGCCAGTTAATTGTGAACTCTACGGGGGATGATTGATTTAAGAGGTGCTGTTACCAATCGTCTTTTTGCCCTATTTTCTGTGCCGAATCGTTCAATACTCAGGTAATTAAGTGTCACTCATAACATCATGACCGCCAGTCACAGTGTTCTATTATAGATATCTGGCTTTGTACATTTAGATTACTGTTCACCAGCCTGACATGAGATCTGGCTCACCTTGCTCCGAGCCCTTTATGGATTTATTTGATTGCTGATAAACTTTTTGATTCTGGTTCTGAGGATCAAGGGATTATGTATTTGTTGGGAGATGAGAATTGAGGACGAGGACTGGAACTAATCTTTCATGGCATCAATAAAGCTGTGAATAACCAAAAAAATGTAGATTTTGCCAGCAAAGGTTCTGATACCTTTCAGAGTATGTTTGACTGTGGTAATTTGGGTGTGTGCGTGCTGTCAGTTGGTTGTTCAGGGTGCTGGCAGGTATACTGCAGACAAGTAGTCATACAAACAAATCAAGTTGAAGGGGCTTAAAGCAACAGACTGATTAAACTGTATATATGTTGGCTTGGCACATTGAGATTTGTGTGTGTGTGTGGCTGTTGCCTGTTCTTTATCTGTTTGAAGTGTTGTCCAGGTGATAGCTTTGGACCCAGAATAAGTGGTGATTCTTGTGCTCACTGCAGTCCCGGCTTGTCCCCCAAAGAGAACGTTGTGCGTTATGAAACACAAAATGCAACAACTAAGACCTGTATTTTTGCACACCTCAAGACTTGTTTGCACGGATAGTCGGACAAAATTACACCTGAAACAATCTCTCGATGTCTTCAGTCCCTAAACATTTATGAAGTGTTGTAAAAATGAATGGTGATATTATGAAGTGGTAAATGCTTTACTGTTATTTATTTCTTGAAATATGTTACAAGACCCAAAATTTTAAAAAGCTAATATTTTGGAAAGAAAATCAATAAACCAATCATGTGGTGACGCATCAAATAATGTGCTGTTGTATTGTTTGAAAGATGATTCACAAATCACTGCTTTCAGTTTCAGTTTTGATTTAACATACCGTCCTGAATTTTTTTGATAAATGGCTGTGGATGTTGAACAGCTTTGGTGCGTGAGTGTGACAACCAGATAGAGTGAGGAAGAGAAAGGGTCATTAGGGAAAAGAAGAGCTGACAGTACAGTGGGAGAGACAGGGAGCAGACTGCAGAATGAGCCAGGGAATAAACAGGGTGTGTGCTGCACCAGGAAACCAGGCTCATCTGACTGTAATTCCACATTATGTCATTTCGGCTCAAGTTACAATCTCTCATTCCCTTCCCGAGAAACAGAGAAAAACAATGCACAAATATCAAAAGTTATCAGAACAGACCTGTGAACAAATACAAGAATGTTATGAGCAGAGGGGAGAAAAAATGTAAATTAATCCCAAAAAACTGTGAAGAGAAGGAAGTGTGGTGCACTTGGTAGCACTAGTGCCTTACAGCAGGGCTGTCAAACTAGTGCGTAAAAGGGCTGAGAGGCTGCAAGTTTTCATTCAAGCCCAGCAGAAGCTTGTTATGTTCTAGTTCTGTTCTGCCTTGTCTGTTCCAGGTTTTGTTTCTGCGCTACCAAATGGAATCCTCCTCATGTCTGCGTTCCAGTCCACGTCTTGTTTTCTCTCTGCACCGCTTCTTCACTATTGGTTGGCTGCGGTATTTCCTTATTCCTTCAGCGCTGTTCTGGCTTCGGTCTGTCTAAGCTTAATGTCAATTAACCGTTTTTAGTTACTAACAGCTACTAACATTCACGAGGGGGTTCTTTGACGGGCACTTTACTAACATTACTAATTTAGGTAGGGCGTTAATTGTCATGATTTCCTGCTTTTATATTATTTCACATCTTGCTTTACTTTGCTGCGTAACATTTTCATTCTTGCTTCAATCTGGATACTTCATAGGTACTTAGCTGAGCACGCCCACTTTCTTAATGGACTTGTTACGTCATTAAGCCTTCGTCCAATCAATGTCTTGCGTTCATGCTTTGTTTCCTCCCTGTTCTGCCCAGGTGTTCCTCGTTCCATGTTCAAGCCTTGCACCTTTATATTCCGTGGAGGCTTTCCAGCTGGCAGTCGGTCCCTTGTTTTTGTTCTTTTGTGATCGTCATGCTAGTAGTTTCATGTGTATTTCCTTGCCTGTATTCATGCCCGGTCATTGCATCGCGCTCATGCTACCCTATAGTTCAGCTCTTGGAATGTAGTTTTTTGTTGGCCTCGTGCCCCCTTAAGCCTGCAGTATTTCTTAGGTATTCTTTTCAGCCTTTTAAGTGTAGTTTTTTTCTTAGCTTCATGCCCTCCTTTTCCCCACATTACTAAGTTCAGGGGGTTATACTACGAAGCTGGCTTTTTGATTAAGCCTGACTTCAGCACTTAGTAAAACCAGGAACCTCTTCAAATCTGGAACACGGACTAAAGTAAAAGGAGCTGCTCTGGGTTTTACTTTAGCTTAAAGTCAGGCTTAGTCACAAAGCCAGCTTCGTAGTATACCCCCCAGTTGTGGTATTTCTGTTGGCCCACGTGCCGTGTTTATTTGGTTTTCTGTTCAATAAAGCTCATTCATTGGATTCAAGACTTGCTACTGGTGTCCTTCTGTGAATGTAACAAAGCTCACCCGATGCAACTAATCCACTGTGCAGGCTGAGATCAGCTGATTGAATTAGTTGTATCAGGTGTGCTTCTGCTTGGTTTGAGTGAAAACCTGCAGCCCCTCGGCCCTCTTATGGACCAGTTTGACACCCCTGCCTTACAGCAAGAAGGTTGTGGGTTTGAATCCAGTCAGGGGCCTTGTTCACTATGCTCATGTGAGTTTCCTCTGGGTACTCTTCTTCCCACAGTTCAAACACATACATGCATGTCAGGGTGATTAGAGACTGTGAACTGCCCATTGTGGTGTGTGATTCATTGGTGCACCAGTGTTTTTCTGCTTCTTGTCTGTTTGATTCTGGGACAGATGCGGGTCATATAATGGTTGGGAGGAAAACTGTGAGGTATTGGGAGTTAAACGAACAGGAGAAGAGAGAGAGAAGGAAAGGAAGATTCTGAAAATGATATATGCACAAGGGAACCCCAGTAATGGATTCAGAGGACAAAGGAAGACAGTACAATATACAAGAACTGAAGTCATTGCTGTGATGGATTTTTTGTCCTAAATCTGTCTCACAAACAGTGCATGCAGGAAACTCAGAATAACTGCAGCCATGATCTATGGAGTGAGCGAGTGAAGGGGGTATATCAGTGTAATATCACTATATTTAATCGAGGAAGGGTTACTGTGGAAAGAGGGAACAGACAGGGAGAAAGACAAAACTTTTTTTAGTTAAAAATTGACAAAATGGATCACATTAGCAATAACCCAGGCTTGTCATTTTATGGACAAACAAGGAAGCGGGTCATTGCATATTTGCAAGGGAGTAGTGCTTCTGACAGCACAGAGATGCAGGTAAAAATAATACAAAATCCTAATACCAAAAAAAAGTCGAGTTGAGCTGAGTAAAATGTCAATAAAAATAGAATGCAATGACTTACAAACCACTTCAACCCCATATTTAATTGAAGATAGTACCAAGACAATTTTTCAGGTGTTAAAATTGAGAAGTTTTGTATTTTGAAAAATATATGCTCATTTTGAATTTAATTTAAAAAAAAATCTGTCTAATACGATTGAACTGAGAGAACTATTAATTGTATTAATCGTATTAAACAGATTTTTAGCTCAGACCATCGACTTTTATATTCAAAGCAAAGAACTTGAGAATTGCTTCAGAACAAGAGGCTATAAGCATAGCTGGATTAAGAGTGGCTCATCTCGCTTTTCCAACATGTCTTAATTGAATGCCTTGCCACCGCAAGATCAAAAACTAAAGATGATAGAGTGGCATGTTTATCCAATATTCGCCTGTATTGAAGGCTATTGAGCAGGTAATAAAAAAACATTGGTATATCATTGACTCTGACCCTCTACTCCAGAGCTGTATCTCTAAGCCCTGTTTTGTGTATAAAAGACTAACTTACGCAATATGCTTGTGACGGCAAATCTCCCCCAATCATCTCCCCCACATTTTCTTAGTACGGTGCCCTTAGGAAATTATCCCTGTGGACATTGTCAACAGTGTCACTTTACACTTTTTACTACCTCTTTCAGCCATCCCCATATAGGCAGAAGGTACAAAATCAAGGGTGTGATTTCATGCTCTATGGTCAATGTAATATACATGCTTAAATGTCCATGTGGATCAGTATATATTGGCAAAACTACTAGATCTTTAATGACCCGAAAAGCTGAACACCGTAGTGCTATCTGAAACAACTTGACCTCTAACCCAGTGGCTCTACATTTCTCTAAAGAAAAACATGGCATTTCTACATTAAGATATGTGGGGATTGAGGTTATTAAAAAACTACAGAGAGAGGGGGAGATATTAATTCAATGCTCCTTAAATGCAAACAGTTCTGGATATATACATTGGGCACTCTGGCTCCTAAAGGCCTCAATGAAGAATTTGATATTAGACCATTTTTATAAATGTATTTGTGTTGTGTCTTCCTCAGCCACTCTTATGTCTCCTCCTACATATATTCTGTGGAATGTCCTGTTTTCTCTATATGGTGTTACTTCCCTTCGGTAGAGGCACCTCTAATAGCTCATTTGACAGCGTATGGGCCTGAGTCCTTTTAGCAAACTGCTATTGGTGTACCACAAATTAATAAAAAATAAAAAATTTCTTTACATGTATATATTGTTTGTATAGGTTGTTTGGTATATATTGTTATTGTATTTGTTGTGCATTTGTACATTATTGTATGTTGTATATATGTGATATGGTATTTTTGAGAATGATTTATGTCACTATTTTTGATAATAATTGATGTTTCTATGATATAATTAGGTTATTTATGGACAGACAGCAGTGATTGGTCATTGTAGCTGTATTAATGAACTGTGGGTATTTAAGAGGGCGACTCTGTCACTTATCACAAGCCAGAGGAAGAGCCAGTTGGCTCAAAATTTCATTTGCATTAAAATTTCTCTTCTATGGGAGCTCAGTCGGTGTGCGGACATTCATTTCATTGTATCATTAATTTTTTTGATCCTGCACCCACCTAATTGGTGTTAGGATGTGCGTGTCATTTTTTTCATTTTTAATTTTGAATTTGATGCCAGCGACATGTTCGAAAAAGTTGGAACACAGGCATGTTTACGGCTATGTTGCATCAACTCTTCTTTTGACGACACTCTGTAAGCATTTGGGAACTGAGGAAATCAACTGCTGTGGTTTTGGAAGCAAAATTTTTTCCCATTCTTGCTTGATGTAGGATTTCAGCTGCTCAACACTTCACGGCCTCCTTTGTCATATTTTGTCAATGGCATACATACAGAAGGCCTACTGTGCAAAAGTCTTAGGCACATTTGAAGTAGTGTTATAGAGCAAATATGCTTGCAAAAATGATGAAATTGCAAGTTTCTAATAACTTAGAAATGTAATATACAGAGCTGTAAACTGTTCAAAACTATATCTATCTATATTACCTGTATCAACTGTTTTTAATAATATTCAAACATTTATTTGTAAAACTATTTTTTGAATTAGCATGGGGAATTTAAAACTTTTTTTTTTCTTCAGCAACACTAACTTGAAAGACAAACCGCAAGCATCTAAAGATAGATTTAAATAAATAAAAAAAAGTAGGTTGCCTAAGACTTTTGCACAGTACTGTATGTAAAGTCAATGCATACAGGGATATAATAATTGTAAAGGGGAGTAATAATTTCATATGGGGTGTAATAATTACATTTAGGGGTGTTATAAATACATTAGTGGTGTAGTTTTACATAGGAGACGATTTATTAGAAGGGAGACTGTGGGAGATTAGACTTACGACTCCATTTCCGAAAAAGTTAAATTCATGTTGGATAATGGGCATAAAATCAAAAAGAACATGTCTGCTAAATCTGTACATCTTCTACAAAACTGAAAACAGCACAATAACACATTATTTGATGTTTTAATGTGTATTTAACTGCTATTTGTAAATACTTGATGTGGTGTCCAAAAATGTTGACATATTCGACTGTTTACCACAAGGTGACATCACCATGTCTTTTTCTCTGCTCATTAAAGGAGCAGTGTCATGATTACTGCGCATGCTCAGCACTTTGGAAGCTGTTAGCTTAACAATGTGAATCTGCTTGACTGCAAGTCAAAATCTGATTCCATCCTTGCTAATCTGTCAACGTTTTGCATCATAGTTATATATTTTAGTTACTCAGGCATTATGCATTTTATTTTAACAAGTTATCACGGAAATTAGAGGATTCAAAATGCTATTTTGGCGCTAAGCCATTTCGGAGGCTAGTTTCATACTTAAACACAGTTGGCTCACCGGTTTATCATCACTTTTTTCACATCACCTTATTATTGCAATTTGTCACGTCATTAGTAGTCTAGAATTATTCCTGTGGTAAGTTTTTTGGAGTTTGTCGCAGTCATCAGATTTGAAATATGCGTTATATTGTGATCAAACAAATAAATTCTCAAGTTAGTGCATCAAATGATGTATTTTTGACATATCTTCAAAATATTAGCAGGTGAATGCATTTTTCAGATCACTCCTTTTTGATATTATTAGCATGTTCCATTCTGTCACTCTTTCATGATTGGGGTGGTAAGAAGACCAATAAAGCAATCTGAAATATTTATTGAAAGGCTTGTAAGAAAGCAAATAGGTACAGAAAGAAGTCTATGAGGAGAGGATTTGCTGTCCATTTCTTACAACATTTATATTGTTAACCCATTTAAACCGGGACAGCATGTGTGCATTTTAAGAACGTGTCGTTGCCGACACAGATATGCGCGTAATTTTGAAAGTACCGTAATTACTGTAAGTTTTGCGCAATAGAAAAAAATTCCAACTGTTCCTGAAAGCTGAGAAGCTGTGCTTCAGCCCAAATTCAGGTTACTATGGTAAACATGGCAGCATGAGTCTCTGCTAGGATTTTTGTATTAGGCCTTAAAGGGTTAATGTTGCGAGCTGAATAATTTGTTCCAAACTGCAAAGAGAAACTAAAGCATAAAATTGCAATGGTAGAGTCAACAAAAGAAATTCTGTTTGCGAGTTAGAAGATATAATTCTGGGTCACATGCAAGAACCACAGCGAAGGACAAGACAAGATTAAAAAAGCTGAGTTCGGATCTTTTCTCTGTATGAAAAGGCCAGGAGACAGACGGATGTGGAGAAGGTCTCTGATATCAAAGAGAAGAACAAAGGCACAAACCAGCATCAGTGCATCTCTGATTCACTGTGACGTCTCTACCAGGCCAGACCACAAACCTCTCAGTTTCAAAAACAAATGATCCGCTGAGCATTACCTCTTCTTAAAAGCTTTATAACTGACTGCAAATGCAAATTTCGGCTCGAGATCATTCATTTATAAATGCAGGTAAGATGTGTAATGGGAAAGCCAGGTCAAAGCACAGAAATGATATGACCATTAATTTACAATATGGATTTCAGAATCTATATTGAGCAAGATGGAGAGAAAGAAAAAGGAAAATTGAAAGGTACAAACATACAGATATAAAAACTTTATGATGAGGATTTAAGGAATAGAATTGAATGGTAACGTACTTGATTTTAGTTGGATAAATGTCTGAATGGATTGCTTTTATTGATGCACAGTGTTCCACAGGTGCTCCACACAGCAAAGACCGTTGTGTAAATTCTCACTGAGGAATGTTACATCGCTCACTTAACAGCACTTTTGTTCCTTAAAATGCACTCAGCGTTGTACGTGACTCAGAACAAAAGCGCCTGCAAATTCACAAGATTGTTACTTATTGCAATGTAATTGGACAGGCACAGTAGAAAAAATGAAAAGAACAAAGACATATACAACAGAAAATGTGTAGGAGAGATTTATAAAGATAGGTATAAAGAAAGACACAAAAACAGGCAGATACGACTTCTTTACAGAAATAGTAATTCACATTGCATTGTTTTCAGATAGCTTTGTCAGCTATTTAGCTTTTACTCATTGTACTTTTCAGACACATATTTTCACAAGACAACCACAGAGATTGAACGAGCACAACAATAACATTACAGTTGACCATTCTCAAAACCAAAAGCACAAGAAATGAGGGAAGGAAATATGAAGCATATTTGGCCATGTTTACCCTTACAGGCACTTTGCAATCATACATATTACTTTGAGACGGCAGGAGGTAAATTCAGAAGGAGCCGTTAAGTGGCGGTAAGCATCCATATACCAGACTGGGGGTTTCAAGACGCCCCCACCTCCCTTTCAAAAAATTAAATTCTATCTTTTTCCAGGCTAAATATTCAGAATATTCTGGAAATGTGTGAACTCCACTTGAGAACCCGATAGCACTGAACTGTCCCCCTCACTCCAAAAGCCCTTTGTCGTAGGCACCCAAATTAATGTGTTTTTTACCTCAGAAAAGCCTTCTCTTCGCCAAACCGTCCCCGCCCCTCTGTTAAACTTAGCGTGACACATTAACATTTCAAAGTAGCGCAAGGGTGGATTTGCATGAGTTTGAAGATGTGTGCTTTTGATTTTTACATTTTTATTTTGGAAATGCAGTATAGTCAAAGGTATAATGATTAAAATGACAATCAATGCAAAGAATGTTTAATAATTTCCACTCTTATCCACAAAATTAATTGGAAATCTTAAATACAGTAGCTTGTTCCACATAATGACTGTATTATAATATCACCTGTAGCCATTATTGCAACATTCATAAGCATAATTTTATGCATTCATTCTGTTGAGTTTATGTGTGGTCACACCATTGCTACAAATGTTTCTTCGACGTGAACTGAATCAAAGCTGGTTCAATACATCTCCATGCGAACGGAATGCTGGTTACCAATTTTGCCAAGCTCTTTTGCTTGAACTTTATTCTATTTTACCTGCTTCATCCAAGAGTGCTACTAGAACAACACCTGCACCGGAAAACGCAAGGCGCCATTTTCTGATTGACAGCATCGCAAAGAGCACAGCGGCTAATGCGTGTATGCTACTCTGTAGCAGCTGTGAGTGAAGCCAAGTCCATTTCGGCTGTACAGTTCAAAAGAAGGACAGGAAAGTGAGCTGGTTTAATTGAGACAACGGATAGCCTGTCAGTGTTAATGAGAAATAACACGAGAAACCCATAAACAAACCTGCACCAGCTCTGTGCACCTCGAGGAACACAAATGTACAATCTGCTAAGAAAATGTATTGGCAACGACGCCGAGACCCAGCCTGCCCACTTGTAGGCAGTCAGAACAGACAGGGCCACTTTGTTTGAAAATACTCTTTGAGGGACCTTACATTTAGTGTGCTCTGCTAAAGCTAAACCATCACTCTGTGCTGTCCTAAAGCGCTATCATCTTCATGATGTTGGTGCGACATAGTGGTTGTTTGAAGTTAGCCAGTGCTATGTGTGCAAGACTATATCAGAGACCATAAACAAAAACAAACAAACAAAAAAAAAACACGCAGAGATAAAAATTTAACCAAAACAGCGAGATGTGGTGAACAGTTCGCCCCACCATGTTTGCTTGTGAAGAAAACGCAACAATCTCACCAAAGATTACATCAGAATTTCACCTGTGAGACTGCAGAATACAAGCAGGACAGGAGACAAGACAAGGCTCTGGTGCTCTGAGCCCCAATAGTGGAGAACGGCTCCAGTGTACAATCTCACTTCAACAAATTTCGGGCAGGTGACACATACCTGCTCCACGACTGAGTGGAACAGAGTCCTGCTAACGCTAACAGTGGCATTAGTCTGCAGCTTCCTGTGGGACAGCATGATACACAACCTGTTTAGCAATACGACAGCCAATCAGAAATCCCCAATTCTGCAGCAAAGCACAGCACCACGACTCCTCCCCCAGCCCCCCCTTCCTGCTCCTGGCCCTCCTCATGGATGGGCGCTGGCACGCTCAGCACAGGGGTCACGGGGGTCCTTTATGGCCCCTCCGAAGACCTCGATGTCCCTGTTGGTCCAGGGCACCACGTTACCCAGGGCAGCCCTGCTGCATTCGGCCTGTCGGGAGACCTCTGCGGGGGTCAAGACCCGGTCCCACAGGTTAAACTGGGACAGCGCCCCCACCAGGGCCTGCGAGGCATCGAAGCGTCCCCCGAGAGTGTCCTACTCCCACAGCGGGGGGAGAGAGAGAGAGAGAGAGAGAGAGAGAGAGAGAGAGAGATGAGAGAAAGAGAGAGGGAGGGAGCAAGAGTGCAAGAGAGTGAATGAGAGAGGGGGAAGAAGAGAGAGAAAGAGTGAAAGAGAGACAGACAGAGAGAGAGTCAGAGAGAGATGAAGGAGGAGAGAGAGAAAAGAGGGATGAAAGACAGGAGAGAGAAGAGAGATAGTAGGACAAAGATTAATAATCACATCTGTCCAAATATTAATGGACTGCTCTGTAGTTGAGGGCTTGAGGGTGTGGGATGGGTAGTGAACCTGGGGTTAGCTTTAAATTGAAGTATTTCACCGGTGAGTAGACAGGCGTTCAAAGCGCAGGGGATGATGGAAGGGAAGAGGTTAACGGGAATTGGGTAGAACTGTTGCCGAGGCAAGTTTTGATCGAACGTCAAGAAAAAGAGCAATATCACTTTCCCTCAAGAGTAAAAATACAGCACAGATGTACAGCAGCTCTAATGTAATACAGCCCTAAGATATGGCCGCAGTCCAATTCCAGCTCAAGGTCTTTATTAATCTCCTGTATCCTCCGCAGAGGAGCCGAGGAGGGAGGGTGCAGCACATACCGGTACTCGTCTCAATTGGACACCTAAGTGCCTGACTGTAATGGAGGCCCACAGAGACTGGGGCCTCTCCAGGAATGGGGCTTAGAAGCCTGACTCTAATGTGATGTAATGACATGAGGCGTTTTATCAGAATAAAATACATCTGCATCCACTTCCTGTAGCTCGACTTGCGTACACACATGCAAACAATTTCTTCACCCGTGACTCCTCTGCAATGCAATGTACAATAAAAACAGCACGGTTCATGAATTATGATTGTGGATTCCAAAAAAAATGTATCTATGTAATTTTCTCTAACGTGACCATCTGCGAACTGCCGATATAAACATCAGGTTGATTCATTACTCTCGCTTTATGTTAACAGCAATGCACTACAGTGTGATACTAGTACTTTTTTAAATCCTGTGTGCAGGAATACACATACATATCTGTGCACTACATCTGGACTGTCACTGTTTTTTCTCTCTTGAGCCCAAAACAGAGGCCTGTAAAATGGTTCTTCAGCTGAAGCCGAGTTTTTGAATTCTTTAGATGTCGAGGTTGAGTGACAGTCAGGACAGTGGGAACGCTTTGTCAAAGCACAGGAACAGACCGCTCACGACCAGATCGCCTTCGACCCTGACTTCCTCGACCACGGTTAGCCAACTACCAGGAGTCCGTAGGTATGGCGTATTCCCCGTTATAGTGGTTCTTTTGTGTGGCCACCACTTTTAAAATATTTCCTATCGAGTGAATCCAGGAAACAATTAATGTTCATTTTATGTTAATAAGTGTCAAGACTTGGGTAATGTATTAAAAATGTGGTGTAAAGATTTATGTCAATCTTGCGATGAATCTTGACATTAATATTAACGTCAATTTTGCGTACTATTGACGCTAATATCAGAATAATTTTGCGCAAAATTCAGTCAATTAATTAATGAAAAATTAATGGTCCATATGGTCAATAAAGTTGACCAAAAGTTAACGTTAACATTAATTTCACGTGATATTGTTAGCTGGGAATTAAATACAATATAAATGAAGTCTGAGACTCCGCCCCATTGTATCCAGGCAGTGAGGTCACAGAAGATGGTCGCCTGATGGCTCACCTGCTCCTGTCCCAGTATGAGCACCCCTCCCGCGCGGATCGGGTGCCAGGCAGCCAGGCCCTCCCCCTCTCCCATCAAGCGCCCCCCCTGGTAGGCCTTCCACACTCCGTCCCGCAGTGTCCAGCTGATGCACACGTGCTGCCAGCTGTCCGGGGGCAGGGACAGGGGCAACTGCGCCACCTGCAGGAGTGGATGTGTAAAGACATGAAGCAATGACAGACCGGTTCATAAAGAGTGATGCAGTGGTTTATTCACAACTAAAAATGGTATGAATGCACACCAAAAACACTGATTAACTTTGCATTTGTCCAAATGAAAAAAAAAGAAACTCGCAAACTCCTCTCCATCCAGTTTATTATCTGTTCAACGCTTGTGTTATTTTGGGATTTACTTTCATGTAGTAAAAAAACAAAATTGGGTAAAAAAATTTTTGCATGGCATTAAAAAAACCTGCGATCATGTTAAAAAAAACCAGGTTCATACATAGTTCTCATAAAGTTATTTCATTTAGGAACACTTGAGGAGTCGACTTGCAAAACCTGCAAAGTTAAGTTTTGAAAATAAATGAGTTGTCTCCCTTAGCCTCTCTTTCAGGCACCTGTGCATGTCCCACTGATAGCTCCACTTTCAAAACCTACTAAATCATGTTATAAATCGTAACAGAAAAAGCGAAACTCAGTCAAAACCCACCAAGTCAAGGAGGAAAACTGTCAAATTCTGCTAAGTCACCAGCCAATGTGGAAACGTGATTCTGTTTTCGTTCGCTAGAAGGAACCAATCACAGTTGAGCTTTTATAGCCTGTTCAGCTTTTGCTTTCTCTAACTCAAGATGGGGGATGCAGTTTCATTTTGATTGCAGAAAATGCAAACAAATCTAATGATACCATAAAAGGGGGATTTGAACCCATGGACTCATGTTTATGTTGTCTTTGTCGTAGCAGCTATTCAACCACTGTGCTGTCTGTAGCATTTAGTTGCATGTAGAGTGGGTCCTGAGTCAAATACTTTCACCTATTGAGCAACAGGGCTTTTTCAAAACCTGCTAAGTCAAAACCTTGTGTTGCAAAATCAAAGTCATTTCTTTAAAAAAATAATGAATTGCCTTATGGATTATGTCTGCAAGGCTAATAGTTTCAGCACAGTGAAAATTGGTATCTATGGAAGATAATTTCAATGCCTACCAAAATATCAGATTTTTCTAAAAAATGGACCAACTTGACTTAGAAGGCTATGCATGTGGATTCCTCACTTATGATAATCAAACTGATAAAACAATCGTGAATATGTTTTTTGAACCATTAAGGAGGGACCCCAAACAAAAAGGGTTAAAATAAAAACAAGAATCAAGACAGCAGCATGTTTGATTCGAACAGTACGTATTCATCAAGGCTCATGGACCAAAAACATTGCATCTTCCCAGACATTATCCTCCTGAGACCTGACATTTCATTTCCATCCCCTGTGGAGGACACGAGCCTCTAGTCAATCTCAGGAACTGGAAAATATGCTACAACTATTTCAGTATGCCAGAAACAAGCTCTTCTTCACAAAAGCACTAATATGGTTGTGGCAGGGGAATAAATTATAAGGAAATTAACCAGGAAAAACCACGCAAACACAGATATAGCATGCTCATCACAGCCTACAACCAAAAGCTGAAAGCCCTTAAAACAAAAATGAAGGAAGAAAACACAGAAAGTTGAACAAACCTGTACAAAAAGATAAAGACACAGAACTAAGGCTGACAAAAACATTTCTAATGCAGACTATATGATAAACTGATAAATAAACGCAATCAACATTGAGGTTAAATCCCAACAGAACCGAACAGAAAAATCAATTTATTGAGCTGAACCTGACAAAACATTTATTATGGAGACTAAATGAGAAATGGATAAATAATTGTCGCCAATGTCAAGGATAAATCTCGACAGTACAGTAAAATAAAGATTCTGAACTGAACTGGACTTAACGAATATTTGAGAATAAATGGCAAATGGACAAAAAAAAAACAGCCAATGGCAAGGTTAAATCTTAAACTGTTCAAGGCTAACTGTAGAAGGGAAGAGCACAGAGCTGGAAGTGTGAAGGTGGAAGTGCGTAGACAGAAGTGTATTGGAAGGAGTGCACAAGCGGAAGTGTGTAGATCGAAGTGCATAGGTGGAAGTGCGCAGTCAGGAGTGTGTAAGTGGATGTGCTGAGTCAGGAGCATGTAGGTGGGAGGGTGAAGCTGGGAGGTTGTAGGTGGAAGTGCGTAGTTGGTAGGGCGTAGGCATTGGCCCCATCACCTTATCGCTGATGAGCAGCTCCACGGGGCTGTGCAGGCCCTGCAGAAGCACCAGCTCGTTGGGCTGCTCGGCCACCGAATACGAGAACGGCGTTCCGATGCCCCCGTCCCGCGCCCTCAGCCACAGACACGCCGTCAGCGCGTACATCTCCGGGATACTGCGCTTCACCCTCCCGTACATGTAGTTCGTCCGCAGCGGCAAGGACAGCTTGAAGCCGTCGGGGTAATCGTATTCTGACAGACCTGGAAAAGATTGAGAGTCGTTCGCTCGGAGCTGCAAGTTCATTACTCTGAGCGCTAGGGCAGAAGTGGCTAATTGAGGGTTAGAACTTTAGGAGACAAAGGGGAGACAAGGTAATCAACAACTGCAATCAAATCACGGACTCAGTGGGCCGTATTCAGCCAGAAAAGCTGGAGCCGTGATCTGCGATCAAGTTTTCCCTGGTCTTCAGCCTGACCTAATCCACTATGATCTAAAAGGCAAAAACTGAACTCATATTGTGACTTCTACCCGTTAATTGCTTCATGACTATGGGCTAATGTTTACATTTAACGGACAATGCTCCATTTCTGTGATATATGTTTGTGTATTCAAAGAAGGAACAGCATAAGACATTAACTTAAACAAGCTGTATCACAATTACTATGCATGCTCACGACTTTGAATGAAGCAAATCCGCTCAACTGCAAGTCAAAATCTAGAAGGTATTTTTCTTTCTCTATATGCTTTTTGGTGATGACAGCCAGCTTACATTCTTCGTATCTCCTTGGCTAAAGTTTAAAATAGCGCTTCGAGTCCTCGAATTTCTATAGAAAGCTCCTCATTAAAGGCATAATGCCGGAGTAAATAAAATAAATAAATGCTAAACGAAAACAGATTGGCGAGGATGGAATCAGATTATGACTTGTAGTCAAGCAGATTCACTTTCTTGGGATGTAAGTTCTGAGCATGTGCAGTAACCATGACACAGCTTCTTTAATCCATTGCCATTTCTTGTTGCCATGATATTTCTCACATAATTTGCACCTGTTTGTGAGGGGCAATTTTCCTCTATTCTCCTCACATTGTACAGGGCGTCTTCCACTATTTCTACCTCTTTGTATATGAAAATCTCATATTACTTTCCACTGCTGTCCAGGTCATCTTACCCTGTCTTCCACTAGTTCTGCAGGGCATCTCACGCTATTTCCAACTGTTTGTACAAAACATCTCACCCTATTTCTACCCATTAGAATGGCACGTCAAACTATTTTCACCTGTTTGCACAAGACATGCGTTTGTATTTACACCTGTTTATATGGGACCGTCTCGCGTTTTATATTCCTGCTGTTTGAACTGGATGTCTGGACATATTTATACTTTTTTGAGCAGGACAAATCAGATTATTTCCTCTTGTTTGTACAAGACGTGATTGTGACCCTTTTGTATGAGACAGTCTCACGCTAATTCCTCCTGTCTGTACAGGCCATTTCAGATTGTTTCCTCCAGTTTGCACAAGAAATATGACTGTATTTCCATCTGTTTGTATGGGACAGTTTCACACTGATTCCTCCTGTTTGTGTTTGTACTGGACTTCTGACCCCATTTATACATGTTTATACAGATTATTTCCCCCAGGTTGCGATGTTTCCTCTTTGTGCTGATGTTTCCCCCTCCCTCCAGCACTTACTCTGCTCTAGCTGGGCTATGCGGTGCTGGAGGGTGCTGATGCCCTGCTCCACCTCCTGATGGTGGCTCTGCGTCTGTTTCCTCAGCACCGTCCTCTCCTTCTCCAGCTCCGCCACCTTCCTCTCCAGCTCATCCTCCAGATCCTCCACTCGCCACTGCGATGCCTCGGCCGGCCTGCGGGGGCCGCCAGAAACACTCACGAGTCCCTTCAAACTCATCTCCGAGAGGTTGTGGGCTATGGGGCCCAGCTCTGCCTGTGGGAAAGGAAAGGAGAAGAAATACAAGCTGCATGTCATCAATAGTTAACCCATTAAACTCCAACTATTCACTTAGGCTTTCCCTTCAGCAAGTTAAAAGTCAGAAAAAGCTTCTTTTTTTTCGTATTATAGGACAATGTCACATACGGTAGATACTCAGTGTCTGTTGGTTGCAGTGCTTCACTAAAGCTACTTCACACTTAGAGAAATGTTCACACCCAGGATGCCATGTGTTTAAGGCCAAAGCATTACATCAAATGAAAAATATCTAGATTTTTTGTGCGCCATTTCACACACGTTCCCTATAATTCAGCAGGACATATTTAGATGGAATCCTTGGGATCTCCTCTGGAATTTAAGTTCCACAGGTTTAAATATAGCAGCTGCATTTCATGGACCCATGCATGGGTCTGTAGCTTTTATGGGCTTAATATTCTATATGTAAAATACTCAATATTTAATATGAAGCATCACTTTTTTCATACAGTTTAGTGACTGTAGAAGTAGACAGCACGACTGATAAGGGAGAAACAGGCATCATGTTTTGCAGCGATGTTTGTATCTCTTAGCATGAGTGTACAGGCAAGTGTGTGTGTGTGTGTGTGTGTGCAACAGAAGGAGAAAAGAGTGAACGGTAGCAATGCAGGCTGGAAGCAGACAGAATATAATGCTGTAAATGACAGAGATGAAGAGACAGATGGATTTAGACTAAGGGTAGGTGAGTGAACAGGCAAGATTGTGCAGCTATCCTTATTACTACATTACATTGACTTCGATTAATTATGGACAGCCTAACCCTGACCCTAACCTTAACCATAACCAAATCATTCGTAACCCTATCCTTAACCTAAGCTCTATTCGCACCTGACCCCTAACCTCCACCATGACCTCAGAAATGAGTTTTGCCATATTAGTACCAGACTTTGGTCCCCATAAGGACTACCGGTCCCCACAAGGTCAGTCTTTATACCTAAAAAGGTCCCCAATATGTAACAAAGATGCACCACTGCATTTCTTTGGGCTTGAAACTATAAAATACTCATATTTCGACCCATGAGGACAGATGTGGAATAGGCCCAGAAAATACATCTCTCTCTCTCTCTCTCTCTCTCTCTCACACACACACACACACACACACACACACACAGACACACTTGACGCCATGCACTGCAGCCCATAAAATATTCCCAATACTGTATAAACACCACCACAAATAAACACACATAATAAAGAGAGGGCTTGAAAATAACGTCTAATGACCATTCAGCATTATCTATTACTATTCCATTCATTCCTCCCTCTGTCTTTCAGTGACTTTTTAATCTGCTATTTGTATTTATTTCCATTTAAGGAAGAGATACTCACTCTTTTCCAGAAAGGATCGGTGTGGGTGCAGGCTGTCATTCTAACCAACCAGTCACACACCTGATTCTACTAATCAACTGTTGAAGCTTTTGACATGGTCCCCAAAACACGGTCCTCAAAGTCCGAGATCTGCTGGTTTTCCACCCTCTCTTTATCTGGAAGTCAGGTATAAAGACAGTCTGGCCAATCAGGGGCACTAAATGTTCATTACTTACCTGAGATAAAAGAAAACCAGGACTGAATTTGAATTTGAGGTCCAGATTTGAAGATCACTGCCATAGACCTTTGATTAGTAGAATCAGGGCTTTAAACTATGGTTTCAAATGATTAGAATGAAAGGCTGCACCCACACCAGCTCAGTCTGGAAAAGAGTGAGAGTCCCTGCCTTAAGCTGCTTTCACACAGGACGCAAAACGAATTTTTCGCATGACAGATTGCATTCAAAGTCAATGCAAAGACGTGAATCGTGTCTTTGCATTGACTTTGAATGTAATCTGTCGTTCGAAAAATTCGTTTCGCGTCCAGTGTGAAAGCAGCTTTAGGTGGAAATAAATACAAATAGCAGATAAAAAGTCACTGAAAGACAGAGGGAGGAATGAATGGAACAGTTGTAGATAATGCTGACCTAAGGGAGGGAGCAGGACGGCAGGTTTCGCAGCTCTGAGAGCCACCAGAAGGGCTTCACCCCTGTTTCTCTCTGTACCTCCTCACCTGCTACTGCTACTGCTATCTAAAATTTCTCCCAGGGCATCCTTGAAAAAAAGAGAAATAAGTTCTCAATGGAATTTTCCAGGTAAAATAAAAGGTTCAAAAATGAGGTAATAGGCCTGTTATCACAAAAATCTCCCTCACAGTTCAGCTATTTAACTCATGCCTATCATAGGAAGCCTCAGAGCCTGCGCTCTCTTTTGAAAAGGGTTTTTTTTGGCTCTTCTCCTTCAAAGAAACCCTTTAGCTCTGTACAGAACCCCCTGTTAGAATAATGGCTGATACAAAACATGACTAAATGTTCTGAAAATGTATGTCTGCACAAGAGACCCTGTCTTATGTAGTCCATACACAAAAGCACATAAACACTCTCAGAAAAGCAGCTCATGGTAAAGCGTACAATCAGTGTGAAAATATAAAGTAGGGGAGACCGGATCTAGTTGTTACACGTCCATGTTGTTACATTCTAAATAGTTCCGATAACAAAACACAGACGGCACTCTAATTTTACCTGCTGCTCCGTGAAGGTGACCCGCATCTTTAGGACGTAAATCGAAAGTCGCAGGTTAGTGTCTCAGAAAAATGCTCGAAAAAGTAACTTTCTTGGTGTTTGGGAGATTTTGATTCACATCAAGTGTAATTTTTACATACCCTAAATTTTCTGGATTATGAGAGAGGAAGACATTAGCCACTGTGTCATGACACACCCATGTAAAGATTGCACTGGAACATTTCAAAATGTCGGGACAATGGCGAAGGGTTGCTGATGGACTAGTTGATACACCCAAGTTGTTACAGTAAGAACTTGCCCCAAAACCTGTAACAACTTGGGCAAGACCAAATTACCTCACTGAATGACTTTCTACCTTTTTTTATTTCAGAAAGATGCCTTGAAATTACAAACGAATAACGAAATGTGGCAATGCCATTAGAGAATGACTCAAGAGGTTCCTTACTGTGGCTTTGTGGGATAATAGTAGTAAGGCATCCCCCTTAACTTGCCTACTTAAGTGGGAAACACGTCTCACTTAAGCAAATTCTTAGTGTAACAAAATGCCCTACAACCTGCAACAAAATACCCCTCCTGTAACAAACTACCCCATGTATGGGGTAGTTTGTTACAGGTGACAGGGGTCTATTTTTTCCTCACCAGCATTACACATGCACAGAATATAGAGGTTGCTGCAGATCAGTCATGTAGTCTAATGAACTTTCTATCTTTACAGTGCATATTGATCACAAAAACTTGATAATGTCAATTCTACAGCCGTTAAAAGAAAAAGTGTAACAACTAGACCCGGTCTCCCCTAAATGATCTCAAACAAAGAACTGCTCAACCCAGTTGAAGAACCCTGGAACTCGACAGGGTTCTTCCATGGAATCACAGGGTTCCTTTAGAAACCCTTTCTATTTTGAGCATTTGGCTTTTAATGCGCGAGATCTTCACAGTACCCTTTCAGGTAATACGTCTGATAACCTCCACTATGCTGAAGTACAATTCTCAGATGATCTCTATCCAGTTTAAAAGATGTCTATGGGGCAAAAATGGTTCAGTTTGAGAGCTTTCATGTATTTCAAACCCATCACACAAGGCTCGATAAATAAATGAAATGGGTGTCATTAATGGAGAGAGGCAAAATTGCTTTTTACACGTATTTCAATTTTAAGTCCATGAACAAACTACACAGGATACAATCTCATGTGAGCGCACAGATTTTTTTTTTCATTTGCCATCATTCTTGAAAATTTTTCACAACCTTGAATCATATATTCCATCCTAAATCGCGGGGGGAAATGCCGCTTTCTTGCAGATATTAGTCATTACTGGATGTTTAGAATACAGACGGGCTGATGCAGCCAAAACCATAAACCACGAGGATGATCCTTCGACCGCAGTGAGGAGGTAGCCTTAATTTCATTTGCACGAAGCAGTTCATAACGCAAGGAATCTACTTTATTCTGGAATCATTACAAAATAAATTGACTCACGAATAAGTGAGCTTAGCGGGAGTAAATCAGGATTTTAGCAGGGAACCTGATCCATTTTCACTCAACACTTACAGGCAATGTAGCTCTCACGCCATTTCGATTGTGTAAGCTGCCGCCTGACAATATCACACATCCAATGTAGCCTATAGCATACATTGCATCTCTGGCTATAAGGGGCCAATTCTCTAAAAATCTCGCAATGAATAGAGGATCAACAGGAGAGGCAAAACACGCGCGAACTGGCCGTATAGTCCAAACGAGTAGTAAGGACAGTGCGTTCCTGATAAAATCACGCCACACCACACTCAGCGCGTATTTGCTTCTCCGGTCTTGCGCTTCCTTTACCTCCAGTTTCTCGATGCGGTCCTTCAGCTGGATAATGGCACGCTCCAGCTCCTCCACGGCGCGCGCGGTTTGCATCTGAGCCAATGCTAGAGAGTGCACGTCGTCACCGGCCATGAGGCGGCGGTTATCGCCCCACATCCCCACGCTTCTTTCAACCTCTGCGCTGCGTTCCTGCAACCCGCTTTCGCATTCAGACAGCTTCCCAGTTAGTTCCTTTATTGTTCGCTGGTCCATCAGTATCTGGTCTTTTTGCTGCAGCACGGTCTGCCGCAGTTGCTCGGCGGTGGCACGGAAGTGTCCGAGGTCCTCGCCCTCGTACGAGGACTGCTCTTCGGCTTGCTCCTGAACGTTGTGCGAATTGCATTCTCCGACAGGAATGGGGGTGCAGATGAGCCGGCTGAAACTAAATTGTTTCCTGCTTTCTGACCCGATCCCGCCCGAGTTACTCAGCTCGTTCAGTGTCGGCGCCTCCAGGCTGACCCCGAAGTCCCCAGCGTCTGTTGATTCAGAACCGTGGAGAGCGCCCAAAGAGCCGACGCGTGCGACAGAACCCGGAGATAGGGACTCCAGTACCGAGTCCGGAGACAGGGTCTGGTTGTCCGCCAATCCGATACGTGCAGGTGAAGTGGACCTCGGGTAAACGCTGGCAATGATGCATATGACCGCGCCGAGGAAGGCCAGCATCCCGGCGGCCACCAGAACCACGATGAACTTCAGGGTGGCGGTGAGTGAGGTCGATTGAAAAAAGAAATTGTAAGTTCTTTAAATGAAAAAAAAAAGTTTCAGCGGAAAAAAAAACAGTCTCAGCGGGATCCAACCGCAGCCAATATAAATCTTAGGTAATTTGGCGAATTAGAGGAACAAAATAGCGCTACGGTGCTCTATCACGCCACATAGCCGCCTGTTACCCGCTTTGAAATCGAAAACGTTTAGAAATGTTTGGCTCTTGATCCAATATCAATGGTTTTTCAAGTATCCCAGTGTTACAAGCGTGGCTGTCTCCTGTCGTATGCTGTTGTTTTCTGTCCCGTTTCGTCCAGTTGAAGAAATAATGACGTGATGCTGTATTCTTCCGACTGCCAACGTCCCCTATCGGTCTCTGTTGCTAACCTACTACGCCGCTGGAGTTACCGTGGGGATCGGGAGAGCAGGCGCAATGCGTGCGTGCGTGTGTGTGTGTGTGTGTGTGTGTGTGTGAGAGAGAGAGAGAGAGAGAGAGAGAGAGAGAGAGAGAGAGAGTATGTGGTCACAGGAGTTGGAGATGAAATTTAATCTTCTGCTGATTTATGATTTTGGATTTTATGAGGGAGGTGTGGAGAATGGGATTTGTGAGAGGCAAGTTACAGAGAAATTGGTTGTAAATCAGGTGTAATAAATATCAGAGAATATTATGAATAATGTTGATGAAATATGTTGGTTTCAATCAATCTAGTATCTAGTCTACAAATAGTACTACTCAAAGTGGGGAGAAACAGAGTGAAAGTTGATTCAATTCTGAAAATTTTAGTGCGAATGATTTATTTGCCTCTCTGTGTATTTCTCTCTTTATCTGTTTCCTCTCGAGTATTCACTAATGCAAGAGCTGACTGTGAGCACTGCCCTAATGATACCCTGCACACTGGCCTACCATTCTTCGTATTTAGCCATTAATGAACACTCAGACTTGTATAACGGCAGTTTCCTCTAAATGACGGAACATTAAGCGAAGAGACACATTTGAATCGTGCCTCGCTGCGCACTCTTGAGCTACAAAAGATAATATGACTCATGACCTTCGTCAGCCGTTGCTCACTCAAGTGATTCGGCGGCGGCCATTTTACGACCGCAACACGCACCCCGCATTAGCTGAGGTCAGAGGGTTGGGGATGGAGGTTATTTAATGCATCGCACAAGATGATAGTTCCATTTTGAGAACCAGGAGGAACTTGGGTAAGTATGTTTTTGGTATACAAGCTCAAATTTCAGCACCTTTAATCTCACTGTACAGAGTGTGAGGGAAGACATAAGGCTTACCAACAATCTCATTGGAAATGATTACAGGTGTAGTTTACGGACAGTTGCATAAATCTCCGACAATCCATCACCCCCCCCCCCCCGCTGTACTGGAGGCTTCATTTTTCTGCCAACCGAGGGAGGCCTGCATCCCACCTGCCCATCAGCGCCTCCTCCAGCTGACCTCAGCATCTATTAATAATGCCTGGCTCAAACTTCTGTATCCTATAATATGATGCGTATCATGAAGAAAGAGAGCGATAACATCGTATAAGGCTGAGATGATGCAAACATTTATAGATTTGTCACAAGTACATGTGTTTTGCAGACGATTAGCCCCAAGGAAAACAACGAAAACGATCCTTATGTGAACAGGCTGTAATTAAAAGGCCATACTGTTATGATTTGTAATTTCTGCCTGTTCTGGTTTATGTTTATTTCCACTTGGTTTGTTTAGTTTATGTTTTCAGTATCATCTACCGGTTTATGCACATTGTTTTCCCCTGTGATGTCTTGCATTTCTATGTTCTTTGCCAGTGCACGCCCCTGTCTGCGAGCTGTCACTTTTTGGGTGATTTCGGAAGTTTCCGGTGTTTCATAAGTTCCTTCATGCCTCGTTTACTTCCTTCAACACTGATTACTAATTAAGTACTAATCGCACTAACACTGTATGTTTTGTCTAGTTTATCTACTAACCCTTACTAATATACAAATCCTGTAAATAACTTACATACTAACTTGCACTATTTGGGTAAAATTATTACTGCACTAACTATTAACATTACTAATTGAATCTCTTGCTTTCTACAACAATCTGTAACTCCCCCCTCTCTTTGCTATCCTTGGTCCTTGCCTGAGTTTCTGCAGATACTTTGCAACTATCTCTTCGACTAATCTGTTTCCTCCATATCTTCTCACTTAGACACTTCTTGAATGGAGCCGTTGTTGTTTCAGGATGTCGTGTCGTGTGAAAACTAGTCCTTGTCATTGTTTCCCATTTTGTATTGTTTAATTACCTCTTGTGTTTTACCCCTTTGAGTTAATGTTTAGATTATTCCTCACACCTGTTTCCCCACCTTGTTACCTCTCTTGTGTATATATAGTCCCTTACTTCTGCTTAGCTTTGTCAGACTGTTGATCAACTTTTCTCTGCACCGAGCTTCGTGTACGCCAGTGATCTGTTTGTGATTCCGTAACATCCTTTTGCCCGATTCCGATTTCTGTCTGTGCCTGCCTGGAGTTTTTTGCTCTCTGATTATGACCCATTTTCTGCTCGACCACGATTTCTGTGTATTGACGCCCTGGTTTTTGAAATCGTATTTCGGACACTTTATTCTCCTACTACACAACGATTTGGTACTGTCATCTGTGCTTTTTGGTTTTGAACCCCTGCCTGTCTTTGGACTCTGTTTTTTGGATTGCCCCTCTGTACCGTCACTGTGTTTACCTGGCTTTTGACTTGAAATTGAATAAAGACCACGATTTTTGCATTTTGGACTACTTGCAGTTGGTTCCTTTCACCAGACATAACACTTACAATCTAAACATATAAAATACAAATGAGTGGGTGAGAACCAGAGTATACTATCTAGAATTTGGTGTAAAATGAGTTAAGTGCATGTAGCGCCCTCTATGTTTATATCATAAATATTTAACATCAGTTACAAGTTCTTTTAACCAGAAATATGATCAATCTGGAAATATCTGATTTTACAGAAAGCAGAAACTTTGAACCTGTTTTCTCAGAACTTTCAGTTTGTGGGTGAGTACACCATGGCTCTCAACCACTCAAATAGTGCATTGCATAATTCAGCCACTTAATGTCCTAACTGTTAGTTCTCAGTAGTTCATGATGGTTATTTTTATACATTATTTTTTAGTTTAATTCTGTTTGATTTCCATGCTCCTCTTCCTTTTCCATGCCTCTGCATGTCTTTATTTACCTCTCCCTACTCTGACCCTCTTCACTCTGCATTGATTGTTCCTTGTTTTCTTGTTTGTAGCCACGCCCTGCTCCATGCTCTGTATCCCTGTGCTCACCTGCCCCACATCCTGTTAATTACTCCCAGTGTATTAAAACCATGTGTATCCACTGTTTCAGTGTTTGTTTTTTCCCTGTTACTCACGAGCCATGTATTCCAGTGCTGCCTCCCTGCGTATTGATTTTGTTTGCCAGTTTACAAGTTTGGATTGCCCTCTTGTCCGTTTACTTTTGGCCGTGACCTCGTATTACTATTTGGATTATGCTACTGCCAATGTTCCTGTGTTGCATTCTGTCAGTTCAGTTACTGGCCCTATGCTTGTCCCACACCTTTGGATCTGCTTATAGTTTTGATGTGGACATTCTCCTGTTGGTTATTGACCTGGACTACCTAACCTTGATCATTGACTAAAATAAACATAGTTAAACTGATTTTCTGTCTGCATTTGAATCCTCTTCCCTTGGCGTCTCACCAGCGCTACTCCTCTGGTGATTCTTGGTGGAAATTCATCCATCCATCCATCCATCCATCTACCCATCCATCCATTATCGGCCCATCTTATTCTAGGTGGAGAGGGCTGGAGTCCATCCCAGCATGCACTGGGTGAGATGTACGAACACACCCTGCACAGATCACCAATCCATCTCAGGAATCACACATCACACACAGTGAAGTGTAGCCAATTCCCAACTTGAATCAGATTAAGATAATACAGCATGACCCTAAACAGACAGTTCATGCTCATAAAACCCTCCAATCGAGTTAAAATAATTCTGCAAAGAAGAGCGGGCCAAAATTCCTCCGCAGAGATATAAAGAACTCATTGCCAGGTATCGTAAACATTTGATTGCAGTTGTTTTCGCCACCTGGCGTAATTAGTCATAAGGTTTTACAAGGGCAACTGACCTAGGTTTTGAATAACTCTTACCTTCAAAAAATTAAATAATCATTTAAAAGCTGCATTTTGTGTTCACTCACATTTTGTCTTATATTGAAATTCGTGGGATGATCTGAAGCTTAAATATGGCAAGTAAGCAAAAATTCAAGGAATTGGCAGGGGGCTCGTACTTTTTCACAGCACTGTACATTCACATACATGCTGTATGTTCCTACTGTGCATATATACAGCGATTGTTGTGCAGCGTTCACTCAACTCTTGTAAAGCATATGACGCTTTAGTATGGGGATTTCCCTTCCTGGAATTGTTGAGAGCTGCTTTATCAATGAAAATGCAGCAAAGCATGGTTTAGTTGCATAATTAAATCATGTGACTATGGTAGAGACTGTTCCCGTTAAACACAATTAAGGCTACAGTGACACCTGGTGTGCAAAGATATAACTGCAACCCAGAACATTCGAGGGGTACATCTGAATTTTCCAAAGGTTTTCCTTTCACCAGCACTTCTCCTTGACCTTATTGAAAAATGTCACTCGCAGTACGTGAAAGTTGTCGGGAGATTTTTGAGTTTTCTGGAAGCAAGTTTGAGAAAAAACAGTCGTCCTCTCCTTCAACATGTCATGAACTTGACAGTGATTGGTATTGACACGACTCATCCAATATGAGGAATTATGTATCCAGTAGTTACAGCTGAACAGGATTGTGGTCCATAATGTATGATTCTTTTCTTCTATAGTTTATCCTGTGTTTCCTTGATGGAAGGAAGTGAAGAAGGAGCAAATTGCCTCCTTTCCTTCAAGAAATGGACAGTTGGACTCTTTTTGTTATGACTACTAGCTCAACTATCCAGTCATCGTCTGTTTTCAAAGAAGGTTTCGTACGGTTTAGTTAATGCCAATGCACCTCCTGGTCCTCTGTACTATCAAAATCGGTTTTGCGGCCCCAGAGTATGCTGGTTTTTTGTTCAAAATTGCAATCACAGACTTTCAACTTGCAGTTAATTTTTCTTACATACACAACTCATAATTACATACGTTGATTGTTTAAACTTTTAGTGCCAGATTATATCAGGGATATCCTCACATCATTAAAAAAATAAAAAGTTCATATCCACATCATGATTTATTGGAATCAACAGCATGTAACCAATCAATCAAATCAAAGAATCAGTAATTTCCTGACGGGTGAAACTGAGAACACATAGACAGGAACACCAACTATTTATTATGCAAGTAAATGATAACTAATAGAGTCAAACCTATTTTGAGTCATATATATGAAATTACATTCAAGCAAAGTATTTTGAAAGAATGTAAAACACTTGTGTTCAGTGACCAAATTTGGAGCTGTATATTCAAGGGTCCTCTATTCTTCGTGGCATGTGAAGATATGTGTCAAAATGTGGATTAAGTAGGTAAATAACTGCTGGCATGCACCTAATGATAAATTAACAGCTTGCTAAGTTTGTCCAACTGCAAGTACGGTTGGAACAAAAATCAGCTTACCTGCTCTACATGTACATCTGCGGCATTTCAAAGAGGCATGATTACTGATTAATTTCATTTACATATTAATGAATCTGTGCGAGTGTGCAGGTGTTGGGCAGAAAAAAAAGCCGTTCACTTCTGCCTCAAACTGTGGAACATTTCTTTTTCCTCAACATTACCGTATTTTTTCCGTAGTGGTGCAGCTTAAAATGATACTTTGCGAATGTATATTCAATGAGCGTGCCACGCTGACAGAGTGACAGCAACTAATATAACAGCCTAAGCCGTGGAATGAGGGGGAATTCATGCGGGCACCATTTGCATGGGAGCCAGCATTATATAACAGGTAAGATTTTTTAGGTCATTGAATGAGGTAATTAATCAGTAAAACTCTATATAATGTTTGAAATTTATCATAACTCCTGGCAGACAGCAGGTTTTACTGCAGCAAAATAGACCATAATAACATCCTGATTCCGCACCAAACTTTCTGTAAGTATAGCATCTTACTGGTGTATTGGGGTCTTGAGTACTGATCTTAACTGAGCCAAACCCTCCACTGCACAGGCACAGTCAGGAACAGCTTTCTACATAAGGGACCATTTTAGAAGAAAACCTCACCCTCCCTTTGCATTCCTCCATACCCGATTAAAACAAGCATGAGATACATAGATCCCCCACCATGAGATGGCTGACAGCTGGCCTGGAAACAAACCACAGTGGAGGGACGAAGAGACAGACAGGAGGACAGAGGAAAGTATGAAAAGGCACGACTACACAATTAGATGTATCCATATATTAGATTTTGTTGAGAAATATTCAATGGTATTGGAGTACTGGCCTGGAAAAATGACAGACAGAAACATGGAAGGAGAGCAGTCATTCCTATATCTTCATCCACTTTGTCGCAGGGGATGATAAATCCTGTAGCATGCCAGCCTCTAGAGACTTACTGTACATGATGGATTGGTTGTATACCTCCTGTGGATTTGCACCTGTTGTCTACATTTATTATGTTTAATCTGGGAATGTCTTAATTATCCTTGTTTGTCTTATGGCATTATCATCTTTATTTGCTGTGTTTTTTTTTTTGTTTTTTTTGGCTGCAGTATAGTTTCAAGTATTTGCCGCTGTTATGTCATTTTGGAGGATAAAAATAAATTAATAAAAACTCTCCACAGTTACACAATAAGTACTGTACAAAAGCATGTGGACACTTAACTGGGATCTCAGTTTCGTACACAGAAAACTGACCTTTTAAAATACTAATATCTGACATTTTAAATGAATTTGGCAGCAGTATAGACTGACAGGATAGTCTTTCAGTTTTCATCTGAGGAAACTATCATACCAATAAGTCCCACGATTTGGAAATCGTCCCCCTCTCACAAATCCAATCAATTTCAATGGAGCCTTCACTGAGAGATTGGGTGCAGCGGTATACAAAGAGCTACAAAACCCAAATGGTAGAACGGCTTTCAATTCTAATATCCTGAAACAGAACCTGATCGTCTGTCCGATTAGGCCATGCTAACTAGTTATTTTCAAATTCAATTTGTTAGATATTTACAATAAAAAATGTCCATTGCCTATATGTCAATGAGGTTTCAGCGACAATTCTACACACTTCTGAGTATGTTAAAGGCCTACAAAGAGAGAGCACCGCACTGTTAAATTTGGTTGAATCAAAACTTCCTGTAAGATAGCCAAAGCTTGTCTTCAGTTGGACATGTAATCAACACATTCTAAATCTCACCTCCTGCGACAGCCTGTAACCAAACCAACAGCACCCATTTCGTAGTGTGAGGTCAGAGCCTGCTGATTGGTTCTCTGGCAGCTCGACGAGGACACACACAGCAGCAAACACCTCGTGGACCAGCGCTGCACCTGTGCCAGCGAACGGTCTCCTGTGTGACTCTGCTAAAGGGAGCTGCCATCAATTTACACTCCGGGGTATAACCCACCCACTGAGGAAAACTGCCACCAGCAAACAGGCCCTGAGCTTCAAACATCGATTCCACTCCGCAAACGAGCATGAGAAACAAAAGTCCGCCTTACTTTGAAGAAAGAGATGTTTGGAGTTCCTGCGTCTTCCCAGGTACATTTTTCTACCGAGGCCCAGCCGAGAGGTTAAGCAAGGAAAACACAGAAAAGAGATTATCTAGCAGTGAGCGGAAAATTGATTTTGGCCCATCTTATAACACTGAATAATCCTAAAAACTGTAGCTAAAGGGAGATCGTTCAAGCCTGCCCTTTCTGCAGGATTAAACGGTATACATCTTTTCAGGGCTTATTGATTTTAGAAGAGCAAAAATCCATTAAAAAAAATGCACGTCTACTTTTTTCATTGAAAAATGGATTTGGGAAAATGGGATGGCATGGAAGTAGTTTTTCCAGAGTGCCGCGCCTGTTAAACTCCCAGGGGATCACCATGTTAGTCAGAGACCATCTTTAACCTCCCAGATCAACACCTCCCATTCAGTTGAGAAAACAGAGAACTTAGGTTGGCATACCTTCCACACCTGGCCCTGCCAGATAGCATTCATTGTCACTCAGATTGATTAATTTAGAGTAAACAAAACCTGAGGCGAGAACAGGCCATTCAGCCCAACTAGGCTCGCCATTTTCCATCACTTAAGTGTATCTAACCTAGACAGTATTCAATTTTTCTATCTCCCAGAGATTCTGCTTCTATGACATGGTCAGGCAAGCGACTCCACACTGTGACCACTCTGCATGAAAAAAATACTATTATTGGTGCTAATTTTATCCTTCGCAACCCCCACTTTTTCCAATGGAACTTTGCCAAAAAATTCTTGCAGTTCTGTTAATCCCTTTTACATATTTAAAAACCTTCATCAGGTCACCCCAGGTCTCCTTTCACGGAGGCTGAAGATTAAAATTCTTCAGTCTGTCCACACAGCTTTTATCTTCTTTATCAGGAATTAACTTTGTGGCTCTTCTTTGAACCTTTTTTAAGTCCAATATTTCTATTCTATTATTAATACGGTGCCCAGAACTGCAGACAATACTCTAAGCGAGGTCATAAAAAGTATCTAAGTATAACCTCCTTCGATTTATATTCAGTACTTGTGGCAATACATCTTGATGACCTTTTTTCCTACTGCAAAGTGGCTAGAACTTAAAAGACTTACGTTAACAATCACTCCCATATCTTTTTCCCAAGTGCAGCATATTCATACACCCATGACGTAACCTGCTCAGCCATTCACTTCCATATACACATGCCTGCTTGGTTGGGTGAAAGGCAGTAGGACATTCAGCAATCCATCGCAGAGCACACACCATTCACACACATACTCAGACCTCTGGGCCATTTTACTCTCAGTCTCTTGACTGTGGAAGGAAGCCCACGTGATCAGTGGAAGAACATGCCAACTCCACACAGAAAAGGCCCAGTCCAGATTGGAAACAACTTCCTCTTTGCTGTAAGGCACCAGTGACACCCACTTTGCCACCATACAACACAAAGACAATTGTGCTCAGATGAGTGACATCAATTTATCTATAAGAAGCTAAGCAGGCGTAACCATATTAGTGCTCGACAGACTGGGTGCTTGATCAGCTCCCAGGTTACTGCTGAAAATATATTGAGCATTATACTGTGTCTGTGCTGACCCACAGTAAAACAAGTATTGAATGTGTCGATAAAGAAAATACATAAATAAATTACTAGCGGCCCTAGTAAAACACAACATGAACCAGGCTGTGGCGCTTGCTATTGGTGTCTAACGTTTTATTTCATCTATACATTTCAACAACTATTACAGAAACACGTTATATCGCAAACACAGTACAAACCAGGAGTCTCACCTGGGTTACAAAATAAAACACAGGACCTGCACTCTTCACAGCCCTACAATGGCAACTCTTCATACAATCACTGTAGCACCACAAGAAAAGACCATCTTTTTCAACGAGGACTGGACTGTCGTTAGCCGCGACAAGTTAACCAATCAACAGTTAGCAGCTCCTAACCACGTGTTGGACAGGCATACATTGCAGGGAGGGGGGCAGGGTGAGCAAGGTTCAATAAAAGTTCACATTCAGAACAGACATGATCGTTTAAAAAAAAAAAAAAAAAAAAAAGTCAAGGCTACGAGGCTATAAAGAGAGGCTACAAGAATATGGCAGAATATCACACATGCAGTTCATGGTCATATGTACAAACCAGGATCAGTTTAGAGTCATTTCGGACTTCAGAAACAAAACACACAAGGAGAGACAGCAGAAGTAAAACAAAAGCTGCAGCTTCATCGTCTGACTGATGAAACCTGTCTCGTCATAAACACAGTGCGTGCATATAAATATATAGCTAGCTATATCGTCCATTGTATGTGCCGGGAGAAGGCATCCCCATTATGTATTAAAATGCAAAACTATCTTTAAAAAGTTTTGATGCAAGTCTTTTGCATACCGGTACAACAAATTCAAATGAGCACAGTACGCGGAAAAAAAAAGAAAAATTCAAACAATAACATACTTTGCATGCACCGCACTTCAAATTAAGCGCTGCCCTATCGTTATGTGTGAGCGTGCTTCTTCCGCAATAATGCGCGGCGAGTTCGTCGCAACTCAACATGCAGTGCTTTACGAGTAACAATCAAGTCCTGTACGAGTAATAATCAAGTTCAGTACATGTAATAATCAAGTTCAGGTGGTGTAATAAACAAATGCAGCACGCGTAATAAACAAGTACGGCACGCGTAATAAACATAAAAACAGAAGCACCCTGTATATGAGCTTGCTGCGCATTGATAAATGATAAAAAAAGAAAATAAATACAGTACTTTTCTCTGCACTTGTGCATATGCTAGGAGGTGGACTAGATCAGAAGTGGATTTTTTGAGGTTTTTCCGCGAGGCGGTTTGGCGGCTCATGGTTTAGGCTGTGGGAGTGTTGGTAGGGTGGGGGACTGGGTCGGGACGGCCGGTTCCGAAGCGTCGGGGTCATCGGAGGACGGGCTCGGTGGTGCGGACTGGCCCGGTTCGGGCGGAGAGCAGAACTCCTTGATGGTAACGGTCAGGAGGTTGGAGGTCACATCCGTCACCACCACGTTGGTGCAGCTGGGAGTCATCTCCGGGTGCCAGTCAGGGTCCCCCTCACAGGGGCCCCGCGGGGTTTCCTCCAGGGAGAGGAGGGGGGGGGGGGGGGGGCTCTGGAGTGGCAAAGCGTCAGCACCCTGAAGAGTCAGGGGGCTGTCCGATTGGGCACCTTGGTTACCGCGATGACGACGGCTGCGACGCCTGCTCTTCCGCTTGTCCTCGGGAGGTCCGGAAAGATCTAGAATCTCCTCCCCCTCGGAGGAAGAGGAGGAAGAAGAGGAGGTTGCGGACGATGAAGAGAGGGAGGGGGAGGAGGAGAGGAAGTTCTTGGGACGGGCCTGGGGCGGGGCCTGGGGGCTGAGTTTGGGCGGGGAGGCAGAGCCTGCGCCGCTGGAGCTGGAAGGGGAGGGCGGTGGGTGGTATTGGGGAACAGGCTGCACCCCGGCGCTCCTGTTCCCGCCCGCTGTGTTGGTGGAGTCACAGTCCCCGCCCACCTCGCTGGCCCCGGTGTTACATGCTGCCCCCAAGTGGGTGGGGCCCACCTGCTGTACCCCGAAAGGTTTCCCGTACATGGGGAACCCCGGCAGCCGCAGCGGAGGGGCCGGACCCCGATAAGGCTGGTCGCTGAGCCGGCGGCCGATGATGCGGTTCCGGGAGGGGATATTCTGCCGCCCCGCCGCGCCAGATCGGGCGTGGTGAGGGGAGACTGGCGTCCGTCTGTTTGCGCTCCCTTCAAACACCTTCAGGTTGAGGATGATGCGGCCCCGCTTGACCTCCCGTGGCTTCACCCGCCGGTTCAGGATGGTGACCGTCTCCGAAAAGGGTGAGACAGGGGGGCGGAGCCCAAGGGACGTGGCCAGGGGGTCAGGGCGGGGCAGGGGTCGGCGAGACATGCGGTGGCAGCGGCGAATGTCCTTCTTAAGCTTGTGGGAGGCGGCTCTGGACTGGAGTTTGGGGGTGGGGAGGGAGGAGGGGGCGGAGGAGGAGGAGGAGGAAGGGGCAGGGGAAGGGGCGGGGCTGGATGAGGTACGCTGTGACTGACAGCGGCGGGAGGCGGGGCTTGGTGATGAGGTCTCTGAAGAGTGGGCACGAGCCTGAAGGAAAGGAAAGCACAAAATGAAGGTGGCGGAAATTACAAGAAACAAGAGCTATCAGATGGCGACATATCCCCCTGACTGCGACAAAATTCGAAATGTAAAAAATTTCAAAATGGCAAAAGGCAGCAATTTGGAATATGGTTGATTGGTCTTTCACACATCCCAAATAATCTTTCATGATGATGCACAATAGCTCAGAGATTAGAAAGGATACTGAAATGTGATTGGCTGATGGCAGCCATCTTGTTGGAGCATATCCATAAGACCCCAGAGTGACATGAAGCATGCAAAATTTCAAGCTGATAAGTTGTAATGGGTTTTGGAGCAATGGCTATTTGGTTACCAATAGACAGTTGCACCAAATTAGGTAGACTTGAGAGAAACAACCTGTAGATTAGGGATCTTAAGTGTGTGACAATAAGGCTTTGCATTCAGGAGATAGAGCCGAATAGAGCAATCGAGGCCACACCCACAAAATTAATTAGCTCACTGCGGCCACATCTATGAAAGAAAATTTGTGTGTGTTACATTAGAAGATATTGGTTTAAAGAGGCTGCGCACCAAATTTCATGTACACTGGTCACATGAATGGGGCAGAAAATCTACCCCTTTCTTAATGGGCACGGCCCATATGGATGAACACATGTGAACCCACAGAATCCAGAAATTTGAGTGCGTCCACATGGATCCATGTAAAGCTTTCCAAGACCTATGTTTCTTAAGTTATTGATCAAACCGTAGTCCGTTGTTATAGCACCACCTTCTGGTCAATGGATATTAAAATTCCCAAATAGCAAATGGCGCTCTCAAATCCAGCACATCAGAGGATGTGAGTGCCAAGCTTTATGTAAAACTATCAAATGGTTTCCAAGTTACGCTCCAGACGAAAACATCTTGTTAACAGAAAGACGGAGGGACAGACGTACAGGGTGAAAGCTATATCATGTTCTTTAAACGTTTTCTGTGAAACTTTTGTTTTTAACAATGATGGCTAATTTATCTGGGCCAAACGAGCCATTTTGACCGCAGATGTTTTTTTTGCTACTTTCAATAATGTTAAAATTATGATCGTTTCATAAAAAATAGTTTATTTATTTGGGCCAAGTCAGCCATTTTGACTGCAGATTTCGCCAACTCTCAGTAACTTTAAAATTATGTCCCAGACTTCAACCATCTTTGGAAGTATGACTGATTAAGGTACAAGGAATCCAAAAAAAAAAAAACACACAACCAAATCACCCTAATTAATCCTCTGAACGGTACAAACTGAATATTCGAATGGAATGTATACGATACAATCGCACGAAGAGGGACCAGTCATACGAAGCTCAAAATTAATTTCTGATAGATCGTCCTCATCCAAAATCAAGACGGTTATTATTTCTGTCAGGAGATTTCAATCTCCAAATTTATCATATTCACTATGAGTATTATCACTGCAACGATTGGGACATCCCAAAAGGGACATTTAGTGGACTATACATGCACTGCAGATGCTTCAATAATAATGGTCATACTAAAATTCCAAGATTTAATTCTCCGAACAGAAAAACATAACCATCACAATTTTCAATGAAAACAATCAATCAACTGTACAGAAATTAATCTGAGAAGTTCAGTGCCGTGTCTTGTCCAAGACGGACACATTTCGGCAACAAGCCGTCCTCAGACGCTGAGGACGGCTTGTTGCCGAAATGCGTCCGTCTTGGACATGTTCTCAGAAAATTAAAAACACAAGAAATAGTACTGGAGAGTGCGTTTATTTTTCTTTGATTCAGTTACTTTTTATTTTACGCACCCAAAGACCTTAGGCTATTAACTTGGAGTTGAGCACATCCACTTCCCTGATATGTGTCTTGTCCCACACAGTGCAACTGTACTGTATACAGTCCAGTCAAATATTCATATTGCGGATTCAGAGGCTCAGTGAGGGTTATTTGAATCCTTGTTCTCTAATCAGTCATACTGCCAAAGCTGGTCCAAATCGGAGTCATAATTTCAAAGTTAATGAAAGATTAAAAAAAAAAAAAAAACCCATCTGTAGTCAAAATCGCCAACTTGGCCCATACAAATTCAATATAATTTATCAAACCAGAATAACATTTTACACAAGAAAATGTTAAAGGTAGAATTTCAGCAACATCTGAGATTGTGGATTTGAGGCCTACGGGATTTGACACAAGATTACCCTAATGTAAAACTTGCCATAATAAAAAAAGCTAAATATAATTACTCGCCAACCAGTTCCAAAGTTGCTTTACGCTAAATGCCAACATTCTTTCAACAGCACATATCTCCCCAAAGATCAAGTCTTACTTGGCTGACACACAGAGAGATTATATTTCAGAATCAAACCTTGAGGAGGAAATTTTTGGGTTTAGGTCCTCTCTTCTTGGGCCCATAAAGCTCCCTCTCTCGCTCCCTAGAGAAGAGACCAAATGAAAATCGCATCAAGAGCTGCACTGATCAAAGCACTGACTAGTTTCGAAATGTATAAGTACAGCAGAAAAAAAATAGAGACCTAAATTCTGGCGTCACTTTAGTGGATACTTTCCAGTCCAAACTCCTCCAGGCTCTCCAAGTTGTTTTTTTTTTTTTTTTTGCCTTTATGTTGAAGTAATGAATTTTCCAGAAGTTTCTGCAGACCAGCTCGCTTTACTACCACTGTAATTATGAGAGCTTCAAGGGATTAGTGCAGGAATCCCCAAATCTGGCCCTCGAATCCAAATGGAGCTCTGGTTTTCCTTCCTTTTAGGCAATCAAATTAAGAATTACTGCAATTGATTGGCCAGACCTTCTTTACGCTTGACTCCCAGGTAAAAGGAGGGCTGAAAACGAGCAGTTTTCTGCCTTTGAGGACCGTGATTTTGGGAACAGGGGATCAATGGTTTGAAGCAAGAACACGCATTCTCAGCATCTAAAATATTGCCTTGCAGGAACAGCTGGGCCTCCAGGGGAGGCATTAACATTACCCAGAGACTCCTCAAACACTGTGTTTAATATTGCTTCCAGTGGCAACCTTTTTTCCCCACACCATGCACTGTGTTTTTAAATGTGAACATATGCTGTAATGTTCCAAGGCACTGCCTCTGCAAACATAATGTCACAGCATAATCTACTTTTTGTTACTTGTAATGCAAAGGCTGAAGCTCTACAAAGACAAAACTGACTGACATTGAAAGACTACACTGACAAGACCACTAATAACCACCCAGATAGAAAACCGTTCAGAAGAATAAAAAATGCAGCACAAAGAGAGAAGGCTATTTGCGAATAGCTTTGATGTAACTGTTCAATTTCCTGCTATCACTCCAACAAAAATCACCCTTCGCTAAAGAACTTGAATAGCAAACATCTCTGAGCCCACTGCCGAAAGACCACAGAGGTGTTTGAGGAAGTTGCAAATAACATTGTTCAGTGAGAGAAAAAACAACCCATTAGAGAATTTAGAAAGATTAAAAAGTGATCATGTATTCTCGAGATGTAGTGTAAAATCTGAAAAAAATGAATTGACTTTGCACCATGAACACACATGAACAAAAGTATAAGCTCAAAAATGACAATGCACTATATTTTCAAACACTTTATTCTTCACAGTTGAAATACTCTACAAATACATAGTTATTGTAAGCATTATTGAGTAATTCAGACAATATTCACATAACAGTAGAGCTCTTCCATTGCTTGAGATAATGCAATACAGCCATGACTCAATGTACAAAATAAAAGCAAAAAAAAAAAAAAAAAACCTCGAATGAACTTATTAGATTAAAGGCATGAGCCGGCGTCTGATCATCGTGCACAAATGACGAAAAGCTACAGAAAAACTACTTACTTCTGTTCAAATCCGGCGATTAGTCGGTTGTCCAAAATATTTTCTTCGGGCTCCCATGTGCTGTATCTGTAATTAAATGATTACTCAATTCGAGGTGTCTTTCACGTGAGGTAATACCATCCAAAATTTGTCTCATCACATCCGTGAAAAAAGTCTATAGGAAACTAAGGGAAACCAAAAAGTCAAAAACGTATAGATCTTACTTGATCGCCCATCCTTTCCATTTCACAAGATACTCAATGCGGCCCTGCAAGGAATAAAGGTTTGTCACCGATTATATTGCTTTGATTGGAAAATAAAATAAGAAAAACACTTTACATTGTGCAACCAATAATGTGAACACTGATTCTGTTGGATCTAAGACGACTGGAAATCGTTCATCCATCATGACATTAGTCTGAAATTCAGTGGAATGGCCGCCTAGTAAGACTGGACTGAATTATTGGCAAGCTAGATGACATTGTGGCGGCCACAAATCTGTGCCTATTTTGGGGATTACTAGCACTAACTTTGGTCACCTTTAACCAACAACAAAAACATTACACGACGCTATCAGATAGATTTTGAGCAGCAACTATTATCTTCTCAATTAATGTTAAAGAAATGGCCATGTCCTTCTGTTGTTGTTCCCAGTCCCGCATTTTACGAGCTTCCTCTACCCGTGCCAAGATAGCCATTAAGCTGGCCAGAAAACACAAAATATCACTCTCTAACGTTCACTTAACGTTACCAGGATTCGTGCATGGTGACAAACAGCTGGCTAATTAAACAACCCAACAACTTAATCAACAATGTTAGTTAAAATAAGATATTACCACAAGCCCCAGATCGTTTTTTTTTCTTGCTGGCCGCTGCTGAACTATTATTAGGTGGCTTGCTAGACCGTTAAGCTGCTT
The DNA here is from genome assembly GCA_029692085.1 of Gymnothorax javanicus. Classification (NCBI taxonomy): domain Eukaryota; kingdom Metazoa; phylum Chordata; class Actinopteri; order Anguilliformes; family Muraenidae; genus Gymnothorax; species Gymnothorax javanicus. The sequence goes on along the minus strand of CM056200.1, from coordinate 49,475,787 downwards.
TCACACCGGACGCGAAACGAATTTTTCGCACGACAGATTACATTCAAAGTCAATGCAAAGACGCGAATACAGGCGTTTCGCATGTATTCGCGTCTTTGCATTGACTTTGAATGTAATCTGTCCTGCGAAAAATTCGTTTCGCGTTCAGTGTGAAAGCGGCTTTAGCAATTCGACAACAACTGCTGTCTGCCCAAGTCTGCTTCTCGTTTCCACATAAGCCCGCAGTCAATTTGAGGTCTCCGCAGTCAAACTAGGCCACAATGACCCTCAATGCACCGCTGAGCCAGTGGCGACGAAATAGCCATTCACCTTGCGAATGCGACGCTTGAGGATACATTCCGCGGCGAATACGCGCTCCCCGACCGCAGAGAGCTCCATCTTTTCCAACGGCACCCCCGGAGAACCACCGTATTTTTAACGGGCTAGCTATCGTTAGAAGCTAGCGGGCGGCGAGTTCAGAGCGCGCATCCAACAAAAGCAGCGCACAGCCAGAGAAGCAGTGACGTGGTCCGAATAGGCCCCCTTTTGGGTCGTCCTTAGCAACGCGGCAGGGATGATGCGCACGGGTCGGTAACTAACCCTGGGAATAATCAATACGACATAGGCTATGTTTTTAATTAATTGCACATGTGTACAAAATGGTACAGATGTGGTGAAGTGGAAGGAAAACAATGGGTCGTAGATAGCTGGCATTCAGGTTTTTCTTCTTAAAAAAAGGGCGACGGGGGTTTTTCAGGTCATTGGAATGTGTTACGATGACGTGAGGACAATGGAGAAAGATAATGACCTTGCGTGACTGCTTGTCAGCTACATTGTTTTATTTTGCTTGCTCTTATGAGAGGAACACATGCACTAATTTAAAGCCTGAAAAGCAACTGGAGGATAGCCAAAATCTGAATACGTAAAACAAGGGTATTGTATCGTGTTAAAACGACTAAAGGGTTTAATTATTCTAAAATAATAATATTAATACTAATACTACTGATGATAATAATAATAATAATAATAATTATTATTATTATTATTAAAATCACACACACACATACACGCACACACATATATATATATATATATATATATATATATATATATATACACACACACACACACACACACACACGCAAGATGTGGTTTATATTTTAAGAAAAAGGCGAATATTGTAGACCGCTATCAATCACTTCAGACGAGCTGTCCAATTTACTACTGATGTGGGCGAAAGCGAAACCATTCACTGCAGCCAATAGGTAACTGAGTGAATGAATGAACGAGTTAATACATTTTACCTGATTTTACCAGTTCAAAATGTAGGAATTCAACAATACTTCATATTTTTTCTTAAAATATTTAGTAATTGTCACTCGCTATTTCCACGTGTTCAGCAATTTGATAGTTATGGTAATTATATATGACAAATATTCGCACACAAACAAAGATCATAAATTGCACATAGGCACAGCGAACCTAACCCCCTTCCTCCTCGTGGACTGGAGAAATGCATGCTAACCCAAGCCTTGTCACTAAGATGTCCGGAGGAGTATAGTCACAAGTTCAAGATTAACCAGGCATTCTTAGCGTTAGCTTACTCGACCAACCCTAAACTCGCAATCAGAGATACCCAAAGTTACCATGGCAGGTTTTAGGAGAGCCACCTTCGTGATATTGAAAACTCTGGCTTTAGGCTCAACGTATCTCGCTAAACCACAAGTCTGGCTTCGTAATACACCCATTTGGCACAAACAGTGTTGTTTGGGCAAATTTGATTTTCTGGTTTTCGGAATTAATTAAAATGCTTCAGAGCTAACAGCCAAATAAACACCAAGTCAGTCGTAAATCATTTTGGTACTAAAAGGATATGTGCGCCACGAAACTGTGAAATACCAAAAGGTTGCAGGTCCTGAAATGGTACATACGGCTTGTTTAATTGAGCATAATCGTATCAGATCACCTATGCATGTTGAGTATAAACTTCATCCTGCGATACCACCAGTTACAGTACGCTGTTCCATACCAACTCAAGTGTTTTAAACCTATGCAATTCATGTTTTACATAAAAGCCCTCCCTCCCCAGCTCGGCGTTTTTGTGATTGGTGCACAAGGATGCAGCTGTGAATGGTTCATCGCTCCTATTGGTGTAAACGCAGTCTCTGCTTATGTTATCACGGTTGGTTGCAGTCACCCGGCTGTTGATGTGCTGTCAAAAAGCAGAGTCACGTAATTCAAAGAGATAGAGCGAGAAGGTAAGTCTTTGCGAGGCAATCCATTACTAAGGCGATTAGTTTTGCGGCTTAAAGCATTGCTGATGGCACGGACATCGTGCACACGCGTAAAAACTGACAAATATTTGTATTGGCTATTTAGAGAGATAGATACACACCCTCTGTTCTTGTCCCCGTGATTGTGTGCATTTCCTAATTTGTTATAAATTGTGAAAAACTTTGGGATATAATGAAAATCGAAACTTCACCTTTGTTTGTCACCGCCGCTGATGCAGCCTATCTTCACTTCGTAGGAGAGTGACCAATCGCAACAGTATGGCTTTCTCTTTCATATTGTCGCATGGCTCAATTCGGCACTTGGTTTCACTTTCTTCTGAGCGATACTTAAGATTTTGACGGTAAAATAGGTCTTACTCGTCGAGCAGTTTCTACATCCTGAGGTGATATCAGCAGTGTCAACTGAGATTTTGCATATACTTCGCCGCTCTGAGTCTTCATTCACATATTCGTCCTGAGTACTGCACTTCATTAAAGGATATATGCGTGTTGCACCCTATGAAAATGCTTTAGCTTGAGTCGTCTTCAGTTACTTTTTTCGCAATCAACAACTAATCAATAGACCTGTGCTATCCAAAGCCGTCATACTGAACTTTGAGCACAGAAAATGCGTTTTGGTCGACACAATGTCAAAGGATATGCTGTCCTACAAGTCTTGCAACATCAGTTTATACAGGTTATTCCTTTAAACTGGCTTTTGTTTCACGTACAGACAGTCTGACTTATCTCTCGTTTGGGATTAAATTAATAGAAGCTATCATAAAATGACTGATTTACTCCAATCGGCCACATCATTTAAACCACGTGCCCTATATTGTGCCGGTTCCCCTTCGCCGCTTAAACTGCACTGACCCTTTGAGTCATGGACTCCACAGAACTTCTGACACCAAGACATTAACAGCAGATCCCTTAAGTCCTGTAAGTCGCAAGCTGGAGCCTCCACAGGTCTTGTTTTTACATCACATCCCACAATCTGTCGCATTTTTTGGAGATCTGGGGGAATTAGGAGGCTACGTCAACACCTTGAAGTATTTTTCATGTTCCTTTAACCATTCCTGGACTATTATTGACGTGTGGCGGGGTGCATTATCCTTCTGAAAGAGGCCACTGTCATCAGGGAATACCATTGCTATGAAGGGGTGTAGTTGGTCTGCAACAATGTTTAGGTAGGTGGTGTATGTCAAAGTAGTATCCACATTAATTCCATGACCCCTGGTTTCCGATTTAACCAACGTTTAACATGCCAATTTAACCAACGTTACACCTGGTATTCGGTTTGGTTAAATATTTACAGCATCATGGAATGCGGAGCGATTCTTTTTTTTTTTTTTTGTCCCATGCTCTCAGCCAATGAATTTTTCACAAAAGTGACATGTACCTAGGGTAATTTAAAAATGTGTCATGAGCTGGACTATGGGAAAGGGGCTCCAGTTACGTGATAGTTCGCGATTCATCAGACCAGGCCACCCTCCTCCATTGCTGCATGGTTCAGTTCTGGTGCTCACATGCCCGTAGCAATCACTTTCAAAAGTGGACAGGGGTCAGGGTGGGCACTGTGACTGGCCTGAGGCTACGCTGCCATATACGCAGCAAGCTGTGATGCGCCAAGTGTTCTGACACTTTTCCATCACAGCCAGCATTAACTTTTTCAGCAATTTTTGCTCCAGTAGCTTTACTGTGGGATCAGACTAGATGGGCTGGCCTTTGCTTTTTGTGCACATTAGTGAGCCTTGGGTGCCCAAGACCTTGTCACCAGTTCACTGCTTGGTCTTCCTTAGACCACTTTTGGTAGCTACTAACCACTACACTCTGGGAACACCCTGCAAGACCTGTTGTTTTGGAGATGCTCTGACCCCCGTGTCTGGCCATCACAATATGGCCCTCGCAGAAGTCACTAGATCCTTAAGCTCGTCCATTTTTTTAATGCTTCCATCACATCAACTTTAACAATTGACTGTTCAGTTGCTGCCCAATATATCATACCCCTTTGACAGGTGCCATTGTAACCAGATAATCAATATCATTCTCTTCACCTGTCAGTGATTTTTAAGTTGTGGCCGAGCAACTTTATATTTTCATCTATTATTAGTGGAGAACATTTCTCCAGGTTTTCTTAACATTTAGTGTCTGTAGAGCCCTATAATTGTCATCTCACCTCTTCTCTTGTGTTTTTATCAGGTTTTCTTGCGTGTTGCCATCATTGTGCCTCTCTCAGTTTTACTGTTTTTGTTTTGACCAGAGTGTCGTCATGCAGTTTTTTGGGCGACTGGTGAACTACTTCTCGAGCCCATACCGGGTGAGGGAGGTGTCGAGCTCTGAGTACTGCTCTGGCGGTAAAGCGAGGCTAAGAGAGGAGGGCAGGTTGGCGCTGTACAGGAACCCTGCCTGCCAGTCCTGGGACTGCGTTCTGCAGTGCCCTGAAACACCTGCTGTTGCCTTGAGGTGAGTCCTTAAGGGAGGAGTCGAGGCCTTCTCTAATCCTGTTCCAGGCCCTGCAGTCTCCCTAGTGCAGCCACAATTACATTAGATTAGATTTATTTGGCAGATGTTTTTATCCAAAGCGATGTACTGCAAGTGCATAGGATTAGGTCAATGAGACGGTGACACAACATATCAGACAAGGTTCAATCCGCGTAGAGCATTAGTTGCTTTGAGTCATGAAGCTGTAACACCAAGACTAGACATTAGGCAATTAACAATAGGCAGTAAACCTGATATCCTGAAGGGGGTATTGGCCCTTGAACCCCTGCTCAGTCTATTCAAATGTAGGTTGCTTTGGATGAAAGCGTTAGCTTAATGGTATGTAATAATACTATATCGCAAGGAATCTCTGTCTGTGTACGTTTGTATTTTGAGTGTCCTTCATGTATTTTGACAGTTGTTGGTCAGATCGACTTCAAACTTGGTCGGTACATTTCTGAGGACCGAAGGAAGAACACTGATGAGTTTGAAGTTGCTTGGCTGAGCGGTTCTCAAGAAATTGAGAACTGCAACCACAAAAACTGCTGAAGCTGCAGTTGAACAGGGATTGTACTAAACTCTGCAAGCAGCAATTGAATGGGCACTACAGTAGTCTATTCTAGATATGGATCATTCCTTTTATCAGGACTCCTGCAAGTTATTGCGTAAGTGACTGTGATGCTGGCTCTGAAGTTTAAGTTTCAGGTGGCAGGATATGCCCGACCTTGCCACTCAATACCAGTTCTTGTTTGGGGAATAGCAGGTACCCAATCAATGCCAGCTGCTTCAGCTGTGAAATCCTCCAGCACACAACCCCAGCTCAGGTGGCATGTTCCAGATTTACAGGAAATCGCGAGTAACTGCACTGTATGAGTGCGTTTTGGTCTGCGTCAGCACTTGATGGAAGACATTTCTGTGGGCAGGTGAGCCTACACCTGTGATTGGGCATTCCAGATTGTGTAGCTGGTGCTGGCGGTTTGCCGAAAATGGCAGCCTTTAATTTTATTGTGTAATGTGGCTTTATGCTGTTGGTCGTCCTTCAAACATAAACCAATATACTATCAGCGCGAATCCAAGTTTTATTTATTTATTTATTTTTTACCAGGTTGTTCCAGGTTCCCTCCGAGGAGGACGCTCTGAACTGGTTCCCACAGTATGCCCTGAAGCTCCGCCCCTTCTACGAGACGGCCCGCCCCCAGCTCAAAGCCGAGACGCTCCAGACAATCACGGACTGCCTGCGCAACCATCCGGACTGGAGCTCCGCCCACATCGCCGTGGAGACTGGCCTGAGGGACTGCTTGAAGCACAACTGTGTCCTGAGGTTAGGCCCAAAGGAAGGAGGGAGTGGGGGAGGCAGGACTGGAGTTTCAGCGAATAGAGTACTAAAGTGATGACGTCACCGCTACTTAGCTTCTGGTGTCGGAAGTAAAATCTCTATGGGAATTTATAATGGGGTTTGGACACTTTCTGGCATTGCTCGAACTCGGATTAATTCTAAGAGCCGCCTCGCTCCGAGATTAGCCTACAGGGTATACAGATTCAAATGATCACATCAAATTCGTAGTTTATTGCCAAAAATTATATGCTTTTGCACTTGTAGTCCAGTTTGTAGTCCACTTCTCCGAACTACATATCTGCTGCACAAGTGGGTGAGTACCCCGTGATTTGTTCCAAGCCAATAAGGTACCTCAGTTTCAGCTAACGTTCATAACGTACCACGACGGTAGCCCATCAGTGCCCTACATTGCTGTATGTCCGTGCACCCGTTCCCACATAGCGGGCTACTATTATCACAATGAATAGTTATTTCGCCATTTAGCTAGCTAGCATTAAGCTACGCTAGTGAACCACCGAGCTAACCAGCTAGTGAGCTTATTACATCTTGTGCACATAGCTAAACCGATAGAAACAGTAAATGGTACCGTCACTTACTGTTATTTAGCAAACTAGCTAGTATGATTATTCAAAAAATATCACTAGCTTAGATAAGTGAAGAGCCATTATTTGGCTACTTAGCTAGCGTTGAGCTGCGAGCATTTCACAAGCTGGCATTTAACTAAATGCGCCAAATATAAAGTTAGACAACTACCGAAGTCGGTAAACTAGCTCGCTGGCTAAGTTAGCCTGCTGACAGCGAGTTCGCTGTCAGTTACGCTTTGACAAGGCTGATAAGGTCGTTCGCTGACTACCGAGTTTTTAAGCAAACAAATATTGGCCAAAGATGCCTGGCTATTAAAGTAAATTGGCGCTAATTCTAAAACTTCATATCTAGCAAGGAAAGCATAAGCAAGTAGAACGTAGAGTGGCTAACTAATTAAGCAAGCAAACAGCTATAGGGAGGTGCTGGAAAATTCGAGACGGGTGGCTTATAGCCATTGATTGTATGAAACGCGTCCTGCACTCATTCAGCCCGGGAATCAGGAGGATCATGGGACGTGTAGTTTTTAGACTACAAAGGGGATTAGCATGGTGGCGAAAAATTAAAATGATTTGAAATATAGCTGATTCCGGTCAAGGAAAATTATATTTGTTTTTAGTCAGAAATATAATGTAAAATCTTGAAAAAGATGGAGGCTTGAAAACAATGGGAAGTGATTCAAAAGTGAACTGAAAAAAAAGTCTATGGGTAAAATTAATGGGAAATTTTACTTCCGACACCAGCATGACGTCATCACTTAAGTACTCTATGGGCGTATTCGAATCCCTGTTCTTGGCGCCACTCGGGTTGACTCGACACGAGAACGAAGTTCCGAACAGCCGAGAACCAACACGAGAACGCGTTCTTGTCACTCTCCACTTTTTGGAGAGCGGGACGAGTGTTGACAAGAACAAAGATGGCGGACGCGGGAGATATGTATGTGAAATTTACATCAATTTTGCCGATTAATCTTGTTAATAGCCCTCTATTCACAAGAATAAGTAGTTTCAGTGGCAATTAACTCTGTATAGAAGCATGAAGTGACTTTCAGGCCCGGTTACTAGTGTTGATCTTGCTGAAATTTTGCAAAAACCGTCGGTATCGCAATAATTGAATTCAATTCAGTTCTTATTCTGCATCATATGCAGCCCCATGGGCTAGCCTGAGTTGGAGACTGGAGAACACCCGAACTCGCACTTCCGTGTTCAGAACAAAAAACCCCGCACCTCGCACTCGTGTTGACTTGTGTTGGGGATTCGAATACGCTCTGTAGGGGTGCAGTATAATGTGAATGAGGACACGAGGGAGTGATTGGTAATTGAGTTTTATTTGGTTATGTCCGGGGGTAGGGGAACCATCGTTTTGCAAATCAAACCTTCCTTGAGCTAATATTTGTGCGTGAAGACCTTGAGCAATCAGTAGCAATAAATGTCCAGCTGATCGCCCGGTAAAAAAGAAAATCGGGGCTGGATTTGGATTTGGGTGGGTCGATTGGTTGATCCTTTCCCAGTGTTTAGAGATCAGGAGTCACCTGTAGGGGGCAGTAGAGAGCCCTGAGGCCTGATTCCACAGCAGCTGCACTAACTGTTCAAAACTCATAATCTGTACCCTGTCGTCCCCGCCCGCTTGCAGCCAGATAAACTGTCGGGATGGCACAGGTCAAACCGCCCTTCACCTGGCCTGCGAAAAGGGCGATTTAGCCTGCGTCCGGGAGCTTCTTCAGGAGTGCCAGGCGAGCACGGACGTCAGGAACCACAACGGGGACACGCCCATGCACTGCGCTGCTAAACAGGACTCTGCAGCCATCATTCAGGTCAGCGAGGCATCCCATTTCAGCCCAGCAGTTCGGGCATGCTCAGTACGAACACAGTCTCCTTCAAAAACCTTTAGAGCAAGGCTGAACTTCCCTTCTCCCAGATATCTCACATCATGTTGGTTTAATTTCAGCTCAAATTTGGCTCTTATTGGGTTAGTACACTATGCATATATAATTACATAACATCTTTAAATTTGGCAGAGGTTCTCTTCTAGAAGAGCTGCTGTATAGTTGATTAATCTATCTGTTGTCAACCATTAAATCAATCTGCAAATATTCTGATAATCGATTAATCAATTTTAATAGTTTTTAAAGAAAAAAAAAACTTCTCTGATTCCAGGTCGTTGAATATGAATATCTTCTGGTATCTGAACTGCTCTTTGACAGTAAATAGAATGTCTTCGTGTTGTGAGAAAAACTGGATATTTGAAGACATCACCTCAGGATCTGGGAAAAGATGATTGACATTTTTCAACATTTTATAGACCCCCTCCTCAAAAACAACCAATTAAACATAAAAATAACTGAATAGATTAATCGTCAATTAAAATAATCGTTAGTTGCAGCTCTATCATTCAGAGTGATGAACAACACAAACTGCATCACTGGGTACAGAAGTGCGACAAACCATCCATATACCAGCAGTGGCTGCATAGATGAGACTCATTTGAGTAACATGTTGTAACAAACCAAGAAATTAAATTACATGACATTTAATGACATAATCCAGGGTGACATACTATGCTGTGTGTATCAGTGCGTACAAAAATGAGGCAAACATTCCAAGGACCAGAGGTGAATTCATAGATCAAACCCAGGCAGAGGTCTCTAACTCAATTCTTGGAGGGCCGCTGTGTCTGCTGGATTTTGGTTTTGTCCTGCACATAGTGCTTAGTCTAAGGCATTGATTGTCTGAGGAGTCCACACACCTTATTTAGCCTGATCTAGCAAATGATTGACTGGAAATTCCAAAAACCTGCAGACACTGCGGCCCTTGAGGACTGGGGTTTGAGACGTTTGCAGTGGAGTAACATTGAAACAAAGAAATACGACTAATTGGCAGCACAGTGAGACATGTAGTTGCTGAATGAGGGGTTTTATCAGCCCACTTGACCTCTAGGCCAATCGGGCTTATGCTGTGGTTAGATGCCTTTGTGGTGGTCTGTCGTGCGTCTGTACATCCGTAAACTTTTTGCCTAGTCAGTGCTCTAGCGCCTTCGGTTTTTCACGGATCCTTTTCATGTTTTATATGCATGTGTATGGGATGAAAATCTAGGCCAAGTTTGATTTTGGCCATGTTTGGCCAAGTGGGTACAGTGGCTTTGCCACTATATTTTAGGGTTAAAGTGAAAATGTGCAGTCATGCCAATCTCCAAATACAGGGTAAGACTGCCTTAAATGAACTGTCAGAAAGTTTGTTGCTGACTGCTTATTTCATCTTGTTCACGTCTGCGTTTTACATGCTGATATCATCCCTACTGTCTGTAGCAGTTTGGCGGCTTTTACTTTGGTGTGTGTGGCTTGATGACTCTTATTTTGAAATCTGTCAGCAGGGTATTTCTCACACCTCCTGAAATATTAATGGTTGGAGAAACACAATGAAACTTGCAGGGCTGTATTCCACGTGCAGCGCTACCACACCACTTCTGCTTCTCAACGTCACCTGATGCCACTGCATTTGTTGCACTAGCAGACAGACATGCTTAAAGCCTCTCTCTGTACGTCTCTTGCGGCTGGCTTTTGGTTTTTACATTCAATCAACAGCCAATTAAGTCCCTGGAAACTAGGTGTGCTTCATTATATGGCCAATCAGTTTTTTAGATTTAGAGAAGTACCTTTCGTAATACCCAAATCCACAAGATGAAGCAGGGGCAGATTGTTGATTTGATGGATTTTGCCCTGTGTGCAGACAAAAGTAAACATACTGCTAAAAAATATTCTGAGATGTTGGTGAGACTGACTGCGCCTTCGAGTTGCAAAAGCAGTGCTACTATAGACTATTCTGCCCTTTCTTTTTCGACTTTGTAGTACTAGAAGGTCAAACAACATTTTGCAGACCAAACAGTTTTATGATACAAAGCTTTGGAATAGTCAGAGTTGTTGTCATAGCCTTGTTATTTCTGTCCAAATATTTAATTTCCAATTTCTAACCGGATGTGTCGGGGGGGGAAAAATATGACCAAGGGCAATTTGGTGCCAATAACTGGTTTTTAAAATGATATAAACACCAGATACTATCATAAGCTTTTATTTTCAATTATACTATATTAAACAATAACAGCAGAAATATTAGAAATGCTGATGTCCTAATTGTCATCTTGCTCCCTGACTACTCCCTGTTGCAGGTATTGTGTTCCCGCCCTTGTGCAGGAGTGAATGAGCTGAACGTTGCCGGGGAAACACCCCTGCATGTGGCCTGCCGGCTTGGGAGGGCGGAGTCACTGAAGGCACTGCTTGGAGGTGGGGCCAAGTGCAACGCGATTGGAGGGCAGGGCTACCCAATTCACACAGCTATGAAGTACAGTGAGAAGAGGTGAGCCGCTGGTCTCAGTGTTATTCTCTGCTGTTAGGACTCCTGTAGAACACCGTTACAAAGCCTCATCTGCTTCGAAATGGGGGCAGCCTATTACCTAGTGATGGACAACCAAGTGATTTACTGTGTCTGGCAGTGTGACCAACCGTACATCACTCTGAATGTATGCGCCAGCTAAGCAATGGTAACGTTGCAGCCATTTTTTTCCTGAAAATGTTGGATGCAATATTGTGTTTCCTGTGCTTTTCTGCTTTTGACTTCGGTTCATACTCGGTCCGTTTACGTCTTGTTAGCATACCTCGCAATTTTCGAGGTGACAGGGAGGAGACACCCTCTGCCCACTTTAATGTGACTCAGACTTAATGATGTCCCCCCTCCCTCACTCAGAATACCCCCGCTCACCCCCCCCAATGCCCCCCAATTGAAATTGAGACATTTAAGAGTATTGCAACAGTTGATTGAATGTCTGTTGTAATCCTTCAGCAAGTTTCCTGTTTGATGCTCAAAGATTAGAGTGTTTGCCATGTTGCCACTGAGTCTCTTGCATTTTTACAGAATTCTTTCTGCTTCTGAATGTCATTTGTAGGGCTGCAACTAATGGTTATTCTCACTGTTGATTAATTGGTTGATTTTCTTGTGTAATCCACTAATTGTTTGTTCTGTAAAATGTCAGAAAATGGTGAAAATGTGAATTGGTGTTTCCCAAATCCCAAGATAACATACTAAAATGTCTTGTTTTGCCTACAACCCAAAGCTACGCAGTTCACTGTCAAAGATGTAGAAAAATCAGAAAGTATATGCGATTGAGAAGCTGGAATCAGAGAATTCTGGCTTTTATTTATGAAAAAAAGCACAATCCAATTCAGCGATTATCAAAATGTCTGGTGATTAATCGATTCATCACCAACCATGAAATTAATCGACTAATCGTTTCAGCTGTAGACATTGGTAATTCCTATAAAAAAGGAAAGTTATCCACGCACTAGTACTTTGCCACCAGAAGTTTTATCGTTGCAGTGTTTTGACCCGGATATATTTGTCAGGCAAACAATGACCCGATGAAGGTTAAGCTCAGTGGTCACCACCCCTGTTCCCGGCGATCTGCTCTCCTGTTGGTTTTCATTGCAACATTAATCTGGCACAACTGACTCTACTAATCAGCGGCAAAACGGGATCTCTCGCTTTTGAATGAGGTGTGCATTGTCAGAGTTGGAGTGAAAACCCACATCATGGTAGATCTCCAGGAATACGAGAGGTGACCACTAGTATGGCTAGTCAAAATGTTTCGACTTTCGACAGCGAAATATTGGTTTGCCGACATGCCTATATTTATTACCACTGATCGTGTCCTTTTGCTCTTGCAGAGCTGGAGGTGCATATGTAGCCTTTTAGCTTTGCACTGGTACTGTATTCCCTCTGATGTAAGCCCCGCCCCCATTCTCGCTGTGACCTCACAGCTGCGCAGAGGTCATCCTGGAGGCCGATCCTGCACAGCTGCAGTCGGAGGACCCCGTGTATGGAGGAACCCCCCTGCACTGGGCCAAGACTTCAGAGGTGAGCCCCTTCTGTGTACTTTCACAGAATAGAAGTGCACCGCTTGCAGAGCTGGATACAGGAGACACGTCAGGCCCAAGCATTAGCCATAATGCTTCTAGAAATGAATCTGGCAATTTGCTAGCGAAGCCACTTAAACGCTGATGGTGTATGAGGGCACATCGCGGTGCTCTTAGCGTCCACAGTGTGAGCCTGCGAGAGAGATACACATGAGTGTGATGCTAGCATAGGTGGAAATGATGTCATAATTGTGTGACTAAAATTGCAGCATGGCTAATTACCTCTCTTAGTAAATGCTTTGTTGTTTTCCCATCTATTTGTCTATTTTCATTTGTTGAATTTTGGATTTAAGCCCTTTATTTTTATTGAAAATTTCTTTATTGGTTTATGCCATTCCAGCTCATAGCTGTCCTGCCTGAAGTACAAAACCCAAAACCAGTGAAGTTGGCACGTTGTGTAAATCGTAAATAAAAACAGAATACAATGATTTGCAAATCCTTTTCAACCTATATTCAATTGAATACACTGCAAAGACAAGTTACTTAATGTTCGAACAGGTAAACTTTGTAATTTTTTGCAAATATTAGCTCATTTGGAATTTGATGCCTGCAACATGTTTCAAAAAAGCTGGCACAAGTGGCAAAAAAGACTGAGAGAGTTGAGGAATGCTCATCAAACACTTATTTGGAACAACCCACAGGTGAACGGGCTAATTGGGAACAGGTGGGTGCCATGATTGGGTATAAAAGCAGCTTCCCTGAAATGCTCAGTCATTCACAAACAAGGATGGGGCGAGGGTCACCACTTAGTGAACAAATGCGTGAGCTGATTGTCGAACAGTTTAAAAACAACATTCCTCAACGAGCTATTGCAAGAAATTTAGGATTTCATCATCTACGGTCCGTAATATCGTCAAAAGGTTCAGAGAATCTGGAGAAATCACTGCACGAAGCGACAAGGCGAAAAAAACCAACATTGAATGCCCGTGACCTTCGATCCCTCAGGCGGTACTGCATCAAAAACCGACATCAGTGTGTAAAGGACATCACCACATGGGCTCAGGAACACTTCAGAAAACCACTGTCAGTAACTACAGTTCGTCGCTACATCTGCAAGTGCAAGTTAAAACTCTACAATGCAAAGCGAAAGCCATTTATCAACAGCACCCAGAACGCCCGCTTCGCTGGGCCCAAGCTCATCTAAGATGGACTGATGCAAAGTGGAAAAGTGTTCTGTGGTCTGACGAGTCCACATTTCAAATTGTTTTTGGAAACTGGGACGTCGTGGTCCTCCGGACCAAAGAGGAAAAGAACCATCCGGACTGTTATAGGCATAAAGTTCAAAAGCCAGCATCTGTGATGGTATGGGGGTGTATTAGTGCCCAAGGCATGGGCAACTTACACATATGTGAAGGCACCATTAATGCTGAAAGGTACATACAGGTTTTGGAGCAACATATGTTGCCATCCAAGCAACGTTTTTTCATGGACGCCCCTGCTTATTTCAGCAAGACAATGCCAAGCCACATTCTGCACGTGTTACAACAGCATGGCTCCGTGAGTAAAAGAGTGCGGTACTAGACTGGCCTGCCTGTAGTCCAAACCTGTCTCCCATTGAAAATGTGTGGCGATTATGAAGCGTAAAATACGACAACGGAGACCCCAGACTGTTGAACAACTTAAGCTGTACATCAAGCAAGAATGGGAAAGAGTTCCACCTGAAAAGCTTCAAAATTGGTCTCCTCAGTTCCCAAACGTTTACTGAGTGTCGTTAAAAGGAAAGGTGATGTAACACAGTGGTAAAAAGGCCCCTGTGCCAACTTTTTTTTTTGCAATGTGTTGCTGCCTTTAAATTCTAAGTTAATGATTATTTGCAAAAAAAAAAAAAAAAGTTTCTCAGTTTGAACATTAAACATATTGTCTTTGCAGTGTATTCAATTGAATATAAGTTGAAAAGGATTTGCAAATCATTGTATTCTGTTTTTATCTACGATTTACATAACGTGCCAACTTCACTGGTTTTGGGTTTTGTAATTTGTCAGATACGTGGGTAACAGGGCTGGCTTTGGTTGTACAGTGTACTGTGCTGGAAAGTCCAGAGGTATGGAAATTTAAACACCTGACATGTTTTTGTTCTGAACTCGTATGGGTGATGTTACTAACTAGTTCTGCCTCATCGCTGAAGGTGCTAATGAGCAAAAGCAGGTGATTGGAGCAAACTGTCTACTCTCTGAACCTGTATGGTGTGGCTTATCTGGATGGAGTATAGCCTAGTGATTATGGTATTTGAATTGGTCTCAGAAGGTTGGTGGTTCAATTCCCAATGTAGCTCTTGGCCCTTGAGCAAGACCCTTAACCCCACTGCACTCTGGGGGGTTGGGGTGGGGAAAGGGGGGTATGTTAGCTCCTGCTTAGTCACATTACTGAGTCGCTTTGGATCAAAACAGCATGAGCTAAATATCGGTAATGTAGTGTAATGCGATTCACCTATCTCCCTGAGCAGATGACAAAGATGCTCCTGGATAAAGGATGCTTGGTGAACTACCTGAGCAAAACGGGCGAGAGCCCACTCCACATCCTCACCAAGAGGAGGCGCTTCGAGGCTGCCATGGTGCTGCTCACGCACGGGGCCGATGCCAACCTCCGGGGCCAGGACGGAAACACCGCCCTGCACCTGGCCATGAAGGTACAATATCTACACAACCTTATTTCCTTATTCATCTCTTACAGTAATCAAGGCATTTTAGCCTTTCTCTGGTTTTTTTCTTGGCGTGATTCTACCCTCCTGTGTTGGGCTTGTGTTGACCAAGTTCCTTGTAACTGTTATTTGAACCAAACGGTCGCCTGCTCTTGAGAGTTTAAAGATTTGCTCCCCCCTTCTCACAGATGGATCATATGGAGATGATAAAGGCCCTCATTGTTTTTGGGGCCGATGTTGAAATCCCCAACGACCTCGGCGAGACTCCTGGGCTGATTGCAGCGCGGACCAGTAAAGGTGACCCCGCTAACACCATGGCGACACGCAAACAGATAATTATAAATGAGTGTTGAGTTACCCGGGAAAATCCGGACAGATATGACTCACTCCATGCCATAGCTCATCACGTGTTCCTTTGTCCATACATGAAGTTTTGCCATCCATACATTACATTCCAGTACATTCAGAATTGGCTAGTTATGAGGGAGTGAATAAATTGTATTCCCTTAAAGTTATTTTATACTTTTGCTTGTTTTACTTTTGATGAAAAATAACAAAATGAAGGGGTGTTTATTCTTTGCAGTAGTGCGGAGGAAGGTAAAATATGGGTGCCAAGTGAATTTGCAGTGGACCTTAATACAGCAGCAGGGGGCGCTCTTTTAACCACGTTTATGAGTTCTGGTCAATATCCCTCACTGATGCAACTGGATAGATGAGCTGTAAGAGAGTTAATGAGAATATTATGGCAGTACAGCATGATTCAATCTAAATATCAGAGACCCGGAAAATAAATAACACTTTGTTAAACTTTAACTGGGAAGTCCCTGGTTAAATAACACATAAAACCTGGAAGAATGATTGAATAAGGGGCACATTCATGAGTCTGTACTCTCTTGAAAATGAGCTTTTGTGCATTTTAGCCGGGAAGTGTGTGCATGAGCAGAATAAGGCCTTGTGGGATTTGGAGTTTGTGTGTACACAAATGCAACATTTGATGTAAGAAATGCCCATCGCATGACTGTGTTCAATTTGTGGGATAGCTGAGTTTCTGTGTGTTGCATGCGCCGACTTCAGGTGGTCTGTTCACGGACAGCTTCTCTTGGTTATAAGGGAAAATACCATGGATGTTTTTATAAGAGCAGCGTGTATTACAGGTCATTGGCTGTGTATAACTGCAGGAATCAATAACCAAGTAAGCACAGTAACCAAATAAAAAGCATACAGGTTCTGATATACTGAGCAATACTATTTACATTAAATATCTTCTGTGTGCTACTTTTTTAAACCACATCTGTAAACAGTCACAAAATGGAAAGATCAATGCTCCTGTTAGATTCAGTTTTATTTGCAACATGGGATAATTCGAACACATCTGCCAGGAGTAGAGCTGGAACTCCATTGAACAGACCTGAGTCGCAACTTGATGCGTGTGTGTGCGCGTGCATGACGTGTATGAGTGTGTGTGTATACGTGAGTAAGTGTGCATGCAGGCGTGAGTGTGTGCGTTCCTGGGAGTGCGAGTGTGCACAAGCGAGTGTGTGTGAGTGCATGTATATGCCAGTAAGTGTGCATGCAGTTGAGAGTGTGCGTGTGAGTGGGAGTATACACAAGTTAGTATGTGTGTATGCATGAGTGTGCTCGTGTGTGAGTGCGAGTGTGTGCGGGTGCGTGTATGTGCAAGTGTGTGTGTGTGTGTGTGTGTGTGTGTGCGCGAGACTGCATGTATGTGCGATTGTGCATGCGCGCGAGTGAGTGTGTGTTCACGCGGGAGTGTGTGTGTGTGAGTGCATGTATGTGTGAGTGTGCTTGCGTGCGTGCGTGTGAGTGTGTGTATGCAGGAGTTTGCGTGTGTGTGAGTGCATGTATGTGCAAGTGGGTGTGTGTGTGTGTGTGTGTGCGTGTATCACACACGCGAGAGGCTCTAACTGCATGCGGTCAGCCCCGTCTCTAACCGCTGGCTTGTGTGTGAAGGACCCAACAGAAAGGTGCTGCTCAGCATGCTGTGTAGTGTAGGAGCGGACCGCTGTCACCCTCGCTCCCCCGACACCCCTCCCCCGATCACCAAGAGACCGCCGCCGCCAGGCATAGGTAACGCCCCATTCCATACCTCCCTCCTCTACTCCCTCCGTTTTCCATCTCTTTTCTCCAACTCCACTGTCCCCATTTCCTCCTGCACCATCACTTGTGAATGAATGAATGAGCATTGCATTTTGTGTAGCACCCACCAGGGTGACGCACGGTGGCCATTTTGAGCCATAATGCTCAGCACTCATCAGCTGAGATAGAAAGGGAGGACAATTTTCATAGCCAATCAAATCTGGGGATGATTGGGTGGCAGGTTGAAAGAGGTAGGTTGGGAACCCTTTATTGACCAAAGTGAGTGAGGACCTCGGTTATACGTCTCATTCAGAGGACATGGAGATCTGGCTTGGTTTTTTGTTTTTTAAATGCCTCAGTTCCCCTGCTTAGTCTAATTGCAACCTTAAGTGTCATTGCATGGCAGCCTGGATTAAATAATAGTCGTGCGGTGGTGTGATATAGCATAACTGTAATTTAAAATAATTGTAATATAGTGCCATGTAACATAAGTGTAATTTAGTGTAATGTGACACTGTAATGTTGTGTAATGTAGATGACTGTGTAGTGCAATGTAACATGGCTGTAATGTAGTGCAATGTAACAGCCATATTTTTACAAAATCCTTCTTCTCTGTAGGCCTGGCTTGACGTGTTTTCAGGTCTGTCCTTTCTGCTGCGAATATTTGTCCTTCAGTTCAGGCCAATAGTGCTGACCAGCAACTTGTTATCCTCTCATAAGTTTAAGTTAACTAATCTATGTCTGCTTCCTGCTGTTGTTTCCTGCCTTGCGGTTCACGGTGTTGCATTACTGTTATTTAGCAGACTCTTTTGCCCAAAGTGACTTACTGTTCAATAGAGTATAAGCAGCACCAGTCCTCCTTTCGGGGCTCATACTGCATTTGGGATCGTGCTAAAGCGCCCAGCAACTGCACTAATTTCACTGTAGCCACTTGAAGCACCATCTGTGTAAGTCCTAGTGAGATGTGCTTTCTGCTGGACTATAGACTGTTTCTCCTGTGCTTCACACTGGCTGCTCTGGAGCTCTGTGGTGAGAGCATGGCCGCAGCCTCGTGACGCGAGGCGCGTGACGTCACCAAACACGACATGCTTCACCACACAGGCCTCTTCACTGCCCAACCCTCACTGCACTCTTTAAAACGGATGTGGTAATGTCCCACAAACTTTTTTTGTGTCACTACTTTTGTGCTGCAAATGCATGCATTTAAAAAGGAACGTATTTGAAGCATAGCTTGTCACAAGTAACACAAACTACAGTGTAGTCTCGGACATGGGAGTGTGTAGAGAAAGGAAGCTTTATGTGATTTTTACGCAGCTGTTTGAGAGTGGGTATTTTTTTTTTTTTTTTTTTACTTTATCTTAAAAATTTGGATTCTCCAATGCCACCCGAATCTGGAATATCCAATTAGGGAACTATGTACAAGGCTTTTTGCATTTGCGGCCCCCTATTCCCAACTCAGGAGAGAGAGACAGTTCGCGGCTCTCCTCCGAAGCACGCGCCTGTCGCCCCCGCTTCTTATACACTCATTGGTTGAAACTTCGCAAGTTCAGAACGAGGGCGGAGGATACCAGAACATGAACGAGCTTAGAATCTTCCTAAGGAGCACCCGTCTGGCCAACAGGAGGCGCCTGAGAACTTGTTATTTACAATACCCTATTCCGGCCGACCTTTCCCAATTTGCATCCCTGTAGCGCATTGGCCAGTCGCGCAGTACTCTGAAAAGTACCTTTATGTTTTATCATCCAGTTCAGTTTTTTTTTTTTTTTTTAAACTTCCCTGGGGATTCTTGCCTATGGGGCATTGTCGTCTCCTCTGTTGTCCATCTGTCTGTCTGTCTATCTGTCCTCCCATTGTTTGTTAGCTGCTGAACCGTTGTAGGGACAGCCCTCAGATTTAAACAGGTCATGCATATTGGGTGTCTCCAGAAGCTTATATGATATCATGGTCATGGGTCCCATTTTGACTCCAATAGCTCCAATTTATAGGCACGCCAAGGGGTACATAGCGCTGAGCACAATCTAGTTTTTGCTGAGGTGGGTAAGGTGGTCAGATGTTCCGAAGATGAAGGTTTATGTTAATCCTGGGCAGAGATGTCTTGTCCATCGCCAAATCCACTCACATTATTTTTCTCAACCACCGCCCCCCACCTTTGACTCTATCTCACCCCATTAAAACCCCTTTGCGCAGATATAGATGCCGGCATCTGTAAATTCTGAAATTTAATTGCTAAATAATTCCATAATTGAATTTCCAAATGTCTTGCTACACTGGAATAATTTTCCCAGTCCCTTTGACACAAATACTGAGTTGTAAAGCCTTAAATAGGCTCATGCACAACAGGAAAAATTGGCATCATTTGTATTCTGCGCAAAAGCTTTCGCTGCTGTGCCCTCTCCATCCCAAAAACTGGCTCCATTGCTTTCCACCCCCCATAAACCACCTGTCCCATAGTAAGAGGTTTTAGGCTTTGCCCAAACCTGTAATTATTCCACCTTAAGTCTTTGCAATCTGGAGCTCATGCCTCTTGGGATATTTTTAAATACTTTTGATGAGAAATGGTGACGGGGATGAGTCTTCTGGAGACTTCTCCCGTTTCTGTCCTATGTGAGTTTACATCTGTGCCTCTGCCCTCTTGTGTTGTTTTCTGGGGGCTAAAACATAACCGTGGCCTCGGTGAAAATGGTGCATGGTAGCATGCTGTTTGAACACATTGTGCATAAATGGTCATGGGTGTTCGGTCTATGGTTGCAAATAGGAATTGCCGTAATTTGGTGTACCCTGCTGAAGTATGTCATGTCATGCTGTACAGATTACAGCATCAATAAATCACACCAGTGTAGTGTTGAGTCAGGCCATTGGTTCCTGTGCATGGGTATGCAGATGTCACGGACTCATTCTGTTTGATTAAGTCTTTCTTCTCTCTGATTGGCTGGCAGGGTTTCAGGACATCATGCATGTGGCCGCCACTGTGGGTGCTATAACCGTTGGCAGGACGGAAATGGATGGTTTCAACGGTGGAAGCAGGAGGTGTGTGTTTATCATTTTTTTATACATTTCTCAGTCTTTGTGACTCGCACCGACAAGCCAAAACATTAAAACCAATGAGGCAAATCTTGTTGATCATCTTGCAACAAAAGCGCATGTTAAGGTCTGCAGACTGACCTTGGATGGTACGCGAACAATCGATTCTTATAGTCGCAGTGTTGGATGAGGGAGAAATGGGACCTGAGGGACCTTAACAAGCGCCAAACTGCTATGGCCAGACGAGTGGGTCAGAGCATCACAAAAATGCTCAAAATGCACAAAAAAGACTTATAGGGTGTTCCCAGTCAGCAGTGGTAAGCACCTATCGCCAGTGGTCCAAGGACGGACAAACAATAAACCGGCAACAATGTGTTGGGTGCCCAAGGCTCATCAATTCACAGGGGCATCGAAGGCAATTCTGTCTGGTCTGTTACAACAAAAGGGATCCTGTGGTACAAGATGCAAAGAATTTTAATGATACTTATGTGATGAACGTGTCACAATACGCAGTGCATTGAGTCCTGCTGCGTATAGCCCTTTTTCACCGGCAATCGATCAGAGTGCCCATGCTAACCTCGGTCCTCATCAAAAAGCGCCTACAATGGGCATGTTGGCGTCTGGACTGAACCTTTGGTGCAATTGAAGAAGGTCGTCTGGTTCAGTGAGTCCTATTTTCTCTGACATTTTGCCTATCGGTCATGGAACAGGTGGCTCCTGGATGCACTGCGGGAGGAAGTAAGGGAGTGTGATGCCCTCGGAATTTAAGCGAATGGCAGTTTGACTGAGCCGTTTTGGCACCACGAGAGGCACCTGCACAATATTCGGCAGGTGGCTTTAATGTTATGGCTGATTGGTGTATTTAAAAAAAGGCTGCAAGAGGAGGGTTTATTTCCCAGAAATCATTGTAACTGTTTGAACCGGACTGTGCATGTTGTGTGGTTTTTATATTTATATATTTTTTTTTAAGATTCGCGATCAGTTGAATTTGCATCGTGATCTGCTTCCTCACTTTCCGGAACTGCTGCACTTATGCTGCTAAAAATGCAAATACTGGAACCACAGAGTGTAAATGGTGAACAGAGTATTCATTGAGTCAGAAGATGGCTAACTCTCTCTCTCTATCTCGTTCCTCTTCTATCATTTTCTCTCCATTTCTCATTCTGATTCTGTCTGCCCTCATTCTGTGTCTATCATCAGGCATGGTGGTGCAGTGGGTAACACTGTCACCTCACAGCGAGAAAGTTGTGCGTTTGAGTCCGTGATGAGGCTTCTTTTTGCTTGCATGTTCTCCCCGTGTTCATGCGGGTTTCCTCTAGTTTTCTCTGGCTTCCTCCCACAGTCCAAAGACAAGCATGTCAGGCTGATTGGAGACTCTGAATTCCCCATATGAATGAGTGTATGAGTGAATAGTGTCGGCACCCTGTGACGGATTGGTGAGCTGTTCCTGCCTCTTGCCCATGGCCTGCTGGGATGGACTCAAATACCCCCCCTTATACTCCTCACAATTGTATTCCCATATCTACTTGATACATCTCCTGTCTGTCTGTCTGAGCAGGATGGATAGACTGCTTTGCCTGGACGGAGGGGGCATTAAGGGTCTGGTTCTGATCCAAATGCTGATCGCCCTGGAGCGAGAGGCGGGCCGGCCCGTGAGGGAGCTTTTTGATTGGGTCGCGGGCACCAGCACGGGGGGCATCCTGGCTCTAGCCGTAGTGCATGGTGAGTGAGATCTGAAAGATTCGCCGGCAGGAGCTGATAAAATAAACAACAGTGTGACGCCGTTCAGCAGCACTAGCATAACATAGATGGAATATGGAGATTACATATCCTATTGTCTTACATTGTACAGTGTCTCCATGCCAAAAGTGGGAAAGAAATCCGTGTCCACCCTCCCCTTTTTTTGGCTTTTTATTTGCCGGAATGATTTTAAAAGGGGGCGCCAATATATTTTGGAGGGTTTTATTAGTGAGAAGGGTTTAGAATTTAATGTTGATATTTATTTTCACGAGTGCATGTGTTATGTCATCAGTAACATGGCTGCTGCAATTACATGCCATTACCACGTACAGCAGCACTAGAAATTAAACTCTAAATTTTCTTGACTGGATGTACGCTTGACGTTTTTACACACCCAAATGTTTCTCTGGGTACCCAAACATCAAGGTCAAAAAATACTGATTTAATTCAATTTTGGTGGAGGTTGAATACGGAATTCTTTCCCAAAAGCGGATCGTGTCAGATTGTTTTTTTTTTTTTTTTTTTTTTGCTGGATAAATATTTGTTGTCATTAAGGATTGGAATGCTAGATCAATATTAGTTACTACAGGGATTAAGTTACCGTTAAGTAGCCGAAATAAAGTTTTGAGCTGACATCTGTTAATTTTTTCTGGAGATTCATGGGCTGAGACATCCTTTGCAGTATTACGGTCCATAATCTATATCATAGCAAATTTCCCATACCATGTTAATGGCTAATGGTCGCTACTATTCATTGCCACAAGCATTATGGCGAATGCTAGGCAATGACATATTTGTAATGACTATTTCATATTCAAGAAAACACTTTATGGTGCTGTGAATCCCCAGCGCCAAGCTATTCTGTACTTAGCATTCCACAGTTTTGCTATCCTTTAATACCCGTTTATTCAAGTAGTGAAGAGCATGTTACTCTTCCTCGTGTCTGTTCCACGAGTGAGTGACTGTTGTGGGTGACTCTTACGGACTCTCTCTTCTGTGGCTTTTTCTTTTGTGGATTTAAAAAAATAATAATTTTGCACTGCGAGTCACATGACCTGGTCTTCTCTCAAACCTGCACAGGTAAGTCCATGGAGTACCTGCGCTGCCTGTATTTCCGCATGAAGGATCAGGTGTTCCGAGGGTCCCGCCCGTATGAATCCGGCCCGCTGGAGGAATTTCTGAAGAAGGAGTTTGGGGAGAACACAAAAATGACTGACGTTAAGCACCCCAGGTGTGTGTCTATGTGGATGGAGTATGTGTTGTGTGTGTCATTGCTGCTCCCAAGCCTGGATGAGAAATGGGGAGGTTTTGGGCGGGGGTTTGCTTCCCCACCCCATAAAAATCATTGGAGCCACAAAAACGCTGACAAGAGCACAATGCACCTCAGTCTTGGTAGGAGCTGGGTCTCAATCTAGATCAGGGGTGTCAAATTCAAACCTACTGAGGGCCACAGTGAAGGTTTTGAATAAATCAGGGGCCAGCCATTTATTACAATAACTGAATATTATGAATATTTACTGCACGCCTGCACAGTTCAAATATTTTGGCTTCCCTTTGTTTGTGGATAATTTTTACCAGGAAAATTGATTAATAGATTCTGTTTTGGTTTATCAAGTGCTGAACAAGGTTGTGTAAAATGACAACTGCAAAGTTTCACAAAC
The DNA here is from genome assembly GCA_029692085.1 of Gymnothorax javanicus. Taxonomy (NCBI): domain Eukaryota; kingdom Metazoa; phylum Chordata; class Actinopteri; order Anguilliformes; family Muraenidae; genus Gymnothorax; species Gymnothorax javanicus. The sequence goes on along the minus strand of CM056200.1, from coordinate 49,452,017 downwards.
CACATTTGCATCACAGTAACCTACATTAGTCTGAAAAAAAATAACAGGTCTTTGTTACCAGCCCTAATGTGAATTAAAGAGTAACAATTTAGTAGTTTGCTGAACATTTTTGCATAAATTCACAGTTAAACAAAACGTTTGCATTATACTGGTTTTGTCTTTACAAAACATCAAATAATGCTACCAGCAAAAGTGCTTCATAAGAATAAATAATATTGTGCTCAATTTTTTCCTAGCTAACATTGGAAAAGCAGATAGCATTTACAGTGGCCTATTGGCATTTATTAAACAATTCTGTAATCGAAACATGAAAAAGCAGCGCAACGGCGCCTCCTGCTGCTTCGTTTTGGTATTGTCACCACACAGTTTATAATTGTCAAGGACAAATTTATACACACGGGCCATATTAAATTTATTTTCTGAGTTTATTGGCGGGCCGGATTATAAGTCGCGGAGGGCCCTATGTGGCCCGCGGGCCTTGTTATTGACATATGTGATCTAGATGATTGATGTTGGTGAGTGGTGAAAGCAGACGTCTCCGCAAACCACAAGGTCAACTCTTCTTTCGACCAGGAAAACTAACATTGGAACTTGGAATGTGAAAACTGTGTATGAGACTGTGTGAAAACTGCACAAGTAGCAGCCAAGATGAGGAACTACTACTTGGCCATGCTTGGTATCAGTGAGTTCTAGGTGGACTGAGTCTGGTCTGAGGAGACAAGCCACGGGGGAGCTTCTGCTGTTCTCAGGTCATGAAGAGGAGGATGCTCCACACATCCAGGGACCGGCCCTGATGCTGCTGAATCCTGTGTAGGGAGTGCTGATTGGACAGGGAGCCCATAGCCCAAGGATTATAACGGTAACCTTCAGCACCACGAAGAGGAAGATCAACATGAATTTCATCCAGTGTTACACCCGTACTAGCAACAGTGAGGAGGATGGCGAAGAGCAGTTTTGCAAGAGTCTGCAGACCATCATAGAGACTTGCCCAGGAAGAGGCGTCGCCATCCTCATGGGGCACTTTAATTCCAGGATCGAGAACATCATTAATGGATGGGAAGAGATTGTGGGATTTTGTGGACTGGGAGACATCAATGACAATGGAGAGATGTTCGACGACTTGCGTTCTACAAACAGCTTTGTCATGAGGGAAGCATTTTCCCTCTCAAGAGGGTTCACAAAGCAACGTGGGTGTCACCTGAACTAAGAACAGAGAACAAAACAGACCACCTATTCATCAACAAGAGATTCCAAAGATCCCTTCAAGAGGTGTGAGCCAAGAGAGGAGCTGATATTATGTCAGACCACCTCTTCCTGGCTGCAAGCCTGAAGCTTTAGCTGAAGGAGAAACTGAACAGGAGAACAGACTCCCCGAAGGATGTTTAAAATGAAACTTTTGAAGGAGGAATTCGGAGTCACACTCAGAAATAAGTTTCCATCCTTCTAGACCTAGAGAAAGAAGAAGAGACGATTGATAGTAAGTGGCAGAATATCGGAGAGACAGTGTCATTAGCATGTGGAGAAGTGCTTGGACCCAGAAAGCAACAGCACAAAGAATGGATATCAGCAGAGACATTGCGCAAGATTAAGGAGAGGAAGGAAGGGAAGGCTGCTGTCAACAATGGCTGAAGCAAAGCAGAGAAAGTCAAGGCCCATTATGAGCACTCCAAAGCCAACATACAGTCTAAAAAAGCCATCAAAGTTGACACGAAGAGCTATACAGAAGGCCTGGCAACAAAAGCAGAAGAAGCAGTACACCATGGGAATACGCAGGACCTATATGCTACCACAAAGAACGCTAGGGAAGTACAACTAGCCAAAGAGACGGATGCTTGTTTGAGAAGGAAGGGTAAGGAAGAGATGGATGGAACACTTCAATTTGCTTCTGAAGAGAGCAGTACCAGTGTAGCCACTAAACATCCCTCTAGCCACAAGAGATCTGCCTACAGACTGCAGTAAGCCAGCTAAAGAAGAGATCTGTAAAGCTATCTGTGAACCTAAGTATGGCAAGGCAGCTGGACCAGATAACATCCCAGTGTAGGCGCTGAAGGCAGATGTCCGAATGACGGTGGAGATACTACATCCCCTCTTTGGGAAGATCTGGGATGAGGAACAAATGCCATCAGCGTGGAAGGAATCAAGATTTCAAGGAAAGGTGGCCTCCGTTCCTGTTCAAACTACCGGAGAATCATGCTCCTGAGTATGAGTATGATCCTTAGAATACGCAAGCTTGACATCATCAGCAACCAGGATCTTAGGCAAAGGACCAACCACACCCCAGCAGGACTGGAATTCAGTGGAATTCAGAAAAGAGGATGGAGATGGCTTAGCCACGTGCTACTCAAGCCAACATCAACACCATCAGACAAGCCCTCATTTGGAATCCGCAGGGCAAGAGAAAAAGAGGCCAACTAGGCAACACCTGGCACCAGGACCTGGATGCAGACATCATGAAGCTGGGATTCACCTGGGAACAGCGTATGGGGCAGATGCTTGGAGAGTCCTAGTCAAGGACCTATGCCCCAGATCAGGGTAGTAGGCTTGAATAAGTAAGTAAGTAGTGTCTGTGTGTGAAGTTTGTGTAGTGAGGAGTGTCTGTTTTTACAGTGTTGGTGAGTGTGTGTCTATATGTGGAGTGTGTGCACACGGAGTGAGTATATGTATATTTTTTCACCATAGACTCCGTTTCTATATCTGACATGTGGGGTATATACTGTACTGTGTGATGCTAGTGAACCTCTGAGCCTCTGTCCCTTCAACTTCACAGGGTGATGGTGACAAGTGTCCTTGCAGACAGGCACCCGGGAGAGCTGCATCTTTTCAGAAATTACGACCCCCCCGCACTCACACGGGACCCCCCGTATGCCTCTACTGCCACATTCAGACCTATCACCATCCCACAGGGTAAGGCTGGATCTTTCACCCCCTCTCTTTTTCTCTGTCCTGAAGTCTCTCTCTCTTTCTCTATGGTGCTCTCTCTCGCTCCCACTCAATGGTGTTCTCTCTCTCTCCCCTCCCATTTTTCTCCATCATTCTCTTAATTTGTCTCTCCCTCCCACTCTGTCTTTGTCTGTGAGCTCCCAGCTGTCCACTGGCCTGTTCTGATGATTTTGGGTGGCATTGCCAATGCATCTGGTTGATATTCACACGGTAGGGGAGAGTGTGCCCTTGCTGGTTGGTGTGCATGCTTGTGCGCACGAGTGCACGGGTATGTGTGTAAATGATTGTACTGATGTGCACGGCTCGCTGTATCAGTGTCGGTGTTGTTCTTGCAGGATGGGAGGATGAGGATGTGTTGATTGTGGGCTATACGCCGGAGCCTCCCAAAAAGCGTAGGATGGTGACAGAAGAAGGTGATTAGTGCAAGTGCAGTAGTTTGTGTGTGTACGGTATGTTTTTGTGCGCGTGTGTGTGTGCGTGTGTGGACATTATGGGGCGCATGTGCAAGACACATTGTGCACTAAGTCACTGTGAATGAGATCACCACAGAGAGGCCTGGTTATCAGTCAATGCGTGGGATCAGCTCAGGAAAACTGGTGATCAGTCACTGTGGGATCAGCTTAGAGAAACCAGTGATAAGTCACTGTGGGATCAGCACAGAGAGTGGTGATCAGTTATCATAGGATCAGCTTAGAAACAGGTGATCAGTCACTGTAGGATCAGCCAAGACAACTTGTGATCAATTACTGCAGGATCAGCACAAAGGACCTGGTGATCAGTTATTGTAGGATCAGCTCACTGGACCTGGTGATCAGTCACTGTTGGAAGAGCACAGAGGAAATGGTGATCAGTCACTGTAGGATCAGCACAGAAAGTGGTGATCAGTTATTGTAGGATCAGCACAGAAACAGGTGATCAGTCACTGTAGAATCAGTGAAGAGAACTTGTGATCATTTACTATGGGATCAGCACAAAGGACCTGGTGATCAGTCGCTGTTGGATGAGCACATCGCAACTGGTGATCAGTCACCGTAGGATCAACACAGAGAAACTAGTGGTCAGTTACTGCAGGATCAGCGCAGGGGAACTGGTGGTCAATCACTGTAGGATGAGAAGAAAAATTTGAGATCTGTCACTATAGGACCAGCAAAGGAAAATTGGTGATCAATTACTGTAGGGTCAGCACAGAAACTGATGATCAGTCACTGTAGATTCAGCACAAAGGAAACGGCTATCAGCCACGGTAGGATGAGCACAGACAAACTAGTGATCCGTTACTGTAGGATCAGTTTATAGAAACCGGTGATCATTCACTGTAAGATCAGCACAGAAAAACTGGTAATCAGTTACTGTAGGATCAGCGGAGAGAAACAGGTGATCAATCACTGTAGGATCAGCCAGAGAGACTGGTGATCAGCCACTGCGCGATCAGAAACGAAAGGCCTGGTGATCAGCCAACACTACTCGGAACATTGCAAAGCCCTATGAAACGGAGATCCCTGTTCTCACCAGTTTATCATCTGACGGCACTCTCACGGTCAGCTGGCAGACAAAATTTCCTGTTTCCTGTTCAAAACTCACGACAGTTATTTTGGCGTACATTTTCCTATTGCTCGTAGCTCTGGCGGCCATTTTGTGAGGTGTCCCTGTTCTTTCTTTCAGAGCAGCTCGTCTGGCGTGCAGCTCGGTCCAGCGGCGCCGCCCCCACCTACTTCCGACCAATGGGACGCTTCTTGGACGGGGGTCTGTTGGCCAACAATCCGACACTTGACGCCATAACGGAGATACACCACTACAACAAGGCCCTGAGAGCTCAGGTCTCCCCTCTTCTGGCTGTCTGCTCTTTGTACATGGAGACTGCCAATAGCAGTGCCAGCTGTGCCCTGCAGTTCATGTATGGCTCATGTGATACGGATGTGCACATCTTTAAATCAAAGTTGTTAGTTTGTATTCTAGCCCTATGCTCGTAGATTTTGGATCCAATGTGCTGGAATCAAAAAAAGTGAAAATGAAGCCTCTCTCCCAGTTCTTATGGAGTACGTGCAACTGCATGCTCTGCACAGAATAATTTCACGCTTGCAGGTGTAACAGTCAGTTTACATGGTCTGTAGCCTCGGTGTATTTTGGTTCATGAATCGTGTGGAAATCTTTGAGTTTGAGTTCACTGTTGCTTACATAGACCAGCCATCTTGCTGTCTTGGTAGGTTTTACATCAGAAGCCATTGAGTGTAGTGCTGGGTAATTATACTCTGGAGTTTACTGGTTTAGATCACATTGGCATCATGTTCCCTACTGTTTCTTAAGGGTCCAGGCTTACTTGGTCTTGGTCTGGACTGTGATGAGTGCCATACAAAAAAACTTAACATGTGGCTATTGAACCTTGTTGCCATTTTCGCCCTTATTCTTCATAGCTTTTGGAGCAGTTTCGTTGCGCCAGGTCCATCACTTTGACTTTCTGTCTGTCTTTCCGTTTGTCTGTCTCTCAGGGGCGGGGGTCGGAGGTCCAGCGTTTGGGTGTGGTGGTCTCCCTGGGCACAGGAAAGCCCCCCCAGGTGGCAGTAAGCTCCGTTGACGTCTTCCGACCGAGCAACCCCCTGCAGCTCGCCCAAACGTTTGTGGGAGCCAAGGAGCTGGGCAAGATGCTGGTGGACTGTGTAAGTGTGCTGTCGACTAGCTGTGTGTGTGTGTGTGTGTGTGTGTGTGTGTGTGTGTGCGCGTGTGTGCGCTGTCACCGTCCTGAAGCTGTGTGTGTGTGTGTGCTCGCATTAGTGTGTGTGTGTGTGTGTGTGCTGTCACTGTCGTAGAGCTGTGTGTGTGTGTGTGCGTACGCGCAGCTTTGTGTATGTGTGTGTGCGGACGCAGTCACTGTCGAAGAGCTGTGTGTGTGTGTGTGTGTGTGTGTGTGTGTGTGTGCAAGCGCGCGTGTGGTCACTGTCGAAGAGCTGTGTGTGTGTGTATACATGATGTCACCTTGACAAACATTACAAAATCTTTGTTGGATTGAGAACACAACCTATCATAACATGAGTTGAGAAAACAGGCCATTAAGCCTAACAAAACTCATCATTTCCCTCCCAGTAAAGTGTACTTCGCACAGAGTATACTAGAGCACTAAATTGTGTACTGCAGTTTATCAAACCTGGTATTGAAATACTCTGGAGTTTCTGCTTCTACTTTCAGCTGTTCCACACTGTGACTTCTCTTATAGTGAAAAAATAAAAAAGACCCAAGATCTGTTCAAAGTGTACATTCAGCCAGCGAGATTGTATTTTTGCCAACTTCCATTCATCACATGAGCTGTTGGTTTGCTGCTGTGTTCACGTCATGTATGCATGTCGTTCTGATTTATTTACATCACATTTTGTTTAGTCTTTGCTGCGATAAGCGAGCTGACCCCTTTCCCCCTGCGTTGTGCTCTAATACCCCTCTCCCTCCACCAGTGCACTGACTCTGACGGCTGTGCCGTGGATCGGGCCAGGTCCTGGTGCGAGATGAGCGATACCAGTTACCACAGGTCTGTTCCCAGTTAACTGGACAGGTGTCCTTACACTATTACCATTACACCCACACTTCATTATTGCCTTATGCTGCGTTAGAGACGTCCTGGGAACTGGGAAGTTCTGTTTTACTTTCCCTGTTCCTACCAAAGCAGGCCTACCTGGTAAGAACAATGAAAAGGGGTCTGTTTGTTCCAGTCTTCTTAACCCAACGTTAGATATTAATGTTATCTTCTCCCCCAACATCAGCAAATCTGATGACTAAGTTGGCCAATATGAATGTAACAGAACTTTCGTGAATTGCGGATCATATGGATCACGATCATGTGGAATTTAACGATGCAGTCGCTATTACTTTTTCATTTACAGTTGCTACACATTTAACCCCTAGAGTGCTAAATGCAGCTATTGTTGCTCAATGATGAAAGATATCAAAATCAAAGCTGTCGAAAACCTATCATGTGGCGACTTGTTAAAAGGAGCTCCCACAGGAGCTCTTTTGTGAGCGATCTGTTGAGGATTATATTTCAGTATTTCTCACCATATTCATCAATAAATCAATAACCATATTGAATAACCATAATCAATAATCATAATCAGTATCCATATTATGTATGCAGCAGTAACACATACACACACACATACACACAGATACACACATATACAAGCAGTGCAGACACACACACACACACACACACACACACGCACGCATGCATACACATACAAGCAGTTTGCACACACATGAGCAGTGCACACAGACACATGCACACACACGTACACACGCAGCACATGTACACATGCACACACACACGCACACAGACACACACACACATACAAGCAGTTCACACACGGTCACACACACATGCAAGCAATTCAATTCACTCATGCATAAGCAGCAGGCTTCTGTAGCTTTGATTAGTAAGCAGCTTCTGTTAAGTTGATTCGAAAACATAATCAGGTGATGTATTTGATTTCTGTAGCTTGATCAATATTTGTTCAGTAAAATCATTAGTTGTTACTGAAAACATAATCAATTGAATCATTTATGTATCTACTTATATCCTATACCTTTGGCTGTATTTTTCCTCTCTTGACTGTAATTTTCCGCCCCTTTTTAGTGATGTGCATGTTTATCTTTTGGTTGAAGTTCTCAAGGGCAGTTGACAGTGTTTTGGTTTTCCCATCCTGTTGTAGCATGGGAATGAGAAGGCAGAAAGACCATATTTGGAAGATATTTCCTGTGATGAAAGTATAAAAACTGGATGTGATAAGCAAGATGTCAGTTCTTCTTGCGCAAAAAGAACTCGGCTTTATATTTATCAATATGCCTCAATAAAGCCTAATTGTCTGGAGAATCTGTCTCTCTCCAAGTGCTTGGGGTTGGGGGAACCTCATGATTTGAAAATACGTCTGAATGAAAACCATAACAGATCGTGTTTTGATGTCCCTTATAGTCCCTCGGCAAACTGGGATTTCAGAAATCATGCAGCAGCTACCCGGTGGGAAATTCTTAGCACTTTTCCTTCTGGGATTTGGGACTATTCCCAGTTCCCTGGACATCTCGAAAGCAGCGTTTCCTCACACTGGGGGCGGCCCACCCACAGCGTAGCAGGTTGCATATTTTGGCTGGACTCATAAGATTGGTGTACCCAGCTCCAGTCCAGCCACAATTTGATCAGTGCAACTGTTGGGCCCTTGATCAAGGCCCTTAACTCCACACTGCTCCAGGGGGATTGGCCCCTGCTTGGTTAAATCAACGATAAGTTGATTTGGATGAAGGCACCAGTCAAATATTAGTAACGTAAAGTACTCTGAGTGCTAGTATGATAATCATCATTACCCACAGAAAGTTACCTCTTTGCTTTCTATTAGCCGAGTATACTGCTGTTTTTATTTGTCTCAAAATATAGAAAAAAATATTGATACTCATTGAATGGGTCCCCCTGGTGGTTTTATCTTTTGATATCGAATTTATTTCTGCCCGCGATTTAAATGGTTTTTGACTGAGCTTTGTTGGTAGTACGTCAGTCATTTTTCAAACTGCCACTGCCCTGGTAACCCTTACAATAAATAATTAATTCCCCTGAATTTCTTGTAATTATTGGACCTACTGTACCATATCTGCCTTGTTGATGCGGTTTGCAGTCGTACGATTGTTCGATTTTTAGATCTGCTTTAATATCATGACAGGAGAGCCTCTCTTGTGACACTAACAATGCAAATACTACAACTTTGCGATATAATGGCAGTAAGTCTGAGTGAAGAACGCTGCTCTCTGTCTCTGAAACCCGCCCTCAGACTGAGTCCCCAGCTCTCTGTGGAAGTGATGCTGGACGAGGTCAGCGATGCGATCCTGGTGAACATGCTGTGGGAGACACAGATGTACCTGTACGAACAGAGGGAACACGTACAGGCCCTGGCCAAACAGCTGCTGCAGTGCTGACTGACACAGACTGACTTTCTGACTGGAAGAATGATTGATACTGACATGCTAACTGACTGACTGACTGACTGACTGACTAACTGACTAACTGACTGGCTGAATGACTGGCACTGACTGCTTGAATGGCTATCAGACTGAATGATTGATTGATAGTCTAACTGACATACTGACTGACCGACTGACTAAATGACAGACTTGAAGAAAGCCTGAAGGGCAGACTAATAACCTGACTGACCAACTGATTGACTGACTGGCTGACTGACTGACAGATGGAGTCAAAGAGAGGCGAGACACAAACTGAAACTAAAGGAAGGAGGGGAGATTGTTATTGAACAGTGAGGAGATGTATCTGGGAGAGCGAGCAATGTAACAAACATGCATCACTACCTGCGGTGTACATCACTGCACAGGAGCAATGTGTCTTGATGAGTTAGCGTGGGTTTCTGTGGCACTTTGGATTAGCCCCACTGTCTCAGGACAGGCTTGTCTAGCTAATGGGAGTCCTTTAAGTGCCCCTTGGTGCGAGTGTTTGAGTGAATGGTGTGTGATGTTTGTGATGGATTTGTAAACTGACCAGGGTGTGTTGCAACCTCTTGCCCATTGCATGCTGGGATAAATCCCAGCTCCCCCATAGCTGTGACTAGAAATAAGGGAGTCAGATTATGGATGGGTGGATGGGTGGATGGATGGATGGATGGATGACGTTGCTGCAACTGTCTTTCTGCAGGCAGATCATTGTAGCATGCTAACAGTGTAGCTATCTTTTTTTTTAAATCATGAATACTACTCCACTAACTCCTCACTTTGTAATTGCCCTGGGAGATAGGAAAATAAGGACAGCCTCATTTTACTGGGGTGTTTGAGAGGCTAATGTAGGCCCAGTGTAAAAAGTCTCAAACCCTTACACTGAGCCTACTCCGCACACATGGAAGTTAAACCTCTCCAGGCTTACCCTGGTAGTTATGATTCTTAATTCTTCATATTCCCTCTACATTCTGGATTTAGAACTGTTCACATGTCCAGTTGTTATCTAGCGCATTTTTACTGACCTCTTGCTGAAAGCACCTGACTTTCATTAAGCTGTTACATAAAAAAACACAATTTTAATACTGATTAACCAGTTAACTGCACTGTATAACTGAGAAACTGCCTTTGTACTTGAATACATGTGTAACCCAGAAACTTCTTATGCTCTGTTTTGAGGTGAATCAGTGTGCACTTTCAGTTTGAGTGAAGAAAATGGATGTTTTAACTTCAATACAATTTGTTTTTGAAATACTTTAATTGTTTGAGCTGGGCTATTGTAATGAAGTGAATCATAAATTACAATAAACACTAAATATGAGCGTGTAAAATCAGGATCTGTGTTTGTGCATTAAGTCTTGTTTGGTATTATTGGTGAGTGTGGTGTATATCCTTGTCATTCCTGCACTATCAAAGTCACCTGAAGGCAATGGAATCACCTGGCAGAATGGGATTTACTTTAACAGTGCAAATGGACCTTTTTCACACTTCCGGGTATGGTAGTCATGGATGACGTTGTGTGTAAGCAAACAAGAAACATGGCAGCAACTTTCAATTGTCAAAGCTTTTGTAGCATACCTTCCTGTTCACACTTGAGAAAATTACCTCAGCTGGCTTTCCAAGAATCCCTTAAAGAAAAAATGGTGACATGCAGGTAAGAGATGAAGATGGTTTGTCATCGAATATGGCAATACTGCGTGTAGTTACATTTTTGTCCTGACGACCATCTTTATCATTGACAAATGGATGTTTGAAACAACTTAAGTGCCATTGCAAGGCTAGACCATGCAAAATCTGCAAAAAGTGAAAACCTGCGGGGTCAACGGATTTTGTTCAAATTCCTACCATAGACTGCTCCTGGGCTATAATGAAGGCAGGTAAAACCGTTCGGTGAATAATCTCTCTGTTCAGGAGTAAGAGGCAATTAACCCTTCCAATGCATTTCCTGTGCAAATTTTGATGAAATTAACAAACTTTGCCAATTTTCAGCACAATACTTGACAATAAAGACAGACTTTGCTTATAGGTAAACTGCAGCAGACATCCTAGGCTTTCTATAAAAAATGCTCCCTGCTCCAGCACAGGTGATTCAAATGATCAGCTCATTAATCACCCCCTAAAGCTGATTGATGACAACATGATCATTTGAATCACCTGTGCTGGACCAGGGAGAGATCTAAAACATGCAGGACTGGTGGGCCTCCAGGAGGTTTGGGAAGCACTGTTTTAGAGGAAGCTGAGCTTCCCTTGCAGTCTTAGAGCAATCGCCACTGATCCCAGGCCACTGGCGATAAATGCGGGTTTTTCAATGTCTCTCCTGCCGTTGCACGCGGTGTAATACAGAAATATCCAAAAGAGAACAGTTGTATTGCTTTGAGAAAGTGCAACAAGTCCATTCAAAGCCATCTTTCAGGGTTGAAAGTTCCTCTTACACAAGAACATGGAGAGAAGGGCCCACGACTGCCACTGGAGAAGGAGTGTGACTTCATTGCACTATGTGCTGGGCTATTCCATGCTGTTGACGAGGACATCACTCTCTGTCCAGCACATAGATACAAGCTTGGCCTTGACTGGAAGCCGTCGTGGAAGTGCCAGCTACCCCTCCACCATTTAAGTCGTCGGCCGTGTCAAGAACACGCAATTCAGGCATTGATGTCAAAAGAAATTTTTAATATTTGGAACGTTTTACTGCCGATTGGATCAGGCAGATACTTGCGAATGTACTACTGGTGCTAGGCCTTGGCCTATATTTCAACGAATGCCAAGACAATTCACAGTCCCATACATTGATGCAGCCACATTGTTATCCCATAGGGCTGATCAACCACGAGGTCTATGAGAGGAGTAGAGACTGGAAGAAAGGAAAACCCTGGGTGGGTGGCTAAGAAAATCAAAGCCCGTTTTGTGAAGGCAGACTGGCTAACTACCCAGCAGGTTTCCAGCTACTTCTCCTGTCTCACTGTCCAGAGGTGTGGCCACTTGACCAAGGATAATACTGACACTCCTTCAGATGACCAGCACCTGTCAGCCTCCTCAATCACAACAAGATTGCGACTGTGGGCAAAGGTCATCAAACAGGTGGATCTGTGAACTATTAGTTGTTCTGAAAGGGTTCGCATGGATTCTGTATCATGCCTAGTGGCTGAAAACATGGATACTTCAGTTGTCTAATAAAGATTTGTTCATTCTTGCTGTGATTGTCTATGGTACCATTATCATGACTATTGGCTGAACCTGGGCATACTAGCATCACCTTTTTTTTGTGGAGTTACAGGACCTGTTAGGCCCAACACTGCTTTATATATTTGTTCCTACATATTTTGAAATACAGATAAATTTCCACAGATTTTTTTTTTTTTTTTTTGTCTTTTTGTACTTCACTTCCTCATGCTGGCTACTCTGGCGGTCTGGTAGTTGCTGTCATTCACGGCCAGTCATTCATGAACTTCTGAGTAATAGAAAGTGGCACCTCTCCTGCTAACATGGTTAAGTCCGAGACTGCCTCATTACTGGACTCTCTAGACTCTATTTTGACAAACCATAAAGTTTGAAACAAGCCGAAACAAGGTGTTCAGGTCTATATTGGGTTGTTGCCAATCTGTTCATTGAGAAAGTAATTAGTCAAAGACACTCTGGGCCACATGAAAGGTTTACGGAATATTGTATTGTGCATTGAAAAATGCCTGGCCCGCCCCTTTCCCAGGGAAACAGCCATGACAGAATGATGATGATGGAATGATACAGGATAGAATAGAATACCCTTGGTTTTCATGTGTTGGCATTACAATTGAATGGATTACGCCAGGGCAGATACAATAGCATTGGTAGTGTCGCTTGTTTAATGTACAGCTTTGTAGTTCCACATACAGTATATAGGTGGCAGCACTGCAAAATGATGAAATATTCTCCTCATTTCTGGTGCTGCTATGAAGTACTGAGTAGAGCAGAAAGTTTTTTTTTATTTCTGATTATGAAAGAGCAAGTCATTAGCCACCATTTCCACCGTGGTACCCCTGTGGCAGATGACTTATTCGCTGTTGAATAGGCCTATACACAATTTCAAATTTTGAGGTAGGGGAAATATCTTGACGCATAAATGGCATATTTGGAAATATTTTTTGATCATTCTCGGTAGTTTGGTAGGCCATCCTATGGGCAACATTCACACAAAGGGGCAATCTTGAAAGTTCAGCCGTTTTTTGTAGAGGATGACCGGAAGTAACCCCTTGAAAATCCTTCAAAAATGGTCCAGAATCCATCAAAATCCATTTTTTGGTGATTACTCCTACACAACCAAATGGATGATGCTCATATTGTAGGTTCGTTCATAACTTGGTAAGAATACCAAATATCGGCCCTGGGTTATCACCCTTTACATGGTCTATCCGTGCAATGACACTTAAAATGTCTATTCTTCACATTTTGGTCGCAAAGGTGCATATCTTTGCAGTACTGATTGCCAATAGCCCTGATCAGGTGACATGCTCGCGGGATGTTTATTTCATAGAGACACTATTGTTAATGGTACACCATCTGTTGCAGAGACAGCCAAGCTAATTTGAGATTAATAAATCTGATTCTCGGAGGGAACCTAGTCAGAGTCAACCTGACCCAAAATAATGATGCATCTGTAGTAACTTACCAAAATTTGTATGGCTGTCTGTCTCCACAATTTCCACCATGTTCTTGGACAAATGCCTTAGAGACAAATGACATAAAACCACTGTAATATTGTGTGTATTTTCCTGTGATGCATTTCTGATTTTAAAAATTAGTTGGAGAAAAAGATGACCAGCTTTGTTTTGTGCAAAGGAAAGCTTGGCTTTATCTCTTTGTGAATGAAGTCTAATATTCTGGGAGGTTCTGCCTCACTCTAATCATTTTTGGCCATTATTTAGATTTATACAACATAGTCACTCCATTTTTGGAATTGAGTACGTGTATAACATTGCCTGTTTACAGGTAGTATTGTTTTGGTGTGTGAACTCTTGCTGCGTGTGTTGCACGGTTTTGAGAGCCACGCGAGTTCACGCAGTGACGCTGTGTCTCAATTAACATGTACGCATTTGTGGTGTATAGTATTAACACAAGCGTGTCATTTTCAAATATTATAACACTTGGTTTGCAAGTGTTTTGAGGAGGTGTAACGCAGAGTTGTGATTTTGGTGGATTTGTTGTCAGGAGGTATATTAGTGTCTGTCTTGTTTCAAATCGGTTTATTTTCAACAATGGAGTTTGATTTGTCTGATTTTGTTAATGACCCCACTCGTGAGAAGTAAAAACTTTAAAACTGATCACGGAGCAGTTTATCATTACTATTAGTAAACGAGTGAAGAAATGGGTAATTGAGGAACTGTTGGCATTTTCTCAGAAATATGATTGCGGTTTACCCTTGGCAAGTGAGATTAAAGAAGGTTTTTTTTATTTCAAGACAAAACAAAACATTGACAACAAAGACAAGAACAAAGAATACAGGCCAGTGACCAAAATCTTGTTGGAACATAGATGAGAGTTGATGTTATAGGGGAGTATATATGAGTGTAGCCTGAGTGTTGAGTGTGTGTGTGTGTGTGTGTGTGTGTGTGTGAGTGTGTTTGCTTTCCTCGATGGCGGGGAAAAGGGGAGAAAAAAATTGGTGGTTGGGATGAACAATAGGGAAAGAGAGCCTTAAGAAAGGGAAAAGTAAATAAATAAATAAAAATAAATAAAAAATAGAAAATAAAGTGAGGGTCAGGCACTGTCAGGGAGCTCCAGAATGGGACAGCAGGGACTGTCAGACTGGATCATCAAGATTACAATTTCTTTTTTATAGTTACTTTTATGAAAAATTGACTATTGTAATGGAGTGGGGACGCTTGATGGTGCAGTAGGTGGCGCTGTCATGCCAGAACTAGGGGGTCGCGAGTTCGCACACCAGCCTATGTGGAGCTCGCAGGTTCATTTCGAGCTCGTTGTGAAGCTCACAAAGTTACTCTCGCTCACGCGAGTCTTCTACAGGTACTCTTGGCACCAATCATCCTTTCACAGCCTCATTCATTTCTGGCTGACTGGCGACTCCAGACTGCCCATAGGAAGGAGTCTGTAAAAAAAGGTGCATGCCTGCAGGCGACTGGAGACCGCCCGGGGTGCCCCCCATCCAAGGTAAAACGGGTGATTCCCAGCATTTGTTAAATTGGGGTGTTGAGTTGATGGGGGGGGGGTGATCGAGTCCTTCCTTCCCCTGCCACCCGTTCTAGAGATAGCCAACAAAGCCCTTAAGAGTGCCTTTTTCTAAGATCAGCCCAATACTGGCAAAATGGCGAACTCACCATCCCCAAATCTCTTCATACTTCATAATTATTGAGTTTAGGGCTGGGAATAGGGAAATCAGTCATGACCTTGGTAATTAACCCCTCCCCCGCTGAGCAGGCCACCCCCAATTTTCGGTGCCGTATTGAGCGTTAACAAATTTGACTGCTCCAAATTTCAACCTACATGGCGGTCCCAAGTTTATTTGCATTAATAAGGTCTAAACTTGATGGGGGAGAGCAAGGTTGGCGGCTGTGATGTTACATGTGGCGTGGATCGATGATTTGAGCTGTAGATGTTCCAGAAATTGATTGTTCCTGATGCCTCACTCCTGGACCAGGTGGGTGAATGAAACCAGTGTGTTGTTCTGAAATATGTGTTGGAGGTGTGTGATCTCTTTTTCCGACCATGAGTGGAAGTAAAGTGGTTTCTTGTTGCTTAGAAAATCAGGGTTGTTCCAGATTGGAGTGAGTTTAGATGGTTCTACTGTAGAGTTTGTGACTTTGTGGAATTTCCACCAGGCTATCAGAGTCGTTGATATTGTTAATGTTTTAAAACAGGAGTGGTGTTTAATGGATTGACTGAGAAATGGTAAATCTGAAGTGACAATATTGTTACAAAATGTCTGTTCTATATCTAACCACATATTGTCCGATTGGTGGGGATGAATCCATTTGAATATGTATTGTAACTGATTAGCTACATAGTAATGATAAAAATTTGGTGCTGCAAGTCCTCTTTGTGTTTTTGGTTTCTGTAGAGTTGCTAGTTTGATTCTTGGTGTTTTGTTTTTTCAGAAAAATTTTATTACGATTGAATCAAGACATTTGAACCA
This sequence comes from Gymnothorax javanicus, assembly GCA_029692085.1. NCBI lineage: Eukaryota > Metazoa > Chordata > Actinopteri > Anguilliformes > Muraenidae > Gymnothorax > Gymnothorax javanicus. The sequence continues at coordinate 49,435,990 of CM056200.1, read as the reverse complement.
TGAGAGTGTGGGATGGGTTGGAATCATAGTAAAGAGATCATTAATTTTGGAAAGTACTGTCATTTTAACTGTTGCTATTCGGCCTATTATGGAGAGTGGTAGGTTCATCCAACGAAGGAGGTTGTCGGTTCTTGTTTTAAGTAATGGGATGTAGTTGAGATTGAACAGGTCTGACAGCCTGGGGGAAATGATAATACCCAAATATGTGATGTGACCTGTGCATAAAGAAATAAGGGGAGTGTAGGCTGTCATATGCCAGATTTAACTATTCATCGGGAGGATAGCAGATTTATGCCAGTTTATAGAGTAGTCAGAGATGTTAGAAAATGTTTCTTTGAGTTTAACTATTTCAAGTAGGGATGAGAAGGGGGTCTTGTAAAAAGAGTAAAATGTCATCAGCATAAAGACCAATTTTGTGGTGTGCGTTTTGTGTCTGGACTCCTTTGATGTTGGTGTTTTGGCAGATGGCTGCAGTGAGAGGTTTAATGAAAATGGTGAATAAGAAAGGAAAGAGTGGGCATCCTTGCCTAGTCCCCCTATGCAGTGTGAAAGGTTGTTAATGAGTCCATTGGTGATAACTGTGGCAAAAGGTGCAGTGAACAGAATTTTAACCCAGTTAATAAACGATTCCCCAAAGCCAAATTTTTGCATTGTTGTTATGAGAAAAGACCACTTAACCCTGTCGAAAGCTTTTTCTGCATCTAGCGTGACAATAATGGTTAGTGCTTTTTGTTGTGATGAGTAGTCCATAATATTGATGAGTCTACGTGTGTTATTGGAAGAGTGTCTACCTTTGATGAAGCCGGTTTGATCAGGATGGATTATGGAAGAGATGACTTTTTCTAATCTATGAGCAAGTGTTTTAGTAATAAGCTTAGTGTCCACATTAAGAAGAGAAATTGGGCGGTAGCTTCATAGTACTGTTGGATCTTTGTTTGGTTTAACCTCTTAACCCTCTTATTATCCTCAAATATTACTAACACATTTTACCCTTGGGGTCAATCTGACCCCAGGGATATTTGCCTCCAGAAAATCATTTACATAAAATTGTTGACCAAGTTTTTGTGTCAGGCACTTTGTTTATTTGTTGAATACATAAATAACCCCTTGATAATGAAACTTATCAGTGAGTAGACCTGTCCTCTAGCGCCACCATCAGGCCAAACTTTTAAATTAGAATTTATGTATCTTGAAAAGTTTTCATACAAATCTTCTCAAATTTACTGAAAACATTATTGACCACAAGAGGATGAAGCCGATTGGTTTTAGTGATGATATGACCTTTCCTGTAGCGCCATCATCAGGTCAAAATTCAGTTTTAGAGTTAATGTATCTTGAAAATCTTTCATCGAAATCTTTTCTAATTTGGGGTGCACATTCATGACTCTCACAGAATGAACTATATTGATTGATGTTGGTAGTCTACCCCGCTGTTGAAGTGGGGAAAGGGACCATATTATCTTCCCATTTTTGGAAGAGATGGTGTCTGCTGGTGGTTGAGAGACAACAGGAGGGTCAACAGAATGCCTCAAAATCAGGGTCCTCCTCAACACAATCCTCTGTCTCAGACACACTCTCCTCTATCCTCAACACAATCCTCTGTCTCAGACACATTCTCCTCTGTGCCACTCTCACTGTCAAAGAGCTGTTCCAAAACCTCATGGACAGTAAACCTTTTCCCAGAGGACATTTTCAAGTGAGAGAGCGTGCAGATTGCAGTATACACAGAGCAAAATGAGGAATGATTTGGATAGAGGGCTGCCGTGCAAGCTTTTAAATGTTTGCTCCTCCCTTATTTTGCATGAACTACCAATGTCCTTGCGGGAATACCCCGCCCTCCGCAGCGCGGGAAATATCAGTTCTACTTCAGCAGGTGTGAGTACAGTAGGTCACACATACACACACAGACACACACACACCTTCATGCCCATGGTGCGGGAAAGTTCTCATGAGAATATTGTTTCCCCCTCCCCCATGTCACGTTAGCACCAAAAATGGAAAATTATGGTCCCTCTACTCACTTCAACAACAAGGTAGACGTGCTGCCAAGAGTGTCCCACCAGACAGGCAGTCAGCCATATTGAAGACATAGAGTCATTATTCGAGCTCTTCATATAACCATCGTTTGAAAATATTGTACTTGAGATGATAATTTTACAGGGGAGGCATGTGTAGTTAGAAAGACTTGGATGTGAGCAGCTCGCAAGCCCACATTGGCTTCCTCATTTTGTCGGGGGTTCACAAGTCAATTTGTTTCCCACATGCCCACACCACGAGAGGTATCGAAGTTCTCGAGGGAATAGTTGTTTTCCCCACCCCCCTGTCCTGAATCAACTCAAAAGTATCAACTCTGCACCTGCAGGTGTGAGGATGTTAGGTCATACACAGACAGACAAATTTTATACAGCTAAAACAGCTTGGGGTCAAATTGACCCCAGAGGAACACCAATGCGTGCAATATGTGTTCAGCACATTGAAAAAATATCATCATGATAATTTTATGCTTAATCAGTAGTCCCCATCAAAATAGGAAAAGTCATGAAATATGAAGCAAAAAAAAAAAAGTCAACTATTATTTTTTGAATGATAAACATTGAATGGGGTCAAATTGACCCCAAGGATAATAGGAGGGTTAAGACCCGAGCTCTTGTTTGATATGCATTTTTTATTTCTCCTTGCTATTTGGGCATATTGGAACCTGATAAGTATAAAAACTAAGCATCATCTTTTGACATGATATAGTTGAATTTGAATGAATGAATGTTTTCTGTAGTGTGCTGTACTCTTCTGACACCACTAGATGGTAGTGTAAGTGTCCACACATGTGGTCATAAGGCCCCAGTTAAGCAGAATTAACTACTGTGGTAATATAACCCAAAATGTGATGTCCACGCATGTGATATCCACACTCTTAAGAGGTTAAGGAGTACCAATATTGTGGCTGTATTCATGTTTGTAGGTAATGCTGCATTCTGTTTTATTTCGAAGATGAGCCTGTGGAACAGTGGGGCAAGAATGGACCAGAAGTGTTTATAAAACTCAGCAGGGAAGCCATCAGGTCCAGGTGATTTGGTACTGGGCATGAGATTGAGGGCAGTAAGTAATTCTTTCACTGTTGTTGGCGCTTCAATTGTAGCTATTTGTTCAAGAGTAATCTGTGGTAAGTCAATACTGTTGAGAAAGGAGTTAATATTGTCTTGATTTGGATTAATTTCGGGTGAATATAATTTGGCATAAAAAGCTCTGAAAATATCATTTATCTCTGTTGGTGAATGCTTTGGCTTCCCTGCTGAGTCCTTAATGACAGTGATTGTTGTTTTTTTCTTTATTTTGTTTGAGTAGGTTTGCCAGGTATTTTCCAGATTTATTGCTGTGGTGAAATTGTTCTTGCCGGAGTCTGTGTTTTAGGAATTGAGTTCTTGTATTTCTGATTTCATTGAACTGTAATTTATATTTTCTTAGTTCATTCTGTTTTCTCACTTGAGTTACTTGCAATGATACTGTCAAGTTGTTTGATTTTTTTGTTCAAGTTCAGCTTTTTGTTGTTCTTTCTTTTTTTAAAATGATTATACCTCTTAAAACAGCTTTACCTGTTTCCCATAAAATAGATGGAGGTGACGCTGGGGAATCATTTATTTTTAGGGAGGATGCCCACTCTTTTTTTAATAAAACTGTCAAATTCTGGGTCTTTGAGAAGGGGTGTGTTGAGGCGCCATCTAGTGTTGGGTTTATGTAGACTGATTATATTCCATGTGAATGTTACAGGGGCATGGTCACTGATAATAATGGGATGGATATTTGAATCTTGAATATTAGATGAAACTTAGCGAAAGTTCAGTCAGGAAGACTCTCTCTCGCACACGTCAGCTGTTTATCTCTTCATTTACTCGTATGCTCGCCCATAAACCTCTGCAGTCAATGTCTGGGGCTGTCAATGGAGCAGTCAGCTGGTGTAGCAGCTGATCTCTTCCATCCAACCGTGGCACACCTCAGTCGCATCGCTAGCCAATCGTTATATTGCTGCCTTTTTAAAAAAGTATCTTTTTCTCTGCTCTAGTTCGGTCGTGCTGCCGTTCGCTGAGATTAGCTCCGTTCTCGTAATCTACGCTCGCCTCCATTTCTCGCATTCGCACTGGCCGCATCATCCAGACCACGCTTCGGCCGCCCCGACCCTACGCGCATTAATTTCGGTGCCAGCTTCCCAGCCTTCGCTTCAGCGTAAGCCCTTGTGCCACAGGCAGTTCGCCTCCATGCCTCGCTGCTTTGCTGCAGTAATTCATGCAAATGGAGCCCCGTCCATGTCTCGAGTGCTGTACATGTTCATTCTTTCAGTAGTCCATTATTCCAGTGTTAAAAAGTGATGTTCCGTTTTCTGAGATGCTGAATTTTACGTTTTCATTGACTGTCGGTCGTGATCATCGTAGTTGAAAGAGGTGGTTCTTGGAATGGTTGGTCTGCGCGTTGTGAATCCGTATAGTTTAGTTTCGCTTTGGAATCGAGTTACTGGGATTAATCGTCTTTTGATGATGTTCTGGTTTGCCGAGATGCACCGGTATAACACCGGAATATAACCCGTATGGCGGCTGATGGGTCAAGTCTCAAAATATCGCGGACACATTTAAAAAAAAAAAAAAAAAATTGTTCATCGTTGTAGCATGTAAATTGCAGGCCTTGTGTTCATTCAGTGCGCTGTCGGTTTAAAAATGGTATCGTTGGTATACATGGCTCAGATCCAGCGGAAATGCCGGCGTTAGAGCTCTAATATTACGTTATCCCATGTTTTGCTAGATGCTTATGTACTTGATTGGTGCTTGAACTGTGTTCGGTTTAGGAAACTGTCATAATGAGTTTTATCAGAATACCTCCCTTGAGCATATGCCGAACAAAGATGTTGCTATTAGGATTCGTGCTGCATTTATTACGCATATTAATTGCCCTTGGTCTGGGGGCGCGTGGTCATAAGAGGTTGGTATTGTTTCGAACGTATTTTTCAACTGATTCGTGTATTTCCCCAAAGTCACGCCTCCAATTCCCATCTACTGCGTTCGGCCTCAAATGTGTGCGTAAACTGCATGACGTCTATCCCTGTCCAGGGCCGCCGCCCGATTTGAAAGTTTGGTCAAGACTATTGACTCTTTGGATTGGCATGACGTTTTCTATAATGTGATTTGTTCATCCAGTGATTCTCAGTTTTAACGATGCTGCCCTTCCGTCGGGTTCGGTGGTTTTTTTTCAAGGTCAGTGGTTTGCATGAAAATGGCCTCGGTCTTTGCCTAAGCTCTAATCCTTAGCACTGCACGAAATTTCACCATTGCCGTAGCCTGTTGCATTTGGAGCATGTCTTGGCATCGCAAACGTACCGCAGTTCTGTGCGACAACGAAGCCATAGGAAGCATAATTATCAAAACTCAGGGCGGCTCAGTGGTTAGCACTGCTGCCTCTCAGCGATGGTCATGGATTAAGTATCCGACCGGGGCCTTTCCACGTGGAGCTTGCTTGTTCCCCTCGTGTTTGCGCGGGTTTCTTCTAGGTACTCCAGTCCCCTCTCTAGGTTCAGCTTCCCCTTCTGCTTTTTAGAGTTCGCCAAATTCTCCATGAGAAGGGGTCTTGCTCCGTCTGCTCCAAAACTTCATGATTTTGCCGGAGGACGTTATGCGATTCTCTGCTTTTGCCACTAAAACTCATTTCAGTCACTGTCGTCGATGCATCTATTGCAGTTTTAGAATATTACTAATCGTAATGTCTGCCTGTCTGCCCGCTTAACTCAACAACCGCTGATCAGATCATCTTGGATTTTTCTCAGGTCATGAGTGTCTATCGTTTATAGGTCCTCCTGAGATGATCCGGATCGGGATCGGGATCTGGGAACTGTTTTCTTAATTTTTCTCCATGTCTATTCATCAGCCTCTATTGCTAAAAAAAAAAAAGGCATCGGTTTAACATGAAAGTTTTGCTCATTGTCACCACTGCTAATTCCTTAAAGGGCGAGAGTCTGCAACCTCTGAATGTCTTGTTTGTCATTGGTTGATGTCTGTCACTTTAAACTCCACTATATCAGAGTTCTAATAGCTGGGGTTCAGTTTGGTGCATGATGTTCTGACCCATCTTTTCCAAGCCTATTTCTAAGAGCTCCCAAGCAATACCAGGATCATTTGTTCAGAATAAGCGTCGCTCTTCAGCAGCTATGCAAGGTATACGTTCGGCCTCTCTAACAACTAGGCCGCCGGTCATCTTCAGCATAATGATCCTACGTTCGCACGAAGCATCTGCAATCATCTAAGCCCAAAAGATCCCTGAAGCCTTTTTCAGTCCAGGGTAAGCTTGCAAATAACTGGTGGTTGGCTTTTATCTGTATTTCCGCTGTCACTTGCTAATTGCATGCAGGGCTTTGCAGCCCTTAGCCATTGCTGGCTAACATCACGCCAAAATAAATAAATACTTTATCGCCAGGTCACGCAAATTCCTTGTCACACTTTAATTTCCAGGTTTTCAGGAGCCTTGGCCTTAAAAAAAAAAAAAAAAAAAAAAATCGTTTTAATTGGAAAATTTTACTCATTGTCACTCTGCTAATGCTTTAAGGGGCGAGGGTCTGCAATCTTTGATTTTCTCGTCATTGGTTGTTGCTGTCACTTCAAACTCTACCTTACATGAGGTCTTTAGCTGGGGATCAGTTTGGAGCTAGATGTTCTGTCCCTTCTTTTCCAAGCCTATTGCTAATAGCCCCAAGCAATAACTGGATCATTTGTTCAGTATTAGTGCCGCTCTTCAGTGTCTATGCAAGGTATACGTACACTCTCTATCAAAGAAGGCACTGGTCATCTTCAGCGATCGCATCCTACGTGCACCCCGAAACATCTGCAAACTTCAAAGCCTAAAGATCCCTGAAGCCTCTTCAGTTCATGGTAAACTTGCAAATAACTGGTGGTTGGTGGTTGGCATTTTGGCTTCATTGTCATACGCTAAATGCATGTGGGGCCAGCAGCCTCATAGCCAATGATGGTTATTGTGTTTTCGCAAGCAGACCTTTGCAGCCTGAGCCATGGCTGGCTAACATCATCATTTAAAAAAAAAAAAAAAAAACGCAAGGCTTTGCAGCCTATCATCATCATCAAAAAAAAAAAAAAAAAAAAAAAAATGCAAGGCTTTGCAGCCTATCATCATCATCAAAAAAAAAAAAAAAATGCAGGGCTTTGCAGCCCATCATCACCATCATCATCATCAAAAAAAAAAAAAAAAAGCAGGGCTTTGCAGCCCATCATCATCATCATCATCAAAAAAAAAAAAAAAGCAGGGCTTTGCAGCCCATCATCATCATCATCAAAAAAAAAAAAAAAATGCAGGGCTTTGCTTGCGAATATCTAGATTATATAGTTCTTTAGACCTCATTCGTGTCCCATGTCATGCTCACCATGTTTTCCTCTCTCAGCAGCCCGTGCTTCTCTGTCTTTATGATGTTCCAGCTTGGTGAGTATTCCTTCCATTCTTTGGGGGATTCATCAGGCCGCATTTTCGGGGGGCTTCCGCCCCCTAATTTTTGGGGGATTTTCCAGCTGCTGCTCTGAGCCGTGCTCCTGCTCTACGAGTCTTCCCGAAGAGTCCAAGCGCCAAAGACTTGTCTGATTTTAAGCATGTTAATTCTGACTGCTGTCTTCCTGCTGTCCTGATCCTCTCATTCCTAATTTACCAATCAATTTATTATTCAGCCAGCGGAGGATGGGCTTCCCCAGAATAGCCAGGTTCCTCCTGAGATTTCTTCTCACTGAGGAGTTTTTTCTCACCACCGTTCGAGCTTTTTTTTTCTCCCTACAGGGAGTTTTTTTTGCCTGCTATTCTGGGATTAGGGATTAGTCTGTGGTCTGCCCTTTACTCTCTGTAAAGCGCTATAAATAAAATTGAATTGAATTCTACTTATGCTCAACGCATAATTAATTTTCTTGATTTCACCTGAGTCTCTCCTGATTGAAATGAAGCTTAGCGAAAGTTCAGTCAGGAAGACTCTCTCTCGCACACGTCAGCTGTTTATCTCTTCATTCACTCGTATGCTCGCCCATAAACCTCTGCAGTCAATGTCTGGGGCTGTCAATTGAGCAGTCAGCTGGTGTAGCAGCTGATCTCTTTCATCCAACCGTGGCACACCTCAGTCGCATCGCTAGCCAATCGTTATATTGCTATCTTTTTTTAAAAAGTATCTTTTTTCTCTGCTCTAGTTCGTTCGTGCTGCCGTTCGCTGACCCTCCTCCTCCCCAACGCCACCCTGCTCCATCAGACCTTCCGTACTGCTGCTCCAGATTTGTCAGCCTTCAGCCACCACCGCCACCAGTGTCTGGACTCTTCGGGGGATTTTCCAGCTGCTGCTCTGAGCCGTGCTCCTGCTCTACGAGTCTTCCCGAAGAGTCCAAGCGCCAAAGACTTGTCTGATTTTAAGCATGTTAATTCTGACTGCTGTCTTCCTGCTGTCCTGATCCTCTCATTCCTAATTTACCAATCAATTTATTATTCAGCCAGCGGAGGATGGGCTTCCCCAGAATAGCCAGGTTCCTCCTGAGATTTCTTCTCACTGAGGAGTTTTTTTTTTCTCACCACCGTTCGAGGCTTTTTTTTCTCCCTACAGGGTTTTTTTTTTTTTTGCCTGCTATTCTGGGATTAGGGATTAGTCTGTGGTCTGCCCTTTACTCTCTGTAAAGCGCTATAAATAAAATTGAATTGAATTCTACTTATGCTCAACGCATAATTAATTTTCTTGATTTCACCTGAGTCTCTCCTGATTGAAGTATAATTAGTGTTAGAGTTAGTGGTAAGAAAGAAGTCAATGCGCAAGAATGACTGGTGAACCGGTGAGAAGAATGAATACGGTCTTGCGGATGGGTGTTGCAAACGCCAAATATCGCCAATACCAACATCACTCATGAACTGTTTTATTGTTTCTGTGGATTGCCAGAAACGTTTGCTTGATTTGTTACTTCTATCAATTGATGGATTGATGACTGTGTTGAAGTAGCTTCCTATTATGATTGGGCTGTGGGAGTTAATGGAGATGGAGGAGAGAAAGTTGTTAGAAAAGATGGGTTGTCAGTATTTGGGCCATAAACATTACCAATTGTAATTGGGTTATTGTTAACTGAAATGTTGATGAGGATGAAACGTTTGTCCGGGTCGGTAATGGTGGAGTTGTGAATAAATTTAACTTTGTTGTGGATTAAAATAGAAACCCCTCTTTGTTTTGTATTGTAATGGGCTGAGAATATTTGATTAAATTGTGATGATTTTAATTTGTTATGGTCTGATTGGGAAAGGTGTGTTTCTTGCAGTAAACATATGTCTGCTTGTAAGTTAGTCAAGAGATTAAATAGTTGAATTTATTTTTGCCTGAGAACCAATTCCACGGACATTCCATGTTAAAAACTTTATTGGTAACATTTGAGGATGAAGGCTATGTGTCTGATATTACTGCTGACATTTTGTGTGTGTGTGTGTGTGTGTGTGTGTGCGTGTGCACGCGAGAGAGAGTGTGTGTGTGTGTGCGCGCATTCGCCTGTAGGTGTGTGCGCATGCATATCTAATGAGGTAGGGCCTGTGGACATTAACCATAGAAGAGAAAGAAACAAGCCTATTACAGCTGCAAAAACATAAATAATAAAGACAAACAAAGCTAAAAATACCATACAATTGGGCCAGGTCATGTGGAAATGGAGTTACAAAATTGGTTTATTTTGAATCATAGCTCTAAAACTATGTAAGATGGAGTTAAAATTTAAATTGCTTTGTGTAGGTATTCCCTAGTACAAAGTACTTCAAAAAACAAAATAGCCAATTTTGTTCTTTTGATTTATTTTGGGTGAAAACGGCAAAAAACTGGTCGGTAACGGAGTTACAAATTTGAGTTTTGCCTGAGGTGTTTGGCCAAAAGTTTCTTAATGAATGTTTAGTTTTTGGCTGCTGAGCCAATATCATGTTTGGTGACCCCAGAGGTGCAGCTCCCCCCTTCCTGGGATGGGTCTGGGATGGTATAATAGTTAGTGCACACAGGAGAGGGGTTGCACTCTTTCTTCTTTCCTCCTCTATTAATTTGCTTCTCTAGTTTTGAACTAATAATCACTGTAATGAACTGAACTAATATTCACCAGCCCTGGACTTTGACTCTTTTCCCCCAAAAACGTCTGACAACCTGAAAATAGTCTTGATTATAAGCTAGTAAAAACTGGCACTTTGAAAGCATGAGTTGTTCCTAAGGCGTATCACTAACAGTTTCATAATTAATGTTGAGGGTTATCATGAAAAAGAGTCATTGTTTGATCGTTGATGCTCAGCGCAAGGCATTAAAACTGTAAAAGATCTTAAGGCTTGGTGCTTTTGGAAGAGTTTAAAAACTGCTTACCTGAGAGATTGGCCACATTCCTGAATGAGAAGACCGTTATAAAGTTTTGCTGACGAATATGTGTTCCCTCATGAAACTGTTTTGTTAGAAACCTGTTGCGCAATATGTTTCCTGAGAACAAGGTTAGGGAAATTTTGGGTGCATCTGTGGTGCCATTTCAATTTAATGTGTCCACTAGCAGTGTAGAAGGAGAACCCACTCGGGAAGATTGGGGAACTAAGAGTCCAGTGTGTTTCTTCTGTTAAAAAAGGGGGACATGTTGTTGTAAACTGCCTTGCTCTGCATAAAGAGAGGCTTCTAAAGTCTTTCTTTCTTTTTTTTTTTTGTTAAAACGGCATGCCCAGTTTGAGAAATAGAGATGAAGTGCAATGAATCTGAGCTTTAAGTTTTTGCTACATTCCTGATGTCTGGTGCTGTGTCTCTAACTGCAGACAGAGGGTGACAGAGTGCCAATAACCATTTTGCGGGATCCAGAAGCATCACAGTCATTTATTTTAAGTGTTATATGTTCCGTATCCATAATAAAGGGTAGCTTTGAAAAAAAAAAAAAAAAACTGTTGGGAATTAATGGGTTAAGTGATGTGTTGCCTCTCTCAGAAGAGTTTGTTGTAGATTCTAGTGTCCTTGTGCGGGGTTTTGGGATGCGCCACTTAGGTTCACCTTCGCATATGGTGCACCTTGAGTCAGATCTTGTGACAGGGCCAGTCATTGTGGGGGTTGAAATTCGGGATGAAAAGTCCAGGGACGAAGAGTCCAAGAGCCCATTTTGTGTCTCAATTAACGTGTACGCATTTGTGGTGTATAATATTAATGCAGCGTGTTATTTTGAAATGTGGCAACACTTGGTTTGCAAGCATTTTGAGAAAGTGTAATGCCGAGTTGTGATTTTGATGGATTTGTTGTCAGGACGTATATTAGTGTCTGTCTTGTTTCAAGTCAGCTTATTTTCAACAATGGAATTTGATTTGTCCGATTTTGTTAATAATCTAACTCGTGAGAAGTTTGAGGGTTGTACTACGGAGCTGTTTAACATGACTATTCGTAAATCATCAAAAAAGTAGGTAATTAAAGAACAGTTGGTGTCAGCTTTGGTGGAGCAGGGGTTTTTATTGGACGGTGAGGGTGTGGAATTTTCTCTGGAACACAATTCCCGTTTACCCCTGGCAGGTGAGACTAAAGAAGCCTGAGTTGGAGTTCTACTGATTATATCTGAAGGAGAGGGAACTGATTGCAACCTTGAGGTGAGGAAGCTTGAGGGAGAGGCTAAGCGTGTACTGTGTTTGAAAGAATTAGAGCTTTGTACAGCCGTGTCTTCACAGTCTCTGCAACTATTATCTGGGCAGTCATCTGATTTTAATGCTGGTGTCTTCTTTCAGCGTTTCATAAGAAAGATGTAGATAAGAATTGCATTCTTTTTGAACGTGTCGCAACAACTCTGAAGCAGCCCAAAAATGTAGGGATGCTCCTGCTGCAGTGCGTACACATGAGCAAGGCTCAGGAAGTTTACATGGCTTTAGCACCTGTGTGAGCCCGGAAATTAAGGACTTAATAAAATATAACACTACTTTTGAGCTTGGGACCGCATGTCTCTACAAAACCATTTGAAGTGCTTCAAGATTCAGTAAGATGTTCAGTATTCTAAATTACTTGCGTCACTATGTTTAGGTTTTGCGGTTTTGCTGGCAGTCGGGGCTGTCAGAGTTCATCCATAAGAGACCATAAACAACCAGGAACATCTGTTAGTCTGACCAGTGTGTGCCCTCACAGATAAGGGAAATACTGCAGTAAAATGGAGCAAAACCGGTGATTTTCAACATGTGGGGGGTGTTTCATGGCTCTAGATTGGTCCTCGATACTCCATTAGATCCTTTGTCATAAGACATGTCTGGTGACCCCAGAAGAACAGCTCCCCCCCTTCCTGGAATGGGTCTGGGATGGTATAATAGTTAGTGCACTCAGGAGAGAGTTTGCACTCTTTCTTCTTTCCTCTATTAATTTACTTCACTTGTCTGAACTAACAATCACTGCAATGAACTGAACTAATATTCATCAGCCCTGGATTTTTTACTCTTTTTCCCCAAAAACCAGTCAAACAACCTGAAAATAGTCTTGATTGTGAGCAAGTAAAACCTGGCACTTTGAAAACATATGAGTTTTGCCTGAGGTGTTTGGCCAAAAGTTTCTTAATAAATGTTTAGTTTTTTCATGAAAAAGAGTCATTGTTTGGTCGTTGGTCCTCAGCACAAGGCATTGAAACCGTAAAAGGTCTTAAGCTTTGGTGCTTTTGGAAGAGTTTCAAAACTGCTTACCTGAGAGTCTGGCCACGTTCTTAAATCAGAAGACAGTTGTAAAGTTGTCCGACGCTTCTGGTCTTGCTGACGAATACGTGTTCCTTCATGAATCAGTTTCGTGAGAAACCTGTTGTGCAATCTGTTTCCTGAGAAGGGACGCCAATTTTGGGCCCTATGACTAGAAATAAATTTGCACCCCCCCATATATAGCACACGCACACACACACACACACACACACACGCACATATACAGTTGCAATAAAAATTATTCAACCCCCTTTGCAAATTGGGTTTAATAGCAAAATTTACAAACTTTCAGCTGTTTGTGATGAACAGATTAAACAAGAACATTTTAAATAGCTCAACACAACTAATATTACAAGTGGTTTCTCCAAGTTTAACACAAAATGCCATTTTTAATGTCTGCTGCAGTCTCAAAATTATTCAACCCCCCGAATAGTATCCCTCATAAGAGCGTATTTGCAAATCAGGTGTTGTCTCAAGTACACCTAATGCAGCTTATTAAGAGATTAATTAGTTGCATCAGGTTTGCTGAGATAGAATACATCAAATACTTGCACTCGCTAGGAGTTTGTTGGCAGTGACATTTTTTTTTTTTTTTTAAAGGTTATTTTTTTGGGAATTTTTCCTTTATTTGATAGTCACACAGTGTAGAGAGACAGGAAGGCTGGGGAGAAGAATGGGGGAAGACATGCAGCAAATGACCCGCGCCGGACTCGAACCTAGGTCGCCGCAGGAAGGACACAGCCCCCATGGTACGCGCACCCAGACCGATGAGCCACCGGGGCGCCCTGGCAGTGACATTTGATTGCATTTTAGAAATATGGCTGTCAAAAGAATTGTACAAAAAGCTAATAGAGGGGATCATTGACTGACAAAAACAAGGAAAAGGATGCAAAAAGGTAGCAGAGGCACTGAATTTTCATAGAGATACAGTTGGAAGCATAGTTTGCAAGTTGAGAGTTAAAGGAAGAGTGGCTACAGTACCAAGATATGGCAGAAAGAGGAAGCTATCAATGGCTGTCACCAGATTCCTGAGGAGACGGGTGGTCAAAAACCCTCGAGTGACTGCAGGAGACCCGCAGCAAGACTTGGAGAAGGCACTGAGGTTTCAGTTTGCACAGTAGGGCGCATACTAAACGTTGAAGGTCTCCAAGACATACACCACAACTGATCCAAAAGCACAAGCTCCAATATGCTCAAAACCATATAAATAAGCCACAGAAGTTTGGGGATGTTGATCTGTGGAGTGATGAAGCAAAACTGGAATATTTCGGGCTTATGAATCAGTGGTATGTCTGCAGGAGGAATAAAGAAGCATATGCTGAAAAGTACACCTTGCCTACAATGAAGAATTGTGGGGGCTTTTTGATGCTCTGCGGCTGCCTTGCTTCCTCTGGCACTGGAAATCTGCAGAGTGTGGAGGGCAAGATGGATTCAGTCAAGTACCAGGATATCCAAGGAGAAAATGTCATGCCATCTGTAGGGAAGCTGACGCTTGGGCATCATTAGACCTTCCAAAAGGACAATGATCCTAAGCATACCTCAACATCCACCAAGGCTTGGTTTCAGAAGAAGTCTGGGAAGATTCTAGAGTGCCCATCACAATCGCCTCGCTTGAACACCATAAAAAATCTCTGGTAGGATTTGAAGAACACAGTTGCAGGATGCAAACCCTAGAATATTAGTGAACTGGAGGCCATTGTCCATGAGGACTGGGCTAAGATTCCTTGGGAATACCGCCAAAAGCTGACATCTGCCTATGCATCACATTTCCACCAGGTCATAGCGGCAAAAGGGTTTTCTACGAACAATTAAAGATGCTTGTCATGAAGGGGTTGAATAATTTTGAGCCTGCAGTAGTCATTAAAAGTGGAATTTTGTGTTGAATTTGGAGAAGCCACTTGTAATATTTCTTGTGTTGAGCCATTTAAATTGTTCTCGTTTGATTTGTTCATTGCAAACAGCTGAAAGTTTGTACATTTTGCCAGTAAACCTAATTTGCAACGGTTGTTGAATAATTTTGATTGCAACTGTACATACATACTGTGTGTGGTTACACAAGCAATAGGCCCAGCTCCTGCTGACATTACTTTTGGCTCTGACTCTAAAGCAGTGGCGGCTCATGAACTGGCAACTGGGAAAGCTCAAAACAATCCCTTTAAATTAATTATTGGTCACGACCTGTTTTCAATCAATCATTTAAATTACCATTATAGGAACTCCAAAAACTCTCTACGTTATCAGGTGTGGCCAGTTTGCATTTATAACGCAAACTGATTACGACTCCGGACTTCTCATGCTTTTCTTGACTCAGGGGTTGGAAGCAATGCATGTGTTTCGCGATTGTTTAAATGAAATCAGATCATTTGAAACTTTAATTCCGTGCGAGAATCTTTTACATAGCCTACGCATTGATTGAATAATTGCTGAAGTCCTACAGCAGAGGAACGTAAATATGCAACTTAAACTCACACCGAATGCATGAGAGTTGACAGGTATGCGTTATAAATTAACACTGGCCACACCTGATAATGTTGAGAATTTTTGAAGTTTCTGTAGTGGTAATTTAAATTAATGATTGAAAACCGGTCGTGACCAATCATTAATTTTTTAAGGGATTGTTTTGAGCCTCCCCAGTTGCCAGTTCACGAGCTGCCACTGCTCTAAAGCACCCATAAGAATCATATATTTAGAATCTGTCATAGGCGTGAACATTAGGCTATAGGCTACATTGGCTACACATAGCTGTGATACAGGCTAACTATTTGATTGGAATGAGCTGGGCATGGATAACCTGCAAGGAAACATCAACTTTCCCTCAGAAGGCGATTTACCGCCGGGGCTGCCCTCGTCATCGCTGTCCCGCCAACCTGATCTACCCCTCATCCACCTCCACCAACACCTTCCAGGTTGCCGCTTGACTTTGCAACTGCCAGTCTGCTGTCCAGAAGGCTGAGTTCATCTGTGGGTATGCCTCTTTTCAGTCCCTCGACTTCCTCGCGCTGACAGAGATGTGGATTTCACCAGACAACACCACAACCCTCTCCACCTCCTTCTCCTTCTCCCACACCCCCCGGCCATCCGGGAGAGGTGGTAGAACCGGTTTGTTGATCTCCCCTACCTAGAAATTTTTTCCTCTTCCTCTCTCTCATCTTTCTATGTCTTCCTTTGAATTTCATTCTGTCTCTATATCCTCTCCAATTAACCTGTTTATCATTGTTGTGTATCGTCCCCCAGGCCCTGTAGGATGTTTATTCAATGAGCTGGACGTCCTACTCAGCACCTTCCCCAAGGACGGCACCCCGCTGATTCTCCTGGGAGACTTCAACCTCCACCTAGAGGCCTCAGAGTCTACCACCTTTCTTCCTATCCTCCACTCCTTTGGCCTTTACCTCCTGCCCTCACCTCCAACCCACAAAGCTGGCAACCTCCTCAACTTGGTCTTCCTTCGCAACTGCTCCTCCTCTGATCCCACTGTAACCCCTCTCCACCTGTCTGATCACCACTTTATCTCTTTCTCCCTCCCTCTCTCTCTCTCGCCCCTCTCCCTCTCCGGCCCCCACTGTTAAAGTTTGCCGTGACCTCCGCTCTCTCCCCCTCCTCTCTTGCTTCCCTTTTTGCTACCTTTTTGCATCCTTTTCCTTGTTTTTGTCAGTCAATGATCCCCTCTATTAGCTTTTTGTACAATTCTTTTGACAGCCATATTTCTAAAATGCAATCAAATTTCACTGCCAACAAACCCCTAGCGAGTACAAGTATTTGATGTATTCTATCTCAGCAAACCTGATGCAACTAATTAATCTCTTGATTAGCTGCATTAGGTGTGCTTGAGACAACACCTGATTTGCAAATATGCTCTTATGAGGGATACTATTCGGGGGGTTGATTAATTATGAGACTGCAGCAGACATTAAAAATGGCATTTTGTGTTAAACTTGGAGAAACCACTTGTAATATTAGTTGTGTTGAGCTATTTAAAATGTTCTAGTTTAATCTGTTCATCACAAACAGCTGAAAGTTTGTAAATTTTGCTATTAAACCCAATTTGCAAAGGGGGTTGAATAATTTTGATTGCAACTGTATATGTGCGTGTGTGTGTGTGTGTGTGTGTGTGCGTGTGCTATATATGGGGGGGTGCAAATTTATTTCTAGTCATAGGGCCCAAAATTGGCATCCCTTCTCAGGAAACAGATTGCACAACAGGTTTCTCACGAAACTGATTCATGAAGGAACACGTATTCGTCAGCAAGACCAGAAGCGTCGGACAACTTTACAACTGTCTTCTGATTTAAGAACGTGGCCAGACTCTCAGGTAAGCAGTTTTGAAACTCTTCCAAAAGCACCAAAGCTAAAGACCTTTTACGGTTTCAATGCCTTGTGCTGAGGACCAACGACCAAACAATGACTCTTTTTCATGAAAAAACTAAACATTTATTACGAACCTTTTGGCCAAACACCTCAGGCAAAACTCATATGTTTTCAAAGTGCCAGGTTTTACTTGCTCACAATCAAGACTATTTTCAGGTTGTTTGACTGGTTTTTGGGGAAAAAGAGTCAAAAGTCCAGGGCTGATGAATATTAGTTCAGTTCATTGCAGTGATTGTTAGTTCAGACAAGTGAAGTAAATTAATAGAGGAAAGAAGAAAGAGTGCAAACTCTCTCCTGAGTGCACTAACTATTATACCATCCCAGACCCATTCCAGGAAGGGGGGGAGCTGTTCCTCTGGGGTCACCAGACATGTCTTATGACAAAGGATCTAATGGAGTATCGAGGACCAATCTAGAGCCATGAAACACTGCTTCCCTCCCTTCCCTTGAATCCCTCTCTGATCTCCCCACTGAATCTGCTGCCTCCTCTCTCTTCTCCTCCTTCTCATCCTCACTTAATGCTCTCTCTCCTCTTGTTTCCAGGCCAGCCAGATCATCCCCACCCAGCCCCTGGATATCAGAAACACTCCGCTCCAGCAGGAAAAGCCTCCGAGCAGTAGAGAGGAAATGGAGGAAATCCAGGGCCCCAGTAGACCTGTCCCATTACCAGTCCCTCCTACCTGAATTCTTTTCTTTGCTCTCCTCTGCTAAAATTAAATTTTACCAACCTAAAATCCGTAACTCAATCTCTAACCCTCGCCAACTGTTTTCTCCTCTCTCCTCAGCGCTCCACCTGTCACACCTTCAACCTCCATCACAGCAGAGGACTTTGCAGCCTTCTTCTAGGATAAGATTGTGTCCAAACTCCTTCTCCTCCCTCGCTCCCCTCTCCCCCTCCCCCGCTGTCCCCTCCCATCTCCTCTCTGCTTTCTCCCCCCTCTCCTCTTCTGATTGTAATGTGGTAAATAGCCACTAGATGGCAGTATTGACTTTTTTTTTTGTGAAGCCCAGTCTCTAGGTTGGGCATGTCCAGGGCATGCCCAGAGGGAAAGTCCCAGAAATGGGAGGGGGCTGGACAAGAGTATATAAGGAGAAAAATCGAGAGTGTGTAGGAGTAGGAGAAATTGCAAGAAGGATACATTTGACCAGACCTGTCACTCTTTTCAAGACCTTTTCTTTTTGTGGATTTTTTGCCTGTGTTGGAGCATTTTCCTGTCCCAGGACATCACAACAGAGCCCCCATCTCCATTACAGGAACTGTAAATATCTTATTTTTTTTTTATTTTATTTCAATCTTGGTCAGTAGGGTAGAGAGTAGATTGGTTCTGTTTGTTTAATTAAATCTGTTGAACTTAAAGGATTTTGTCTGTCATCCCTTGCTGTCCGTGACGCCATAACAAATCGACGCCATAACAAATTGGGGCCATAACAAATTGGGGGCTCGGGTCGGGATAGACCATTGTGCGAAGTCATTTATTGAAAATCTAAAATTTCAAATAGTGAAATTGTTTTTTGAACTAGATATATATTGGCAGATCAACAGCAATGGATGATTTCTTGGCATCACCAACCGTAGAGGTTTTAAAGTCTTTGAAAAAAAGACAGAACTGCTAGAAATATGCAGACAGTTAGAGCTGACAGATGTAAAACCAGCCATCAGAAAAGCAAGACTGGCTAGAGAGATTGTTGAATATTACATTGATGAAAATGTGTTTGCACCAGGAGATCTGGAACCCCGTGGAAAATCCAAATGTAGAATTGGAACTTAAATTAAAAATGCTAGAAATTGAAGAAAAGAAAAAGAAAGGCAGTTTGAGTTAGAAAAATTAGCAAGAGAAGAGAAAAAGAGGAAAGAGCAGAAAGAGAGAGACAAAGACAGAGAGATTTCGATTTAGAAAAATTAGACAGGGAAGAAAGGCTCCAAATGGAGCTACTAAAAATAAAAATTCAGGCTGAAAATAAATTTCACCAGCCAGGAGGTAAAGCTGGTGCCTCCATTTTCAGAGAAGGAGGTTGATAAGTATTTCCAGTGCTTTGAGAAGGTAGCTAAGAGTTGTCAGTGGCCAAAGGAACACTGGCCTCTGATGTTGCAAACTGTCCTCAAGGGTAAAGCTCAACAAGCCTATTCGGCTTTGTCTGCAGATGATTCCTCTGATTATGAGGTTGTCAAAAAGGTTATTTTGACAGCTTATGAGTTGGTTCCAGAGGCTTACCGACAGAAATTCAGAGGTCTGAAGAAATCTGACAATCAGACTTATGTTGAATTTGCTAACGAGAAGAAGGTTTGCTTTTGAGCGCTGGTGTACTTCTATGGAGGTCAAGGATGATTTCAACTCACTAAAAGAGATGGTGTTAGTTGAAGAATTCAAGAACTGTGTCAAGGATGATATTAAGACCTACCTTAATGAGAAGCAAGCACTGAATTTGCAATCAGCTGCCAAGTTTGCAGACGAATATGTTTTAACACATAAGTCCAAATTTCAGTCTAGCAGTAACAATAGATGGTCCCAATTTCAGAAAAAAAAAGGTAACGGTGATACCCAAGATTCTCACCCAAAGACAAAGACAAATCTGGTGATGGTGCTCAGAAATCCAGTAAAAGGTCTGAACAAAGTGTGAAAGCTGACAGTGACAAAAGTGGTCTAGTTTGCAATTATTGTAAGAAATCTGGTCATGTTACAACTAACTGTTGGTTCCTTAAAGCTAAGAAAGAACAAGAAAAGGATACCAAACCCAATGCCTTTGTGAAGACAAGGTTAGAAACCCCTGTAGTAGATGGCCGATCTGCTAAATTGCCTGCTCCTTGTGAGGCTAAGAAGCCTGATACTGCTGACTTTGTGAGGGAGGAATTCTTCCATTTGTGTCAGAGGGATTTGTGGCTCTGAATGAGCATTCTCCTCCTGTCCCCATATATATCCTAAGGGATACCGGAGCTTCTCAGTCACTTTTGTTGATGGACTCCTTGGAGTTACGTGATGAGACCGCTTCTGGGGATTTCATACTTGTACAAGGTATTGAAGGGAGGACTGTATCTGTTGCTCTGTATTCTTGAAGTCAGATTTAGTTACAGGACAGGTAAAGGTGGGACTTATGTCAAGTCTACCTATCAAGGGTGTTTCTCTGTTGCTAGGCAATGACCTGGCTGGGGGGCAATGTAGTTCCCCTTGGTTGCAGCCGAGCACTGAAGATGGCGATGAAGACCCATCTCTGTATCCTTCCTGTGCAGTGACTCGTGCTATGGCCAAGAAGGCTCAAGAAGAAGACGATGTGGTGCCGTCCAGCACCTTGAATAGTCATGACTCAGGTGGTTCGCCTCATGACTCTGTTCAGCCTACTATGGTTTCTCCGTTTGAGGACTTATCAGACACTTTTATCAGTTCTCTATTCAGCCAGCCAGATGGGTCTGGTAATTCTGATGTGTCTGGAGACTTGTCTCTGTCCAGAAAGCGGTTGATTCAGGAGCAAACCAATGATCCTGAAATTTGTGTACTAAAGAAGAGAGCCCTTCCTGATGAAGAAATAGACACAGTTCCAGTTGGGTATTATCTCAAGGATGGAGTGTTGATGCGAAGTGGCGCCTCCTGATATCCCTGCCAATGCAGATTGGGCAGTGGTCAAGCAAATTGTTGTTCGAAGGTCTACAGGAATGAGATCTTAACAATAGCTCATAGTTTGCCTTTAGGAGGTCATCTTGGTGTTAACAAGACTGTTGACAAGATCATGAAACACTTCTTCTGGCCTGGACTTCGGAAAGATGTTTCCAACTTTTTGCAAAACCTGTCACACTTGTCAGGTAGTTGGAAAACACCAGTTAGACCCACCTGTAGCTCCATTGCAGCCTATCCCAGCATTTGGGGAGCCCTTCTCCAAGGTCATTGTTGATTGTGTTGGTCCATTACCCAAGACTAGATCTGGAAATCAGTACTTGTTGACAATCATGTGTGCATCTACCAGATTCCCTGAAGCCATACCTCTCACGCAACATCAAGGCAACTGCAAAAAAGGCTTTGATAAAGTTCTTCACGTTGTTTGGCCTTCCCAGGAAATTCAGTCAGATCAAGGTAGCAATTTCACTTCTGGATTGTTTCAGCAGGTTGTGTATGAACTAGGTGCGAAGCAGATTCTTTCCAGTGCCTATCATCCAGAGAGTCAGGGTGCCTTAGAGCGGTTTCATTCCACTCTTAAGACAATGATGAGGACTTATTGTTATGACCATGAGAAAGACTGGGATGAAGGTGTTCATTTGCTGTTGTTTGCAGCTAGGGAAGCAGTGCAGGAGTCTACTGGATTCAGTCCGTTTGAGCTAGTGTTTGGCCATGAAGTGAGAGGACCTTTGCTATTGTTGAGTGAACAATGGCAAGAGAAAGGGCCGCATATCAGTCTGTTAGACTATGTTAGCAAGTTCAAGGAAAGACTGCGTGCAGCCAGACCTAGCCAAAGAGAACTTGAAATCAAGTCAGGGAAAATGAAAACTTGGTATGATCATAAGGCGAGAAGCCGTAAGTTTAAAAAAAACCAGGAGACAAGGTCCTTGTGTTGTTTCCCTTGCAGTCCAATCCATTGCAGGCTAGATTTCATGGTCCTTATGAAATTTGACAAAACTCAATGATCTCAATTACATTGTGAAGACTCCAGATAGGAGAAAGCCAAAACAGTTGTGTCACATTAACATGCTGAAGCCTTATCATGATAGGAATGCTAGGGTTGCAGCTGTCACTTCAGATCCTCCTATGGCCGGGACTTGTGAAGATGAGGGGAGTTTCAAGATGATGAACCTAGAATTAAAGCTGAAGTTCTTTCATGTAAATTGTCAAATTCTGAAGTGTTGCAAAATCTTGATGTAAAACTCCAGCACTTAGAACCCTCACAGAAAGATCAGTTTGAGAGGTTGATCAAGAAATATAAAGATCTATTTCCTGATGTTCCAAAGAGAGTTTCTATAGCCTCTCATGATGTAGATGTTGGTGATGCCAAACCAATAAAACAGCATCCATACCGGATGAATCCTGAAAAGAGAAAGATTGCTGAGAAAGAGGTTGAGTACATGTTAGAACATGATATTATCAGACCCTCTAACTCAGATTGGAGTTCACCCTGTGTTCTAGTTCCAAAACCTGATGGAACACTAGATTCTGTACAGATTATCGCAAAGTCAATGCTGTAACTAGAACTGATGTGTTTCAATACCTAGGATTGATGATTGTATCGATAGAAAAGCAAAGTTTCTGACCAAGATTGATTTATTGAAGGGTTATTGGTGTGTGCCTTTAACTGAGAGGGCCAAGAGCATCTCTGCTTTTGCCACACCATCTGGGTTATACCAGTATGAAGTCCTACCCTTTGGCATGAAAAATGCCCCAGCCACGTTCCAAAGGATGATACAGTCTACAATCGCCGGATTGATATCGACGACCTGATCACATGGAGTGACTCCTGGGAAGAACATCTGAAAGATGTAGAGATGTTGTTCCAGCGGCTTGACCCAGGCTAACCTGACTGTTAACCTGAACAAGAGTGACTTTGGTTGTGCTACTGTCACGTATCTTGGCTGTCATAGGCCAGGGTAAGGTGAACCCATAAATGCTAAAGTCCAAGCCATCATGGACTTTCCAGTTCCTGACAATAAAAAAAAATTACGCTTCCTTGAATGATCGGGTACTACCGCAAGTTCTGCAAGAACTTTGCTGAGATTGCTCTCAGTCTCACCAACCAACTGAAGAAAGGCGTAAAGTTCACTTGGGATGAAGCATGTCAAAGAGCCTTCGACGCCTGAAGTCTCTGCTGTGTCACTTCCCGTGCTCAAATCTCCTGACTTCAACAAACCGTTCTCCATAGCGGTCGATGCTAGCGACCAAGCTTTGGATCTGTGCTCCTACAGAGAAGTGACTCTGATGACATTGAGCATTGGCATACTTTCCAGGAAGTTCAATCGCCACCAAAAGAACTATTCCACAATTGAGAAGGAGCTGTTGGCTCTGGTTCTATCCTTACAACACTTTGAGGTCTATGTTTGTACAGGGCAAAAGCCAATGATTGTATATACTGACCACAATCCGTTAATGTTTTTGAGTAAGATGAAAACAAGAATCGGAGATTGTTGAATTGGAGTTTGATTTTACAGGAGTTTGACTTGGAAATTAAGCATGTAAAGGGTACTGACAATGTAATTGCTGATTGTTTATCCCGTGTTTGAGTATGTGTATATATATCACGTGTTTATTAGCATATTTTATTATATGTATATATACACAAGTGTCTACTTAACCATTTTTGTATTGAAAAGAAAAATTTTGCCTTTATAAGTCAAAATTTTTCCCTTTTGGAATGGAGGTGTAATGTGGTAAATAGCCACTAGATGGCAGTATTGACTTTTTTTTTGTGAAGCCCAGTCTGAAGCTAGGTTGGGCATGTCCAGGGCATGCCCAGAGGGGAAAGTCCCAGAAATGGGAGGGGGCTGGACAAGAGTATATAAGGAGAAAAATCGAGAGTGTGTAGGAGTAGGAGAAATTGCAAGAAGGATACATTTGACCAGACCTGTCACTCTTTTCAAGACCTTTTAAGCTTTTTTTTTTTTTTTTCCTGTGTTGGAGCATTTTCCTGTCCCAGGACATCACAACAGAGCAGCCCATCTCCATTACAGGGAACTGTAAATATCTTATTTTTTTTATTTTATTTCAATCTTGGTCAGTAGGGTAGAGAGTAGATTGGTTCTGTTTGTTTAATTAAATCTGTTGAACTTAAAGGATTTTGTCTGTCATCCCTTGCTGTCCGTGACGCCATAACAAATCGACGCCATAACAAATTGGGGCCATAACATGATGTCTCCCAATTGCTCCTCTCTCACCATCCTACCACATGTGCTCTCAACCCTATCCCCTCACCCCTCCTCCAATCTATCACACCCAACATCCTCCATTTTGTCACCTCCCTTATTAACTCCTCTTTGTGCTCTGGATGCTTTCCCTCTCCCTTCAAACAGGCCATCATCACCCCTCTCCTGAAAAAACCCTCCCTTGACCCCTCAGTCATTCAGAACTTCTGCCCAGTCTCCCTCCTCCCCTTCCTATCAAAAACCCTTGAACGTGCTGTTCCTAACCAACTCTCCTCTTTTCTTGCAGATAACAACCTCTTGGACCCTCACCAGTCTGGCTTCAGAGCTGCCCACTCCCCGGAGACTGCGCTCATCTCTGTCAGCGAGGCACTTCACACTGCACTTGCTGCCTCCCTCTCGTTCATCCTGATCCTCCTTGACCTGTCCGCCGCATTTGACACTGTCGACCACTCCATTCCCCAGTCTTCCCTGTCTGCATTGGGGATCTATGGTACAGCCCTCAACTGGTTGAAGTCGTACCTCTCCGGTCACTCCTTCCAGGCTGCCTAGGCTGGTGGAGTATCAACACCTCGCCCCCTTACCACAGGCGTCCCCCAAGGCTCAGTTCTAGGTCCACTCTTCTTCTCTCTTTAAATCCAGTCTCTTGGTCCTGTCATTTCTGCTCATGGTTTTTCGTATCATTTTTATGCTAATGACTAGGGGTGGGACTTGTAAACGTGTACACGGTTAGTCAATCATAAACGTTTAAAAAAAAAACACTAACCGTGTACACGCACTCATCGGCTGCGTCCGAAAAGTTTTAAAAAATTACGTCCTATCGTCTAATTCCTAACCACTTTTCTTTAACCTGTGTAAAACGTCATGAGGTAAAGGAAAGGTGTAAAGGGGACTCTTTACAGCTTAGGAAGAGAACTGCGCTAATTAGAGAATCTGAACGCACTGACACTAGGCACAGTGATCACCCGCCTCCTGCCCATCATGTTTGTTGTTTTCGTGATCGGCCAGATGGACGGTCATCACGGAATTGCGGGATAGCATTTCCGCCTTTCTTTTCAAAAAGGATGCTTCAGTGTACCCTATGCTAAAGGTGATAAATTAGGAAGCATTGTAGCACCGTTCCTTCACATTTAAAGAATCCAAACACTCTTATCATGACTGCCACGTAAATACTTCCGGATCGTTTTCTAGGAGTTAGGAACTTTCCTAAGCAAAAAAAGACTATTCGGACACAGCCATTGTCTCCATGCTAAATCCTGTTTATGTTGCTTTAAAACACGATTGGTTAATAGCTCATTATTTTTATCTCACATATTGTTCACTGTGTGTTTTTTACATTTTTGGTGGATGTTCTGTCGGCCGCCTATATATTTGCATGTACAATGTCATCCTCACATCTGCTCGTTAAAAGAAAAGCATATTCATTTTGTTATTTGAATGAGAACACATAAAGCGCAGTTTACATTTCGTTTTGTTTCAGCTTTGTGGATGTAAAAAGTGTTTCTCAATTTAGTTTTACTTTATCAGCTGCTTTTCCTCCTCAATTACAATTTACTTTAATGACGCTATGAAACGTAACGATAGTGAGACGCAGCTCCCGCTGTGATTGAGGGATGCAGTTTGCTGTTTAAGTTTACAAATCAAATTGTTCAAAAACAAGGTACAATAATAAGGAAAATGACAGAAAAAGCAGAGCTAAACTGTTAGAATTCATTCATGTCCATGTTCTTGCTTGTCAAAATGATATTTTCGTTTATGGTGAATTCATTTACTATGGTGAAAGAACCTAACATTATTCATTTAGTTGTGATTTTATGCCTATCTGATGTAGGCTGTAATTTTGTATTGGAGTAGCCTACAAATTCACTGTTACCGTCTATTGATTTAATAAACGTATCTGGCTGATAACTGTGTTAATGGATGTGTGGACTGTGTTATTGGAATGGTGACAGTGCCCTCTAACAGTTATATAGCGGTCAAAATCCACAAACTCTGAAGACACGTGTACACGCAATTATACGGCGCGTGTACTCGTTTAGATTTTTTTATTTTTTTTATTTTCAACAATGGAGTTTGATTTGTCTGATTTTGTTCATGACCCAACTCATGAGAAGTTTGAGGGTTGTACTACGGATCATCAAATCCTTAATAAAATCATCAAAAAAGTAGGTAATTAAAGAACAGTTGGTGTCAGCTTTGCTCGAGCAGGAATGGTTATCAGATGGTGAGGGTGCGGAATTTTCTCTGGAACACAATTCCCGTTTACCCCTGGCAGGTGAGACTAAAGAAGCCTGAGTTGGAGTTCTACTGATTATATCTGAGGGAGAGGGAAACCGATTGCAACCTTGAAGTGAGGAGGCTTGAGGAAGAGGCTAAGTGTGTACTGTGTTTCAGAGAATTAGAACTTTGTACAGCCGTGTCTTAACAGTCTCCGCAACTATTATCTGGGCAGTCATCCGATTTTAATGCGAGTGTCTTCTTTCAGTGTTTCATAAGAAAGATGTAGATAAGAATTTCATTCTCTTTGAATGTGTCGCAACAACTCTGAAGCAGCCCAAAAATGTAGGGATGCTCCTGCTGCAGTGCGTACACATGAGCAAGGCTCAGGAAGTTTACATGGCTTTAGCACCTGTGTGGGCCCGGAAATTAAGGACTTAATAAAATAAAACGCTACTTTTGAGCTTGGGACCACATGTCTCTACAAAACCGTTTGAGACATAGATCCTTTGTCATAAGACATGTCTGGTGACCCCAGAGGAACAGCTCCCCCCCTTCCTGGGATGGGTCTGGGATGGTATAATAGTTAGTGCACACAGGAGAGGGGTTGCACTCTTTCTTCTTTTGTTATGATTCTGCTTTGATTGCCATGTTTGTTTATGTATTCTGCCTTGTCTGACCATGCTCTTTTTTTGTATTTGTGATTTGGATGCCATGCCATGTTTTGTTTTTGCCTTGTCTCTGTCTGTTTGCCATTTTCCACCATTGCAGTTATATTCCTGTCCATGTTTTGTGTCATACCATGCATTGCACTTTGTCTCTCCCTGTCTGGTCTTTTGTCACGTGATCGCTCACTGCCCCAGTATTGCGTGCCACACTTTCGGGTGATTTCATGGTTTCTGGGATTTCAATCATTCCTTCCAATCTCGTTTGCTTCCTTCACCTTGCTTTTCTATATTACTAACAATACTAACAGATTATTATTTTAGTTAAAATTACTAACCCAAACTAACACTGTTTATAGTACTAACTTACTAACGAGCACTAGGGATTGTATAGCTGCACTTACTAATTGACTAACGAGCTCTCAGCATTCGCCCTATTCTAGTCTCCACCCCTTTGGCTTTACTCAATCTACTTTGCTGCAGTTTCAGCGGAACCTCTGCACTTGTTAGACTCTGTTCTCCCTCCTTATCTGTGCACATTAGAACTCCCTAACCGGAGCCGTATGTCTGTCTATAGGCTGTCTTGTGATCCCAGTCCGCGTTTTGGCTTTTGCCAATTTCATGTAGTCAGGAACTTCCTCATGTTCATTCCTCTGTTAATTAGTCTGATCCAGCTCACCTGTTCCCTATCATAGCATGTGACTTCCCCTACGTGTATTTAAGCAGTCATTTCACTCACAGCTCTTGTCAGAACGTTTTCCCTGTGCTGCGATCGTTGATGCCTTGTATTCATAGTGTTATACTTCTGACTGGAACGTCCCCGATTCTAATTTGGCCTTTTCTTTGATACTTCTCTGCCCGTGTACCATACCTGTTTTGCCTGACCCTGAGTTTAGTCTCTGCTGCCCTGTTAACGGTTCGGATTACGTCTACTGGACTTTGGCTTTGGATTCTCTGACATACCCGTGTCTGTGTACCGAACCTGTTTTGCCCGACTCTGAGTTTTGTGTTTGCTGCCCTATGTACAGTTTGGATTACGTCCCTGGGATTCTGATTTTGGATTGTGGACTCTGTACCTTTGCCTTCTGCCTTGTGGGGGGTTACCCCCCAACTTCAATAAAACTCATCTTTGCTGAAACTTCCTGGTCTCGCATTTGGTTCCAGAAAGATACCTCACATCTTTCCTCTATTAATTTACTTCACTAGTCTGAACTAAAATCACTGCAATGAACTGAACTAATATTCATCAGCCCTGGACTTTTGACTCTTTTTTTTTTTTTTTTTTTTTTTTCCAAAACCAGTCAAACAACCTGAAAGTAGTCTTGTTTGTGAGCAAGTAGAACCTGGCACTTTGAAAGCATGAGTTTTGCCTGAGGTGTTTGGCCAAAAGTTTCTTAATAAATGTTTAGTTTTCTCATGGAAAAAGAGTCATTGTTTGATCGTTGGTGCTCAGCACAAGGCATTGAAACTGTGAAAGATCTTAAGGTTTGGTGCTTTTGGAAGAGTTTAAAAACTGCTTACCTGAGAGATTGGCCACATTCCTGAATGAGAAGACCATAATAAAGTCTTGCTGACGAATATGTGTTCCCTCATGAATTTGTGTTTCGTTAGAAACCTGTTGAGCAATCTGTTTCCTGAGAACAAGGTTAGGAAAATTTTGGGTGCATCTGTGGTGCCATTTCAATTTAATGTGTCCACTAGCAGTGTAGAAGGAGAACCCACTCGGGAAGATTGGGGAACGAAAAGTCCAGTGTGTTTCTTTTGTTAAAAAAGGGGGACATGTTGTAGTCAACTGCCTTGCTCTGCAGAAAGAGAGGCTTCTAAAGTCTTTTTTTTTTGTTGTTAAAATGGCACAGCCATTGTCAGAAATAGAGACTAAGTCCACTGAATCTGAGCTTTAAGTTTTTGCTACATTCCTGATGTATGGTGCTGTGTCTCTAACTGCAGACAGAGGGTGACAGAGTGCCAATAACCATTTTGCGGGATCCAGCAGCATCACATTCCGTTATTTTAAAAAGCATGGAAACCCTTCCTTCACTATCGCTCTGCTTTCGTGTTTTGTTTGAGCACACCCCCAAAACCATTTTGGAGACACCTATTCCACCCGGTGGTCCTTTGTTGCCGTATCACCAAGGTTTGAAAATCACCATTTCGCGCTGCCTGGTTGCCTGGCTAAAAATAGGACAGCGCTCTTGTTAGAGGCATGTGACATCAGCTCTAGAACACAAATCAGCGTACATGAACAGCACATGAACAATTTGCATTCAGCCATTGACTCGCATTGTTTTGGTTGTTTATCTAGCTTTCTGAATGATGGATGGTTCAGCGTTGTGTTGTCAAATTCTGTGGAAATTCTGATAAAACCGGACATAGTATTCACAAAGTATTCCCTTCTCGGACATAGTATTCCCTCTCGCAATCTACCTCTCCCGATTAGCAACAGTTGCTCAGTTGCTCGGAATTCCCGCTAGATTCACTTAAACTGTATGACGCCATGTTGACCTTGCCTGTTTGTGTTCTAGCGCTGATGTCATGCTTACTTCGGGTGCGCTCGGGCCGGGGTCGGCATGTTCCGCCGGAGGTGATCAATAAATTTAATTTGCAGCGATCTGTGATCGACTTTTGTAAAAATTAAAGTTTTGTGATCTTTAAGTAATTCTCCATCATATAATGATTGCCTATCCCCTAGGGTTTTCATGCTCTTTAAGTGTTATATGTTCCGTATCCAATAACAAAAGCTTTGAAAAAAAAAAAGGGGGCATTAATGGGTTAAGTGATGTGTTGCGTCTCTCAGAAGAGTTTGTTGTAGATTCCAGTGTCCTTGTAAGGGGTTTTGGGAAGCGCAATTTAGGTTCACCTTTGCATATGGTGCACCTTGAGTCAGATCTTGTGACAGGGCCTGTCATTGTTGGGGTTGAAATTTGGGATGAAAAGTCCAGGGATGAGGAGTCCAAGAGCCGATTTTGTGTCTCAATTAATGTTGTTTACGCATTTGTGGTGTATAATATTAATGCAGCGTGTTATTTTGAACTGCTAGAACACTTTTTTTTTGCAAGCGTTTTGAGGATGTGTAATGCTGAGTTGTGATTTTGGTGGATTTGTTGTCAGGACGTATATTAGTGTCTGACTTGTTTCAAGTCAGCTTATTTTCAACAATGGAGTTTGATTTGTCTGATTTTGTTAATAATCTAACTCATGAGAAGTTGTTCTACAGAAAATTTAAAACTCATCACCGAGCAGTTTAACATTAGTTTTTATAAGCAAGTAAAGAAACGGGTCATTAAGGAAGTTGGTGTCAGCTTTGGTGGAGAAGGGGTGTTTATCAGATGGTGAGGGTGTGGAATTTTCTCTGGAACCCTCCGGTTTACCCTTGGCAGGTGAGACTAAAGAAGCCTGAGTTGGAGTTCTACTGATTATATCTGAAGGAGAGGGAAACCGATTGCAACCTTGAAGTGAGGAGGCTTGAGGAAGAGGCTAAGTGTGTACTGCGTTTGAAAGAATTAGAACTTGGTACAGCCGTGTCTTCACAGTCTCTGCAACTATTATCTGGACAGTCATCTGATTTTAATGTGAGTCAAAATATTCGTCTTGTTCCAGCGTTTCATGAACTGTTTCATCTGAAACATATATAATTTCTGTACTAACTATGAACTGGAATCAATAATAGTTAAACACCTTTATGAATTACACTACCGCTCAAAAGTTTGGGATCACTTGGAAATTTTCTTGTTTTCCATGGAAACACACATGAAATTAGTCTGAATAGGAAATATAGCAAATGAACAGAACATGCTGACATTGTCTGAGTTAGAAATAATGATTTTAATGGAAAATTATGAATATGTACTTCAAACTTTGCCTTCATCAAAAAAAACCACCTTCACTGTTGATACTGAAACTGGTGTTTGACGGGAACTATTTAGCGCAGCTGCTAGTTGACAACCTGTGAGGCGTCTTTGTCTTAAACTACACACTCTCAGATATTTGTCTTCTTGCACAGTTGTGCATCAGGGCCTCCCCTTTTTTTTTCTGTCCTTGTTAGTGCCAGTTTGTGCTGCTCTCTGAAGGGAGTAGTTGACAGCATGGTAAGAGATTTTAAGTTTTCAATTTCTCGCATTGAATAGCCTTCTTTTCTAAGCGCAACAATAGACTGACGGGTCTCTAAAGGAAGTTCTTTCTTTCTGGCCATTTTGAGCCTGTAAACAAACAAACAACTGCTGATGCTTCAGGTACTAAACCAACCTCAAGAATGCCATGCTCCCTTTTGTGCTCCCTTATTAGTTCAACGGTTTTCAGCTGTGCAACACATCCACAGAAGGGTTTTCTAATAATCAATTAGCCTTATAAAATGCTTAACTTGGAATAGCAGCCATACCAGGAGATTGATGCAGAGGACTGACAGTTGCTGATAATAGGCCTCTATGCAAAAATGTAGATCATTCTTTGAAAATCATCTGGGGCGCCCCGGTGGCTCATCGGTCTAAGCGCACGTACCATAAAAGGCTGTGTCCTTCTCGCAGCGACCTGGGTTTGATTCCTGCTCGGGTCATTTGCTGCATGTCTTCCCCCATGCTTCTCCCCTACCTTCCTGTCTGTCTACACTGCATAACTATCAAATAAAGGAAAAAATTCCCAAAAAAGTAATCTTAAAAAAAAAAAAAATCATCTGATTAATTTTGATCGTTTGTGAAATGGATATAAATGTTTGTGAAATGCATGAAAATGTATTTTTCTTTGGAAAACAAAGAAATTTGCAAGTGATCCCAAACTTTTGAGCGGTAGTGTATGTACCATTAATCGATTAGCTGTATATAGTGTTGTTCCCTTAATGAAAAATTACTATTCAAAGTACTCATCTACATCTTGGAGTTCTTAGTTACCTCTGCCATGGGGTATCATGTACACTGGTGTGCTAATGGGTGCGTTTGTCATCAAGATTACTCAAAACATATTCAATTGATTATTACAACATTTATGGGGAGTTAGTCTGTATGAAGGAAATGCAGCTGATTATGAGTGTTAGTGGATCCAAACCTGCTGGCAGTGGTATATGCTTTCTGAGTACTCTTTAGTTAAGGAAACTGATTTAGTGTTGTCTGAGTTATATGAAGATTTTAAACTGTTAATTAACAAATTAGCACCATGTTAGGCATTGTACAATATGCTCTGCAGAAAAAGAAAAGTGGTAAAGGGAGGGCTGCTGAGCCAATATCATGTTTGGTGACCCCAGAGGAACAGCTCCCCCCTTCCTGGGATGGGTCTGGGATGGTATAATAGTTAGTGCACTCAGGAGAGGGTTTGCACTCTTTCTTCCTTCCTCCTCTATTAATTTGCTTCTCTAGTTTTGAACTAATAATCACTGCAATGAACTGAACTAATATTCACCAGCCCTGGACTTTGACTCTTTTCCCCCAAAAACGTCTGACAACCTGAAAATAGTCTTGATTGTAAGCAAGTAAAAACTGGCACTTTGAAAGCATGAGTTGTTCCTAAGGCGTATCACTAACAGTTTCATAATTAATGTTGAGGGTTCTCATGAAAAAGAGGCTTTATTTGATCACTGGTGCTCAGCGCAAGGCATTAAAACTCTTGAAGATCTTAAGGCCTTGGTGCTTTTGGAAGAGTTTAAAAACTGCTTATCTGAGAGATTGGCCAAGTTCCTTGATGAGAAGAAAGTTTTAAAGTTGTCCAAATGTCATACTTTGTAAAGGATGGGTCTTGCCAGATGTGACAATGACAATGTCACGTGCCCAGTCATTAATCTGTGTTTGGTGAGGAGCCTTTGGCGCAATCACTTTTCTGAGAACGAGTTTAGGGAAATTTTGGGTGCATCTGTGGTGCCATTTAAATCTAATGTGTCCACTAGCAGTGTAGATGGGGAACCCAAAAGGGAAGATCTGGGAACTAAGAGTCCAGTGTGTTTTCTCTGTTAAAAAAGGGGGACATATTATTGCAAACTGCCATGCTCTGTATAAAGAGAGGGTTCCAAAGTCTTTTTTTTCTTCCTTAAAATGGCACACCCAGTGTCAGAAATAAAGACTAAGTCCGATGAATCTGAGCTTTAAGTTTTTGTCTGTTTGGGCCTGGCCTCGACCAAGCAGAGCGCAGATTTCAAAAATAGCCAGCCTCCTCCACAAAATTGACTCTAAGCAGGTCCAGCAAAGTAAAAAAAAGGACATTGTTGGCCACCTAAGAGAAAAGAACAGAACCGAGAAGGGCTAAATTAGCAGCACAGGAACAAAACATAGCCAAAGAGGGCAAAACCTGTGGTGCTGGAGCTTTTTATCATGCCTTAAAATGTAAGAGTAAATATCTTTTGAAGTGTTTCATGGATTTTAATGGATTTTCTTGAATTCTTCTTGAATTCCATGTGCCTCCCATGCTTCTGGAACATTTTTTCTTGGTTATTTCTTGATGGATTTCTTTCAAATTTGGATAGTGATAGATTAATCTTGGCTGAATGTCACTACAGTTTTTTTTTTTTTCAGTAGGGCATGAAATTTTTGAGATGGAAGAGAGGCATAAAATTTATATGCCTGCTGAATCCATGGTTTAAAAAAAAATCAAATTTTTCTCATTTGGAATAAGGCAAATATGAAAAAAAACCCTGTAGTGACATTTTAAAGGTCATTAAAAGATTTTTTAAAGGTTGCAAGCAAATATCCGCTATAGCAACTGAGAAAAGCTTTCCAAACTAATATTGCCAAAAATCCAAGATGGCAATCATTGCCATGGTCACCGGATGTTAATTTTCATTCAAAATATGATGATTCATTATTTTGATCATTCTTGAGCATTGTCCAACATATAATAGCAGGAAAAATAACCTTTTGTTGATTTTTTTGTCTCAAAGTAGATGGCCCCCTTAAGACCAACACACCCATGGTCGCTCAGGTTGGCTTAAGTTCATTTGCTATTTTCCCAACCTGAGCGCTGAACGGACAAAAAACTGTACCAGTCATAAACTAGAGAGGCACTCGTAGAGTGCAAACCTCGCCAAGGCAGCATAATCCTAATGTGCATGGTGGGAGCAAAGTTGAGTTATCGCGTGTGATAGGATTTCAAGATGGCTGCTGTGGCGGCCATATTGCTTCAGTGATCGCGGCCAAAATCAATAGGGTCCATCCTTGATGTAATGGCAATCCACCCACAAATTTTTCAGACAAATCCGTGCATTACTTTTTGAGTGATCGCGTGTGATAGGATTTCAACATGGTTGCCGTGGCGGCCATATCGTTTCAGTGATCGCGGTGAAAATGAATAGGGTCCATCCTTGATGTAATAGCAATCCACCCACAAAATTTCAGACAAATTCGTGCATGGCTTTTTGAGTTATGTTGTTCACAAACAGACAAACAAACAAACAGGGGCGAAAACATAACTTTTGCCCCAACTTCGTTGGCGGAGGTAACTAGGAAAGACACTTGCGTTACCCTTGGCACCGCTTCATGCTGGGTGTAAGACAGAGCCCTTAGACCTCATATAGGGTCATTCCATGCCAAGTGATCACATTTTCTGAAAACCTCCCAGGTGAACATCTCGGACTTTGCGTAAAGTCTGTCAAAATGAAGCTTAGGGTGTATAATGAACACCTGACAAATTTCAGGGTCCAACTCCGCCCAGTTTGGATTTTATGTCCCTTCAAATGTTGGATGCCACGCCCACTTCTTAGAATGCGAATGCCCAAAGTGGTTTTGGAAGTCAATATCTCCACAGCGGAGAGTTCCGGTAAGATTATCTGAAAATTGGTAAACTTGCCAATTCTGACCCAGATTTTCAGAATATTTGCTTAGATTTACATTATCTTGCACCATTTAGTAGTTGTGGGTTCCTAAAGAGGGAACTTTCTGAAGACGGACCTTAGGACCCTAGGGGTTCGGAGGGACCCCGAGACCACATGTTTAAAATAACATCAGTTTTTTTGCAGGGATATCAAATATGGGTACCGATCCATGAGTAAAAGGCTTGTGAACTACCCCTGATAGGATGTTTGTGGATTGGTGGGGGTCAATTGAAAATAAAAGGGTCTAATGAGCAATTGAAAATAGTCAAACCAAAATGACCCTAATGCAAAAAATCCCAGCAGAGAATCATGCTGCCATGTTTACCATAAAACTGATGAAGCACAGCTTCTCAGGGACACTACCCAGCCAAACCAATTTTTTACCCATTGTATCTGTTTTTAAACTACATTATGTCAAGTTTTCAGCCTTTGGCTCTCTCCTTCTTCCCTTCTTTTTTCCAGGTCAAATTCTAAACTGTATAGTCCAATTTGCATGTAATAAACATAAAATGTACACAAAATGTATATGAATCATACAATGTCATATTTTGAAATGAGGAAATTTTAAAGCAGGGTATATTCCTCTTTCTTGTACAGGATTGAAAATCACTTGTTTAGTTTCAATAGTGTACTCAAAATGACCCCCTTCCCCTGCCCCTACCTTTCCTGCAGTAACCTTGCTCTCCTACGGTTCTCATGAAACACATTTTAGGCTTTCATTGAAGTATGATTATTTCATTGATCACAGCTGACCAAGTAAAAGAACTGAGTGACATGGGTCAAGCCTTGCAGATGTCTTTCTTGCAGATTCATCACCTGATTTGGTTTCAAACATGACCTATGTAGCCAAATTCAAAATTTTGCATAGACTTGCACCAACTTTGATATCAAAAGCAACCATAGTGTGATGCAGACCTTTAGCATGGCTTCCCCTAGTTTAGAACCTTGAAGTGCTGGACAGGCATTAAAGGAGCACCACAGGAATACATACTGCCGTAAAGTTGGGTTAACAGCAGTATCTGATCTGTCAGATGAAAATATGTGAACTTACCTACTTACCATGGTGCATCCTGGTGCCATCTCTTCCCCAAGTAAGTGATGCACAAGCAAACAGCCATCTTCATGATGTAAAAGAAAACGTGATTCAACAGACCAGCCCACCTTCTGCCATTGTTCCAAGGTCCAATCCTGATGCTTACTTGCCCATTACAAACATTTTTGGCAGTGGAAAAGGGTCAGCGTGGGCACTGGGAATAGTCTGCAGCTATGAGGCTCCATATGCTGCAATGCACTGAGAGTTCTGACACCTTTCCTACCATGGCCAGCATTAAATTATTCAGCAACTGGTGCTAAAGTAACTGTTTTATGAGATCGAACCAGAGGGGCCAGCCTTCGATCCCCACGCACATCAATGAGCCTTTGCCACCCATGACCTGGTCACCTGATCTCTGGTTGCCCATCCTTGGACCACTTTTGGCAGATACTAACCACTGAAGACCGGAAACACCCCATAAGAGCTGCGGTTTTGAATACACCCTGACCTTGTCGACTAGCCATTGAAATTTGGCCCTCAAAACTTGCTCACATTGTTAAGCTTGCCCATTTTCCTGCCTCCAATACATCAATTCCAAGAACTGACTGTTCACTTGCTGCCAAATACATCCCACCTCTTGGGAGGTACCACTGTAACCAGATAATCCATGTTGTTTAATTTTTAGTGTTGTGGCTGAGCGACTATATTTTTTCATCCATTGTCAGCAGAAATCATTTTCCCAGGTTATCTTCATATCCATCATCTGTAACGCCCTGTTTTTGTCACCTCAGATCACATCTTATGCTTTTGACTGACTCTCTTGCATCTTGTTAGTGATCCACCTCTCTGATTTAATGTTTTCATTTTTCTTTGTTTTGATCAGATCATCGTAATGGACTTGCTCTCTCAGAACCCGTGCCAGGTGACGGAGGTGTCGAGCTCAGAGTACAGCTCTGGGGGTAAACCCAGGCTGAGAGAGGAGGGCGGGTTAGCACTCTACAGGAACCCCATCCGCCAGACTTGGGACTGTGTTCTGCAGTGCCCTGAAACACCTGCTGTTGCCCTGAGGTGAGTCACAAAGGCAGGAGCTGAGGACTGCTTCAGTTGTGAAATTGTCCAATGTGCAGCAGCAGCCCTGTTGGCATGTCCCACATTTAGACGAAGCAGTGGGGAACTGTACTTCATGTATTAGAGGGATAGACAGCATAGTCTTTTCGCGTGAGAAGGAGTCTCCTACGGTGTGTTGGCTGCTTGGTGCAAGGAGGGATCCAGTGGTCATGGTCCATATTGGGACAAATAACACAGGTAAAGGTAGGTTTAAGGTTCTGCTTGATAAATTTGTAGAATTAGCAGAAAAGCTTAGGGGCAGATTCCCCACGGTAGTGCTCTCCAGGATTCAACTTGTACCACAAGCAAGCCGAGGGAAGCAGAATTTTATTTGCAGGTTTAACACGTGGCTACGAACCTGGTGTAGGAAAGAGGGGTACAGGTTTGTGGGCCACTGGAACTTCTTTTGGGACTGGGGTGACTTGTATAAGCCTGACGGGCTACACCTGAACCCAAAGGGGTACCTTTGCATTAGGCCTGCATATTTAAGGGGAGCACAGGCTTATTTGAATGAGGGACTTGGGGGGCAGGGAGGTCAGAGTGTGATATGAAAAGAGAAAAGTAGACTGCTCTAATTGAAGCTGACAGGGCCACATGCACTAATGATGATATCTTATTAAAGATACCACAGTACTCAGCCAGGGAACTTGCACTGCTTGCAAAATATTGGAATTCATCATTAAAGACAAGCTGGAATTACTAACCCCAATTCCAATGAAGTTGGGACGTTGTGTAAAACGTGAATAAAAAACAATACAATGATCTGCAAATCCTTTTTGACCTATATTCAATTGAGTGCACTACAAATACAAAATATTTAATGTTCAGACTGATAAACTTTATTGCTTTTTTAAAAAAAAAAATTCTCTCATTTTGAATTTGATGCCTGCAACACGTTCCAAAAAAGCTGGGACAGGGGCAACAAAACACTGGGAAAGTTGAGGAATGCTCAAAAAACACCTGTTTGGAACATTCCACAGGTGAACAGGTTAACTGGAAACAGGTGACTGTCATGATTAGCTATAAAAGGAGTCTCATCGAAAGGCTCAGTCGTTCACAAGCAAGGATGGGGTGAGGCTCACCGCTTTGTGAACAACTGCGTGAGCAAATAATTCAACAATTTAAAACATTTCCCAATGTGCAATTGCAAGGAATTTAGGGATTTCATCATCTACAGTCCATAATATCATCAAACCATTCAGAGAATCCGGAGAAATCTCTACACATAAGCGGCATGGCCGAAAACCAACAATGAATGCCCGTGACCGTCGGTCACTCAGGTGGCACTGCATTAAAAACCAACATCATTCTGTAAAGGATATTACCATGTGGACTCAGGAACACTTCTGAAAACCATTGTCGGTTAACACAGTACGTTGCTACATCTACAAGTGCAAGTTAAAACTCTACCATGCAAAGCGAAGGCCATATATCAATAACACCCAGAAAGGATGCCAGCTTCTCTGGGCCCAAGCTCATCTGAGATGGACTGACGCAAAGCGGAAAGTGTGCTGTGGTCTGACGAGTCCACATTTTAAATTGGTTTTGGAAATCTTGGACGTCGTGTCCTCTGGGCTAAAGAGGAAAAGGACAATCTAGATTGTTATCAGTGCAAAGTTCAAAAGCCAGCATCTGTAATGGTACAGGGAGGTGTTAGTGCCCATGGAATGGGTAACTTGCACATCTGTGAAGGCACCATTAATGCTGAAAGGTACAGACAGGTTTTGGAGCAACATATGCTGCCATCCAAGCAACGTCTTTTTTGGGGACGTCCCTGCTTATTTCAGCAAGACAATGCCAAGTCACATTCTGCATGTGTTACCACAGCGTGGCTTCGTAGTAAAAGAGTATGGGTAATAGACTGGCCTGCCTGCAGTTCAGACTTGTCTCCCATGGAAAATGCGGTGCATTATGAGGCACAAAACACAACAACGGAGATCCCGGCCTGTTGAGCAACTGAAGTGGCACATCAAGCAAGAATGGGAAAGAATTCCACCTGCAAAGCTTCTACAATTAGTGTCCTCAGTTCCCAAACACTTATTGAATGTTGTTAAAAGGAAAGGTGATGTAACGCAGTGGTAAACATGCCCCTGTCCCAGCTTTTTTGGAATGTGTTGTAGGCATCAAATTCAAAATGAGTGAATATTTCCAAAAAAAAACAATAAAGTTATCAGTTTGAACATCAAATATTGTGTCTTTGTAGTGTACTCATTTGAATATAAGTCGAAAAGGATTTGCAAATCATTGTATTCTGTTTTTATTTGCGTTTTACACAATGTCCCAACTTCATTGGAATTGTGGTTTGTATTTCCTGAACAAAACATGGTTTCCACAAAGGAAGGTCATGCAGGGCAAACCTTTGGGAATTCTTTGAAGAGGCCACCAAGACTTATGATCAAAGCAGGGCCTCTAATATCATATTCTTGGATTTTCAGAAAGCATGTGATACAGTACTGCATGAGAGGCTAATTTTCAAAATGAGGATTTTTGGAATTATCTGAGGTATTTTGGAATGAATTTGGAACTGGTTGTAGAACAGAAGACTAGGAGTAAAAAAGGGATCTCATCTCAGCTCGGCATTGTGGGAAGCCAAAAGTACTGATTTTTGTAAATCTCAGGAGGCTATGCTTCTTTTGAACACCTCATTCATCAGATCACGCTAAGAGAATTGTGTGCAGTTCTGGGGACCATACTTTAAGAAAGATGTACTATTGGGGCTTTAGAAAAAGTTCAAAGGAGAGCCACAAATT
This sequence comes from Gymnothorax javanicus, assembly GCA_029692085.1. Taxonomy (NCBI): domain Eukaryota; kingdom Metazoa; phylum Chordata; class Actinopteri; order Anguilliformes; family Muraenidae; genus Gymnothorax; species Gymnothorax javanicus. Next base: position 49,396,548 of record CM056200.1, on the reverse strand, counting down.
TAATTCCTGCTATGAAAGATGAAAGCTTTCAGGAGAGGCTGAAGATTCTTAATCTCTTCAGTCTGGGTAAATGGGGCCCCTGGGGTGATCTGATTGAGGTCTTTGAATATGTTTAAGGTCCCATGACACCCACAATTTCAAAAAATTGCTTTTAAGTACATCCTGCTCTATCAAATCTTAGCTTCATGATTGTTTAATTACATCAAAGCGGAAATTGGCAGCCAAAATCCGCCAGTGAAAAACGTTGATTGTAATGAAATTTCATGTCAAAATGACATGTTTTCTTTGTGTTAAATTGCTGAGAAAAATTTGTCGAATCTGATAATGTTGCGCGTTTTTCAAGTTTACGTAATGTCAAAATAAATTAATGATTGAAAACAGTTTGTCACAATCTGCTCTGCTTCTGCTGCCTCTCACTCTGCCTGGCCACACCCCTTCCACTGCAATTGCTCTCAGCTCAGTCTCGTTACCCAGCCAGCATATAGCAGCTCTGCTACACTAACTCTTTGCCAGATTGTTGTTGCAGCATGCACTACTCTGCAGCGTTTATCTTCAGTCTGACTTCCTGGAATCGACTTTGCCTGCCTCTGACGGCGTCCTGCCCCGGTAAACTGATTGCCTTCTGCCTCTGACTCTGAATTCTGCCTGTGTGCTTCCTGGTCCCCATCTGCCTTCTTCCAAGCCCCTGTCCAAGCCACCCGTCTTGCCACTCCACTGCCTGTCTGCGTGGACACGCCCCATTCTGCCAAGCCTCATGCCTACCAGCTCTGGTGGCTCAGTGGTAACTCTCCCGCCTGCAGTGTTGGCTTCCCGGATTCGATTCCTGCCATCGGCCCCTGCTCCCTCAAGTTACCAGAAGAGCTCCACTCAAGACCCACAAGCTCCAGATCCTGTTCTGCATCAAGCTACTCTGCACTGGATTCTGTTTGTCCCTGCCTTGGACTCATTGAAGATCAGTAAACTTTCACTCACTCTGATTGTGTTGCTGTTGGGTCCTGCCACTCCTCATGTCAGTAAAATCTGGCCAGAAATGGACCCAACATGTAATCCAACTTCCCTGAGCCGACTGGAGAAAATTGAAGCCATCCTCCAGCACCATGAGGCTGTGGCAATCCTTCGCAGCATTAGCCGACTAACTGCAGCAGCTGTCGGCTATGGTGGCTCAGCCCGCTGCCCTCCTGCACCTGCACTGGCTCCTGATTCCGTACTACCCATGGGGGCCCCAGAACCTAAAGTTGGAACCCTTGAGCGATACGATAGAGACCCAGAGACCTGCGGCCCCTTTCTGATGAACTGTTCCCTGCTGTTCTCCCTCCAGCCCCGTACCTTCACCTCTCAGCAGGCAAAGGTGGCCTTTACGATTAATCACCTGACAGGCCGGGCTCGCCTGTGGGACACTGCAGAGTGGGAGAGACAGTCTCCAGCCTTTGTTTCCTTCCAGTCCTTCGCTGAGGAGTTATGTAAGGTCTTCAGCTTAGGGGTCTCCAGCTCCGAGGCTGCTCAGGGGCTACTGAGCCTAAAACAAGGAACAGGCCGGTTGCGGACTACTCTATCGATATCCGCACCAGAGCCAGTCAGAGCCACTGGAACCCTGCAGCCCAGGTGGACGCCTTCATCCATGGACTGGCGGACTACCTCAAGGATGAGTTGGTCTCATTTGAAGTTCCCCCCACACTCAAAGGCATCATTGAGCTAGCCATCAGAATTGACCTTGCATCCAGGCCCATAGGCAGGAGAGACGTCAGGGGGCTCTCCACTGCCAGACACCAGCCCGGTCCAGAGTGGGTCCCACCCGATCGTCCACCTTGCCTTTTCCGCAGATGGAGGAGTCTGAACCTGTGCAGCTGGACTGCACCCCTCTCACCCCAGAAGAATGGTGAGATGATGCCTGAACCTGAACCTGTACTGTGGGAAGGAGGGTTACTTTGTCTCAGCCTGTCCGGGAAAAGCTAAGGCTCACCCGTAGCCCAGGAGGTACGGGTGAGCTCGACAACACTACCTCCCTGCAACCACTGACCGCATCTCCAAGCCCGGCTCCTCCTTCCTGACGGTTCCCTCACCTTGGCTATCTTGATGGACTTGGATGCTGATGCCAGCATCATGAGCGAGGAGTTGGCTCAGCAGTTGGGGCTTGGTCGAGTTCCTCTGCCTCGTCCGGTCCTTGCCTGGGCTCTTGACAACCACTGACTGGGTACCATTACCCACCAGACCACCCCGGTTCCCAGGACCCTGTCCGCAATCATTTATTTTCCATTTTTTTATTTTTTTATTTCCTGATTGATTGTATAATCCTGGGCTATCATTGACAATTTCAACACAACATGTATCATGACTGGGAGACCAGATCCATTGTCAAAGTCCCGCCCTAACATCCCAGAAAAACACTTATTATTATTTACATCACAAGACCATCCAGTTCCACATCTTGAACTCTCCTGGTTCCATTGTCCCACCACCAGTTCTTCACCTGATGTCTGAGTGGGGAACATCCTGCCACCTCACCTGCCTCAAGCATGCCTCTTTGCTGTTCCACTGTCCCACCACCAGTTCTTCACCTGATGTCTCTGGGGGTGTTCAGCAAGGCAGGGCTAGGCCACCTCTGCCTCCTCCGAGATCGACCCCCACGACCGTGCCATATACCTCCTGCCTAGCACCTTGCCCCCCAGAGGCCGCCTGTATTTTTTATTTTTTATTTAATTTAACCCTTATTTAACCAGGGAAGTCCCATTGAGATCGAAAACTCTTTTTCAAGAGAGCCCTGGGGGTTGAGGTGGGGAGGGAGAGGGCAATTTGCACAGCCAATTAGATCAGGGGATGATTAGGTGGCAGGTCGAAAGAGCCAGGTTGGGAGTTTAGCCATGACACCAGGGAACCCCCTACTGTACTCTCTGTCTGCCCCCGAATGGAAGGCCATGGAGATTACCATCAACGACTCCCTAGCTGGAGGGATCATCCGCCCCTCCTCATGTTCTGGTCGGGCAGGCTTTTTCTTAGTGGAGAACGATAAGACCTTAAGATCTTGCATTGACTATCAGGGCCTGAACAAAATCACAGTCAAGAATGGCTATTCCTTGCCACTCATCTCTTCTGCCTTTGAACTGCTTCAGGGAGCCACTATCTTTACGAAGCTCGATCTCCGAAATGCCTATCATCTGGTCCGCATCAGAGAGGTGAATGAATGGAGGACAGCATTCAACACCCCTGCAGGGTACTACAAGTACCAGGTCGTGCCTTTCTGTCTCACGAACACTCCGACCATCTTCCAAGCCCTGGTCAATGACGTACTCCGTGGCATGCTCAACCGTTTTGTCTTTGTTTATTTGGATGATATCCTCATCTTTTCGAAGACGCGGAAGGAGCACGCATTCATCATGTCCAATCTGTGCTCCAGCACCTCCTTGAGAAGTCCCTGTTTATTAAGGCTGAGAAATGCAAATTCCATGTCTCATCTGTCTCGTTCCTGGGGTACATCGTGGCTACGGGAAGCATCCGGATGGACCCAGCGAAGATCTCTGCAGTCACCTCCTAGCCTGTTCCTGACTCCCACAAATGACTGCAAGGCTTCCTGGGGTTTGCCAATTTTTATTGCCGCTTCATTTGCAACTACAGTTCAGTAGCTGCCCCTCTTACTGCCCTCACCAGCTCCAAGGTGCCTTTCCAGTGGTCCCCTGCTGCTGACGAGGCCTTCCAGACCCTGAAGACCCTCTGCCCAGAAGCTTCACCCCTGCGCCTTCTTCTCTCGGCACCTGTCTTCTACCAAGATGAACTACAACTTTGGGAACAGGGTGCTGTTGGCGGTGAAGCTGGCGCTAAAGGAATGGCGGCATTGGCTGGAGGGCGCCAAGGAACCCTTCTTAGTGTGGACCGACCACAAGAACCCTGAGTACATCCACACTCCCAAGAGGCTGAAGTCCCGCCAGGCCCGCTGGTCCCTCTTCTGCACCCCTTTCAACTTCACTCTCTCCTACCGCTCGGGGTCCCGCAACGCCAAGCCTGATGCCCTGTCCCGGCAGTTCCTGAAGGGGGAAGATTCCGCTGAGGGGCCTGCTTCAATCCTTCCCTTCCCCTGTGTCGTAGCCATCCTATCCAGGGACATTGAGGAGAGAGTGAGGGCCGCCACTGAGGGTCAACCTGGTCCCAGCGCCTGTCCCCCCAACCATCTGTACATCCCGGAAGCCCTGAGATTCGAGGTTCTGCAGTGGGTCCACAAATCCAAGATCACATGCCATCCTGGTACCCAACGTACCCGAGACGTCCTGCTCCAAAGCTTCTGGTGGCCCACTCTGGAGGAAGACACCCATAATTTCATTAAGGCATGCCCCATCCGCAGCCAGCACAAGGCATCCCATCAGGCTCCTGCTGGACTCCTCCAACCCCTTCCTGTCCCATATCAACCTTAGTCCCACATCTCCTTGGGCTTTGTCATGGGCCTCCCACCCTCAGATGTACACAGTCATCCTCATGGTTGTTGACTGCTTTAGTAAGATGGCTCACTTCGTCCCTCTGCCCAAGCTGCCGTCAGCTAAGGAGACAGTGCAACTGGTCCTGCTACATGTCTTCCATCTACATGGCCTCCCCCTAGATGTGGTGTCCGACCGGGGCCATCAGTTCTCCTCTGGCTTCTGGAAGGAGTTCTGTAGCCTGATGGGAGCCACTGCCAGTCTCTCTTCTGATTCCACCCTCAGTACAATGGGCAAATGGAACGGATGAACCAGGAGATGGAGACTGCCCTTCGCTGCCTGGTGTCCCAGAACCCATCCTCCTGGTCCAAGCAACTTCTGTGGGTGGAGTATGCCCACAGTTCCCTCACCAGCTCCGCCATGGGCCTCTCTCCATTCCAGTGCGTCTACGGCTATCAGCCTCTGCTTTTTCCGGCCTTGGAGAGAGAGGTCTCCTGCCCATCAGGCCTAGCCCTAGCCCTTATCTGCCGCTGTCGCCGAACCTGGACCCAGGCTTGCTCTGCCCTCCAGTGCCCTTTTGGCGCTATGCCGCCTCGGCAAACCGGTGGCATTCTCCTGCCCCAGTCTACCAGGTTGGCCAGAGAGTGTGGCTCTCCACCCGAGATCTGCCTCTCCAGGTGGAGTCTAAGAAGCTGGCACCCAGGTTTGTTGGCTGTTTCCCCATCCAGAAGGTGATCAATCCGAGCTTCCTTGCTCCATGCGGGTTCACCCCACCTTCCATGTGTCCATGGTGAAGCCGGTCCATGAGAGTCCTCTGTGTTGACTGTTCCACCTCGTCCTCCTCCTCGACTGATCGATGGGGTCCAGCCTACTCCGTACGGCGCCTGGTCCGGTCCCGTTGTCGTGGGAGGGGAGTTCAGTACTTGGTGGACTGGGAGGGCTACAGTCCGGAGGAGAGGTCTTGGGTTCCTGCTCGCCACATCTTCGACCCAGACCTCATTACCAATTTCCACCGTCACCATCCTGACCAGCCCCTCGGCATCACCGTGCCTTGGAGGAAACCCGCCCGCTGGCCCGCACCTCTCCCAACCTAATCTTCCTGTGGGGGATTCTCCTGCTGAGGAGCCATCGATCGACACAGACTCTGACCACTCTGGCTCCTCTGACGACCCTGCTGAGGAGCTTTCGGTCAGACATGGACTCCGACTACTAGGGTTCCCCTGATGATCTGGCTGAGGGAATGGATTGGTCCGGTTCGGAAGAATATGAGAGTTGCATCACCTAAGCTATTACATCAAGACTCCTATGCATGCCACCTGCCTCTCACTGCCCAGTAATGTAAAACAAATGTGCGAGTACAGCTGGCAGCCATGAGATGGTAGTCTCAGGCCATAATCTATGTTGCAAGTAAGCATGAAATGGCTACCTTTTAATGTTCTACAAAAAATAAAGAAATCTATATCTCGAAGCGCTTTATCGATACGTTGACTTTGCACCAGTAAACTTCCTGTCTGGAGATGACATTTATGATCACAAAACTCACATTCGTGGTAAGTGAATTTTTTTAAGGGGAGGGCTTAGAAAGTTAAAAATACAACTGGAAATTTCCATTTATTTCTCAAAGTTGTGATTTCACAGAAGAAACATGCAAAAAGTATCAATCAATATACATATTTACATGTAAAAATGAGAAATTATTTCAATTGCACGGGACGTTTAACCCCTCTGTACAGATGTGTCTACCAGCCGACATGGAGCTGCAAATTTATGCATGCAGCTACAATAGTCTATCACTAGATAGCACACCCGAATCAATTATTGAATATTCACAAGGAAGCCGAGCTCGAACATAGTTTAGAATATGGACAAGTTCAGTCCCATCCCTGTTTTTCATGAATTATACAAATTAAATTCCTCAGCTACGCCTGATGTTTAAACTGCTCAATATACTTACCCATAGAATCTATCCAGCAGTTCAAAAAATTATCACTTGCAACAGGAAAAATCGTTGTCCTCTGTAGCAAGCACTTCAGCTATAGTGAGCCAATGGTTTCCCAATTAGTAATTAAGAAAAATTGGTTTTCTGAAGCAAAAATTCTACATGGTATTGATACTTTGTGATTCTACGATCAATTATGGTCATCACATATCCAAAAAGCACAGTTCCCAACCATGTATTTACGCATAGATTCCTCCATCAATAAATTCAGCGCTCCTTTATATCCTCCTAAATATTCATTTTGATAGCCAATCACTCACTTATAAATAAATAATAACACTTATTTATTTAAGCTCATCTGCGTAACTGTACACTTATAGTTCACGCCCACTTGAAGGTTCCCCCGTAATGAAGTCTTGATTGACTCCTTTCTTGTCCAATGTCAGACTGTATAAACTTTCCACAGTAACTGAAAAACACTGATTGGACAATCCGAAGAGTAAACAAGCCTTTGTGTAAGAGCAAGGTAGGTTGTATCCTCTGAACGTTGGGCATAGTTCCACAGCTGAAAATGACGCGATTTAAATAAAAAAAGACTTCCAAAACTGGCCTGAAGTGTTCAGTTACATTTATGGGATTTAAATGAAGGACATGATCAATGGGAATTAATCAAAATGAAACAGGACTGAGAGTTCCTTCTACTGGATACATCTGTCTCTGGAGGAGGGATTCGATGAAAAAATACTGCTACTGTGGTTGCATTTTGCTCAAGGTGGCTTTTTGTTTCAGAATTTATACCGTATTCAACGAAATCAAATGCCGATGTTTTTGTTTTTTATTATGCCAACAGCTCAAGGACTTTGGTAGAACCCCTGGTACGTTCATTGCAGTATTCTGTTCAATCTAGGGTAGATTATTGCCTGATTTTTCCTGATAGTGGAATGTCTGTTTTGTTATAATAAGGTATATTTCAGCTATTACTGAGTCAGTGAGTTATACTTGTTCCTGATAAGGTGTGGAAAGTGTTTATATGTGGTTGTGAGCTCAGAAGTGGGAACTGCTGGCTTTTCATTGCAGGGTGAATGTTCTGACCGTTAAATAAGTAGTTCCTTTAATGAGTATGTGTGCTGGCCTGTGGCACTCTGAGAAAAATTGACAAAATTCTAAACTTCATCATGGATAAAATGCATGTTTTGTGTTTGGAGAGGTTACTGGTGACCACTGATGTCCAACTGCACCTATATCAATAAATTCATGCTAAATTCAACCAGAAAATCATTTAATTCATATTGCATTTCATGCGTTTAAAGCTGATTTGTGTTAAATATATGATTATTTTATGATTTGACAGTGCACCATTTTGAGGGATCTTAGCGTTGGGGGAGCCACCTGGATAGCTGTCTTATTTGGATCCTAGAGAGTAGATCATTTAGAATGTAATGCTCAGATAAATTATGCTTGTGGTCTAGGTTTTTATCATCCCAGAACTGAATAGTTTCAACCCCCAGCCATTTTTAAATTCTCAGTATTATTTTTTTTTTACAACCAATGAATTTTCATGAAGATTTTTTATGTTTGCAGCACTTTTTCTGTTCCAAAATCATGAAAAAAAAAAGAAACTGAAACACAATGGAATTCTAAATGCTTCAAGTGTCTTCACTCAGTTGGGCTATTCCTTCCTCTCTGTGATGCTGAAATTTTGAATGATAAAACCTTAAATAAGGTAATGCAGAAATATCCAGATTTGGCTTCTGCACAAAGAGGGTAAAGGGATTAACAAAATTAACCATGTGGGATTATTTTGGCCAAGTTCTGCTAGCAGAACTCTGGGTCACAAATGGAGGTTAGCCAAAAGTAAATTCAACATTGATGTTAGAAAATATTTATCACACAGAAAGTAATCTCAGTGTGGAATAGCTTGCCTGGCCATGTTGTAGAGGCAGAAACTCTGGGAGTCCTCAGGAGCAGACGTGATTTAGGGCAAGATGCCACTTCGTCATTGAGTATCTGAAGTGTAAGGTTCACTTTAACGAGAGGGAAATGGCAAGCATAGTTGGGCTGAATGGCCTGCTCTTGCCACTTGTGTTCCATCCAGTGACGTTTTTAAGTGTAAAAACTTGGTGGGGCAAGAATGTATTTCAGGCCTGGGGGGGGTGGCGGCACAGTAAACGAGGGGTATGGGGTGATTTCTATACAACAATTTGTGATAAATTAGTTTGTCTGCTGCCGGTTTACCTTACAAGCTTTCAGTTAAAAGTCAACATTATCGCACACACACACACACACGGAGGAGACGAGGGAGAAAGAGCGCACGTGAGTGAGTGAGAGTTCGCCAATACGGAGATCAACGTTTGTTTAAAAGCCATCTGCCACCGTTGTCTAATAATGCTCAGAGCCTACAAGGCCATAAACAAAAGCGCTCAACACCACTAAGTGCCACAGCAAACCGCACGCACAGACAACATATTAGTATCGATCCACTCTATGACAGCATTATGACAACAACCTTATCCTTAAGCATATGTGTGACACACTGTCATCACCATCTGGCCTCGATCCAGCATAAGATATTATGCATTAGTATGCTGTTGTCTTACTGCCATAATGTTGCAACATATTGAAATAGATATGAGAAATATCTATGAACTGCAACATATTTTTTCAAGTCTTTTTAATATCATTTAAAAAATGATAGTAGATTCAGGCCTTTTTAATATTACAAAAATGATAGAGAAATTGTGAAAAGAAAGAGCATTTCTTTGTATCCAACCGGTATAAAATACCTGGGCCAACAACCATCTTGTAAACTTAATGCAAACGTTAGGATCTGACCTGGCAGCCTTAGTAACCAGCTTTGAAATGCAATCACATCCTCTTTGTTAGTCGTTCATAAGAAAAGATAGGATTGTAATAAAATTGGGCAGTGTGGAGAAATACCCGGATACCTATACATTATAATTATGATTTATTTGATATAAAGCCTCAGCTTCCATGACTAGGGCTAGTCTAGCCTAGCTACGCTAGCATTTCGCTGGTGGACAAATAGTTACAGTAGCTCTCAACATAATGTTACAATACACAAATACATCCAAAATCTATCGTTAAATCTTACCTTCAAAAGGTAATTCCACAGGATCTGGTATTGATATCTCGTTCAGCATCCATATGCAGCCCAAAAAATCTGGCATCTTTGGTGTAGATTTAAGTTTAAGCTTCGACTGTTGTGAATACTGAAGTTGTATTTTGGTAATAAAACCGGCATTTTAGAGTATCAGGGCATCCTGGATCATAGCTAAATGTGTTACGTTTATAACAAATCAAACCGCTTGGAAATCAGTCGAAAATTCAGCGAGTAATGATTTGTAGAAATTGTTTGATACTTCTAACCCTGTACTAACATGGTCGCCCGGTAGGCACGCCTCTCCACTACTCATGCGACGCGTCTACATATATGTCTATGATGCCTGATGAAATGACGCAGTAGTGGGGCTTGGGGGGCTGTCAGCCCCACATGCCAACAAATTCGTGCTACCTCCACTAATACAGCCAACACTCTGAGCATGCGTATTTATATTTTCACACGACGTTAACATTGCATTGCGTAAGGGGGCTAGCCCCATTCATGCGGACATGGATCAGGAGATCGGTCTGAAGCAGCAAAACAGAGACCAGTAAACATGAACTTAAATTCAAACACAAATTCCATGCAATTTAGGAAAATGCTAAATTTATAGATAATACATTTAGTCAGATAATACGATCATGTTTGAGAATTAATTATGTAATTTGCCTACGGTCCTTTCTGGTGACACCAGGTGGGGCTGTGCCCCACCTGCCCCTAATGACCAGTCGCCACTGGTTCCATCATGTTGTTGTGTTCCGGTCTGAGTCCGGACTTTATGGAAGGTATTGTTGCGATCAGGTAAACCTGCACCACTGATTGGGAATTCTAAATTGAAAAGCCGTTGAGAGCTGGAACCATGCTGAAAATCGTAGCATTTAATTTCATAATGTGATGTTTCATATGAATGTAAACCAACATGTCATAAGTGCAGGACTCCAAATATTTTTCCAGATTGTTTCAGGCTCCATCGGAGGAAGATGCTCAGAACTGGTTCCTGAAGCTCTGCCCCTTATTGGAGTTGGCCCGTCCCCAGTTCAACACCAAGACTCTCCAGACGATCATGGACTGCCTGAAAAACCACCCCGACTGGAGCTGGGCCCACATTGCCATGGAAACCGGCATAAGGTACTGCCTGAAGCGCAACTGTGTCCTGAGGTCAGGCCCGAAGGAGGTGGGAAATGGGGGTGCAGGACTGGAGTTTCAACAGAACAAGATGTGAATGTGGGGAGGTGGGATTGATGGGTAATTCAGATCTATAAGAGGATTTTTGGGGGAACAGTACCATGGTTTCGCTGCAGCGGGGACAATAAAATCACTGTCCTCCAGGCTGAAGAAGTGCTGGTTTTCCACTATCTCCTGACTTGGGAGTTGCATGTGAAGACCTTAGCCACTCAGTAGCATTATCTGTCCTCATGATTATCCGGGGGTAAAAAAATCAGGGCCAGATTTGGATTCGGGTGGGCCGGATTTGTTGATCTATGCTGCATGGTTTGAGATCATAAACTGTTTATAACAATGGACAGCACGTCTCCACTTTCTAACATTGTACAAAAATTCAGCCAAAATATCATATGGATTCTGCCATTTTGCACATTTGTAGCCAGAGTCTGAGCAGTGGTAATCGGGGAGTTCAGCCATGGCAATTAAGGTCCTGCCCATACTCATGCCCAACTCAGTCGCAAGCACATCCCTGAACTTGTGTCGCCTGATTGGCTGCCTCAGTTCACTGTAAGTGGTTAACATTGTGTATTGTACACAGATTATAGACCGAGTGTGTGTTCAACAACACCTAACTAGGGCACTAGTGTTTAATGAAAAAAGCTAGTGAGTCACAATTTTGGGAAAAAAGAGTTTACTGTTACTTTGGTCTTACTGGCTTCTTCTGCATCATTTCACATTGGAACTGCATAGAAATAACACACAGGTTCACAAAAAACATCAAAGGATTGGCAAAAGCCATTACATTAAAGTAAGTACATGAAACATTTCAGCGAGTGCACAAACTATTATTTGTCACAGCTAGCTTGAGAAACCAGAAGCTTGGAAGTGCACTTACTAGCTTTTGGCTCCTCAGTATCCTGTGGCATATAATAGTCAGTACACTTTCTGGCTTTTTTCCATCGGCCATTTGCACCGATTAATTACGTGCTCATATGTTGTACTGAAGCAAAGAAATAAGGTTCAATTATCAAGAAAAAAAGAAGACACTGTTATTTTGAATGTTATTTTGTTAGTTCCCTGCACGAAAAGGTGACCTAGGACAAAAATATGTCATTTGCCAAAGGATGACCTAGGACAAACAGGTATGTCATTGTCTTTTAAGCAGGGACATCCCCATCTTTTCCATGATAATGTTTACCATCACAGATGATTGCTTTTGAACTTTGTTGATATACAGATTTCCAAAAACAAAAATGTGGATGTGAACCCTTTTTCCGAGATTTCGGGCCCAGAGAAGCCAGCAGCGTTTCTAGGTGTTGTTTTCTGCAGAAATTACCCGGATTTCTGCAGAAATTGGTCATAAAATGTGATCTGATCTTCATCTAAGTCACAACAATGGACAAACACCGTCTTCCTAAACTAATACCTCACAAACAATTATATGTTTTCATGTTTTTATTGAACACAACATGTAAACATTCACAGTGCAGGCTGGAAAAAGTATGTCAACCCCTAAGCTAATTACTTCTCCAAGAGCTCATCGGAGTCAGGAGTCAGCCAACCTGGAGTCCAATCAATGTGACGAGATTGGAGGTGTTGGTTAAAGCTGCCCTGCCCTATAAAAAACACACACCAGTTTTGAGTTTGCTATTCTCAAGAATCATTGCCTGATGTGAACCATGCCTTGCACAAAAGAGCTCTCAGAAGACCTACGACTAAGAATTGTTGACTTGTGTGAAGCTGGAAAGGGCTATAAAAGTATCTCTAAAAGCCTTGATGCTCATCAGTCCACGGTAAGATGAATGACTATAAATGGAGACAGTTCAGCACTGTTGCTACTCTCCCTAGGAGTGGCCATCCTGTAAAGATGACTGCAAGAGCACAGCGCAGAATGCTCAATGAGGTGAAGAAGAATCCTAGGGTGTCAGCTAAAGACTTACAGAAACCTCTGGCACATGCTAACATCTCTGTTCACAAATCTACTATCAGTAAAACATTATACAAGAATGGAGTTCATGGGAGGACACCACGGAGGAAGCCACTGCTGTCCAAAAAAACATTGCTGCTCGTTTGAAGTTTGCAAAAGAGCACCTGGATGTTCCACAGCACTACTGGCAAAATATTCTGTGGAGAGATGAAACAAAAATTGAGTTCTTCGGAAGGAACACACAACGCTATGTGTGGAGAAAAAGAGGCACAGCACATCAACATCAAAACCTCATCCCAACTGAGAAGTATGGTGGAGGGGACATCATGGTTTGGGGCTGCTTTGCTGCCTCAGGGCCTGGACGGATTGCTATCATCAACGGAAAAATGAATTCCCAAGTTTATCAAGACATTTTGCAGGAGAACTTAAGACCATCTGTCCTCCAATTGAAGCCCAACAGTGGATGGGTGATGCAACAGGACATGACCCAAAGCACAGAAGTAAATCAACAACAGAATGGCTTCAACAGAAGAAAATACGTCTTCTGGAGTGGCCCAGTCAGAGTCCTGACCTCAACCCGATTGAGATGCTGTGGAGTGACCTCAAGAGAGCAATTCACACCAGACATCCCAAGAATATTGCTGAACTGAAACAGTTTTGTAAAGAGAAATGGTCCAAACTTCCTCCTGACCATTGTGCAGGTCTGATCTGCAACTACAGGAAACGTTTGGTTGATGTTATTGCTGCCAAAGGAGGGTCAACCAGTTATTAAATCCAAAAGTTCACATACTTTTTTTTTCCACCCTGCACTGTGAATGTTTACATGTTGTGGTCAATAAAAACATAAAAACATATAATTGTTTGTAAGGTATTAGTTTAAGAAAACTGTGTTTGCCTATTGTTGTGACTTAGATGAAGATCAGATCACATTTTATGACCAATTTATGCAGTTCAAAGGAAAAAAAGGAGTCACACTGTCTAACTTGCAAATAGCAAAAGTTTAATGTGACATTTCGGTACTTAAACCTTCATCAGACAAATACAAACCACATTGAAAGAAGCCATCTTAAATAGGGTGTGGCGGAGAGTCTCGACCAGTCACCTGTATGTATACACGCTAATCCATCCCATAGTTTTAAGGAATGACGTGGCACCCATTATTTCCTGAAAAACACCCAAACACATGCATAAAAACCAGAAAAAATCACCATATTCCACAGAGTTATTTATAGGGGATTATATTCAGAGGATCCCTATCACAACGCCCATATATCACAGTTGTACATGTCATTATATAAGCTAATCTATAGTTTAATTACAACAAATATGAGCAAAAAAAAATCCATTACAATCAATTTTTGGGGGCAGGAGACAGACTGGCATCAGAACAGTAGCACACAAAGTATTACAAAAATACATTAAATGATAATTCATCATTCAGTCCTTTGGGAGACAAAGTTTGGAGCGTGTAAATCCAGTACGCCTCCCGCTGCTTCAAAAGTTCATCATGGTCGCCCCCTCTGCGAAATAAAGAGACCTGTTCAATACCACAAAACCGAAGGGAGGAGATGTCATGGTGGGCATCATTAAAATGTACCGCTACTGGGTAATCCCGATCATTTTGGCGAATTGCTTTTATGCTCACTAATCCTTTGTTTTAATTTTTCTTATGGTTTTCCCTACATACACCAGACCACAGGGACAACGAATCATGTATATTACATGTGTGGACGCACATGTGATAACACTATTGATAAAAATTGGTTTGCCAGTGTGTGGGTGGGGAAAATGATTGGTTTTAGTGGTATTGTTGCATTGAGCGCAACTACCGCAACGGTAGTTCCCTTTTGGTGGGGGGCGTAAGAGTGTTTGTATGGATCCACTGGGTCTTTTTGAAAGCGCATCAGCGTGAACCAAATAATCCCTCAGGTTTCTTCCCCTTTTATTGACAAACAGGGGCAAGGTTTCGAAGGTAGAATTCGGGATCAGATTTTAAAATATGCCAATGCTTCTTAAAAACCGATCTGATTGCGGAAGAATGGGAAGAATACTGAGTGATACACGTCACTGAATGTTCCTTCTGTTTCTTATTCGTCTTTTTCAATAATTCCGAGCGAGACCTTTTAAGGGCAATTTCATTAGCCTGATAAACCCATGTTATAGGATTTCCCCGCTCTAAAAATCTATTTTTCATATCCACGGATTTCTCAATAAAATCATCTGTGGAATAACAAATTCTTCTCAGCCTGTAAAATTGACTGACGGGTAGTCCTTTTTTTTGAAGGAGTGGGATGAAAACTGGAAGCCAATAACAAAGTATTTTTGTCAGTCTCCTTTTGATAAAGGGTAGTGATGAGAGAATTATTGTTTCTCAAGACCCACATATCTAAAAAGCTAACTTTCTCCGTACTATAATTGGAGGTGAATTGTAAGTTTCCATCAAAGCTATTGAGCAATGTAACAAATCCTGTCAATTCGTCCTCAGTTCCATTAAAAATACAGAAAATGTCATCGATATATCTATACCATTTCTTAATTTTGGACAGAAAAAAACATTTTTTTGGTCATTTGTGTTTACCTTGGAAGAATGTTGATTATCGTGTCCGTGAGTAACTGCGTGTCCACGGGCGGTGTGACGTGCCTGGACGCGCGTTTGCCCCGCCGGAATTTCTTCCTCCTCTCTGGACCGGTTTTTTGCGACTGTCTAAAAAAGGTAATCACAAATGACCAATTATCTTTGTTGTCCAAAGGGTTATTTTTTGTTCCGAATAACAAAGTAAATGTATTTGGCCTGAAGGTGGATTTATTCAAGTGCTTCAGACAGATAAAGTTACGTCACTTTTTTTCTAAAAATGTTAGTCCTGCCAGTAGCGTGTCTATTCCTGGTTTTAAAACCAAGAGCACTTTCTGTCCAAGCACGACCAACGCATCCATCAATACGTTTTGTAGAGTTGTGGAGCATGATGTTATGCGGATGGTTAACAAAAAACAACACGCAGCCTCATCCAACCTCACTAGGAGTGAAAGAACTGCTTTATCCGAAGTGATGAATGATAAAGAAATTGTGATTAAACCCGCTGATAAGGGCGGAGGAATCAGTGTTCAGGACGCAGCTATGCATAGACAAGAAATTTTGTCTCAATGATCTAATACAAGGTTCTATAAAAAGCTGCATCATGACCCTACCATTTCCTATCAGAAGGAAATATTTACTTACCTTGAAGAGGCAAAAACTAGGGGTTGGATTACCGAGGCAGAATTTAATTTCTTGTATTGCCAGCACCCCATACGGCCTGTGTTCTATACTCTACCGAAAGTACACAAGTCTCTTGATAATCCGCCAGGCCGCCCTATTGTGGCACAAACTGACTCCTTATGGTCTCCCCTGTCAAAATTTGTAGATTTCTTTATTAAGCCCTTTGTCCAGTCCCTTCCTGCTTATATTAAGGACTCTACTGATTTTATTGAGAAAATATCAGATCTCAGCGATTTGTCTAATGATGTCCTTCTTTTAACTCGTGATATTGCAAGCCTGTATATGAATATTCCCCATGATAACGGGTTGGAAGCGTTACGCTTTTATTTGGAAGGCCGTGATAGTACATCTAACCCGCCAAATGAATTGATTATTGATTTAGCCAAGAATATTATGCAGTATAATTACTTTCGCTTTGAAAATGACTTCTATTTGCAGATTTCAGGCACTAGCATGGGTACTATTTGTGCTCCGAATTATGCCAACCTATTTGTGGGCTTTTTTGAACGGAATTTCGTATTTAATCCTGTGAAAAATACTTTTCTGTCCAAAATTAAGAAATGGTATAGATATATCGATGACATTTTCTGTATTTTTAATGGAACTGAGGACGAATTGACTGGATTTGTTACATTGCTCAATAGCTTTGATGGAAACTTACAATTCACCTCCAATTATAGTACTGAGAAAGTTAGCTATTTAGATATGTGGGTCTTGAGAAACAATAATTCTCTCATCACTACCCTTTATCAAAAGGAGACTGACAAAAATACTTTGTTATTGGCTTCCAGTTTTCATCCCACTCCTTTAAAAAAAGGACTACCCGTCAGTCAATTTTACAGGCTGAGAAGAATTTGTTATTCCACAGATGATTTTATTGAGAAATCCGTGGATATGAAAAATAGATTTTTAGAGCGGGGATATCCTATAACATGGATTAATCAGGCTTATGAAATTGCCCTTAAAAGGTCTCGCTTGGAATTATTGAAAAAGACAACTAAGAAACAGAAGGAACATTCAGTGACGTGTATCACTCAGTAGGGGAGAGCTTGTACTAAAGTCTCAAAGATTCCAAGATGGCCGCGCACACGTCGCTGTTTGTTTTCTCTCTATTCCAGTGGTGTTTTATACTCATTTTTGTGCAATCTTAAACAGAAACGTTAAACGGTCAATTAAACTGTATATGATCGTTTATGAGTTGTTCCTCTTTTATACTTTATATTGCTTTTTAGGCCATCTTTTAAACTTAACTCACTGTGAGTTCAGCCTGAGGCTACAGCAATACCTTGCCTCCACTGGCGTTTTACCTCTTCAGCTTGGATTCCTCACCGCATGGGTCCCTTGATGTGGCGACCTCCGTGCTGAAAACCTTGCTGTAAACAAGGGTTGTCCTTGCTGCACACCTCGGAGCCGCTGAGACCTGGACCTCAAGCTGCCTGTCCATCTCTGGAGCTGCTGCATGGTTTGAATCCTGGACGAGTGAGTTTCTGCCTCTCTCGCTGGAGATCTGCAGGGAACCGGCTTCTGCTGGAACCCACAAGCAGCAGTAGCTCCGGCTATTGGGAAATAGCTGCTAGTCATGACCATTGGCTGCTAGATGCCAGCTACTGGCAATTAGCCACCTGCCGTTAGCCGTGTGTGGCTAATCGCGTCCACCGGGACATCAGCGGCGGAGAGTCTATTCAGAAGACTGCAAGCTCTCCGGTAATCTCGCCACGCAAAGCTGTTAACTTTTCTGTGAACTTTTCTGGCAGTGATAATGAAGCTTCTTCTTGCCTTATTCCTGACATTCTTGGACAGGTCGTGGGGTCCTGTGCTTCTTAACTTTGGCGGTGTACATAGTAATATGCCCTGCCCCCTCTGGGTCTTCCTAGTACAGTTACACTCTCCTGGTCCTTGGCTTCCACTGACTTTACCAATCAAATGTTGAAGCCCCGTTATGTGCCAGTTCTAAATGATATTTGCCTCCTTCGTCTGTTGTGCCTTTCAGTTTTGGAAAATAATTTTAGACCCACAGAATCTTTAATTATGGAAATAACTAAACCAAATAATGAGGCTACTGTTAAAACAACTGTTGTAAAGAGGAAGTGTTTTATTTTACTTTTACTCTTACTGTCAGGCAATATTCAGCCGAACCCAGGCCCTCCTCTGGGCAATATTGACACCCCTAACGAATTTAGGGCACGGTCCGGACTTGGCATCATTCACATAAATGTCAGGAGTTTGCTCCCTAAAATGGATTTAATTAAAATCTGGATACAGTCAACTGATACAGACATACTCGTGCTATCAGATACCTGGCTAAATAAAAATGTTTCAGATAAGGACATTTCCATCAATGATTACAATGTCTTTCGATGTGATCGGCTTGGGAAAGGAGGAGGTGTTGCCATTTACATCAAAAAGAAATTTCAGGCCACTCCCATTACCTCTATATCTTTAACTAAACAATTTGAATTTCTCGCTCTAAAACTTGAATTCTCGCAAGGCCAGTCTCTTATAATTATAGGCTGCTATAGACCCCTCTCGTTCTGCAGTGAAGCTCTTTCGACCCTATCCAATTATGTGGCAGGGTTTAACTCCAGTGAAATTGTTCTTGTGGGGGATCTAAATTATGACTGGTTATCCTCAACTTCAGACAGCCTAAAATGTGTTTGTGACTCTCTTAATCTCACTCAGCTCATCAATAGCCCAACCCGGCCCAATATTAAATTTCCATCTAGATCCTCACTTCTTGATCTAGTTCTGAGTAATGTACCTCATAAATACAATAACATAGGTGTCTTTGCAAATGATCTGAGTGATCACTCCACCATCGCAGTGGTTAGAAATGTTAAACTCCCCTAAGACCAAGCCAACGCATTGTGTACAAGAGAGACTTTAAACACTTTCATGAACAAGCCTTTATCCGTGACCTGTATTATTGTAAATGGGACAGGATCTCCTTATTTGATGATGTGGAATTGGCCTGGAGCTATTTTCATGATGAATTCCTGAATTTAATTAATAAACATGCTCCCTATCGAATTTCAGGGTAAAAAGGGCGAACAATCCCTGGTTTCACCCAGAAATCGAAATCTTATAAAAAACAGAGATGCTGCCTGGGCCAGAGCTCGAAAAAACAAAATCTGAAAACGATTGGCATTACTTCCGTCAGCTGCGTAATAAATGTACATCTTTGATTAAGAAGGCCAAAGCTGAGTTCTATTTAACAGAAACCACAAACAACCTAAATGATCCAAAGAAATTTTGGAAGGTGGTGAAGTCGTCATCTGGCGCTGCCCAGCAAATTGAATTACCAAACCTCTTGGTCAAAGGCTCCATCAATTTGACTGATAAATCAGCAATGCTAGATTTCTTCAATGAGCATTTCGTCTCAGTGGGTCATCAATATGATAAGGAAAATTCCAATAAATTAAAAAACTGATGTGACCGAGGATTCTCAGGATGAGGCGTGTAAGCAGCCATATAGGAAATTCCTTTTACTTTGAACCTGTGTCCACATCCGAGGTCTGTAGAGCTCTGACCAGTTTGGATACAAAAAAAGCAGCTGGTCCTGATAAATTAGACCCTTTTTTCTTGAAGTTGGCTGCTAATCACATTGCTGGGCCTTTGACTCACATTTTCAATCTCAGCCTAAGCACCAACAAACTCCCAAAAGATTGGAAGTCTGCTTTTGTCCTTCCCTTGTTAAAGGGGGGTGACCCATCAGATGTGAATAATTACAGGCCTATTTCCAAATTATGCATTGTTGCAAAAATATTGGAAAAAATCATCTGTGAACAATTAAAATATTTCCTAGAATCTATTAGTATTTTAAATAAATTTCAATCTGGCTTTAGGAAGCAACATAGTACCGTCACAGCTGCCCTGAAAGTTTTAAACGATCTCATTGAAGCCCTCGATTTTAAAAAAGTATGCGTCGCCCTTTTTATTGATCTCTCTAAGGCGTTTGACTCGGTCAACCACGAGATATTGCTCAACATCTTTAAAAAAATCGGCATTTCAAACCAGGCAGCTACCTGGTTTGCTGATTACCTGTCCAATAGGACTCAGTGTGTTCAGACGGCCAATACCACATCATCTTTACTAGAGATCACTAAAGGTGTGCCGCAGGGCTCGGTCCTTGGACCCATTTTATTCTCCATCTACATAAATGATCTTTGTGTCAACTTGTCAAATGCTGCCTATCATCTTTATGACGATTTACACTGTTATTTATTGTTGTAAAGGCCCTCTGTTGTACATGCATTTGAGTTGTTACAGTCTGCTTTCATTGTTGTCGAGGCCCGCTTGTGAAGTCTCAAATTGGTCCTAAACGCCAACAAATGTAAAAAATTATGGTTTTCTCAAAAGCTCCTTACTCAAATGAAAATACCTCTTCTTCTGTAATAACTGCTGAAGGTAATCCAATTGAGGTTGTCACCAATTACAAATACTTGGGTTTCCTCTTAGATTGTGAGCTTTCCTTCAAACCACATATTGAAAACCTGGTCAAAAAACTCAGGCTAAAGCTTGGTTTCTTTTATAGAAATCGCTTGTGTTTCTCTCTGGGAGCACGTAAACTACTTGTGCTGTCAACCTTTTTACCTTTAATTGACTATGGAGATGTGCTGTATATGCGCGTTCCGCCTAAAAGCCTATCAGCTCTGGACACTGTATACCACAGTGCACTGAGGTTTTCACTGGCTGTGGTCGCCTTTACACATCATTGTCAACTTTATGCCCAGTCTGGCTGGCCATCTCTGAGCGCTCGGAGAGAAACACATTGGATGCTTATAATCTATAAGGCACTCCTCGGTCTGGTCCCTTCTTATTTATGTTCCTCCTCCCAAGAGCAGAAAGCCGTTATGCCTTACGGTGCAGTGACTTCTTTTATTTGAATATTCCACGAGTTCGGACTGAACTGGGTAAAAAAGCATTTAGTTTTTTGCTGCCCGTCCTCTTGAAACAATCTTCAGGCCGATCTAAAAATGTCTGAACTTGTTTCTTTTAATGTCTTCCGTGCCTCCTAAAAAGATCAACAGGAAAAATCGTCTGGACAGTGCCTCTGCTTTTAATTATTTCTGTGACCACGACCCTTTGCACTTTGCTGTTACTATATTCAACTGTGCTCTATTTATTTTAATGTATTTGTATATTAATTTATTTTATTGTATTTACTGAATGCTCTCTATGATGTGTGCTGCTGCCTTCTTGGCCTGGTCACCCTTGAAAATGAGATCACGATCTCAACGGGATTTTACCTGGTTAAATAAAGGTTAAATAAAAAAATTTTAAAAAGTTACATTTTTCACATGGACGTCATTTTAAAAGATAACGTTACAGACCGAAACAAAATTTCGAGCGATTAACTCATTGTGTGTGCTCTGTCAATATCAGGTGCTAAATCATCACCATATATATTGACTTCGCATAGTTTGACGTCGAACGGAAGTTGCGGATTGCTTTTTTTCGACCCATCCAGCCGGGATGAAAGTAATGCACGGGCAAGGCAAAAGTAACGTGATCAAATTTACTGGAATCTTTTTAAATTTCTCGTTAAAACAGAAGCAAAAACAGCCAGGCATTTGTTTTAAACATTTTAATTGGCTTCAAATGTTCCAAAAAGTGACCGTGAACATGTTTAATGCAAGGTCTATTTATAAAATTATCCCAGAGAGCAAGCACCTCCGCTCCGGATCTGCCCGGCTCTGTGCCGACTCCAGCTGATCCGGCCCAGAGCCGGGCAGATCCGGAGCGAAGGAGCTTGCTATCTGGGATGAAATTACTCATCACAGTTGTGACAGATATAATGAGTGGCACCCTCAGTGCATGCCTCATGCGACCACAGCAGACAAAAGATGTACCGCACCCACACTTCTCCAGGCAAAGATGAGGAAAATGTCTCCCCACAAACAAGACATTCCTCATCCTTGCCCTGAGAAACTGTGGTTGCAGTGTGTCCACTAAGCCTCGTTTTCTTTGGGAGTTTTGAAGAGGACTGTTTTCTCTGGCCCCTCTGCCGACTCTCCTCCTCCAAAGCAGCTTTCACGGGGTGTCGGTCAGTATTGCTGTTGACCTGCAACATTCAATGAGATAATAGTCAGAATCAGCTTGTTTTTATACAAGCAAAGAGAACCAAGACGAGTAAAAAAAATGACACTATGCTCACCTCTTTCGGCCTCTCCTTTTATTTTTCTTTTCCTCGAGCCAGCCTTTGGATATAGGCAAAGCTTTTTCTGGGCTGAACCTCTGTACTGGCGTGCCACTAGATGTTCCTGGAACCACTAGCATACCTGGATAGATGGTATGCGCAGGCGATGGAGCCGGGCGCTGGTGATGAAGGGGACGCTGGTGATGGAGCTGGCCCTGGCACTGGGGATGGAGCTGGTGCTGGTGCAGGACGGTCGGTCACATAAGCTGGAGCACAGTCTTCCTCACTGAAAATATCTGGATTCAAGGGCCAGATACCGGTACACTCGAACCCAGACGAAATGCTGCTTGGTGTCGCAGCTTGAGGCAGAGCTTTAGCCACAAGACTCGGGATGTTGTAGATGGTCAAAAGTTCTTCCAGGGTTCATTAAGATCCAATTGTCTGCTGCACTGTTAATGTAGTGCTTCAGAGGGCCAAAAACGCCGGTCTAGCGGCTGAAGACGGTGGGAGCAGTGGGGTGGAAATGACAGGAGTACAATGCCCTGTGACTTGCAAAAGTCAATAGCTACCACGGAGAGGTGTGATGCATGATTGTCAAGAGTAGCAGCAACTTTGACTCGGGACACGGGTGTGTCTTGCAAAATGCTGTAAAAAGGCCAAAAAATCTGTCTCCTCCATCCACCCCGATCCATTGGCAGAACCAGTGGAGCCAGGGGACCATCCCGGATGAAGTGGTCATGGAACTTCTTCCTTGGGAAGATAAAGTAAGGGGAACAAAGTTGCCTTGTGCGTTGGCGGCAAAGGCAACGATCACCAATGTCCTCTTTCCCCGGAGGTCACAGCACCGACCTGGTGCTGGCCCTTGGTGGCAACGACTTTGTCTGGCACTTGAACCGTTGTAGGTACCTGAAATAATCAGTGAAATGAATTATTGCTGGTGCAAATCACTGGTGCTTTAAATTTATCATCCAAATATAAATTTTACCTGTTTCATCCATGTTCCAGATGTCATTTGCCTCAAAATTATAGCGGTGAGGACAGTCTTTAGGTTGTTAAAAAAACGCGGTCACGTTGGTCTTGTTGAAGCTGGTGGAATGGGACATGCTGGTGGCTTGAGGTCGACGGATGGACAGGGTTCTGTTGCGCTCGAGGAAGGAGGTGAGCCAATCCTTCCCTGCCATCTGGTTTTTCTTCCATGAACATGGAGTTTTGAGGCCAATATTTTCGGCCAGCTCATATGCAAACTTTTGCACCTAAAAAAGCATAACAGATAGCAAGCACCTCCGCTGCGGATCTGCCCGGATCTGCCCTGCTCCAGCTGATCCGCTCAGAGCCGTGGCAGATCCGGAGCGGAGGTGCTTGCTATATGGCGGTAGTGGTGTAGCTCTGTCTGCGGTGTTACTTCAGCACCTCTTTAGGACTCAGGCCAAAATATATATCGGCTGCTCTTTATATATGCCTGCAGTCTCTTCTCCTGTTCTTCTGTGAAGACTTTGTTGTGAGCCCTGTACCCCGGGGCCCTGGTCTGCTGCCCTCTTGCCTCTGCCCTCCTCTTGCAGTACCTGAACAGGGTGACATGACAAACGCCATGCACCGCTGCTGCCCTCCTTATACTATCGCCTCTTCGGACATCAAAAAGGCCCTTGTGTAAACCTCCGGGTCAACTGTTCCTCTCTGGGTAGTTCTGACCCTAACTCTGGGCATTTTCTGTCGGTAAAACATAACACACATTTTTATGGAGCTTTTAAACACAAAATGCGGCAAGATTAGCGGAGAGGGACGAACGTAACTGTTGCTACTTCAGTCCCGCGATGACTCCTGACATTTGAACGAGGATTACTTCCCAAAGTGGAAAAATTCTGACATTTCAAACTGCACCATATGCTGCGGAACTAAATCACCGATCATTTCATCATAAATATGACACATGGAGCGATAAAGACAATCTTTAAATCGAAAAAAGTTTAGCATTCATCTGAATTTACTCACCGCTGTGGAAAAACAGTCTTCTTGGTCTTGTGCATGAGGAAACTGGACGCCTCAAGAATGTTTGCGGTTCTGGAGAGGGCGAGCTGCACATGCTGACCTAGTATGACGATCGGCGCGGATGGCTGTGAGTAAATCGCCGTTACTTTCGTCCAGAGTTACTTTCGCACCGGCGCTCCCCTATTCTTCCCATTCTTCCGCAATCAGATCAGTTTTTAAGAAGCATTGGCATATTTTAAAATCTGATCCCGAATTGTCTTCTACCTTTGAAACCTTGCCCTGTTTGTCAATAAAAAGGAAGAAACCTGAAGGATTATTTGGTTCGGCGCTGATGCGCTTCAAAAAAAAGACCCAGTGGATCCACACAAACACTCTTATGCCCCCTACCAAAAGGGAACTACCGTTGCGGTAGTTGCGTTCAATGCAACAATACCACTAAAACCAATCATTTTCCCCACCCACACACTGGTAAACCAATTTTTATCAATAGTGTTATCACATGCGCGTCTACACATGTAATATACATGATTCGTTGTCCCTGTGGTCTGGTGTATGTAGGGAAAACCATAAGAAAATTAAAACAAAGGATTAGTGAGCATAAAAGCGCAATTCGCCGAAATGATCGGGATTACCCAGTAGCGGTACATTTTAATGATGCCCACCATGACATCTCCCCCCTTCGGTTTTGTGGTATTGAACAGGTCTCTTTACCTTCCAGAGGGGGCGACCATGATGAACTTTTGAAGCAGCGGGAGGCATACTGGATTTACACCCTCCAAATTTTGTCTCCCAAAGGACTGAATGATGAATTATCATTTAATGTATTTTTTGTAATGCTTTTGTGTGCTACTGTTCTGATGCCAGTCTGTCTCCTGCCCCCCAAAAATTGATTGTAATGGATTTTTTTTTTGCTCATATTTGTTGTAATTAAACTATAGATTAGCTTATATAATGACATGTACAACTGTGATATATGTATGCCAGGATAGGGATCCTCTGAATATAATCCCCTATAAATAACTCTGTGGAATATGGTGATTTTTTTCTGGTTTTTTATGCATGTTTTTGGGTGTTTTTCAGGAAATAATGGGTGCCACGTCATTCCTTTAAACTATGGGATGGATTAGCGTGTATACATACAGGTGACTGGTCGAGACTCTCCGCCACACCCTATTTAAGATGGCTTCTTTCAATGTGGTTTGTATTTGTCTGATGAAGGTTTAAGTACCAAACGTCACATTAAACTTTTGCTATTTGCAAGTTAGACAGTGTCTTGGGACTCCTTTGTTTCCTTTGAACTGTTTATCCTAGTCCGACGCACCTGTCGTTAGAAATAGATGTGCGAAGTGTCTCCTCCTATGACCAATTTATGCAGAAATCAAGGTAATTCCAAAGGGTTCACATATTTTTTCTTGCAACTGTATGGCTTTTGCTTTGCATGGTAGAGTTGTAACTTGCACGAGTAGATATAGTGACGAATTTTGTTAACTGACAATGGTTTTCCGAAGTGTTCCTGAGCCCACATGATAATATCCTTTCCAGAATGATGTTGGTTTTTAATGCATTGCCGCCTGAGGGACCGACGGTTATGGGCATTCAATGTTGGTTTTCAGCCTTGCCGCTTACTTGTAAAGATTTCTCCGAATACTCTGGATCTTTTGATGATATTAGGGACTGTAGATGATGAAATCCCTAAATTCCTTGCAATTGCACGTTGAGAAATGTTGTTTTTAAACTGTTGGACACAGTTGTTCACAAAGTGATGGACCTTGTCCCATCCTTGCTTGTGAACGACTGAGCCTTTTGGGGAGGCTCCTTTTATACCTATTCATGACACTCACGTTTCCAATTAACCTGCTCATCTGTGGAATGTTCCAAACAGGTGTTCTTTTGCGCATTTCTCAACTTTCCCAGTCTTTTGCAGCCCCCTGTCCCAGCTTTTTTGGAACGTGTTGCAGGCATCAAATTCAAAATGAGTGAATATTTCCAAAAAAAAAAAACAATCAAGTTCATCAATTTGAACATTAAATAGCTTGTCTTTGTAGTGTACTCAATTGAATATAGGTCAAAAAAGCATTAGCAAATCATAACATTGTTTTTTTTTAATGTTCCCCGCAAATGTTGCCCGCAAATGTTGCGGAGAACATAATGTTTTACCCTCCGTCCGTCCTTCCGTCCTTCCGAGCAAGTTTGTCCGGGCCATAACTTTTAAACCGTTAAATATTTTTTCACAAAATTTCGTATATCATTAGATCCCATGGTGTAGGTGTGCCTTTTGATATTTTGGTTGTTTAGAAATTTTTATTTTTTCCAGTTTCCATGGTAACAAGTTCAACTTAGTGCATATTGAGGGTGGGGACCTTGTCCGGACCACAACTCTTAAACTATGAGAGATTTCTCCACCAAACTTGGCATATATTTAGATCACATGGTATAGATGTGCCTTTTAATAGTTTGCTCATTCGGAAATTTTTAATTTTTTAGTTTCCATGGTAACAAGTTGAACTTAGTGCATAATGAGGTTGGGAACCTTGCCCGGACCACAACTCATAAACTATGAGAGACTTTTCAACCAAACTTGGTATAGTTTTAGACCACATGGTATAGATGTGCCTTTTGATATTTTGTTTGTTCAGAAATTTTTCTTTTTCCGATTTCCATGGTAACCTTTTCAACTTAGTGCGATTGAGAGTGTGGACCTTGTCCCAACTAAAACCCAAAACACATTTCTCAACCAAACTAGGCATATTGTTATATTACATGGTATAGATGTGCCTTTTCATAGTTCTCTCTTCAAAATGTGCAACCAAATATATATAATGGCGGGGAACATCATCGTGCTTCACAAGCACAGATTCTAGTTATTCACGTTTTACACAACGTCCCAACTTCATTGGAATTGGGGTTTGTAGAAAGTATAATGTCTGAGTGACTTAAATATATAGATACAATGCAAAAACGAAGCAGTTGAGCAGAATCGCTTTCTTGGGATGTAACTCCTGAGCGTGCCTAGTAACCGTGACGCTGCTCCCTTAAATGTCATTAGTTTTTAAGTGGACGACAGCATTAACCCTTCAAGTGCTAGTTGTGGCTATAACTGCGATATTAATAATGACAACGGCTGCTGATTGTGGTCCTTGCTGCGAGGAAGTTTCCAGCCTTGACTGCTAGTCGCAGCAAAAGATGTTTTTGGGGATAGTTGTGTTTCACCGTGTATGTGACCAGATTTTAATATTTACTCAGCCACATTAAGGATTGGTTGCCAGGGACCTCAGAGTGTGCTTTGTAACAATAACTTTGAACTACATAGTCATCATATGAATGAATCATTACAATATTCTTGTTTCTTAGGTTTTTGCCACACATTGTTTCAAAACAACAACGTTGGAAAACTTTTCAAGTGATGGCAGTTTAACAATGAAAATGCTGAATATCTAGACATGTTGTTTGCTGAAAGTGAGAGCAAAAATGAAGCTAACTGTTTTGGCTTTGAGAAGTGAGAAATTCTGATCGATGTGGGCCAGAAATATACGCCTGAAAATGACCAGAACTTGGCAGACAACATTGGTATTTTATAAAAGGTAATTTAACACTTAAAAGGTTAAAATGTATTTTATTTTGATGCGTAACTTCCTTTTTGGCGTTAAGCAAAACTATTCAATCGATCAAAAGTTCAATCAAGGGAGTCACGTGACGTCTCAACCGCGATGCAGACCTGAAATCTTGTGCTCGCTCGTGGACTTACCCCAAAACCATCTAAATTCAATTTAATATCAGTTTTTGCTATCAAACTCAACGATGACTTCCATTCCAAACAACCCTGCTCCCAAAAGAGAGCTCGGAATGTCACCGCAGAAGAAAAAACTCAAGGGAACAACTTCAATATCCACAGACGACCTCGACGCAGCCATTTTGAGAGGAGTTAGCCTGGCACTTTTGGAACAACAAAGAAATTTCGATGCCTCAGTTGCCTCGGCCGTTAAGGACGCATTTGAAACTGTGCTCACGCCCCCAACTAATGTCTGTGAAAGAGGAGATAGCTTTTGCCAATGAAGCTATTCAGAACTAGCCACCGAACTAGACCACCATGCTAGCAAAGCACAACGAACGCAAGCTACAGTAGACTCCCTTCAGGCAGCAGTTCGCTCCAACAAACACGACCTCAACGATATTACAATCAAACTGATTCGCCTCCAAAGCAGTTTGACTGAGATGCAGGACAGAAACAGACGGAACAATCTCAGACTGGTCAACCTCCCTGAATCAGCTGAGGGCTCAGATCCAGTGGGCTTTCTACAATCTAATCTACCCAAAGGGATACCATCTCTAGCTGGCCGTATCATCGAAATCGACCGCTGCCACCGTATATATGACCCCAACTTTGGGAAGACTGGCTCGGGTGAGAAACCCAGAACCATCATTTTCCGCCTGCTGAGATACTCCGATCGACAAGCTATCCTGAAGGACACTAAAGCCCATCCGATCAAGTATGACCAGGCGAAGTTTACTCTTTTTTCCGGATTACAGTCCTCCAACTGCTGCTAAAAGAAGGGAATTCAACCCTGTGATTAAAAAGTTCAAGACCGCTGGACTGAGCTCTTTCCTTTTGTACCCTGCAACACTCAAGGTTGAATTCAAAGGATCCCAATTAACTTTCAATTCTCCGGTTGACGCGGAGAACTTTTTGCAGACAGCGGACATTAACGCATCGGTTGCTCCAGTTATCACCGGGAATTCTTTCCAGCCGCTGGACATCACTTCCACGGGAGAAAAACCACCGAGTCAAAGCCCTACCGTGAGGTCCCAAGATCATGACGCGAACTCTACTTCCAGCTCTGCTGCACGGCTTATGGACATGTAATTCACTTGCTTTATCAATGGCTAATACATCATAGTGGGTAAATATAAGTATTAATGCACTTAGTTTATTACTAATAATGTGAACATACTTCCCTGTTTATTTTATGGGAGCACATGTGTGTTGGGTTAGCTAATACTGAATGCTATCTTAGCATGTTGCTTGTGTTTTGGGGGGGTCTTATGGCGAGTAGGACTTGACCTGCGTTGCGGTTGAATGCCACGGACCTACATGGTTTTGTGTTTAGCGAAGCCTGACGGATCGCTTAGCGTCCTCATGCTTGCGAATGTTCGATTGTACATAGTTTTCCTTACCCCCCTCCTGGTTTTATTTGGGCACCACGATATTGGTTTCGCTTTGGCATCTTGCATTATATTTTGCTTGAGACTAGAGAGAGAAACTCTGAGGCTACAATCAAACCGTAGTATCTATTTTTGTTTATTGACAGGCAGATCGCTTGCAACTTTTTTTCTTTCTTTTCAGTATTGTTTTTTTACTCTCCCGACTTACTAAAATGGAAGGTCTTTTTCGTAATGATTTCGGAATGTGAATGGTTTAAATTCCCCCATCAAGAGGACTAGGTGTCTGGAGTTTCTACACCGTAAAAAAGTGTCAATAGCCATCATTCAGGAGACTCATTTGAAGAGTTCCGACGTACATCGTTTCCAAAATAGGCGTTATAAAATCATAGCCTATTCATGCGCTGAAAACAAAACAAAGGGCGTGCTTATTTTAGCTGCAAGGAAGCTCCAACTAGCTGTACATCACACTTTCAGTGATGATCTTGGCCGCTTTACACTGGCTGTTGTCACTCTCTGTCAGGCCAAATTGGTGATAGCTGCAGTCTATGCACCTAACAGCTTTGATCCTAGCTTTTCAATATGATACGAGATAAACTTCTGGAGATGCCAGAGTCTAACCTGCTTGTTGGGGGTGACTTTAATTGCGCTTATGAATGACATTGACAGAACGTCTCCTTCCACTGACTTACATTCTGCTGCAGCACTTAAAACGTTATATCAGACTTGAACCTCATAGATATATGGCGATTTCATAATGAATCAAACAGAAATTATACTTTCTTTTTCGAACAGACATAAGTCTTTTTTCAAGCGTATTGATTACTTATTTTTGAGTCAGTCTTTAATTCATAAAGCTCAACCAGACATCTTGCCTATTCTACTTTCTGACCATGCTCCAGTACTGTGTGAGATGTACTTGATAGGCGTACCCAAAAGAGCCAGCAGGTGGCGCTTCAATGACTCATTATTGCTAGATAAGAATTTTGAAGCCCAGATTAATCTAAAACTTAAGGAATTTCTGGAGATAAATGAGGATCAATGTGACAATCCACAGGTCCTGTGGGAAACCACAAAATGCTTCATAAGAGGCTTTTGTATTTCGTATTCTTCCAATCTGAATAAAATTAGGAACATGAAATATGAAGAATTGGATTCAAAAATAAAAACTTTGGACTTGGAGCAAAAACAAAACCCAACAGAGAGTAGAGCCAGAACTCTTGCAGCCTTGCAATCTGAATATAGAATGCTTAGTTTGGGAAAAGCGGAATTCACCCTTCAACGTACTAGACAAAGATACTATGCTGAGGGAGAGAGACCCAGTCACCTGCTAGCCCAAAGGCTGAAGGAAAATGAGTCTAAGTCAAATATATATGCCATAAGAGATAGATGTGGCTCAATCCTTACAGAACCTACAGCTGTTAATGAGATCCTGAAGAATTTTTATGCAGATCTCTACACATCAGAAGTTTCTTGGGACCACACTGACAACAATTCCATCTTTCATGAACTTGACTTACCAAGTCTGTCTACCGATGAAATGAAAAAGTTAGAGGCTCCGCTTACGCTAGAAGAACTCAGCTCTGCCATCAGATCTCTTAACAGAGGTAAGGCGCCAGGCCTAGATGGCTTGCCACCTGAGCTGTTTATTTTCCTTTGGGATACTGTAGGTCCCCTTCTTTTAAACTCAATCAACTATGCCCTGGAGACAGGGCTATTCCATAGGGATCAAAATACAGCCCTTATCTCTCTATTATTAAAGAAAGGAAAAGACCCACTTGATTGTGCTAGCTTTAGACCCATTTCTTTGATTTGCTGTGACGTGAAAGTATTTGCTAAAGTGCTTGTACGCAGGCTGGAGGGATGTGTAAGCAAGTTTAATTAGCTATGATCAGACAGGCTTTATCAGTGGGCGCTCAGCAGCAGACAATATCGTAGGCTCTTACACATTATTGATTCGCTCAGACCTCCCGGGACCTATTGCACTCTTTTTCACTCGATGCCATGAAAGCTTTTGATAGACTTGAATGGAATTACATGTGGGCTGTATTAGAGAATTTTGGCTTTGGGCCCAAATTTATTTGGATGCTTAAGACTCTGTATACATATCCAAGTGCTTGCGTAGTGACAGGAGCAAAAATTTCCTCTCCATTTCAGCTAGAAAGAGGAACACGTCAAGGGTGTCCTCTCTCACCTTTACTTTTTTGTCTTTGCCTTGAGCCCTTAGCTCAGATGATCAGGCAAAGTAGGCATATAGAGCCTGTGAAGCTGTACGACAGGAACCATCACATTTCTCTTTTTGCCGATGATATACTCCTTTTTCTATCTAATGTTGAATCCTCAGTTCCTAAAGTTCTTCAACTGTTTGATTACTTCAGTAGCCTCTCAGGTTATAAAATAAACTGGGACAAGTCTGTTTTAATGCTGCTCAACAAAAAGGGGAATTTGGTCAAGGTCCCTTTATCCATTCCTGTCAGGGACTCTTTCACCTATCTAGGCATTCACATCCACCCGACAACCACACAAATAGTCAAGGAAAATTTCGTCAAAGTTTTGAAACACATACAGGCAGATATCCAGAGATGGAATAGACTTCCTATATCTCCACAAGGAAGAGTACATATTGTCAAAATGAACGTTCTACCGCGTATTAACTTTTTATTTTTCATGATCCCTCTACCACCTCCCCCAAATTATTATAAAGATATTCACTCATCAATCTCTCAATTTATTTGGAGTGGTAAGCACCCAAGAATTAAATTAACCACATTACAGCGACCCAAACTAATAGGAGGCCTTGCCCTACCAAACTTCCAATTCTATCATTGGGCTTTTCAAATAAGAGCTCTACATACATGGATTGACACAAGTTCAAAAGTACCCTGGAGATCTATTGAGGAAGCTATGGTGAAGCCTCATAAGCTATGTGACTTGCTCTTCACCGGCGCTGGCAAAGCCAAACTGAGTTTAGGGCTGGGTAACGTAATTACACACTCTTTGAACGTCTGGAAACAGGCAGAGAAACACATGAAGGCCCAGTCTCTTCTCAGCGCACAGACACCTATCTGGCATAACTTCAATTTCTTGATAGGGGGGAAGCCATTCCAGAACTCAAAGTGGGCTTCTAAAGGCATAAGCACTTTAGGTGACCTATATGACGATAATGGTGTATGTTCTTTCCAGCACCTCCAAAGCACTTTCCATCTACCTGCTTCATCATATTTTGTATTTCTTCAGTTAAGGTCTGCACTCAGAGCATATGGTGTCCCATGGCACTCTCCCCCAAGAACCCATCCAATGTTAGAATGGGTTAAGCCCTCTTACAGCCTAAAGGGCAGAGTGTCCCTTATTTATAATGCGATGTCACACAAATCTGCCCAACACTTATCTATAGAGAAATTATGGGAGAGGGAACTCTCCACATATAGTATGGACATAGATTGGGATACAGTTTGGCTTAACCTGTCTCAAAGCTCAAAAAGCGTAGCCCACCAGCTAATACACTATAAAACAATTCACAGGGCCTATGCGACACCATATAGGAAATTTCTGATGAAGCGAACTCCTGATTACATCTGCAATATCTGTAACAGTCTACCAGGCACCTTCATGCACATGTTTTGGGAATGCCCCAAAATCACAGATTTGTGCTATTTATTTGTAGTAGATGAGTTGTCCAAACTGCTTGATATACAGATCCCAAAAAACTCCGCACCTTTGTCTCTTGAATGATGACTTTGAACTTGAATATACTATAATTCAAAGGAAAATGTTGTTGGCAGGTTTTACAGCGGCCAAAAAAGTTATCCTACAATTATGGATCAATCCCCAACTACCACATAGGAGGTTGTGGTTGAATCATCTAGATAACATTGTGAACATGGAACATCATACTGCCAGAGTGAATAAAGCCAAGAAGTCCACTTTACAAAAATGGAGAGTATTCTTGTATAAAATCCAAAATTTATGGTCATCACCTGTGGAGCACGTTGATCTGTAGCACAACTCTATCTTGGTTGTTTATTTTGTTTCTCTCTTAATGTCTCTTACTTTGAACCAATACACTCAGTCCTGTACACTCACATAAGGACGCTTGTACTCTGGATACTTGTACTATGGATTGTTTGTATAACAGGCTCAATGTATGGACTGAGTTTTGATACCCTTGTGCATAAATTAACCATGTGCCCCCCCCCCTTAAAAAGTCAATAAAATGTTGATCACAAAAAAAAAAAGTTCAATCAATTGGCTGCGGCCATACCGCTAAAATGGAAAAGAAGAATTGTTAAAGGAAGCAGCAAGGAGCTTGTCTGTCGACCATCTATGAAAAACTTTCAGTGGTTTGAAAAAACCAGCATAAATCAATGATATATAAATTTCATCTTGAATCAAGAAAACTGAGAGCCAATCCTCACAATATTCTGGATTCTTGGGAGTATATGCTAGATTTTCCGATTCCATGGAACCAGGTTTTCAATTTAATTTACAAAACAACACTTTATTCGTCAATAAGATTTTTTTCAGTTTAACCTTAACTCCTGTGTTTTGGGGTCCAATGGACCCCGGAAGACTTTAAAATGGCATATCTTTGTCGGATGAGAATATACCAAGTTTTTCTTTCATGTAATCCTCAGGCAACTCGTTTCGCACTTTCACCGAAAAAATCGGTCAATTCGACAAAGCGGTTCCTTCAGTAGCCATGAAAAAGGCTTTGGGGTCCAATGGACCCCAGAGCAGAACTTGCCTATTTAGAGATAATTTTGTCATGGAAAAAGCCACATAAAATATCCCAAACATAATGAAAACAGTGGAGATGTTTTCATAGGGATTATTTGTCACTGAAATGTTGAATTCTAGAAAAAAAATATTCCAAATGTTCCAAATTACCATGAATTATAACATTTGGAACGTTTTTGTGACATTTGGAATGTTTTAGAGATATTTGGAACGTTTTCAAAGCTCAATTTCTCGGTAATCGGTACATACATACAAAAACAAAGCTTATATTTTTGGAATCCTTGGAATCTAGACATTCGGGTTCAATCTAAAAATTTGTCATAAAAAGTGATTTGAAAAAAAGTGTTTTTTATTGTGTTCCAAATGGAATGTTTCCCTGCATCAAAATATTCCATTTGACAGATTTCCAAGTTTGGCACTTTTCCATGTATCCAATACTTTTTACAGCTCAACAATCAAATAATAAACAAAAAAGTTATGCAAAATAATAAAATTAGGTGATTCTATTTCATATGAGCTTCACCCTTTAAGGCTGTCGCTATTGGGTTTATTCCTCTGCACATGCACAGCTCTGAAGATTTTCTTTCCCGCCATTGTCCTGTACGATGCCCCAATCAGGTCCACATCCACCGTATATTACCTTCACGTGACCTGAGTTTGGCTCCCACTTTTTCTTCAGCGCAAACATTTAACTGCGTAAGTTCTGAAGAATGAAGATTACGAAGTCAGCGAGAGCTGTTCGTCTCTGCCCCGCGTGCCGCACTGGCTAAATTCTACCCAGTGATCTGCATCCCCGCTGCGAGGTGTGCCTTGGAGCCCCACGCCGGCCTCGCCTTGACTCCTCAAGCTGCGTGCCTGTACTGTGCCCTCCTCCCAATGCAGGAGTTGCAGAGACGGGCTGACGCTTTTGCCATGACGCAGGAAGAGGATTATGAAGACTCCTGGGCTGGTCGGACGTCTTTCACCGCTGAAGAGGCCACGGGGTTTGCAGACCAGTCATCACCCAGGGCAGAGGATTATGGGCTAGAGTCTGCTGACTCTCCTCCCTTTTCCGTTTTGCTCTCTGATTCTCCGTTCCTCCCGCTGGGGGATATAGATGTCGAGTGTGGTGACAAGGAAGTTTCGCTATGGCGGCCGTCTTTCTCTACCCCGCACGATCAACCAACGTGCGCCGCACTACTGAAAGATTTGCAGGAGATCATTCAGAAGGCTGCAAAGATGAAGAATATTCTGGTACCAGTGGAGCGTCCAGCTACATGTTCTTCGGTGACTACTACGCTCAAAGGGAGGAGGTTAGGAAGAAGAATCCTGTCTGGCCGCGTGTCTCTGAGATGTGCCCTCTAAACACAGCGATCTTCGCCGAACCTGGGAAGCTAAGGGCGCCGGTAACGCGGCACGTGCCCTTCACAGTGCTTGAGGGCGCACCTCAGCAGGGATTCCCTTCTGTGCCTCCTCTGGAGCAGAGTCTAGCCACCATCCTGCTCCCGAAGGCTTTGTTTTTTGGACGGCGTAAGCCTACGCCTCCATCGCTGAGGGATCAGGTGACCGCGCATCTAACTGACCGGTCTCGCCAGTGCGCTGCTCAGTCTGCTGCAGCCATGAACAACGTTGTGTTGCTAGCTTCGTACCTATCTACCTTGGCAGCACAACCTAACTCCTTGCCACCCGAGGTAGCAGCTGACATCGGCAAGACAACAGCTGTGATTCTGACCTTGTGCACGGCCACTGCCGTAGTGCAGGGGAGAATTATGGTCTGGCAGACGGTTTTGCAGCGCAACATGTGGCTGAATATCTCCAATCTGCCGGAACAGATTAGGAAGGGGTTGCTGGACGGCCCCATCAGTTCTGATGGGCCGTTTGGGCCTCTGCTGCAAGAGGCTACCACCCATCTGCAGGAGGCGACAGAGGAAGCCGAGAGGGTCAAGAAGCACACTCAGTGGGGGCGACCACGGCTCTTGGCGAGATCGGAGGGACATTCGAAGTCGGCACAGGCGCCCAGCAGCCACCGCTGCTCCTGCGTCTCAGGCCGCTCCCCTCCAACCCACCACTGCACGTCCTCCACCCTCCACCGCTACGACTCGTCGCCCCTTCCGTCGTCCAGCTTGCACGTGGTCGAATCCTCCACCTGAGCCACCGTGGAAGCAGAGAAGACAGTGACTGTTAGCCGGGGTTATGTGTCGCCTTATATTACAACGGCCCTTTTCAGGGCCACCTCTCTGTTCATGAGAAGCAATTCCATTTTAACCAGTTTGCCTTTGTCTCTTCTGAGCTTTTTGCAACTGATTGGACACATAATCCCCAAATGCAAATATGCTCTGCCACACATCTATACAATGCGGAATCCGCCAGTTTGCATATAAACGGCAGTCTTGGCTCAGCGGAAAGCGCAGTGCCTCATTCACTCAAGGACCACAAGTTCGGTCTTCAGTGACAGTGGCTTATTTTTAAGCAAGCTAAAGAAAGCGAGTTTATCTCACTCGCTGTCGCAACATCAGCTGCACATTCTACGGCGCCCATCCCCACTGTCCACTTAGAAGTGCAGGCTAGTGAGGGCTCCTCTAGATGGCATGATACTCTTTTCAACCGCGGCTATGACAGCAACGCGGCTCTGCCGGTCTCTCTTATAAGCTGTGCCTCACGCACAGCGGCGGAGAAGGCCCAACATTGGCTGTCAGAAATTTCCATGAAATCCCCTCAGACATTTGCTCGCCCGCTCTCTGAGTGTCTCTCAGCGTGGCAAAGCTTGTTTTCTTTGAAAGGATGGCTGAGGAGAACAATAGAAAAGGGCTGTACTCTTCAGTTCGCGTCTTCGCTTCCGCCGTTTAGCAGAGTGATTGAATCTGTCATGCCATCTCGATCGGAGACGGTGGCTCTGACGTCAGAGCTAAGCGAACTGTAAAGGAAGGGAGTAATATCCACAGTTTCCCCGGGTGAAGAGAACGAGGGATTTTACTCTCGCTACTTCTAAGTGCCCAAGAAGTCAGGTGGAATGAGACCGATTCTCGACCTGTCTTTTTTCAACAAAACAATTGCGAGAAAACCTTTTCATATGCTCACAGTAAAGCATGTACTGGAGTGTGTTCGTCAAGAAGATTGGTTCACATCCATCGAATTAAAAGATGCCTATTTTCATGTCCCTATCATTCCTAAACACAGAAAATTTTTGTGTTTCTCCTTCAAAGGGGTATGTTTCCAATACAATCACCTACCCTTCGGATATTCGCTGGCGCTACGCACTTTTTCTAAATGTGTGGAGGCGGCGTTAGAACCGCTACGCAGGAAGGGCATTAGAGTCCTTTTTTATTTGGACGATTTGATTGTAATGGCACAGTGGCGGCCGGCCAGTAGAGGGCGCTGGGGCGCGGCCCCCCCTTCAAATATCAAGAGATGAAAATTTACTTAAATATGTTAAATATAATTTAGTTGTATAATGCAAATAATTATGAAATAAACATGTTTTTCAGTCTGCAAGCGCCCGTCAACAGCCCCTAAATATCAGTTCCAAATGGTATTTGGTTGATTTCTCTGTATACATATACTTCCTGGGTGATGGACGCCGCCAAGCGGGTACCTTGGCGGGTTCGCGGGTCTGCAAGTAAGCCAGCTCTTGAGATTCCGAAAAAAATTACGCTGAGAATCTTGCGGTTGCTTGCGATAAGCCCTCCAAACCCCAGGATGGCTGCAGGATCTTGCAGCTATCGCAGGGTTTGGAGGGCTTCTCGCAACTTCGGCAGATTCTGGCGTAATTTTTCGGGAATCTCGCGCGAGTCGGATTACTTGCAGACGCGCTCGAACGCACCTTAGTCTCGGCTGTCAAATCATCCACCGCCTTTTCAATCTGGTAGCTGAGCGAGATGGCATGTCCAAGTGGAAACGCGGAAACTGAACACAATTCGGTTCTTTCCTTACAAAAACAGCCTTTCTCAAGATGTTCACTGGAGGAACAAAGGAAAGTAAAGGAGTTTGGCCCGGACCGACCCCATTTAAAGATTCAGCAGCAGGCAAGTGATCGTGGACGAGCTCACACCCGGGGCTTCTCCCGCACTTGTTACGACAAACGGAGTTGGCTAGCTGGATGTGGCATTAGCAATGCCTTTTATTGCTTTCCCTGTTTGCTGTTCCAATTTGACAGATTCAACAGGGCCACTGTGAAAAGAGCAGTACATCTGCTACTGAAGGTCTGGCCAGGAATATGTTCCCCATTCTTTATTTTACCATGCTAGATACCGTTTTGAAATCTCCTGAGCCCTATTTCATACAGTGAAGCCAGTTTTTGTCGCGAACGTAATTTCTGTCCGATGTGTGATCGTAACGTTCGCTCTGCATTCCGCATTGAAGTCCCTATTTTATAACAACCGGTAGTGTGAAAGCGGGGTAAAGTGCATGCGCGAGCGGATGTTTACTTCCTGGCCTTCTAGAATTTACACCAACTCGCGTTTGTGTCCCTCATCAAAAAGGCAAAAAATTTTCGTCCACAGTAATAACGTTAGCAACAACCCGTAATCTTAGCACAGCACTGCTGTGAATGAGATTTGGCAGCTGCTGGCAGGGTATTTAAACCCTTTAGAGCAGATGTGTCCGCCAGTGGACAAGGAGCTGCAGATTTATGCACGCAGTTTTAATATTCTATCACTAGATGGCACACCCGGATCAGTTATTAAATTTTCACAAGCAAGCCGAGTTCGAACACTGTTTATTAAATGGGCGAGTTCACTCCAATCCCTGGATGGATCAAGCTAACCTTGGTTTGCCTTAAAGGGGTTGGCACATCCATACTACAGGGTGGCCCAAAAAAGTTTTCCTCCTTCCTCTCTGAACTCCAAGGTGGATGAGGAACTTGGAAATGAGTGGGCAGGATTGACTAATTATCCAGTGTATGAATTTTATTGCCACAAAATAATCCTGGGTAAAAACTGTGCATTTCAGGTCACTGTTCAAGAGTAGATATACAGGCTTTAACAAAGCCCTGCTTATTGTGGATTAACGAGTTGGTCACTGGTGTGCCTTCCCTTTTCTCTGCTCATCGTGCCATTATTGGCGTTGGCTCAGACAATCTTGTCACCGCGTGAGTTCCGTCCTGTGAACACCAATTTTCCGTCCATGTAACATTAGCAACAAGACCGAATTTTTAAATTCACTTTTTACCAAAATTGCAGTGATCCAGGTCTAAAACTTCCTCTAAACATTTGTTTTTATGTTATCAATAAAATAAACCACAAATATACCATTAATTTATAATTTCATCCTGTTAAGTACAGTGGGACCTGTTGGTCACACTTTCTGTGGAATCTGTCATTTATGTATATAAATATGTAATTTACCACAGCTGTAAGGTGCTGGAAAAGCATGAAAATGCACCTTGAAAATCCTTGAAAAGTGCTTGAATTTCACTTTGTAAAAGGTGTACGAAGCCTGTAGACAGCATTACAGTGCTGTGTTTTTAGATTTGTGTTTTGTGTTTTTTTTTTTTTGTTTTTCTGTTTAACTATGTTCCATTTATTGTTTGCATCTTTACAAAACATCAAAATCCCAGTTAGTTGGTGGACTATCTTTAACATGACTGCTTTTAAAATCAATCTGTAAGTAATGTAAAGACAGATACAGTGTTCTGTGGACATGTGGACATAGGGGATACATCCTCAATTCATAATAAAAAAGGGTACAAACCCTGATAAAATCTATAGGCTACATTTTCCTTCTTCATAACTGATTGTATCGACATCAAAGCAGCTGTCAGGTGTGCTGCGCCAAGGTAAACTGCGCCCCCCCAAAAATTTCACTGTAATGGCATCTTCCAAGGAGGAAGCAGCACTCCATACAGTAGAACTGATCGGTCACATGACTCATCTGGGTTTTGCTGTAAACTGGCAAAAGAGCGCCCCCCCCTTCCCAATTGATAACTTATCTAGGAGAACACATGGATTCCATCTCCATGAAAGCGAAGCTGTCCCCAGCCAGATTGGAGACACTTTGTTTCCTCCTGTCTCGCATTAAGCCTCACAGGGTGGTAACAGCTCTGTCTGTGATGCGCTTACTGGGCATGATGTCAGCTAGTCATGTGACCGTCCCTCTGGGACTTCTCCACATGAGAAAAGTACAGAGGTGGTTCAGTCGCCTTCGCCTCGACCCAGTTCGGCAGAAAAGGCGCCTGTTATTTATTCCCCCATCTGTGCAATCAGATTTGGCCTATTTGAATAACCCCCGAGTTCTAACAAGGGGGGGTTCCCCTGGGGAGAGTCACATCGCACATCTCGGTGTTCACGGATGCGTCTCTTACAGGCTGGGGTGGAATGTGTCAGTCACATGTTGTGGGGGGGAAATGGCCGCAGCCTTGTTCCCAGCACATAAACTGCCTCGAATTGTCCACGGTGCTCAAAGTGCTCAAACTCTTTACTCCGATGAGGAGTAAAGCACATTATATTCCCGGAAACAGATCCGGGTCGCGGATCTGATGTCACGCGGAGGACCTTCTCAGAACGAGTGGAGGCTGAACCCCTCTCTAGTTCGGAGATTATGGCACCGGTTCATAGAAGCGAAAGTGGACTTGTTTGCTTCATGGGAGGATGCTCAATGTGCGTTATGGTTTTCGATAAGCGCTAAGGACGACCCCCTGCTTGGAGTAGACTCCTTCTCCCACAGACCGTAGCCCAAGGCTCTACTTTACGCTTTCCCCCAATTTCTCTGATCCCTCGACTTCTGACACGGATCCAAGAGGAAGACTTGTCAGTTATACTTGTGGCCCCAGAGCGCACGAGCGCGTCGTGGTTCCCCATTCTGATACAGCTGCAGCCATCGCGGGGTTTGGAGGGCTCATCGCGCAACTTCGGCAAGATTCTCGCGTAATTTTTCGGGAATCTCGCGCAGCCGGCTGACTTGCAGATGCGCTCGAACGCACCCAAAATCTTCAGAGCTGCACATGCGCAGAGGGATAAACCCAATAGCAACAGCCTTAAACGGCTATGCTCATACTCATAGAATCTGGGGTTACAATACGTAACCAACGTTTTCTTGTGACTTAAATTTTGAAGGTTTCATATAAAATCCGAACTGTGCCTGGTGATAAGATTGTTATATGGATTTGTATTATAATCACAAGATCCAACAGTAATAAGTGAGAAATGATTTTTCATGTGTAACACATTTGTCATGAAAATGGTAGGTAAACAATATTGGGGTCCATTGGACCCCAAAACACGGGCAACTTAGGTAAAAAAGAAACACATGAATAGGGTTAAATTAATATATAAATTTTTGGCCACTCAAAAGATGCTTCATATTTGGGGAATTGAGGGGTCTAACTTGTGTAGATTCTGTCACGAAGAGGTTGAGTCAGTGGATCATTTATTTTGGTTCTGCCTCTGTGTAGGTCTGTTTTGGACAGGGGTTCAGAAGTGGCTAGCATTATATTCTAGTAATTTTACACATGATTTGCCCACCATACCTCTGGGCAGTCTAACGAATGACTCCGGAAAAATAGTCCATATTGTAATACTTCTTGGGAAAAATTTTCATTTTTAAATCAAAATCTGTGGACGCTTTGAGGACAGAGAGATTCAAACTCTTCGTAAAACATCACAGTAAAATTGAATGCATGATGGCACTTGAAAACAGCAGATTAAGTGTATATAAGGATAGATGGAAGGCGCTGAGAGTAGTAGAAGGATGGGAATGAAAATAACATA
This sequence comes from Gymnothorax javanicus, assembly GCA_029692085.1. Taxonomy (NCBI): domain Eukaryota; kingdom Metazoa; phylum Chordata; class Actinopteri; order Anguilliformes; family Muraenidae; genus Gymnothorax; species Gymnothorax javanicus. Next base: position 49,355,043 of record CM056200.1, on the reverse strand, counting down.
GGTACATGTGTAAATGATGTGTCTGTGTTTGTATGTATGTACACGTTAAAGCATGAGTACGTATGAATAATATATATATAATATATAATTATGTATGTAATGGTGCATGTATGCTGATAATTATCATTTCAGTTTATTCGTTTTTGTATATATTTATATTCTAATTTATGTTATTGTCCTTTCACTGTAGCATCTGTATATATGGGTGTAGAGTGCTGTCATGGGAGTCAAAGGGTGGGTGTAGGGTGCTGTCATGGGAGTCAAAAGGTGTAATGGGCGGTGATAGGACACCAGGTGCCGCGACCAGCGAGAGAAAGAGCAATGAGCAGCCCAGATAAGAGACAAAGACAAAAGAGGTAAAAACCTCTGGTAAAGGCTCGCGCTTCCAAGGACAAATAAAAGTCCGCAACACGGAAGCAGTGCGAGAGAAAATAAACAACAAGAGAGAAAATATCTAAAAGAAGCAATTCCTAACAATACATGGAATATAACAAATCACTAGGAAGTTTAACTAGAGATTTTCTCCGGCTGAAGTGCTAGAAACAAACAGACACTCTAGCGATAGGCGTGGTGAACCTCTGGTCATATATATATATATAGGGTCTGGAAAACTCCACCCCAGCTCAATCAACCAGCTGGGCCAGGAATTCGATGGAAAAGAACCCCGATATCGTCCCGGACGATAGAACAAAGAAAGGTCCAACAAACAAACGCACGCCTAAACCATGAAAAAAGGTGGGTGTGGGGTCTTTTGAGAAATTTATTGTAATTGAATGAATTCAGTAGACCCCCAAAATGGGGGGGGGGAGGATTTAAAAGAAAAAAAACCACTGTACATGTGTATATGCAACTAGATAAAATAAAAAAAAAACACTGGATTGGTGACACATCAAACCTACAAGCACGACCATTATTTATTACAATTGTTTACGGGTGTTTGTCAGGAAATTCTACATTATTTACACTATATAAAAAGTTGTACATTTAAAAAAAAAAAAAAAAAGGAAACTATTCAATCATTGTTAAGCTCCCAAACTTTTGTTTGTCGTAAATTTCAGAGCTGTGCGTTGCTCAAAATCTGGAGGTGTGATTGGCTGAGCGAATGTTTTAAGTTTACGTGCCACTGTCTATTGCATTTCATATTTTCCCATTGTGAAATACATCAGTGTGCCAGCGCCTTATATATAATCCATCTCTGATTGTATGAATAACTAAATAAAACCAAACTTATCAGAAATAATGAACGCTTGGACATACATCAATAGGGTAATTACTACATAAAAATGATAGAAAGCTTCTTCGGAAAAAAATTATTTGACTTGTACTTTGATTTTTAAGTGAGGCCCCATCCCACCAATTAACATGGAGGGGGCAGATTTACAACCTGTACTGCAGCCAACCACTAGATGGCGATCAAGATGTTTTAGCCTCAATACTGGGCAGTTGTTAGATTGCCCATCTTGATATACAGTCAATATTTGACATTATTAGTTACCTACAGAAGGCAGTAGAGGGCCATTGGAATCACCATGTGGCACCAACTGTTGCAAACTCCTAATCTGTATGTACCCTGTATTCCTCACCCCACGCCCTCACAGCGGGATGAACTGCCAAGACGGCGCAAGGCAGACCGCCCTTCACCTGGCCTGTGAAAAGGGCGATTTAGACTGCGTTCGGGAACTTCTGCAGGAGTATGGAGCCAGCACTGATGTCAGGAACCACAATGGGGACACGGCCTTCCACTGCGCTGCCAAACAGGACTCTGCAGCCATCATCCAGGTCAGCAAAGCATCCCATTTCAGCCAGGCAGTTGGGGCACGTTCAGTACGGACATTCTCTCCTGCAAACTTTTATCACTTATTGAGCCAGGCTGACCTTCCTTACTCCTGGACATCTCGCATCCCGTTGATTTAAAACCCCAATTCCAAAAAAGTTGGGATGCTGTGTAAATTGTAAATAAAAACAGAATGCGATGATTTGCTAATCACATAAACCCACATTTTATTCACAATGGACCATGGACAACATACCAAATGTTGGAAGTGAGACTTTACTATTCCATGCAAAATATTAAGTCATTTTGAATTTGATGGCAGCACACATCTCAAAAAAGTTGGGAGAGGTGCAACAAAAGGTTGGAAAAGTAAGTGGTACTAATAAAAAACAGCTGGAGGAGCATTTTGCAACTAATGAGATTAATTGGCAACAGGTCAGTAACATGACTGGGTATAAAAAGAACATATTAGGGAGGCAGAGTCTCTCGGAAATAAAAACGGACTGAGAGTCACCAATCTGCAAAAAACTATCTAAAAATTGCGGAACAATTTCAGATAAATGTTCCTCAGTGGTAAATTTCAATCTCAACGGGACTTCCTGGTAAAAGTTAATAATAATAATAATTAAAAAATAATAATAATAACGTGTGGGGCACGTACAAGCAGTGTTATTATGTGCCGCCAGACAAATGAATAAAAATTCCTGGATCCAGCATTTGATCCGGATCGCTCCCAAAATGAAATCACTTCTGACTGAGTCGGGCCAAGACACGCCTCTGGTAAAAATTTCATAAAAATTTTTCTATTACTTTTTCCGAAATGTTGTTAAGAAACAAACAAACAAACCAAAGGTAAAATATAATCTCTTTGGTGGAAATAATACAGTTATTTATTGATAGGAATACAGTAATGGCAAGAAGGGACGGAGCCCAGAGTTAGATGAGCACAGTTCAGATTGGGTCAGCGGCCAGTGCATCACCTTTCTCCCTGACTCCTCCCCTCCAGGTGTTGTGTTCCCGCTCCTGTGCAGGAGTGAATGAGCTGAACGATGATGGGGAAACACCCCTGCACGTGGCCTGCCGGTTTGGGATGGTGGAGTCATTGAAAGCACTGCTTGAAAGCGGGGCAAAATGTGATGTGATTGGAGGGAAGGCCTACCCCATTCACACTGCTATGAAGTACAGTAGGAGGAGGTGAGCTTCTGGTCTCAGTGTTATTCTCTGCTGTTATGACTCCTGTATAGTATGTTTCTGGGACTCCGCTGCTTTCGAAGCCTATAGCTAAGTGGGGTTCTACTGGGGCTGTGAAGGTTGGCCCTGCATTCAAGAATATAACAACAGTTTCTGTTTGATTCTCAGAGATTAGGCTGATAGCTACGTATTTTGCCCCCCATGCTCTTGCATTTTCCCAGCAGTCTTCTACTGCTTTTGAATGTCTTGGTAATTCCTATAAAAAAAGGAAAGCTATCTGCTTGGCAGGTTTGCTAACAAAGGTTTTATTGTTGCAGCGTTTTGATCAGCAGGGTATTTGCCAGACTAACGAAGACCTGGAGGTCAATCACAGTGGCTACCAAGTCCCGACCCTGTCCCTGGAGATCAACTGTCCTGTTGGTTTTCACTGCACCCTTTATTTGACTCTAGTAATTGAGGAGCCCACGTGCAAAGCCTTTTAAGTCAAGTTGGTCCATTTTTTAGAAAAATCTTATATTTTGGTAGGCATAGAAATTATCTTCCATTGATACCAATTTTCACTATACTGAAACTATTAGCCTTGCAGACATAATCCATGAGGCAATTCATTTTTTTTTTAAAGAAATGACTTTGATTTTACAACACAAAGTTTTGACTTAGCGGGTTTTGAAAGTGGAGTGGAAATTTAGCAGGTTTTGACAGAGTTTAAACCAGCCCCGTTGCTCAACAGGTGAAGGTATTTGACTCAGGACCCACTCTACATACAACTCAATGCTACAGACAGCACAGTGGTTGAATAGCTGCTATGACAATGACAACATAAACATGAGTCCATGGGTTAAAATCCTCCTTTTATGGTATGACTATCATCACACTTTTCTGAACTGCCCAAACGAATTAGGGGGTAGAGAAAGCAAAAGCTGAACAGGCTAAAAAGCTTGACTGTGATTGGTTCCTTGTAGCGAACGAAAACAGAATCAAGTTTCCGCATTGGCTGATGACTTAGCAGAATTTGACAGTTTTTCTTCTGGACTTAGCGGGTTTTGACAGAGTTTCGCTTTTTCCATTACAATTTATAACATGGTTTAGTAGGTTTTGAAAGTGGAGCTATCAGTGGGACATGCGCAGGTGCCTGAAAGAGAGGCTAATTCCCCCGTCACACTTATTCAAAATCAGCAGGAATCAAGCAGAACCAGCCGGAATGAAGAATTCGCGCAACCTTCGGGCGGGAATTTCAAATTGACCAAAATTCTTACAGCTTTGAAAGAATGCCTTTCGAACACTTAGAATGCACTTCAAACCCGCCTCAAATGATTCTTGCACATTCTGGGTGTATTAGCTCTCGAATGCAGCTTGAATGTAGTTGGAATGCAGTAGGAATATTTAGAATGCTGTTAGAATGCAGTCAGAATATTTAGAATACACTTCGAATGCCATACGAGTGCGGTTCAATTGCTGCCTGAACACCACCCGAAGTCTTGTTGGAAGATGCTTTGAATGCTGTACGAATTCACCTTGAATGCAGTCAGAACGCTCCCGGACTGGCCGCCGAATATGGTTGGAACGTCCAAAAATTCAAACAGAATGCAGCTCGAATGCTCAGAGTGTACTTAGAATGTAACACGAGTGTCCCATATGCGTTGATTGAGTAAAGGCTGACTACAGCAATTAACGAACATAAATATGCCTCTAAAACTGACGCCGAATGCGTGAGTTTACAGGTATGCGTTATTAATGAAAACTGGCCACACCTGATAATGTTGAGAGTTTTTGGAGTTTTTGTAATGGTAATTTAAATGAATGATTGAAAACAGGTCATGACCAATCATTATTTTTAAGGGATTACCTATTTTTAAGGTGAATTGTTTTAATATCGAAATAGATTCCGGCAGCAATCGTGATGCATTCGAGGTGCATTCTGGCTCGTTCGAGGCGCATTCTGGAAGGATTTGACGTGGCTTGCCGTTTTGATTCTCCCTCGAATGCAATCAGAATGTTTTGAATGCTGTTGGAATGCCGTAAGAATATTTATAATGCAGTCAGAGCGCAGTTAGAACACACTTCGAATGTCGTTCGATATTTCTCCACTTCGAATGCACCTGGAAAGTTTTGAGCATGAGCAAAACATTCAGGCCAGCCACAAGAATGGCCCCGAATATTTGGAATGCACTCAGAATGCAGTCAGAATTTTTAGAACGCGTATCCAGGAATATACAAAGAATTTTCATTCTGACGGCATTCCGGCTCATTCCGCCTCTAGTGTGAATAGGGTTTAAGGGAGATAACTCATTTATTTTCAGAAGTTCACTTTGCAGGTTTTGCAAGTCGACTCCTCAAATAGCAGCAGAACATGTTATCTACCTCTTGTGGGGAATTTGCTTTGCCATGTTTTTACTAAAAACCAACAGGATAGTAACTCTCCAGGATCATGTGGTAGCGAGCACTGGCCTAGTTAGTCAAAATCTGAGATGTTTAATCAGATGTTTAGAGGGCCTAACTCAGAAACCACACCTTTAACTGCATAATTGCTCTCAAGCTGTTCCCATTTAAGAGTGTCTGATTAACAATCAAAGCCAGTAAATGGCCTATAATGATCAGGAAATGACAATCAAGGCTCAAAATAATTGTTGAAGACCAATGGGCCATTGGCCCCGAAAACTGAAATTTCCAAAGCCCAAAATATTTGAAGTGGAGCCACAATATTACTTTCAAAATAAAGTAAGAAAACGACAACAAAAACAAGCTGTGTTTGATTGTCCCAAATAAAAACTCAATTTATTCATTTCAATTCACACGTGATGGGAGATAGACAGTATTTCTTGTCACAAAGGAAGACTTAAATTTGCTTATTTCAGTCCACCAATAACACAAATATATTCACACTGTTAAATACAAATTAAATGTATATGATACCATTCATTGATGTGGTACAATGAAACATTCTCAATTTAATCCATATTCCATAAATTGGATATATAAATTTACGAGGGAAATCATGAATAGACTGTAACATACTCATTTCAACTGACAGGTGACAGTGTATATACCTCACCTCATACTTCAAAACTGGGACTCATTTCAAGTCATAGGTGGCAACCTAAAACTGACAATTCTAACTACTAATACAGTGCATGTTGTCATACGTTTACTTCTTGACATCCAAAACGCAGGCTAAAACCAAGTGTAAACAGGACCAAACTCATTTTACTTACAATATTCTGTCCTTGGTCACAGATGACCAATTAATTGTAAATCAAAAGTGTTTTTGCCACAAAGGTAGCCATATTTCAGACTTTTCAACACTGACACATTGAAAATACATTCACATTTAGCATGCGCATACAAGCACTTCACACTTCGAAGTAAGATTTCACAAGTGGCAAGGTAAGAATACTAATTTTACATTCTCTGTTTACTTGCCACGAATTTATTTTAATCACTCTGTCCCGCCATTTACGGTCTGACGAAGTAAAATGACCTGATGGATATGGTGCTGATATGTTTTGCAGCGATTTTGTGCTTCCCAACTGTACTTTTCGGATTTTTGGGACTTTTTCTAGGATGCTTACTAGCTCTACAGCAATAGCTGTTACAGCTAGCTAGTGCAGTTAGGGCAAAAACTAAATCACATTGCTTAAATATGACGACCGTTTACAAAGATTTTCCTTAACGAACGTTAGCTAGCCAGCCAGCTAGCTAGATTGCAGTATAATCGAAAGAATAACGTAATGCATGATGGCATACACAGCAGTATAACGCGGCTTAACAAGGGGCTGTTAATCAAGGTAGGAGGTCGAGGGGTGAGATTGTGTTCAAAGTGATAAATCATAAGAGGGCTAGTGACCTGCATTTTAGCCAATCAGAGTTGTCAATACTTTCACCGCAAATTTGCGGCCCATAGAGTTCAACACTGCCTGCCCATGAATTTTTTTTCAGCTGGGCAGTTGGTACCATTATGTACTTTTGCAACAGTATTCTATCCAAATCCCAGTTGATGTCATCTACTGATTGCAAAAATTTGAGCTCAAGTGATTTCCCTGAAACATTCTTGAAAGGAAATTTGCCAATTTTTTGAAAAATTAAAAATGAACTTTCGTCTGAGTCTTTCACTTTACATAGGTGTTGGGGTAATGCCTCGCACAGAACACCAATGTTGGGGAAATGCCTCGAATGGTGGCACCTTTGTGGTGATAATGCCCAAGCAGTGGCGACGTTGCTGTGAGTGCAATGGCACGTCACACAAGGGCGCCGGCTGTTGGGGTGACACCTCACAAGTTGACACCATGTGTTGAGGCAATTTGCCTAATGATATTAATATTATTAATTTGACTATCAAAAAAACATATGATATGAATACCTCGGGGCACCACCCTTTCTCAGTGAAGGGAAAACGATAGCCAATTAATAAAACCTCAGTCTCAATATCTACTAAGCTATTAATATGGAAATTGATTAATAATTAACTTAATAATTGTAACCAACTTACCCAATCAATAGTTAGATTGAAGGATTTGGAGTTCTACATAGAAGAGGTTGGCAGTTTCATTCACTCTTGTACAACATCAATAACCACAGCATATGTCTTTAAGGAATATTTATTTTAATGAAACAAATGAAACACACAATCTAAACTACACTAAACACTAACACTATATGCGTGTGTGTGTGTGTGTGTGTGTGTGTGTGTGCGTGCGTGTGTGGGGGTGAGAGAGAGGCTAGGGATGACCTAAGGTGTGAGTGGAGGAGCCTTATTGACCATGTGGAGTGGGGGAGGGAAACCCCACTGTAACAAGACCAAGTCTTCGTTACAAAAAAGTTAAAGAGAGCTTTTAAAATCAGTTCAAATGACTTAAAATGCTCAGTGTTGTGTTTGTGTATGTATTACATTAAAATGAAGAGATGTGTGTGTGTTTTGCACAGGGAAGGTGCCGCGTTAGTATACAGGAGGTTATTTGCATGCAAGACCTTGTCTTCTACACATTAATACCATCCTGACCTACTAAAACACAATCCTGAAAACAATCACAACAACTATCATTTAACAAATACATACAGCCTGTCCAAGTCATAAAAGAAGGTTTGAATGCCCAGTCGTTACCAGTCCTTAGTAGAGGAAAGAGGTTTGGTAGTTTCTGCTTGGTAGAGGATCCGATCCTGGGCGATGCTGATCCGTCTGGAAAGAGCGGTTCTGGTGCTGTAAAAGGTCCTTATCTTCATTGTGGAAAAGGAGGGAGGCTGGCCGCTCCTCAAAAGCAAGCTGTTGCTTCTAAGGCTTGCTCTACTCCTGGTAGTGTAGCTGATGCTTCAGCATGGCCACATGGGAGTGGGAGGCTAAGAGGTGGGGGAGGAGAACCCCAGCCTGAGCAGTACCCAGGGGTCCAGGAGCCTCACCAAGGGGGGGAGAGCAGAGCCAAAAGAGAAAGTCCAAAGAGCCAAGAGCCAAGAGAGAGGAGTCAAGAGAGTGATAAACTGGTTGACCACTGCTTTTATGTGCCTGGCCTGCTGGCGGGAGGGACTTACAGGCAGCAAGTGGTCATGGGAAATCCAGGGCTCCATTTTGAATTTCTTCACATATGAAAGTTTTTCTCCGTGTGACCCCAACATAGGCCTTAATGGGAAAAAAAAGAACAGATATTCTTGGAATTTGTTTGCTGAGTACTTCTTAAGCATTTGGTCGAACACAGAGCATATTCGAATGCAAACCTTTAATTTAGCGTGAATACAAACCTTTAAATTTAGCATCTTTTGGCGCGCTTAAATCGTTATTTTCACAGCAGCGTTTACAAATTTACCACATGCACAACTCTGCTGACAGTGACAAGGTTCAAGGCGTCACCATTCTCATTTACGCATGAGTACAGGCGAGCAGTGATTGGCTGATAGCATGTCCAAAAATGTATATTATTGTACCACAGCCAAGCCGTGATTGGCTGATGTACATAATGGTACCAACCGACCTGCAGAAAAAATTTTTGCTGCAGCTATGACATCTACAAGCCATTGTCAACTATTGGCACAATTTCTAGTTGGCAAAATAAATATTTGCTTGCACATAGCGACCTGGCGACCGATTATTTTGAGCCCAGACATTGTGAAAGATGTGTGCTGTTTCATGAGATACATGGATTCAGAATATTCAAAAGACATATTGCGTGTTACATCATCATTGATGAGCAGAAGAAAACGACTCATAACTTTGTGATGCAATGTACAATAGCCTAATGCTACTGAAAATAATTTTGACAGCCATTTTACCAATTAGTCTTGGAAACTGTTGCTAATCAAGCAAAAAATAGTGTGGGAGAATTATTTAATTAAGCACTGAAAGGTGAGGTTATTAAAGGCCTTTGTTGCCACCACCAGGCCGCTACTGGTCAAAATGTTGCAAAGTAAAACTAATGGGAGCAAAATATCGGTTTGCATACACGCCTATATTTATTTTAACTGACTGAGTCCACTTTGTCCTAGTTGAGTTGGACATGGACATATGTCTTTTAGCTTTGCACCGGCACTGTATTCCTTTGAAATAAGCCCCGCCCCATTCCTGCTGTGACCTCACAGCTGCGCAGAGGTCATCCTGGAGGCCGATCCTGCACAGCTACAGTCGGAGGACCCCGTGTACGGAGGAACCCCCCTGCACTGGGCCAAGACTGCAGAGGTGAGCCCCTTCTGCGCATTTTCACAGAATAACAGTGCACGGCTTGCAGAGCTGGATACAGGAGACACGTCAGGCGCAAGCCTTAGCCATAATGCTTATGAAAATGCATTGGGGCTTTCAGTAATGGATGCCGCATAAACCCTGATGGTGTAGGAAGGCACCCTGCTACTCTGGGCTAACACTGAGCTGACCTTACCATGCACAGAGTGAGCCAATGAGAGCGATGCTCGTGGATGTACCAGTAGCAGAGGTGGTTATGATTTCATAATTATTTGATTAAAGGTGCAGCATGGTTCACTATTTTTTTTTATAAAAGGTTTTTTGGTTCATGCGTCTATTTATTGATTTTCATTTTGTTGAATTTTGATCCTTTCATGCTCATGGAAAATGTCTTTAATGTCAGCTCATAGCTGTCCTGCCTGAAGTACTTTGTCAGATACTTGGGTATCAGGGCTGGCTCTGGTTGTACAGTGTACTGTGGTGGAAAGTCTAGAGAGAAAGAAATTAAAACACCTGACTTGTTTTTGTTCTAAACTCGTATGGAGGATCTCACTAATTAGTTCTGCCTCATAGCTGAAGGTGCTAATGAGCAAATGCAGGTGACTGGAGCAAACTGTTGAGCAGAGTTTTAATTCCTGAACCTGGATTTAACACCTCTGGCTGTGAGGCCTTTACTACTGGAATGGTTTGTAGCCTCGCAGTTAAGGTATTTGAACCGAACTCAGGAGGTTGGTGTTTGAAGTCCTGGTGTAGCTACTTGAGCAGGGCCCTCAACCCCACTTTACTCTGGGGGTGTGGGGGGTGGAAGTTGGCTCCTGCTTAGTCACACAACTGAGTTGATTTGGATCACAACAGCATTAGTTAAATATTAGAAATGTAATGTAATGCAGTCCCCTCTCTCCCTGAGCAGATGACAAAGATACTCCTGGAGAAAGGTAGTTCGATTAACTTCCGGAGCAAAACCGGTGAGAGTCCGCTCCACGTCCACACCAAAAAAAGGCGCTTTGACTGTGTCATACACCAGCTCTCGCATGGGGTCGAAGTCAATCTCCGTGGTCTGCATGGGGAACACCGCCCTGCACCATGCCATGAAGGTACTGCATCTTTCCAATGGTTATTTCTCAAATCATACATATATGGCATCTTTCTCTCTGGCCTTTGATTTTTTTGTCTGACTCTTCCTTCTTCTTTTGGACTTGTGTTGACCAAGTTCCTCGCAGCGGTTATTTGTACCAGAGGTCGCGTTACACTTTCTGCTTGTCCGTCATTGTGACGGACAGAGGCATAAAAATTTCGTCATAATCAATTATTATCCATCATTGTAATTCCATTTTTTTAATGATAATCGTTTATTTTTTTTAAATAAAATAAACAGAATAATTTATAGATTACGATTAGCTGACGCCGACAGTGATTCATGTAGGCACACATTTAGCACTGTGTTAAATACAGCACTGCGTGGATTTTCAAACTTACTGCTGTATGAACTTTATAAAACATCTCAAATGATTTCTCCCCCACACACAGTAACAGTGCGCAAATGAACAATGCTTTCAGTTATTGCTGGGCTTCACTAAGCCTAACAACCGCAGTCTTGCTAAGCGGTACTACGAAGCTTCTTAGCAACTCATTACGTCAACTGGGGCTTTCCCGACCTAGATATCTGCGTGTTCACATAACAGAGACAGCGTTTGTACCATATGACCAATCGTCTACCGGCAGCAGAGCAGCATATTTTACAAATGAAGAGCAAATGATCATATTACAAAAATATTCAGAGATTCCAAGTCTCACGCATTCGGCGTAGGTCTCTCGCATTTTTAGGCTTATTCACCGTAGTCCGCAATTATTCAATGAACACTTATTAATGAGATTCTTACGCAGAATTAAAATCCTTCTGCATTGAAGTTTCAGTTTCACTTGCGTAAAGGTGGACCTCTCCATGGAAAGGGATTATGACTCTGGACTTCTCGTGCTTCTCTTTACTCAGGGATTGGAAACAATGCATGTGTTTCATGATCGTTTAAATTGTTTAGCTAAATGAAATAAGACCCTTTGAAACGTCCTTCCGCAATTCCATTTCTTTCAATCCTTCAATCCTAAAGAAAAGCGTAAGAATTCCCGAGTCATAATCGATTTCCGTGTCACTAGTGGGAAAATCCACCGTAATGCATGTGAAACTGATTAACTTAATGCACAATGACTTAAATTCCGCGAGTGAATTTCTTCAGTGCGCTTTGATTGCATAATTGCTGACTATGGCACAGGAAAGTGAATGCCACTAAGAGGCGAGAGACTTACGCCGAATGCGTGAGACTTGGCATCTATGATATAATATGAGGAATACAGGATCAGACAGATCAAAGACAATGCTCGAGACAATATGACACCCACCACCAATTGGACGGGGGCGTGAATTACATTCTGTCAAAATGACGGACGGCCTTCAAAATTTTCCGTCATTGTTAAAAAAAATCCGTCAATGACGGAAAATATTCGGTTAACGCGACCTCTGATTTGTACCAAGTGCTCGTTTTCTCCTTTTGAGAGTTTAAAGATTTGCTCCCCCCTTCTCACAGATGGATCACTTGGAGATGATAAAGGCCCTCATTGTGTTTGGGGCCGATGTGACAATCGCCAATGACCGCGGTGAAACTCCTGAGATGATCGCTGCACAGAAGAGAAAAGGTGACTGCTGGACACCAGGGCGACACATGAACAGATAATTATAAGGGAGTGTTGAGACACCGGTAAAATCCAGACAGAAATGACACATTTGATGCCATAGCTCATAACATGTTCCATTTTCCATATCTGCACTTATTTGAGCCAGAAAATTTAGAAACAGCTAGTTATGAGAGAGTGAGTTAATCTTATTCACTTATAATTATTTCATATTTTGCTGGTCTAAACTTGTGATGGCAATGGACACAATTAAAAGGTGTTCCCTCATTGCAATACTGTGAAGGAATGTAAAATATGGTAATCCAGCAAATTCTCAGTGGACCCTAAAATGGCAACAGGGGGCGCTATATTAACCACATTCATAATACCCTCCATGCTGGTGGATTGGTGAACTGTAAGTGAGTCTGTGAGAATTTTATGGCAACACAGCATCATTTATGCTAAATATCAGCAACCGTGCAAATGAATAACGCTTTTTAAACCGTTATGGCAGGGCTGGGGAACCTTATCCAGAAAGGGCCGGTGTGGGTGCAGGCTTTCATTCCAGCCAAGCAGCTACACACCTGATTCTACTAATCAACCTCTGGGATCTTTGCTAAGGACCTTGATTAGTAGAATCAGGTGCGTAATTACCTAGTTGGAATGAAAGCCTGCACCCACACTGGCCCTCTCTGGCAAAAGTTCCCCACCCCTGCGTCATGGAGTGCATCACCTCCGCCGTTTAGAAATTCCTCGAGGAAAAAACTCGAGCGTTGAAAGAGTCAGGACAGTGTCCTCTTAATGCACAAAGAAATTCCTTCGGCTCATAGATCAAGAATATGAGCCGGATCTTTATTATAATTTAATCACTTTCTCCTGAGCACAGTATCTATCCGCAAACAAAATTTCATTGATGTCCATCCTTTACTTTTTGAGATATCCATTAACTGATGAATGAACAAACAAAGGAATGAGCAAACAGACTAATAAACAAATGCCAAAAATGAGACCTTTCATATGCTATAACTTGTTTTGGCCAACCACCTACCCCACATGGTGATATTACCCTAATGCACTTTTTAATGTTTTCTCAGATGAATTATCAGAAAACAGATAACGCATCCAGGGTAGCAATGCTTGCTTTTATTATGCTGTGTCATAGATATTAAATTGGTGCAGTTTTGCTTGAGAAATTATAATACATTCCATTGATAGTGATGTGCAAAACTGGTTATAAAAGAATTCTACTGGACAAAAAAAAGATTTTAGCTTTAGATTGTGACACTTGGCGTTGATCTAAAATTGATTTTGGCTGCAGATTTTAACTGAGTTCATATATGTTTTTCATTTCTGAGCTTACGAAGTTTTGAGAGCTCAAAAATACTGGAAAAAATTATCCAAATTAAAAACGGCAAAATTTAGACCCACCCATTTGTACTTCGAGGGCCTGTAACTCAGAAAACATTCACTGTATGTTGGCAAAATTTTGTATGGTTTCATTAAATATACTTAAGCTATTGCACAAACAATCAGCTTATTCTGTGGGGGTCAAGTGGGAGGCACTGATTCAGTGATTATTTTCATCTGTGTTTTTTTTCTTTTTATTTCTTCTCATGTCTATTGATTGGTATGGTTTGTCTGTTTGTCTGTCTGTTCGTTTGCAAATTCCAGCAAAAACAACTGGCCATGTTTCATTTTGAAGTTTGCTCATATTGTTGGCAGTGGCATCTCATTTAGCTTGATTGAAAATGACGACTCTAGGCCCAAGGTCAAGGTGAAGGTCACAAAAAACGCATTCTCACAATGATGAGAGATAAGACTCTTTATAAACTTTAGAGTCCACATATCCCCATAAATAAAACTGATGGACATTTTATTTTCAGATGCATGTTGCGCCTAGTTTATGTCAACACGTATGCCAAAAATTAAACCTTTATCTTCAAGGTGAAGGTCACAATGAGGTCAATGGTAAAAATAATTTTTGTTAATATCTTCCGTTCTGTTATCAAAGAGATTTCTAACTAGCACCAAACTGTTCAGAATTCAATTCTACATCTAACATAGCTAACCTCATAATCTAGCGCATGCCTATTAATGTCACCATGCCCGTTGACCTTGAAGATTTTGGCATTTCCTCGCTCAATGAGCGATTTCACTTATTTTATTTATTTATTTTTTTGTCTGTCTTTTAAGAGAATAACTCAAAAAGTTATGAATGGGTTGGCATGAAATTTGGAAAGATGATCCATGGTAGCCAAAGATGAGTTGATTCAATTTTGGAAGGGATCTAGGACATATTCTGGATTCTGGATCTGGAAAAATTAAAATACTGTATATTTGTCTAACACGGGTCTGTGTGACATTTCTGACCGGATAACTCAAAAAGTTTTGAATGGTTTGGTATGAAATTGGGCAGGTTGATAGGTGGTCATCCAAGGAAGAGTTGATTTAATTTTGGACATGATCCGTAACATATTATGTTACCAAAGGAACAGATTTATGGTGTGGCGGAGGTATGTGCCCGACAGAGTGCCCTTGAGTTTTTTTCATGGAATGACCCAACACTGACATCTTGCGTTGTTTTCTGAGGGCCAAAAACTCAACTGTGGCTTTGGCTAATACAGTGTGCAGCAGCATGCTTGTTTGATAAATTAATACTCTTGGGTGTTCATTTCTACAAAGCGCACAAAGAAATTACCATTAATTAATACAGCCTGCTGGAGTATTTTGTGTCATGTTGTGCAGCTGTGTAGTGTAATGCCATTACTTCCTGTGAATAGATGTGCTGATGTAATAGTCTCATTCAGATGGCTTCTCTTTTCTGTCTGATTGGCTGGCAGAGCTTCGGGATATCGTGCGTGTGGCCCTATATTTTAAGGTTGAGACTGAGCAGAGACCGAAAGTGGAGGAAGATGATGATTCTAATGCTGGAAGCAAGAGGTATGTGTCAGTAATTTTGCAAAACTTTGCGCTTTACACTGATGAGCCAAATCATTTAATCCACTCACAGATGAAGCAAATGAGGTAGAGTATCTTGTAGCTAAGGTCAGGGTCAGCAGATGGACCATAGACGTCAAGGGAAGAACTGGCCCTGGTTAGTCGATGTATCGGTTGTGGGAGAAATGTGATCTGAGCCACTTTGACGAAGGCCAAATAGCTATGGTCAGACATTGTGGTCGGAGCATTTCCTGTGCGGCAAGGCTTCTGGAGCTCTTCCAGCCAGCAGCACTGAATATGTACTGACAGTGGTCTGAGGAGGGAGAAGCCAAAGGGCTACTTTGGTGCAAGTTACAGGGAATTTTAAAGGTCCCCTATTATGCTATTTTTAGTCGTTTAAAATATGTCCAATGGGTCTTTAAAATAATGTTAAGAATTAAGTTACAAAAAAAAAAACACACACGCATCCAGGCTTAGTTAGACATCCTCCTTCTGTGCCGGCCTCTGTGTCTGTCCCGCCCTAAAACACAAGCCGTTCTGAAATGGGCGGGAAGCTGTGCAAATGAGGCGCTGCCCTGATTGGCTGCCTGGCCGC
Organism: Gymnothorax javanicus; assembly: GCA_029692085.1. Classification (NCBI taxonomy): domain Eukaryota; kingdom Metazoa; phylum Chordata; class Actinopteri; order Anguilliformes; family Muraenidae; genus Gymnothorax; species Gymnothorax javanicus. Next base: position 49,339,224 of record CM056200.1, on the reverse strand, counting down.
TTTGATTCCGGGGGAGGGTGCAGGTCCGAAAAACCAGGAAGCCAAGATGGCAAGTATTTCAGGACAGCTTTCTGCTGTAAGACCGTACATGTTTGATCCTGAATTCGACCCCGAACGGAAGGAGGATTTTATTAAGGTGTTGCAGGAATGTTTAGCAGGATGTCAATGAGCAGTACGTCGACATTTTAGTGTTTTGCTCGTGTTGTCTTGCCTTGCATGCGTGTGGTTGTAGCTGTATAATTATGTAGTCATGTACCCACTTACCCGGAAGAAACTTAGCTAAAAGCTCTTGATGACCATTTCTACCAAAACGAAACACAATTCCGACACCAAGCTACTGAATGAGCTCGTAGCAAAACGCACACTAGAAGGGTAAGCATCGCTTATGTGGAGCTAGCAAATCGATAACTTGTACCGGAAAGAATTCCGTATCCAATCTACATATTTTCGGCTTTTTATTTGCCATAACAATTTTTAAAGGGGAATGAAATTCCGCAGCGGCAGAGCAGAGAAATCGTTTGTTATACCAGACACGTTATAGCTTGTGCGTTGCGCGATTGCTTTCACCGCGGTAGCATCACAGAGCTAGCACAGATATTGGTGAATTATCTGGCTGACCCCGGTTATGGATAAGTAAAATGATCTTTTCACAGTAGCAGTAACCAAACCTAAACATGTACCCCAAGCTCTGCAAAACCTACGTCCAGTCTAACTGCAGCCTTTTCAGCCCAACTTTGCAGACACATACAACACCTCTCCAGTTAGCTTCTACTGTAATGGCTACAATCAGGCAACGTTATGAAGAAACTGCCGCATTGATGCTTAGCGAAGTGACCCAAGCATACCGATCAGAATTACTGCATATAAGTTAAACAGGAGCATTTTTAGGAAGCACAGCACGCGAACTAACATGCAGTAACCAGTAACCGAGCGGTCATAACAACAACAGAGACAAACGTTACCCTGCAATACAGGTTTTACAGACAGTAAGTTCCGTTACCGTAAACAGTTGTACCACGCATCCAAATTACAAACAAGTATAAAAAGTTAGCTTCAAATGAGGTTTTTGTTCACATACCTTCTTCTGAATGTCCCCTGATATTACTCTTGCATATTTAAGACACAAACATTAGCAACAGAAACTTAGCTACGTTAGCCACAGTGCTACAGCCACATTCAACAGGCTATCACGTTAGGTAGGCTTATGCAACTTACTGCTTCCGCGTTTGTGAGTCACGGACAGTAGCGACCGATACAGGCTTTATCTTCAGATATTTTACAAAGCCTGTGTTTAAGGCCAGTTGTTACTGCTAACTATTGTTAGCGGTCCTGGTAGCCAGCCATAACACGTTAGCTTCACTTACATGTCATTATATGCTGGTATATCGTTACTTACAGCTTGTGGCTCTGAGCGCTTGATCAATGCAACTGCTTCAGGTTTGAGAAGCAGCTGAAACGCTAATCCAGCTTTGAATTATCCTTTATTGACAAAGTTGTCTTCAGTGAAATGCTGAGCACAAACAGCTAACGTTCCCATTTCCCTTTTTCATGGCTGTTTGCCGCCAGCAAACAAAAAAGCAACCCACTGATTTCTGGTGGCATCATCTTTTGAAAGAGAAAATAGTTGTGCTTTTCTTATCATCTGAAAATAAATGGACGAGCAGCTTTGGGAGAGTTACTGACAAAACTTTATCTCAGTTGATCTGCCGTTCTTCTTTTGTATGATGTTACATAATAAAGGTGTGCAAAATTTGATGTCAACCACTTCAAGTGCCCAGTTACTTGAAGTTACTGAGCTCAGAAAAGGCATTCTGAGTCCTTTTGCATGTTGAACATAATCCACATGGCAAACGAATATCATCAATATCGTAATCAGTCAAAATGTGTTCATGAATTTTATCAGCAAATTTCGGTGATCTTGAAACTTCTTTTTCGGAAACAAACCAGGCAAACTTTCTCTCGGCATTCAACGTGCAACGTCTTTCAAGTAACTGGGCACTTGAAGTGGTTGACGCCAAATTTTGTACACCTTTATTATGTAACATCATTACATCCTGGTGTAATCTATTGATTCCTTGTCCTTACCATTACCTAATGCTTATTATGCAATTCAAAATAGGCCTTTTCAGATGAAATAAGAGTGGGTGGAATTTATGGAATGCAGTTAGAACTTTCCTTGAAACCATTTATCCCAAACAGGTCACTGTCCTGCAATGAACTGTTATAGGTGTCAACTATTGGGTTCTTACATAATTATTTGATCATACAGACAAAATGGAGGGGGGTTTTGAATTGATAAATAGGCAATGCTTGGGGAAAATTGTTAGTTACATTCCAAAAATAAAAGAAATATATCTCAAAATTCATGATTTTCTCAAAATGCAGATTTCTCTAAAATTTGCTTTGGAAATTTTAAACGGTTATCATGATTAATACTAGTGGGCTAAATAGAACAACTTCCAAGCATTAGTTTCCCTGGGCAATTTCTCTCAACTTTCTTCAAGTTAAAACCTGGTGTGACTTGGTACATTACACCCTACAAAATATGGCACACTGTAGCTGCAAACTAGTTGGAGTGTTCATTTAAGCATTATTACACGCGAGGGTGTGCTTGACTGTCATTCTTGTCAAGACAGTGATGCGGCCAGGAACGAGGCGCTTGCGCCGAGTTCCGTTAGCATCACTGAAGTGACAAGAATGACGGTCAAGCACACCCTCAAGTGTAATAATGCGATTATACAACTATTACCAACAAAATAAAATGTATATCAAAATTTATTCAAACTGTGGACATTTCGCTCTCAAAATATAAAAGTTTTTTGCTAGTATTCTCTCCGTTTCCGTGGAAATACATGAGATCTGACGTTAACTAGTCCTTGTCAGCCAGCCAATTTGGGCTTATGTTTTCTAGACATCGTGATTTCCCAAAACTGAATAAATACCGCACATAGCAACACAAAACTGCTTTGCTAGCTCAATCATGTTATAACTAGAAAATCCGCTGGAAAAAATAATTTTTTCATGGACTGATAGTTATAGCTACTGTACTTCTGCCGACATCTCAGTCATTTTTAAGCTAACAGGTGCCGTGACAACGACTCAGCTGATCTTTATTGAACGAACTTACATTAACGGTTATATTTAAACATAGGCAACGGCTTTCCAGTGTCGGCGCCAAAGCAAAAATCTGTCTTTTAATAAACTCACCAGCAGATGTTTCATTTCAGCTGGGGTGTGTCACTCCAATTTAACGTTCGCTCCGATTAATGTGGCTAAGCAGCAAAAGTAACCAAAGTAACCAGTAACATTATGGCTGAACAGAGTTACATAATTTCAACCCCACCTTTCGGGGGCTTTCGCTAATCACCTTTTCAGGCTATTATCAATTTACCTCTGAAATAAAGACGACAGTTTTCACAGATGTGTTGATTTATTAAATGTTAATTTCACTGTCCAAATTAATGCAAACAAATTGACAAATTAATTAAATCAATGGCCCAGGCAACTAAGAGCGGCGGAGTAATATTTTCAGTGATGAGGTATTTTTCATTTGAGCACAGGCTACCCGTACTGTCCTGTCTTGCTCATTTGAGAACATTCTAAACGTCTAGTTGACCAATCAGATTGCTCGGTCGGATCTACATGTTGTATAATCTAACCTTAGTTTGTAGCTGAAAGCACCTATAATGGGCACATGCAAAGTGTTCCTGAGAAATGAGAGTAGCAGGTTGAATGAAAAAAGTAGCCGGTCAAGAGTTGCATGCGACGCCACACCATTGCTCAGCCTGTAGGGGGGTCCTCTGGCATGCTCCCTCAGAATTGTTTTTTTTTCTTTTTTTGTAAATGGTGCATTTTGGTGCATTCTGGTGCACTTCAGACATATTATTGCATATTTTTTTCAGATGATAGTTTTGTCATTTTCTGGTCAAGTTTCACTTTTTTTTTGTTAAAGTTCAATGTTGTTACTGAAGCAACATGCTTCTATTTCAATCACAACACTAGCACCAGAAACGCCAATACATTTAATACTTAGAGCAAGCATAAGTTAACTTAAACACCAAAGCAATTATTTCCTTGTACGATTTAATCTATTTTATTAATATTTATTCTTTATCTCTTATTGGTTGCCTGTCTTATCCTGTAATGCAACAAACTGTACAATGAAAATGTTTTTACAATTTAAATTTTATTTTGATACTTCAGTTCTTGTCATTTATGACATTACATGTTTTACTTTAAATGTGTTATCATAACATATCATACTTTATCATACTTTAAATGTGTTATCATAACATATCATACTTTATCATACTTTAAATGTGTTATCATAACATATCATACTTTATCATACTTTAAATGTGTTATCATAACATATCATACTTTATCATACTTTAAATGTGTTATCATAACAACATGAAGATTCAAGGAACAACTTGAATAAGTTCCAAAAAAACTGCAGCAATCTCTGGAAAAAATATGGAGTCTCTATGCATAGAGGATGTTCATCTAGCTATTTCACCTCATATCGAACAAATGGCAGATATGACACAAAACAATTTTTGTTTTTAGCTAGCTTAACATTCAGCCTTCCTGAGACACACCTCAAATAAATTAGATTAAATTATTTTCAATAATGGAATATTTCTTCATTAAGTAAACGCAAAAGCATGGACACTCATTTACTTTACAGTTAGTGGGCTGATAAGCACTGTAGATATCGGAACGTGTGTGCACAAGAAATGAAAAGTGAATTTTTGATATGCCCCATTTAAAATGCAGAAATAATCTGATAAACTAGTTCAATTTAATTTGAAATACCGTATATGACCAAATAATCGCCCGCGTGCAAATACACACCTGTGTGCAAAAAGCCGCCGGGGGTCCGACCTCATTTTGTGTATTAAACGCCAGTTCAATTAAACGCCTGGGGTTCAATTAAACGCCGGGGCGATTATTTGCACTATTGTATATAAACGTCAGTTTTACCCTGTGTTGCGGTAACACAGACGCTAAAACAAGCTTCTGTTTGTCTTTGTATGTATTTCTGATGTCAATAAAGATGTGGGGGAAACAATAGCAGACGGTCTTTGGCACAGAGATATTAAAAAAACTACAGTGGACAACGTCATTGGCTGGACCTAAGCGCACACGGCAGAATAGCTCCGCTATCTTGTGTATTTATAAATGTCCAAATGAGACGCATGTAAACAGAAAACATGGGTGTCGACAATGATCATTTTTTTGGGTGGGGGACTTGTTTTCCGTGTTCGTTTTGATCTTTTCTTACTTACAAAAGGACACGAATAAGGAATTGTAATTGAACAACAATATTTATGCTCATTATTTGGCAAAGCTAAAGAATAAGCTCTACGATTGCCTTACCCTTTATTCAATCGCTCAGTTACCTACATTTTCCTTTCATTCAAAGAAAAAGCGTTCGCATTCAGCTGTGCCTACGAGTCTGACTCTGGTCTATACCTGGAAGAAACTAGTCGTTATATGCATGAATTTATATGTATGCTTTGTGTATTAAGATCGGAACAACTTCATTCTGAAGTGTTCATACCAACTTGTTGTCTTCATTTAGTCCATCTTTACCCTGACACGATGGATAACAGGATGATATTGCGTCCCAGCAAACATGAGACGTCTGCCCGATGTGCAGATCATGTCTATATCGCGTTATATACGTTATCTGCACGTTGGGCAGACGTCTCATGTTTGCTGGGGTTTTGCCCCAACTGGGATCAATGTAGAAGTCTCAAAACTCAAGTAGCCTATGTCAATGAAACCGCGCCAGTTTCAGTTTCCGCGAATACACTGTTCATAATAAACGAATAAACTGAAGCCTTTTTTGCCAGGTAATTTAACTGGCACCTTTTAGCCAGTTATTTTAACTGCAATTTTACAATAAGTTTACCACGGAGTTCAATGCATGTTCAGTGTAAACCATGGTTAAAGGCGCACAGGACTCCACTTACAGTTAAAATGACAAGGATACAATGCATTAATTTAACGGTTAATTCAGTCAGTTTATAACTGTGTAGGAAAGCCGAACTGGCTTGGTGCAGGTTGGTGCAAAAATAAATAATGGCCTGTTGCAAATACCCGCCTGGTTCTTATAAACGCCAGGGGTCCAAGTCGATTTTGCGAAATAAACGCCCGGGCTACTAAATGGTCATATACGGTAAGTGAAATATGTTCCATCGTTGTACACAAAATATCTGCAGTTAGTATTGATAAATTCACAGATTTCAAATTTGGACCTCACCCTACCCCATATCTACATGATTAAACACGACACAAAATATGCATTTACTTTATCAAGGGTTACCCTGTTCAACACAACACATTTTCTGACAGATCTGTAGCCTGGCGTCAGAGGCATTGAAGCCTCACTTTTTAATGCGTTATTGCTCTCACCCTTTTCCTATATAAGATTGCCTAATTAACGATCAATATTTTTTTAGCTGAATAATCAAGACCGCAACATAAGCCCATTATGATAAAGAAAATTAATGGGAAAAAGATCATCGATAGGTAACACTGACAATGTACGTGATTGACGCGATACTGTTAGGGAGCTTGTCAATATTCTGAACAGTGAACGCATTCATTTTTGAACGGATGCCTGTTCGTTTTTGGATGCGTTCGAGGCTGCAAACCTGGTCACTGCATTCGATAATGAACACCCTTCCGTTCATTTTCTGATGCGTTCATTTCCCGATGCCTGCCCAAGGCCTGATGCATTCATCTAAAACTGAACGCCATTCATATAAAACTTAACTCCGTTCATTATAAAATGTTCGCAATCCAAGAATTTCTGTTTGTAGTCAACTGTTCTGAGTTTTTTATTGCAGATTTTGTTGATGTATGTGACAGTTTATGCGGTTAACGCCATCTCCCCGTTTTCCGTCATTTACTATAGATAGATTTTATAGATAGAAATTATCGGTGTTACAGCTGGAGTCTTCTCTCTGTTTAATGCATCAGTTATATAAAATATTGTCATCACTCATTTATTTTTCTGAAATGGAGGCCTACATTTGACTGGCGACGTGGAACCAGAATTTGGAAAACGTGAAACATGCATGTATGTTACCCTTTGCCTGCCGTCGTCTTCGTGGTCTCGCAGTTGTGTTTTTCTGTATGCCTATCTGATTTTTTCTACGTCAGCTAAAGTTACATAATGTAATAAAAACTAGAGAAACAATTTCTGAAGAAATTGCAAGTGTGTTGGGCTTTATTAGAAGCTGCACAACGCGGTTTGCATCTAATCTGCGCAAGGAATGGCGTTCCAAATTGGAAGAGTTGGAAGCTCTTTATGCTGCCCTTATTTCCTCTCTTCAGATCAATTATACAGAACAATTGGACATGCAGATTAAAGTAGTAAAAAAAGAAATTAATTCAATCCTTAAACAACAATCTGAATTCCTGATACATAGGACAAGGCAGCATTATTACTTTCATAGTTCTAGGCCTAACCACCTGTTGGCTCTGAGGATTCATGCCAGCGAGCAATTTGCTGATATCCCATCTAGTGTAACCCAGCAGGGGGAGGTATCCACAGACCCAAAAAAGATTAATGACACATTCCGTTCTTTTTATTCTGATTTATATAAATCGAACTCAGACCTTAAGCATTCAGAGCTGGAATCCTTTCTTAGTCAAGTGGATTTACCGCGTATAACCAAGAATGAGGCTGACCAATTGGCTGCACCTATTACGTTGAATGAACTCAAAGAGGCAGCATCTGAGATGCAAAGGGGGAAAGCCCCTGGCTGGGACGGCATACCCCCAGAAGTGTACCTGTCCTTTTGGGATCTTCTGGGCCCCCTATTACACACAATGATCCTACATTCAATAGAACAAGGTCAATTTTTCTAGGGATGTGAATACAGCTCTCATTTCCTTGTTTCTTAAAAAAGGATAAAATCCAAATGATTGTGGCAGCTATAGGCCTTTAAGTTTACTATGTGCAGATCTTAAGATCTTTGCCAAAGTTTTGGCCCGCCATCTGCAGGGTTCCATGGCATTTCTGGTTCATTGTGATCAGACCGGCTTCATTAGAGGTCGTCTAGCTACCAATAATCTTAGACGGTTATTACACTTGATTGAAATGAGTAAAGATGATAAAACATCTACAGCCATCATGTCCTTGGATGCCATGAAGGCCTTTGATAGGCTGGAATGGCCATATTTATGGGCTGTCTTAGAGAAGATGGGTTTGGGGGCAGGATTTATCCATATGATCAAAGTGTTGTATGCAGAACCTTCAGCCAGGGTTCTAACGGGGAAGATATGCTCACCCCTGTTTTCAATTTCAAGATTGTCCAGACAAGGCTGCCCCTTGAGTCCAGGCCTTTTCGCTCTATCACTCGAGCCATTAGCTCAACTTAAAAGACAATCTCAAATTATCTCCCCTATCTACATTCGCGGCACACCCCATTACTTAAATTTGTATGCAGATGATGTACTGCTTTTTCTTCAGAATCCATCAGTTTCATTACCTCATCTCCTCAGGATGATAGAGGACTTTGGTAAGTTATCTGGCTTTAAAATTAATTGGCCGAAATTCGCATTCCTGCCCCTTAATGAGGCTGCCAGATCTGTGGTCCCCCCTGCAAATATTCCCAAGGTGGAGCATTTCAAATATCTCGGCGTTGAAATATTTCCAACAGTTAATCAAACAGTAAAACATAATTACTCCAGCCTTTATGACAAGGTCACTCGGGACCTCACTAGATGGTCAAACCTAAACAATTCATTACAGGCCCGCGCTTCAATAATAAAAATGAATATACTTCCAAGAATTAATTTTATTAGCTCTATGCTTCCTCTGCCCCCCCCTGCTGGCTATTGGCAAAAACTACACACTACGACGTATAAGTTCATTTGGAACAACAAGCGTCCCCGTTTAAAGATGTCTACCGCACAGAGGAGGAAATTGGATGGGGGTCTGGCGGTACCCAATTTTAAACTATATTTCTATGCTTTTTCCTTAAGACCCCTGATTACTTGGTTTGCTCCAGAAGCATGTGTGTCTTGGAGGCCATTGGAAGAGGCACTTGTATCCCCATATAGACTTCAGGATATTGTTTATACAAACATCTCAATTAAGCAATTTAGGCTGCGATTTGGTCTACTCATCACACACGTGAATCAAACATGGCGTGATGCTCTGAAAATATGTGCTATTCAACCTCAATTGCACCTTTACACACCACTGTTTAATAACAATCAACTACTGATAGGGAGACAGCCTATTAGATTTCCTGAGTGGGAGAAGAAGGGTATCCATATCTTGGGGGATATTTATAATGACAGTGGCCTCCGGACGTTTCAAGATTTATCAAACTGGTACAGATCTTCCCTCTTTTTTTATTTACAAATAAGGGCAGCACTAAAGGCTCACGGGGTGCCCTGGGACAAGTCTCTAAATCAGCACCCATTTCATAAATTTTTTTTATGGGAAAGATACATCAAGGGGCTTTGTGTCTGATTTTTATCGCCGCTTACTTGAATTCTCCTATAGGGACCTCCCTCTGGATTCGATCTGGAGGAGGGATATACCAGAGCTTGCTACCGATTTTGACTGGGATGAGGTCTGGGTTAATATTCTTACATCCTCTCGTAACCCAGATCATCAGCAAATATATCTTAATTATGTTCACCGGACTTACTTGACTCCCAGAAGGCTATATTTGATGGGTTTGTCGTCTGATTCTCAATGTAACTTGTGTAACCTGGGTACTCCTGGCACATTTATACACATGTTCTGGGAATGCCCACCGGTAGCATGTTTCTGGAAGAGGGTTTCATCTCAACTGGCAGACATATTCTCTCTAACTATACCTGTATCTGCCCCAGTTTTGCTTTTTAATGACATGTCTCAGATATCTGTACCTGTACATAAGAGAAGGCTTATTCTTGCTGGCCTTACGGCGGCTAAGAAGCTGATTGCTCAGAGATGGAAACATCCTGACAAGCTCTCCTTGAGCAACTGGATTCTTGCTTATCTTGATGTAATTTACCAAGAGGTGTCTACTGCTCGTGTGATTGGTGTTAAAGAATCTACTATTGCTATTTGGTTGTCAGCTGCTGTTGAACTGAAACATTGAGTGTAATCCTTGTCTTTATTATGACTGTTTGACATGTACTGGTCCTGGGGTGGGATGGGATAGGGGTGGGGGGCGAGCGAGGTAATTATGTGTTTTTTTTTTCTTTTACTTTTTCACACTCGTTTTTTATGGCCCACTGATACACAGGTATAGTGATATATGTTGCTGTAATATGAAGATGCCATAATAAATAAAAACATTTGATCACAAAAAAAGAAATTGCGAGTGTGAATGCTGAAAGCTGAAGCCACACTGCGATGCTGTCTTGAATACAATACAGTTTGAATGATTTGAATGTTTGAATGTTTGCTGATGCCACATTGAATAGCTGCCACGAAAATATAATATTTCAATTATGTAGAATGCTGAATGTTTATTAAAAAACTGAAAGGAAGCTGAACAAAGAATGAAAGCACAATGCTAACCATGCTAACCATGTTATTCAGCTAACTTAATTAATGTTGTTAGCCGTTATGCTAACTATGCTAACAACGCTAACCATGCTAACCACGTGACCATGCAAACCACGTTACTCAGCTAACTTAGCATATCTTGTCTGTGGTTATGCTAACTATGCTAACAATGCTAACCATGCTAACCACGTTACCTAGCAAACTCAATGTTGTTAGCCGTTATGCTAACTATGCTAACCATGCTAACCACGTTACTCAGCTAACTTAGCTAATGTTATTAGCCGTTATGCTAACTATGCTAACAATGCTAACCATGCTAACCACGTTACCTAGCAAACTCAATGTTGTTAGCCGTTATGCTAACTATGCTAATCATGCTAACCACGTTACTCAGCTAACTTAGCTAATGTTATTAGCCGTTATGCTAACTATGCTAACAATGCTAACCACATTACTCAGCTAACTTAGCTTATGTTGTTAGCAGTTATGCTAACTATTCTAACAATGCTAACCATGCTAACCACGTTACTCAGCTAACTTAGCTTATGTTGTTAGCAGTTATGCTAACTATGCTAACCATGCTAACCACGATACTCAGCTAACAGGGGTCTAAATTCATAAACCAGGCGCAGGCGCGGCGCAGGCGCAGCGAATGGGGGGTGCGCTGCGCCAACAGGGTGTGTGCAGGCGTATGTTGCAATTTCATGCCCGGCGTAGCCTGGCGTAAGTACTCCTCTGTCCCGCCTCGGTCCCTCCTGCCGGCGCAAGTGGCAAAGAGGGAGGAGAGAAGGCGTGTTTGGGTATAACACAGCCGAGTCAAATCTTCACCAATCAAATGAGCTCCTCTCCTCACCTTTAATGTGTTGAAATATAGAAGCCTCTGTCCTATATCTGCATGATTCGTTAATGTTGCATTTTACTTCGCTGCTTCAGGCATGTTCTCTGCACCGCTTACGTCTATATTAAGCATTACGAATATGAGATAGCTGGCTAGCTAGGGCATTTGCAAATTATTACCATTAGCGAACTTGAATGGAATTTCAAAACGAAACTACGTCAGATCATTCAAACTTATGAAGTTGGCATGAAATACGACGGTTGCTCATTTATTTCTTCTGCCTGCATCATTGGGAAGAGAAACGATGGATAGCGTGTTCCTATTATTACACCCTGTTGCTGCTTAAAATTTTGGGATTAACATGCATGGACAACAATGCAAGATACGTTACACATTTATTTTCAATATGTGATCTTAACTCAGTATGAGATCATAGCAATCAGGCTGTATTCCTTTCCCCCACTAAAAACGATAAAACCTAACTGACAATAATAGTAGCCTAGTATTAAGCCGCTTGCACACTGGACGCCGAAAGCGACAGATTGCGTTGAGCGCGAGTGTCTATGTGTCCGAAAGTCTGACAGGGTTCTAATATATCTCCGTGTCCGACAGTTGGATGGTTTCAATATAACTCCGTGTCCGACAGTCGATTTTTGTTTTTAATCTCTTCAAATCTCCTGAATCTTTTAGATATTAAACGTGAATGTTTTGATAAGAGGGCTCAGTTCCTCAAGATGAGTACCGAGAATTTCAATCAATGTTTCTGTTTAAGCTCTGCTCAATAAAGTGAGTCGACATTGGTGCGAGACAATGTACAAAACCTGTCGGACATTAAATGCAAAATACTCCGTGTCTGACAGCCAAAAAAAAGAGGACGATTAGAACAGATTGATAACGAAATAAAGAATAAAAAGAAACATTTTAACAACAAATTAATGTGAGAAGTTGAATGAAGTCTCTAGGAGAAAGTATGCTGAAGTTATAGAGGTTCAAAGTAGCACAAGAGTTTGAAGACTTTCAATGCATTTCTATGGGAGAAAAAAATAAGAAAAACATTTTCCGGTTATCTAAACAAAAACATATTAAACTTAGTCGACTGAACAAATTAAGTATTAATCGTGCACATCATTCAAAAGTCTTGTCACCGGTATTCCAGCGTGTCGCATGAATTCAGGTCTCACTCAGTGATCTCGTATCCCTGAACCAGCTAATCCCCATGGCATCACAAGACTAGGCTATTTAGTTGTTTATCTTGCAATCATGCTTATTCATTAATTGAACTGATAACACCCTAATAATAAGGATTATATTCATTAAGGGGGGGGGGGGATAAATATTTATTAACATTCAGACATGCTGATTTTACAATACTGTGCACATGCAGAGGTTTAACTCTGCTCATCTGCTTGTCTGCTTGTCTAGATCTGGACTTGTCGTCGGCAGCTCCCACAGAGCGGCGGTTTCATGTGTTGTGACTACAATCTGAAAAAAAAAGTACTGTACAATAAATTAGGACAATGGTAGCCTACAAAATCTGCGACAATCAATGGAACAAAATCTGAATATCATTGCAGAACTCATTGAGTAGGGGAGAGCTGGTACAGAAGTAACATTTTTCACATAAACGTCATTTTGAAAGATAACATTACAGACCGAAAAAAAAATTCAGAGCGATTAACTACAAAAGTACTTTTGTGTGTGCTCTGTCAATATCAGGTGCTAAACCATCCCAATATATATTGACTTCGGCATAGTTTGCCGTCCAATGGAAGTTGCGCATTGCTACTTTCGACCCCTCCAGTCGGGATGAAAGTAGCGCACAGGCTAGACAAAAGTAACCTGATCAAATTAACTGGAATCATTTGAATTACTGTCGTTTTTCATTGAAAAAAATCAAACAATGTCTTTGCTAACATGCAATTGTAAATATACAATGCACTCATTTATTCAATTCAATCATAAAAATGACATTAAAACAGAAACAAAAACAATCACACATTTGTTTTAAACATTTTCATCACAGTTGTGACAGATATAATGAGCTGCACCCTCAGTGCATGCCTCATGTGACCACAAGCAGACAAAAAGATGCACTGCACCCACACTTCTCCAGGCAAAGATGAGGCAAATGTCTCCCCCACAAACAAGACATTCCTCCTCATTGCCCCGAGAAACTGTGGTTGCAGTGTATCCGCTTAACAATGTCTTCTTTGGGCGTTTTGAAGAGGACTGTTTCTTCTGGCCCCTCTGCTGAGTCTCCTCCTCCAAGGCAGCTTTTACTGGGGTGTCGGTCAGTATTGCTGTTGACCTGCAACATTCAATGAGATGGTAGTCAGAATCAGCTTGTTTTTTTATACAAGCAAGAAAATCCAGACAAGTTAAAAAACGACACTCTGCTCACCTTTTTTCTGCCTCTTCTTTCATTTTGTTTCCTCGAGCCAGCCCTTTGGATATGGGCGAACCTTTTCTGGGCTGAACCTCTGTATTGGCGTGCCACTAGATGTTCCTGGAACCACAAGCATACCTGGATAGATAAAATTTAAAAAAAATAATAAATGCTTGGCAAGGCTCAACATGCACATTTAAAGACACACACAGACACAAACTCTCACCATCTAGAGGAATGGCAGACTCATGGGGATGCAGCTCAAATGGGCTCTGGCTAGGTTGCTGGTGTCTTACGGGAGCGGGCGCTGGTGATGGAGCGGACATTGGTGATGAAGAGGGTGCTGGTGATGGAGCGGACATTGGTGATGAAGAAGGCGCTGGTGATGGAGCTGGCACTGGCACTGGGGATGGAGCTGGTACTGGTGCAGGACGGTCGGTCACAAAAGCTGGAGCAAAGTCTGTCTCACTGAAAATATCTGGATTCAAGGGCCAGATACCGGTACACTCGAACCCAGCTGAAATGCTGCTTGCTGTCGCAGCTTGAGGCAGAGCTTTAGCCACAAGACTTGGGATGTTGTAGATGGTCAAAAGTTCTTCCAGGGTTCATTCGCATCCAATTGTCTGCTGCACTGTTAATGTAGTGCTTCAGAGGACCAAAACGCCGGTCTAGCGGCTGAAGACGGTGGGAGCAGTGGGGGAGGAAAGACAGGAGTACAATGCCATGTGACTTGCAAAAGTCAATAGCTACCACAGAGAGGTGTGATGGATGATTGTCTAAGAGTAGCAGCAACTTTGACTCCGGGGTCACGCTGGTGTGCCTTGCAAAATGCTGTAAAAATGCTAAGAAATCGGCCTCCTGCATCCACCCGATCCATTGGCAGAACCAGTGCAGCCAAGGGGCCATCCCGGATGAAGTGGTGCTGGAACTTCTTCCTTGGGAAGATAAAGTAAGGGGAACAAAGTTGCCTTGTGTGTTGGCAGCAAAGGCAACAGTCACCAATGTCCCTCTTTCCCCAGAGGTCACAGCACCGACCTGGCGCTGCCCCTTGGTGGCAATGACTTTGTCTCGCACTTGAACCGTTGTGGTACCTGAAATAATAAATGAAATGAATTATTGCTGTTGCAGATCACTGTTGCTTTTTAATTTATCTAAATATAAATTTTTACCTGTTTCATCCATGTTCCAGATGTCCTTTTGCTTCAAAAAATTATAGCGGGTGAGGACAGTCTTTAGGTTTTAAAAAACGCTGTCACGTTGGTCTTGTTGAAGCTGGTGGAACGGGACATGCTGGTGGCTTGAGGTCGATGGATGGACATGGTTTTGTTGCGCTCGAGGAAGGAGGTGAGCCAGTCCTTCCCTGCCATCTGGTTTTTCTCCCATGAACATGGAGTTTTGAGGCCAATATTTTCGGCCAGCTCATATGCAAACTTTCGCACCTGTAACAGCATGAAAAAAGAGGTTAATTCCCAGATAGCAAGCACCTCCGCTCCAGATCTGCCCCGGTAGTGGTGTAGCTCTGTCTGCAGTGTTACTCCAACCTCTTTAGGACTCAGGCAAAAATATATATCAGCTGCTCTCTTTATATATGCCTGCAGTCTCTTCTCCTGTTCTTCTGTGAAGACTGTTGTGAGCCCTGTACCCTGGGGCTCTGGCCTGCTGCCCTCCTGCCTCTGCCCTCCTCTTGCAGTAAGGGTGAAATGACAAACGCCATGCACCTCTGCTGCCCTCCTTATACGCTCGCCTCTTTGGACATCAAGAAAGGCCCTTCCGTAAACCTGCTGGTCAACCTTTCCTCTCTGGGTAGTTCTGACCCTAACTCTTGGCATTTTCTGTCGGTAAAATATAACACACGCAGTTTTTAAATGAGCTTTAAAATAGAAAATTCGGCCACATTAGCAGGGAGGGACGAACGTAACCGTTGCTACTTCCGCCCCGACAGTGACTCCAGACATTAGAACCAGGATTGCTTTTAAAGTGGAAAAAGTCTGACATTTCAAACTTCAGGATATGTTACAAAACTAAATGACCTATCACTTCATCATAAATATGACACATGGAGCGATAAAGACAATCTTTAAGTCAAAAAAGTTTACCATTTGTCTGAATTTACTCACCACTGTGGAAAACGGTGACGCATCGAAGTGCGGATGGCTGTGAGTAAATCGCTGTATTACTTTTGTCCCACGTTACTTTCGCACCGGCTCTCCCCTACGTAGTGGGCTGTAAAGTGTGGCATTTTTTTTTTTTTTTGGCTTGGCTTCACAGGTTTAAAAAGAAAGGATTAATATCGCGAATAATTTTGCAATTTGATATGAGCGGGACTCAGTTATCCTAGTTCTTATACTCACAGAATGGTAGAATTAAACTTGGGCTGTCGCGCAGATGATGTAATACAATGCGTAAACTATAATTTCAATGTATTTAATTTAATTTATTTACAATCTTTTGCATACAAATTGCCCACCGATCACATCATGATTTGGAATTCTAAAATGCTTTTTTATATAAGAAGGAAAAAGTGGCATACTGACACCACACGGAAGCGATGTTCATTCCAGTAAAGTATTCACACCGCAACATTTGAATGCTTTGGCTGACTGAACGTACCTGGGTACCATTGAATCACAATTTATCTCCGGTCTTGAGAGTGGAATGTGTTAAAGCATCTTATCGAACTCGATTAAAAGTGTAAGCGTATAGCGGAAGATTGACGATCGGTAAAGATATAATCTCGAAACTAGAGATTTGGTCGGATTTTTTAGTCGACGTGAAAACGGTCGTTTAATAGGCATGTACCTTACAATATACTTCCAAGTTCTGCAGGATGGGAGACGGGGAATTTTTTTCTCGTAAGAAGGAAATATTTATGCATGTTGGTGTAAATTTTGCGAAGTGGAGAGCAGATTCATTTTGTAACGCGAGAGGAGGTAGCTGCGTTAATTTTTGGATGCCGTCCGGTCAAAAATGAACGCATGCTTGTTCATTTTTGAAAGCAAAATGAACGCATGCTCGTTCATTTTTGAACACTCTGCTGTTCGTTTTTTAGCTGAACATGAACGGAGACGTTAATTTTTGAATGCCTGTTCAAATTTGAATGCGTTCAGAATATTGACAAGCTCCCTTAGAATGGCATTAATCCAAATAATTTATTAATCCAAAAATTACCATAAATTACAGCTCTCAGCATTTTCGCAGCAGTGTAATTTATTTTGAGATGGTGCTTCACTTATTCATAGGTCTTCAGTGGTAAAAAGAAAATATTTATTATGCGAAACATATCAAGAGTATCGAATTACATTGGCGCAAACTATGTCAGTTGCAGCCTTACCCCAGCTAAATATGAGCTATCCCACGAGCAACAGGATTCAGAATATTGAAAAGACAACTGACGTTTTATTTCCTCATAAATGAAAATGCTTGATAACTTTTTGATGAAATAAACAGGAATTCAAGGCAAAAACTAATTTACTAGTTGTTATATTGATTTTGCAAATGAACAATTAATCCTTGGTTACGTATTACGTGAAGAACGCATTAGCACACTCGCAGCCACAATGCGGTAACAGTTTATTCGTACAATTACTAACGTTTCGATGCTGGTTTTGTTCGGAACACAGAGAGTTGATTCAAATTCTGAAGACTTGTGTCAAAACTGCCGGTAATTTAATATGTTTATTTATTGCATAGTGGCTGCGTGTGTCCCCGGGACAACATTGGGGAATTAGGAGGCTGTTCGATATGAATGTATGGGCGTTTACTTTATCATCAGTCATGGGCTAAAAAGATTTTCCAAATTATACAACTAACCTATGTGAAGATGACTGCAGTGCAATTATTGGTGTTCATATGTGTGAGGCCACGCCTCCAGCCCTCAGTCAACCGGTCTATTTAGACCCGGACTGCATTCCTCATTCCATTAATTATTGTTTGCATCTGAGCTTAGTTGCCACTGGGTGGTAGCAGTGCATAGATAAGTCTTTCACTCGGTCTTGGGTGAAGTCTCACAACTACATGCTTGTGTTGCGTTTCTAGCCTTGTATAGACATATTTGCCGCATTTTGCATGTATTTGAGCTGTCATTCTAACTTAATGCTGTTTTATTATTTTATCCAGCGCTTTGTAGTAACAAACCTTGATTCCTGTTTGCTTTATATTTGTAATACATTGTTACTGTAGCTGATGCCCAGAGTCTGCATTGTCAAAAGCGTTTAATAAAGGAACCTCGATTCCTGTTTTTTTTGTATTGCTTCGTTCGTGCCAGCTGCCGCGCAGTGGGCATTATAAAAACAACCAAGTCCATCCTTGGACCTGAGTCCAGTCCTCAACTTCCTGTCGTCCGTGCACCTGAACTATGTACGAAGCACAGCCCTTACAATATGTCTCGCGCAGTAGCATTGGGAAGCAATTGAGAAGCGTTTATCGAAATATAAGCGTCAAACGTCGCCTTTAACTTTTAAACTCGTCAGGAAAGTAGCCGGTGGAAGAGGACTGCATAATCGGCAAAATCGCAAGCCGTCGGGGCTTGTGGAACGCTCTGCTGGTGTGTAGGAACTGAACCCTGGAGCAATTGAAGATGGTTACTTGGTATAGTGAGGCCTGCTTTCTTTTATATCATGAGCAGCGGTTGGGGAAGTGTGAAAGACATATAGAAAATTAACCTTCCGGTTCCAAGAAAACCAATCACTGGCTTTTTGAAAAGAGTGAAAAGATAAATCACAATTTTATGATGTTGGGAAACTATACTGCAAGATAAAGTTTGTGAAAATTTCAACACCAACAACTCAACTCTGTATGTCAGGGGATGATGGTATTGTCTGAACGCCAGGAGGCTTTGCAGGCATCCGTTGACGTCCAGATAAAGCAACTTCAGCAGCTGGCTGCATGCTTTGAGACTCTGGTAAAATCTCCTCCTGCTCCTGCGCCTGTGGCTGTTCACATCCCGGCTGCTGTCTCGACATCGGACTCAGCTTCTCCATCAGCTCCTGCTGCACTCCCCTCGTCAACCTCACTGGGGCCCCCTCTCTCCAGTCCGGAACAATTTTCCGGGGGCTCCGGGGCCTGTTGGGCATTCCTGGTCCAGTGCAGTCCACATTTTGAACTCCAGGCATCCTCCTTCCGGTCTGAGCAGCTAAACTGGCTTACATAATCTCTTATCTCGCTGGCAGAACGGAGGCTTGGGCGACAGCTGAGTGGGCCGGAGACTCTCTTCACAAGATCTTCAACCGCACTGCTTCTGGTCGGGAGGCAGCGAGAGCCTTGATGGGTCTGCGCCAGAGTAAATATCGAGTTGCTGATTACGCCATCGAGTTCCATACCTTGGCAGTCGACAGCGGCTGGAACACTCCTTCTCTGTGCGACGCCTTCCTTCACGGATTAGCTGATCCTGTAAAAGACCAGTTAGCTCCCCTTGACCTTCCTTCTGATTTTGACTCTCTGATTTCTCTGGTCATTAAGATAGATAATTGCCTCCATGAGAGAGAATTGGAAAGGCCCAGACCCACTATTACTCCGTCCAGCCAGAGAGGGCAGTCTGTTAATCGTCTTCCTCCCTAGCGCTCTCCGGCTCGACCCATCCCAGCGGCCGACTCGGAGGAGCCCATGCAGCTGGAAAGAGCCAGGCTCACTCCTGAGGAGCGTCAGCACCGCCTGCTGGAGGGTAGGTGTATCTACTGCTCTCAACTTGGCCACTTCATCTCCTCTTGTCCTGTAAAAGGTAAGGCTCATCAGTGAAGAAGAGGGTGCTGGTGAGCCGTGCTATTTTTTTCTGACAATCCCTCTAGACCTTTCTTGCAACTAAAACTCATCACCCCTTCTTTGTCAGCCTGCTCTTGTGGACTTTGGGACTGATGAGAGTTTTATAGACTGGAAATTTGCCAAGAAGATTGGACTGGAGTTTATATGCCTGCCTAAACCACTGGAAGCCAATGCCTTGGATGGACGTCTGTTGTGCTATGTCACGCACCGCGCTCAGCCCATTGAGGTCATCATCACTGGTAGCCATACGGAATGTGTGAGTTTTCATCTATTTGACTCACCTTCTCATCCTCTCATTTTGGGGTTTCCTTGGCTCAGCAAGCGCAGTCCTTGCATGGACTGGTCCACAGGAGACGGTATTAGCTGGGGTGAAAGTTGTTTAGGTTCTTGCTTCCCATCTAAGGTTGATTTTCCCCAGTTGGAGTTCCCTCCTCCTCCCAGTTCCTCTGAGCCCCCAGCTGCCTCTGAGTCCTCTGTCTCCTCTGTCTCCTCTCCTCCTTTGGTTCCACCTGACCCCGACCTCGCGGATCTCTCCAAAGTCCCTTCCTGCCACCTAGACCTCAAGGAGGTTTTCAACAAGGCTCATGTTACCTCCTTGCCCCCACATCAATCTTATGACTGTGCAATTGACCTGCTCCCAGGGACCTCTCCTCCTAGGGATCACCTCTACTCTGTCAGCTCCTGAAATGGAGGCGATGAAGAAGTATATTGATTCCTCACTGGCAGCTGGTATTGTCCAACCGTATTCCTCTCCTGCGGGGGCTGGCTTCTTCTTTGTCGACAAAAAGGACGGATCATTCCATCCCCGCATCGACTACTGGGGTCTGAGTGATGTCACCATCAAAAACAGGCTCCCTCTCCCTCTTCTTTCATCTGCATTTGAGTCACTGCAAGGAGCTAAGATCTTCACTAAGCTTGATCTCAGAAATGCTTACACCTGGTCAGGATAAGGGAAGGGGATGAATGGAAGACTGCTTTCAACACTCCTAGTGGGCTTTGGACTGGCTAATGCTCCAGCTGTGTTTCAGGCCCTGGTAAATAACATTCTTCGGGACATGTTGAACTTGTTTGTCTTCGCCTACCTGAAAGATATCTTCATTTTCTCCCCTGAGGGAAAAAACCCACATCCAGCACGTCCACCAAGTTCTCCAGTGCCTCCTCGGCAACCAGCTCTTTGTGAAGGCTGAAAAATGTGAGTTCCATGTCCCCTCCATTTCGTTCCTGGGATTCATCGTCTCAGAGGGTCACCTCCAAATGGATCCGGCTAAGGTCAGTGCTGTTTCAGAGTGGCCCACACCTTCTAACGGAAAAAAGTTGAAATGCTTCTTAGGCTTTGCCAACTTTTACAGATGTTTTATCAGGAACTTTAGCTCTGTTGCTGCCCCGCTACATGTGCTAACCTCCACTAAAGTTAAGTTTCAGTGGAGCCCCCCTGGCGGACCAAGCTTTCCAGAGGCTGAGGGACAGCTTCACCTCTGCACCTATTCTCACTCTCCCAGACCCTCATCAGCAGTTTATTGTGGAGGTTCATGCCTCTAATGTTGGCATTGGGGCCGTCTTCTCCCAGCAGTCTCTCGTGGATAACAAACTCCACCCATATGCCTTCCTCTCCCAGAAACTCTCCCCTGCCAAAATGAACTATGACTTGGGCAACCGGGAACTGCTGGCCATTAACCTATTTGTGCAGATGTGTCCGCCCGCAGACATGGAGCTGCAAATTTATTTATTTATTTATTTAGGTTTTTTTTAAATTTGGGGATGTGATCAAATCGGTCATCAAGTTTAATGCCCGAGCAAAAATTTTTTTGATTGAATCGTTCGTTTAGACTTGGCGGCCATTTTTGGCACTTCAGTGCAATTTTCTCAAAAACCGTCCGATGAATTTTTTTTTAATAGCAGCAATGGAATCAGTATCATGACCTGCTTCAACGGTGTAAACGGCGTTTTGATTGAATCGCTCCTTCATGGCGCCACCTAAGCAACGTGTCTGGACCTCATCATTTTTCGGGGTGTTTTGTGCTATAACTCTCTTAATATAGCATTTGGAGCTTAGATATTTATGAGGCACCTACAGGTAATCAGGTATGCCAAACATTGTGAGTCAGTCACTTTGACCTTGGGCCTCAAGGTCAAGGTCAAATGGAAAAAATGTGCCATAACTCTCTTAATATCGTATTTAGAGCTTAGGTATGTATGAGGCACCTATAGGGAATCAGGTATGCCGAACATTGTGAATCAGTCACATTTGACCTTGGGCCTTCAGGTCAAGGTCAAATGGCAAAAATGTGCTATAACTCTCTTAATATAGCATTTAGAGCTTAGGTATGTATGAGGTACTTATAGGGAATCAGGTTTGCCGAACATTGTGAGTCAGTCACATTTGACCTTGGGCCTCAAGGTCAAGGCCAAATGGCAAAAATGTGCTATAACTTGCTTAATATGACATTTAGAGCTTAGATATGTATGAGGCACCGAAAGGGAATCATGTATGCCAAACATTCTCGGTTGTTCGAATTTCACCTTGAGCCTCAAGGTGAAGGTCAAATGGCAAAAATGTGTTATAACAGCTTAATGTGACATTTAGACCTTAGGTATGTGTGAGGCACCTATAGGGAATCATGTAAGCCAAACATTCTCGGCAAGTTGAATATGAAATTGGGCGTCAAGATCAAATGGCA
This sequence comes from Gymnothorax javanicus, assembly GCA_029692085.1. Taxonomy (NCBI): domain Eukaryota; kingdom Metazoa; phylum Chordata; class Actinopteri; order Anguilliformes; family Muraenidae; genus Gymnothorax; species Gymnothorax javanicus. The sequence continues at coordinate 49,317,031 of CM056200.1, read as the reverse complement.
AAAATTGCTATAACTTGCTGAATATAGCAATTAGAGCTCAGGTATGTTTGGGGCATCTATAGGAAACCATGTATGTTGAACATTCTTAAGCAGTCAGACAATTTTGATGTTGGGCCTCAAGGTGAAGGTTATATGACAAAAATGGCCCATATTTGTTTAATATTGTTTGTAGAGCTTAGGTATGTATTGGGCACTAATAGCAAATCATGTATGCTGGTTGTTTTCGACATATTGGATTTGATCTTGGGCAACAAGGTCCAGGTAATGACAAAACGGCCTAAAAGTCCTTTAATATTGGCTTTAGATCTTCGGTATGTATTGGATACTAATGACAAATCATGTATGCTGATCAAACGCACCATATTGGATTTGACTTTGGTCTTCAAGGTCAAGGTCATGTGACAAAATCAATCTATTTATTTCCTCGTTTAATAATGTCTTTAGAAATAAGTATGCATTAGGCACTAACCTATATATAACAAAATTTTTTATGGGCAATGTAACCACATGGTTGACCTTTTTTCACGATCAATTGCGGCAATAAAAACTGGTCAAAACCCATTTTTGGATGTTTGTTCCTATTAGCATCATGGAATAGAAAGAATAATACTAATTAGACCCACTTGATGGCAGTGTTGTGTAAAAAAATCTTTATCTGAAAGCAGAGCAAGAACCAGAAGTGAAATGAGAAGATGGCGCACTTCACAAATTGACAGCAGACGACAGTGAAAGTTCAGGTTAGAAAAAATGTAATTGGATTTCATGATGTAGACTTCTTAAAGATTATATTTTTGCTAAATGGCAGAAATGTTGCTGTCTGTCACTCATGAAAAAGTGTGACTGCTCAGTCGAGTTGCCTGATAATGGTAACTAAAACCCCTTTCTCACTGAGCTGCGTTGGCCCGTGGAAGTGTGCGGATGAAACAGTTCTCCTCTTTCGCAGGGAAGAATTGATTCGAAAAACCGTGAATTGATTCGCAGTGGTACGGGACCATTCGCCATCACTGCCAAAATTCGCGAAAAAATTAAACAGGTTTCATTTTTTCGCGGATGTCCGAGCTGGAGCTCTTTAATGCCAATATCGTGTAGACAACATGTTGCTTTCGCAAGAATTCGTGTTGGCTTGCTGTTGAATCCGCGGACTGATGCTAGTTAATTTTCTTCTGTTGGAGCTGTAACTGCCGTCAACCTTCAGGGCCCTTGGCACTCTAGTTTCAGACAGTAATGATTGTTGCTCGTGTGTTGTAATTTCCATGGATATGTGTTCTTTGAGTAGACTTAACCTTTGAGTTATGTTCACCTTTTTTCTTGTTTTCCAGTTCAGAAGAAGAGTCTTCTTGGCGATAGCCAGAGCAACGAGTATGGGTTTGGTGTTTTGGATTAGTGGGTTGATTTCAGAGAGGTGTCCCAGTAGACAAACAGATGGGGAGAGTGGGACACTACAGCCCATAATAAGTGATATTCTATCAGTGACTTGTTTCCAAAAATGATTGGTTGGTGGGCAGAGCCAAGTAGAGTGGAAGTAATTATCTGGGGAGTTATTTGTGCAATGTGTGCATGTGTCAGAATCTACAAATCCCATTTTGTACATCTTGTGCTGTGTGATGTGAGTTCTGTGAATTACCTTATACTGTATTAGTTGTAAATTAGTATTTTAGTCATTGTGAAGGTGTTCTTACATATTTGGGCCCAGAAGCTTAAGTCGGGGGATAGTGATAGGTCTTTTTCCCAGGCTTGGATGGGAAGGGACATTGTTAAATCTGAATTTAATATTAATTTATATGATTTAGAAAGAGTTTTCGTGGGATTAATCATTTTTTTATTCTATTATTGGGGGAGGTTGTAATTTATTGTCCTTCATTTTGATTTTTGATTTCAGGATAGATTGTAATTGAAGGTATTGAAGATATTGTTTGTTTCCGATGTTATACTTGTGGGTCAAATCTTGAAATGTGATGAAAGAGTCATAATGAAAGATGTGTTGGAGATGAGTTATGCCATTTTCTTTCCAGAGATTAAAGCGAAGGGGTGTTTTCTTGAGGGAGAAGTTGGGGTTGTGCCATATTGGTGTATATTTACATGGTGTCATGGCGAAATTGAAGATTTTGTTCAGTTTCCACCAAGCTGTCAGGGTTGCTGAGATTATCGCATATTTGAAACAGTTCTGATGTTTTATAAAAGTTGAGAGGAATGGTAGGTCAGAGATTGAGATTTCTTTACAAACTGACTGTTCTATTTCTATCCAAGAGTTGTTTAGTTGGTCGGGGTGAATCCAGTTTGTGATGTACTGTAATTGGTTTGCCAAATAGTAATAATGGAAATTGGGTGCCTCTAGTCCTCCTTGATTTTTACATTTCTGCAAAGTTGAAAGTTTTATCTGGAGTGTTTTATTTTTCCAGTAAAATTGATTGATGATGGACTTCAGTGAGTTAAACCATTTAGTGGAAGGGCATGTTGGAATCATTTTGAACAGGTAACTAATTTTAGGTAGTATGGCCATTTTAACTGTTGCAATCCTGCCGATTAGGGAAAGTGGTAAGTGGTAAGAAGTCATCTTCTATTGATTTTGTTAATGGGATGAAGTTAAGGTGGAGCAACTCTGACAGCTTGGTGGAAATATTTATGCCCAGATATTTAATGGTGTCAGAGGACATGAGCGGTGAATTATGAGTTGCAGGGTGCCAGTCATCCCCATCTAATGATAATATTTTTGATTTTGTCCAGTTTATAGCATATTCCGATATTTTAGAGAATGAACTGATAAGCTTGACAGCTTCTGGAAGGGACTTTGATGGGTTTTGAAGGTAGAGCATTATATCATCTGCGTAAAGGCTGATTTTGTGGTGAATGGAGGGGGTTTGAATTCCTGTTATGCTGGTGCTTTGACGTATCGCAGCAGCTAGGGGCTCAATAAACAGGGCGAATAGTGATGGAGAGAGTGAGCATCCTTGCCTTTTCCCTCCGTGCTGTGTGAAAGTTGGTGATGTTAGTCCATTAGTGAAGACTGTGGCCATTGGTGAATCATATAATATTTTTATCCAGTGAATAAACGATTCCCTGAAGCCAAACCTGTGGAGTACTTCAAATAAGAATTTCCAATTTACCTGGTCAAAAGCCTTTTCTGCATCTAATGAAACAATCATTGAGTTAGTGTGGTTTAGTTTTGATATAGTGATTAAGTCTAATAGTCTGCGCATGTTGCTGGATGAGTCTCTTCGTTTGATGAAACTGGTTTGATCTGTGTGGATAAGGGATGGGATTACTTTCTCGATTCGATTGGCTAGCGCCTTACTGATAAATTTGAGATCTGTGTTAATCAGTGATATTGGACGGTGGCTAGAACAGGAGGTTGGGTCTTTGTCAGGCTTCAGTATTACCAAGACGAGGGCTGTGTTCAGATGTGGAGGAATTATTGAATTTTTCTTGATATCTACAGTCATTCTGAAAAGGAGTGGTGAAAATATGTTCCAGAAGTGCTTATAAAACTCCATCAGGTCCTGGAGCTTTATAATTTGGCATTTGTTCTAAAGCTTTATGAAGTTTGTCCAGTGCTACAGGTGCATTTAACTCATTTGATACTTCTTTGTTAAGTTTAGGGAGGCCTATACTGTTAAGAAAGGAGTGGATATCGGATTGCTGTGGTTCATAGTTTGAGGGGTATAATTTAGCAATAAAATTTTCATAAAAATACATGGTCTCCCCTGCTGAGTTCTTAATGACTGCAATAATAGATTTGTCTTGGTTTTGTTTGAGTTGATTCGCCAAATATTTACCAGATTTGTTATTGTGTTTCAAGGTATCATGTCTAAGTCTTTGTATAAGGAACTGAGGTTTTTTGTTTATGATAATGTTTAGTTGAGAGTTGGTTGCTGCAATTTCTTTTAGTATTTGGTCTGTAGGGGTGTTAGCATACTGGTCATTGAGTTCTTTTAACTTTTGTTCTAGATTCTTTACCATCTCATGTTCTGCAGCTTCAAATTTATGCACGCAGTTACAATATTTTATCACTAGATGGCACACCCGGATCAGTTATTGAATATTCACAAACAAGCCGAGCTCGAACACGGTTTAGAATATGGACGAGTTCACTCCAATCCCTTTTTTTCAGGAGTTGGCTGAATTAAACTCTGAGCAGCTAAGCCTGATGTGCAAACTGCTCAATACACTTGCCCGTAGTATCTATCCAGCAGTTCAAAAAAACGTATTACTTGATACAGAAAAAATCGTTGTCCTCTGTAGCAACCACTTCAGCTACAGTGAGCCAATGGTATCCCAATTAGTAGTAAAGAAACATGAGTTTTCCGAAGCAAAAATTCATCATGGTATTGATGCTATGTCACTCTGCTATCAATTATAGTCATCACATATGAAAAACCCGTAGTTCCTTACCATGGATTTACGTGTAGACTCCTCCGTCGACGAATTCAGCACTCCCTTATATCCTTGTAAGTACTCATGTTGATACCCAATAGCTCAATTATTTACTAAGGCTGATCTGAGTAACACACACTTATGACAAGGTTCGAGGTTCTAGTCAGATTTTAGTGTCATTTTGGATAAAAAATCAATTTCTTTTTTATGTACTCAAAATACATCAACTTGGGGCAAAATTTTCTCAGGAATCTGAAAATGAAATCATTTATGCAAAATCTTTTATGGTTTTCATTTTACAGGCTTTTATTCACACAAGGTTGAAATGTGAAAAATGCAAATCAGTGATGATTCTAGAAAATTTCAAAAGCGGGCCAACTCCCTCCCTGACTTAAAAAAAGTGGGCCAATGGGGAAAAAAGTGGGCCAACTGGGTATATCTGGTAAAATGCCATTTATATCAAGTTTTTAAACAGTACCTTGACTGGCTCAGTTTTTTATATGTACACACATTCAGTTTTTACACCTTACTGACAAAACTAAGACATGAATGACAGTTTGAGTTTAAAGTTTTAATAGAAAACCTTCACAGTCTATGCCAATCATAACAATTATAAAGTAAACATATTTTCAGTACTGTCTTGAATATTTGTAGCAGTAGCAGGAATAAATGCGAGGCATGATTACAAAGGCCAGCCATATGGGGCATACCCATATATGGGCAGAGGCGCAGAATCATGAGGATAAATTGTTACGATTTCCAAGTTCAACATCGGGCGGCAGGGCCGGTGTTCTGACAAATTTTGCTACCTATCAAAATATGCTACCTCGCGGTTCTGCGCTTGCGCAAATCTGAAATCTCGGGCTGTTTCCTCGCTCGTATCTTAAGTATCTTCAAAAATCATAAAAATAGATTTATTTTCAGTGTGCATTTCAACCTGTAAGCGTATATATATTTGCATGTACATGCTGGGTTTTCCTGAAAATGCAGAAATTAGATGATAATGGCGTATATGGGCATATATCTTCAAACAAACTTATCCAACTTATAACATCTGCTTTTGTTATAATAAGCTAACAAATAACAAAGTTTCTATTGTAACCTGATTCATATTGCAATATCAAGGTGAAAACAAAGACTTTACGATCGCTTTGCATTACGGTAGCATTTTTTGACAAGGGAGCAAAATTTGACAGAACACCGGCGGTAGGGAGGGGGCAGGGTGGGCTCAGCCCACCTAAACGTGAGTCTTGCCCAGCCAGTCAAAAGTTCAACAAAAAAAAAAAAAAAAACGGTCAATGACAAAATAGCGCAGAAAATAATAGTTCCTAACGCCTGATTTGGTGCGTAGCTTAAAGCTTAAAGTGTATAAGTGTATATATTTATTTATATATATATATATTTATATATACATTTATTTATTTATTCATTTATTTATTTTTAATTTTGGCAGTTTTGGGCTTCCATAACAAACAGGCTAACCTAAGCATCAATAAAATTCATTCAAAAAGCAGTTGCTGACAGTCACCTTATTACTTTGTTTTAAGTAGTCTCGAGATATCGTTAAAAGCGGAAACGTCGACCGTGATTGTAATGTAACGTAAAGGTGAGCCACTCAGAGGCAGAGTAGGGCAAGTCCATTTATTTGTCAGCAGGGGATGAACGTTACCGGTGGTGTGACACATGACTCACAGATTACTTGAGTAAGACCAGAGCCATCTCCCTACATTGCTCTGAGTAGGTCGAATTTTGCCGAAAGGTTACAAGTTTGCACCACTGAAAGTTGGTTATAGAAGATGTTTTCATATCAATCTACACACTAGAACAAAGGATTCGTGCCAAATCATTATGTAATGCGTAGTTGCTGGCGCACTGAAATCTTCATTCAGCGCTAAGTCTGTCAAACTTGCGGGATCCCGCAAATTACGCGTCCAAGAATCATCACTGTAAATTCTGCCCATACACTATTTGATTTTATCATACTTTTTCTGTCATGAACTATATATTATCTCATTTTCTGCTCACATAATACTTGTTTTTGCCCAAATATCAATCTTGTCTCAGGTCAGCTAAAGCAAGCTGGTACAACAGGTGCATTTTGTCATTTTTAGCTGCTCTTGCAGCGTCTACCTTATTTTCTGCAAGAATGTCAACATTCACAGTTCTGACTTTGCTGTATCTGTCCCCACCATACCACTTAACAACTACAAAGTCCCTTCCTTTTGACTTGAATAAATTTTTATGAAGTTCAGCAGGTACATCATAATGGGAAACAATTCAGGCAGGGTACCAAGATTTCCCGTACTTGGCCCACCAACAAATTTAATATAGTTCTGCTTAATATACCTATAAAATAAAATAAGAAGCTTTTCTCAGTTCTTCTGGCTGGATAAATTAGCTATATCATTAAATAAGTGAAGAAATACATGCAAAATTCACATTAAAAAAAAAAAATAAATAAAAAATAAATATGTATATTTGGCCGTAAAAAAAACTTGATCTCATTTTAGAAAAGTTATTAGATTTAAATAAGTAAACTGATTATAGCCCATATTAATGGGCATAAGTGATTCAATTTTGGTAGCTCTACATTGAAAATTGCGTGAATGCAAGTTTTTTTTTTACAACGGTATGTATTTTTTTCACGAACTGAAAATCGATGAGGGTAGGGTTAGTAAAAGTTATTATTTTACTTATCTATTGTTTGAATATCACTATACACTGCCCTCAATAATTATTGGCACCCCTGGTTAAGATGCGTTCTTTAGCTTCTAATAAATTCAGTTTTTTTCTAAATAATATAGGACCACAATGAAAAAAAGAGGAAAATCCAACCTTTAATTCAAGTGCATTTATTCAGTGGGAAAAAAAATCCCACATTAAGAAATAATTTTTTTCACATCAAATCATGTGTGCCACAATTATTAGTACCCCTGATGTTAATACTTTGTACAACCCCCTTTTGCCAACAAAACAGCACCTAATCTTCTCCTATAATGTTTCACAAGATGGGAGAATACAGAAAGAGGGATCTTCGACCATTCCTCTCTGCACAATCTCTCTAAATCATCCAGCGACCTGGGTCCTCTCCTCTTCACTCTCCTCTTCAGCTCACTCCACAGGTTTTCAATGGGGTTGAGGTCTGGGGACTGAGATGGCCATGGGAGGAGCTTTATTCTGTGTCTGGTGAACCATTTCTGTGTAGATTTGGCCACATGTTTAGGGTCATTATCTTGCTGAAAGGCCCAGTGACGACCCATCTTCAGCTTTCGGGCAGAGGCCACCAGATTTTGATTTAAAATGTCCTGGTATTTCAAAGCGTTCATGATGCCATGCACCCTAACAAGGTTCCCAGGGCCTCTGGAAGAGAAACAGGCCCACAGCATCACCGATCCTCCCCTATACTTCACAGTGGGCATGAGGTGCTTTTCTGCATACTCATCTTTTGTGTTCCGCCAGACCCACTTAGAGTGTTTGTTGCCAAAAAGCTCTATCCTGGTCTTATCTGACCAAAGCACACGGTCCCAGTTGAAGTCCCAGTACCGCTTTAGCGAACTCCAGGCGTTTGCGTTTATGATTGTGAGTGAGAAAAGGTTTTTTCCGTGCATGCCTCCCAAACAGCTTGTTGGCATGTAGATAGCACCTGATGGTTGTTTTGGAGACTTTGTGACCCCAAGATGCTACCATTTGTTGCAATTCTTTAACAGTGAGCTTTGGAGAACTTTTTATTTCTCTTACCATCCTCCTCACTGGGCGTGGTGGCAAAATAACCTTGCATCCTCGTCCAGGCTTGTTTACCACTGTTCCAGTTGTTTTAAACTTCTTAATGATTCCTCTGACAGTAGATTCGGGCAGGTGCAGGCAAGTGGCTATTTTCTTGTAGCCATTGCCTGACTTGTGAAGGTCGACACACATCTGCCTTACTTGAATGGTGTGTTCCTTTGTCTTTCCCATGTTGAAGAGTGGATAAGAGAAATGGCCTCTGTGTCACGTCATATTTATACCCCAGGGAAACAGGAAATGATGATTTACTAATTAAATGTTCCTAGATACTCTAATCAACTTTGTAAACTACTGTAGAAATGACAGAAATACTTCAATTACATTTATTTCGTAGGAATTGTTAGGGGTGCCAATAATTGTGGAACCGGTGATTTTATGAAAAATAATTATTTCTTAGTCAGGGATTTTTTTTTTCCCTTAAAATTCACTTGAGTTGAAGGTTACATTTTTCTACAATTTTCAGTGTGAGAGTATGCTTCTGCAACAAAAATTGAATTTATTTTAAGGCTTTTAACACATCTTAACCAGGGGTGCCAATAATTATGGAGGGCGCTGTATGTTGGGTACTACTTTATTCCCATCACAATTGCAAAGAGATTGATGTATAATACATGCAGGTTGACCCTAAAATTAGTTCTACAGAGGGAAGGAAAGGCATATTCTTATCTAGAAACCCAAAATTATGAAAGAAAATTGTCACCGGACTTCTTTGGAAGAATTGGCTGGTATGACATCCATTACTAACTGCAGTCACTGCAATTGATACTTAACTAAAAGAGCACAACATAAGCTCTTATTCTAAGGTTAATAGTAAGTAAGTTTATCCAAAGTGTGCAAGCTGCAACAGGATTAACATGGGTATACATATTTTTTTGTCAGCAAAAAAATGGCCATTTTCACTTACTTTTATGCAGACATCAAACAAAAGGACACAAAAGGGCTTGTGGTACACATTTTTTGATGTTTTATTCTGAAACTAAGATATTTTTTCTATAAGAAAAACACAAGACCTTGCATGTAAGGTATTTTTTTATTCCACAATATTTTTTTTTTCACACTGATGTCACAAAAACCTGACTCGTACTTTCAACCTTGTCTTATAGTTCACGCCCGCGTAAAAGTTCCGCGGTAATAATGTATTGATTGACTTGTTTCTTATCCAATTCCAGAGAGTTTAAACTTTCCACAGTAACTGAAAGACATTGATTGGACAATAAGAATGGTAAAGAAACCTGCGCGCAAAAGTAAGGTCGGTTGTGTTCTCCTAATGTTGGGCATGGTTGCACAGCTGAAAATGACGCGATTTCAAAGAAAAAAAGAAATCCAAAACTGGCCTGAGGTGTTCAGTTACATTTACGGGATTTAAATGTGGTACAAACATGGTCAATGGGAATTATTCCGAATGAAACAGGACTGGAGGGTTCCTTCTACCCGATCCATCTGTCGGTGAAGGTGGGATTCAATGACAAAGGTTATACTTCTACACTGTTTGCATTTTGCTCAATGTGGCTTTTTGTTTTAGTATTTATACCGTGTTTAATGAAATTTCTTTTCTTCAAAATGCAAGCAGCTGACACACTTCGGTAGACTACCGGGTACGTTCATTGCACCATTCTGTTCAATTTGGGTAGAAAATTGCCTGATTATTCCTGATAATGGAATGTCTATTCTGTTAAGATAAGGTATATTTCAGATATTACTGAGTTCGTAAAACTTGTTCCTTATACGATGTGATAAGTGTTTATATAAGGTCGTAAGCTTGGAAGTGGGAACTGCTAACTTCTAATTGCTGGCTGAAGGTTTTTGCCATTAAATAAGCAGTGTTTTTAATGAGTAGGTGTGCTGGCTAGTGGGAAATTGACAAAATTCTAAACTTCATCATGCAGTAAAAGCATGTTTTGTGTTGGGAGAGGTTACTGGTGACCATTGATGTCCAACTGCAGCTATATTGATAACTCATGCTAAATTCAATGAGAAAATCATTACTTCATATTGAATTTCATTTGCCAAAGTTGATTTGTGTGAAATATATGATTATTTTATGATTTGACAGTGCGCCATTTTGAGGGATCTTAGACTTTGGGGAGCCACCTGGATAGCTGTCTTATTTGGGTCCTAGAGAGTAGCCCTGCAAAAAATGTGCTATAGGAATTCCTATAAATGTGCTATAGGAATTCAGTAGAATTCTATAGAACTTTAGTACCTCAAGTCCTATAGAAAAAAGTTCTATAGAAAACAGTTCCATAGAAAATCTCTGGAGGACTTTTTTTTTCAGTTTGGCATCTTCAATCCAACCCAAATTCAGAAGTCAACCACAAACAAAACCATTTTATACGACATTTCCCAGCAATCATTTCCCAACTTGCATCCCTGTAGCACAATGACCACTCATGTGCTGCTCTAACTGGGGCTCGAATCCACAGACTTCTGCGCCGCACTGCGGTGCTTTAGTCAAATGAGCCATTTGAAAGCATGAATATATGGTATCAGAAATACTCTTTAGATGAATAAAGATGGTGGGAATGAGTCTCAGCAAACCTCAAATTGTATTCAAATTAATTCTAAATCTGTATATAATCTGCAATCACATGCACGTGAATTGAAAGGCATAATTTGATTGAATTTTTAAAATTAAGGGAAAAGTTCAAAGGGTCAAACTTTCAACATAATTCTGTCTTCTTAAGCAAAAGAGGAACACGAGTTTTCCATTATAGCATAATAAAGTTGTAATGCCTTACATTTATATTTTTTAATTGCTGCTTAGGAAATGGAAAGAGGTCTTCATATACTCAGTCAAAAAAGAAACTTCACACTCAAAATTTCTAAATATTTTCTTGAAACTTAATTCAAGAGATATTATTATTATTATTAGGGGGGTAAATCGTTGTCAAAGACATGACACACAGCAACTCCGGCGTGCACAAGCATGCAGCACGCGTCGCGAGCATACATCAAGGTAAAAGCGCGTTTTCTCGTGTTCCTAGTCACGTGACCTTATGAGACACGTACAATTGAGCCCACGTTAGCATGGTAGAGTGACATCTCAGAAAAACAAGTTCTTACAGTCAATTATCCGTTGATTTGCAATGCCACGACTGTCAAACATTCAACGTGAACGTGCCATTGGCATGCTGAATACGGGAACGTCGGTCACTGACGTTGCCAGGGTTATGGGATGCAGTCGACGGACTATCCATGATCTTCGGACACGTCTCCAACAAACTGGCACCACAGCAGACCAACCTCGTTCGGGTAGACCACATATGACGACACAAGCAGAAGACCGACAAATCGTCTTACGTCATTTGCGTAATCGATTTCTCACTGCAACGTCCACTAGGAATGAATTGTTTAGAGGTCGTGTGACTGCCCAAACCATACGTAATCGCCTGCGCACTGCTCGTCTCCATGCACGTCGGCCATATCGTGGACCAATTTTAACCCAGTTACACCGGACGTCAACGGCTTCTCTGGGCACAACGACATCTGAGATGGACTCAGCGTGATTGGAATAGGGTCGTTTTTAGTGGCGAATCCAGATTCACTTTGCACCGCTGATGGGAGAGTTAGAGTTTGGAGGAGACGCGATGAACGCAACGCCCAGTGTTGTGTGCAGGAAGTGGACCGTTTGGCGGCGGTAGTGTTATCGTTTGGGGTGCCTTTAATGGTCCTGCCCGTTCCCGACTGATGGTCGTTCAAGGAAACCTAACTGCTGCAGGATACAGAGCTTTTGCCATTCATGGCAGCTCATGGCCCAGGTCTGACATTCCAACACGATAATGCCAGACCTCATACGGCCAATTTAACGCAGAATTTTCTAAGGAATGCTGGCATCAATGTCATGGAGTGGCCCTCAAGGTCTCCGACCTTAATCCCTATAGAACATGTATGGGATGTGTTGGGCAGAAGACTCCGTCAAGTAAGGAACCCTCCGCAGAATTTGCAGGAACTTGGTGCCATGTTGGTTCAATTATGGCGACGCATCCCCCAAGCTGTGTTCAGACGCATCATTCAATCCATGAGGAGACGTTGCGTCGCAGTTGTGAACGCTCATGGAGGGCATACGCGCTATTGACATGCTTTCATCAAGTTGTAACTTACCATTTTTTACTCTCTTACATTTCCGTAGCATTTCCGGTGGAACTGGTTACATTATGAACATGATTTTTATGGTACACCGTCCTTAATGGGTACAGAATGGAATTAAATCATTATTTAAAAACCACTATTCTTGTATGTTCAACTTATCGACCTCCAAACGAGTGTGAAGTTTCTTTTTTGACTGAGTATACATCGTAACTGAAATACGGCTAAGTTGCGCGGTCAGTCAGTCAATCAATCGTCTGATCAGAGAATCAATGAGTTGGTATGTGTCTGCTACCCCATGAACTTAAGCACACCTTAAAGTTAAAAGGGACACAATTTCCTTGCTACTTCTGTATCGTGGATATCACTGCAGATTGCACATTTTCATACCATTAGTCCGGTTTCTCACTTCTAGAACCCAGGTACACATAAGGTAAATTGACCCTTTGACAGAGCATTGCAAGGATTCATAAGATTTATTTTTATTTAAACCTTATTTAAGATGTCTTTCCCATTAAGTTTTTGTTCTATTAGAAGGTCCTAAAGACCATCGAAGTCCTATAGAACAGGTTTTTCAACTAGGGTGTTCTATAGGAAGTTCTTATAGAACAGCAATAATCTTATAGGACTTTATTTTCCTTAAAGGTGCACTGTAGGTTTCTAGCAAATTCCCATAGAACACACAGAAAATCCTATAGAACATGCTGTTCTACTAAAATGTTCTATTGAGTTCCATTGATGTTCTATAGAGTTTTATAGAATTCTATAGAATTTCATAGAAGTCCTATAGAACATTTTTTGCAGGGAGGTAATTTAGAATTCAATGGTCAGATGCCTTGCACTTGTGGTCAAGGAGTGTATGATCCCACAAATGTATAGTTTTAAGACCTAGCAGTTTTTCAATTCTCTGTATTTGTCAGGAAGTGGTCGGGGGAACACCAGATGCAGGAACAAAAATGTTTATTGCAAACACACCAAACACTAAAGGAGAAAGGTAGGCAAGCAGGCCAGAAATAAAATACCGTGCCAATGCACTGAACAACAAGGGAAAACTAAGGTACAGTGCCCAAGGCAGGGGGAAACAGAAGTACACACTCAAGGAGTGGCTAAACTAGAAAACAAAAACTTAACCTAACTAACAGACGAAAACACTGGGAGACTTAGACAACAGGGAGACAAGAAGTGGGCGCAGAAAAAAGCACAAGGCTCGGGAATCGCACAAAGGAAATACTCGGGAAGGCACAGGAGCTGAGATTTCACAATGTAGCGCATAGCCAACAAAGTTCCGTCTGAGGATTTCTTCTCTCCTGCCCACAGATATACACATGGGAGGAGGCGGGGACTCGGAAGGCGATCTCAGAAAGAAACAGAAACACATGGGATTAATAAACAAATTCACGTGAACCGGGTTAACAACAATGACTCGAGACAAGACGCTAAGAGAATCAATCAAACTAGACGGTTTAGATCGAGGTAATCTAAACGTGAACAGGATAAAAACACCACGAGAGAAGCGAAGGAAAGCATAGCTTTAAACGTAGTTAATCAGGGAAAGCTTAGGAAGAAATTGCAAAAGCTAGAAACGCTCGCACACGCTAATGAGTTAATTCAGGTTAATACTACGTGACAAAATATATACAATCACCCTCAAATAAGTGCTGGTTAGTATGGGTTAGTAATGATTCTATCAGAGAACGCATTCAGTCAGAGTTTAGCAAGACCCAGAATTGAGCACAGGTGGGAGTAATGAATGAAATACCACCGATTCCAAATGAGGAAACGTGATTGGACAAAGAGACGCAGGCATGCTGAAGGCTGTCAAACGACATCACAGGAGTTAGGGCAAGAGTGAATCAATCCTCAGATGGTGAAAAGAAAGCTGAAAAATAAATCGAGAGTAAGGCACGGGAGAAAAGGAACAAGCACAAAAATTAATTAATAAGCACAATGACAAAACAGCACACGAGGCAGAACCATCAGAGTATTATTTTTTTTACAGTTTCTATGCTGAATTTTCATGAAGGTTTTTTGTGTTTGCAGCCCTTTTTCTCTACCAAAATCATGAAAATAAACTGAAGTACGATGGAATCCTACAAGTAAATGCTTCAAGTATCCTGACTCAATTGAGCCACTCCTTTCCTGTCTTTGAAGCTGCAATCTTGAATTATAAAGCCTTAAATAAGGTAACACGTCAATAGCCAGATGTGGCTTCTGCGCAAAGGTTAAGGTGGCCTTGGAGGATTGGCGCCACTGGTTGGAGGGGGCAGAGCATCCTTTTCTGGTTTGGACTGACCACAAAAACCTCGAGTTCATTCGTTCAGCTAAATGCCTCAACACCAGACAAGCCAGATGTGCTCTCTTCTTCAATCGTTTCAATTTTACTCTGTCTTACTGTCCTGGCTCTAAGAATACTAAACCTGATGCCTTGTCCCGACTGTTTGACCCCAACTCAACCACTGAGATGCCAACCAGCATCCTGCCTTCCTCCTGTGTAGAGGGGGCTGTCACATGGGGAATAGAGGAAAGGGTAAGACGGGCGAGTGCCAATGCTCCTGTTCCAGACGGCTGTCCCCCGAACCGGTTGTTTGTCCCTTTCTTTCTGCGCTCTCAGGTCATCCGTTGGGCACCCACTTCCCTTCTCTCTTGTCAGCCTGGAGTTAAACAGACTCTATTTGTTGTAAAACAACGCTTCTGGTGGCCGTCCATGGAGAGAGAAATCGGGGAGTATGTTTCTGCATGCCCAGTGTGCGCTCGTAACAAGCCCCCCAGATGTCCACCCCCAGGTCTCCTGCATTCTCTCCCAGTGCCCCAACGCCCCTGGTCGGACATCTCTTTGGACTTCGTCACTGGGTAACCCTCCTCTGAAGGTAGATTTTTGAAAATGGTGCACTTTATTCCTCTGGCCCTCAGCCAAGGAGACGACGGAGGTTATGTTGTCTAATTTATTTCATCTGCATGGATTCCCCAGAGATGTGGTGTCTGATAGGGGGCCTCAGTTCATCTCCCAGTTCTGGAAGTCCTTCTGTTCACTCCTCGGCGCCACTGTCAGCCTTTCCTGTGGTTACCAACCCCAGTCCAATGGCCAGACCGAGCGGCTCAACCAGGAGCTGGAAACCAGTTTATGCTGCCTTGTCTCCCAGAACCTGGCCACCTGGAGCAAAAATGTCATCTGGGTTGGGTATGCTCACAACACATTACCTTGCTCTGCCAGTGGTCTCTTTCCCTTTCGATGTGTCTATGGTTATCAGCCCCCTCTGTTTCCGGCCCTGGAGAAGGAGGTCAGCGTCGCTTCTGCCCAGAACCTCATTTGCTGTTGTCGCCGCACCTGGATTCGGGCCAATCAAGCGCTCTTGCGCAGCTCGGCTCGATACAAGAGCTGGCTGACCGCCGGCTTACCACAGCTCCCACTTACCAGCCTGGACAGAGGGTGTGGCTCTCCACTCAGGATCTCCCCCTGCATGTGGAATCCCGCAAGTTGGCCCCCAGTTTCTTGGGTCACTTCCCAGTTTCCAAGGTAATCAACCCGGTGGCAGTGTGGCTCAGACTCCCCAGGTCTATAAGGATTCACCCCACATTTCATGTGGCATGAGTGAAACCTGTGAAGGAGAGTTTGCTGGTTCCCGCCTCCAGACCCCCACCACCCCCCCGGTTTATTGAAGGAAGTCCCGTTTACGCCTCCTGGCAGTCTGTCGATGCGGGCGTGGCCGCCTGTACCTGGTGGACTGGCAGGCATACGGTCCTGAGGAGCAGTCAGGGGAGCCCGCCAGCAACATTGTGGACCCAGACCTCATTCGAGATTTCCACCTGAATCATCCGGACCAGCCTGGGCCGTCCGGTACCAGCCCTGGGGGGGTACTATGACGTCTCATGCTGCTCCCTAAATTATGTCTTTCTTGTTTCATGTATTCAGTCATGGTTTTATTTTGAAATTCTTACCTCTATTCTCATTTTAGATCACTTGACCTCGTACCCCTGTGTTTCCCTCCATAGTGATTATGCTGCCACGCCCCAATTAGTTTCACCTGTGTTTCATTTACTAGGGCATTTAGGGCCCCATCTTACGCCAGAGTCCCTAAACCCGTTATTTGGGGATTTCGCATTGCGTAAGAGGCGTTCCCCCGCGAAAGTTGCTATCTTGCACACCTGCCTATATCCCTAAAACACCAGCGCTACCCGTTACATTATGCATAGGCGTGGTTTGGGCATTACGCCAGTTAAACCAATCCGTGTGCCAGGTGCCACTGCCTTTCGGAGCAAGCTGCGCTATCCCAAATCCTCAAACCGAAATCCTTGATGGAGAGAGGAAGGTCGCCACGTTTCTCTGTTGACAAAGTTAAATTGCCCGTGCATGAGGTCAAATCCAGTCAGGGGAGGATCTGTTTTTGTTAAGTTAATCATGAATTGTATTATTATTATTTGACATTGACATATTGTTTAATGTTTGGTATGTAAAAAAAAAAAAAAAAAAAAAAGAAATCAAGCCTACCCCTTTTGTGATGGAAACTTCAAAAAACAAAAAAAAAAAAAAAAAAAAATGCGTTTCGCCATGCACTTCCAACTCCTCTCCGTCTGAAATGAAGCATAGAAAAAAAAATCCCATTTTAGAAAAATAAAATTAAGTATATGCACTGGCACTCAACAGCGTAACTTTTTTTTTTTCATAGAAGCGGACATTTCAGAACTCTTCAGCGAATGAAGGTAATTCTGGTGACAAGTACGTGGTTTCGTCCGTTTACATTTTCCAATCGGACAGCTGTCTATTTTTTTACAGCAAGTTGCGTGACCGTGCTGCAAAAACAGGTGTACATACTTGTCGCCGAAATTACCTTCATTCGCAAGAGAGTTCTGAAATGCCGCTCTCGCTGGAAAAAAAATTCGGTTGCTGAGTGCCAGTGCATAGCGCTGTTGTGAAAGCCCAAATGCGGGTAGCGGGTGGTTTTAGGACCCGCTATACGCTTTCCCTAACGTGTGTGGTCAAGATAGTATTTGTAGGGAAAGCGCATAAACACGCCCACGGGCACACCTCCAGGTGCAAATAAAGGATTCGGCATAATGCACAGCGGGTAGTGTGGCCGCAAGATATCGTTTAGGGATAGTGGAAGCTGCTAAATGCGTAATTCACGGGTTGCGGGTAGTGGCAACGGGTAAGGCAGTGTGAAAGATAGAGCCCTTAGTATCTGTGTTCCCCTCACTCTGTGCCAGTTTGTCTTTGAACCTTGTTCTAGCTCACCAGCATTATCGCTTTGTGTATTTCTTTTGTAGTATTTATGTTCTCTGTTTAAGTTCCTGGACCTCTCTTAGTCGTATTCAGTTTGCCTGTTCCCAGCCCGCCTGTGAAACCAACTTCTGCAAGTAAAGACTGTTTACTGACTTTATCCTGCCTCTGAGGCATGCTATTGACTCCTTGCCTGCCAGTATTCCGGTTGTCACAAGATTCAATTTATTGTATGTTTAAGGGAATCTTAAACGGAACTAAACAAAATGGATGCAAGGTTTTATGTGATCCCACAACATTTAACCCAGGGTCTGAACATACAGTTGAGGCCAAAATTATTAGCCCCCCCATGAAATTTTTAAGTTTCTTCAAGATTTTCCCAAGTACTTTCTAACAGAGCACGGAATTTTCAAAATAGCATTTCTGAACATACTGGTTTTCTTTAGAAGGCACAAATTATTTATATTTGCACACCAAAGCAAAATTATTAAAAAAAAAACTAAAAAGGCCAGGGACATTATTATTAGCCCCGTTTAAGAAACGACCATTTATTAAGTCATTGCACAAACCACTTTTGTGCAATGATGTGCTTTAACTTTACAAGTGATGTGCTCAAAGGTGATCAGGTGAATCAGGTGATATCACTCAACAATTAAGTTAAAACATGATATAAAAGCCTCAGTATGGGTCATTGAGCTGTCAGTTGAGAAAGCACCATGCCGAAAACTAAAGAAATCAGTTTGGACTTGAGAAAAAGAATTATTGATGCACACAAAACAGGAGAAGAATATGCAAAGCTATCCGAGCATTTCCAAGTGTCAAGAACTGGAGTGAGAAGTATAATCCAGAAATTCAAAGACAGCCACACAGTACAGAACAAGCCTGGCAGAGGTAGGAAGCGAAAGATTTCAAAGACCCTGGAAAGAAAACTAGTGAGAAATGTGTCTAAAGACCCCAGAACAACTGCCAAGACACTGGTGAATGACTTGGCCACGTCAGGAATCATAGTCTCTAAGAAGACAATCACCAGAGCTCTGCACAGGAATGGGCTGCGAGGTTGCAGACCAAGAAAAACTCCACTTTTGAAGAAGAGATGCCTTCAAGCCAGACTTAAGTATGCTCAGGACAACCTGGAGAAATATTATGCGTGCTGGAAGCTCTTTGGCCATAGAAACACTGCTTATGTTTGGAGAAAAAAGGGAGAGGCATATAACCCAAAGAACATCGTCCCCACAGTGAAACACGGTGGTGGGAGTATTACACTGTGGGGATGCTTCAGTGCATCTGGAACTGGAAATCTTGTCAAGATGGAAGAAATCATGAACAAAAAGAAAGATATGTGGAGATTTTGAAAGAAAACTTTAAGCAGTCAGCAGTAAAACTGGGTCTGGGTCGTCGCTTCATCTTCCAGCATGACAACGATCCAAAACATATGTCTCTCTTGGTGAAGAACTATCTCCAGAAGACCAAAGTGAATGTAATTGAGTGGCCTGCACAAAGCCCTGACTTAAATCCCACAGAAAATATGTGGGGTGACCTAAAGAACATCCATGCCAGAGGGCCATCAAATGTGGAGGAGCTTGAGAGATTTGCCAAAGAAGAATGAGCTGGGATTCCTCAAAAGAAGTGTCAGAGACTTGTTGAAAACTACAGCAAACGACTGCAGGCTGTTATCCAGCAAAAAAGATATACCATTTACAATTAGGATCCAGGGGGCTAATAATTTTGACCCAGGTAGTTTTTGTTTTTTGTGGAATATTTTCATTTCTGTGTGCAAACTAAAATAATGTAAGCATTCAAAATAAAACTAGGATGTCTAAAAAAGCTGTGTTAAAAATGTGTTGCTCTGTTTACTTAGGAAATACTTTTAAAACAATGACATTTTTGTAGGGGGGCTAACAATTTTGTCCTCAACTGTAACGTTGGCTCAGGGCCTTTGCGTTTACGCATGAATGCCAGTTCCTCTGACTTTCAGATCTTTAGACGGGTAAAAAGAAATGCATATATGTGAGTGATTCCAGGTGATGCTTCCATGAGGGTGGTCTTCATGGCTCGTGGTCATACATGCCCCCCCCCACAAACTCTATGGCTCAAGCCATACAGTTTGCTACCCCTCTCCGTCCAATAGGAGGAATAAAAAAAATAAAAAAAGGAGGAATAAAAACTTTTCTGAATGTTACTATGTGCTGGAACACTTAAATTGTAAACATTAACGTAGCATGAAATTGAGACCTAGGTATCCTGATCAATGTACCAAATAAATTGCCAGTGAAGAAGGGAATAGGTGAATCAGCAAAAAAAAAAAAAACCACAACAGTGACATGGAAAAATTAATCTGCCCTGGGATTTCTTGTCAAAAATGTCTAATTTAACCTGGATGATATTGCGCATAAAATTTGTTACATAAAGTCTTTATCAACTATTTATTTCAGACTTTTGTCCATGAAGGGTTGGTAAAAACCGTAAATTAATGGTATTATTCAGGAAACAAAATTTAGACAGTTATGTGGAAAGAGCACCCTCAAATTACCCTGAAAAAAGTGTTTTCGTTGGTTTGCTCACCCGCCAAACAAAACTTATCGCCTTAAACTCTAACTTTTTCACTTCAGTTTTCCCATAAGATTCGATTTAAAAAAAAAAACACAAAAAAAAAACTTTTTTTTGTATTGTGAGACAATAAATATACCCGTACTGGATCTGCTGAAGCTATGTCACACTTATATTGAGAGAAATATTCAGACCCAGGACGCAATGTTTTTGTGGCCACAGCACTATAAAAATGGAAAATATCCCAATCTCTTATATAATTTTATATGCATTTCCTGTAATTCAACAGGACATATTTGGGATTGTTGGAAACATTAGTATTTCCACTAGAATTTAAAATTGGCCCTAGGTTCCACAAGTTTGAATACAGTAGTTGCATTTGACGGACCCAGGTTTCATGGGGTTAATTTCCAGACATGATTTCTGGTCTCGTCTTATAGCCTACAAGGACGCTACATCTTGGAACACAAGACTGTAACAACCTCTCTGATTGGCTGATCAGTGAGGGTAGACACCTGTTGAGCACATGGGCCATCTAGTGAGCAAGTTCTAAACGAGGCAGAATTCAAATGCAAAGATCAACTTAAAAATCTGTTTTTTATTCAATGTGCAATTTATTTTTCCATAAAAATTTGTTTAAATACTACTATATATGATTTTTAAGATGTATCTAAAACAGAAATTTGTTCAGTGAGTCGTCAAATGAAAGTTCATCTTTTCAGACCTCGTTCAATAGCCTATGTGTGGTGGCAGCAGTGTGCGGGACATAGAGATGGGTAACACTGCCACCTCACAGCAAGAAGGTCATGGGTTTGAATCTGGCCTGGGGCCTTTCTGTGTGGAGTTTGCATGTTCTCTGGGTGTTCGCTTGGGTTTCCTCTGGGTACAGTGGTTTCCTCCCACGGTCCAAAAACATGCACATCTGGCTTAATGAAGACTCTTAATTACCCATAGGTATGAGTGTGTGAGTGAATGATTTGTGATCCCAGCGATGCATTAATGAACTGTTCCAGGTCTGACCTCGCCTCTTGCCCAATATATGCTGGAAAAGGCTCCAATCCCCTCTTTTCCACATGCCTGTGACCTGGAATTGGTGGGCTGGATGATAGATGAAGTGATTTTCTGGCTGTTGTATGTGTGATTATGCCCAAT
Source organism: Gymnothorax javanicus (assembly GCA_029692085.1). Classification (NCBI taxonomy): domain Eukaryota; kingdom Metazoa; phylum Chordata; class Actinopteri; order Anguilliformes; family Muraenidae; genus Gymnothorax; species Gymnothorax javanicus. Next base: position 49,295,877 of record CM056200.1, on the reverse strand, counting down.
CCACACTGTTTTCTGTCTGTCTATGTGTCCATCTGTCTGTCTGTCTGTCTGTGCAGAATGGACAGACTGCTTTGCCTGGATGGGGGGGGCATTAGGGGTCTGGTTCTGATTGAAATGCTGATGGCCCTGGAGCGGGAGGCTCGCCGGCCCGTAAAGGAGCTCTTTGATTGGATCTCGGGCACGAGCACTGGGGGCATCCTGGCTCTGGGCATAGTGCACGGTGAGTTAGATCTGGGAGATTCCCCAGTAGGTGTGTATACAATGAACAACGGTGTAATGGTGTTCAGCTGCACTAGCATAACATAGATTGAACACTGAGATGACAATCACTGTGGTCTTCAGCTGTACGGTGTCTCCATGCCAATAGTGGATCATGTCCGATTGATTTTTTAACTGGATAAATATAAGTTATGCGGAAGTAGTGGGGAAAAAATATAAACGTTGCTATCAGGGTTTAAGTTGTGCCCTTAACAAAGTTCCTAAATGACTTCCATTCATTTTTTGGGAGCATTTATGGGCTGAGCATTTGTGGCATTATTGTCCAAAATCTAAACCATGGCCATTGGCATTGCATGGGATATTTGCTAGGAATGCTACCATTAATTACTATGAGCATTATGGCTAATGCTAGGGAACAATGTCTTTTTTTCTTATAACCATTTCTGTGACTAGATTCCGATAAACAGGACATGGTGTTCAGAAATCCCGGCGCAAAGCTGTTCTGTACTCAGCATTCCTCATATTGCCATTCTTGAATGTTTGTTCACTTGCATAATGAATGACATGCTACTCTTTCTAGTGTCTGTTCAGCAAGTGAGTAACAGCTATATGTGACTGTTTTGGATGTTCTCTTCTTCTGTGGTTTTTACCCCCTGGGCTTTATGGTCGATTGGCTATTGGCACAATGATGATGTCTGCAGGTCTGTCTGTGTGTCTGTCTGTCTTTCACATTTTGTGCCGGCCAGGACTCAGTAGCTATTAATATTTCACACCTCATACTTATCAAATGTAAGGACCTTGGGCTGTAGTTGTGCAACGACCTTCTATGAGGATTTGACCTTTGACCAAGATGCAGAGACCCTGACAATGGAAAATGTGTGGCTGTCTCTCAATAATTAATCATGGCAGCAATGTGAAACTGCTCACTTATAAAGTACATTAAATAGACCTGTGCATCGTCTGGTTGTATTCCACACTAGACCTTTGGTCTTTACATAGTGACCTTTAATAGTTTTATTTTCTAATATTACAAAAATTTTTGTATGGATCCAAGATCAAAAGTAAAAAGTTGTGTGTACCTTGGGTAATGATGATTCCAATCGGTTTGTTATAATGGCAATGCCGAGGGGTCTTAAGTGCCTTCACATTAAGTTTTCTTTTTGAGGGCTGTGGCTCTAAGTGTTGCAGCGCTGCTGAGTCAAATGACCTGATCTTATCTCTGACCTAAACAGGTAAGTCCATGGAGTACCTTCGCCGTCTGTATTTCCGCTTGAAGGATGATGTATTCAAAGGGTCTCGCCCCTACGATTCCGGCGCACTGGAGAAGTTGCTGAAGGAGGAGTTTGGGGAGAACACAAATATGCACGACGTCAAGCACCCCAGGTGTGTGTCTGTGTGTGTCTGTGGAGCATGTATCAGCAGAGATTGTGTCTGTGTGTAGAGAGTTAGTCTGTATGTGTGGATTGCGTTGTGTGCGGCTGTCTGCGTGTGAAGCTTGTGTGATGTGAAGTGTGTGTCTGCTTGTACAGCGCTTGTCTCTGTCTGTGCACAGTGTGTGTGTAGAGTCTGTGTGCGGGTGAGTGTGTGTATTTCTCCAAAAATTCTGTTTCTACACCAGATCTGAGTAGTATACACTGTATTATACCATGGACTGGGTGAATACTTGATTCCGACAGGCTATAGGGTGTACATTATTTTATGATGTGGAACACATACTAAGTGGTCCCAGGGGAAATGTCCATTCACTGTTCTTAATTAAAGTGCTGGCTACAGCCGGTGCCTGGTAACCACCCCAAAAAGGGATGCAGTCAAAGCCGTTTATAATTTATTGCAATAACATAACAAGCTGTCCTGACTCCCGAGGACAAGCAGTGCCCATCATGGCCAGTCCGCGGCATCACACACCCTCCTGCAATCAGCTTTATGTTGGACTTGCCAATATCTTTTTCCATTTCACAATTAATGAAAACGTGTAATTTGATTTTGAATAAGTCAGCTTGCTTACTGGAGCATATAGAACTAATTTCCAGCTGTGGGTTTTTGCTTTGTCTGGTGCAAAATGAATGCTAATTTCTTTTTTTTTGGCTATTTATTGGTACTGTATGATTTCCATTTCCTGGGGAGCAGAATCACTTGTTGACATATTTCTTAGCAATGAAAACACAAATGGTGTGTTTTTATGCAGCAAAAATGGTGTGTTTTTATGCAGCAAAAGGGGTTAGCAGGTCAGGAAAAATCACGCTGATACCATAATGAATAAAGGGTTGGTTAAAATAATATCTTACAATGTGAACGGTATTCTCAATCCCATTAAGAAGAGTAAAATTCTAAGGAAATTAGAATGAGATAAAGCAGACGTGGTTTACCTTCAGGAGACCCATCTCTCTGACTTAGATCATACTAAATTAAAAAGGATGGGTTTTAAACAGGTTTTTGCAGCCTCCTACTCCTCTGGACCCAGAAGAGGGGTTGCAATCATGCTAGAGGAAAGGGTAAATTTTGAGGTACAGTCTGAAATTAAAGACAAGGAGGGTAGATACATCCTGGTGAGTGGCAGGTTAGAGGGGACCGAAATTACTTTTTTAAATGTGTATGCACCTCCAGGAGCAAAATGGTCTTTCTTTAAACTGATTTTTGAAATAATATCATCCAAATCTAAAGGTATTGTCATTTGTGGAGGGGATTTGAATGTTAGGTTTAACTGCAATTTAGACTCATCTCGAGGACCCAGCTCTCAAAGTAACACACTTTGTAGGAAAATTAATAATATACTGCAAGAACTAGGTATTATTGATGTGTGGAGGGAATTCCATCCTTTGGTAAAAGATTTTACCTTCTATTCATCTCCACACCATGTTTATTCTCGAATTGATTACTTCCTGATGCTTTGTAGGGATATACATGTTGTCAAATCATGCAGTATAGGAGTAATGGACATCTCAGATCATTGTCCAATCCAACTAGAGATAGGACTTAATATTAAGAGGAGGTTCTCACATTGGAGACTTAACTCCTCCATATTAAATGGAAAGATGAAGGAAGAAATGAAAGGTGAAATAAAAAAATACCTAGAACAGAATGACAATGATGAGGTTTCACCTCCTATTCTTTGGGATGCTTGCAAAGCAGTGCTGAGAGGGGTAATTATTGCCAAAACAACAGCATTGAAAAAACAAAATCTAAAGAATTTAACTAACCTAGAAACTAAACTAAAAAACTCTGTTTTGGCGGGATTGGGTCTGCCATCAGTGTCAGAGACCCAAAATGATATTTTAAAACAAGCGGTTACAAGTGAGGAATTAGGTAAAAAGCTATTTCTAGGCTTAAAACGAATAAAAGCCCGGGGCCAGATGGATATCCTGACGAATGGTATAAGGTACTAAGAGATTCTCTATTACCTCTTATGCTAAAGGCTTTTAATTGGGTGCTAGAAAAAGGGGAGATTCCCCCCTCCTGGCGGGAAGCGGTAATAACTGTTATTCCTAAACAGGATGGAGACAGGCTGGAATGTAAAAATTTTAGACCTGTCAGTCTGTTAAATCAGGATTATAAGATTTTTGCCTCTATACTTGTCAGAAGGCTGGAAAATGTACTACCTGGGATTATAGGTTTGGACCAACCAGGCTTTATAAAGAACCGCCAAACCCAAGATAACATCAGACGCACTTTACATGACATTCAAAAGATAAATCAGAACAAAACTGCAGCAGTCATATTGGCTTTGGACGCACAAAAGGCTTTTGACTCTGTCAAGTGGTCTTTTCTGTATAAAACTCTGCAAAAATTTCAATTTCATTCCAAATTTATACAGGTCATCCAAACCCTCTATAATAAACCGACAGTGAGAATTAAAATAAATGGCTCTCTTTCGGGATCTTTTGAGTTGGAACGTGGCTGTAGGCAGGGGTGTCCTATCAGTCCCCTCTTGTTTGCTCTTTTTATAGAGCCACTGAGCCAGCTAATTAGACAAAATGACAACATACATGGAATTTCACTGGCAGGAGAGAACAAAATAGCTATGTTTGCGGATGATGTTTTGATTTATCTGACACAGCCCGACAGCTCACTTCCCCTACTCATGCAATTACTAAAAGAATTCAGATTAATTTCAGGATATAAATTAAACACACATAAATCACAGCTTTTAACATTTAATTATACAACAAGTCAACAGTTTAGGAACACTTACAACATTAAGGAGGTAGAAAACATGAAATACCTAGGTGTGCAGATACCAAAGGATTTAACAAGACTAGTCAATTTAAATTATGACATTTTATTATCTAGGATTAAAGAAGACTTAGCCAGGTGGAGTTTGTTGCCTTACCCAAGTCTGATACAAAGGGTCGAAATCATTAAAATGAATATGCTCCCGAGGATGTTGTACCTATTTCAGACTGTACCTGTTGACATTCCAGATAAAAACTTTGTTGAGTGGGATAAAATCATTTCAAGATTTTTGTGGCAGGGGAAAAAACCCAGAGTTAGATTTAAGACTCTCCAGCTTCCAAGAAACAAGGGAGGCTTAGCTCTCCCCTGCTTTAAAACTTATTACAAGGCAGCCCAGATAAAACCCTTGGTGAATATATGCAATGCGGATTACTTAGCAATTTGGAAGTCTATGGAATGCCAGAGCATGGAAGGGGTCCCCCTACAGGCATTTATTGGAGATGATGAGCTGATGATGCACTTAGGACAGCCTCCCAATCCATGGTTACATCTTTCACTTAAAATTTGGTTTAAAGTTGTCAAGTCTTTTGGACCCTCAGAGCCATACTTATTGATCCGGTGGATAGCCCACGACACAGGTTTCTCTCCTAATAGGCTTGATGTCACCTTTAAAAAATGGCAAGAGTTAGGTTTGAAGACCTACCTGGATATATATGGGGATTCAACTCTAAAGAGTTTTCAGAATTTAAAGGAACAGTCTGGATTTACCAGCAAGGATTTATTTCGATATCTGCAGTTTAGAGATTATACTGTTAAGAAAATAAGCACAGAAAGTCTGGAAAAATCGAGATCTGGGTTCAGTATAATATGAGTTTTTATTTCAGCTTACAGATCAGAATCAGGTCATAAAATGATCTCAAAACTGTATAAAACCCTTCAGGGGCTAGAGGGGGAGAGCACATCATATATAAAAGAAAAATGGGAATTGGAGGGCAACATTGTCATGATGATAGAGGAGTGGGAGAGTTTAGATGAGAAACAGTGGAGGTCTACCAACTCATTGTCCTGGAGAGAGTTCAGTTGGAAAAACCTTGTAAGACTCTTTATAACACCAGCACTGAAACATACAGAGGGACAGACAGACTGTTGGAGAGGTTGTGGGAAGATGAAAGCAAACCACTATCATGTATTGTGGGATTGTTCGGAGAATAAAAACTATTGGAAGTTAATCAGAAACAGTATGGAAAAAGTCTTGAAGACCAAGATAGAATTTTGTTTTAGAACAATGTACCTGGGACAGATGCCAACTCAAATCCAGGGTTTGTCTAAAGCATATTTGTATGGAGTTATGTTGGTTGCTAGTAAAAAAGCTGTAACAAAAAAGTGGCTGTGTCAGAGAACACCTTCATTAACGGACTGGTTTAATGTAATGCATGATATATTTGTAATGGAAAAACTGACTTTTACTTTGAGATTGAAAAGTGATGTGTTTGAGGACTATTGGAGAAATTGGATTGACTTTATCAAACCACTTAAGTCAGATTTTAGGTAAGAATCAGCAATAGCTAAACTTTAATTCCCCTGGTTTTCTGCTGCACAAGAGTGTTACTTTCATGTCTTTTGCATGTTTTTTCTTTTCTTTCTTTTTTATGTTTTTGTTTTTTTATATATTTGATTTGAATTGATGTACACCGAATGAGGATGTTTAAAACTTGAATTCAAAAAAAAACAACACAAATGAACTTTTTATTTACTTTTTATCAACTGTGTGTTGACAATGTGCATTATTGACTAGCATAACATTCGCTTTCTCATAGCTGAGCCAAGGGGTTCTATGAGCTGAGCAGATGAGTTTATTTCTTGAAAAACAAAAATTATGGCTTGAGAAAAACTTTACATTTTGATTGCTAAAGGCATGAAAATAAAATGAAAACTGCTGTAAGTGATTTTTTTGATTTAAGAAAAAGTGTTAAATTGCTCCACATTCCAACAGAGATGATTGATTCAGAGTATCTGGTCCATAACACAGGTCTCTCAGTCACTGTCCTCTGCAAAAAAGCAATATATAAAATTCTAGTGTCACCCACTGCCTCTATCAAATTTGGTGAGAGAACGTCAAAAAGAGGTGGTCCTCTCTGCTTGTGAACGCGCAGAGAGCTGAATCGTCCACAACCTCCAGGAAATCATTAAGCCGCGTTTCCACCAAACGCGAGGCGAAATTTCTCCTTGCTTTATTCAGGGGAGTTTGACCGCAGGACAATTTTTATTGTTTCACTTTGAAGATCTTCCGCGCTATTTGCACCTTGATCCCATTCATTTCTATGGGGGAACAACCTGGCAGGGGAGTGACACGCGAATTCGCACCGCCGACCGAAAGCAAGGCTAGTGGAGCCTTGTTTACACTCAAGGGGCGGTATTTCCTGCAGTCTCCAAAAATTATCAACCAGATGGCCATGCCAATGTTGCTATGCCAATGTTGCTATGCTAACGTCACAAAAAAAAAATTGCCGGTTTGAGAACAAAAATATTTACAAAATTGATAATGTTGTCATATCTGATGTTGAGCTAGACCACTATTTTGTTGTGAAACTAAGATCCATAGGTTATTTGACACAGCTAGCTAGCGAGCTACCTAGCTAGCATTTCCATCATCTCAAGCAATGCAGCTAATTGCGGCTTGAATTTGAAGATAGGTAGCCTAGCTAGCCAATGTTGCTGCTAGTAGCAATAATGCGATTCAGAACACTGCTCCACTCATGCAAATTTTTCACAAAAGAATATTTTGATTTGGAGAGAAAGGCAAATTTTGTACATTCGCACCGTTCGGATGAGCCATTCATGACGCGTCGCGCTACTTCTTCTGCGTGATTCGCGTCAACCGGCCAGAACTAGCGTCTTTTCGCGAGTATTCACGTCTTTGCATTGACTTCGATTGTAATCTGGTCGCGATAAAAATTTGTTTCGCGTTCGGTAGAAATGCAGCATTAGAAGAAGAAGAAGAAGAAGAAAAATCTGTGTTTTTGGCAGTGGCGGAACAGATGAAGCTTCTGATCCCAGCGCTATGGGAGACTGTATACATAATTAAACAGCCAAAGCACCAAAGAACGGTAGAGGAACAAATAGAATTAAGGAGGAAAAAACGTGAATGGCTAAGAGCCGTATTTATATATTTTTACCGTTTTCAATAGGTGGAGAAATAGTGGAGGACGCTAGTTAGCTTTAGCTCATACCTTCAAAAAGCCATTCTTACCGAAGTTTCTGCATGGATGCAATGTATTGTTGGTCCATGTTTTCGGTGTGGTGTTCACACGACAATCATTGAGAATGTCTGTTTATATTGTAACCGAGTTGCTGCTCTCCATGTCTACCTCTGTCAAAACTGATGCGCGTTCATGTACGGCTTGGAGATGGGGGTTGGGGGCTGCTTACAGCTACGGACCGAAGCTTCAAAAAAGCGACAAAACCAGTTACAGCACCTTTCATGGTATGATTTTTTTTTTTTTTTTTTTCGCTTTGGCAGGTGACTATGGTGTAAGTGGGATAATGGCAATTGAGAAGACCATTATCAGCAAATAATGGGTTCTGCGGAGGCAACTGTTCTCTGGCCTCTACGTCGTCTAATATTTCCTGATAATGGACACCATGTTGGACATTATTCTTAGTTTGATGCCTGTTAACCTCAAACCCATGTTGTGAACCTCTGCCCTCGTTCTTCACAGGGTGATTGTGACAAGTGTCCTTGCAGACTGGAACCCACCAGAGCTGCATCTTTTCAGAAACTACGCCCACCCTTTCAAAGAGGTCCCCCAGCATGCCCCTACTTTCCATTCTGCCTCTACTGCCACATTGAGCCGTTCCATCATTCCATGGGGTAAGGCTGAATTTTCCACACTCTCTCTCTCTCCCAACGACTCTCTCTCTTTCTCTCTAGATGACTCTTGGCCTCTTTTGTTGTAATTTTCGGTGTCACATTAAACACATGTACCCCATACACAAGAGCTCTAAGCTCCTTTACCTTGTCAGTTACAGGCAAGCCCCCGTCAGGCAAGTATTGCTGCAGTTTATCTCTTTTCCAGAGACATATATTGCTGTCAGACTTGTTTGCCTCCATGATGTTAACACCAGCACGTGCTTCGTTTTCATGCCTTGACCTCTGACACGGAAGTAGAAGCAAACTCTGCTGACATGGGCACTCGGAACCATGAGCTCGCTTAGAAGATTCCTAATCATTCCGGGCTCGTATTTCAATTGGTACGAAACAAAATATTATTTTAAAATACTAAAAGTTTCTTAGTTTAAGCCCAAAACAAAAATGTCAAGTGTATTTTTCATATTTCCAGGTACATAGTCTAAATTTTCCAGCACTATTCAAGGAGTTTTAGATGCTTTTTCAAATTCAAGTAGTTTTCCAGTATCACATGGGAAATTCAAGGACTTTTCAAGGCTGTGCGAACCCTGTTATACTTTTTATTAACAACTATCTATGAGATTCATAGTCAGAATTACTTGTTAAATATTTCAAGTGTCTTAATTTGTACAGAGATATTTTTGAAAAAAAATCTCTTATGATAATGTTTTTAATATTGTTCTGCAATAAACCGAACATTACCACAAAGATACCCGGTTGCTATGGATAGATGTCAGCCGTCCCAGAAATTATCACTAAATATCACACACAGTGAGTGATGCATGACTTACTCATAGTTTGTTTCACAGTAAATTGCAATGTTTGGCTGAATACACATATAATAGTTGTGAAGAGCTGGATTTGAACTTTCTCATCTCAAAAATTACATACAATTGCCAAATAATATGCACACCAGAGTCTGATGGCTTTAATTGTCCTATATAGTCTTTTGGCAGAACTACTACAGTGCCTGACAAAAGTCTTGTCACTTATCCAAGTTGTAGGATCAACAAATAATAACCTGACTTGTAGTTGATCAATTGGAATCAAAAATGGCTTATATGAAAGGCAAAGCCCTCTAGATTATGCAAAATATACCAAAATAGAGTTTTGTGTTATTGATTGAGTTTTATAATTTAATTTGTTCAGAAATTTTGCTTGGACAAAAGTCTTGTCGCATTGAAAAAAAATGTGGAAATTATACATACACTTTATTTTGAATACACAAATATGCCATTATAATATCAGAACATAAAGCCATGGTGCCTTGGAAAAAAGAAATAATATTGCGTATGACTCCCATGAGCTTGGAGGACTGCATCCATACATCTTGGCAATGACTGAGATAACTTGATGATGAAATCATCTGGAATGGCATAGAAAGCAGTCTTGCAGGACTCCCAGAGTTCATCAACATTCTATGGTTTCATCTTCCAAGCCTCCTCCTTCATCTTACCCCTGAAATGCTCAATAATGTTCATGTCAGGTGACTGGGTTGGCCAATCCTGGAGTACCTTCACCTTCTTCGCTTTCAGGAACTGTGACATGGAGGCAGAAGAATGAGAAGGAGCAGCAGTATAAGTAGGGCAGCAAGAACTTCTTGATATTTCAGGCTGTTGATGTTGCCATCCACTCCGCAGATCTTTCTCACACCCCCATTCTGGATGTAACAACAAACCATGATTTTTCCTCCACCAAACATGATTGTTTTCTGGGAGAATCTTGGGTCCATGAAGGTTCCAACAGGTCTTGTATGGCGACTGGCATGCAGTTCAATGGATGATTCACCAGAAAAATAAACTTTCATCCACTTTTCCAGTATCAATCCTTTCTGCGAGCTGTGGGCCTTGGCAAATGCAATGCAGGTTTTTTGTTTTCTGTTTAATGCAGACTTGATTGTACTAATTTGGCTATGAAAACCACTTTGAGAGAGAATTTGACAAACTCTTCTTGTAGATACCGGGGTTTTTTGGTGACATTTCCTCATGTAGCCGCTGTAGTTGAAGAAGGGCTAGCCTTGTACAGTTGAAGCAACAAAGCGGTCCTTTCAAACAGTTGTCATACCGGGGTCTGTCTGACCTGCGCTTGTCATGAACATCACCAGTTTCTTCAAATCTTTTCTCATCCCCTCCACTTGACATTTGGATCCATTAAAGATGTCTGCCACCTCAGCAGCAGACTCAGTCTTCAGGCTCTTGATGATCAGCACTTTGGTCTGTGGTTGAATCTTTGGTATGTTGTCAGAGGTCTAGTCACACCTCATATGAAAGTCTGGTGTGCTGGGGTTATTTCTATACACATCTGGGAATGTGTTAATGACAGTATTTGTCATAGGTTAAACTCTAATCTGCGATTTTTTGCATCATCTGAAGAGGCGACAAGACTTTTGTCCTAGCAAAAACAGATGTTATGGGCTTAGCCAAGCTGTGAACATCAGAACACTTTTTGTGGTTTCATTTTGCACCAAATTATTAACGTGAAAAGCCCTTGACATTAAAATGGACCATGGATTGTAACAATTGATTGGTTAGAAATAAAGTTATATGCTATTTTTAGTTACTATGTCCTTATGCGACAAGACTTTTGTCAGACACTGTAGATTGATGAGGTTTTGCGAAATTTTTTTCATTTACAAAACTCTGGGAAGACTGAATTGTCCTGGATCTCTATAACAGAACCATTGACAATACACTACACAGATTCTAACAATCCAAACTTTTATAGAACTAATCATAATTCACAGAATTTTAATCTGTATTCGGGACTGGTTTGTGAAGGATTACTTTTCAACAATATCTACTCATAATGGCAATTTCACATAGGTGGCTTTCAAAATGGCGTCTTTCTACCATTCACAGTAGTTAAGATATGATCAGTAGCAATTATTTTCAGAAATCCAATATGACAACGAGGTTAGATGACTCAAACAAAAATGTTTTTACACCACATATTCATTATATCCTACAGCAATTCCAATTTTCAAGTTTACACAATTCAAGTTTCATTTGAATCTATCAAACCATTTTCATGCCATTAACATTTAAAGATAAATTTTGTCATGAAATTTTGACCAATGGCAGCTTCCTCTACACACAAACCAAATTTCACCTTGATTGAGTTATTGGTCTTGAGAACTGGATTCTCAGAAGTCTTCAATAAAATCGAGTATGGCTACCATGTCAAGGTCTTTCTGATATCTGTTCAGCTAGTGAGTGACAGCTATAGGTGACTGTTACATATGTCCTCTTCAGCATTTTTTTTTTTGTGGACTGTCGCTGTAAGTATTTCAGCACTGCTGTGTCATACGCTGGTCTTGTCTCTAACCTGTGCAGTTAAGTGCTGGCCCCGTGTGCGCTTTCAAATTGAGGATGAGGTGTTCAATTGGTCTTTCCCATACGATTCCGACCTGCTGGAGAATTTCCTGAAGGAGAGGTTTGAGGAAAACACACAAATGACTGACGTCAAGCACCCCAGGTGTGTGTCCTTGTGTGTCTGTGGAGCATGTGCCTGTGGAGTTTGTATCTGTCTGTGCAGATTATCTGTATGCTTAGATGGAGTGTGCGACTGTCTGTGCGTGAAGCTTGTGCGGTGTGGAATGTTGTTTCTGTGTGTACAGTGTGTGGTTACAGTCTGCGTGCCTTTGTGTGTGTGCATATTTTTGCAACGTACACTCTGTTTCTCAATCAGACATATGGCCTATATACTGTATCATACCCATAGACTGTATAAAAAGATGGACGAAGTATCCGTGACGTCACCCATTGGTTTCAACATACCATTTAGGAAGCCTCGATTTTGGAAATTTGAACAGCACCATTTTGTCATCTTGAAACCGGAAGTGATTTCTTTTGGACAAGAGTGTGAATTGAATATCCAGGGAGGAGCGAAGGGTGGATCTGACCATATCTGACAAGGACCAGAGGATAGCCACGCCCCCAAAGCATATCTGGCTTTTTCCTTTATTCTAGTCTATATGGGACCATAATTTACAAAAATGAACATCATGATATATGGAAGGAGACTTGAAACGTGCCATAGATACCATAAAATAATATGGAAAATCATTATTGAAATACTAAATCAGGTGGGAAAGTAGGGTCATTTTCTCATAGACTTCTACAGCATTGAACTTCTTTTAGCAACCACCGACGTCGCCATCCGCTGGCCATTAAATAGAATGCAATTTTAAGGTTCTTACGCATTGGCTTCACTTTTCAGAGCCGGCTGCTGTGTCCATTTTTTGATACAGTCTATGATCATACCATGGACTGGGTGAGTACTCGATGCTGATTGGCTGCAGGGTGTACATTATTTTATGATATGCGAACATCTACTAAGTAGTTCCAGTGAAAATGTCCATTCACAATTCTTAACTACTTAGCGCTCGGAGCCGTGTTTACTCGCAAACAATCGCTGGGCTTGAGTCCCGGATCCGTCTATGAACGATAGCTCATGCGAGTCGTGTTTAACAGGGCAGCAGTGAGTGCTGCCATGCGCGCTGGCCCGGATTATTTTCACTGATGGTCGCTGGTGTAATGGGTGATAAGAACTGTGCTGTTTAGCATCTAAACCATCCAAACACTGACTTGAGTTCATGCGATATACGATAAGGATGCAATCAATTACGCTATATACATCTTTTACTTACAAAAAAACAGATTGCGAGGTGACAGAATGACGGTGACATGAAAAAAAAACTTACATAAAAAATTCTTGACAGTATGGTAAGTTTGGAAGCACGGTTCGACGCATGGTGTTGGTGGGCCAGTGGTGTTGGTGGCCAGTAGGTTGCGATCTTCCCTCTGGTGGAATAATCCCCAATGCCCCAGTGCAGTGACGGGAACACTGTACTGAAGGAGACGCCGTCTTTCGGATGAGACGTTAAACCGAGGTCCTGACTCACTGTGGTCATTAAAGATCCTATGACACTCTTCGATAAGAGTAGGGGTTCCCGGTGTCATGGCTAAAGTCCCAACCTGGCTCTTTCGACCTGCCACCTAATCATCTCCTGATCTAATTGGCTGTGCAAATTTCCTTTCCCTCCCCACCTCAACCCCCCAGGGCTCCTTGAAAAAAGAGATTTCAATCTCAACGGGACTTCCCTGGTTAAATAAGGGTTAAATAAAAATAAATAAATAATGGAATCCCATAACTCGTGCACATGTAGCGTGACTCTTTCCTTACACCATTCTTGGCGCAAACTACACAAGATTCGCACAGTCTCAACTTTTTCGCAGTTGGCGGGTGGGAACTAGCCAGTTGATCACTGCCATCAACACCGCTCATACCGTAGCTGTTATCAACAATACAATGTGGTTTCACCATACGCTCACCCTGACGATCCCTCTTCACTGTTTCACACATGTGGCCCGCGGGTTGACAGCATCTTCACAAGCTTTTTGTCTCGCCACAGCTGGACCAGCATCAGTTCGTTTGGCTGTCACCATGTGATCACGGTGAAAATGAACGAAACAAAATTTACAAACTGAAAGTAATGGAATGTATGCACGTTACTTCTTATATCATCCAAGACCAATCATAATGTCACATGAACTCAAACCACTGTCTTTGTTTAGATGCAAGGCAAAAAGCATTCACGATAACAGTTCTGCGTGTTTAGATGCAAAGCAAGCAAAGTGATAAGATGCAACTCCGGGACTGGAGCCGGTCGGCAGTAATACGAGTAAACACGTTTTCGGGCAAGTTCGATAGGCCAACTGATAAGAGATCAGGCAGGCATGAGTTGCGGTAATGTAAATATACGGGAAACAAGTGGTTAATTAATGTGCTGGCTACATCTGGTGCCTGGTAACAGTGGCGGATTATATATGGGCGGTATGGGCAGCTGCCCAGGGCGGTATCTTGACAGGGGGTGCCGGCGGGAGTGCAAAAAAATTTAAAAAATAATTTGCTGCTGTCAGCTGATAATATACAGTAACTCCAGTCAGTGGATTTAAGATACGCACCTGGGCGCCCTCTAGTCAACTCGGGAAGGTGTCTGTCAGTCACTGTCACTCACTCACTCAGCACCTCAAAAGAAGGGAGGGGCCGGCGCAGAGTCACCCCACTGCAAGGGGAGAGGGGGGTCCTTTATCAATCAAATACGCCCTTCAGATTTTTTCCGTTTCAGCCCCAGAACTGGAATTTGAGGGGAGGGGCACAGACGCATCCCTTTAAAACTATTTTTAGTCCTGACTTGTTCTCAGTCATTTTCTAAACTGACATTACATTCACTCCGAAAATACTCCTCACCATCAGGTGTTGCTAGTTCTCTCCGTTAAAGTAAGGCGACTATCACTCATTTGGATGCACACTATGGTGCATTTACAGTTGAGGACAAAATTATTAATCCCCCTACAAAAATGTCATTGTTTTAAAAGTATTTCCTAAGTAAACAGAGCAACACATTTTTAACACAACATCTTTAGACATCCCTGTTTTATTTTGGATGCTTACATTATTTTAGTTTGCACACAGAAATGAAAATATTCTACAAAAAACAAAAACTACCTGGGTCAAAATTATTAGCCCCCCAGATCCTAATGGTCAATTATGTATCCTTTTTGCTGGACAACAGCTTGCAGTCGTTTGCTGCAGTTTGCAACAAGTCTCTGACACTTCTTTTGAGGAATCCCGGCCCATTCTTCTTTGGCAAATCTCTCAAGCTCCTCCACATTTGATGGCCCTCTGGCATGGATGTTCTTCTTTAGGTCACCCCACATATTTTCTATGGGATTTAAGTCAGGGCTTTGTGCAGGCCACTCAATTACATTCACTTTGGTCTTCTGGAGATAGTTCTTCACCAAGAGAGACGTATGTTTTGGATCGTTGTCATGGTGGAAGATGAAGCTAAGACCCAGACCCAGTTTTACTGCTGACTGCTTAAGGTTTTCTTTCAAAATCTTCACATATCTTTCTTTGTTCATGATTCCTTCCACCTTGACAAGATTTCCAGTTCCAGATGCACTGAAGCATCCCCACAGCATAATACTCCCACCACCGTGTTTCACTGTGGGGACAGTGTTCTTTGAGTTATATGCCTCTCCCTTTTTTCTCCAAACATAAGCAGTGTTTCTATGGCCAAAGAGCTTCCAGTATGCATAATCTTTCTCCAGGTTGTCCTGAGCATACTTAAATCTGGCTTGAAGTCATCTCTTCTTCAAAAGTGGAGTTTTTCTTGGTCTGCAACCTCGCAGTCCATTCCTGTGCAGAGCTCTGGTGATTGTCTTCTTGGAGACTATGATTCCTGACGTGGCCAAGTCATTCACCAGTGTCTTGGCAGTTGTTCTGGGGTCTTTAGACACATCTCTCACTTGTTTTCTTTCCAGGCCTTTGAAAACTTTCGCTTCCTACCTCTGCCAGGCTTGGTCTGTACTGTGTGGCTGTCTTTAAATTTCTGGATTATACTTCTCACTCCAGTTCTTGACACTTGGAAATGCTCGGATAGCTTTGCATATTCTTCTCCTGCTTTGTGTGCATCAATAATTCTTTTTCTCAAGTCCAAACTGATTTCTTTAGTTTTCGGCATGGTGCTTTCTCAACTGACAGCTCAATGACCTATACTGAGGCTTTTATACCATGTTTTAACCTAATTGTTGGGTGACATCACCTGATTCACCTGATCACCTTTAAGCACATCACTTGTGAAGTTAAAGCACATCATTGCACATTGATTGGTCATTGGTTTGTGCAATGACTTAATCAATGGTCATTTCTTAAAGGGGGCTAATAATAATGTCCCTGGTCATTTTAGTTTTCTCTTAAATAATTCTGTTTTGGTGTGCAAATATAAATAATTTGTGCCTTCTAAAGAAAACCAGTATGTTCCGAAATGCTATTTTGAAAATTCCTTGCTCTGTTAAAAAAGTACTTGGGAAAATCTTGAAGAAACTTCAAATTGCATGTCCTCGACTGTAAATCAGCATTATTGAAAATTTCACAAAGGCGTTTCGAATGGTCTTTTTCAATGTATTTCATTTCAGCAATATAAACGATCACAAAGTGCAATTCAGATCGCCTGATGTGTCGATAAAGTAGCGCAGAAGTTCCATAGAAGCTTGTCTTCCGTAAAGCATTGGATGGGTATAATTTCTAATAAGGATATAATAAGGATGATGTGCAGTCTGGGCCTGGCTGAAAAAAAAAAAAAAAACATTAGAACCAATTTAATCTGACCTAACACGTAATTCATTATTTGGTAAACCGTCATTAACAAAGAATTGTCAAGCTGATTAATTGTACAGGCTAGGTCCTGTGTTTAAGAAAATGACATTTTCAATGCTGTAGACTTAATTAAAGGATGCATCTAATGTCTAATACACTGATTGTGGTATTTTTGTGAGATTTCTACTGCCTGTTGGCGGAGTTGTATGGTTCTGGTTCCTATTCTGAAAGTGTAATAGGCCTACAATATTCATTATAAAATTTATAATTAATTAACAGGTGTGGCAGAGACTTATTAATTGTATTTCATTGCAAATTAAGGGGCGCTTTTAAAATATTTGGCAACACCCTCTGGTCTTTTCTTTTTCATGTCTTTTTATTTATTCATAATTATTACAACCCCAATTCTGAAGTAGTTGGGACAAAGTGTAAATTATGAATAAAATCAAAATGCAATGACTTTCAGATCACATGAGCCAATATGTTATTTACAATAGAACATAGATAACATTTCAAATGTTGAAACTGAGACATTTTACATTTTTATCTACAAAATGAGCTTATTTCAAATTTTCTGGCTGCAACAGGTCTCAAAAAAGTTGGGACACAGGCAAAAATGGGCTGAAAAAGCAATTAATATCTAAGAGAATCAGCTGAAAGAACATTTAGCAAGTAAAAAATTGTGGAATGCTTTAAAAACAATGTTCCTCAACGTCAAATTACAAAGGCTTTGAAGGTTTCATCATCGACAGTGCATAACATCAAAAGATTCAGAGAAACTGGAAAAATCTCTGTGCGTAAGGGACAAGGCCGAAGACCTTTACTGGATGCCCGGGATCTTCGGGCCCTCAGACGCCACTGCATCCCTCACCGGCATGATTCTGTCATTGACATTCCTAAATGGGCCCAGGAATACTTCAAGAAACCACTGTCAGTAAACACTGTCTGCCGTGCCATCCACAGATGCCACCTAAAACTCTTTCATGCGAAAAAGAAGCCATTGTTGAGCATGATCCAGAAGCGCCGCCGTGTTCTGTGGGCCAAGGCTCATTTAAAATGGACTGTAGCAAAGTGGCAAAGTGTCCTGTGGTCAGACGAGTCCAAATTTGACACTCTCGTCGGAAATCATGGGCGTCATCTCCTCAGGGCTAAAGAGGAGAAAGACCACTCCTCCTGTTATCAGCGTTCATTTCAAAAGCCAGCATCTCTGATGGTATGGGGATGCATTAGTGCATATGGTGTGGGACACTTGCTGGTTTTAACAAGATGTGTTTGTGAAACATTGATGCCCCCGGACATAAACATTATTTTGATTTGTGTTTTTGATTTTGATGAAAGTTGATGCCAAGTATCAAAGGCCTATCACTAAGCAATCAAAAGTTATGGCCAAGGTTAAAGTTTTTTTGCTGCTGCAGACAAATAGACGGACGGACGGACGGACAGGTGAAAAACTAAAAGCACTATGAATGCTGAAAGGTATATAAAGGTTTTAGAGCAACATATGCTCCCATCTATTCCAGGGAAGGCCTTGTGTATTTCAGCAGGACAATGCAAAACCACATACTGCAGCTATTACAACAGCATGGCTTCATTGCAGCAGAGTCCGTGTGCTGAACTGGCCTGCCTGCAGTCCTGATCTTTCACTGATTGAGAACATTTGGTGCAAAATTAAACGAGAAGTCCGTCAAAGGAGACCCAAAACTCTCCAGCAGCTGGAAGCCTGTATTAAACAAGAGTGGGATCAAAATCCAATGGCTAAACTCAAGAAACTTGTCTCCTCGATGCCCAGATGCCTCCACTCTGTGTTAAAAAGAAGAGGGGATGCTACACCATGGTAAACAGGCCCCTGTCCCAACTTTTTTGAGACCTGTAGCAGCCATTAAATTTGAAATGAGCTCATTTTCTGGATGAAATTGTAAAATTTCTCAGTTTCAACATTTGCGATGTTATCCCTGTTCTATTGTGAATAAAACACTAGCTGGTGTGATTTGAAAGTCATTCCGATTTGATTTCATTCACAATTTACACTTTGTTCCAACTATTTTGAAATTGGGGTTGTATTTTGAATGTAAATATTGGGTGTGAATTGCTTTATTTGTGTATTCATTAATGTTACTAAGCTTCTAGCTCACGTGAAGTTAAATTTTTTGTGCATATGGTTTTGTTCTGTTTTTCCGAAGTCGGAACAGTAGGGGGGGGCGCCAAAGGGGAGGTTCGCCCAGGGCGCTGTGGTAGCTAGAACCGCCACTTCCTGGTAACCATGCCAACCGGGACTCTGTCGAAACTATTTATAATTTTTTTTTTTTAAGATTATTTTTTTGGGAATTTTTCCTTTATTTGATAGTTATACAGTGTAGAGAGACAGGAAGGTTGGGAGAAGAATGAGGGAAGACATGCAGCAAATGACCCGAGCCGGATTCGAACCCAGGTCGCTGCGGGAAGGACATAGCCTTTATGGTACGCACACTTAGACCGATGAGCCACCGGGGCGCCCCAGAAACTATTTGTAATTTTTTGCAATAAGACAACAAGCTGTCTGGACTCCCGAAGACGAGCAGTGCCTATTTTGACCTGTACCCTGCAGTCAAACACCCTCCGTCAATGCCCTTTATGTTGGGCTGGCCAATATCTCTTTCCAATTTCACAATTAATGAAAAAATGTAATTTGATTTTGAATAAGTCAGCTAGCTTACTGGAGCATATAGGACTAATTTCCAGCTGTGGGTTTTTGCTTTGTCACTGGTGCAAAATGAGCGTGAATTCCTTTTTTTTTTTTGCTATTTATTGTTGCTGTATGATTTCCATTTCCTGTGGAGCAGAATCAACTGTTGACATGTTTCTTAGCAATAAAAACACAAGTGAACATTATATTTACTGTTTGTAAACAATGCGCAATGTTATTGACTCGCATATCGTTTGCTTTCTCATAGCTCAGCCAGAGGGTTCTATGAGCTGAGCAGACAAGTTTATTTCTTGAAAAAGAACATTATGGCTTTAAAAAACGTCAGATTTTGATTGCTAAGTGCATGAAAATATAAATTAATGGTCTGATTTTTTTTTTTTATTCCCTTTGGCAGGTGACTATGGTATAAGCAGGATAATGGCCTTTGAGGAGTCCATTATCAGGAAACAATGGATTCATGAGAGGCAACTGTTCGCTGGCCTCTGCTTTATTTCCTGATAACGGACACCTTGGACATTATCCTTAGTGTGATGCCTGTTAACCTCATGACCATGTTCTGAACCTCTGTCCCTTGAACTTCCCAGGGTGACGGTGACTAGTGTCCTTGCAGACGGGGACCCACCAAAGCTGCCTCTATTCAGAAACTACGACCCCCACCCTACTGCCCCTTCTGCCCCTACTGCCCCTACTGCCAGACTCAGAGCTTCGACCACTCCACGGGGTAAGGATGAATTTTCCATGCTCTCTCTCTGTCTCTCTCTCAATGGCTCCCTCTCTCTCCATTTGTCTCCATCAATTTCTGTCTCTCCATCTCACTTTGCCTTTGTCTGTGAGCTCCCAACCTTCCACTGGCCTGAGCTAATGCCTCTGCGTGATATTATGTATGTATCTGGTGGACATTGCAGTGCATGTGCATGTGTGTAAGTGCACGCATGTTTATGCATGTGTACGTGTGTGTATGTGTGTGCCATGTTTACCAACCCTTGTCCCCACAAGACATGGAATTCCAGATTTCTGTACTTGTGGGGACATTTTCATGTCCCCGCAAAAAAAAATTGAGCTATTTTAGGGTTAGGTTAAGGTTAGGGTTAGGGTAAGGTATGTACTTTTGAGGGTTAAGGTCAGGGAAAGGGGGTTGGGAAAGAATGCAAGTTTATGGAATTTCCCCACAAAACATGAAAGCAAATGAAGAGCACAAAGGAAAAATGATCAAAGTCCAAATTTTGCATTTTTATAAATTTTATATATTATTTATTATTATAATATTTATAATAATATATCATAATATTATATATTATTATAATATTTTATATATTTTATATTTTTTGCATATTTTTTTCAGTGTTTTGTTTCTAGGATCGTTTCAAATTTTTAATTCATCATTTCTCCTCATCGTGAAAATGTGACTCTGATAATTTTTCGATTGTGGTCTTCAAATATGTGTGTGTGTGTGTGTGTATGCATGTGTGTGTCTGTGAGTGTGCCTTTTGCTTTGTTTGTGTG
Organism: Gymnothorax javanicus; assembly: GCA_029692085.1. Taxonomy (NCBI): domain Eukaryota; kingdom Metazoa; phylum Chordata; class Actinopteri; order Anguilliformes; family Muraenidae; genus Gymnothorax; species Gymnothorax javanicus. The sequence continues at coordinate 49,275,232 of CM056200.1, read as the reverse complement.
TGCTTGAATGTATGAGAATGTGTTTAAATGGTCGTACTGAAGTACAAGGTTCTCTGTGATTGCGTTAATGTTTCTGAACCAGTGTCAGTGTTGTTTCCGCAGGATGAGGACATGTTGATGGTGGGCTATACGCTAGAACTTCCAAAAAAGCCTAGGATAGTGAAGGATGAAGGTGATCAGTGCAGTTGTGATCGTATGTGTCTGTACAGTGTGTTTGTGCGTGTGTCTACTTGCACGCACATGGCCACAAAGGGGTGGATGAGCAAGATGCGAAGTGCAGCCACTCACTGTGAATGAGATCAACGCAGAGAGGCTTGGTGTTCAGTCAGCGCAGGATCAGCTCAGATAAACTATTGATCCATAAACACTACCCTGCATTTTACAAAACCCAGTGAAATAGAGATCACTGTTCTCACCAGTTAATCGTCTGACAGCGCTGTCACTGTCAGCCGGCATACTAAATTTACTGTGCTTTTCTTTTTCTCCCTTATTTATCACACTTTCTTTGAAGCTGAACCCAAACTCACCGCAGTTATTACACACTTGCCCTTTGCTCTGCCAGCCATTTGGTGAGGAAGCCCTGTTCTTTCTCTTAGAGCACCGTGTCTGGCATGCAGCCCGGGCCACCAGCGCCGCCCCCACCTACTTTCGACCGATGGAACACTTCCTGGATGGGGGCCTATTGGCCAACAACCCTACACTGGATTCTATGGCAGAGATACACCGCTACAACAAGGCTCTGCGTGCTCAGGTTTGCCACCTTCTAGTCGTCCACACTTACTTCACACAGATTGTCAAGAGCAGTGTCAGCCATCCTGTGCAGTCACAATTATTCGAGCAATGACTTTGCGTATAAAAAGCCGCAGTTCCTACATGGATCGCATGATACGGATGTAAACATTAGTAAATTAAAGCCCCCGTCTCAATTTCAACCCCATTCCCATTGTTTCACATAGCAGTGAAACTAACTGGTTAAAATTCAACAGTGGGGTTATTTCATACCCAAGTCACCAAGAGGGGGCGTGTCCGCCAGAAAACCCAGTCCGGACATAGCACCAGCAAAAAAGGGAGTCATTTATTTTCACTATAATTTTGGCTGCAACTACCATAATAGCAAAGTGTTCGATTGATTTGGTCATAGGTTTCATACACTTTCAGTAATGAAATGTCTAAAAGCAACAATCCTATCAGAAGAGGGACCCTGGGACAAAATCTCATCAAATGGGGGTCTGTGGACAAACTGAGTCAGCTTAAGGGTCCTTGACAAAGAAAAGTTTGAAAAACCACCTCTTTAAAAGTTCCTGAACTGGATCTCATTGCAATTGTGTTCTCAATGGCTGCTAAAAGTCCTAATAATCCAGGCTTACTTGGGTTTTTTCTGGTTTATAAATTCATCCATGTTGATTGATTGTTGTTTTTTAATGGAGGAGACAGCACTTCGGCAAAGTATATTTCAGCGGAAAGTAGAATTCTTGAAGTGTCTAAAACGCATAGTTTTATAAATTTTAATTTGGTAATGATCCAGTCAGTGCGACGCATTTTTAAACCAGCGAGTCTTCAAATTGGCTTCAATACCAGGGGGCAGACATTTTTACTTGGGGAATCTTCTGATTTTGAATTTGATTTTCGGAAACCTCACCTTTAAAAATGCTTAATAACCTTAACCACTCGCAGTTTACACCCCCTGTTGCCAGCTCAGGAGACAGAGACAGTTTGCGGCTCTCCTCCGAAGCACGCGCCTGTCAGCCCCTGCATCTTTACACTCACTGGTCGAAACTATCGCAAGTTCTGAATGAGGGCGGAGGATACCCGAACATGAGCATGCTTAGAATCTCACTGACGAGCGCCCGGCTGGCCAACAGGAGGCGCTTGAGCAACGTACGAGGCAATCTTTTTTTTTTTTTTCATTTCCCTTCCCAGCAGTCCCTTCCCAATTTGCATTCCCACAGAGCTTTAGCCAATCGTGCGCTGACCACTGCTGGTTACCATTTCTAATTATAGGTCATGTATTGGTCTTGGTCGCTCAGTCGATAAATTGTTTGATTGTTAATCAGGCCAGCTTAAATAAAAACAGCTTGCAGGCAGCAAAGTTGTAAAGGGAGAGCTTACTGAAGGCCCTTTGAACTACTCCATGGCCCTGATGAAAGGTTAGAGAACAACTGACGTCACGTAAGAGAATAACTGATGCACAAACACCGTGGCACTGGCGTTTGATTGGATAATGCGTTTGAAATGCACACTCACCCACTATACAGGGCACTATGTAGTGAATATTCGACAACAATATAGAGAATGAGTGAGCCAGTGGACAAGTGCGCATTCCGAACGCAGCCTTAGATTCCCCAAGTTAAAATGTCTGCCCCCTGGTTTTCAGTGGCGGAGCTAGAAATGGGAATTGGGGTGGCAGAGGGCTGTCCCTTTATGTCAACAGTTAGTCCTGGCTAGTTCTCAATAATTTTCTTTATTGACGCGTTTTCCAATTATCGTAATTGGCAACTGAAGATACAGTTCCTCTCCATATGCGATCTAACAGCGATGAAATCATGGGCTAAATTCAGTTCAGAAAAATAATGTACTTATTAGTTACCATTTAACTCGGCAGTTAAATAGGCTATGAAAAGCGTGCGGCTCAAGCTATTTGCGCAGTTATGCAATTTTGAATAGCGTTGATTTAAATACAGAAAATACGCGTCCAGATGAATGATTGTCGTCTTACCTAATCAGGGAGAACAATCAGCACCTGTTAAGTGTGGAGTGCTCTCGGAGTGAACCTTTCGTTGATCATGAAAATGACTGAGAACAGGTCAGGACTAATAAATGTTTTAAATGGATGTTTTCTGCACCCGATTCTCAGTTCTGGTTCACCACTGTACTGAATTTAGCCCATGATTTCATCGCTGTTAGATTACATATGGAGAGAAACCGTGTCTTCAGTTGCCAATTACGATAATTGGAAAAAGCGTCAAGAAAGGAAAATGATTGAGAACTAGCCAGGACCAACTGTTGTCATAAAAGGACGTGTCTGTGCCACCCCAATTCCCATTTCTAGCACCGCCACTGCTGGTATTGAAGCCGACTTGAAGACTTTCCGGTTTAAAAATGTGTCGCACTGGATCATTGCCAAATTAAAATTTATAAAACTATGGGTTTTAGACACTTCAAGAATTCTGCTTTCCACTGAAATATACTTTGCCGAGGTGCTGTCTCCTCCTTTAATCTTTTTCTGAATTTTTGTTGCAGTTTTCTTGTGCCCGTTTCATCGCTTTGACTTTATGTTTGTCTGTTCAATTATCTGTTTGCCTGTCTCTCAGGGGCGGGGTTCGGAGGTCCAGCGTTTGGGTGTGGTGGTCTCCCTGGGCACAGGGAAACCCCCCCGCGAGGCAGTTGATTCTGTGGACGTCTTTTGGTCATTAAACCCCTTTAAGTTCAGCCAGATGATTCAGGGATTGACAGGGATGCTTACGATCCTGCTTGACTGTGTGAGTATGTTGTCACTACCAAAGAGCTGTCTGTGTGTGTGTGCGTGTATGCGTGTGTGTGATTTTGTGTGTGCATTTGTGTGTACGTGCATGAGCACGTGTGTGTGTGTGTTTGTGCATGCATGCTTATTCCTGTATATGTGTGTGTGTGTGTGTGTGTGTGTGTGTGTGTGTGTGCACGTGCGCATGTGTTGTCACTGTCCTAGAACTTTGTGTGCCATCATCCTCCTGCTTCTGTTACTGGAGTTTTACCTTACTTTATGTCAGTATGTCCATGTTGTTATGTTCGCAGAAGGACACCAGTAGCGAGTCGTGAATCCAAAGAATGATTTTTATTGAACAAAAGATTCCAAACAAGTAAGGCACATGGGCCAACAGAAATAATGCAGGGGAAAAGGAGGGCACAAGGCCAACAAAAAACTCCACTTAAAAAGCGAAAAGTCCGAACTGAAAAAAACGGCAGGATTAAGGAGGACACAAAGCCAGCGAAAAACTACACTCAATGAGCTGAAACAAATAGGGTAGAATAAACTCGATGATATGATCAAGAGCATGAAACACGCGGCATGAGACCAGGCATAAAAACAACAGACTGACTGCCAACTGGAATGCCTCCACAGAATAAGAAGGTACAGGACTGATCAGAGAAGGAGGAACACCTGAGCAGAACAGGGGCCATTGGACAAGGCTTAATGACATAACAAGCCCATTAAGAAAATGGGCGTGCTCAGCTAAGTACAAGTGAAGTATGCAGATTGAAGGAAGAGTGAAAAAGTTACGCAGCAAAATCTAGAAAGAACTGAAATAATATTGAAGCGGGAAATCATGGCAATTAACACCCTATCTAAATTAGTAATATTAGTAAAGTGCCTGTCTAAGAAAAACACCTCCCATGAATGTTAGGAGATGTTAGTAACTAAAAACAGTTAATTGGCATTATGCTCAGAAAGACCCGAAACCAGAACAGCGCTGAAGGAAAATGGAAATACCGCAGGTAGCCAATAGCAAAGAAGCAGTGCGTGCACGAGAGACAACAACACATGGACTGGAACGCAGACATGAGGAGGATTCCATTTGGCAGTGCGGGACAGGATCTAGAAACAGACACAAGGCAAGACGAAGGCAAAACTAAAGGGACACAAGGCAGACAGAACAAGAACATACATGTCTGTCTGTCTGTTTGCATGTGTGTGTGTGTGTGTGTGTGTGTGTGTGGCTATGTGTGTTCACATGCTGGAGTTGTGGTGGTTCAAGACTTAAAAGGCAGTCATGGAGTCACATAGATGGAAAACACAAAATGGCGGACGGATTGAGAATACATCACAGAACCGCCATTCAGTCCGGCGACGATAATCATTTTCCTCCCTGCAAAGTGTACTGAACGCTTAGTATCAGTGGCGTGCACAGATAGACTCTAGGTGGTGCTATAGCACCTGCCCTTTGCCCTCTGGACCAAGCAAGTACCCTTTCGAAAGTTTATTTTTTTTTTTTTTTTTTTTTACAGTGTACTGTATGGCCCATGTTGACATGATCATTGATAAATTCTCGATGATTAAAAGCTTGTGATAATAATGCCCCCCCCTCCATGCTCCATGCCTTCTAAAGTATCCAACTGTGGTGGCTGTTGTGTCTGGTGTTAAAAACCATGTGTTCCTCTAAACAGTTGTCCAGGGATGCCAAAATCAAGATAATCACTTCCACCAACAAGGAGAGGGCTACAAAAAATCTTCGCAACGTTTCAACCTACCCATTTCTACTGTCAGAAACATCATAAGAAAATGGAAAATAAATGGAACAATTGAAGTCAAGGCAAGATCTGGACGACCAAGAAAAATTTCAGATAGCATTGCCCGAAATCTGGTGAGAAATGCTCAGAAGAACCCACACATCACTGCAAAAGAGCTGCGAAAAAGAGTAGCAGACACAGGTCTAGTTGTTCACAGGACTACAATACAGTGAACCTTAAACAACAAAGACCTACATGGCGGAGTTGCAAGAAAAAAGCCTTTCCTACGACCTCAACACAAAATTAAGTGTCTGAAGTATGCAAAAGAAAACCTTGAGAAACCTCAAGCCTATTGGAACAATGTGCTTTGGACTGACGAAACCAAAATTGAACTTTTTCAACTAAGGTATGATTGGAGAAAAATGGGTGAAGCATTTATAGAAAAGAACATGTCAACTGTTAAACATAAAGATGGATCCATTATGCTTTGGGGTTGTGTAGCAGCTGGGGGCACAGGTAAGATTGTGCGGGTGGAAGGAAGAATGGATTCCACCAAATATCAAGACATTCTAGAGGCTAATGTTTAAAGCTCAGTCCAGAAATTGAAGTTGAAGAGGCGTTGGGTACTCCAGCAAGACAATGACCCGAAGCATACCTCAAAATCCACCATGAAGTACCTCCAGGAAAGACGGATGAAGGTTTTGGATTGGCCATCACTGTCCCCAGACTTGAATATTATTGAAAATCTGTGGAGAGACCTCAAACATGCCATGCATGCAAGAAGGCCGAAGAATATTTCTGAGCTAGAGGTGTTCTGTCAGGAAGAATGGGGAAAAATTCCAAAGACAAGAATTGAGAGACTCTCAGCTGGCCAAGGAAGCGTTTGCAAGCTGTTATAGCTGCCCGAGGAGTTAAAAAGTACTAGCTGACAGGGTTCCCAAACTTTTGCGCAAGGTCTTTTTACTTTTTTTATTATTTTGAAACTATAAAGTTAAAAATAAAAATTATTCTTGCTTTAAAATGTGATGAAATGTGTCATGTTTAACTTTGTAGCATTAAGTGTTCAGGTTTGCTTTCAATCACTTGGAGATTAATTTTAGCAGACATTTAAACCAGAGGTGCCCAAATTTTTGTACCCCACTGTAAGAACATGCTGATATTGTATGGCTAATATACAAAACTATATGCCAACTAATTCACGTATCATATCATACGGCCAAGCTTGGGAAGACCATCTGTGATCATAGAAAAGTCACACATAAATTTTAGATTGAATATATTAGAAACTGCTCTATTTTTATTGATTCAAGATTGGAATTCCAGCTGTTTAAATAACATTTCTCCAAATTAGTAAAAAAAAAAATAAATAAAGGGCTTGAACTAGGAGGGACGTAAAGTTACGGCTTCATAGGCTCATGCCCATTGGTATCTATTCTGATTTTAGTGTGCCTCGAATTAAACAATGATTAGGGTGCTGGAGGGCATGAAAAGGGCTCTTACAAGCTACAGCCAAAAAGGGCACTTTTATCTATGAGGGCAAAAGGGCCGGTGCTCAAGCACCAGTAGAGCCCTATGTGTGCACTACCCTGCACGCCACTGCTTAGTATACTTAAGAAGTAGATGGTATACTGCAGTTTTGGCATTGAAATGTCCTAGAGTTTCTGCCTGTACTTCACGAGCCGCCAGATTATTCTGATGATCACTCTGCTTGAGAAAAGGTCCTTCCTAAGACCTATTCACAATGTACAATTGACCAATGTGTGCACTACCCTGCGCCACTGCTTAGTATACTTAAAAGTAGATGGTATACTGCAGTTTTGGCATTGAAATGTCCTAGAGTTTCTGCCTGTACTTCACGAGCCGCCAGATTATTCTGATGATCACTCTGCTTGAGAAAAGGTCCTTCCTAAGACCTATTCACAATGTACAATTGACCGATGTGTGCACTACCCTGCACGCCACTGCTTAGTATACTTAAGAAGTAGATGGTATACTGCAGTTTCGGCATTGAAATGTCCTAGAGTTTCTGCCTGTACTTCACGAGCCGCCAAATTATTCTGATGATCACTCTGCTTGAGAAAAAGTCCTTCCTAAGACCTATTCACAGTGTACAATTTACCTATGTGACTGTTTTTTTGTCAACTTCCTTTTATCACACAAGCTGTCGGTTTGGTACTGTGTTAATGTCATGCTTGTGTGTCATTTTGATTTATTTACGACATTTTGTTTTGTGTTTGCTGCCCGGAGCGAGTTAACCTCCTCTCCTCATGTGTGCTAATTTCTCTCTCCCTCCACCAGTGCACCGAGTCTGACGGCTGTGTTGAGAACTGGGCCAAACACTGGTGTGAGATGACCGAAACGATTTACCACAGGTCTGTCCTTGGCTAAGTGAAGGGGTTTCCTTACGCCACTATCATCACACTCACACTTCACTATTGCCCTATGCTGCATTTAAGATGTCTTGGGAACTGGGAAGTTCCCCATTTAAACTTCCCAGTTCGTACTGAGACGCATTTGAGAGCTCCACCTTGGAAAGAATAAAAGAAGGGGATTTGTTTATATCAGTCCTTTTCCCTGACATTGCATATTAGCATTATGTTCTCCCCTAACATTAGCAAATCTGATGGGTAAGTTAGCCAGTGTTCATAAAGCAGAACTTCTGCAAGGAGCTGATCATATGGATCATGAGAGCGTCCAATTTAAGAAAGTCACTGTTACATTTCTCTTTCACAGTTGCTTTGCATTAACTGTGGCGTTGAAAGTGTATTGCTGGCTTAATTCTGTATTATTCACAAAATATTTAAGAAAATAAATGTTTATGGTTTATTGTTTTGTCAGCCATTGTACTTTGGACGTCAGTTACAGTCTCTAGGTTAACTGTGAGTTCAGAAATAATCCTAGAGCTCTCAGTGGGAATTTGCCATAAAAGAGATGTTCAAGAGCACTTTGGCGGGTGGGGTTTGCGATTATTTCCAGTTCTCAGGATGTTCCGAAAGCAGCATTATGGTTACCTTACACTTGAGGCGGCCCTCAGCGTAGTTGCTTGCACATTTAGATGGGACTCATTCGGTTTGTGGACTCGGCCCAAATGCAGCCGCAGTTAGATCACTGCAGCTTTTGGACCCTTAATCAAGGCCCTTAAGCCCACACTGCTCCAGAGAGGACTGGCCCCTGCTCAGTCTGATCAGCTGTAAGTGGCTTTAGATGCATTTCCTAAATAAGTGTAGTATTGTAACCAGAGGTCGCGTTAACCAAATATTTTCCGTCATTGACGGATTTTTTTTAACTATGACGGAAAATTTTGAAGGCCGTCCGTCATTTTGACAGAATGTAATTCACACCCCCGTCCAATTGGTGGTGGGTGTCATATTGTCTCGAGCATTGTCTTTGATCTGTCTGATCCTGTATTCCTCATATTATATCAGAGATGCCGAGTCTCATGCATTCGGCGTAAGTCTCTCGCCTCTTAGTGGCATTCACTTTCCTGTGCCATAGTCAACAATTATGCAATCAAAGCGCACTGAAGAAATTCACTCGCGGAATTTAAGTCATTATGCATTAAGTTAATCAGTTTCACATGCATTACGGTGGATTTCCCCACTAGTGACACGGAAATTGATTATGACTCGGGAATTCTTACGCTTGTCTTTGCTGCGGGATTGAAAGCAATGGAATTGCGTAAGGACGTTTCAAAGGGTCTTATTTCATTTAGCTAAACAATTTAAACGATCATGAAACACATGGATTGTTTCCAATCCCTGAGTAAAGAGAAGCACGAGAAGTCCAGAGTCATAATCCCTTTCCATGGTGAGGTCCACCTTTACGCAAGTGAAACTGAAACTTCAATGCACAAGGATTTTAATACCGCGTGAGAATCTCATTAATATGCGTTCACTGAATAATTGCGGACTACGTTGAATAAGCCTAAAAAATGCGTGAGACCTACGCCGAATGCATGAGACTTGGCATCTCTCCATATTTTTGTAATATGATCATTTGCTCTTCATTTGTAAAATAAGCTGCTCGGCTGCCGGTTGACGATTGCTCATATGGTACAAACCGTGTCTCTGTTATGTGAACACGCAGATATCTAGGTCGGGAAAGCCCCAGTTGACGTAACGAGTTGATAAGAAACTTCGTAGGACTGCTTAGCAAGATTGCGGTTGTTAGGCTTTAGTGAAGCCCAGCAATTAGTGAAAGCATTGTTCATTTGCGCACTGTTACTGTGTGGGGGGGGGAGAGAAATCATTTTTGATGTTTTATGAAGTTCATATAGCAGAAAGTTCGAAAATCCACGCAGTGCTGTATTTAACACAGTGCGCAATGTGTGTCTACATGAATCACTATCGGCATCAGCTCATGCGTAATCTATAAATTATTCTGTTCATTTTATTAAAAAAAAATAAACGATTATCATTTAAAAAAATAAAATTACAATGACGGATAATAATTGATTATGACGGAATTTTTATGCCTCTGTCCGTCATTCTGACGGACAATCAGAAAGTGTAACGCGACCTCTGATTGTAGCGTACATTAAGCACACGTGCAATGAACAACATTACCCACAGAATATCACCACCTCACCCTCTCTATTAGCAGAGTAAACTGTTCTATTTATTCATCTGTAAATGCTGAGCAATGCCTACCCAGCAAACATGAGATGTCCGCCCGACGTGCAGATGACGTATATAACGCGATATAGACATGATCTGCACGTCGGGCAGACGTCTCATGTTTGCTGGGTACAGTCTGTGAATGGGCCTCCTGGTGTGTTTTTATGAGATAAAGCATTTATTTCTGCCCACAATTTAAGTGGTTTTCGACATCTTTTTCAAACTGTAACTGCCTTGGTAACCCTTAACATAGAGGAGTGATTAAATACCCAATTCCCCAGAATCAGATTTTTTTTTTTACTTGTGGACCATGTTCTTGTGGTTTGCAGTTGTACGTCTGTTTTTTATTTTACCCTTTTCCCACCTTGAATACAGTCAACTCTTTAGCCGACCGCAAAGTGACCAGCTGCCATCGACTAAAGCCCAACGCCCACTGACCGCGAAGCGTCGCGTCAGATTCCAAACGCTTTTAAACGCCCACTGGAAGCATCAGTTGCATCAATATTAACGGATGACAACAGGACCGAGAAGCAAGCCATAGGTGTCACTCTCAAAATATTTTACAGGACGACGTTTAATATTGAAAAAACCTACCGATAAAGCTTATTTTAAGTGATGGCAAAGTGTGACCCTCAGATTACAATGCACTATACATTATATATAGGCATAATTTTCCTCCTAAATTTAGCCGTCTAGTAAATTAAGATTATGATTCACTTTACTTTACCCAGCAACGAATTAGCTAGCTAGCTAACTTAGCAGCGCAAAGTTCTTACCAGTGTACCTTGAGTTAGGTACTGTCTAACTGTAGATCGCTTGATAACTTAAATGCCCGCAAAATAACGGATTTCCTTTCAAAACTGCGACTTGGTTAAAAAGCAGGTTTACAACTACATGTGAGGTTGCCGCTAAATGTGTGCCAATAACCATGACAAGGCGGAATGGTTAAATAATGTAAAAGAAAATGTGTTTTTATTGTGTTGACGCTTCAGAAATTGAGCAGTGGCGAAAAGTGAAAATCTGACGCGCGTCACACGCTGCCAGTGGGCGTTGCTCCATTGAAATTAATGTAACCAATTTTTTGATGCGCGTCTCACGCCTCCAGTGGGCGTTGGGCTTAAGGCGAAAGATGCCATGGCAAGCGATTCCTCCAACTCGCGTGACCACGAGCACTCAGCTCCATACACTATGCAGTCGCACCCCCAATTGACCTATGGCTAAGCCCTGCCCCCTCCACTGACTCGGACAAGCAATCAACATTTTAGAACAGGCGCTAATGGCTGGTATCACAGTCGGAGATATTTTTCAGGATGCTATCGATGATGTTTGGCGATAGAAGGCTCAAATATCATCAAGAAGTCAGCAAATAGGGTTACACTATGCATTGGAGGGACACATGAATGAATTCAGAGTGGAGAAGGTCAACGAAAAGTTTAAATTGGAAGCTAAAATTTTTAGGTCTCAGTGCAAACACGATCAACCGCATCTCGTTTCCATCACCCTCTCGCACAACAAGATAGAGGATCAGCATTTTTCGTGCACTGCAGGGTAATAAATTTCATTTACGTATTATTATTGCTAGCTACCGAATATAAGAAATCTAACCTGACGTGACTGAACTCCTAAGTAAACAAGGTGACATGGTGACCAACGCAGCCAGGAGCTCACGTTAAGCCAACGTCCATCAGCACTGAAGTTAGCCACAGAGTTTACTAACTTGAGCTAACGTAGTGATGTAAAAGATAACTTTACATTTATCACCAGCGAAGTGACAAGATGTCGCCTTAAACACAATGTTGACTTAGCTTGGAACAAATGTAGACATCCTTGTTGACCTTTGTTAGCTACGTTAAGCTGATAGTAGGGTCTTCCACAAAGCGTTAAGCTGCTTTCACACTGAGCGCGAAACAAATTTTTCGCCCGACAGATTACATTCAAAGTCAATGCAAACGCGTGTATTCGCGTCTTTGCATTGACTTTGAATGTAATCTGTCGTGCGCAAAAAATTCGTTTCGCGTCCGGGGTGAAAGCAGCTTTATCCAGAGGAGACACTTCTCTCGGTTATGATGTGGCTTTGGGAAGGGTATAAAATACACCCCATCGACCAGCCTTTCAGGATACCTCGTATCGAAGTTAAATTTACCCCAAGCACAGCGTTTGACCATTTTTTTTAACTTAGAAACATTTTAAAACCCCATAAAAGCGAACGATTCAGAGTTTCCGTAATGCATTTCAATGGAAGTTCAGGCTCAGAATGTCCGAGTATATGGGGAGAGAATACGCACTGTGATTGGCTCATCGCATTTGAGGGCAGGGCTTAGCCATAGGTCAATTACACACTGCTGATGCCATTGGAGGATCAAGTCGTCAACGTGCAGTGTAGTTCGTACTGCCTCGTTCAGGTGGACATCCAGCCATTACCAGTAATGGTGGGGCTGGGATTTAAACAGCCAACTACAGGGCTCACAGACGAACGTCTTGGCTGTGAGCCACCCGGAGGCCAGTTGTTCAGTGAAGGAATAATTGGATGATTGTTCAGAACCATGCGATATAATGGCAGATCTGTGAGTCTGAGTGAAGAACACTGCTCTCTGTCTCTGAATTCTTCCCCTAGACTGACTCCCCAGCTGTCTAAGGTGGTGATGCTGGACACAACTGACAATAAGGTCCTGGTGAACATGCTGTGGGAGACGTGGGAGTACCTGTACGAAAATAAGGAGGACATACAGGCCCTGGCCAAACAGCTGCTGCAGAACTGACTGACTGACAGACTGGCTAACTGACTGACTGACACCAACTGACTAACCGACTGAAGGACTGTCTGACAGGCTGGCTGACTGACTGACATGCAGACTCACTAACTGGCACGCAGGTGGACTAACTGACTGACACACAGACTGACCGACAGATTAACTGTTTAAAAGCCTGACTAACACACTGACTGACTTACAGTACCAGCGTGGATAAAGATTCCACTTTTGCCAACGCGCCGTTGGCCTTGTGTCAGCCGAAAGTCAGGTAGACGTGCCCTGCTCACTGAACCGGGAAGTAGAGTGAGTGAGAAGGCATGTTGGCCGGCCGTTTCACACATAACTTAGTGTAAATCCCCATTGCAAAGAAGTCCAAATATGTTCAGCGTTGAAATTTTTACGTCGGACAACATGACGTTCTTTATATTTGCAGTATAGAGTAAACGCCTGAAGCAATTTTTGCTAAAGATTTTCTTTCGCGCAGTTGGCGATATTTTTCCCATAATATTTACTGATAAGAATTAAGAAATGAAACCTCTAGTTCTAAAGTGCTGTTATCGGAGAAAGCAAAACAACAACAAAATGTTTTGCCAACACTTTAATATTATTTAAATTATGAACAAAACCCGCACTTCTGAAAATAGAAATAAAAAATGCAAATATCTATGTACTTGTAATTTACAATAACGGGGTCACTTTTTCCTAAGTCCGAAAGAAATTTTCTGCCTTTGGAAATCCGGAGGTTTTAGTCCTTGTTGTGTAGCCTATAAGCCAACCCTCAGTCAAGAAAGCGGTGACTTGTTCAGTCGGATCAAATGGTTGAACATAAAGTGTGCTAACTTTTGTCGCCTTTTACTCATAATTTGAGAGCTACTCTCAAGAATAAACTTTTGCTGTTACCGACAAATTAATGCGATAAAGCCGTTCTCGGTTGCAAGTGTCATGGGGTAGTGCGGATTAAAAACTGTTCTCACAGCGGGACTGATTGTGTTTTCTCATTTGTGAGTTATTATGACTTATCCGCCTTAGGTACACTGTGTAAAACATTTATTTTCAGATTTAATGGTATTGGCAAGTATCAATTTGCAAACTGCGGGCAAGCCAATGTCTTACATTATATTAAGACCAATTGCTATTTCGCCATGCAAATTATCAACATTTACAGTGACACAAGCAAGATTTAAAATTTTGGGCATCCAACGAGAAATTATAAATGTATTAATAAATATTTTGTGACAATAAATGCGTAAGTTGTCATCTATAAGGAAAACGTTTCTACTTCATGACTACTCCTACTTCTAACTGCCTCTTATAGAGTTAGACATTTTAAAACTATAATAACAAAAACATCGATTGACTTGTAAATAAGTCGTATCCGAAACAGTTGCGGTAGTTTATTCTTGCCAAAATTCAAGGCCTGCAATAACATCTGGTACACACCAGTCATACCCAAAAACCGCTCCCCCCTATCGACAGTCCCCCCAAGTTCTGCCTGCCGGGACTACACCGACACCTGTTGTAATCTTCCGCCACCCGCCTGGCCGATCAGACGAAAACGCGAAGCCAACTTCTCGTTAACTTTAGCAGTACCTTTATCCACGCTGGTACTGTACGGACTACCTGGCCGATTGACTGACTGACCGGCGGATTGACAGGGAGGCAAAGAGGGAAGTGACCAAAACTGAAACTAAAGGAAGGGAGGGATGGTAACTGACGAGAAAAGAAATGTTTTTGGGGGAGAATAATGTTACAAACATGCATAGCTACCTGCGGTGAACATCACTGCACAGGAGCAATGAATCAAAGATTTAAACTGAAGATGTGTGTTGTTGATGTGTTATGTGGGTTTTCCTGGTGCTCTAGTTTTACCCTCACAGTCCAAAGACACACTTGCTTATGTAATGTGAATCACTGAAGTGCCTATAGGCATGAGTGTGTGCTGCAAGGGTCTGTGATCCCTGCACTGGATTGGGGAATTGACCAGGGTGTTCTACTGCCTCTGACACATTGCATGCTGGGATAGACCCGAGTTCCCCCACAACCCTGACCAGGAATAAGTGAGTCAGATGTGGGTGGATAGATGGATGGATGGATGGATGGGGGGATGGTTGGATGGGGGGATGTAGTTGCTGTCCCTGTTTTTATCTAGGCAGATAATTGTAACATGCCAACAGTGTAGCTATCATTTTCCTAAATACTGCTCGCCTAACTCTTCCATTTGCAATTGCATTGGAAAATAGGAACTCAAAGAGAGGCTCATGACTTTACTGAGATGATTGAGAGGTTACACACAGGCGCAATGCTTAATGGCTGAAACCTTGACACTAAGCCTAAGCTGCTAACATGGCAGTTATACCTCTCAGGCTTACCCTGGTAGTTGAGTGGTTTTTCTAAATTCTTCACATTCCCTGTAAACTGGATTTAGAACTGTCCCTCTGCAGATTATTTCCTTGCATGTTTGCTGACCTCTTACTTGAAGCACATCAGTCATAAACTGTTTCATTAACCTGTTAAATACCAAATGAGAGAGCACTCAGATGAGTACATTCCTCCACCTTACCATATTGTATATCTGTTCTTTTGGTTCCAGAGTATATTCCAGATCACTTCCAAGATTAAATCAACTCCTCATTGGAACAGCACCCATCATCCTGCAAAATTTTGTGCTTAACCTTTCATAACTTTTTGAGTTATCTGCTCAGAAATATCACACAAACCTGCATTAGACAGATATATTTTAACTAGCACTCTGTCCGTGGGGGTCCACGAGTTCTATTTTATGTAACTTCGTCTTTATATTATAGTAAACAATGCACCATTATGATGTCATCACGTTGCTATGGTGTTTCCATAAACACCAAGGTGGCTGTCATGCGACCAATGTTTTTATAGTAACTAAAACTAAGTAAGCATCAAGGGGAATATGCTGCGCTGACATTCCGCGCTCAGTGGAACACAAAGTCGTCTGCTAGACGGAATTAAAATAGCGTCGCTCACGTTATGCTGCAGATTACACGCTACTTTCTCTTGCGGCCTAGCATCGGTTTTTTGGGATTCGGGACTCCTGTGGATGAATTGGCTTGGGTTCAAAAGGGGGAATCCCCAGGAGAGGACAAAGGGGGAATCCCCCCTGTATGTCTATAGTCGCTCACGTTATGCTGCAGATACTCGCCCAGCGGAGTCTAGCACTGATTTGCCGGCCACAGTCGCCTGGAAGACGGAGCCAAATAGCGGCGCTCACGCTATGCTGCAGGTACGCGCCTGGTGGAATCTAGATTGGCCGTGTGTGTGCGTGTGTGTCCAGCCCATACAGGGGGGATTCCCCTTTGTCCTCTCCTGGGGATCCCCCCTGCATGTCTATATTATAATAGCGTCGCTCACGTTGCAGATACGCGCCTGGCGGAGTCTAGCACTGATTGGCCGGACACAGTCGCCTGGAAGAAGGAGCCAAATAGCGGCGCTCACGCTATGCTGCAGATACGCGCCGGTGGAATCTAGCACTGAGTAGCCGGACACACACACACACACACACACACGCACACACAGAGTCCACTCGGCTATTATAATATAGATTCCTCCAGATCCAGGATCCAGAATATGTTCAGGATCACTTTCCAAAATTTAATCAACTCATCCTTGGACTACCACATATCACATTTCAAGCCAAACCATCCATAACTTTTTGAGTTATCCAGTTAACAGACAGACAAACAGACGGACAGACAAACAAACAAATAAGTTGTGACACTTTTGAAAACTTCTCAGAGCCGGGACACCCCAGTGGCTCATCGGTCTAAGCGCGCGCACCATAAAGGCTGTGGCCTTACTGCGGTGACTTGGTTCGATTCCGGCTCGGATCATTTGCCGCATGTCTTCCCCATTCTTCACCCCAACTTTCCTGTCTCTCTCTACTGTGTCACTATCAAATAAAGGAGAAAATCCCAAAAAAATAATCTTTAAAACTTCTCAGAGCCAATTTGATCCGGATCTTCACCAAAATCTAATCACCTCTTCCGAGGTGAGATATCTTTGTACTGTGAAAATTTCAGGACGATATGACAAAATCTGTGGCCTGTAGAGCATAAACAAACAGACAAACAGATGCACAAACATGACGACCAACATACATTCAAAGTTTTCCAAAGTAATGAAAGGTCATTCTTAGAATGAAAACTTGCAAAAATCAATTTTTGTGTGGCTTGACCTTGACACAGAAATTTAAAATTGCATAGGTTACTCGCCACAGACCTATACTAACATGTCTCCAAGTTTTGTTAAGATTGGTGCAGGATAAATGGCAAAAGGGTGCATAACTAACAAACTGACTGACAAACAGACGTCTAACACAACCGACTGACATACTTGTGGAAATTGATTTCGGCCAGTAACGAACAGAGGTGAAAGCATAAGCTGCTTGGTGGAGGTTGTTACGTTCAGCATGATCTGCCTTTTCTGGTTTTATGTTTATTTCCACTTGGTTTGTTTAGTTCATGCATTCTGTACTATCTGCCATATTATGCATTGTTTTCCCATGTGATGTCTTGCATTTCAATGTTCTTTGCCAGTGCATGCCCCTATCTGTGAGCTGTCACATTTCGGGGGATTTTGGAAGTTTCCGGTGTTTCACAAGTTCCTTCATGCCTTGTTTACTTCCTTCAACACTAATTATTAATTAAGTACTAATCACACTAACACTATGGGCCATATCTACTAAGATCCCAGGTAAAGAGCGCTAAATCGCATGCTCGTAGTAACATTTTGCGCGTTTGGTTTGCTTACGTTTTGTGGGTGGTCTACTTAGAGTAATTGCCTAAATGACTGCTGGTGTAAACAACATTATTTAAATAAGGACTTTGCGTGCTGCAGCTATTTCCACCATGGACAGTTTGGAGAAAAAGGACAAAAGCAAACGCAAGATGAAATTCGACTTGATGGAGTCGGAGGTGCTTGTGGAGAAAGCACATACACTGTTATAAATGGACTGAATTTTACAGTTAAATTAACGCATTGTCTCCGTGTTATTTTAACTGTAAGTAGAGTACTGTACACATTTAATTGTGGTTTACAGTTAACATCAGAATCTGTTATAAACTGATGGTAAAATTACAGTTAAAATAGCTGGCAAAAAAGGTGCAAGTTTATAACTGCATGCTCAGTGTTTGAGGGGGGAACAATTTGCAGAGTACGGTCAATCGCTCCAATTACTCTTGGGAAGCGAGCAACTGCAGAAAGCTCATGTTTGGTTTCATTCAGTGCTGCCCGTATGGATGGAAACTTTATGTACCGGCCCATCCTTCACAACATGGCATCCAGTATTTGAGACAGTACACACGAGAAACTGTTTTGGGAGATCCAAGCAGTGAGAGCTACTGTACACTGGAACGAACCAGTTGCGAGAAATGGAGAGTAGCAAGAAGTTTTGTCATTGCAGGTATGGCATGACTTCTTGTAACTGGTTCCAAATCAGCCCTTACTTCATCAAGCAGCTCCAAAATGGCATTGCTGGATAGGCCATATGTCTGGATTATTCACTCCTCCGACATCCCAAACATTGTCACACGGATGGAGAACACCTGTTCCCTGTGTACTCGCCGCCTGTGTCTTCTCCTTCTGGCAATAATGGCAGCCATGTCTGTGCGCAATTACATGGAGCCAATTAGTACCTACCCTTCGAAAGTATTAAATAGCAAATGCAATCACCATCACTGAAATTGCTTTCAGGCTTGATAAGTCACTATGCATGAGCTGAAATTTTGTATTTGCTTTTTCTCCTCCCATATTTTGCGCGCTAAGATAGGCACACCACTTATTACATATTCATTAGGGCCAAATGTACTAACTGCATAGAATGTGCAAATTTGCACACTTCAAAGACGCAATCCTCAGTGCACACCCGTAGTAAATGAGATTGCTGGTTAATTTGCAGGTGATATGGCATTTGCACGTGTTTTTATACACGCAAAGCTGCAGTAGATCAGGCCCTGTATGTTTTGTCTAGTTTATCTATTAACCGTTACTAATATATTAATCCTGTAAATAACTAACTTGTACATTTAGGTAATATTAATTCTGCACAGACTACTAAATCCACTAATTGTTCTCCCCACTTTCCACACTAATCTGTAACTCTGCCCTCTTTGCTCTCCCATTGCTTTTCCGTTGTTTCTGCAGAGACTTTGCAACTATCTCTTATACTAATCTGTTTCTTCCATCTCTCCCCACTTAGGTACTCCTTGAATGGAGCTGTTGTTGTTTAAGGATGTCCTGTGAAAACTAGTGTTTGTCATTGTTTCCTATTTTGTATTGTTTAATTACCTCTTGTTTCCCCCTCTCAGTTAATGTTTAGATCAGGGGTCCCCAATCTTTCCCAGAAAGGGCCAGTGAGGGTGCAGACTTTCATTGCAACCAAGCAATTACACACCTAATACCACCAATCACCCCCTGGACTCTTTGCTAATAAGCTTGATTAGTAGCATCAGGTGTGTAATTGCTTGGTTGCAATGAAAGTCTGAACCCACACTGGCCCTTTCGGGGAAAGATTGGGGACCCCTGATTTAGATCATTCCTCACAGCAGTTGCCCCACAGAGCTCGTTACCTCCCTTGTGTATTTATGTTGTCCCTCACTTCTGCTTAGCTCTTGTCAGCCTGTTGATCAACTTTTCCTGTGCTAAGCTCCTTGTACGCCAGTGATTTGTTTGTGATTCTGTGACACCCTTCTGCCCGATTCCGATTTCTGTCTGTACCTGCCTAAATTTGTTTGCCTTGTGATTATGACCCTTTTTCTGCCCAAACTTGATTTCTGTGTATTGCTGCCCTGGCTTTTGGAATTTGGATTTTCGGACGCTCTACTCTCCCACTGCCTTACGATTCGGTACTGTTACCTGTGCTTTTTGGCTTTTGAACCCCTGCCTGTCTTGGGACTTTGTTTTTTGGATTGCACCTCTGTACCGTCACTGAGATTACCTGGCTTTGGACTCGGACTGTAATAAAGACCACGATTTTTGCATTTTGGACAACTTGCAGTTAGTTCCTTTCCCCAGACATAACAGAGGTAAACATTATTCAGTATTGTTGCAATTGCTATCAATAGCCTACATTATACTGGAGAGGCTGCTTTTATTCTTGAATGCCTGTGTAATCAAGAAACTTTTAATGCTTGCTTAAGAGGTGAATCAGTGCACAATTTCAGTTTAAAAGGATGAAAAAATACAACATTTTAATTGAATCATTGAGTTTCCAAAGGGCCAAACTCCAGCGACTGAGAGGTCTGCATATCTTATAACAAAGAAGGTAACTGTTTTTTAATTTTAGCTGAAAGTATCCCAATGACGGCATATGGGGGAAAAAAAAAAAAAAAAAAAAATTTTTCCCTTGGCTGGAAAACAGTGGTCCTTGGAGTTGGGCCCTTTGGAAACTCAAGGATTCAATTTTATATTTTAATTTTTGTAATAACTTGATCAATTTAAAATGATTTTTGTTGTTTGTTTCTCAAATTCCAAATTGTTAAGAATAATTTCAGTACATGGGCCCGCCTCTTACAATTCATCATTTTGCACGGCCCAAGTTACACTCCTGCGTGAACTCGCTGAGTTCGAAATTTTCTTTTGCATGTCGGTTGGTACCATTACGTACATCAGCCAATCAAAGATCGGCTGTGGTACCATTACACGTGCCATCAGCCAATCACAGCTCGGCTGTACTCGTGCGTCGATGAGAATGGAAAAGCATTCGACCTTGTCGTTGTCAGCTGAGCTGTGCACGTGGCAAATTTGTAAATGCTCGTCTGACGATAACAATGTAAGTGCTCCACAATGAGCGAAATTACAAGTACACTAGCTGGTCTGCTGCAGAAGTTCAATAGTCCACTTATTAGGCCTTGGTTTCGGTGGCTAATACTGCAGATCGGAGAGCAAATTTTGTGATTTCAGACTGTGTTTTCATTACCAGTTTTTTTATTTTGCTATTTAGATTTTGTGCATTTCTAAGGGTAATGGAAATGCACCTAGAGAGTTAGGACGATGTGCGACGTTATTAGCCCAAAAAACACGGTCTGCTTCGTGACACCGACTCCTATTTTGAGTCTTGTTGATACCAGCTGTGGATGCATGCGTCCAGTGGCAAATGGTTTTATTTAGCTAGCTCGTTTCAACATCAATCGTGAACTTTCTATCCTGATGGATTAGATTGGATGCGTACTTCCACTCTGATGGAAAGTTCCGCAAGTACATGATTAATCACGCAGTATGTATGAAATCGGTGACTGGTTGGTCCGAGTGCAAGATGATTTATTTTCATTAGAGTACGATAAAGATAAGAAAAGCTGCGGTTCTTATAGATTAATAGTCTGTTTTCTTTGGGGTTCCGATAATTAGCCATGTTTAAGAAAGACCGGAAATCAACAAAAACATATTTTTCCGAAATGCAACTTTAATGTTAAATTCCGTTATGCACAGATGCAGCAGCCCCAGGAAATCTTCCCTCAACTCCCCCATACACAAGATACAGTCGAATGGGAGGAAGGTCAGCACTATAGGCTACAAGATGATACATTGCCTACAATAGTACCTGAGTGAAAGGCTTTGAGATTAAGATTTCTGTAAACTGAATATTTATGCAAACTTGCTAGGCTACCTTAGTGTACAATCATTGAAATGAACTGAAAAACTGGCACACTAAGACAGGTTAGGTTTGTGAGGTAGTTTTATTTAAAATGCAAAGTTGATGTTTCCTTGCAGGTCATCCATGCCCAGCTCATTCCAATCAAATAGTTAGCCTGTATCACAGCTGTGTGTAGCCAATGTAGCCTATAGCCTCCTGTTAACGCCTATGACAGATTCTGAATGTATGACTCTTATGGGTACTTTAGAGCCATCTTCAAGCCATTAGGCAACCACAGAGGAGAGCAGTGATCAAATATAATAAGGGGGGGGGATCATTTGGCCCAAAATTGCTAGTAGCGCCCCTGGCCACACCAAACAAGATTTATTAATTGTCAGCATGTAAAATGAGAAACAATGCAAGAAGTCAACCTTAACCAACACACTTTAACTGGCAAACATATCAAGCAACATTTCTTGTCGAAAACACCAGTGATATGTTTACTGGCTACTTGAGAAAGTAGACTTCTAGACATTCATTAAGGTAAGTAGCGGAACTTCAGTTTTCCCATCAATGGCCTCATCTGTTACCACATTGGCACTCGTGCAGTGTTCTGCTATGCTGAATAGGTAGACAACATACTACGCCCGGTCATCTGAGCGCGTGGAGACAGCAGAGGTGTGGAAGTGAATGGAATAATCCAGTATCGACAGGTTGCACTGACACAGCTGGAGTAGCTTCCGGGCAGTGGGATGGCTGGAGCAGGACTGGTCAAACACCTTCATTTCTGTAGCAAAGGCAGGAAACAAAGACACTGCAGGATGGCCTGTCGCCCAGCAGTCAGCAGCCCAGTCCCTGGCACGTCATACACAGGGCCAGGAAACTGTGACAAGTGTTAGTGTCACTGCTGCACGACTCCAAACACCACTCCAAAGAGCTAGCACCTGAGAGAGGGCTTGTTGCAGGAGGGCGATGGCAGCTTGAACGGTGGCAGTAGAATCCCGTGAAGTTTCTGATGCAGGCACAATTTGATTGAAGAGGGCTCCAATGGCAAAGCTGTTAAAGTTGATCTTCTTGCTGACTAATTTGCATACCCTGGTACCTCAGGGCATCAACCGAGCTTGACATCTCGACTGATTCCATTTCGTGGCTGGATTTTACTAGTATGTGCCAGACCAGGATTCAAGTGCTGAGATGACTACAATCCAGTAGGTAGTTTATTGACAGATATACAGTATTTTGGGGACGGAACCGCAAAGGAAGAGGTGGGGATGGAACCCCAGAATGGGATAGCACAGTTCAGTACAGATGATGAAAATGAAGCTGAGCTGTCGATCACAAGCCAGTGGCTTCTGTGATAGCAACCAGGCGGAGAGCAGACGTCACCAGCACCAAACTGTTCAACAGGAGGACGGAGTAGCTTGAGGAGAACAAGGATCCAATCCTAATGATCACAGAAGGATTGGGATTTGATTCCAAACTAATTGGACAGAGGAACAGATTTTGAAGAGTTAACAAGAGCGTGGTCCAAATTCTGGACCCTGATTAGGCTTGGGACCTTGTTCCTGCTTAAACTGACTTGAGCTGGGTTAGCTTGAACACAGTGCCAATCCTGGACACTTTGTTAGCCTAGAAGCTGATTCAAATAAACCCGTGTGAGAATCCTTGCAAGGATCCTAGCAGGATTCTGAAATGGATTCTGAAAAGATCCTTGCAGAGATCCTTAAGGATCCTATGATGGGATGCATCAAGATCCTTAAAGATCCCAAAACATCCTGTGACAGGATCCTTGAGGACCCACGCAAAATCCTTAGGGATCCTCAAGGATCTTGGGAAAACAGGTTATTTATTTATGCTTTATTTAAGCAGGCAAGTCCCATTGAGTTCAAAATCTCTTTTTCAAGGGAGCCCTGGGCTTGTGGTGCAGAAGGGGAGGAAGAGGACAAATTGCATAGTTCATTAGATCAGGGGATGATTAGGTGGCAGGTTGGGAATTAAGCTATGTTGGTACATGCAAATTTTGTATATGACAAACCGCCCATTGGTCTGACCCAAACTTTACTCTGCCCCATACCGAATGGTAATTATCGCTGTGACAATTGCGCTCATTGCAACAACACGTCTAATTTGACACATTTCACTCATCCTCATAAGGGAAAACGTTTTCCAATAAAGAGTGTGATTACGTGTGCTTCATCTTTTGTTATTTATATTTTACATTGCCCGTGTGGCCTGGCCTATGTGGGCAAAACTTGCAGAAAATTAAAACAGTGTATCAGTGAACACAAAAGTACCATTCGTAGAAATGATCGTAATTATCCGGTTGCTATCCATTTCAATGATAATAAACGTGATATTGCTTCTCTTCGATTTTATGGTATTGAACAAGTACGGACACCACTTAGAGGTGGGGATCGCGACCTTCTTCTTTCGAGACGTGAAGCCTTTTGGATTTTCACACTAAATACATTATCTCCAGAAGGACTTAATGATGAGTAACTTCTGAACATGATGTTGTAGACATTTGACCTATTTTTGAGTTCCTCATTCCTTGATTGTTTAATGATGCTTGATATATTGCCACCAGGTTTGTCACTTAATTATAACAGCCTATTTCGGAGGCTTATTTTAGTGTTACAATGTAGCAATATATTTCTTTGATGGATGTGACTTCTGTTTGTGTAGGTGGAACATTCTCTCGACTGTTTGGTTCTTTCGCCTGTTTTTTCTAAATTAACTACAAGTCAAAAGTGTAATTTGAATGATTACAATTAACTTTATATTACAGATGTTATTTTGGCCTTTCTTTTTCTGCACGTGATTATGGTATTTTATTGAATTGATTGTATTGTTTTCCATTTATTGGTCATTTATGTGTGTCTGTGCTATAATTGCCTTCATCTGTAATTGTTTGAAGTTGTAAGTGTGTGGGTATACTAGACCTTTGTTCAACACTTTTTCTTTGAACCTGATGAAGGTTGGTGGTGACCGAAACGTTGTCTTAATAAATCACTTTGGTAAGTTTCGACGGTGTGCGGGTGACTTCTGTTTTTTCACATTTTGGGAATTAAGCTATGACACCAAGGAACCTCCTACTCTTGTCAAAGCGTGTCATATGTTCTTTAATGACCGCAGTGAGTCAGGATCTTGGTGTAACATCTCATCCACCAGAGGGAAGATTGCCACCCACTGGCCCACCAACAACAACTTAGTTTTCCCAGGTGGTTTCTCATCCAAGCACTAACCAGGGGCCATATTCATGTCGGGACTTTTCCCCGCTAAAGGGAAGATATGTACTAACAGTCCAATAGCTGGCCAAAAGTGCGATTCATGAAGGGCCGTTTGGTCTTATCAGCCAGTCTCACCAGTCAATAAGTTATAGTGGGGGTGAGCGGGCCTGCAGGTGTGACGCAGGGCTGATAAGTGCGAATCAATGACAATAACAACCGCCGTTCAAGACGTATTCCTTCAAGAAGCATGATTACCTCTCCATGCTGCCGAGTCGGATCTCGTGTTCTATTTTCTTCGTTTTCAGACCTTTTCTTTGTGAGGCATTTTTAACTATTTCTAACAAAAGACAAACCAGCGACAGCGTGATTTCAAACTGAAAGACAAATAATGACCATGTTTACATGCACACCATATTCCGATTAAGGTCCATATTCGAGTTAAGGTAATATTCCGAATAAGATGTTTCTATGTGCTGATCTATGGGAATATTCCCATTTACATGTTAATTGGCATATCCACCACTTTGGCCCAATCTCAACATTGGGTTTTTAGCAAATCTAACGCTCGAAAGTTATCGTCATGGCTTTGGTTGCCTTCGGTTGGAGCTTCAAAGCCGACATCTTCTCCACTCTCTTGGCCCACTGCCATCGCCAGCGGTCTCTGTCCCAGAATTGCATCCATGGCCTTGAAATAAATTAAACTGGCCGGAATAGAGCAGCTGGTATTGTTTTGTTTTTTGTCTTTGGAATATGCAGCCTTCAGAGTTTTCTAGCGATGCTTAACTTAGTCGGCTGTTCTCTAGCGATGCTTAACTTAGTCGGCAGTTCTCACAAAACCACCCTCTTTCCACTTTTCGCACACCTTTTTAAAGATATCGTTGTTACGGTGCTTTTGCCCATTAATACATTCCATTTAATTTTTGTCTTTCATTATCTGAATGCACACCATCGTCTCCTCTTCATTCCAAAAATGCAAATTCCTTGCCAATTGAACATACGCAGACGTAGTTGAATATTCTGTTCAGGGCCATTTTCCGATTAAGGTGCATACATGACCCAATATTCCGATTAAAACAGGCATATGCCAGGGGGCTTATTCGGCATATTTTGATTCGGAAAATGACCTTAATGACCTTATTGCACGTGTTTACATGACAGGTACGCAATCGTAATATACTTATTTTCCGATTAATACAGGAATAATGGTGTGCATGTAAACGTAATGTTATGCAGTCTTGGGCTTTTAAATTGAGACATCCGGATGTTTGTGCATGCATAACATGAAAATAAATCGGCTCTAAAGTTAGATGGGCTAAAAACGACAGGCCCGGCTGACGGCCTCACATGAATACCACTCAACTCGAAGAGGTTGCAGTTCGTTAGCTATCGGGAAGTTTGGGATTACCATCCCCGTGCGGTAAAATCCCGACATGAATACGGCCCCAGGCCTATACCTGCTTAGTTTTATACATGTGCCTGGAGCAGATCAAGCAGCAGTATACCGTATATGACCATTTAGTAGCCCGGGCGTTTATTTTGCAAAATTGACTTGGACCCCAGGCGTTTATAAGAACCAGGCAGGTATTTACAACAGGCCATTATTTATTTTTGCACCGACCTGCACCAGGCCAGTTCAGCTTTCCTACACGGTTATAAACTGACTGAATTTAACCGTTAAATTAACGCATTGTCTCCTTGTCATTTTAGCTGTAAGTGGAGTCCTGCGCGCATTTAACCGTGGTTTACACTGAACATGCACTGAACTCCGTGGTAAACTTATTGTAAAATTACAGTTAAAATAACTGGCTAAAAGGTGCCAGTAAAATTACCAGACAAGAGAGGCTTCAGTTTATTCGTTTATTATTAACAGTGTATTTGCGGAAACTGAAACTGGCACGGTTTCATTTACATACTTTAGTTTTGAGACTTCTATATTGATCCCAGTTGTGGCAACACACAATATCATCCTGTAATCCATCGTGTCAAGGCAAAGACGGACTAAATGAAGACAACAAGTAGGCATGAACACTTCAGAATGAAGTTGTTCCGATCATAATACACAAAGCATACATATAAATTCATATATGCATATAACGACTAGTTTCTTCCAGGTATAGACCTAAGTCAGACTCGCAGGCACAGCTGAATGCAAACGCTTTTTCTTTGAACGAAACAAAAATGTAGGTAACTGAGTGATTATTTTAAGGGTAAGGCAATCGTGGAGCTTATTCTTTAGCTTTGCCAAATAATAGAGCATAAATATTGTTGATTTACAATTCCTTATTTGTGTCCTTTTTTAAGTACGAAAAGATAAAAAAGAACACGGAAAACAAGTCCCCCACCCAAAAAAAAATAATTGTCGACACCCATGTTTACTGTTTACATGTGTCTCATTGGACGTTGATACATACACTAGATGGCAGAGCTATTCTGCCGTGTGCGCTTTGGTCCAGCCAATGACGTTGTCCACTCTAGTTGTTTTTATATCTCTGTGCCAAAGACCGTCTGCTTTTGTTTCCCCCACATCTTTATTGACATCAGATATACATACAAAGACAAACCGAAGCTTGTTTTAGCGTCTGTGTTGCCACAACACAAAGCAACACAGACGTTTATATACAATAGAGCAAATAATCGCCCGGGCGTTTAATTGAACCCCGGGCGTTTAATTGAACTGGCGTTTATCATAAAATGAGGTCGGACCCCCGGCTTTTTTGCACACAGGCGTATTTATTTGCGGGCGATTATTTGGTCATATACGGTGGTTGCAGATTCCAAATATGCCAGGCAATAACTTGAAGCAGACATCAATTAGGGATGTAAATGAGTGGGTCTACTCGCCGAAAAGATTATAACTGGCAACAGAAAAACATGATAATAAGGGCCCAAGCACTAACGGTGCAAGGACCCTATTGAAATTGTTAGAATTTTTCTTTTTTTTCGTTTTTTTTTTCCTTATTATTTTTAACCAAGTATTTTCGAATGTTTGTGAGGCCTTAACATGCTCAAAAACTCACCAAATTTTGCACAATTATCAGGTCTGGTGAAAATTGACATATTTTGGAGTCATTGCAAAAATGTGGGGCGAAATGGCGCCCCCTAGAAAATTTCAAAAAGCCCTCCTGAATGGGGTTAATTTGTTGTAGGCCAATGAAATTTGGTACACACATGTATCATACCAAGACGTCATGTCTCAAGTCTCTTGACATCATGGTAAAACCCCAACAGGAAGTTGGCCGTTTGTATTTTTGATTACCGGCGATTTCCTCGCCTCATATTTTAACGAACTCCTCCTAGGGATTTCGCCAAAACAACTTCCCATTTGGTACAGATCATCTACAGACCATGCTGATCAAAAGTTGTGTAAAGAATGTCTGTAGGTCAAACAGCGTGGCTGCTAGGGCGTGACAAACTTTGGCGACTTTTTGTGATTTCACCATCCATTTTCCAAAGCCTCTCACGCCTACATACTTTATCCTAACAGCTTCAAATTTTATGGACATGATGAAGGCTCTGCACTGAACACCTCTATATATTAATATCCCGCCTTACTTATAGCGCCCCCTGGTGGTAACAGGAAGTACCTTTTTTTACTTGACCATGTACTGATCCAACATAGTTGACCCCACCAACTTCATTCCACTTTTCAGACATGCAGAACAACTTGGTGAAGCTACATTATGAACGCTGGGAAGCTACGAGTAATGGCGTCCATCTGCCAGCATGGCGACTATCGATCCCTCGCCATCAAATTACGTTTGGCTTTTTCATGGCTTTAACAAAGTCATAACCTCATGAAAATTGATACACATGTCAAGAATGGCGAGTGCACAGTAAAAATCCCAGTGTTAATTCAACTACAATAGAGCTCATTTGAGTCCAAGATGGATGGGTTAGTCTCATGTAAACTCTACTGGAGTTGAATTAACACTGAGATTTTTGCTGTGTCCTATATGATAGGGGTGCCCATGGGGGGGAAATGGCTCCATAGAGCCCCCCAGAAAATTTCGACAAAGCAGCCCTTGCAGCTTCTTTAACCACTCTACCACTGTCCAATTGTTGTGAACGCACACCTGCACCCATCAGGATCTTGCCACTACCCCCACAGTGCACAAGGGTGCGAGGCCCTGTTCATTGTTGCTTATAGCTTTAATTCATCCAATATTTATTCCACACATTATCCTATTAAGTTCACCATATTAAGTTATTGGTCATTTTAAAAAGTTATCACTTTTAAAATCCCTTAGGATTTTGCCAAGATCCTTGAGGATCCAAAAGGATTTTGTCAGGTTCCTTCAGGATACCTAAGGATATTGCCAGGTTCTGTAAGGATCCCTCAGGATATTGTCAGGAACCTCAAGGAGCACTAAGGATTTTGCTGAGGATCCCCAAGAATCCTATTTTCACGGATCCTGTCAGACTCTCTTACAGGATCATTGCAAGGATTCTCACTAGGGAAGATACTGCAACGATCTTTGCTTTCAAGCATCGTTCACTAATTTTTTCAGGATCCTGGTTCATTATTAAAGATCCATCAATGATCCTTGCCTTTCCAGATCCTTGAAGGGTTCTTGAAGAATCCTTGAAGGGTCCTGGAAGGATCCTGTCCTTGCAGGATTCCTGTAGGATCTGTTGTGATCCCATAGAGCCCCAAGAATCCTGCGAGGATTCCCACCAGGGAACTGAGTATAGAGGAAGGTCTCTGGAAATAGGTGTCTTTTAAGTGCATACACTTCATAAAGTACACTGAACAAAAATATAAACACCCCGGGCTCTAATTTCTTGGCGCAGGCGCAGGGTGGCGCAGCATGGCGTGGCGTGGCGCAGCCGCGCATTGGTAATTTCGTGCGATTGCAACACCGTGCGCAGCCACTTTTGGCAATTTGGTAGAACGGACGTGCGCCAAGAAGGGTGTGGCGGCGTAGTAGGGGGGAGGTGTCACATATTCATCAAGACGCAGTGACAATTTCGTCGAAAAAGTCTTCGCTGAAGTTGCGCAGAAAGCTTCGCCAGCTCCAACCTGGTTTACTTTCTGTGCAGTGGTAATTTGGCTGACGGGCGCACAGTACGCGCTGCGTCACGAAACCTCACAGGCTGGTTTCCAGAATGTCAGGCACATTTCAATGCAATAAATAATCACAGCAACCACTATTTAATGTAACTATCTGAATCAGGACATAAATTATATTATCTATATCGATTGTCCTGATGTCAGATAAAAGGCGGTTGGCACGCGTAATGGAAACTCCACCTGGCTTAATCAACGCAGCTGAATCTGTGATGCAAACTAACGACTTAACATCTTTCTCAGCCAACCACAAACTGCCTATATATATATATTAAATGCTTGCGTTCTATGCTCAGTACAGCCGCTTGCACACTGGACGTGAAACGAATTTTTCGCACGACAGATTACAGTCAAAGTCAATGCAAAGACGCGAAAGTCGGACAGGGTTTATATATATATCTCCGTGTCCGAAAGTCATAAAAGTTCTAATTTTTCGAGTAATCCAGGAATTATTAGACATGCAAACTTGGCCATGTTTGTTTTCGACCTTCACAAAATGCAAATTGATAGCTATCGACTTTTCTTGGTCTTTTTATTCGTGTGTTTTCTTCCGTTGAAGATAGACAACAGTCTTTATTCGGTCTCTCTTTTGAAAATTAGTCAGATGGATCGAACAGATTCACGCTTTATTTCCACACCAGAGATAAAATAGTGCTTGTAGTCAGTGAGCAAATCAATTCCATGACCATTGACAGTGTGAATAAATTATCGCATGCACGATCAAGACTGTCCCGGACAGTCTGTCCGAGGCGAAATGCAAAATACTCCATGTCTGGCAGCCAGCAAAAAGTAAAAGTATTGGTATGAGAACAGATTTATAATGAAATAAATAATAAAAATATATCACCAACAAACAGAGCATCCAAAAAAGATGGCCCGCAAATAAATAAATCACAGTGTTCATTGGATGTTCTATTTGTTGGTAAAATGTTGCTTTTTATTCTTTATTTCGTTATCAATCTGTTCTAATCGTCCTCTTTTTTTCTTTTTTTTTGGCTGTCAGAAACGGAGTATCTTGCATTTAATGTCCGACAGGCATTGTACATTGTCCCGCGCCAATGTCGACTCACTTTATTGAGCAGAGCTTAAACAGAAACATTGATTGAAATTCTCGGTACTCATCTTGAAGAACTGAGCCCTCTTATCAAAACATTCACGTTTAATATCTAAAACATTCAGTAGATTTGAAGAAATTAAAAACAATAATAATCGACTGTCGTATTGCGGAGTTATATTGAAATCATCCGACTGTCGGACACGGAGATATATTAAAACCCTGTCAGACTTACGGACACGTAGACACTGCGTTCAACGCAAGCTGTGGTGCGAAAAATTCGTTTCGCGTCCAGTGTGCAAGCGGCTTAATACTAGGCTACTATTATTGTTACTTAGATTTTATCGTTTTTAGTGGGGGAAAGGAATACAGCCTGATTGCTATGATCTTGTGCTGAGTTAAGATCACATATTGAAAACAAATGTGTAACGTATCTCGCATTGTTGTCCATGCATGTTAATCCCAAAATTTTAAGCAGCAACAGGGTGTAATAATAGGAACACGCTATCCATCGTTTCTCTTCCCAATGATGCAGGCAGAAGAAATAAATGAGCAACGTCGTGTGTCATTCCAACTTCATAAGTTTGAATGATCTGGCGTAATTTAATTTTGAAATTCCATTCAAGTTCGCTAATGGTAATAATTAAGCTAATGCCCTAGCTAGCCAGCTAACTCATATTCGTAATGCTTAATTTAGGCGTGGCGGTGCAGAAAACATGCCTGAAGCAGCAGTAAATGCAACATTAACGCATCATGCAGATATAGGACAGAGGCTTCTATATTCCAACACATTAAAGGTGAGAGAGGAGCTCATTTGATTGGTGAAGATTTGACTCGGCTGTGTTATACCCAAACCGCCTTCTCTCCTCCCACTTTGCCACTTGCGCCCGGCAGGAGGGACGGCGGGACAGAGGAGTACTGCGCCAGGCTAAGCCGAGCACGAAATTGCAACATCGCCTGGACACACCGTTGGCGCGGCGCACCCCCCATTCGCCGCGCCTGCACCGCGCCTGCGCCTGGTCTACAAATTTAGAGCCCCCCATGTCAAATTTTTGAGTTTTTATTAACAAAAAACTGGAACCGGGATTCGTCTATGAAATGCACTCTTCTCCAGCGTGCCAAGGGCCATCGAGCGTGTGCGTTTGCCCATGCGAGTCGATTCGGCGCCCGAACAGCGGTGAGATCCAGACCACGGTGAGGGCGCCGGCGTGCAAGTTGGCTTCTCACAGGCGATTTACGGACTGTCTGTGGTGTGATGCATCTGTTGTGCAGACTAATGGTCCCATCCGCTGTGCGTGTCGCTGATCTGAGCTGATCCGCAGGTGGACGAGCGGATGTAGCGATCTTGTGCTGGTGTGGTCTGCGTGGCGAAGTGGATGAGGTTGATTTGCAGTACTGCCCGTCTGTCGGAAGCGAACTCTCAAAGCGGCCTATCGTCCGATAGTAATATTCTGCTGCAGCGACCACTCTGGTGGACATCCTGCATCCAGCATGCCAATGTACGTTCCGCATGACCTGAGACATCTGAGGCATGATGACTTTTGATAAAATTTGACATTTTGGGGTGGCCTTTTATTGTCCCCTGTATAAGGAGTGTCTGGGTATTGCTCATTCTGTCTGATCACCATCTGGAATGCCACACCCATGTACTGAGTGAAATCACTGCATCACTGAGCAAATGCTCACTGACAGAGAAATTGATTAAAAAATGGTACACAAATCAAGAGAAATATCCCTATTGTACAAGTAAAAGTCAGCATATGCTCACTTAGAGTTGTTAACTCCATGTGGCATCAATATTTGACATGGGGCATTTATATTTTTGTTAAGTGTAGCAGAGTTTCAACTAGGAATGCTGACTGACTCTAAGTACAAATAGCATATCACAATCCAGCAACTTGCAACCCAAAGCAGGGGGTTTTAACACAAATCACTGAAACATTATGAAGTAACTATGAAACAGTTATAGCCGAGGAGGGGATTAGACACGAGACAAACCAGTCAAAGGAGACATACCTCTTATAGACACGCAAGTTGTTGAATAGGAGTGAGCAACAAAAGGCCTTCACATGAGGTTTGGGACATCGATCTACATTTTCAAAAGCCGCCATGTGTGAAATTTACCCCATGGCCTTTCTGGTGTCAAAAAGCAACCGCGGCAGTTAAAGTGTATTTTTCTCCATGGTGATTAAATTTGGCAATTATTTCGCAGTGTGCATGCATGCCATTCTGCACTGATCACATTAGCCTTCAATAGGTCCAGTCATGCGCCGTCATCAGAAACAAACGTCAGTTCACTTGATGCTTTAGAGGAAAAGATGTCTCATTTCTCTAAAAAATATACTAGAAACATAAGCCCGTGCTATGCACGGAAAGTGAAACATAAGCTTAGTAGACAGATACTGCATTATCATATAACAGCAGTACTTCTCCCATAGCCCAGCTCATGATATATTTTTGATGTTACGCTAGGCTAATATCACTTTTGTGAAAATATCATTGGCTGAGAATGTGGGGGGAAAAAAATCGCTTTACGTTACGTCTCGCTGTTTATACTTAGCTAAACTGAATACCAAGTGTAATGTTGGTTTAATCGGTATGGCTCAGCGAAAATTAAGTTCACATTACTTAGCTAGGTAGCATGGACGTGTGACAGTTGATGGGTCCTGTTCAAGGGCATAGGTTTAATGTAACAATTGGTAGGGACGCAAATGTATTGTTAGCGCGTGTTGCGCAAGCTGGAAAATTTTTGCAAACTGAGTGCAGATACTGCCATTTTTGTGTACACAAATTATCCGAATGAGTGTTTCTTTGTTTCTTTTATGATGCTAAGCAAACTACCTCCATAATCTTCATATATACTTCTGTTTCTATTTTGTAGCCATCCAAATACTTTTGATTTGATTTTTGAATTCAAGTTTTCAACTGTTACTAATGTTATGAACATTTATTATGAATGTTAGCAATATCGAACAATTGAAATACTCTTACCAATTCGCAAGTTTCTTAGTTACATATTGGTTTGTTTTATTATTAGGGAATGTTAAAATCATTATAGGCAATTTATGTCTATTAAGCATCTCTCTGTGCAGTAACGCGACTGCAGCCAAGATAAACACTTCAAAATGGACCACTGACTATCTCTGAATTGGACAAGCCGCAAACCGAGCGTATTATCGAACTGAATCATGTTAGATTTACGATTTACAATAACTTGTTTCTTTCATTTTCCCCACTGAGGCAAAGTTAGTTGAGACATTTCGACTTTCAAAGGTTATATTTGCTGAACATCATGAGACTAACTTTAATGCTTTCCCTGTAATTCCAGACTCTAATTCATAATTAGGACCTCACCTGAAGCTCTGATACACCTGTATCCGCAACAGCTTGCTGACTTGGTTCCTGCGAACAAAATAATACATTAATAATAGCACCATCGCAGTATTTCTAGACTGAAATTCACCTCATAATTTGATATATCCACCCGTTTATGTCTGCTACAGCTAGCAACCTGACTACAAGCAAACATATGACAGAAACCAGGTTTAGTTCCCTAGTAGAAACTAGCGAACATGATAAACTAACATTAGTTGACACTTTTCTCCAATAAAAAGTAACTTTAGGTAGCCAGCAAGTTTTCCCTTGAAATAGCTAACTGTTTCTGACTAGTTAGTTTGATCACCTACGCCCTGGATGGTTAAAAAAAAGCTTCTAATGTCACCTCTTTTTTTGGTGGCCTCTCAATTTTCTTCCTCTATCAACTGAGTGGCTGGCGGCCGTTAGCGCGCCAGATAAAAAACCTGATGTTATATGATGGTTAGCTTAGCTATGGAACGGTACAGCAAGCACACTTAGTTATGACAGTGGCACTTGGCTAGCCTGCTACAGTGCTAAGCCGCTCAGATTCAAGTTCCCCACATTATTCTTAGCATTCAGTTTAGCTAAATATTAATAGGATTACATGGAAAGATATTTTTTTTCTCACGCACTCGGACAATGAAATTTCCGGAAAAATGATATGTACCTAAGGTAATATCAAATATATGACATGAGTTGGGCCATGGGAAAAGTGCTTTCGTTGCGTGATGAAGAAAATGATGCTTTCCATTAAATTACGCAATTCAGTTATGTGATAAACAGAATCTTATACTCTTGGTTGTGTCATGAGAAAGTTATGAAACGAGTTGAGTGAATTTTGGATTTGTTACTCTCTAAAGCTCGCAACAAACGCAAAATTTACTCAACTCTTTCATAACTTTCATATGACACGCCCATTCATGTAAGATCCTCTACTTATTACAATATGTTGTGTATTTCTATCTTGGGTACTTGATTTTGTTTTAAAATGTTTTCTGCTAGAGCGCATGTATGTGGACTATCAATATGCGAAAGGACAGCTCTGTAGGTGCTAACATGATGAACTGTATTGGGTAAAGGAGAACCTTGCTTCCTTTATGTGTAGTAGATTTCCTCAGTACTTCTCCCTTTGCATGGTTTCCTGGCGTCACTCCATCCATCCTCACTGGGAGGGACTAAGATGCAAGGAAAATATGCAAGTGAGGGAAACAAGGTAGTAATTTAAGAGGATTGAGATGTACCCATCGTTCTCAAGGGCTTAGAACTGCTGGCGCTTCAACATCCCTTATTCCCTTTACCTATGATCAGGTGTAAAGCTAGTCTAGCTAAGCAGCACTGCTAATCGTTAAGTTAATAACTCAGAAGAAATGGTCATCCAGAGATGGACTTTAATTTCGGGCCAGATTTGTGGATCCAAGATCGATACCAACACTGGCAAGAAGGGAAGAGCTACGAGAGGTGCCAGGCAAAACGGTGTGTAGGGAGACACCAGAAAACAGGGGCAGTCTAAGGGGGAGGCTGGCTCAAAACCAGCCCACAGAGCGGGGAGTTTATTTTAATAACTCTTTTTAACACAGAAAAGGACAGCACTCAAACAGCGAGAATAGTATGGCATTCAATTCGGGGTAATCAAAAAACAAAAAGAGTCGCTGCAGCTTTTTTTTCTGGAGGTGGGTCGCGTAGTTTCACGGCCCGTACTAGTAACTACTTTGCTGGGGCTTGTTTACTGCCTCTGTCTTCAGTGAGTGTCTCCCCAGCTGCCCAGCGTCCCTTCCATTGTTCTCTGAAAGCTCATTAACTTCAGCAAGATTAACACTATCTGATCATCATCAGACTCAGAAAGTTAGCGGCTCAGGCCCCAGTGCGGAATGAATCAGATTAGAACTGGCTATTGCAGCTTTAACCGAGGCCTTAACCTTATATTACTCCCGAAGGGCATTGGCCCCGGCTTAGTGTAATCTAGTGTAAGTTGCATGAGATGAAGGCTTCAGCAATAATAATTCTCAAAGTATGGCTATAATTATATAAATTCAATGCAGTCTTATTTCATTGCATCGTGATAAAATGCTCTTATCCATATTTTTGCATGACTTCTCAACAACTCTCCTGGTTAAAAACATTGGTTTATACAGCTTTATGCCTCTGCTAAATGCTGTTTCCACACGCAACAATTAAAATAGGCTGTACTTTATTCTTCTTACATTAAGTGACATAACAGTATGGTGTAGTTCAGAGGTTCTATAGTTTTATGCTGGCTCTCGGTGTCTGCCTTTACTGCTCAACTGGACTGAAGTATTGTCACCCTAACATCTTAGAAAAAGGGTTTCTTATTGGGATTAGCATGTCAATCCAACGCCAATTTAGATACAGCAATTTATCTGCATAGCATGATTATTTGAGGCATTTATTAATTATGTTAAACCATGCTTTATCTCATTTTAAAAATACGTATTTTTTTGTGAATACCATGTGACTTGGCTTACAAAATATAATAAACAAAAATAAATTAAAGCAAAGGCAATAATAGTTGAAATCTTACAAATTCATGGATGAACATTCAAAGACGCATATTGCTGCCCAATGCACTGGGTTTGTGAGGTCTGACAGTGATGTAGTAAGTATCGTTATCCTAGTATAGAGAGTATAGTGTGTAGTAAAAGTGTGTTAAATTGATTAGAAAGAAAGTTGTTATTACTCTGTGTGTGTTTGTGTGTGTGTGTGCGCACGCCTGCTTGCGTGTGTGTGATCATGCTTCATGTTTGTACGCAGAACCTGATGGAACAGTTTAACCCGAGCCTACAGAAGCTGGTGTCCCTGGGAGACAGTTATGTACAGGCTTTCCAAGGTGAGTGTCTGTGTTCTCTGTGTACCCACGTTCTCCATACATAGCATAACATGCTAAATCATCCAAAGGCCCTGAGCATTAAAGCGCGCCTTAACCCTTTCAGCGCTATAGGCAACTATAGTTACCCAATGATGCAAGATATCAAAATCAGGTGCTGTTGAAAACCTATCACGTGGCAACTTGTTCAAAA
This sequence comes from Gymnothorax javanicus, assembly GCA_029692085.1. Taxonomy (NCBI): domain Eukaryota; kingdom Metazoa; phylum Chordata; class Actinopteri; order Anguilliformes; family Muraenidae; genus Gymnothorax; species Gymnothorax javanicus. The sequence goes on along the minus strand of CM056200.1, from coordinate 49,238,318 downwards.
GAGCTCCCCTGCGGGAGCTGTTTGAAACAAGTTGCCACATGATAGGTTTTCAACAGCTGAAGATAATGACATTGTGAATTCCTCGAAAATTTATTCAGCGCTAAAAGGGTGAAAGTGAACGGACTATAGTCTTGTGGTTTTGGTCTGTGACAGATCGGTGCTGCTGTTTGGCCCTTGAGCAAGGCCCTTAAACCGGCATTGCTCCTTGGGAAATTTTCCCGCAGTTAATCTTATCAACTGTTGGTCACTTTGGATTACAGCTTCAGTCAGACAATTGTTATGCAATGTACTAATGAATAGATATTAATCTTTGCTTGCCTGTGGTGCTTTATGAACAGTACCCATTACAGTGGGGAAAATAAGTGTTGAATGCATCAACATTTTTCTTAGTAAATGTATTTCTAATGGGGCTCTTGATATGAAATTTTCACCAGATTTCGGTAACAACCCAAGTAATCCACACATGCAAAGCAATCAAAACAAATAAGTGCATAAATTAAGTTATGTGTAATGAAAAGCAGGGCTTCCGCTGGCGCTCGCCAATAGCGAAATTAAAAAATGTTTGGCTACCAAGGAAAATTTTTGGCAAATTTTTTTGCAAATGTAAAAAAAATTAAAAAATGAAATCGTCATTAAAATCTCCCCAAAATACCTTAAAAAGCCATCTACAATCAGCTGTTCAGACCGATGTTTTCACTTCCTTACTGCGCGCAGAGTCAGTCAGATATCCCATACCGCCTTCGCATACTCAACTTCGCATCCAGTATTGATCGCGTGCAATGTGCGGGCACTGGGAGGCCTGGAATTCAGATTGAAATACGAATCGATCGTTGGACCGCCGGCTAGCTTGGTATGCAGAATGGGTTGGGTCGAGTCAAAACGAAACCGGGGCATCCCGAGTCCTGGTGTTCTGACAATTTGTGCTGCCTTGTCAAAAAATGCTACCGTAATGCAAAGAGATCTTAAAGTCTTTGTTTTCGCCGTAATATTGCAAAATGAATCAGTTTACAGTAGTAACTTTGTTATTTGTTAGCTTATTATAACATAAGCAGATGTTATAATGAGTTGGATAAGTTTGTTTGAAGATATATACCCATATTCACCATTATCATCTAATTTCTGCATTATCAGGAAAACCAAGCGTGTACATGCAAATATATATATATATATATGCTTACAGGTCGAACGACGCACTGAAAATAAATCTAGTTTTATGATTTTTGAAGATACTTTAGATATGAGTGAAGAGACAGCCCAAGATTTTAGGTGTGCGCAAGCGCAGAACCGCGAGGTAGAATATTTTGATTGGCAGCAAAATTTGACAGAACACCGGCAGTCCGGCGCATGCAGAAAATTTGGATGCATGGTCGCGTTACACAATCATGGGCTAAATTCAGTACAGAAAAAAAATTTACTTATTAATAGGCTAATGTTTCACCTTGATTGAACTGGTCTGCATTCTAATGAAATATCACCTTTCACTCTCGGTATTGCGTGGGTTTATTAAAAAATGTGGCAATCGGTAGTTAAATAGGCTATAAAAAGCGTGCGGCTCAAGCTACTTGCGTGAGAGTCGACAGGTATGCAATTTTGAATAACTTTGATTTAAATACAGCAAATATGCGTCCAGATCAATGATTGCCGTCTTACTTAATCGGAGAGAACAAGCAGCACCTGTTCAGTGTGAAGTGCTCCTGGAGTGAACCTTTTGTTAATGATGAAAATGACTGAGAACGGGTCAGGACTAATGATTGTTTTAAACGGATGTTTTGTGCACCCCAATTCTCAGTTCTGGCTCTGCCACTGTACTTAATTTATCCCACGATTTCATCGCTGGGAGATCGCATATGGAGAGAAACCGTGTCTTCAGTTGCCAATTACGATAAGTAGAAAACGCGTCAATGAAGGAAAATGATTGAGAACTAGCCAGGACTAATTGTTGTCATAAAGGTTGGGTCTGTGTCCCCCCCCCCCCCCCAATTCCCAGTTCTATCTGCGCCATTGTACACATAAACGTTGCTGTGCTCTGCGCGTGACTAATCACCCTGTTTCTAATCAAACGAAGAAGGGTTCCAGCTTTGTTGCTTTGTGTTCTTTCAAGTTTTGATAGAGAAAATGATGTTATTCATGAGCAGAGAATTCTTGAGGGACAGTCACCCATCACTCAGCTTGAGATGTTAGAGACTGATACAACATGTTACACTCACTGTAGGCTGTTGTTAAACGTTTTCCCTTCAATTTAAGTTCATGTACCGGTACATGTAGATGTTTGAACATATTTTTACTTTTTGAGTCAGGTGAATTGTGGGTTTGGTGGAAAACCTGGTTTTTCATTATTAAAAGAAATGATTAAAAAAATTCTTGAATCATACTTCTGCCTTTATTTCCTAAACTAATCACAAAGTCATGTAAAACCCACAAAACAATAACCAACGGCGGAAATTGTAGGGCGAAGGTTCAACGTGTTCTTTTTGGCTAGTATTATATCGCGCGACGTCCTGACTGGTGCGAATCACAATAAAATGGATATATTTTCTCCGTTCGAAGGACGGGGCACAAAAGCACAACGGTTACAATTAATCTGACGCCATAATAAATTTATAATGAATTTAGTTATACCCTCGTTAAATATCTGACTCCAAATTAGAATTAAAATTTATAGTTTAGGGACACATCGTGAATCTCGGGGCAGCTCGTCGCCAGACTCATCCGTGAAAACCAGTTACTCAACTGACGCCCCGGGTAATAAGCGCAGTTGCGGATCTTAGTTCGGTGAGAGTTCTAGAGGATGGAAGAAATTACCATGATAGTAGCAACTTTGGCATAAACATATCATGAACCCAGATTTATGTGCACCACAGGGCCCTTAAGGAGATCGACCAGGCACCGGCTTACAAGCCCAGGGGTGCCCTTAAGGCCAAATCCCCAGGACCGATACTACATAAACCCTTTATATAAGTAGACCGTAATCTGCAATCCAACTTAAAACCCATCACTACCTTTAAAACATCAGCTAGCTAGTCTGGAATGTAAGGACTCGCCCCTAAGTACCCGTCGTAAACGCAGCGGCTAGAAAGAATAAAAGGATTAGGAGTCACGGAGACCACGCAAGCTTAAAGGAATGACAACAATTTATTCACCAGGTAGGCAAAAGCTTAAATCAAACAAATCAACGTTAAGCCAATTACAAGTTCGCATAATTTAGAAGAAGAGAATAAAGTCATACCTGGAGGAAAAGGATACACGCACTAACGTGCGGCGGGAAGTTCAATTACGATGTTACATCATTGAAAAGGCTACTCACGCACTAACGTCGCGGGGAGAGATCGGATACGATCTTCCCAGAATGGTTTGTTTCTCTTTGCTTTAAGCCAAATCACGTCTTTGATCCAGGCGGCATGGCCATAAACACCTAGAAGGGGGTCGAATCCGGTTTTTGGGTTACCACCATTGGAAGGATGTATTAAAACACTTCAGCAGAGAGGAGAATAGGGTGATTACCAGAGAGGATTCTGACCGAATTCTCAGGAGTTTCAAAGGAATGAACCATAATTTCAATGGGAATGAAACATACTCCATTCAACTCCTTGGATTCCCCGAGAATAACAAGACCAAACATGATATGAATATGTACTAATATGATGCAGTTGTCATGAAAAAAGTCTTAAGATGAATTAATATATAGTTTAATTGGGTTATAAGTATATAAGTGATTTCTTAACAGGATATTGAACATATAAACATATTATGAAATTCCTAGAGATTTAGATTATCTTAAACAGATTAATATAACTGGACTTCAACTTAAGAATAAGGATATTAATATGACTCCACAGGGGGCATTGTGTCAGCCAGAGCCTTGCAACTACACCCCCGTACAAAGTAACAGTAAGACCATTAACACCTTAGTAAGCATCTTGGGGAGGAAGTCCACAAAAGCTTTATTGCTATCTGGCATGGCTCTGGACTGAGCTTATCAGCCATTTGTCGCATACAGTCGCTGGGCTCCCCCACGCATCAGCGTTTTGCAGATCTTACAGAGGTGCCGCTCAGAACCCAACCCAAAAGGCACAGATGAATTTTACTGTTTCGGAACGGAAAAATCTTTTATAAAATGAAATATGCAATGTCTACAGTCATATGAATGAAAATGAGAACAGGTGGCCAGCCTCAGCCTCTCCTGTTGCTCAATAGTCACCAATGAACTTGGCACAAGATCAAATAGATTGTGACCTTGACTGAGCTTCATCTCCCATGCCCCATCCATCATGTCCCAGGGCTGTCCATGTAAGCTTCCTTGTCTGGAATGGATTCTTCTGCAAGGCAAGGAGATAACCAGGCCAAAGTAGCAATGTAATGTTGAAAAACAGTCCTTTCGCTGGCCCCGGGTCCAGTTGTTCTCCCAATGGGTGGTGGCTACAGAAGAGAAAACAAAAAAAAACCTGGCTAGGAAAAAAATCAAGTGGCTACTAAATAAATGATTTGGCTAAACAGGTTGGCTACAAAAAAAAAAAAAAAGCCAGAGGAAGCCCTGGAAAAGGAATTATAATAAGGACAATTTTACAGTAACATCTAACACTAACATCACTGCACAATTCTCAAGACAGAATACAAGCCACGCTATATAACTGGAAAGAACAACACATCAGAATTTACTCAGCTAAGCTTCATCAGGATATTATCAGGACAGGTAGACCTTTTTATACGAGTAGTCTGATAAATAAATGTATTTATTTTTAACAGTAAGCCTTAGCGGTTCTGTTCTGTCCGTATACTGCTCACAGATGAGAGACAAGCACTGGGATGAGGTTGAAGCGCTTGTCCCGTAAGAGAGGAGAGAAAAAACCCTCACCTCTTCATCCCCCCCTTCCTCAGGGCCCTGCCATCGCTTTTCTGCCAGAGAGAAACGCTATACGGACCTAAGCCCTTATGTTTTTGTTATTTAGCCGTGCGGTTTCATCAATTCATTTTATTTTAACGAAAAAAAAAGTCTGCTCGAAAATTTTTAACAACCTGCTCAGTCACTTCATCCTGGCGGCTGGCCTGATTGTTGAAACAGCTAAAATTATGGCTGAAGTAGGTAGAAGTTATGAAGAAGTTGTGGGGCTACTAAACTGGTAACCTGCCTGGCACTGAGTCTCCTCAGTCCGAATCGGTGTCGGGGGAGACGGGCTCAGTTGGAGATGAGGCTGGGGCAGTGCTGGCTACTGTGGCGTTTCCATCCTCTTCATGGCCAGCATCGTCTTTACTAGCAAACCATCTATGGATAGCCGGTATTTTCTTTCAGTTTGTTGTCTCGGTTTTCTTTTTCTACTTTATTTCTCTTTTTGCTGCGCCACCATTTATTGAACATGTTGCAAGGCGCGATATGCATTAAAAAGGTCACCACCTGGTTATGACACCACCTGACCACCTGATCCGTCATCATCAAACACAGCCAACAAATCAACCATAATATTTCTCGTTAGCATAACTTTGCATTGATTCTTATTTCAACAGATACATGCACACACTCACCTAATTTATTTATTTCATTTGATGTTGGAAAAAAAAAAAAAAAAAAAAACAGTGGGTGGTTGGAGGCCCCCAGGCACCGGCCCAACCGGCTCAGTGGTTAATCCGTGCTTGGGTGGCGTGTCTCTAACTGAAGAGGGTAAGAGAACAAAACACTGAGAACAAAAATTGGAGATAATAGCGTTATCTGCACTTTTTTTTCTCAGAATTATGAGTTTTTGTATGCTTTCAACGAACTGTGTACATTTGTAATGGGACATACAGCACTGTGCAAAAGTCTTAGGCACATTTAAAGCCTCTGTAAACCCAAGTCCACAAAAAACTTTGAATTACATTATTTAGGGTTGTATGTGCATAATAGTAAGCATACTAAAATATTAGAAATTATGTTCAATTCAAATCCGAGATTTTGTCATTAAACTTTTAGCACCTATCCTCTTACTGCGGTTGAATTGGGCGTGGTTTTCGTAGTGGGTTATTACGTAATAAGCCAAACCAATTTAAAAAAAACTCCGTCATTTGTCCCACCCCTAACTGAAATTATAAAAGCTCTCTGCTCGTACCAGTTGGCCTGAGCCCGAGAAACGTCTTGAAGTAGTGTGTCTTGCGATTGATTACCCAACTACATTTTGGTTCCATTTATCTATCTGTCCGTCCGTGTATTTGTCTGTCCCCCGCTATTTCCCCTATCATGTATGTTTGTATTTGCTCCATTCAAAACGCATCAGTAAATGATTTTCCGAATGGGACGTGTGCTCGTGGAATGGTACTTCCGCTCTGGCTCGAATGTCTTATGCTGCGTTCAAACCAGCTTGTGAAAATGGTGTTTCTCAGAATACAAGCGGCGACTTGAGCTCAAATCACCTTACAACCTGTGATCACAAGCAGTGAACTGGTGGTTAATTCAACGGATCAATCTTTACCACTCGCGAGCAAAGCGAGGCCAGACGAACACATTGTGAGCTAAACAGAAAAGTACGTTTATTTTCATGTTTGCTTTATCAAATTAAAAGGAGCAACTTATTATGAACCTTTATGTCCCAGAGTTTGTTGTATTTCCATATCACAATGTTTCTGTCGTTTTGTCATTGGGAAGTTACCTTAATATTTTGATACCTTAAATATTGCCCGTGATTTCGCCCGTGACAGACTGGCAGCAAATGAACGCTCTCCATATGTGTCCTTTTCGCAACCGGTTGAGTGGCAAGCTAATTACGATGCATATTGTACAGTACTAGCTAACGTTACAGTACCATCAGGCCGCCGTTGGGTGCATCCCTGCTAATGCTGAATTTTAGCGGAGATGCGCTTACTCGGTAATAATAAAAACAGCAAAGGATTTCACAAAATACTATTCCGTTAGTGGCTGGACGGTGTTTCCAGATGGCAGAGGTTCTGCTTCGTCTGATTCTGAAGCTGCTTGCACACTGGACGTGAAACGAATTTTTCGCACGGCAGATTACATTCAATGTCAATGCGAAGACTTGAATGCACGCCTTCGCGCGTATTCAAGTCTTAAATGCACAAAATATGAAGTTGGCCAGCTACCAAAGTCGATAAACTAGCTCGCTGGTTAAGTCAGCCTGCTAACGGCTAGTTTGCTGTCAGTTATGCATTGACGAGGCTGATTAGCTCTTTTGCTAGCTACCGAGTTTTTAAGCCAACAAACACTGGCCAAAGATGCTTGGCTATTTAAGTAAATTGGCACTAATTGCAAAACTTGATATCTAGCGAGGAAAACACAGCCAAGTAGATGTAGACTGGCTGACTAATTAAGCAAACAAATGGCTATGGCAAGGTGCTGGAAATTTCTAACGTGTTATGAACTCGTTCAGCCTGGGAATCAGGAGGATCGTGGGACGTATAGTTTTTAGACTACAAAGAGGATTAGCATGGTGGCGAAAAATTCAAAGGATTTGCGGTCAAGAAAAATTATATTTGTTGTTACGCGGAAATATGATGCAAAATCTCAAAAAAGGTGAAGGCTAGAAAACAAAGAGAAGTGATTCAAAAGTGAATATTTTAAAAAGTCTACGCTTAAAATGAATGGGAACCTTTACTTCCGACACCAGCATGACGTCATCACTTCACTACTCACACCATTGTACTTTTTGCCAACTTCCATTCATCACACGAGCTGCCTGTATGCTTCCGCGTGTATGTCATGCTTGTACTATGTTCTTGTGGATTTACGTTTTGTTTTGTGTTTGCTGGAATGAGGCAGTTAACCTCCTCTCCCCTCATGTGGTGTGCTACTCCCCCTCTACCTCCACCAGTTGACCATGTCTGACAGCTGTGTTGCGGAACGGGCAAGATCTTGGTGTGAGATGACAGATACCAGTTACCACAGGTCTGTCCCCGGCTGGCTGAACAGACTTCCTTACATCATTGCCACTAAACTTACCCTTCATTATTGCCCCATGCTGCATTTAAGATGTCCTGGGAACTGGGAAGTTCCCAGTAACCTCTTAAGCCCTCACCCTTTGGCTCAAAAATGACATAACCAAAGTCAAATGAGTACATCTCTGCAACTACTTGGTCCATTTGAATAATATCTTAATAAAGGTAAAACCTTGAGGATTTAAGTCATGGTGTACAAATCAGTATTAATCTCACTGAGTCAGAGATAATGAAGATGGAATACTGCATGAAAGATCTCATTTGCGCCAAACAACATTTTACTTCTTTCTCTTTTGAAATTATTTAGTTGCGGTCTGAAACCTTTAAAAAAATTACTGCACAGAATCTCACCATTATCTGTGGCAAAGTTTCTTCTATTAAAGTAAATCAGTGCAAAATTTGAGAGGTTTTAGTTCAGGACTGTCTGGGTGGCATCTCCAAATTAGCACTGTGTGCCATTTGACATTTCTCAGGTACCAAACTGCAAAACTCTCTTAATTTCACTTATGCTGTATGTCACTACAGGCATACATTCCATGTATACTGACCAAAAAAAGAAACCCAATTTTCTATTTCTTGATTTTATCGAGTGTAACTGTTATTAATCAACACTTCATTGGTATCAAATGAAAGAGGGAATCTCAGACAATAGATATAACAGAAAATCGGTTTGGAATATCGCCACATTGGCTTTTTATTTAACAAGGTGAAGTTCGACATTCGAAACACAAATGATATATCAGTATCTCGTATGTCCCCGTTAGCATCGCAAGACGCGGTACACCTCGTCTCCGAGACATCACCTGATGTCTGATTGTTGTTTGGAACGCTGTTCCACTCTTTGGTCAGTGCTTGTCTTAGCTGACGTACTGTAGCTGGCGGTGGTTGACGTCTCTGGATCACTGTATCCAGAATGTCCCACAGTTGTTCTATAGGGGAAAGATCTGGAGAAAACGCTGGCCAGGGAAGGATTTGCATGTTTTCAGCCCGAAGGAACTCCATACAGATACGTACCACGTGTGGACGCGCATTGTCCTGTTGGAAAGTCAGTCGGTGATGTCGGACAAACGGAAGGACGACTGGACGGAGAATTTCATCGTGGTAACGGACGGCGTTGAGGTTTCCTTCAACAAAATGAAGGTTGGTTCAGTGTGTAGTAGACGGTCGGTCGTGATACGACGGTCGGACGCTGGAGTCATAGCACGTGGCCTACCGGATCTGGGGCGATCAGCCATGTGTCCAGTGGCATTAAACCTGGTTCTGAGGCAACTAATTGTCGCAGAAAGCATGCCGAATTGACGGGCAACTCTATCTACCCGACTTCCGGCCTGGAGCATCCCAATCGCACGTTCTCGTTGAACTTCCGTTAGTCGTGGCATTATAATCCGTCTGATTTTTATTCATTTTCGGTCGGAATTTATAGGACCCGGTGTCTACGAGGAACTCAAAACAAAAATGGGAGTGTTCGGACAATGGTAGTTCTCGAACCCAAGCACTGCCGATTGTTTGGTTCCGGACAAATGGCGGCTCCAGAATATGCGCTGTGACAGAGAAAATTTGTATGGTAGAAGTACTCACCTCCAAAAATAACTCAGAGCAAAAGCATCTTTCTCAATGGGTTTGTCGAAATTTGACACCGGATAACGTAATTACGTTTCTTTTTTTTGGTCAGTATATATACAACCTTTTCTTTACTGCGACCAGTCCTGTTTACATTTTCTCATTCAAAGAAAATACATACAAAGGAAATGAAGTTTGCATCCACTAGAGCAGATTTATTTTCAATAAAACAATTAATAAACCAAATTATTAATATTAAGATAAGGTAAAAAATGGTAAAACATAAAAACAACAGACACCCCAGCAATCATTTATACAAGATCTATGTACTTGCTGCTCAAAAAAGACCTCACTTGCAAGCAAGATTTGAACCCGGGTCTCCCGCAACTGAGATCAACGCCTTAGCCACTAAGCTAGGTGAATGGGCATTACTACCACTGCCGCATTGTAAATTTGTATTTACATATTTGTGCTTGTATTGCTGTATTCTCTTGGTACTTGCATATAACGGCGCATGGATTCTTTGGAAAGACTACTTCTAAAACAACTGTTGAATATTTAGTGGACAATCATAGCGAAAATATCAAAAAGAAACTGGTTTAGTGACTGTATATATGCCCTCATTGCTGAACTCTTGGTGTCTTTGTGGATAATGTTGCCTGGCAGCTGAAACACAGAAAAAGTAAAAACAGCAATCACAATCAACACCCCAGTAACTACATATTCAAAAACTGTGTTTGAAATGGTGTATGCTGCTCAAAATGCTAGTATATATCACCCACACAATTGCTCAATGACTTACCCACTAAGCTATTCCCAATGAGTCGTCTAGTAACGCTTCATTGCCATATGAAGAGCCAGCCTAAAACCCATAGAATCTATTTTGATGACATCTGCTGAATATTTAGTGGATAATTACAGCAACAATACCAAAAAAAAAAAATCAGTTTAGCGTTTATATTGTTGCGCTATAAGTACACGTGCATAATGGCTCATAGACTCTCAGTTAGACGAACTGGGAACGCAAGTCTCCATCTCAAGCTAGGTTTGTGTGATTACGGTGGTTGAGGTTTCGTTGGAAACGTCAGAGCCCATAGAAATGGCCACCCCCTAAATCTAATTGACTGCGTTAGAAGCCAATCACAATGGAGAAAATACATTGTTGCAAGGGAAATGTTCAGGGCTCAACCTTATTGGTAATAGTGCCCCAAGAAAAAAACATGCATGGAGACTGGCAGATGTAGTTTCAATACAAAACAGACTCATTGGACTAACAATAGACTGCGCAGATTTACCCTGGACCATAGTTTTTTATTACAAAATAGCAAAGGTAAGGAGAATTTTTTGCTCATCGCTGTAGAATGTAAAGTGTATGCCTCCTGAATACACTGCTTTGCATGGTGCCTGTTTAAAATGACAAGGCTTATATCATTGGATTCTGTGGATTTTGTTCTTTCATTTGATGTATTGTTTGTATGCATAGCACAAATTCAGTAGAAACGCTAGCGATGGAGCACTGATTTTATTTTATCTTATGTTTTGCTACATGCTTATTTATTTGCTTGGTGCTTGAATTGTGTTCGGTTGAGGTAGAAATGATCACCATGAGCTTTTCGCCGAGTTTCTTCCCTTAAAGTGGATAAGCCCTATGAGGATAATACTATTCTGAAACATGCTGTGTTTATTATGCGTATTGATTGCCCCCAGTACCAGGAGCATTTGGGCTTAATAAGTTAAACTTTCCGGTTCTTACCTAGATGTGTTTGAGAGCTCTACCTAGGAAAAAATGAGAAAGGGGGATTTGTTTATCTCAGTTTTTTTCCTGACATTGCATATTAGCATTATCTTTTCCCCTAACATTAGCAAATCCGGTAACTAAGTTAGCCAATGTTCACATAACAGAACTTCTGCAAACAGCAAATCATATGGATCAGCATCCAATTTAACAGTGTAGTTACTATTATATTTCTCCTTTTCAGTTGCTTTTTAGCTTACCGGCCCTATGGGCTGATAAGCTATTGTCGTGGTGTGGCGTCCGGCGTCTGTCGTCAGTCGCCCGGGACATTTTTTATCTTTTTTTTGGCCTGATGAATTTTCATGTAAATTTGCCATGACATACTACTAGACCATATCTCCAGTCTTTTTTTTCGGATTTTTGATTGAATCATTTTTGTCCGTTTCATGGGCCCTGGAAATTTTGGCCCCAATGTTAAAGATAGGACTGAGAAATTTTAAAAAATTATTTTTCAAAAACAGCATGATAAATTTTTTTCTAAATCAGGCAATCTACTTACCTTGGTACCGTCAATGTACAATGCGAGTGCCATTTTGATTGAATCGATGGAAGTGGATCTAGTGGGGGCGCTGTACTTTATGAATATGCAAGATGGGCTGTGGAGGCCAAATGGTTGCAGATAGAGATTAAGTTTGTATTATCAATATATAGGAAGTCATATATGACCTATATTTTGGCAATATTAAATTTGACCACAGATGACTTTAAAAGGTCAAACTCGAGGTCATGTTGAAAGCTATGGCTTGAAAAAAAATTATTTCTCAAAAACTGTCTGATAACTTTTTTTCTATATCTGGCAATCAACTCACCTCGATACACTTTATGTACAGTGCGAGTGCCATTTTGATTGAATTAAAGGAAGTGGGTCTAGTGTGGTTGCTGTTCTTTAACATTGGGTGTTATGGAAGATGGGCAAAATTTCCTTTGGAAGCTAAATGGTTGCATATAGAGATTAAGTCTGTATTACTGACATATAGGAAGTTACATATGACCTATATATTGGCTGTGTTAAAGTTGACCTCAGATGACCTTGAAAGGTCAAACTTGAGGTAAAGCAAAATGTTATCATTTTCAAAGGCTTCTAGGCTTGAAAATATTGAAGATTGGGAACATGTTTATTGAACACTTATAGGAAGTCATATATGAACTTTCTTTTGGTGGCCTTGAACCTGACCTTCGAAAGGTCAAACTTCACGTTGTGAAATTTCAATGACTTCTATCACCAAAACTATTCCAGATAGAGCTTAGGTTTGTATTGTGGGCATATAAGAAGTCATGTATGAAGTTTCATTTGGTGACATTGAATTTGACCTTCAGTGACCTTCAATTACCAAACTTCACAGGGAAATTTCAATGACTTGTATCAGCAAAATCGTTACAGATAAAGTATAGGTTTGTGGGGGCGCCCCGGTGGCTCATCGGTCTAAGCGCGCGTACCATAAAGGCTGTGTCCTTCCCGCAGCGACCTGGGTTCGATTCCAGCACAGGTCATTTGCTGCATGTCTTCCCCCATTCTTCTCCCCAACCTTCCTGTCTCTCTTCACTGTATAACTGTCAAATAAAGGAAAAAATTCCCAAAAAAATAATCTTAAAAAAAAAGTGTAGGTTTCTGGGTCTGAGCGGTGCCATGTGAGGATGTGTTTTTACCGAGCTCCTTACCAAAGCTATTAATAAACTTAAAAGCAGCTATTTAATGTGAAGACCTGGAGGCACACTCATAACCGAGGCTGAGACCTTGCACCAGGTTTGAAATTTCCTACTTTACGCCAGCTAAAAATGTCTAAAAATCTCCGAAAAGCGCCTGAAACCAGAGCTAGCTCTAAAGGTTGCCCAGAGGCTAACACTGCATCTGACGATGCACTTGACCCGAATGGACATGACGTTATCCTCCAAGCAATTGCCGAATTGAGGGCTGAACTGCTCACCAAAGAGGAGATGCAATCTGCTGAAATTTGGAACCACGTTGAAATTAAACTCGCTAACGATAATGCTAACGCCAAAAGTGAGGCCCTGGATAAACGGGTGGTCGCCCTCGAGTCTGCAGCGGGACATGGCTCGCGTGTGGAGGGAGCTCGCTACTCAGAAAGCAAGAAATGAGGACCTGGAGGCAGTCACGCCAAGAATAACCAATGCATTGCTCGGAATAAAGGAGAGACGAGAGGATGGGAAGCGCTTGAAGGACTTTATATTTCAGTGCCTGAAGGAGACGCTTGGCTTTGATAAGCCCCCTGTATTGGACCGGGCACATTGCACTCTGCGGGTGAGACCAGGTGATAGTGACCCGCCGAGAGCCTTCCTTATCAGATGCCATTATTACCAGGAGAAGGAGGAAATACTAAGAAAAGCCGGGCAGATGAAACATCTTACTACGGCGGATGGCGATAATATCCGTATCAACCAGACTACACACAGGCAGTCGCCAAGCAGCAGGCAGAGTTTAACGAGTTCCGGGGATTGTTAAGGACCTGCGAGGGAATCCGCTACGGCCTGTGGTATCCAGCGGAGCTGAGGGTAAAGATGTCGGATGGTGTGCGCACAAGTTTTAAAGACCCAAAACAGGCCAAGGACTTCATAATGGAAAACTTGAAACGCGTGCCCTGAAAAGGTGTCAGCGATAGGTGATGTGCTTTCCGTGGTGCCGTACATCTCATATAGCGGTATGTTTGATTCACGATATTTGGACTCATATTCTGATAAAGACTTTGCTTAAGCCAAGAGGTTTCAAAATCTTCAGTGACCACCAGCAAAAAGGTATTTAACTTTTAAGCCCTAGCCGGTGGGACTTTGTTGTCATACAGTTGACTGGTACAGACTCTGTTTAATGTTGATATTATCAATAGACCGTCACCAAAACACAAATTTACAACAAGCACTTTGTTTGGGGCGGATATAGCCTTGATATGGCCTTGACCCACTGTCGGTGGGTTTGTAAATGTATAAGTTTAACAATGTTCTACCGTTCCCAGTGACCACCAGCAAAGTTTGAAGACATTTTATTTTTGATTTTTTGCTAACATTAGCTGGGCTTTGTTAACATAATTAGATGATTTAGAGACTTTATTGAAGTCTAATGCTGCTTTACCATGTCCAGTGCTTGCCAACAAAATGTAAATTTGTGTTGGATTTTTTGTTTTGTGTTGGGCAGATTTGTCTTGTGAGGACTAAGAATTCGGGATGTTACGCTCAAAGCAGACGGTTCGACACAATATCGATCTTTCAAAGCAGAAGAATCTCGGCAATATGTTTCGATGCCTCGCTTCACCATGCAAAAAACCACGTGACTCCCCACATGAAGCGTCATTACGTCACACGCGTATCGGCGACGTGTCACTCGGGTTTTGAATCCAGGGCAGGATTTTTGGAGAGGACCCATTAAAATACTGGTACTCAAGGGCAGCAGTTTATCCCAATCTTTACAAGCTTGCCCACAGATATCTTCATATGCCAGCAACTTCTGTGCCATGTGACAGCATCTTCTCCAAAGCTGGAGAGGTAGTAACAAAGAAGAGAAACGGACTGAAGCCCGACTTAGCTGAAATGATCTTGTTTTTAAATAAAAATCTTTGAACCCTGTAAATCCCCTGTCCAACTTATGCAGCATTTTGCTCAACTATTGAAATAACAGTCCCTAGTTGCACAAACATTTGCCATTTTTTCCCCAAAATTTTTGTAAAAATATTTTTTGTATTTCTCTCAATCTTGCAAAAGCATATCTCTATTACATACAGTATTTTATGATGGCACAATCACATTATAACACAAGTATGTTATTGTCTTGAAAAAAACACTCAAAAATTTCAAGATACACATAGAACCTTTATTGTTAAACGTACATAACAGTGCCTGTTTCATGACACCTTGTCCTTTATTGTTCCACGCAAATGCTATGTTGAAGATTGGCCAGCAGATTTCGCCATATTTAATTGTATCAAATGCTTCGCAACCCAGAACCATTCAACACAATTGCTTCATAATTGATTCAGTAGTTCAGAAAGCTTCGGTTTCTCCATCACTACTAAGAATATTAATAAGTTTAATAAGGTTTATTTATCTCCAGTAACCACTAGCCAAGGGTAAAGGCATTTAATTTTTTTTTTTTTTTTTTTTTTTTTGCCGAAGGGGCCTTGTTAACATAACTGGATGGTTTAGAGACTCCACCGAAGTCTAATGTTGTTTTATTGTGTCCAACGTTTGCTAGCAAAATTTATCATACATTTAATCTTTGTTTTGAGCTGATAGGGCCCTGATTGGTTTCAATATTTCCTCTGATCATCAGCATAAGGTTGAGGTGGAATATAAATAAGGTGCTTAATGAGTGTGTACTCATACATGCCAACTCACTACGGCTTTTGGGGCGTTTTTTTCAGAATGAAACGCCCCAGAGGCGGTGTTAGACCCGAAAATTATTGGCTATTATCCCACCCTTTATTGACAACAATTTGTCCTGGCTAATTCTTGATGGTTTTCCTTCATTAACACATTTTCCAATTCAAGAATCATAAAGTGACAATTGAAGACACGGCTTCTCTTCCCCATGCGATCTAAAAGCGACAAAATAATGGGCTACATTCAGTACAGAAAAATAATTTAATTATAATTAGGTCTATGCTCCGGCGCTCGGCGACGGCATTTCAGAACTCTTCAGCGAATTAAGGTAATTTCGGCGACAAGTACATACACCTGTTTTTGCAGCAAGGTCACGCAACTCGCTGTATAAAATAAACAGCTGTCTGATTGGAAAATGTAGTCGGACGAAACCACGTACCAGTCACCAAAATTACCTTCATTCGCTGAAGAGTTCTGAAATGCCGTCGCCAAGTGCCGGTGCAAAGACCTAATTACAATTATTTTTCTGTACTGAATGCAATTATTTTGTCGCCGCATGGGGGAGAGAAGCCGTAGTCAATTGTTGGATTATTCTTGAATTGGAAAATGTGTTAATGAAGGAAAACCATCAAGAATTAGCCAGGACATTTTGTCAATAAAGGTTGAGTTAAGCCAATAATTTTCGGGTCTAAACCACCTCTAAGGCGTTTCATTCTGAAAAATATTCAAAAGCCGTAGTTTTGTATGTGTACTATATTTGAGACTTGAGTCTCTGCAAAATTTATTCTGATATTCATATAGTTTTGGTGAGACTCAGTCTCACAATGCTTTGTATGTTGTGTGTTTGTGTACGACTGGGGTACATGCAGCCTCTCATTTGGGAAGAGGCCGGCAATGGGGTTTTGTGAATGGTGTGTTGTTTTAATTTTTGTTGTTATCTTTTTCTACTGAATATAATTTCACAATGTCCATACAGAGATTGGTCATTTGTCAAAATGTTGTGACCAAGCTGTTCCTAGTCAGGCTGCTGTTATTTCATTTCAGATATTAGAATATGGTGATCCCTAATATTAGCAGTTCAGGGCGGGTAATTACAAAATTCACAAATTGGAATATTAAAGGGCTTAATCACCCAGTAAAGCGTAGTGAGGTGTTCTCTCACTTATTAAAGCTGCAAACAGACATAGCATTCTTAACTGAAACTCACTCGCTTAATAAGGATCATAAAATGCTTTCTGCCTTTGATCCAAGCCAAGGAATATTTGTGCCAGAAAACCTGCTTGTGATGGTGGCAAACCGATGCAGTCTCTGTCTCGAGTTCACTTTGCAGAAGATGCTCATCAATACCAGTGTCTTTGAACCTCGATAAAGTGACTCCAATGACTCTTGTCATTAGGAGTTCTTTTTGCCCAGGATCAAAGGCAGAAAGCATTTCCAGTCGAAGTTTTCTGAAAATCAAAATGAAAGCAGTTGAGGAAAGACCACTTTCTGATCATCAGCTCAGTTGTTCAGGTCTGCAGTCCATAGTGGTAGGTATCAGCGTAGTATGTGAACTGTATAAGGCCTAAATGTGGCTATACATGTACTTTCACTTTCTCTGGGTACCGCATTTGTAAGAAACTTACCTTGCATTGTATGTCTTTCGATGACAGTCATCTGTAGACCTGCTGACTTTTCCAACAGTACAGGAGAGTGGATCAAGCGGAGGATTGGAAGTTGAAGCCATAATGTCTCTTGAGGCCATGTGCTTTAATTAGTGGGTGCTGCCCCCAAATTAGAGCATGGGTTGTGTTGCCATCTAATGAGTGACACAGTAAATACCTAAAATTTTCAGTAGAGATTGCATTGTCTTCTGAAATGTGCTGATTTTGTACATGAATATGTATGAAAAAGGTACAGACACACTGTGCATGAAAACCATAAAAAGTGCAACTTTTGGATACAATTTTAATAATGAACTAATTGAGAGACCACTTTAGAACTTGTTTGTGGTGAAAGTACAGACAAAGAGCTTTCTAATGATATAGGTCCCGTAAAAATTGGAGGATACTCCCATTGAGAAAAAACGGCCTGAAAATGGGTTACCCCCCAAGACAGAGGATCATAATTGCCCCCACCACAGAACAACTGCAAAATATATACAAGATATCAATGTTCCAATGGAAACCTGAGTATGTGCACTTACACGAAGAGACAAAACATTTTGAGATTTCTCATTCTGTTCGGGTGAAAGGGCCACCTGAAATGTGCCAAATTTTGGGTTCTGCTTGTTTTTGAACAACGAGAGCATAGACATGAATGGGTTAATTGTGTTCCTTTTTCATGTAAATCGTTTACTTATGGAAGGTTAATAATTCCTGAAAAAATGAAGTCCATATCTCTACTAGTTTTTGAGTTATGGCCCCATGAAAATGGCTACAATTCATTTTGCCGCACCTGAGAGTGCCACGCCCACTTTTTCGACCCTCCAGAAAATGAAAACCGCTGGGGGTATTGAGCTAAAACGTGGTATTTCCTCATTTGGCCCCATATACAACATTCTATTAAAATTTAAAAGAAATCCATGACCATGACACTGGGAAGTTCCTGGAATTTGGTTGATTTCATATGGAATGACCCAAGTATGAACATAAGACGGTCAGTACGCCTTAATGAGCTCATCTCTTTGATAAAGGATGTCGATCATTGAAATTCAGAGGGTCCATCTGCCGATCTCAGTAGGGAGAGAATAGGTTTGCTAACAGAATTTGACACCCTCTCGTCTGGAGCAGCTGAGGAGCTTCATCTTAAATCTTGTCAAGGGTTTTACGAGCATGGAGAATGGGCCAGCAAACTGCTATGCCATCAGCTAAGACAATCCGCTAAGGCCGGATTTATTGTGGAAATTAACACTCCAGACGGGATAACCACAGATCAAAAAGGTATAAATGAGCAATTCAGAAAATTTTATGAGGACCTTTACGCCACTGAAAGTTGTGATAATACGAAGATAGCCCAGTTCTTCAATAGTCTCAAAATACCGAAAGTAGGCCAACAGGATAGGACAGATCTTGATAGCAGCATCTCAGCTGCTGAAATTGATCAGGCAATTAAACGGATGAAGAGCGGTAAAGCTCCAGGGCCAGACGGCTTCACGATTGAGTTTTTTTTTTAAAAGTTCTCGGGCAAACTAATCCCCCTTCTTAAGAATGTGTATGCTGAGGCACTTGAGCGTGAGACACTGCCCCCTACAATGACCCAGGCCACTATTTCAGTTCTTCTTAGGAAGGGAAAGGACTCTCAGAAATGTGAATCATTTCAGCCTGTGAGCCTACACTGCTGTGATTACAAGATCTTAACCAAGGTTCTGGCTAGTAGATTGGCTAGTGATGCATCCAGATCAGACTGGTTTTATTACAGGGCGGCAGCTTTTTGGTAATATACGTAGGCTTTTTAACGTTCTTTGTTCTCCGGAAAAAGCACCAACAGCAGAGATTTTGCTCTCCCTCGATGCCCACAAAGCATTCAACCGGATTGAGTACGAGTATCTTTTTGCAACTCTGGAGAGGTTCGGTTTTGGACCAGTTTTTTGCTCCTGGATAAGGGTCCCGTATGCTTCACCACTGGCTTCGGTCCGTACTAATAAAACAATCTCTAATTATTTTCCTATATGTAGGGGGACCAGACAAGGCTGTCCCCTGAGCCCACTCCTGTTTGAACTTGCCATCGAACCACTTGCGGTTGCATTAAGGAGTGCGGAGGGGCTCAAGGGTATTGATAGGGGGAGTCAAACTCACAAGCTGTCTCTATATGCGGATGACCTGATACTCTATTTGTCCGACCCATCTGTCTCTATCCCTAAGACATTAGAAATTCTCTCCAGCTTTGGAAAGATTTCAGGCTATATGAGCTTGCTCTTTCCTGTTAGTGACTAGGCTCGACAGATGTCCTTTGAGGCATATCCATTAATACAAACTCATGACACTTTTACTTATCTTGGCATATCAGTAACCCATAAATACAATGATTTATTCAAACAAAATTTTTAACCGGCCCTAGAGAGGGCTAAGCAGGACCTTGTCCGTTGGTCAGCACTGCCTATATCGCTTGCTGACAGGGTCAATTCTGTCAAGATGGCAGTTATGCCCAGGTTCTTATTCTTGTTTCATACAGTGCCTGTTTATATCCCAAAGTCTTTTTTTAAAGAGTTAGATAAATCCATATCCGTCTTTGTCTGGAATAAGATCATTCCACAGATAAGAAGGGCGCATCTTGAGAAACAGAAAGAGGCTGGAGGTTTAGCACTGCCAAACTTTCTAAAATATTATTGGGCGGCCAATATTTATAACCTGACATACTGGGTCTCTGCATCTTATGAGGGGGATGGACCTGTATGGGTCGAAATGGAACAACATTCCACCCTTCCTGTGTCCCTTCCTTCTTTAGTATGTGCGCCACTACCACTCCGTAAACAGCACCTTACAAACAATCCCATTGTGAGGGGCTCACTACGAATATGGTCTCAATTTCGGACCCACTTCAAACATTGACAGGTTATACCCTCTCTCCAAATCTCGGCTAATGCACTCTTTCCGCCCTCACTCATGGATACAGCGTTTAAGTTATGGTTCAGGAATGGCCTAAAATGGGTGAAGGATCTTTTTAAGGACGGTGTGTTTATGTCTTTTGAGCAGCTTCTGAGTGAGTATAATATTCCCAGCTCACATTTATTTAGATATTGGCAGGTGCTCGCCTTTGTTCGGAAGTATTTTCCTTCCTTTCCATTACTCCCGCTGTTGTGGGAATTTTAAATTGTATTCCTGAAAGAAATCACGCTGAGACAGAGTGAGTAAGAGGGATCCAGTTTTATGCTATTTGCAAATAGGGTCCTCATTACATGCAAGAACAAGGACAAGGAATTCCTCCTTTGCTTGGATATATGTATGAGCAGAGTGTCATAATCCCCTCCCATGGGACTGATTCATTACAGCAGTATGTTTCTTCTCTGCATTCCACAGCTGAGTGCATGTATCCCACGCAGGCCTGTTCCTGACCACGCCATCAGTCTGCACTTATCTCAGGCACACAGGGAACACGTCAGAGACAGATACACTCAAGGTCTTGCAGGATCCCCAGAGCTCAGAAGGAACACACTGTTCAGTAAACACACTTCATGACGCTTCTACATAGGTACAAGCTAGATTGCAAGAATTGTGCAATTACGCCAGCCTAGATTACTCAAGGATAAGCAATTTATAACTAAATTCCTCTCACACCCGCCAAATTTTTGAATGGATGAGTGGTTGGATGGAGATCCAGATCAAAGTGGGGCCGTGAGCAGATTGTATGAAGGTATTCAAAAGATCACCTCTCCATCACTTAATAATATTAAGGCAGCGTGGGAGGAGGAACAGGGATTTGAGATCTCGGGTGGCTCCTGGCAAAGTGCAATTAAGAGAATACATTCAAGTTCAATTTGTATCAGACATGTTTTGCTCCAGTTTAAAGTGCTCCATAGGCTTCATTTGTCTAAAAGTAGACTTGCCAGGACATATCTGGATGTGGATCCGACCTGTTCCCGATGCTGTCAGGCTCCGGCCACCCTCCATCATATGTTTTGGGCATGCCCAAAGTTGGTGCAGTTTTGGTCTTTAATTTTTGACACATTTTGTTATATCTGTGAGGAGGAGATAAGCCCTGCTCCTGAAATTGCGTTGTTTGGTGTGATCCCTGCTGAGGTGGCGATATCTGGTGCGCAATCGGATGCCATTGCCTTTTTATCCCTATTGGCCAGGCGCCTTATTTTGTTCAATTGGAAGTCACTTATGCCTCCCACGCACAGGCGCTGGGTTGGGGATGTAATGGCGCATTTAAAACTTGAGGAGTTGAAACACTCTATCGGGGGATCAACCCAGAGGTTTTATAAGGACTAGCAGCCATTTTTGAATTACTTTAACTTGGAATTCCCGGCTAGAGACACTGAGACGACTACTTAATTGACCACAATCTCTGTAACATGTTAGAATTTGTTTTCTTTTATTTATTTATTTATTTATTTATTTGTATGTATATACATTTTCTGTTATGTAGACTGTATGCTTATGTCAATATTGTTGCTTTATTTTATGTATCTTGTGAATGCTGTCTGTGGCTCTGTTGATTGTATTGTATGTGTTTGCAGTTTAAAAAAGCCAATAAAAATATTTGAATAAATAAAGTGTAGGTTTGTATTGGAGTCGTATAGGAAGTCATATATGAACTTTCATTTGGTGGTCTTCAACTTGACCTTCGGTGACCTTCGAAGGTCAAACTTCTCATAGTAAAATTTCAATGACTTCTATCACCAAAACTATTACAGATAGAGGTTAGGTTTGTATTGTGGGCATATAGGAAGTCATGTAAGAAGTTTCATTGGGTGATCTTGAACTTGACCTTCAGTGACCAACAACAGCCAAACTATACAGTGAAATTTCAATGACTTACATCAGCAAAATCGTTACAGATAGTGTTTTGGAGACGTATAGGAAGTCACATATGAACTTTCATTTGGTGACAATCAGTTTGAATGTTGGTGACCTTTGAGGGTCAAACTTGACAAAATAAAATTACAATGACTCGTATTGCCAAAACGGTCACAGATGGAGCCTAGGTTTGTATTGCAGGCATATAGGAAGTCATATATAGAGGGTTTGGAGCACAATGGTTATATGTCCAAAATTTCAAATTTGAGATCATGTTTGTGCTCCAAGGAAAAGCATCAGAAACCACTTGTTTTAGTATGTAAATCTCAAATTCGAAATTTTGGACACATAACTATTGTGCTCCAAACCCTCAATATGAACTTTCATCTGGTGACATTCGTATTTGACCTTCAAAGGTCAAATGTGACCTAATGAAAATTCAATGACTTGCATCACTAAAATGGTCTGCAGATTGAGTCAAAGGTTTGTATAATGACATTTAGGAAGTCATATAAGAAGTCCATATGCTGACCTCAACTTGACCTTCTGTGACCTTTAAAGTTCACAACTGACAAAATGAATTTTCAATTACTTGTATAACCAAAACTGCTTCAGAGCTTAGGATTGTGTTTTTGTTACAGGAGGCCTTATAAATGTATGTGAACTTTTATTTTGTGACCTTGACATTGATTTTTATTGATTAGAATGTCAAACTTCACATGAAATTTTCATTCATTCATTCATTCATTCATTCATTCATTCTTTTTATTTGTTATAGAGGGACAATGTACATCAATGAACATTTTTTAGAAAAAAAAATGTAAATGTACCCAATTATAGCCACAGGCTAATTTCCATTGGCAGTCCCCTGCCAGAAGGAACCTGGCCAAGTTACCGAGAGTAAAAAGCAACAATATAAACACTAAATACCTCATAAATAAAATACATCATTAAAATCAAAATAGTTGAGGTAGTATAATTACACTGATGAATTACAATTAAACATGGATAAGCACTATAACAATTCCTAATAAGTAAGATACAAACTTCATTCAAAAAACAAATTAGAAAAGCATGACTGCATCTTCTAAAATACATTCAGAAAATATTAGGAAAAACATGACTGCACCTTTAAAAATATAATTAAAAATATTATGCATATATCAAAAATGATTACAAGACTGGTGTTCCCTGAGCCACTCCTTCAATTGTCCTTTAAAAACCCTATAGCTAGTACAGTCCCTTATAGTAGGAGGCAGTCTATTCCAGATGTTACTACCTCTGACTGAAAATACATTTCTACAAAAAGAGGTCTTTCTGAATGGTACCTCACAGTCCGCCTAAATGATGATCTAGTTCGATATGTTCTATTGACCTCTGACCTGTAATTGATATAACTGTTAAGGGAGGTGGTGCTAAGTTGTTTAAAATTTTGTACATTAAACAAGAAAACTTGAAATTCTGGAAGTTTGCATAACTCAACAGTTTATACTTATCTAAGATTAACTTTAATGGTGGTATGTATACGGTTTTTATCAAGAATTTTTATTGCTTTTTTTATATAAAGATTCAATGGCTTAACAGATGTAGAACTTGCAAGAGCCCAGCTTGTCAAACAGTAACTAAAGTGAGAGAATATCATACCATGTATAAACATCATAGCTGCATCTTGTGTTAAATAATTCCTAATATGCCTGTAGTTATGAGATTATACTTGATTGTTTGTACTGTCTTTTTAATGTGTTTCCTAAAGGAGAGAGTAGAGTCAAGTTGAACACCCAGATATTTGAAATCATGGACTAATTGTAATTCATCCCTTCCCATAAAGATATTTGAGTTTGTGCGAATAGTGCTGGAATTACTTTTAGTGAAGTACATGCATACCGTTTTCTTTACATTCAATATAAGGCAAGAATTGTTCAGCCAAGTTTGTATGTGTATCAGAGCTGAGCCAAGAATGCGTGCTGCTTCATCTGGATTTTGGCCTTGGTAAAAAAAACAACTGTGTCATCTGCATATAATTGTATATCCACATCTCCACAAGCTTCTGGAAGATCATTAATATATAAAAGAAAATAAAATGGGTCCCAGCACAGATCCTTGAGAACTCCCATTTGTGCATTTTTAAAGGAAGATTTTTACACCATTGACGACTGTGCACTGTTTTTTCTTTCTGCCAAGTAGGATTCAATCCATTTAATAGCTTGATTAGACAAATTAAATAGTTTCAATTTTGCTAAAGCACTTTATGATTAACAGTATCAAAGGCCTTTTCAAATCTAAAAAAACAGCACCCACATCCATTTACATCCAGATAGCCCTTAACTTTTTCTAAAAAAACATAACTAGTGCTGTTTCTGTACAATGATTGGGACGAAACCCAAACTGCATTGGGTGTAAACTGTTATGAATATGTTCTACTAACTGTTTTACAATCCACTTTTCGATAATTTTGGAAAAGATGGGCAAAATACTAATTGGTCTATAGTTAGTCATATCAGTTCTATCACCCGATTTAAAAACAGAATAATTACAGCCATTTTCCAAGCTTTCCGGAAATATTGGCGTCTGAATTGATGAATTAATTAGGTGCATAATAGGAAGTGCCAGTGCTTCCTCGTGTCTCTTTTCAGGACAGAGGTGTTGATACCATAAATATCTTTGGCCTTAGAATCATTAAGTTTACTGATTATTTCAATTACCTCACAGATTGATATCTCTTTTATTGTGAAATTTGATTGTGAACTCTCTTTTCTATTATCTTCTTGATTCAGAATACACAGAATGGGTAAAGCCACTTGACAGGTCCTCTACTGACTTGATAAAAAAAAGTTTAACCCATTTGCTAGGGCACCTGGCTCTCTCACCAACTGATCATTGACCCTAAGGACCAGATCATAATCCATCTTATATTGTTTCCCTGTTAGTTTATCAATTGTTTGCCAGATTTTTTTTTTTGCTGTTTCCTTTTGCACTTTCAATAATTTCAATAAAAAAAATTTGCTTTGGCCCTTCTTAATTCAGTGTTACTTTTTATTTTCTTGCAGCAGTAAAATTCTGCCTATCTATGGTCAGACCTGTTTTTATGGATTTTTTAGCAATAGATCTCTTTGTTTCATTTGTGTCAAACAATTTGAATTGATCCAGGGGAGAGGGGATTTTCTACATATAAATCTCCTTGGCTAGAAAGGACTGGATCACCTGTCTGATTTTTCATAAAAAAGAATCCGCATAATTATCAATATCTGTATTTGAAATTAGGCCAATATTATCCCCCATTTATTTACTACGTTACCCCCAGACAATATCTTTCAAAGCTCTATCTAAATTATAAGCTGATTTTTTGGGACAAACATGGCTTGTTGTTGATTAACAAAAGGTCTGGCAAGGGAATTTGCAAGACGCTTTTTGTTTAGTTTTCTTTGAATGAAGATTGCATTATGATCTGACAGACCCGTAAGGAAATTATAAGTTTTTTGTAATTCTCTCTGGTTTATTTGTAAAACAAAAGGTCAATCCTTGTGTTTGACGGTTTGTACATCTAGTCGGTTTTCAATCAGCTGGGAAAAGACAGAAATAGTCAGTTATGAGTTTAAGGTTTTTTCTGTCCTTCTTATCATCCCAGTTAATATTAAAATCACCCAGTAGAATAACTTCTTTGTTTTGATTACATAATTTGAGAAGTGCTTTAAGGTGATCAAAAGTCAACTTTAGCAGATGGTTTTACGGTAGATGCAAATAACTATAATAGACATTTCCTTAGAAAGGGTTATATCAACACCAACACATTCCAATCTTATTTCGGTTGGCCATATAATTTGGGTACATTTCAAGTTGTCTTTTATATATAATAAACCCTCCTCCTTTACCTTGACCTCTATCTTTCCGAAAGGTGTTATAGCCAGGCAGAGTTATAGCTGCCTCAGGGGAATAATTAGTTAGCCAAGTTTCTGACAGTCCCAAAAATCTATATTTGAATTACATAACAAATGCTCTAACTGTTCTCTTTTTTGAAATCATGCTTCGGACATTTAAATGTCCTCTAACAAACCTTTTTTTTTTTTTTTAAAATTAGGGTCCCAAATTGTCCTTGCATTATTTAAGTTTGAAAAAAGTCTTACGGTTCGATGTTTTTTTAAAAACTGGGTTTCTATAGCCTGGGCCTTGCCTAGTGGTAACTAGGTTGGGGCCTCGACCTTGCCTGGTAGTAGCTGGGCTGAAGCCTGGGTCCTGCCTGATGATAGCTGGCCTGGAGCCTGGGTCTTGCCTGATGGTTGTGGGACTGGAGCCTGGGCCTCGCCTGGTGATAGCTGGGTTGGGGCCTGGGACTCGCCTGGTGGTAGCTGGGTTAGGGCCTAAGCCTTGCCTGGTAGTAGCTGGGTTGGGACCTAGGCCTTGCCTAGTAGTAGCTGTGCTGGAGCCTGGGCCTTTTCTGGTGGTAGCTGGCCTGAGGCCTGGGCCTTGCATGGTAATTGCTGGGCTGAAGCCTGGGCCTTGTCTAGCGGCAGCTGGGCTGGGGCCTGGGCCTTGCCCAGTGGTAGCTGGGCTGGAGCCTAGGCCTTGCCTAATGATAACTTGTATCATCACTATAAGACTGCTTGCCGGTAAGCTACAGGACCCTTGGTCCTATTTCTATTAGCTGTGGTGTTGAAACTGTAATTCTGGCTTAGTTTATAGTTTTGTCAGCCATTGTACTTTGGGCGTCACTTCCGGTCTCTCAGTGAACTGGGAGTTCAGAAATAATTCTCTCATTGGGAATTTTCCATAAAAGAGGTGTTTGAGAGCACTTTAATGAGTGGGGTTTGTGATTATTTCCAGTTCCCAGGACATTGTGAAAACAACATTATGCTTACCTTACACTTGGGCGGCCCTCAGAGCAGTGGCTTGCACAATTTTATAGGACTCCTTAGGTTTGCATTCAGCCAAAGTGCAGCCACAGTTAGATCACTGCAGCTTTTGGGCCCTTGATCAGGCCCTTAACATGATCTTGTTTTTAACTAAAAATCTTTGAACCCTGTAAATCCCTTTTTCCAACTTATGCAGCATTTTGCTCAACTATTGAAATAACAGTCCCTAGTTGCACAAACATTTGCCATTTTTCCCCCAAAATTTTTTGTAAAAAAATTTTTTTGTATTTCTATCAATCTTGCAAAAGCATATCTCTATTACATACAGTATTTTATGATGGCACAATCACATTGTAACACAAGTATGTTATTGTCTTGAAAAAACAGTCAAAAAATTTCAAGATACACATAGAACCTTTATTGTTAAACGTATATAACAGTGCCTGTTTCATGACACCTTGTCCTTTATTGTTCCACGAAATGCTATGTTGAAGATTGGCCAGCAGATTTCTTGCCATATTTAATTGTATCAAATGCTTTGCAACCCAGAACCATTCAACACAATTGTTCATAATTGATTCAGTAGTTCAGAAAGCTTCGGTTTCTCCATCACTACTAAGAATATTAATAAGTTTAATAAGGTTAATTATCTTCAGTAACCACTTAGCCAAGGGTAAAAGGCATTTAATTTTTTTTTTTTTTTTTTTTTTTTTTTGCAGAAGGGCCTTGTTAACATAACTGGATGGTTTCGAGAGACTCCACCGAGGTCTAATGTTGTTTTATTGTGTCCAACGTTTGCCAGCAAAATTTATCATACATTTAATCTTTTGTTTTGAGCTGATAGGGCCCTGATTGGTTTCAATATTTCCTCTGATCATCAGCATAAGGTTGAGGTGGAATATAAATAAGATGCTTAATGAGTGTGTACTATATTTGATTACGGTTAAGTTAAGCTGCAAAATTTATTCTAATATTCATATAGTTTTGGTGAGACTCAGTCTCACAAGGTAAGCTTTTGCTATGTTGTGTGTTAGTGTACGACTGGGGTACATGCAGCCTCTCATTTGGGAAGAGGCCGCAATGGGGTTTTTGTGAATGGTGTGTTGGATATTGCGTTGTTTTAATTTTTTGTTGTTATCTTTTTTCTACTGAATATAATTTCACAATGTCCATACAGAGATTGGTCATTTGTCAAAATGTTGTGACCAAGGTGTTCCTAATATTAGTGGTTCAGTGCGGTAATTACAAAATTCACAAATTGAATATGAAAGGGCTTAATCACCCAGTAAAGTGCAGTAAGGTGTTCTCTCACTTATTAAAGCTGCAAACAGACATAGCATTCTTAATTGAAACTCACTCGCTTAATAAGGATCATAACAGACTTAAGAGAGGGGATTTTCAGATTTTCCATTCCAAATTTAACGCTAAATGTCGTGGCACAGCCATTTTAATTGTGAGAGATGTGCAATTTGTGCAAACAAATATAATTCCAGATAAAGACGGTCGTTTTATTATTGTTTAAGGACATTTGTTTAGTGTACCAATGGTACTTGCTTGTGTCTATGCCCCAATTGGGATAATGCAAAAATTTTTTAGCATTTTTTTCTCTCTTCTTCCAGAGTTGAATAGTCACCAATTGGTTCTTGGGGGGTGATTTGAACTGTGTTCTGGATCCCACTTAAGATCGTTCTAGAGCCACGTCTGGAACAGTGAGTAAATTAGCAGAGACTATACATGCTTTTCCCCAGGCGTATGGGGTGATTGATGCGTGGAGATATAGAAATCCGGTTTCTAGACAATATTCATTTTTCTCTTCAGCACACCACTTATATTCCAGGATAGATTATTTTTTGCGGGACAAGAAGCTCCTCCCCCTGCTGAGGTATAGTGAATATGAGAGCATTGTGATTTCTGACCATAGCCCAGTAACAATGCTTTGCTTTTCAAATAGTGAGCCTCCACAACGCACCTGGCGACTTAACTCGGGTCTTTTGTCTGATGAAGATTTTGTTAGCTTCCTATCTGCCCAAATCGACTTTTTTCTGGAAACAAATCAGTCACCAGATATAAGCCATTGTATCCTTTGGGAATCAATGAAAAGCTTATTTACGGACAGATAATATCCTATAATGTAAGTGGGTCATGCCATATGAAATCAACGGGGCTCCCAGTGTCATGGTCTTGGATTTCCCTTAAATTTCGGTAGAATGTTGTAATTGGGGCCAAATGAGGAAATACCACGTTTTAGCTCAATACCCCCGCGGTTTTTCATTTCCTGGGGTGTGTCAAAAAGTGGGCGTGGCACTCTCAGATGCGGCAAAATGAATTATAGCCATTTTCATGGGGCCATAACTCAAAAAACTAAAACAGATATGGACTCATTTTTTCAGGAATTACTAATCTTCCATAAGCAAACAATTTACAAGTAAAAGGAACAAAATTAACCCATTCATGTCTATGCTGTCGTCATTCAAAAACAGGCAGAACCCAAAATTTGGCACATTTCAGGTGGCCCTTTCACCCGAACAGAATGAGAAATCTCAAAATGTTATGTCTCTTAGTGTAAGTGCACATACTCAGGTCTCCATTGGAACATTGATAGCTTGTATATATTTTGCAGTTGTTCTGTGGTGGGGGCAATTATGACCCCCTATCTTGGGGGGTAACCCATTTTCGGGCCGTTTTTTCTCAATGGGAGTATCCTCTGATTTTTACGGGACCTATATCATTAGAAAGCTCTTTGTCTGTACTTTCTCCACAAACAAGTTTTAAAGTGGTCTCTCAATTGCTTCATTATTAAAATTGTATCCAAAGTTGCATTTTTTATGGTTTTGTACCATTTTCATACATATTCATGTACAAAATCAGCACATTTCAGAAGACATTGCAATCTCTACTGAAAATTTTAGGTATTTACTGTGTCACTCATTAGATGGCAACAGGACCCGATGCTCTAATTGTGGGGCAGCACCCACTAATTAAAGCTCATGGCCTCAAGAGACATTATGGCTTCAACTTCCAATCCTCCGCTTGATCCACTCTCCTATACTGTTGGAAAAGTCAGCAGGTCTACAGATGACTGTCATCAAAAGACATACAATGCAAGGTAAGTTTCTTACGAATGAGGTACCCAGTGAAAGTGAAAGTACATGTATAGCCACATTTAGGCCTTATACAGTTCACATTCTATGTTGATACCTACCACTATGGACTGCAGACCTGAACAACTGAGCTGATGATCAGAAAGTGGTCTTTCCTCAACTGCTTTCATTTTGATTTTCAGAAAACTTCGACTGAAAATGCTTTCTGCCTTCGATCCAAGCCAAGGAATATTTGTGCCAGAAAACCTGCTCGTGATGGTGGCAAACCGATGCAGTCTCTGTCTCAAGTTCACTTTGCAGAAGATACTCATCAATACCAGTGTCTTTGAACCTCGATAAAGTGACTCCAATGACTCTTGTCATTAGGAGTTCTTTTTGCCCAGGATCAAAAGCAGAAATTCTGTTCTCATTCTGTTCGGGTGAAAGGGCCACCTGAAATGTGCCAATTTTTGGGTTCTGCCTGTTTTTGAACAATGAGAGCATAGACATGAATGGGTTAATTTTGTTCCTTTTACATGTAAATTGTTTACTTATGGAAGGTTAATAATTCCTGAAAAAATGAAGTCCATATCTGTATTAGTTTTTGAGGTATGGCCCCATGAAAATGGCTATAATTCATTTTGCGGCATCTGAGGGTGCCACGCCCACTTTTTCGACCCTCCAGAAAATGCAAACCGCTGGGGGTATTGAGCTAAAACTTGGTATTTCCTCATTTGGCCCCATATACAACATTCTATTAAAATTTAAAAAAATGACCATGATACTGGGAAGTTCCTGGAATTTGGTTGATTTCATATGGAATAACCCAAGTATGAACATAAGACAGTCCAGACGCCTTTAATGAGCTCATCTCTTTGATAAAGGATGTCGATCATTGAAATTCAGAGGGTCCATCTGCCGATCTCAGTAGGGAGAGAATAGGTTTGCTATCAGAATTTGACACCCTCTCGTCTGGAGCAGCTGAGGAGCTTCATCTTAAATCTTGTCGAGTTTTAAGAGCATGGAGAATGGGCCAGCAAACTGCTATGCCATCAGCTAAGACAATGCGCTGAGGCCGGATTTATTGTGGAGATTAACACTTCAGACGGGATAACCACAGATCAAAAAGGCATAAATGAGCAATTCAGAAAATTTTATGAGGACCTTTACGCCACTGAAAATTGTGATAATACGAAGATAGCCCAGTTCTTCAATAGTCTCAAAATACAGACAGTAGGCCAACAGGATAGGACAGATCTTGATAGCAGCATCTCAGCGGCTCAAATTGATCAGGCAATTAAACGGATGAAGAGCGGTAAAGCTCCAGGGCCGGACGGCTTCACGATTGAGTTTTTTGAAAAATTCTCGGGCAAACTAATCCCCCTTCTTAAGAATGTGTATGCTGAGGCACTTGAGCGTGGGACACTCCCCCCTACAATGACCCAGGCCACTATTTCAGTTCTTCTTAAGAAGGGAAAGGACCCTCGGAAATGTGAATCATTTCAGCCTGTGAGCCTACTCTGCTGTGATTACAAGATCTTAACCAAGGTTCTGGCTAGTAGATTGGCTAGTGATACATCCAGATCAGACTGGTTTTATTACAGGGCGGCAGCCTTTTGGCAATATATGTAGGCTGTTTAACGTTCTTTATTCTCCGGAAAAAGCACAGACAGCAGAGGTTTTGCTCTCCCTCGATGCCCACAAAGCATTCGACCGGATTGAGTATGAGTATCTTTTTGCAACTCTGGAGAGGTTCGGTTTTGGACCAGTTTTTTGCTCCTGGATAAGGGTCCTGTATGCTTCGCCACTGGCTTCGGTCCGTACTAATAAAACAATCTCTAATTATTTTCCTATATGTAGGGGGACCAGACATGGCTGTCCCCTGAGCCTGCTCCTGTTTGACCTTGCCATCGAACCACTTGCGGTTGCATTAAGGAGTGCGGAGGGGCTCAAGGGTATTGATGGGGGGGTCAAACTCACAAGCTGTCTCTATGTGTGGATGACCTGATACTCTATTTGTCCGACCCATCTGTCTCATCCCTAAGGCATTAGAAATTATCTCCAGCTTTGGTAAGATTTCAGGCTATAAAATCAACCTTACTATGAGCTTGCTCTTTCCTGTTAATGACTAGGCTCGACAGATGTCCTTTGAGGCATATCCATTAATACAAACTCGTGACACTTTTACATATCTTGGCGTATCAGTAACCCATAAATACAGTGATTTATTCAAACAAAATTTTAAACCAGCCCTAGAGAGGGCCAAGCAGGACCTTGTCTGTCGGTCAGCACTGCCTATATCGCTTGCTGACAGGGTCAATTCTGTCAAGATGGCAATTATGCCCAGGTTCTTATTCTTGTTTCATACAGTGCCTGTTTATATCCCAAAGTCTTTTTTTAAAGAGTTAGATAAATCCATATCCGGCTTTGTCTGGAATAAGATCATTCCACAGATAAGAAGGGCGCATCTTGAGAAACAGAAAGAGGCTGGAGGTTTAGCACTGCCAAACTTTCTACAATATTATTGGGCGGCCAATATTTATAAACTGACATACTGGGTCTCTACATCTTATGAGGGGGATGGACCTGTATGGGTCGAAATGGAACAACATTCCACCCTTCCTGTGTCCCTTCCTTCTTTAGTATGTGTGCCACTACCACTCAGTAAACAGCACCTTACAAACAATCCCATTGTGAGTGGCTCACTACGAATATGGTCTCAATTTAGGACCCACTTCAAATATAGACAGGTTATACCCTCTCTCCCAATCTCGGCTAATGCACTCTTTCCGCCCTCACTCATGGATACAGCGTTTAAGTTATGGTTCAGGAATAGTCTGAAACGGGTGAAGGATCGTTTTAAGGATGGTGTGTTGATGTCTTTGAGCAGCTTCTAAGTGAGTATAATATTCCCAGCTCACATTTATTTAGATATTGGCAGGTGCTCGTCTTTGTTTGGAAGTATTTTCCTTCCTTTCCATTGCTCCCGCTGTTGTGGGAATTTTAAATTGTATTCCTGAAAGAAATCACGCTGAGACAGAGTGAGTAAGAAGGATCCAGTTTTATGCTATTTCCAAATAGGGTCCTCATTACATGCAAGAACAAGGACAAAGGAATTCCTCCTTTGCTTGGATATATGTATGAGCAGAATGTCATAATCCCCTCCCCTGGGACTGATTAATTACAACAGTATGTTTCTTCTCTGCATTCCACGGCTGAGTGCATGTATCCACGTGTGCCTGTTCCTGACCACGTCATCAGTCTGCAGTTATCTCAGGCGCACAGGGAACACGTCAGAGACAGATACACTCAAGGTCTTGCAGGATCCCCAGAGCTCAGAAGGAACACACCGTTCAGTAAATACACTTCATGATGCCTCTACATAGGTACAAGCTAGATTGCAAGAATTGGCAATTACGCCAGCCTAGATTACTCAAGGATAAGCAATTTATATCTAAATTCCTCTCACAACTGCCAAATTACTGAATGGATGAGTGGTTGGATGGAGATCCAGATCAAAGTGGGGCAGTGAGCAGATTGTATGAAGGTATTCAAAAGATCGCCTCTCCATCACTTAATAATATTAAGGCAGCGTGGGAGGAGGAACAGGGATTTGAGATCTCGGGTGGCTCCTGGCAAAGTGCAATTAAGAGAATACATTCAAGTTCAATTTGTATCAGACATGGTTTGCTCCAGTTTAAAGTGCTCCATAGGCTTCATTTGTCTAAAAGTAGACTTGCCAGGATATATCCGGATGTGGATCCGACCTGCTCCCGATGCTGTCAGGCTCCGGCTACCCTCCATCATATGTTTTGGGCATGCCCAAAGTTGGTACAGTTTTGGTCTTTAATTTTTGACACATTTTCTTATATCTGTGAGGAGGAGATAAGCCCTGCTCCTGAAAGTGCGTTGTTTGGTGTGATCCCTGCTGAGGTGGCGATATCTGGTGCACAATCGGATGCCATTGCCTTTTCATCCCTATTGGCCAGGCGCCTTATTTTGTTCAATTGGAAGTCACTTATGCCTCCCACGCACAGGCGCTGGGTTGGTGATGTAATGGCGCATTTAAAACTTGAGGAGTTGAAACACTCTATCAGGGGATCAACCCAGAGGTTTTATAAGGACTTGCAGCCAATTTTGAATTACTTTAACTTGGAATTCCCGGCTAGAGACACTGAGACTGCTACTTAATTGACCACAATCTCCGTAAGATGTTAGAATTTGTGTTCTTTATTTTATTTATTTATTTATTTTTTGTATGTATATACATTTTCTGTTATGTAGAGTGTATGCTTATGTCAATATTGTTGCTTTATTTTATGTATCTTGTGAATGCTGTCTGTGGCTCTGTTGATTGTATTGTATTTGTTTGCAGTTTAAAAAAAGCCAATAAAAATATTTGAATAAATAAAGTGTAGGTTTGTATTGGAGACGTAGAGGAAGTCATATATGAACTTTAATTTGGTGGTCTTCAACTTGACCTTCGGTGACCTTCGAAGGTCAAACTTCTCAAAGTAAAATTTCAATGACTTCTATCACCAAAACTATTATACATAGAGGTTAGGTTTGTATTGTGGGCATATAGGAAGTCATGTATGAAGTTTCATTGGGTGATCTTGAACTTGACCTTCAGTGACCAACAACAGCCAAACTATACAGTGAAATTTCAATGACTTACATCAGCAAAATCGTTACAGATAGTGTTCTGGAGACGTATAGGAAGTCACATATGAACTTTCATTTGGTGACATTCAGTTTGAATGTTGGTGACCTTTGAGGGTCAAACTTGACAAAATAAAATTACAATGACTCGTATTGCCAAAACGGTCACAGATGGAGCCTAGGTTTGTATTGCAGACATATAGGAAGTCATATATAGAGGGTTTGGAGCACAATGGTTATATGTCCAAAATTTCGAATTTGAGATCACGTTTGTGCTCCAAGGAAAAGCATCAGAAACCACTTGTTTTAGTATGTAAATCTCAAATTCGAAATTTTGGACACATAAGCATTGTGCTCCAAACCCTCAATATGAACTTTCATCTGGTGACATTCGTATTTGACCTTCAACGGTCAAATGTGACCTAATGAAAATTCAATGACTTGCATCACTAAAATGGTCACAGATTGAGTCAAGGTTTGTATAATGACATTTAGGAAGTCATATAAGAAGTCCATATGCTGACCTCAACTCGACCTTCTGTGACCTTTAAAGTTCACAACTGACAACATGAATTTTCAATTACTTGTATCACCAAAACTGCTTCAGAGCTTTGGATTGTGTTTGTGTTACAGGAGGCCTTATAAATGTATGTGAACTTTTATTTTGTGACCTTGACATTGATTTTTATTGATTAGAATGGCAAACTTCACACGAAATTTTCACAACTTGTATCATCACTATAAGACTGCTTGCTGGTAAGCTACAGGACCCTTGGTCCTATTTTTATTAACTGTGGTGTTGAAAGAGTAACTCTGGCTTAGTTTATAGTTTTGTCAGCCATTGTACTTTAGGCGTCACTTCCTGTCTCTCAGTAAACTGGGAGTTCAGAAATAATTCTCTCATTGGGAATTTTCCATGAAAGAGGTGTTTGAGAGCACTTTAATGAGTGGGATTTGTGATTATTTCCAGTTCCCAGGACATTGTGAAAACAACATTATGCTTACCTTACACTTCGGGTGGCCCTCAGAGCAGTGGCTTGCACAATTTTATAGGACTCCTTAGGTTTGCATTCCAGCCAAAGTGCAGCCACAGTTAGATCACTGCAGCTTTTGGGCCCTTGATCAAGGCCCTTAACCCCACACTGCTCCAGGGGAGATTGGCCCCTGCTTAGTCAAATCGATAATGAGTGATTTAAGATGAAAGTGTCTGCCAAATAACTGTACTGTAAATAACACTAAGCACACGTATAATGAACAACATTACCCTCAGAATGCCACCACCTTGCCCCCTCTATTTGTAGAGTATACTGCTTATTCATCTGTAAGTGCAGAACAATGCCAATACTCAGTAAATTGGCCCCCTGATGGTTTTATTTGTGATACAGCATTTATTTCTGCCCACAATTTAAGTGGTTTTTGACACCCTCTTCAAACTGTAACTGCCTTGGTAACCCTTAAAATGGATGAGTGATTAAATACCCAATTCTCCCC
The DNA here is from genome assembly GCA_029692085.1 of Gymnothorax javanicus. Classification (NCBI taxonomy): domain Eukaryota; kingdom Metazoa; phylum Chordata; class Actinopteri; order Anguilliformes; family Muraenidae; genus Gymnothorax; species Gymnothorax javanicus. The sequence continues at coordinate 49,202,203 of CM056200.1, read as the reverse complement.
CAGAATTTCTTGCAATATTTTGACTTGTACTATGTTGTTGTGGTTTGCAGTTGTTCGATGATTCAGTTTTTTTTTTCTCTCTTTGAACACAGCCAAAATGTTTAGCCCACCTCAAAGCAACCAGCTCCCATGGACTAAGATGGCAGATGCCGTGGCACGATTCCCTCAGAATCACGTGATGACAAGCACCCACTTACTTACTCTGTGCAGTCATACCACCATTTACACACTGCCTATGTCATCTGAGGATCACGTAGTCAGCATACAATTTAGTTCGTACACCTACATGCGTCTGGCCATCGCTACTGAGTGATGAACTTATGAATTGTTAAACAGCTTAACCCCGAGTATCCCTGTCCAGGCTGTGCCAATTGAAGAGTTTGTTTCCAAAATGCAGTATATCCATTTTACTCATTTTGAGTTAATCAGCTTTTTCTATGCTGGCGCCTATTGCATTTTATAGAAAAATACAAACTTTGACCATGAAAAAATACACCTTATAGTATTAATTTCTACACCATGTGTAAGAAGCACACGGCTATTTCTGTACGGTATTATCTAAATTTTTGTAATGTTGGAACTTATTGTGTTTTGGAAACAAACTCTTCAATTGTTGCCTCGTTCATGTGGACCTCAAGCCATAGGCGGTAGGGTAGGACACAAGCAATGTGAATACAAGAACCATGCAGTATGATGGCAGATCTATGAGTTTGAGTGAAGAACACGGCTCTCTGTCTCTGAATTCTTCCCTCAGACTGAATCCCCAGCTGTCTAAAGAGGTGGATCTGAACGAGACGGATAATAAGGTCCTGGTGAACAGTCTGTGGGAGACATGGGAGTACCTGTACGAACATAAGGAGGACATACAGGCCCTGGCCAAACAGCTGCAGCAGGACTGACTGACCGACACTGACTAACGAATAGACTGAATGACTGACATACAGACCGACTGACAGATTGACTAACTAAAAGCCTGACTGACACACTAACTGACTTACCGACAAGCAGGCTGACAAACTGGCTGACCGGCAGACTGACAGGGTGGCAAAGAGGGAAGCGACCAAACTGAAACTAAAGGAAGGGTGGGATGGTAACTGAAGAGAGAAGAGAATGTTTTGGGGGAGAACAATGTTTCAAACATGCATAGCTGCCTGTGGTGTACATTACTGCACAGGAGCAATGAATCAAAGATTTAAACTGAAGATGTGTGTTGTTGATGTGTTATGTGGGTTTTTCTGGTACTCTGGTTTTACCCTCACAGTCCAAAGACACGCTTGTTTAGGTAACATGAATCACTGAAGTGCCTATAGATACGAGTGTGTGCTGCAAGGGTCTGTGATCCCTGCAGTGGATTGGAGAACTGGCCAGGGTGTCCGACTGCCTCTGACGCATTGCATGCTGGGATAGACCGAGGGCCCCCACAACCCTGACCAGGAATAATTGAGTCAGATGTGGGTGGATAGATGGGTGGATTGGGGGATGGTTGGATGTGGGGATATAGTTGTTGTTCCTGTTTTGGTTTAGGCAGATAATGGTAACTTGCTAACAGTGTAGCTTTTCGATTTTCCTAAATACTGCTCACCTAACTCTTCCATTTGCAATTGCATTGGAAAATAGGAACTCAAAGAGAGCCTCATGATTTTACTGAGGTGATTGAGAGGTTACACATAGGCACAGTGTTTAATGGCTGAAATCTTTACACTAAGCCTAAGCTGCAAACATGGCAGTTATACCTCTCATGCTTACCCTGGTAGTTGAGTTGTACTGTATTTCTAAATTCTTCATATTCCCTCTAAACAGAATTTAGAACTGTCCCTGTGTCCAATTATTTCCTTGCATGTTTGCTGACCTCTTACTGGAAGCAAATCAGTCATAAACTGTTTCATTAACCTGTTAAATACCAAACGAGAGAGCAGTCAGATGAGTGCATTCCTCCACAATGCCATTCTGTATATCTGTTCTTTTGGTTCCAGAGCATGTTCCGGATCACTTCTAAAATTAAATCAACTCCTCATTGGAACAGCACCCATCATCCAGCCAAATTTTTTGTGAAACCTTTCGTAACTTTTTGAGTTATCTGCTCAGAAATCTCACTCAAACCTGCATTAGACAGATATATTTTAATTCCTCTGGATCCAGGATCCAAAATATGCTCTGGATCACTTCCAAAATTGAATCAACTCATCCTTGGACTACCACATATCATTATACCTAATTTCAAGCCAAAGCGTCCATAACTTTTGAGTTATCCTGTTAACAGACAGACAAACGGACGAACAGACAAACAAACAAATGAAAGGTCATTCTTAGAACGAAGACTTGCCAAAATCAAATTTTGTGTGGCTTGACCTTGATATAGAAATTGAAAATAGTATAGGTCTGTGGCAAGTAACCTGTGTAAACATGCCTCTAAGTTTTGTTAAGATTGGTACAGGATAAATGGCAAAAGGTGCATAACTAACAAACTGACAGACAAACAGATGTCTAACACTACCGACTGACATACTAGTGGAAATCAATTTCAGCCAGTAACAAACAGGGGTGAGAGCATAACCTGCTTGGTGGAGGTTTTACATTCAGCATGATCTTTCTGTTCTGGTTTTATGTTTATTTCCACTTGGTTTGTTTAGTTCATGCATTCTGTACTATCTGCCATATTATGCATTGTTTTCCCCTGTGATGTCTTGCATTTCAATGTTCTTTGCCAGTGCATGCCCCTATCTGTGAGCTGTCACATTTCGGGGGATTTTGGAAGTTTCCGGTGTTTCACAAGTTCCTTCATGCCTTGTTTATTTCCTTCAACACTAATTACTAATTAAAGGTCACAGGCCAAGTCCACCATTTCAAGTTAAAATCTATTTTAATCCTCCATATTTAACAATGTGACAACAAAATACCATGTCCCATTCATAATTACCGCATTAAAAGACAAATTATTAACTAATAAACGTATGTCTCAAGCCAGCTCCAAGCCCAGTTGAATGAAATTTAGTTCAATATCTCGCCGCTAGGTGGACTAGCGGTGACGTCACAGTTGCCAAACCAAACTATTCACCATTCATGCCATTGTTCACTAGCATACAAATTAGGGCTGCGCAGTTCACCGAATCGCGATTATTTTAAGCGCAATAAAAGTAACTGCCATTATGAGGCAGACAGACGAGCGTACTTATTACCTTTTCTATGACACATACCTACTGCGGTCATTTGAAATGTTTCCGGAAAGAAAACTGTGATTTGAAGTCCGCTAATTACCAGCGAGGTTGGACAGCCTCCATCGCCTTTGCATAATTAGTTTACATTGAATCAATTCCCGTGTACTTTGCCTAACCTGCAGTCAAGCCATTTATTCAGCCAACTGACTATTCAAAACCATAATGCGGCCAATAATGATTAGGAAGAGATAATGAGAAGCAGAGAGACCTAACCAGCCTACCGTGTTAGTTTGAAAGAATGTCAATAATCTGAATAAATAGCAGACCTCTGAAATCCACCTCTCATTGGGGAATTTTGTATGTATTATTAAAGATATTTCTTAAAAAATGAAATTATTTTAAGATGGCCCTGGTTTTAAGCGCTTAAAAATATAGGCTACGTGAAGTGGAAAACATTTTGTGAAGCGTATCGAACGTGAATGCGAGACAGAATATGTTTGCATTGCATGCAATAGTCAAATGCACGGAAGATTTGGCAATGCACGTTCAGACGAATCCAGGGCTGCCAACTCTCCCACATTCAGATCGTATTCACGTTCCCATGCCGTAGTCAGTAATTATTCAATCAATACAATGCATGTGTTTCACGATCGTTCAAATTGTTTGAATGAAATAAGACCATTTGAAACATTTTTATGCAATTCCATTGCTTTCAACCCCTGAGTAAAGAAAAGCGTGAGAAGTCCAGAGTCATAATTGATTTCCATGTTACTAGTGGTGAAATCCACCGTAACGCATGTGAAACTGATAAACCTCCATGCACAAGGACTTCAATTCTGCCTGAGTATCTCTTATAAACGTGCTGATTGAATAATTGCTGACATACAGCACGGGAATGTAAATATGCGTGCAATGCGAAAATAATTTCTCTCACTTTCACGTTCAATATGCTTCACAAAATGTTTCCACTTTGCGCATGTTTTGAAACGCTTAAAAACCAGGACCATCTTAAAATGATTTTATTTTTAAGAAATCTTTTAAATAATATGTAAAAATTCTACGAAAGGTCGAATTCAGAGGTCTGCCATTTATTCAGATTATTGACATTCTTTCAACCTAACACGGCAGCCTGGTTAGGTCTGTCTGCTTCTCATTATCTCTTTATCAATATAGGCCACATTTTGGTTTTGAATGCTGACTTAATTGGTTACTGTGGCCAGCATATGCATGGGTTATCAATGCTGACACACTTGGGTGTCTAGCGCCAAAGCTAAACCATGGTTATTTCATCAGCTGCACAGCTAACCCATGACCTTTAGCTATATTAGCAAACGATACCACTACGACGCGCAACTTTTCTATCACCGTATAATTTAAGGTGCTTCTGGACCTCGACGAGGAGCCCTTCCTCTTCTCGTCGACGAGCGCCTTGCAATGCAGCGCCACTCGGACACTCTAATATAGCCGAACTGCGGGCCAGTTAGGGTGACACTGTTTTCCATTGCCGTTTGGCTTACGTTATTTAGGTTAATGTAGCCAGGATGATGGACTTCTGCGAAGAAAAACATTTGCGACCGCTAGCTAGCTATTACTGAATATCCACTCTGAAGCTCATTTGGTCGCTATCCACACCGCCTCCCTCTCGGCTAATCCAATATTGATCAAAAGGGCGGATCGTTGCAGGAGTTGAGGGGGCAAAATTGAGCCTGGCTGCTGAAACACGGGTTCTTAGCTCAAGGTTCCGTTACCTACAGCTTATTAATTTAGGTTAAGAAGCCATCTCAGCTCACATAGTTCGCTGGCCAGATGCTAAAGATATTTGTCCAAGTAAAGGAATGGAGCTGACAAGTTGCTTGTGGTGGCGAGTCGAACGCCGTTTATATCCGTAATTGTTGGAGGCAAGGCGTATTAAACGACATTGGCTTTGACATTTGTTTTGACAGCTGCGTGTGTTTTGACAGCTGCGACCTGACGTGACCGGAAGTGATTGAGCTGGCTTACTCGTAACCAGGAAGTAACCGTGCATAAAGCCAACTGGCCGGGAGGCGATTTTACGAATCGTACTATACATTCGGGAGAATGATGAATATTAATGAACAACCGATACCTGATTGGCCGAAGGTCCGTACACTATCATATGACGTAGGCGCCATTCACAGCTGTCATTCTTGCCCGCTTCAAGCAGAAGTTGAAGCAGAGATTGCGCGTATAAGTATATTTTATTCTGTATAACCTCATCAACCCCTTTGTTATCGAATATCACGCTATAACGCTTGATTTGATATAGTTCAATCGGCGTAATGTATAACGCACAGTAACGCATTAACTAACGCTAATCAAACAAATTCTGTGGTGTGTGTTATTCATTGTTTGACAAATAGGTCAGGTTAACGACTATAGTCCAACACATCTAAGCCCTTTCGGGCTAATGTTATGTAACTTGTTAATGATTTTCTTTGCAACATTATGGTTCCAAGATCTCAGCCCAGTAGTTATTAGGCGAAGTATTGTCGTTCATCTCCCAAGCTAACAACGTTAAAGATCTGCTGTCCAGTCATTTACGAAGTGTTAGCCAGCCCTCCTACAATGAATAATACAAGCTGCTTAACATAATCTGGCACATAAAGCCTGCCAGGGCTGTCCAAAAAGAAAGCAGTGTGTGTAGTCTACTAGCCACCTCCTACCAGTCTAATCTATCAGATGTAACTTAGCTGGGTCTCGATCTTCTGTTCTGGGGTTTGAGTGTCTGGGATATTTTCCGACATGTAGGCTACAGAGTTTAGATGACATCTGTATAACAAGCTGGGAGAAATACAATTGATGGACAGAAAGCAGTGGATTTGTAACAAAATGGCATTTATGCAAAATGTATTCTTTTTAAATGTAAATTCACCGACATTTAACAGAGAGATAACATTCTGTAACATCACGATGTATATGAAATGAGCCAGACTATTTTGGACTTAAAAGGTTAGCACAGCTGTTTTGTGAGTTTGAACCAAGCTTGCCAGGTCAGTAGATGGTCTGTGATTACAATTACATGCATCAATAAAATGAATAATCTTTCACAAAATGTAAATTTGACTTAGATCCAAGGTTTTAATACACAAGATGGACCAGCAGCCATACCACTATTCAATCTGCTCCAGCTTGGTCAGCTACAGGTGTGGGCTTGGTCAGTACTTGACGGGGAGACCATTGAGGAAAACCAAGTTGCTGCTGGAAAAGGTGTTGGTGGGCCAGGTGGCGATCTTCCCTCTGGCGGAATAATCCCCAATGCCCCAGTGCAGTGATGGGGACACTGTACTGAAGGAGACGCTGTCTTTCAGATGAGACGTTAAACCAAGGTCCTGACTCACTGTGGTCATTAAAGATCCTATGACACCCTTCGATATAGGGGTTCCCTGGTGTCATGGCTAAACTCCCAACCTGGCTCTTTCAACCTGCCACCTAATCATCCCTGATCCAATTGGCTGCAATACTCCTCCTGACACTTCAACCCCCAGGGCTCCCTTGAAAAAGAGATTTCAATCTCAGTGGGACTTCCCTGGTTAAATAAATAAAAATAAAAAAACTATAACCCACTTTCCTGTCTGATGGGAGAGCATGATATCTGAATGCACTTTAAATCACTTTAAAACCACCCCCCCACGCCCCCGTGTCCCTGCCCCCGATACTACTGTAATGAGTCTAACTTTATAACGATACGTTTTCCTTGCACATACAGCAAGAACACACAGGGCAGCAGACTCACACAAAATATCATCCTTCTGTCATCTGTTTATACAGTAGCCTATTGAACTTAGCAGTACACCCATACACAATCTGATGCAATATTTGGGTTTAAAAAAACTGACTCAATAAATACAGACAATCCTGTATAGGCATGTTCAAAAAGGAGGAAAGAGAAGAAAATGATCATAAGATAAAAGAAAAATGTTGCGGTTGTGGGCTGAACGCACGACCAGGAGACAGAGTACCGCTGCCGATGAGGGCGTTTATTGAAGGAGTGGAGAAGTGGATGATGACCGTGGGTCACAGGCGAGCTGGGCGGAGGCTGGACCCAGGTGGGAGGTTGAGGAGCAGCTGGGTGAGCCGCCTGGACGGGAGTCGGCAGGAAGGACTGGTGGAACAACCCGGAATGAGCATTTTCTTCTCTTTCCTCCTTTTTCAACATGCCTGTACAGGATTGTCTGTATTTAGTGAGTGTCAAATATTGCATCAGATTGTGTATGGGTGTACTGCTAAGTTCAATAGGCTACTGTATAAACAGATGACAGAAGGATAATATTTTGTGTGAGTCTGCTGCCCTGTGTGTTCTTGCTGTATGTGCAAGGAAAACGTATAGTTATAAAGTTAGATTCATTACAGGTATAGGGGCAGGGACAATAGGGAGGGGGGGGGTGGACATGACGAAAAGTGCATTCAGATATCATGCTCCCCATCAGACAGGAAAGTGGGTTATAGTTCATCTTGTGTATTAAAACCTTGGAGCTAAGTCAAATTTACATTTTGTTAAAGATTATTCATTTTATTGATGCATGTAATTGTAATCACAGACCATCTACTGACCTGGCAAGCTTGGTTCAAACTCACAAAACAGCTGTGTTAACCTTTTAAGTACAAAATAGTCTGGCTCATTTCATATACATAGTGATGTTACAGAACAAAAAGTTATCTCTTTGTTAAATGTCAGTGAATTTACATTTAAAAAGAATACAGTTTGTATAAATGCTATTTTTGTTACAAATCCACTAAGCTTTCGTCCATCAATTGTATTTCTCCCAGCTTGTTATACAGATGTCAATCTAAGCCTTCAGCCTACATGTTCAGAAATATCCCAGACACTCAAAAACCCAGAACAGAAGAGAGACAGCTAAGTTACATCTGATAGATTAGACTGGTAGGAATTGCCTAGTAGACTACACACACGTTTTCTTTTGTACAGTCTGGCTTAACTTTATGTGCCAGATTATGTTAACGCAGCTTGTATTATTCATTGTAGGAGGCTGGCTAACACTTGCAAATGACTGGACAGCAGATCTAACGTTAGCTGGGGAGATGAACATGACAATACTTTGCCTAATAACTACTGGGCTGAGATCTGGAACCATAATATTGCAAAGAAAATCGGTAAATAAGTTACATAACATTAGCCGAGAACGGGTAACGTTAACGTTAGACTATCGTCTACGTTAACCCCAAGCCTATTTGTCAAACAATGAATAACACACACAATTACAGAATGCGCTTTGATTAACGCGGCTTAATATAACGCATTGCACGCCATAACATAGATATTACATCGGGATTGAACTATCAACCAAAACGCTATAACGTGATGCTGGTCTTGATGGCAGCGGTTGATGAGGTTATACGGAACAAAATATACCATATCGCCACATCTCTGCTTCCAACTCCTGCTTGAAGCGGGCAAGAATGAAAGCTGCGAATGGCGCCTACGTCACATGATAGTGTACGGACCTTCGGCCAATCAGGTATCGGTTGCTCATTAATATTCACCATTTTCCCGAATGTATAGTACGATTTGTAAAATCGCGGCCGGGAGGCTTAAAAACTGTCAAGCGGAAGTTTACACACGAATGTGGTTCAGCTGAAAAAAATAGTTCCACGATTACTAAATGACTAATAAAACCTGCTGGAAAGCATACTTTTCTATGATATTTTTTTATAACATCCAAGAACACCAATGACCACTCGGTGAGTTTCACGTCTTTTCAAACGAATGTTTAATGTTGTTTTAGGACCGATTTCAGCATGCCCATTGACATTACATTGGCAGCTGATGGGGGCTAACAAAACGACCCAAACTTCTCCAAACAGAGCTTTTCATCGAAAATTCGCACCGAAACCATTATGTTTCATTGTAAACCAGCGATAAATGAGGCTTAAAGTGCAAAATGACCAGAGTATTCCTTTAAACAAGCTCAAGATAAAGCATGCTCGCTCAATCGGGATCACCTCCTTCACAAACGTAAGCGTCAGAAGCGCCCCATACTCGGCCCTATTTCGTAACGCAGTATAGTACTCTAGCTGTGATATTCTTAGGTAATGCGGACGCCACGCATAATTTAAACAGGAAGTCCGCCATGATGGATGATAACAACAACCAAGATAGCCGCGCTTTCACCATTGAGCTCCTGCAACGCTTTAGTGATTTTCGCGGATTTATGCCTCTTAAAAGATAAATAATGCCTACTTTGTGTGCGCGGTTTCTAATTGCGCAATAATGTTAATTTCGTGATAAAGACGAAGCTTCAGAATCCCGTCTCATTGAAATCAATACGCCCTTTGTTTACGCGTATGCCAAGCAGCCACTTGCTTTTTACTTCACTAGTTTGTTCTCGAAAGTTCGCATTCAATATCCGGTTTCAGTTGCAAAGAGCAAAGCTCCACCGTGGGAACAAGCCTTAATCCAGCCATGCAATCACAATGTGCGAGGATCACATCGCCATTCTTATCGCTCACAAACCACGGCTTGAGCGGTGTTTCTCGAGTTCTTTGAGAATGGTTTATCCGAGCATGAACCAGCACCCTGCTCTCTTTCACTTCGCAGGGCTGCCAACTCTCACGCATTCGCCGTGAGTCTCACGCCTCTTAGTGGCATCACTTTCCCATGCTGCAGTCAGCAATTATTCAATTGACGCGTATTTAAGAGATTCTCAGGCGGAATTGAGTCCTTGAGCATGGAAGCAATCCAGTTTCACGTGCATTACGGTGGATTTCACCACCGATTCGCACCACATTTCCGTAGCAGTTTTAAAACGTCACTGTGCATAGAATTTCCATTGTCGTAGTTTCATATTGCACAAATATGTTGAAAATATAGCTACACACAATTAGGCCACGACACCTAGCTAAATGCCAAGCACCTTTAAATATCCAAAGTGTTAGCTTTATTTTAGTAATAGAAAATGACACACCTATTAGCCTTTTCCTCACTCATGTCATGATATGTTACGCTACACACAAGCATGTTATGTCATGGTTTTTTACAATAACTGCAAAAAAAATTTTTAAAAGGCAGTGTTTGGAGTGTGGAGATCACAGATTCAGCTAATGATACACATCAGAACATATAGTGGAACCCACCACGCTCCAAATTGTTTTTGTGACATTATTCACATGAGCATCACAATCATAGGCCAAGTACACAATCCCACTTGAAAGTGGCTTGAATCTCACTACTAAACCTAAAAAATTAATCACAAATTTAAAAACATATGCAAGCACTCAAAGTAAAACGTTATCAACTAGAAGGGTACTTGGTCGAGCGCATACCTCTGCCACGCCTAATGTCAGTATTCTGGATCCTCAAGATTATCCAGATCACCAACAACTGTAATAAATTCTACACTAGTGTAGATTCTATTCAATGCTGAAATTTTATGAAAATCTCTCTGTTACATAAAGAGCAATCATTCTATTCAGGTATATTTTAATTTCTTTCCAGATCTAGAATTCAGAATATATTCGGATCAATTCCAAAGTTGAATCACCAATCCAATCCTGAAATAACACTGACCGGCCCTACCAAATTTCATGCCAATCCGTTCGTAACTTTTTGAGTTATCCTGTTAACAGACAGACAAACAGACAAACACAGGTGAAAACATGATCTCCTTGGCAGAGGTAATAATCATGTCCCTCAATGGCGGAAAAGATCTCAATGTTTCTAGAAGGGGCACGCTATTGGCCTGCATCATGCAAACTAAAAAACAATGAATGGGGAAAAAGAGCATGAGGAATTATTTTGACTCACAAATTAGCCACCACATGCACCCATTGATTTCAGTCGTCTTGTCTTAGGCTTAGTCATGTGATTTGGATGGGAGCGGGGAGCACACACATTTTACTGTGGAGCCAATTTCGCAGAATACAATGTTTTTTGTGGCATCATGCACTACCTAGGGGAATTTAATTTCCAGCCAGGTTGATATGTTTATCTTTAGGATTTTGTGTCCCCTCTTGGGTTCACTGGGTTACTTGATGTGTCCATATTCAGCATTACTACTTTGTCATCAGAATTGCTGTCAGTCGGATTGTTTGGTCATTGATTTCATATGTATCAAATCAGTCAGTTTTCACAGTGTGTTTTGTTGGCTTGCAGTGCTTATTGCTTGCTAAAAAAAGAGTCGCCAGAGCCTAGCATTTTTGCACTTAAACTGATCGGGCTTTCAGTTGGTCAGTGCGTTGTGTATGCTAACGTAATTAATCACATGAACCCCATTGCACAAATATAGACGCTGCTGCCTGTAACTGCTAAACAATTCTGTGATTGAATTTCCAAATGTCTTTCTTCACTGAATAATTTTCTCCAGTCTTTGTGACATACCCTGGAGCTAAAACCTGTGAATAGGCTCACATGCACAGCAGGCATAAACTGGCATTATTTGTATTATGCAAAAAGCAAAGGCTTCACTTTGATCGATTTCCCCGCCGGTGCTCGGCGATTTCCCCGGGTGCTCAAGCTCCTGAGCACCCATGTGATCGGTGCCTGTGGTGAGATTGATTGGCTTTCCCCGCCGCTGCTCGAGCTCCTGAGCACCTATGTGATCGGTGCCTGTGGTGAGATTGATTGGCTTTTCCTCTCATGCCAGCCCTGAGCACCCATGTGATTGGTGCCGTGTGAAGCCCATTCCATTTGTTAACTCACTGCCCTCGCTAAGTAACCATATTGGCAGAAAGAGTGCAAGATATTACAACATGGAAAAAAACTGTGATACGAAAAGTCCATTCAATGTACATTTTTAACTCTTCATTCATTACTTAAGCAAAGTTCTTGGTCAGCAAAATTCTTTTTTATTTATTTTATTTATTTAACCTTCATTTTACCAGGAATAAATCCCATTGAGATACAAAATCTCTTTTCCAAGGGAGTCCTGGCCATGACAGCAGCATAAAAGTTTCACACAGAAAACAACAACAGACAATGACAAGTCAAAAAATACTTTAACCGGTTTCAGCAGTAAAGCATGTACATGCACTGGTTAAGTAAGCCTTAATTTTGGTTTTAAAAACGTGTAAACTTATGCGATGATCCAGTTTAAGATAATTCTGTAGCCCGGACCAAGATGAGGGAGCAACAACAGAGAAAGCTCGATTTCCAAAAACAGAGCGAGTTCGAGGGATGGCAAACATGATGTGTCCGTAAGAACGCAGATAAAGCTGCTTAAAGTTTTGGAGTCAGCAGAGAACGTAGATACAAAGGCAGTTCATGAAGGATGGCCTTATACAGGAAGATGCACCAATGTTCCACTCTTCTATTGTAATGAAGGCCAGCCAACTTTCTCATAAACATACAATGATGCGCTAGAAACCCAGATTGTAAGCTAAATCGTGAGTGCAGCATGGTACACAGAGTCCAACATTTTTGGCAGAGATGATGCGCTTTGCATGCATATAAAGAACATCACCAGTTTTATTACAGACAAAAAATGTTGCTTTGAATCAGTTTTTTAAGCATAAAGAAAACAGCTTTTGTTTCCTGATAAAAGAATCCTACTTACCTCAACTTTTTGTTAGATACTCAATATGATGATGAAAAGACAGTTTTTCATCTAGGAGGAAACCCAAGTATTTATATGTTGATACACATTCAATCACCTCATTATTCAGAGTTAAAATCTGATAACCGTCTTTAATTTCCCTTTTTGACCTTGAGAAGAACATCATTTTGGTCTTGTTTGCATTAAGTACGAGCCGACTCCATATAAATTCTGCTGAACTACATTAAAAGTAATTTTGTAGGTCATAAATCACACTCACTAAAGAAGACGCAGTCGTATATATAATTGTATCGTCAGCATAAAAGTGGAACTTTGCATCAGTAACATTTTTACATTTATTGATATAAATAATAAATAAAATGGGACCGAATATAGAGCCTTGCGGAACACCATTCTTTATATTTAAAAAAGTCCAAGGCAAACCATCAACTTGAACACACTGTGTTCCACCACTCAAATAGTTTTCAAACCATTTAACAGATTTTGGAGAAACCCTATATTAGTGAGCCTCTGTAAGAGAATTAAATGGTCAACAGTATCAAAAAGCCTTAGATAAATCTATGCAACACAGCAGTTATTTAGAGTCAATGGCAGTTATGATATCATTTAAGACCTTCATTGTGACAGTGACTGTACTATGTTTTTTCCTAAACCCAGACTGCATATAATTTAGAATGCCATTTTTTAATAGAAAATCTCTTATTTGAGAGCTAATAAACCCTTCCAGTGCCATGGCTAAAACTTAAAGTTTGGAAATAGGTCTAAAATTATTTTGGATGGACGGATCTTCAACTTTTAGCACTGCAGTGACATATACCGTCCTCCAGATCTCAGGTATTTGACCAGTTTCTAGAGTCATGTTAAAAATATGAGTTAATTGCTCAGCGATGATCTCCAAGAGCAACTTGTAAAAAGCACGGATCTAAACTACCAGACCAGCTGATTTCTTAGTATTTATTTTCTAAGCATTTTTAAAGCTTCACATACTTCACTTACTTCTATAGGACTGAAATTAAAATCAAAGTTAAAAGGCATATTTTCTTCATTATAAGTAGAATTTTGTTGAAGATGTGTTTCATTTTCAAACAATAGGTCAGCAGAGATAGCCGAACCTCCTTCTCCCGCAAGCGATGTAGCACGTCACGAAAAATCCGCCGCTGCTCCATCGCTTCGCGGTGTAGTCAGGGAAGATTAGGATGCGGTGACCTCCATAATCCAGGCGAACGCTGCCTCCCTGAGCCGCAGAATGTTCTCTTTTTCCTGTGCAAGATACACTCATGCCATTATCAAAGGAGATCTGGAGCCATCCTGGCAGGTTTGGGCTGTTCAAGACGACAGCTCTATCGACATAACGGGCTTAGTAGCATTTCCACCAGCCTGGAAATCAAACTGGAGACTAATTCTATACCTCCTTTCTTCACCTTCCGGGAACCCGACAATCTTTATGTTGTTGCGCCAGGATCTCCCCTTGAGATCCAACAACTTAGCGCGCAGTCTATTTTTTTCCCGCAGCTCAGAAACATAAGTTTCAACCCCGCATGAATCTGCTGCTCATGGTCCGCCACTTGATTTTCGGTGGTGGATACCCTCTCAGTGAGCATCTGCTGAGCAGACAAAAGATTTTGGAAAGTCAGCTCGAACTGTCGAACTGTTCGTTACAAGACTACAAGAGCTTGTTGGACATTTTTTGCCACGAGTGGAAGTTTGTCTTCCTCTTCAACTGAGGACATATCTAAAGGCTCCATGCTAGCTTTGTCATAAGTAAAACAACAATAGCACTTTGCTGGTGGGCGAGCAGTTCTTTTCCACCTCAGACAGCTTTTTACTTGGCATCGACATTACACTTAAGCCATGTGAACGAAAAGCAAATAGCAAAGGTTTAATCGTAACATTAAAGAGGTTGATAACGAAAAGGCAGTTTTTATGTACGCAGCGCGAGGTGCTCCAAAATCCATGTTCTTACATTTCAATCATCTCACTAGCGCCCCCCCCATGCATTATTCTCAGAACAATCCGTCCAGCCGCAATTTCCTCCCATAAGGCTCCACTGTAACAAAAATTTTAAAATTTCAAAAATCTGCTAATTTTAAAAATTTTCAAAAAGCCTTGAACAAACCTTTTGTCCCATCCTGATATGGTGGGAGCATCCACAGTACTCTCAGAACAATCTGTCCAGCAGTTTCGGAGAAGAAGACCAAAGTTTACAGACGAAAGACGACGGACTACGCCTGCTACCGGTTTTAGCCCCGCCCACTTTTTTTCCCTAGTCCGAATCTGAATTATTTTGCCCAAATACAAATACAAATAGTGGTGCCTCTGCACACCCCTAATGGTTACATTACACGTTGTTCCATGTTGAATGCGTTTTATCATTTTTCGGACTAAAATACTTTGAATGGTATATTCGCTGACTAATTGTTGGCATTAAGTACAGGAATAGCCAATACAATCATTTTGTATTTGCATATAGGATGTGCCTCCAGAATGGTGTGTAGTCACTGTAGGCTCTTCCTGAAGCAAAACTAGATCCCATGCTGGCATAATGAGATTAAATATTTAAATTAGAGAAAAAATTGGCAACTTTACCTTGAATTGATAATTCATGCATATTCATAAAATGTTTAAGGCATTTATTGATTCCAAATAATTTATAAGCTTTTTCATCAACGCTAGACGGTTACAGTTATGTTAATTGTTTTTCTTTTGTATATTACACTCATATCAGAGCTAAAGAGTTTGCTCGTCACTCACTTCACATTTGCCTTTTTGTTTTGTGAACTCATTTCTTTCAACCTAACATAGAACTAATTATGCACTAACAGGACAATCACAAGCATACATCTCATGTGCTTACATTATGAGGCCCAGGGGAAGGGCTTCGGCAGCAGATGCAGGGCAAGTTATTCAGGCATGGTAGCTGCTTAACCTTGGAGATGCAGAGTAGGGGTTCAATGCTGCAACTGAGGTCCATGATTGCAAAGGCAATAACTTGAATGATGCAGATGCTTTTCAACTCATTGAGATATATGAAAGGCATGATAGCAGCTATAGGCAGGTAATGCAACACTATCATGACCAGTGTGATTTGCACTGTTCTGGGCTTTTTCATGGGGCTAATCTCTTGCTCAGACTGACTTCTCAGACTCCATGATAGAAATGTTGCAGAAACCATGATTATGCTGATGGTGAGGATCAATCCAGTGAAGATGGTACCTTGGAAATATTTCATCCATATCCTCATGAAGCCATTCGCTGTCATTAATAGCCAAACAAGCATGGGAATAGCCGCTCTGATCTTGTTGTCCTTGATGCTGGTGAACAAAATGTGACCACGGCCACGAAGTGGTCCAGGCAAATGCAGGTGAGGAAGAGAGGGGAGGAGTCTTTTATCCCAAATATAAACTCCAGAAAATATAAATTGATATTCTGATACAAAAATGCAATGGAAAAGTAGTTCAGGGGCATAATCAGGGAGTAGACGGCATCTAAAATGGCCAGGTTTACGAAGAAGACATCAGAGGTGGAAGAGTCAATCTCCTTTCTGGCCACCAGCCAAAGTACCATGATATTGGCAGGGTAGCCCATAAAAACGTTGATAACAAAGACAATAAATTGAATCACATACACATATTCTGGTGTTCTACATCCTACATTCACACTCAAGAGTTGGAGACTGGATCCTGAAGAGGAGTGGTTGAGCTGTAGGATGATGGCAGAGCTGTTCATTTTGGCTTTTATTGACCAAGCAGGTCTGTGGGTTGATGTCTTGAGAAAAAAAGAGTGAATATCAGTTCAATGGTCAAGCCTATCTGAACAGACCAATGGAGCTCACACTTAAACTGACTGCAAGTACAATTATACCTTATATATTTATGGTGATTCCTGCATTATTTTACATCATTCTTTTCTCCAAAAGCATTTCTAATTTAACACATTTACTGCAAAAAAATACTGACGGCAACACTCTTATGTTGGCCAATTTGCACAAAAAATCAAGCCGCTCTATTGATAAATAAATGAATCATGTGAAGGGAGCCTTGCAGAATTTTGTAGCATTGCGGCAGTGGAGATTATCTTTTCTGGAAGACGGCCTATGCCGAAAACTACTCTCTCTCCTCTGAGCAACCACTTACTCTTTAGGAAACTGCACAGCTGCTTTCCTCGAGATTGGAGACAGTGTT
This sequence comes from Gymnothorax javanicus, assembly GCA_029692085.1. Classification (NCBI taxonomy): domain Eukaryota; kingdom Metazoa; phylum Chordata; class Actinopteri; order Anguilliformes; family Muraenidae; genus Gymnothorax; species Gymnothorax javanicus. Next base: position 49,185,337 of record CM056200.1, on the reverse strand, counting down.
AGCAGAAGACAAGGTTTGCCCTTTGGTTTATTGTATGACTGTCTGCAAAAGACTTTCTCTCAAGCACAGCTTAAGAAATGAAAGAGTGGTTCATCAGATTGAATGAAAGAATAAGTTACTCACCTGAGAAACTGCAGTGGTTCAGCATGCACTCCTATAGGTCAGACAGGCCAGTGGGCAACTGTATCCTGATCACCTGTGTCCAGGAGGGTTATGTTTTTATTCAATATAGTTCTTCTTCATGTAAATGTATAAATTTGTGTGGTATGCAAGCAGTGCAGCCTCTAGCCAATCACAAATCCAGTGAGGGAGCAATAGCACAATACCCTGTCAACACAGGATTAGAGTATTTGAGGATGGGTTGGTGTGCCAAAAGTTTTATGAAATGGGGGTTAAGAAGATTTGGGGGCGAGTTTGATTTTGTGACAAACAGCTATGCAGAAAAAACAGAGGAGGGCTAAAAGGAGGGGGTAGATGAGTGCCCCCCTATCCCTGTTCGAACAATATATTATTGCCAGTGATGCAATCCAAGAAGTGCATCCCAGACAAACAAGTGGACGTGAATGCAGTCAGCCAGCTGGTGCACAAGGAGACTGTAACTCCGGTGTAAGGTCTTACGCATGAAACCACAAGCTTCATCAAAGCACACTCAAACAATTCTCTTTCATCCTCACAAAGAAAAGAAATTGAGCCATCACTTACATTTCTGCAGATAATATTAGGTGCATTTATGATGGTTTGACTTTCATTTAAATGTTTGGCAATAAGGAAGTTAGAGCTGATGCTAATTTTCTTTTACTTTCACTGCATGGATTCTACTAAGCCTGGCATCTGTTCCAGAGGAGATCTGTTGTCCGGGTATGTTTTCATGTCTATCGTTAGAGAGGAGAACACAATCAAAGGTGTGAGATCTCTACACAGCTTTGGTGATGAGTAGAGTCAGGTGTATTGGGGTTGAGTTGATAACTTAAAGGATGGTAAATCCCCTTGATCTAAAGCTGACCCCCTGGAGGCATCAGCGAAGCACATATTTCCTGTCGGCCTGTTAACCTCTCAGTTGTGAATTTAAGGGAAAGGGGGTAATAGTAGTTAAGGTCCATGTGTACTCTACCTGTGAAAAAGCATTACATCAAGATAAGATACGATACACTTTATTGAACCCCGTGGGGTAATTTGTCCTCTGCATTTGACCCATCTTATAGTTAGGAGAGGTGGGCAGCCACAGAGCAGGGACCAACGCCCAGGGACCAACGCCAGTTCGAAAGCCAGTTCCTTGGTCAGGAGTACTGGTAGGTGTGTTCCTATGATGCATGTTTTGTGGATGGGGGAAACCAGAGTACCCGGAGGAAACATGGGGAGAACATGCAAACTCCACACAGAAAAGCCCCACACCGGAATGGAACCCAACCTTCTTGCTGTGAGGCGACAGTGCTAACCACTATGCACTCTATGCCGCCATCACAGCAGTAACATGGTGTTTATGAACTCCAGGAGAAAACTTCTGTAATCACACTTTACAATCAGGGGACAAATCATTTGCTTTTGGAATGCCGAACTGATGAATGACTTGATGATATTGTGCATTAATTATTGCTGAATGTATCATGAATTCATGTTTCTCCACATTTAATGATCAAGTCTTTGGGGCTCTGCATAATTCATTCACACGTAAAGAGAAACAAAACCCCCAAACCACTTTTTTAAAGAATCAAAAAAAGGGTAGCACATGTCAATTCTTCAATTGAAGGAGGACAAAATACTCTTCACATTTCTACCAATTTATTTGCCTACATCACAAAAAAAAAACAAATGCTATAAAACTAAACGCTAACGCCAAGCCGGCACAAAGCCTTCATCAGAGCTGCTTAGCAGTCAAAGCATGATTAGTGTATTCAACGACAGTCGTGAAAATTCCTGAGCCCAATCTGCTTTGTAGTATTATTCTCAGAGACAGCACTTAATATGGCAATGCGTGAAATATTTATGTTTGATACAGTTGCTTATAACCAGTAAATTACAGATTAACAAATCACGAAAGAACTGAATCAATTCCAAAAAAAGCAGTATATCATGAGTTAAATAAAGCTGCCCTTATTTCTGATGACTAACCCCGGTGTTGGTTTGGCAGGTAAGTCTGCTTGGCATTCAAGGCATTTATGATGGGTGAAAATGTTGGGGCAAGCAGGCTGCAGTGTTTGATGTGTCAATGGTGTTTAATCGTGAATGAAGCAGTACTTGGGGGTGTTGGAGTTGTTTTAGTGCCATGCTTATAACTCAAGTGATTATGCATGGCAGAAGCAGGGTTCCCTGGGTTCTGGAAAATATTCTTCTCTTTCTCCCTCGAGAAACAAAGTAAAAAAAATTTTCACTTTATCATAGTCGCTATTTTTATTAGTCACTCATGGAGAATTTATAAAACTTTGAAAGCCTTCAAAGTGGACGAAGTGCATGCAGCTTGAACAAGGTCAAACTCAAATATTTCGTTGTAACAGGTCTCTCCATCATACTGATTGTATATATAATTTTAGTCCATTCAAGTTCAACCTCAAATAATGGGGGACCCTAGGACTATAAATTAAAACCTCTCGAGCATTTAGTATGGATTTGGCTCAACAGAATGGCAATAGAAATCCCTTTAAAACCTTAATTTCTTCATTTTTCCTTAACATTTTTATCAGTCCCCTGCCATTTTTGCATCCCAAAATTAAAGGGACACCCCGAAAGCAAGCAGGAGAGGCCTGACAAAATGCTAAATTGAATTGGGGTGAGCTCAAAATTTTGTGCTTTTGGAATCAGAATTAGTGGAATGTCAAATGTTGATTTACAACTCCAATTCTGAAAAAGTTGGGACAAAGTGTAAATTGTGATTAAATCAAAATGCAACGACTTTCAAATCACACCAGCCAGTATTTTATTCACAATAGAACAGAGATTACATAGCAAATGTTGAAACTGAGAAATTGAACAATTTTATCCACAAAATGAGCTCATTTCAAATTGCGAGGCTACAGGTCTCAAAAAAGTTGGGACAGGGGTCTGTTTACCATGGTGTAGCATCCCCTCTTCTTTTTAACACTGAGTGGAGGCGTCTGGGCATTGAGGAGACAAGTTTCTTGAGTTTAGCCATTGGAATTTGATCCCACTCTTGTTTAACAGGCTTCCTTGCCGTTGGAGAGTTTTGGGGTCTCTTGACGGTTCATTTAATTATTATGCGCCAAATGTTCTCAATCGTGAAAGATCAGACTGCAGGCAGGCCAGTTCGGTGCTAACACAGACTCTTTCTACCACGGCCGCGTTGCTTAATAGCTGCAGTATATGGTTTTTGGCATTGTCCTGCTGAAATACTCAAGGCCTTCCTGAATAAATTCCATCTGGAGGGGAGTATATGTTGCTCTGAGACCTTTATATGCCTTTCAGCATTTATGGTGCTTTTTAAAACATGCAGGTGTCCTACACCATATGCACTAATGCATCCCCATACCATCAGAGATGCTGGCTTTTGAACTGAACGCTGATAACAGGAGGGGTGGCCTTTCTCCTCTTTAGCCCGGAGGACAACACTCCATGATTTCCAACAAGAATGTCAAATTTGGACCTGCCTGACCACAGGACACTTTGCCACTTTGGTTGTGCACATTTTAAATGAGCCTCGGCCCACAGAACACGCGGCGCTGATCGGCGCGCTTAATAATGCTTTTCTTTTTGCATGATAGAGTTTTAGGTGACATCTGTGGATGGCACGGCAGACTGTGTTTACAGACAGTGGTTTCTTGAAGTATTCCTTGGCCCATTTAGTAATGTCAATGACAGAATCATGCCGGTGAGTGATGCAGTGGTGTCTGAGGGCCCGAAGATCACGGGCATCCAGTAAAGGTCTTCGGCCTTGTCCCTACTCCACAGAGATTTTTCCAGTTTCTCTGAATTTTTTGATGATGTTATGCACTGTCGATGATGAGACCTTCAGCCATTGCACTTAATCATGAGGAACATTGTTTTTGGAAGTATTCCACATTCTTTTTTACATGTTTTCACAGGTTGGAGAGCCTCTGGCCATCTTTATTCTGAGAGACTCAGCCTCTCTAAAACATCTGTTTTATAGCCAATCATGTTGCACACTGATGCCAGTTAACGGTGATACAAATGTTTTTCAGCTGATTTTCATTTATTAATTGCTTTTTCAGCCTTTTTTTTGCCTGTGTCCCAACTTTTCTGAGACCTGTTGCAGCCAGAAAATTTGAAATAAGCTCATTTTGTGGATAAAAATGTACAATGTCTCAGTTTCAACATTTGAAATGTTATCTATGTTCTATCGTAAATAACATATTGGCTCATGTGATCTGAAAGTCATTGCATTTTGATTTTATTCACAATTTACACTTCTGTCCCAACTATTTCAGAATTGGGGTTGTAAATATTTAACTTTTTAAGATTTTATTAACTGATTCCAAATTGAACTTCTTCGTGAGTTCAATGTTTGTGCACACCACTGAATCCTTAATGTAAATCTCAAATGTTTAGGTTTCAAATGTTAAACATCTCAGGTAATCACTACCCTGATGCCAGCAACAAACAAGTCTCAGTACTGGCACCCCATCCACTTCTTCTAGGGGAGTGCTTGGTTACTGTGGTAATTGTCCAAAAACCACCACGTGATGCTGAGCTGGTAAACTCCAAAGCTCCTCCAGCGTAGCAAGCGCCACGACTATATAATTTATCAAACATATAATTGGCAAAACATCAATATTATCATTCAGTATCCTTTAGAGACATCCATTTTTGATAACCAAGTCGCTGTTCCTGTCAAAAAATCAAGTTATAAGCCAATATAGAAACATTTTAAGAGTGGTGTTCATTCACTTATATTTGGCTAAAACATGTCATGGTAAATGGTCAAGGATCATAATAATCCACGTAGATGCGTTGGTTTCAAGAAAACCGCTAGATTTTTTAAATTTATTTCTTCGCTGTTCATTTATTATTTTCCGGCTGCAACTGGTGAACACAAGGTAAATTGCAATCAAGATTGCATGATTATTTCAGCATTGTATTAATCCACCACACCGCCAACCTAGAGCTTAATTTACACCCTCACGCTAGAAAGGTCATAGATGTAACTGAAGATTGGAAAATCATGGCTTATCGCGCTTGCCTGGACAAGTGCATTATATCCACAATAGTGAACGTCTTTTCATTAGTTGTCGCGTGAGCGTACTTGTCAGTCCTTTCACTTAACAATGGCATTTGCGCCGCATTAAAGCCGAAGTTGGTAAGTCTTATAAAAGTAACTTTTGTCATTTTAAACTGGCTACTGTGTACAAACAGTATTACATAAAACCTAGTACTCTGTAATTAAAAAGGCTCCTTTTTAACCTCTGTTAACGAAAATCTTTCCAACTGTGTAAAATAATGTTAAGTAAAATATGGCAAATAGGGCAACATGTTGATTATGGGCCAATATTTGGAAAAATAGTAAAAAAGACCCTTTTGGCCCAATCTCTTCCAAAATGTAGCAGATCTACTACATTGCACAATGCCAATGGAAAAATTAAAGTGACGGACCATTCAAGTTATTCTGAAATGTTTATTTGGCAATAAGAAACAAAACCAGCAGGGTGTCCAGGCTGTTAACCCTTTCACTTTAAGTAGCAGATATGCTAAGGTGGTTAATAGAGGGTTAATCCCACCTCCTGCTCCTACTGCAATTTAAAAGAATCGTTCGGACCGACCAAAAAGAACCACTAGGAGCCAGGATGGTGTCTGACACATCAAACAGTGCACATGCACGCGCTGCAGACAGCCTTCTCCCCCTTCCTCCTCAGTTCACGCCAGTGCTCAGTCAAGCTCAAATCTCCGAGAGAGGGTTCAGGAGCTTAGAGAAACTAAAGGCGCAACAATAGCCATCAGCGAGGAAAAAAATACCGATACCTCCGTTACGGACAACAGCACACACGGCTAAGACAATTAAAAAGAGGAAGCCAGAAGGAAAAAAAAGCACAAAAGAAAGAATTTGACAAAGCCCGTGATAAAACCAGAGTGAACATCAGAGTGGCTTTTTAGAGGTGGAAGGAACTCCGTGATCTAGAAGGATTAAAAACCGATGCAGAGTTGGCGACTTTTCTACTTGACAGGTGTAAACCCTGCTTTATTTGTTGGTTCATTTTGTTCGCAATGCTCTTAGAAATAAGCATGGCTTTCACACATGCAGCTAGAATCCAACCCCAGCCCTAAGGGGCATCATCAATTCATTTTTGTTCTGCAAATAAGCGAGTGAACTGCCGCCATAGGTTAACAGTTTTCCTGGGTTCAAGAGCCAGCCTGCACTGTTACAGTACTGCGTAGTGCATGTGATGCTACCGTCAGACCCAGAATCGTTAGCTTGTTTCCGATGCTAGGGCTAACGTTACTGGCGTCGTTTTATTAGAGAGTAGCAGAAAATATCTTCATGAAGTGAACTGGCAGTCTTATCGGTTGTGTTGTTGTCCCTATAAATATGTGTAACGTTTCTGTGCTCTCACAGCTAAATGCTGTCATCCATGGTTTACTGGCCATTCAGCAGGATTCACGACAGTTTCTGTACTCAAAAAAACGGGTAACTTACTGAAATAAGCGTGTGCTGGGTTTTTACTGAATACATACTGCTGTAGATTACTTTTCATGTTGACATGATTTATTTCTGCTCGTTTGTTGGCAGGCGCGTCGTTAGACCTGAAAATTCCGGGGCTAATATCTCCCTTTATTGAAAATAATTAGTCCTGGCTAATTTCTACATGGGTTTCTTTGTTAATGCTTTTCTAATTCTAGAATAATCAAGTGGTAATTTGAAGACACGGCTTTCCCCATGCGATCTAAAAGCGACAAAATAATGGGCTACATTCAGTACAGAAAATTATTTAATTATAATTAGGTCTATGCACCGTCACTCGGCGACGGCATTTCAGAACTCTTCAGCGAATGAAGGTAATTTTGGTGACTAGTACGTGGTTTCGTCAGTTTGCATTTTCCAATCGGACAGCTGTCTATTTTTTACAGGAAGTTGAGTGACCGTGCTGCAAAAACAGGTGTGCTTACTTGTCGCCGAAATTACCTTCATTCGCAAAAGAGTTCTGAAATGCCGTCGCCGAGTGACGGTGCATAGACTTAATTATAATTCAATTATTTTTCTGTACTGAATGTAGCCCATTATTTTGTCGCTTTTAGATTGCACGGGGGAGAGAAGCCGTCTCTTCAATTGCCACTTGATTATTCTAGAATTGGAAAACGTGTTAATAAAGGAAAACCATCTAGAATTAGCCAGGACTAATTATTTTCAATAAAGGGAGGGATATTAGCCCCGGAATTTTCAGATCTAACAACGCGCCAGTTTGTTGGCCAGCAGTGTTGACTGTCTGACAACAGTAACGCTGCTTCTAAAACTTGGGCCAAGCTTATAATGTGAACGCAATTGCACAGACGAGGAGATACTTCGCACATCTATTTCTAACGACAGGTCATTTTATGACCAATTTATGCAGTTCAAAGGAAAAAAGGAGTCCCGACACCGTCTAACTTGCAAATAGCAAAAGTTTAATGTGACATTTCGGTACTTAAACCTTCATCAGACAAATACAAAACCACATTGAAAGAAGCCATCTTAAATAGGGTGTGGTGGAGAGTCTCGACCAGTCACCCGTATGTATACACGCTAATCCATCCCATAGTTTTAAGGAATGACATGGTACCCATTATTTCCTGAAAAACACCCAAACACATGCATAAAAACCAGAAAAAATCACCATATTCCACAGAGTTATTTATAGGGGATTATATTCAGAGGATCCCTATCACAACGCCCATATATCACAGTTGTACATGTCATTATATAAGCTAATCTATAGTTTAATTACAACAAATATGAGCAAAAAAATCCATTACAATCAATTTTTGGGGGCAGGAGACAGACTGGCATCAGAACAGTAGCACACAAAGCATTACAAAAATACATTAAATGATAATTCATCATTCATTCCTTTGGGAGACAAAGTTTGGAGGGTGTAAATCCAGTACGCCTCCCGCTGCTTCAAAAGTTTATCATGGTCGCCCCCATTGGGAGGTAAAGAGACCTATTCAATACCACAAAACCGAAGGGAGGAGATGTCATGGTGGGCATCATTAAAATGTACTGCTACTGAGTAATCCCGATCATTTTGGCGAATTGTGCTTTTATGCTCACTAATCCTTTGTTTTAATTTTCTTATGGTTTTCCCTACATACACCAGACCACAGGGACAACGAATCATGTATATTACATGTGTAGACGCACATGTGATAACAATATTGATAAAAATTGGTTTACCAGTGTGTGGGTGGGGAAAATTATTGGTTTTAGTGGTATTGTTGCATTGAGCTTGGTAATTCCCTTGGTAGGGGCGAAGAGTGTTTGTGTGGATCCACTGGGTCTTTTTTGAAGCGCATCAAGCCAACCAAATAATCCCTCAGGTTTCTTCCCCTTTTATCGACAAACAGGAGCAAGGTTTCGAAGGTAGAAGACAATTCGGGATCAGATTTTAAAATATGCCAATGCCTCTTAAAAACCGATCTGATTGCGGAAGAATGGGAAGAATACTGAGTGATACACGTCACTGAATGTTCCTTCTGTTTCTTAGTAGTCTTTTTCAATAATTCCGAGCGAGACCTTTTAAGGGCAATTTCATAAGCCTGATTAATCCATGTTATAGGATATCCCCCACTCTAAAAATCTATTTTTCATATCCACGGATTTCTCAATACAATCATCTGTGGAATAACAAATTCTTCTCAGCCTGTAAAATTGACTGACGGGTAGTCCTTTTTTTAAAGGAGTGGGATGAAAATTGGAAGCCAATAACAAAGTATTTTTGTCAGTCTCCTTTTGATAAAGGGTAGTGATGAGAGAATTATTGTTTCTCAAGACCCACATATCTAAAAAAGCTAACTTTCTCAGTACTGTAATTGGAGGTGAATTGTAAGTTTCCATCAAAGCTATTGAGCAATGTAACAAATCCTGTCAATTCGTCCTCAGTTCCATTAAAAAATACAGAAAATGTCATCGATATATCTATACCATTTCTTAATTTTGACAGAAAAGTATTTTTCACAGGATTAAATACGAAATTTGTTCAAAAAGCCCACAAATAGGTTGGCATAATTCGGAGCACAAATTGTACCCATGCTAGTGCTTGAAATCTGCAAATAGAAGTCATTTTCAAAGCGAAAGTAATTATACTGCATAATGTACTTGGCTAAATCAATAATCAATTCATTTGGCGGGTTAGATGTACTATCACGGCCTCCCAAATAAAAAGCGTAACGCCCAACCCGCTTATCATGGGGGAATATTCGTATACAGGCTTGCAATATCAAGAGTTAAAAGAAGGACATCATTAGACAAATCGTTGAGATCTGATATTTTCAATAAAATCAGTAGAGTCCCAGGAAGGGACTGGACAAAGGGCTTAATAAAGAAATTCACAAATTTTGACAGGGGAGACCATATGAGTCAGTTTGTGCCACAATAGGGCGTGCCTGGCGGATTATCAAGAGACTTGTGTACTTTCGGTAGAGTATAGAACACAGGCAGAGGGCGCTGGCAATACAAGAAATTAAATTCTGCCTCGGTAATCCAACCCTTAGTTTTGCCTCTTCAAGGTAAGTAAATATTTCCTTCTGATAGGAAATGGTAGGGTCATGATGTAGCTTTTTATAGAACCTTGTATTAGATAATTGAGACAAAATTTCTTGTCTATAGGGGAGAGCTGGTACGAAACATTTTTCACATGGACGCTATTTTAAAAGATAACGTTACAGACTGAAAAAAATTTCGAGCGATTAACCATTGTAGGTGTGCTCTGTCAATATCAGGTGCTAAATCATCACCATATATATTGACTTCGCATAGTTTGACGTCGAACGGAAGTTGCGGATTGCTTTTTCGACCCATCCAGCCGGGATGAAAGTAATTCATAGGCAGGGCAAAAAGTAACGTGATCAAATTTACTGAATCTTTTTAAATTTCTGTCGTTAAAACAGAAGCAAAACAGCCAGACATTTGTTTTAAACATTTTAATTGGCTTCAAATGTTCCAAAAGTGAACGTGAACATGTTTAATGTGCAAGGTCTATTTATTAAAATTACTCATCACAGTTGTGACAGATATAATGAGTGGCACCCTCAGTGCATGCCTCATGCGACCACAGCAGACAAAAGATGCACCGCAGCCACACTTCTCCAGGCAAAGATGAGGCAAATGTCTCCCACAAACAAGACATTCCTCATCGCGTTGCCGAGAAACTGTGGTTGCAGTGTGTCCACTAAGCCTCGTTTTTTTGGGAGTTTTGAAGAGGAATGTTTTCTCTGGCCCCTCTGCCGACTCTCCTCCTCCAAAGCAGCTTTCACCGGGGTGTCGGTCAGTATTGCTGTTGACCTGCAACATTCAATGAGATTATAGTCAGAATCAGCTTGTTTTTATAAAAGCAAGAGAATCAAGACGAGTTAAAAATGACACTATGCTCACCTCTTTCTGCCTCTCCTTTTATTTTCTTTCCTCGAGCCAGCCTTTGGATATGGGCGAAGCTTTTCTGGGCTGAACCTCTGTATTGGCGTGCCACTGGATGTTCCTGGAACCACTAGCATACCTGGATAGATGATATTAAAAAAAAATGCTTGGCAAGGCTCAGCATGCACATTTAAAGACACACACAGACACAAACTCTCACCATCTACAGGACTGGCTGACTCATGGGGATGCAGCTCAAATGGGCTCTGGCTAGGTTGGTGCAGGTGTCTCAAGGAAGCAGGCGCTGGCGATGGAGCTGGCGCTGGTGATGAATGGGGCGCTGGTGATGGAGCTGGCCCCTGGCACTGGGGATGGAGCTGGTGCTGGTGCAGGACGGTCGGTCATAAAAAGCTGAGCAAAGTCTGCCTCACTGAAAATATCTGGATTCAATGCCCAGATACCGTACACTTTCGAACCCAGACGAAATGCTGCTTGGTGTCGCAGCTTGAGGCAGAGCTGTAGCCACAAGACTTGGGATGTTGTAGATGGTCAAAGTTCTCCCAGGGTTCATTCGCATCCAATTGTCTGCTGCACTGTTAATGTAGTGCTTTAGAGGGTTAAAAAACGCTTCAGTCTAGCGGCTGAAGACGGGGGAGCAGTGGGGAGGAAAAGACAGGAGTACAATGCCCTGTGACTTGCAAAAAGTCAATAGCTACCACAGAGAGGTGTGATGCATGATTGTCTAAGAGTAGCAGCAACTTTGACTCGGGTCACACGGGTGTGTCTTGCAAAATGCTGTAAAAAGGCCAAAAAATCTGTCTCTCCATCCACCCGATCCATTGGCAGAACCAGTGGAGCCAGGGGACCATCCCGGATGAAGTGGTCATGGAACTTCTTCCTTGGGAAGATAAAGTAAGGGGGAACAAAGTTGCCTTGTGCGTTAAGCAGCAAAGGCAGCGGTCACCAATGTCCCTCTTTCCCCGGAGGTCACAGCACCGACCTGGCGCTGGCCCTTGTTGGCAATGACTTTGTCTGGCACTTGAACCGTTGTGGTACCTGAAATAATGAGTGAAATGAATTATTGCTGGTGTAGATCACTGTTGCTTTTAAATTTATCTAAATATAAATTTTTACCTGTTTCATCCATGTTCCAGATGTCATTTGCCTCAAAATTATAGCGGGTGAGGACAGTCTTTAGGTTGTTAAAAAACGCGTCACGCTGGTCTTGTTGAAGCTGGTGGAATGGGACATGCTGGTGGCTTGAGGTCGACGGATGGACAGGGTTCTGTTGCGCCGAGGAAGGAGGTGAGCCAATCCTTCCCTGCCATCTGGTTTTTCTTCCATGAACATGGAGTTTTGAGGCCAATATTTTCGCCAGCTCATATGCAAACTTCGCACCTAAAAAAAGCATAAAAAGAGGTTAATTCCCAGATAGCAAGCACCTCCGCTCCCGATCTGCCCCGGATCTGCCCCAGCTCCAGCTGATCCGGCTCAGAGCCGTGGCAGATCCGGAGCGGAGGTGCTTGCTATATGGCGGTAGAGGTGTAGCTCTGTCTGCGGTGTTACTCGCACCTCTTTAGGACTCAGGCCAAAATATATATCAGCTGCTCTCTTTATATATGCCTGCAGTCTCCTCTCCTGTTCTTCTGTGAAGAATTTGTTGTGAGCCCTGTACCCCGGGGCCCTGGTCTGCTGCCCTCTTGCCTCTGCCCTCCTTTTGCAGTACCTGAACAGGGTGACATGACAAACGCCATGCACGGCTGCTGCCCTCCTTATACTATCGCCTCTTCGGACATCAAAAAAGGCCCTTGCGAAAACCTGCTGGTCAACCATTCCTCTCTGGGTAGTTCTGACCCTAACTCTTGGCATTTTCTGTCGATAAAACATAACACATATTTTTATTGAGCTTTTATGCACAAAATGCAGTCGCATTAGCGGAGAGGGACGAACGTAACTGTTGCTACTTCAGTCCCGACGGTTACTCCTGACATTTGAACGAGGATTACTTCCAAAGTGGAAAAATTCTGACACTTCAAACTTCACCATATGTTACGGAACTAAATCACCCATCATTTCATCATAAATATGACACATGGAGCGACAAAGACAATCTTTAAATCGAAAAAGTTTAGCATTCGCCTGAATTTACTCACCGCTGTGGAAAAACAATCTTCTCGGTCTAGTGCCATGAGAAGACTGGACGCCTCAAGAATGTTCGCGGTTCTGGAGAGGGGCGAGCTGCACGTGCTGACCTAGTATGACGCATCGAAGTGCGGATGGCTGTGAGTAAATCGCTGTGTTACTTTCGTCCAGAGTTACTTTCGCACCGGCGCTCCCCTACATAGCTGCGTCCTGAACACAGATTCCTCCGCCCTTATCAGCGGGTTTAATCACAATTTCTTTATCATTCATCAATTCGGATAAAGCAGTTCTTTCACTTCTAGTGAGGTTGGATGAGGCCGCGTGTTGTTTTTTATTAACCAGCCGCATCGCATCACATCATGCTCCACAACTCTACAAAACGTATTGATGGATGCGTTGGTCGTGCTTGGACAGAAAGTGCTCTTGGTTTTAAAACCAGGAATAGACACGCTACTGGCAGGACTAACATTTTTTAGAAAAAAGTGACGAATTTTATCTGTCTGAAGCACTTGAATAAATCCACCTTCAGGCCAAATACATTTACTTTGTTATTCGGAACAAAAGATAACCCTTTGGACAGCAAAGATAATTGGTCATCTGTGATTACCGTTTTTAGACAGTCGCAAAAAACCGGTCCAGAGAGGTGGAAGAAATGCCGACGGGGCAAACGCGCGTCCAGGCACGTCACACCGCCCGTAGACACGCAGTTACTCACGGACACGATATTAAACATTCTTCCAAGGTAATCACAAATGACCAATTATCTTTGTTATAATTGAATTCTAGAAAAAAAATATTCCAAATGTTCCAAATTACCATGAATTATAACATTTGGAACGTTTTTGTGACATTTGGAATGTTTTGGAGATATTTGGAACGTTTTCAAAGCTCCATATCTCGGTAATCGGTAGTCATACAAAAACAAAGCTTGTATTTTTGGAATACTTGGAATCTAGACATTCGGGTTCAATCTAAAAATTTGTCATAAAAAGTGATTTGAAAAAAAGTGTTTTTTATTGTGTTCCAAATGGAATGTTTCCCTGCATCAAAATATTCCATTTGACAGATTTCCAAGTTTGGCACTTTTCCATGTATCCAATACTTTTTACAGCTAAACAATCAAATAATAAACAAAAAAGTTATGCAAAATAATAAAATTAGGTGATTCTATTTCGTATGAGCTTCACCCTTTAAGGCTGTCGCTATTGGGTTTATCCCTCTGCGCATGCGCAGCTCTGAAGATTTTCTTTCCCACCATTGTCCTGTAATGATAGCCCCAATCAGGTCTGCATCCAATCGTATATTACCTTCGTGACCTGAGTTTGGCTCCACTTTTTCTTCAGCGCAAACATTTAACTGCGCGTAAGTTCTGAAGAATGAAGATTATTAAGTCAGCGAGCTGCTCGTCTCTGCCCTCGTGCCGCACTGGCTACATTCTGCAGTGATCTGCATCCCCGCTGCGAGGTGTGCCTTGGAGCCCCACGCTGGCCTCGCCTTGACTCCTCAAGCTGCGTGCCTGTACTGTGCCCTCCTCCCAATGCAGGAGTTGCAGAGACGGGCTGACGCTTTTGCCATGACGCAGGAAGAGGATTGTGAAGACTCCTGGGCTGGTCGGACATCTTTCACCGCTGAAGAGGCTATGGGGTTTGCAGACCAGTCGTCACCCATAGGCTAGAGTCTGCTGACTGTCCTCCCTTTTCCGTTTTGCTCTCTGATTCTCCGTTCCTCCCGCTGGGGGATATGGATGTCGAGTGTGGTGACAAGGAAGTTTCGCTATGGCGGCCGTCTTTCTCTACCCCGCACGATCAACCAACGTGCGCCGCACTACTGAAAGATTTGCCAGAGATCATTCAGAAGGCAGCAAAGATGAAGAATATTCTGGTACCAGTGGAGCGTCCAGCTACATGTTCTTCAGTGACTACTACGCTCAAGGAGAGGAGGTTAGGAAGAAGAATCCTGTCTGGCCGCGTGTCTCTGAGATGTGCCCTCGAAACACAGCGATCTTCGCCGAACCCGGGAAGCTAAGGGCGCCGGTAACGCGGTACGTGCCCTTCACAGTCCTTGAGGGTGCACCTCAGCAGGGATTCCCTTCTGTGCCTCCTCTGGAGCAGAGTCTAGCCACCATCCTGCTCCCGAAGGCTTCGTTTTTTGGACGGCATAAGCCTACGCCTCCATCGCTGAGGGATCAGGTGACCACGCGTCTAACTGACCGGTCTTGCCAGAGCGCTGCTCAGTCTGCTGCAGCCATGAACAACGTTGTGTTGCTAGCTTCGTACCTATCTACCTTGGCAGCATAACCTAACTCCTTGCCACCGGAGGTAGCAGCTGACATCGGCAAGACAACAGCTGTGATTCTGACCTTGTGCACGACCACTGCTGTAGTGCAGGGGAGAATTATGGTCTGGCAGACGGTTTTGCAGCGCAACATGTGGCTGAATTCTCCAATCTGCCGGAACAGATTAGGAAGGGGTTGCTGGACGGCCCCATCAGTTCTGATGGGCCGTTTGGGCCTCTGCTGCAAGAGGCTACCACCCATCTGCAGGAGGCGACAGAGGAAGCCGAGAGGGTCAAGAAGCACACTCAGTGGGGGCGACCACGGCTCTTGGCGAGATTGGAGGGACATTCGAAGTCGGCACAGGCGCCCAGCAGCCACCGCTGCTCCTGCGTCTCAGGCCGCTCCCCTCCAACCTGCCACTGCACGTCCTCCGCCCTCCACCGCTACGACTCATCGCCCCTTCCGTCGTCCAGCTTGCACGTGGTCGAATCCTCCACCTGAGCCACCGTGGAAGCAGAGAAGACAGTGACTGTCAGCCGGGGTTATGTGTCCGCCATATTACAACGGCCCTTTTCAGGGCCACCTCTCTGTTCATGAGAAGCAATTCCATTTTAACCAGTTTGCCTTTGTCTCTTCTGAGCTTTTTGCAACTGATTGGACACATAATCCCCAAATGCAAATATGCTCTGCCACACATCTATACAATGCGGAATCCGCTAGTTTGCATATAAACGGCAGTCTCGGCTCAGCGGAAAGCGCAGTGCCTCATTCACTCAAGACCATAAGTTCGGTCTTCAGTGACAGTGGCTTATTTTCGCAAGCTAAAGAAAGCGAGTTTATCTCACTCGCTGTCGCAACATCAGCCGCACATTCTACAGCGCCCATCCCCACTGTCCACTTAGAAGTGCAGGCTAGTGAGGGCTCCTCTAGATGGCATGATACTTTTTCTAACCGCGGCTATGACAGCAACGCGGCTCTGCCGGTCTCTCTTATAAGCTGTGCCTCACGCACAGCGGCGGAGAAGGCCCAACATTGGCTGTCAGAAATTTCCACGAAATCCCCTCAGACATTTGCTCGCCCGCTCTCTGAGTGTCTCTCAGCGTGGCTAAGCTTGTTTTCTTTGAAAGGATGGCTGAGGAGAACAATAGAAAAGGGCTATACTCTTCAGTTCGCGTCTTCGCTCACCGTTTTGCAGAGTGATTGAATCTGTCATGCCATCTCGATCGAGACGGTGGCTCTGACGCCAGAGCTAAGTTTAACTGTTACGAAGGGAGTAATATCCACAGTTTCCCCGGGTGAAGAGAACGAGGGATTTTACTCTCGCTACTTCTAAGTGCCCAAGAAGTCAGGTGGAATGAGACCGATTCTCGACCTGTCTTTTTTCAACAAAACAATTGCGAGAAAACCTTTTCATATGCTCACAGTAAAGCATGTACTGGAGTGTGTTCGTCAAGAAGATTGGTTCACATCCATCAAATTAAAAGATGCCTATTTTCATGTCCCTATCATTCCTAAACACAGAAAATTTTTGCGTTTCTCCTTCAAAGGGTATGTTTCAATACAATCACCTACCCTTCGACATTCAACTGGTGCTCGACTTTTTCTAAATGTGTGGAGGCGGCGTTAGAACCGCTACGCAGGAAGGGCATTAGAGTCCTTTTTTATTTGGACGATTTGATTGTAATGGCACAGTGGCGGCCGGCCAGTAGAGGGCGCTGGGGTGCCGCCCCCCCCCTTCAAATATCAAGAGATGAAAATTTACTTAAATATGTTAAATATAATTTAGTTGTATAATGCAAATAATTATGAAATTAACATGTTTTTCAGTCTGCGACTGCCCGTCAACAGCCCCTAAATATCGGTTCCAAATGGTATTTGGTTGATTTCTCTGTATACATATACTTCCTGGGTGAGGGACGCCAAAACGGTACCTTAGGTGCGTTGAAGGGGTCTGCAAAGTAAGCCAACTGTTGCTTGTGATTCCCGAAAAATTCGCTGAATCTTGCGAAGTTGCGCGATAAGCCTTTCCAAACCCCGCGATAGCTGCAGGATCTTGCAGGTATCGGGGGTTTGGAGGGCTTCGCCTTCGGCAGATTCTCGCAGCGTTTTTCGGGAATCTCACAAGATCCGCTTACTTGCAGACACGCCGAATGCACCCCTTATGTAAGCTCAAGGTTTGGTGAGCACATGACCCCAGGCTGCTGTTTCATTGGTTTCTTCAGATTTCTTACGGGCGAGACACTCCCACTTTAATTGGCAGCGAATTGGTATTGTTTTAATGTTTTTGATCTAATGTGATTGGACAATTCTCGTGGCTGTCAATCATGTTCACACCCACCGCGACGCTTAAGGGTGCGTTCGAGCGCGTCTGCAAGTAAGCCAGCTGCGCAAGATTCCCGAAAAATTACGCGAGAATCTTGCCGAAGTTGCGCGATAAGCCCTCCAAACCACAGAGATATAAGAAAACTAGATTGGACGACGTGTGGGCTGGACCAAAGCGAAACGCAGAATAGCTTCGCCATCTTGTGTATGTATAAATGTCCAATGAGGCACATGTAAACAGTAGGCTAAACATGGGTGTCGACAACTTATAGACTTGTTTTCCGTGTTCTTTTTATCCTTTCATACTTAAAATGGACACGAATAAGGAATTGTAATCAAACAACAAAATTTATTTAAAAAATATATTTTTTAAATCCGTATTCGGATCGATGTTTATTTAATCGGAAGACATTACAGAGAAATCGGAACTTCAGCTGTTGTCCCGTATGAGCGAGTTTCCGTCATTAGTCTCGGCTGTCAAATCATCCACCGCCTTTTCAATCTGGTAGCTGAGCGAGATGGCATGTCCAAGTGGAAACGCGGAAACTGAAGACAATTCGGTTCTTTCCTTACAAAAACAGCCTTTCTCTAGACGTTCACTGGAGGAACAAAGGAAAGTAAAGGAGCTTGGCCTGGACCGACCCAGATTCAGCAGCAGGCAAGTGATTGTGGACGAGCTCACACCCGGGGCTTCTCCCGCACTTGTTACGACAAACGGAGTTGGCTAGCTGGATGTGGCATTAGCAATGCCTTTTATTGCTTTCCCTGTTTGCTGTTCCAATTTGACAGATTCAACAGGGCCACTGTGAAAAGAGCAGTACATCTGCTACTGAAGGTCAGGCCAGGAATATGTTCCCCATTCTTTATTTTACCATGCTAGATACCGTTTTGAAATCTCCTGAGCCCTATTTCATACAGTGAAGCCAGTTTTTGCCGCGAACGTAATTTCTGTCCGATGTGTGATCGTAACGTTAAGCTCTGCATTCGCATTGAAGTCCCTATTTTATAACAACTGGTAGTGTGAAAGCGGGGTAAAGTGCATGCGCGAGCGGATGTTTACTTCCTCGCCTTCTAGAATTTACACCAACTCGCGTTTGTGTCCCTCATCAAAAAGGTAAAAAATTTTCGTCCACAGTAATAACGTTAGCAACAACCCGTAATCTTAGTACAGCACTGCTGTGAATGAGATTTAGCGGCTGCTGGCAGGGTATTTAAACCCTTTTGAGCAGATGTGTCCGCCAGTGGACACGGAGCTGCAGATTTATGCACGCAGTTATAATATTCTATCACTAGATGGCACACCCGGATCAGTTATTGAATTTTCACAAGCAAGCCGAGTTCGAAGACTGTTTATTAAATGGACGAGTTCACTCCAATCCCTGAATGGATCAAGCCAACCTTGGTTTGACTTAAAGGGGTTGGCACATCCATACTACAGGGTGGCCCAAAAAAGTTTCCCTCCTTTCTCTCAGAACTCCAAGGTGGATGAGGAACTTGGAAATGAGTGGGCAGGATTGACTAATTATCCAGTGTATGAATTTTATTGCCACAAAATAATCCTGGGTAAAAACTGTGCATTTCCGGTCACTGTTCAAAAGTAGATATACAGGCTTTATACAGGGTCCATTGGACCCCAAAACACGGGCAATGTAGGTAAAAAAGAAACATATGAATAGGGTTAAATTAATATATAAATTTTTGGCCACTCAAAAGATGCTTCATATTTGGGGAATTGAGGGGTCTAACTTGTGTAGATTCTGTCGCAAAGAGGTTGAGTCAGTGGATCATTTATTTTGGTACTGCCCCTGTGTAGGTCTGTTTTGGACAGGGGTTCAGAGGTGGCTGGCTTTATATTCTAGTAATTTTACACATGATTTGCCCACCATACCTCTGGGCAGTCTAACGAATGACTCCGGAAAAATAGTCAATATTATAATACTTCTGGGGAAAATTTTCATTTTTAAATCAAAATCTGTGGACGCTTTGAGGACAGAGAGATTCAAACTCTTCGTAAAACATCACAGTAAAATTGAATGCATGATGGCACTTGAAAACAGCAGATTAAGTGTATATAAGGATAGATGGAAGGCGCTGAGAGTAGTAGAAGGATGGGAATGAAAATAACATAGGTAAATGTGTGAATGATGTGTCTGTGTTTGCACGTATGTACACATGTTAAAGCATGAGTACGTATGTATAATATATATATAATATATAATTATGTATGTAATGGTGCATGTATGCTGATAATTATCATTTCAGTTTATTCTTTTTTGTATATATTTATATTCTAATTTATGTTATTGTCCTTTCGCTGTAGCATCTGTATATATGGGTGTAGGGTGCTGTCATGGGAGTCAAAGGGTGGGTGTAGGGTGCTGTCATGGGAGTCAAAAGGTGTAATGGGCGGTGATGGGACACCAGGTGCCGCGACCAGCGAGAGAAAGAGCAATGAGCAGCCCAGATAAGAGACAAAGACGAAAAGAGGTAAAAACCTCTGGTAAAAGGCTCGCGCTTCCAGGATTTAATAAAAGTCCGCAACATGGAAGCAGTCAGAGAAAATAAACAACAAGAGAGAAAATATCTAAAAAAGAAGCAATTCTTAACTATACATGGAATATAACAAATCACTAGGAAGTTTAACTAGAGATTTTCTCCGGCCGAAGTGCTAGAAACAAACAAACACTCTAGCAATAGGCGTGGCGAACCCCCGGTCATATATATAGGGTCTGGAAAACACCACCCCAGCTCAATCAACCAGCTTGGCCAGGAATTCGATGGAAAAGAACTCCGATATCGTCCCGGACGATAGAACAAAGAAAGGTCCAACAAACAAACGCACGCCTAAACCATGACAAAAGGTGGGTGTGGGGTCTTTTGAGAAATTTATTGTAATTGAATGAATTCAGTAGACCCCCAAAATGGGGGGTGGAGGATTTAAAAAAAAAAAAAAAAAACACTGTACACGTGTATATGCAACTAGATAAAATAAAAAAAACACTGGATTGGTGACACATCAAACCTACAAGCACGACCATTATTTATTATAATTGTTTACGGGTGTTTGTTAGGAAATTCTACATTATTTACACTATATAAAAAGTTGTACATTTAAAAAAAAAAAAGGAAACTATTCAATCATTGTTAAGCTCCCAAACTTTTGTTTGTCGTAAATTTCAGAGCTGTGCATTGCTCAAAATCTGGAGGTGTGATTGGCTGAACGAATGTTTTAAGTTTACGTGCCACTGTCTATTGCATTTCATATTTTCCCATTGTGAAATACGTCAGTGTGCCAGCGCCTTATATATAATCCATCTCTGATTGTATGAATAACTAAATAAAACCAAACTTATCAGAAATAATGAACGCTAGGACATACATCAATAGGGTGATTGCTGCATAAAAATGATAGAAATCTTCTTCGGAAAAAAATTATTTGACATGTACTTTGATTTTTAAGTGAGGCCCCATCCCACCAATTAACATGGAGGGGGCAGATTTACAACCTGTACTGCAGCCAACCACTAGATGGCGATCAAGATGTTTTAGCCTCAACGCTGGGCAGTTGTTAGATTGCCCATCTTGATATACAGTCAATATTTGACATTATTAGTTACCTACAGAAGGCAGTAGAGGGCCATGGAAATCAGCATGCGGCACCAACTGTTGCAAACTCCTAATCTGTATGTACCCTGTATTCCTCACCCCACGCCCTCACAGCGGGATGAACTGCCAAGACGGCGCAAGGCAGACCGCCCTTCACCTGGCCTGTGAAAAGGGCGATTTAGACTGTGTTCGGGAACTTCTGCAGGAGTATGGGGCCAGCACTGATGTCAGGAACCACAATGGGGACACGGCCTTCCACTGCGCTGCCAAACAGGACTCTGCAGCCATCATCCAGGTCAGCAAAGCATCCCATTTCAGCCAGGCAGTTGGTGCATGCTCAGTACAGATATTCTCTCCTGCAAAAACTTACAGAGCCAGGCTGACCTTCCTTACTCCTGGAAATCTCACATCCCGCTGATTTACAACCCCAATTCCAAAAAAGCTGGGATGCTGTGTGAATTGTAAATAAAAACAGAATGCAATGATTTGCCAATCTCATCAACCCACATTTTATTCACAATGGACCATAGACAACATACCAAATACTGGAAGTGAGACATTTTACCTGTCAATGCAAAATATGAAGTCATTTTGAATTTAATGGCAGTAACACATCTCAAAAAAGTTGGGAGAGGTTCAACAAAAGGTTGGAAAAGTAAGTGGTACTAATAAAAAACAGCTGGAGGAGCATTTTGCAACTAATGAGGTTAATTGGCAACAGGTCGGTAACATGACTGGGTATAAAAAGAGCATTTTAGAGAGTCTCTCGGAAGTGAAAACGGACTGAGATTCACCAATCTGCAAAAAACTGCATCTAAAAATTGTGGAAAAATTTCAGGTAAATGTTCCTCAATGGTAAATTTCAATCTCAACAGGACTTCCCTGGTAAAAGTTAATAATAATAATAATAATAATAATGTGTGGGGCACATACAAGCAGTGTTATGTGGCACCAGACAAATGAATAAAAAATTCCTGGATCCAGCATTTGATCCGGATCGCTCCCAAAATGAAATCACTTCTGACTGAGTCGGGCCAAGACACGCCTCTGGTAAAAATTTCATAAACATTTCTCTATGACTTTTTCTGTAATGTTGTTAAGAAACAAACAAGACAAACAAGCAAACAAACCAAAGGTAAAATATAATCTCTTTGGTGTAAATAATAGTTATTTATTGATAGGAATACAGTAATGGCAAGAAGGGGCGAAGCCCAGAGTTAGATGCGCACAGTTCAGTTCTGATGGTGTGAGGGATTGGGTCAGCGGCCAGTGCATCACCTTTCTCCCTGACTCCTCCCCTCCAGGAGTTGTGTTCCCGCCCCTGTGCAGGAGTGAATGAGCTGAACGATGCTGGGGAAACACCCCTGCACGTGGCCTGCCGGTTCGGGAAGGTGCAGTCATTGAAGGCACTGCTTGAAAGCGGTGCAAAATGTGATGTGATTGGAGGGAAGGCCTACGCCATTCACACTGCTATGAAGTACAGTAGGAGGAGGTGAGCTTCTGGTCTCAGTGTTATTCTCTGCTGTTATGACTCCTGTATAGTATGTTTCTAGGACTCCGCTGCTTTCGAAGCCTATAGCTAAGTGGGGTTCTACTGGGGCTTTGAAGGTTGGCCCTGCATTCAAGAATATAAGAACAATTTCTGTTTGATTCTCAGAGATTAGGCTGATAGCTACTTTGCCCCCCATGCTCTTGCATTTTCCCAGCAGTCTTCTACTGCTTTTGAATGTCATGATGATTCCTAGATAGAAAGGAAAGCTGTCTGCTCGGCAGGTTTGCTAACAAAGGTTTTATTGCAGCAGCGTTTTGATCAGCAGGGTATTTGCCAGACTAATGAAGACCTGGAGGTCAATCTCAGTGGATACCGACCCTCTCCCAGGAGATCAACTGTCCTGTTGGTTTTCACTGCGCCCTTTATTTGACTCTAGTACAGGGATCCCCAGTCTTTCCCAGAATGGGCCGGTGTGGGTACAGGCTTTCATTGCAACCAAGCAGCTACACACCTGATGCTACCAATTAAGCTTATTAGCAAATAGTCCAGGGGTTGATTAGTAGTATCAGGTGCGTAATTGCTTGGTTGCAATGAAAGCCTGCACCCACACCGGCCCTTTCTGGGAAAGATTGGGGACCCCTGCTCCAGTAATTGAAGAGCCCACTTGCAAAGCCTTCTAAGTCAAGTTTTTAGAAAAATCTTATATTTTGGTAGGCATAGAAATTATTTTCCATAGATACCAATTTTCACTATACTGAAACTATTGGCCTTGCAGACATAATCCATGAGGCAATTCATTATTTTTTTTTAAAGAAATGACTTTGATTTTTCAACTCAAAGTTTTGACTTAGCAGGTTTTGAAAGTGGAGTGGAAATTTAGCAGGGTTTGACAGTGTTTAAACTAGCCCCTTTGCTCAATAGGTGAAGGTATTTGACTCAGGACACACTCTACAAATAATTCAATGCTACAGACAGCACAGTGGTTGAATAGCTGCTATGACAATGACATCATAAACATGAGTCCATGGGTTAAAATCCCCTTTTATGGTATGGCTATCATCACACTTTTCAGAACTGCCCAAACCAGTTAAGGGTTAGAGAAAGCAAAAGCTGAACAGGCTATAAAAGCTCGACTGCGATTGGTTCTTATTGCGAACAAAAACAGAATCACGTTTCCACATTGGCTGATGACTTAGCAGAATTTGACAGTTTTCCTTCTTGACTTAGCGGGTTTTGACAGTTTCCCTTTTTCCGTTACAATTTATAACATGATTTAGTAGGTTTTGAAAGTGGAGCTATCAGTGGGGCATGCGCAAGTGATTGAAAGAGAGGCTAAGGGAGATAACTCATTTATTTTCAGAAGTTCACTTTGCAGGTTTTGCAAGTCGACTCCTCAATTAGCAGCAGAACATAATATCTACCTCTTGTGGGGAATTTGCTTTGCCATGTTTGTACTAAAAACCAACAGGATAGTAACTCTCCAGGATCATGTGGCAGCAAGCACTGGCCTAGTTAGTCAAAATCTGAGAAGTTTAAACAGATGTTTAGAGGGCCTATCTCAGAAACGACACCTTTAACTGCATAATTGCTCTCAAGCTGTTCCCATTTAAGATTGTCTGATTAACAATCAAAGCCAGTAAATGGCCTATAATGATCAGGAAATGACAATCAAGGCTCAAAATAATTGTTGAAGACCAATGGGCCATTGGCCCCGAAAACTGAAATTTCCAGGGCCCAAAATATTTGAAGTGGAGCCACAATATTACTTTCAAAATAAAGTAAGAAAACAGCAACAAAAACAAGCTGTGTTTGATTGTCCCAAATAAAAACTCAATTTATTACATTTCAGTTCACACGTGATTGGAGATTGACAGTATTTCTTGTCACAAAGGAAGACTTTAATTTGCTTATTTCAGTCCACCAATAACACAAATAAATTCACACTGTTAAATACAAATTAAATGTATATGATACCATACATTGATGTGCTACAGTGAAACATCCTCAACTTAATCCATATTCCATAAATTGGATATATAAAGTTACAAGGGAAATCATGAGCAGACTAGAACATACTCATTTCAACTGACAGGTGACAGTGTATGTACCTCACCTCATACTTCAAAACTGGGACTCATGTCAAGTCATAGGTGGCAACCTAGAACTGACAATTCTAACTATTAATACAGTGCATATTGTCATGCATTTACTGCTTGTCATCCAAAACGCATGCTAAAACCAAGTGTAGACGGGACCAAACTAATTCTACTTATAATATTCTGTCCTTGGACACAGGCAACCAATTAATTGTAAATCAAAAGTGTTTTTGCCACAAAGGTAGCCATATTTCAGACTTTTCAACACTGACACATTGAAAATACGTTCACATTTAGCATGTGCATACATGCACTTCACACTTCGAAGTAAGATTTCATGAGGGGCAAATTAAGAATACTAATTTTACAGTCTCTGTTTGCTTGCCACTAATTTATTTTACTCACTCTGTCCCACCATGTACGGTCTGACGGAGTATAATGACCTGACGGATTTGGTGCTGATATGTTTTGCGGCGATTTTGCGCATCCCAACTGTATTTTTTGGATTTTTGGGACTTTTGCTAGGATGCTTGCTAGCCCTATTGCAATTGCTGTTACAGCTAGCTAGTGTAGTTAGGGCAAAAACCAAATAACATTGTTTAAATATGACAACCGTTTACAAAGATTTCCCTTAACTACCGTTAGCTAGCCAGCTAGATGGCTTGATGGCAATATAATGGAAAGAATAACCTAATGCGTGATGGCATACACAACAGCATAACGCGGCCTAACAAGAGGCTGTTAATCAAGATAGGAGGTCGCAGGGTGTGATCGTGTTCAAAGTGACAAATCATAAGAGGGCGAGTGACCTGCCTTTCAGCCAATCAGAGTTGTCAATACTTTCACTTCAAATTTGCGGCCCATAGAGTTCAACACAGCCTGCCCGTGAAATTTTTATCAGCAGGGCAGTTGGTACCATTATGTACTTTTGCAACAGTATTCTATCCAAATCCCAGTTGATGTCATCTACTGGTTTCTAAAATTTGAGCTCAAATGATTTCCCTGAAACATCCTTGAAAGGAAATTTGCCAATTTTTTTTAAAAATTAAAAATCAATTTTCATCTGGGTCTGTCACTTTACGTAGGCCTTAATGAACTCTGGACCACTCCCAAAGTGGAGGAGAGTATTGGGTGGAACTACGGATGGGAGATTGGGGCGAATGTGATGTTGGACTTGGTCTGTGATTGTGCGGATGTTGGGCGTCCCCCAGGTGGCGAGACTAAGGGTGGGGCTCGTGTCTCTCGTCGGAGTCAGTGTGGCTCCCAAGCCCCCCGGGGTCCCTGCTGGTGGCTGTTTCTTGCTTCCTTCTTGGAGAGGGAAAGGGTGAGAGGGACGTGGAAACGAGATGAGCGGGGGTTGTGGGAATGTAGGAGGTGTATATATATATATAGGCGTGAAGACTAATGGGAAGGTGCATTGGGAGTGGCCCTGTTCATTAACCTACGCCATAGGGAACTCCCTTAAATGAACTCTGGACCACTCCCATAGTGGAGGAGAGTATTGGGTGGAACTGCGGAAGGGAGATTGGGGCGAGTGTAATGTTGGACTTGGTCTGTGATTGTGCGGACGTTGGGCGTCCCCCAGGTGGCGAGACTTAGGGTGGGGCTCGTGTCTCTTGTCGGAGTCGGTGTGGCTCCCAAGCCCCCAAAAGTGTTAATGGGTCAGCGAGAGATGGGCTCTTCGTATGTCGTCGACGTTATTGCGACTATAGCTTGCATATGCGTTCAATGTCCAGTGGCCGAGGATTTTAATCAGGTGGTCCGGAACTCCTCGCTTGGATGCTGTGGTGGCAGCGCCAATGCGGAAAGGGTGCCCAGAGAGGTATTTGGGTGGAATGTTGGATCTAATGAGAACATGGCGGTAATGGTAGAGGAACCAGTGGCAAGTGGCTACGGCCCCCTTGTCGGTCATGAATAGTGGGTCTTGGGGAGAAGCATGGTTATTGTATCTTGAGGTGACGTGGTTTGATATTGGCTCGAACAGACTGAGGGCAGAGTCTAGACGAAATAGGAATATGGGCTGAGAAATGCTGAATCCTGGGAATATCGGTGATAGCTAAAATCACATATCCAGGATGATATACCTGTCATCTTCTCAGCATCTGATGTAGACTGATAAGTGACAGAAGCAAACCGTTAATGTTGAAGCAACCCTGTGTATTTCAGAAAGTACTTAACACCATCTCGTGCAACTAGCCAATGGGCCATATTGAACGATCGTTTGTCATAAAATAATTTACTGGGACAATCACACTATCCAACACAATAACAGCGAATACCTCTGGGCGAAGGGCGAAGTTCCGTCATTCTCGGGCGATGTTACGTCATTATCATGCGACCGTTGAAGCAGACGACAACTAATTAGGCGGAATATAACCTAATTTATCTCGTCTTTGAAAATAAAAATTCCACAATTTTGTATTTTGCAGTATTTATTCTCTAATTATGTTTGTATAAAACAGCATTATGATTTATCCCTGAGTTCCCCTTTAAGCATTTGGTCGAAGACAGAACATGTTCAAATCATTCGTCATGCTTATTGAATGCAAACCTTTAATTTAGCGTGAATACAAACCTTTAATTTAGCATCTTTTGGCGCGCTTAAATCGTTATTTTCACAGCAGCGTTTACAAATTTACCACATGCACAACTCAGCTGACAGTGACAAGGTTCAATGCGTCACCATTTATGCATGAGTACAGGTGAGCTGTGATTGGCTGATAGCTTGCCCAAAAAATGTACATTATTGTACCACAGCCGAGCTGTGATTGGCTGATGTACATAATGGTACCAGCCGACCTGCAGAAAAAAAATTTTGCTGCCTGCCAAAAAGCATTACATCAGCAACTTTGGCTACGACATCAACGAGCCATTGTCAACTATTGGCACAATTTCTAGTTGCCAAAATAATTATTTGCTTGCATATAGCGACTTGGCAACCGATTATTTTGAGCCCTGAAATTATCAAAGATGTGTGCTGTTTCATGAGATACATGAATTCAGAATATTCAAAAGACATATTGGGTTTAACATCATCATTGATGTGCAGAAGAAAACGACTCATAACTTTGTGATGCAATGTACAATAGCCTAATGCTACTGAAAATAATTTTGACAGCCATTTTACCAATTAGTCTTGGAAACTGTTGCTAATCAAGCAAAAAATAGTGTGGGAGAATTATTTAATTAAGCACTGAAAGGTGAGGTTATTGAAGGCCTCTATTGCCACCACCGGGCCGCTACTGGTCAAAACGTTGCAAAGTAAAACTTAGGGGAGGGAAATATCGGTTTGCGGACTCGTCTATATTTTTTTTAACTGACTGAGTCCATTTTGTCCTAGTTGAGTTGGACATGGATATATGGTCTTTTAGCTTTGCACCGGCACTGTATTTCCTTTGAAATAAGCCTCGCCCAATTCCTGCTGTGACCTCACAGCTGCGCAGAGGCCATCCTGGAGGCCGATCCTGCACAGCTACAGTCGGAGGACCCCATGTACGGAGGAACCCCCCTGCACTGGGCCAAGACTGCAGAGGTGAGCCCCTTCTGTGCACTTTCACAGAATAGAGGTGCACCGCTTGCAGAGCTGGATACAGGAGACACGTCAGGCGCAAGAATTAGCCATAATGCTTATGAAAATGCATTGGGGCTTTCAGTAATGGATGCCACATAAACCCTGATGGTGTAGGAGAGCACCCTGCGACTCTGAGCTAACACTGAGCTGACCTTACCATGCACAGTGAGTGAGCCAATGAGAGAGATACTCGTGGATGTACCAGTAGCAGAGGTGGTTTTGATTTCATAATTATTTGATTAAAGGTGCAGCATGGTTCACTATTTTTTTTAAAAAAAGGTTTTTTGGTTCATGCTTCTACTTGTCGATTTTCATTTTGTTGAATTTTGATCCTTTCATGCTCAAGGAAAATGTCTTTAATGTCAGCTCATAGCTGTCCTGTCTGAAGTAATTTGTAAGATACTTGCGTATCAGGGCTGGCTTTGGTTATACAGTGTACTGTGCTGGAAAGTCCAGAGGGAAAGAAATTAAAACACCTGACATGTTTTTGTTCTAAACTAATATGGGTGATCTTACTAATTAGTTCTGCCTCATAGCTGAAGGTGCTAATGAGCAAATCCAGGTGACTGGAGCAAACTGTTGAGCAGAGTTTTAATTCCTGAACCTGGATTTAACACCTCTGGCAGTGAGGCCTTTCCTACTGGAGTGGTTTGTAGCTTCGCAGTTAAGGTATTTGAACCGGACTCAGGAGGTTAGTGGTTGAAGTCCTGGTGTAGCTCCCTGGCCCTTGAGCAAGGCCCTTAACCCCACTTTGCTCTGGGGTATGAGGAAGGGGGGGGATGTTGGCTCCTGCTTAGTCACACAACTGAATCGATTTGGATCAAAACAGCATTAGCTAAATATTGGTAATGTAATGTAATGCAGTCCCCTCTCTCCCTGAGCAGATGACAAAGATACTCCTGGAGAAAGGTAGTTCGGTGAACTTCCGGAGCAGAACTGGCGAGAGTCCGCTCCACATCCACACCAAAAAAAGGCGCTTTGACTCTGTCATAGACCTGCTCTCGCGTGGGGCCAAAGTCAATCTCCGTGGTCTGCATGGGAACACCGCCCTGCACTATGCCATGAAGGTACTGCATCTTTCCAATTGTTATTTTTCAAATCATAGATATGGCATCTAGCCCTCCGGCATTTTTTTTCTTTGTGTGATTCTACCCTCTTCTTTTGGACTTGTGTTGACCAAGTTCCTCGCAGCAGTTATTTGTACCAAGTGCTCATCTTCTTCTTCTGAGAGTTTAAAGATTTGCTCCCCCCCTTCTCATAGATGGATCACATGGAGATGATAAAGGCCCTCATTGTGTTTGGGGCCGATGTGGAAATCGCCAATGACCTCGGCGAAACTCCTGGGATGATCGCTGCACAGAAGAGCAAAGGTGACTGCCAGACACCAGGGCGACACATGAACGGATAATTATAAGGGAGTGTTGAGACACCGGTAAAATCCAGACAGAAATGACACATTTGAAGCCATAGCTCATAACATGTTCCATTTTCTATATCTGCACTTATTTGAGCCAGAAAATTTAGAAGCAGCTAGTTATGAGAGAGTGAGTTAATCTTATTCACTTATAATTGAGCCCCTAAGAGCCATACTGGGCCAACCCATGTTGTGGAACTTTTGAGAAAATGGGACTCAAAGTTGCCAGCCTCCTGTGTCATCTGGAGTATCTGGGAACTAGAAACACTGCTTATGTTAAAAACTCAAGATATGTACAATTACGTGATGCACTTCTTATGCAGGTTTTGGATGCCCTACTGTTTCATTTTAAGTGAAACCTACCTCCTTCTGAAGAGGAACCATCATCTTCTGATTCATTTGGGACAAACTCTAGGTCTCCATTATCTTCCACTTCACCATCATCATCAATCATAGCAAGCAGTTCCTCATCAGTGAGATACCGAGCCGCCATGTTTACATTGAATTATGGAAAAGTTGTGGGGTGGTCCACTATGGCTAAGGCAGTGCAGTGCATATGTACAGGGGCAGAGAGGACGTTTGCTTGTATGAACAATCCGTGTGGGCAGATTGTGTTGGCTCATTTAGGAAATATAGATCTCAGTTTTCTGCACATGCTGACTACCTCAACTCAATTTCGCCAAAAGTGCGGGATGGCCCGGTATGGTTCTTAGGGGCTCAATTATTTCATATTTTTGCTGCTCTAAACTTATGATGGCAATGGACAAAATTAAGAGGTGTTCCCTCATTGCAATACTGTGAAGGAATGTAAAATATGGTAATCCAGCAAATTCTCAGTGGACCCTAAAATGGCAACAGGGGGCGCTATATTAACCACATTCATAATATCCTCCATGCTGGTGGATTGATGAACTGTAAGTGAGTCTGTGAGAATTTTATGGCAATACAGCATCATTTATGCTAAACATCAGCAACCGTGCAAATGAATAACGCTTTTTAAACCGTTATGGAGTGCATCACCTCAAATTACTCAAATTCATTGAGGAAAGAACCCGAGTGTTGAAAGAGTCAGGACAGTGCCCTCTTAATGCACAAAGAAATTCTTTCAGCTCATATATCAAGAATATGAGCCGGATCTTTTGTAAAATTTAATAAATTTCTCCTTTGCACAGTATCTGTCCTCAAACAAAATTTGATTGATGTCCACCCATTACGTTTTGAGATATCCCATTAACTGATGAATGATCAAACAAAGGAATGAGCTAACAAACAAACTAATAAACAAACGCCGAAAATATGCTATATATTTCACATGCTATAACTTGTTTTGACCAACCACCTACCCCACATGGTGATATTACCCTTTTGAAAGTTTACACACAATGCACTTTTTAATGTTTTCTCGGGTGAATTATCAGAAAACAGATAAAGCATCCAGGGTGGCAGTGCTTGTTTTTATTATGCTGTGTCATGGATATTAACTCTTTCAACCCCAGATATTCTAGCATCACGATACCCTTCAACCCCACAGCCCTCTGTAGAGGGCTGGTCATTATCTGGACATTGTATCTTACTGTTATCTCTGGAATCCCATTAAATGTAACCTGATATGTTCCAATCAATTAGTCAGATTGTTTGAATTTTCCCTACAGGAATTTGGGGTTGAAGGGAATATGTTGGTCAGCCCTCTGTAGAGGGCTGTGGGGTTGAAGGAGTTAAATTGGTGCAGTTTTGCTGGAGAAATAATAATACACCCCACTGCTAGTGATGTGCAAAGTTGGTTATAAAAGAATTGTACTGGACAAAAACAGGATTTTAGCTTTAGATTGTGACACCTGGCATTGATCTAAAATTGATTTTGGCTGCAGATTTTAACTGAGTTCATATATGTTCTTCATCTCTGAAAATTTCATTTGGCTATCGCCTGAGCTTAAGAAGTTTTGAGGGCTCAAAAATGCTGGAAAAAAAAAATCCAAGTTAAAAAGCACAAAATTTAGACCCACCCATTTGTACTTCGAGGGCCTGTAACTCGGAAAACGTTCACTGTATGTTGGTAAAATTTTGCATGGTTTCATTACATATACTTAAGCTATTTCACAAAAAATCAGCTTACTCTGTGAGGGTCAAGTGGGAGGCACTGACTGATTGATTGGTTGTTTTCTTCCCTGTTTTTTTTCTTTTTCTTTCTTTTCATGTCTGTTGATCGGTTTGGTTTGTCTGTTTGTCTGTCTGTTAGTTTGTAAATTCCAGCAAAAACAACTGGTCACGTTTCATTTTGAAGTTTGCTCATATTGTTGGCACTGGCATCTCGTTTAGCCCGATTGAAAATGATGACTCTAGCCTCAAGGTCAAGGTGAAGGTCTCTAAAAACGCATTCTCACAATGATGAGAGATAAGACTCTTTATAAACTTTCGAGTCCACATATCTCCGTAAATATAACTGATGGACATTTTATTTTCTGATGTATATTGCGTCTTTTATGTCAAAATGTATGCCAAAAATTAAACCTTTATCTTTAAGGTCAAGGTCACAATGAGGTCAAAGGTGAAAATCATTTTTGTTGATATCTTCCATTCTCTTTATCCAAGAGACTTCTAACTAGCACCAAATTGTTCAGAATTCAATTCTACGTCTAACATAGCTAACCTCATAAGCTAGTCCATGCCTATTAATGTCACCATGACCTTTGACCTTGAAGATTTCGGCATGTCCTTGTGCAATGAGCGATTTTATGTATTTATTTGTTTGTCTGTCTTTAAGGAGAATAACTCAAAAAGTTATGAACGGGTTGGCATGTAATTTGGAAAGATGATCCGTAGTAGCCCAAAGATGAGTTGATTCAATTTTGGAAGTGATCTGGGACATATTCTGGATTCTGGATCTGGAAAAATTAAAATACTGTATATCTGTCTAACACGGGTCTGTGTGATATTTCTGACCAGATAACTCAAAAAGTTACCAATGGTTTGGCATGAAATTGGGCAGGATGGTTGGTGGTGGTCCAAGGAAGAGTTGATTTAATTTTGGACATGATCCGTAACATATTCTGTTATCAAAGGAACAGATATATGGTGTAGCGGAGGTATGTGCTCTACAGAGTGCCCTCAAGTTTTTTCATGGAATGACCCAACACATCTGGTGTTGTTTTCTGAGGGCCAAAAACTCAACCGTGGCCTTGACTAATACAGTGTGCAGCAGCATGCTTGTTTGATAAATTAATACTCTTGGGTGTTCATTTCTACAAGCGCACAAAGAAATTACCATTATTTAATACTGCCTGCTGGAGTATTTTGTGTCATGTTATGCAGCTGTGTAGTGAAAAGCCATTACTTCCAGTGAATAGATGTGCTGACGTAATAGTCTCATTCAGTTGGCTTCTCTTTTCTGTCTGATTGGCTGGCAGAGCATCTGGATATCGTGCGTGTGGCCCTCTCTTCTAAGGTTGAAACTGAGCCCAGAACGGAAGTGGGGGAAGGTGATGATTCTAACGCAGGAAGCGAGAGGTATGTGTCAGTAATTTTGCAAAAGTTTTCAACTTACACTGATGAGCCAAATCATTTAATCCCCTCCCAGATGAAGCAAATGATGCTGAGTATCTTGTAGCTAAGGTCAGGGTCAGCAGATGGACCATAGACGTTAAGGGAAGAATTGGTCCTGGTTAGTCGATGTATCGGATGTGGGAGAAATGTGATCTGAGCCACTTTGACGAAGGCCAAATAGCTGTAGTCAGACATTGTGGTCGGAGCGTCTCCTGTGCGGCAAGGCTTCTGGGGCACTTCCAGTCAGCAGCACTGAATATGTACCGACAGTGGTCCGAGGAGGGAGAAGCCAAAGGGCTACTATCTGCAAGTCACAGAGAATTTTAAGAATACCTCTGTGAAGAATGGGTCACAGCACTTAGTACATTACACCCTGCAACATATAGCACACTGTCCCTGCAAACTACAACCCCAATTCTGAAATAGTTGGGACGAAGTGTAAATTGTGAATAAAATCAAAATGCAATGACTTTCAGATCACACGCCAATAAATTATTTACCATAGAACATGGATAACATTTCAAATGTTGAAACTGAGACATTTTACACTTTTATCCACAAAATGAGCTCATTTCAAATTTTCTGGCTGCAGCAGTTCTCAAAAAAGTTGCGACACAGGCATAAAAGGGCTGAAAAAGCAATTTATATAGAAGAGAATCAGCTGAAAGAACATTTAGCAAGTAATTACATTAACTGGCATCAGGTGTGTAACATGATTGGCTATAAAAGGGATGTCTTGGAGAGGCTGAGTCTCTCAGAAGTAAAGATGGCCAGAGGCTCTCCAACCTGTGAAGGCTTGCATAAAAAAATTGTGGAATACTTTAAAAACAATGTTCCTCAACATCAAATTGCAAAGGCTTTGAAGGTCTCATCATCAACAGTGTACAACATCATCAAAAGATTCAGAGAAACTGGAAAAATCTCTGTGCATAAGGGACAAGGCCGAAGACCTTTACTGGATGCCTGTGATCTTCGGGCCCTCAGACGCCACTGCATCACTCACCGGCCAGATTCTGTCATTGACATTACTAAATGTTGCTAAATGGGCCCAGGAATACTTCAAGAAACCACTGTCTGTAAACACAGTCTGCCGTGCCATCCACAGATGCCACCTAAAACTCTATCATGCAAAAAAGGAAGCCATTGATGAGCATGATCCAGAAGTGCCGCCGTGTTCTGTGGGCCAAGGCTCATTTAAAATGGACTGTAGCAAAGTGGCAAAGTGTCCTGTGGTCAGACAAGTCCAAATTTGACATTCTTGTTGGAAATCATGGGCGTTGTGTCCTCCGGGCTTAAGAGGAGAAAGACCACCCCTCCTGTTATCAGCGTTCAGTTCAAAAGCCAGCATCTCTGATGGTACGGGGATGCATTTGTGCATATGGTGTGAGACCCTTGCATGTTTTAAAAGGCACCATGAATGCTGAAAGGTATATAAAGGTTTTAGAGCAACATATGCTCCCCTCCAGATGACATCTATTCCAGGGAAGGCCTTATGTATTTCAGCAGGACAATGCAAAACCACATACTGCAGCTATTACAACAGCATGGCTTTGTAGTAAAAGAGTCTGTGTGCTGAACTGGCCTGCCTGCAGTCCTGATCTTTCACCGATTGAGAACATTTGGCGCATAATTGCATAAATGACATTCCTCGCCAACAATCGGAGCTCCTGAAAAGTGATTTTACTCAACTTTTTAATCTCTTGGATGGATATGGCCGGGACATTTTTATCTCCGGCCCCATTCCAACTCTTGGTCAGGGTTCAGGAGGATTCACTCCTCTGAGCCTTCACTCGTGGCTTCAGGTACAATGCGTCTCTCGCAACATCGGTTTTATTGACAATTTTAATTTATTTTGGAAGCGTGATGCATTTTTTAAAAGGGACGGGGTGCATCCAAGTTGGTGTGGTACTCACATGCTTACTGCAAACATAGTCTACTGCGTGTTGAACTCCCAGCAAGGATGACTACTCAACAGTGACTTGAACTCTAATTCTAAGAATCACCCCTTGGATGTTCAATACAATTTCAGACTGTTTGACACCCCCTGCTGGT
The DNA here is from genome assembly GCA_029692085.1 of Gymnothorax javanicus. Taxonomy (NCBI): domain Eukaryota; kingdom Metazoa; phylum Chordata; class Actinopteri; order Anguilliformes; family Muraenidae; genus Gymnothorax; species Gymnothorax javanicus. The sequence goes on along the minus strand of CM056200.1, from coordinate 49,150,317 downwards.
TTGGTGGTCTTAATTCTACAAAGTACATAAAGCGAAGGAGTTTTAATCGACACCCATCAAGGCCAAATGGTGTTAGCCCTGGGAATTTAATCCCTATTAAGATGAATACTGTGGTTAATTTTAACTGTGGATTTTTACCGTTAAAAACTCCTTTTGATTTTTACAAACGGAATGGGCTTGGAATGAATAACTCGATCTCAGATGATACTGTTGAAGTGGATGGTTTTAATATTTTCAGATGTGATAGGAAAGGAAGAGGTGGTAGTATAGCCATTTACGTAAAAATACACTAACTGCTACCTGTGTCATCAGTCATTCTATTGAGAAACAATTTGAGGTTTTAGTCATTAAATTGATATTTTATGTTAATTCACATTTTTATATATCGGGAGTCTACCGGCCGCCATGTGCATCTGAGATTTCTGTGAATGCATTATTTGACTTACTTGTACCCTACCTGAATTCTGAATTAGTTATTCTTGGGGATTTAAACTTGGACTGGCTCACCTCTGTATCTGATGATTTAAAGAATAAATGTATTCAACTAAATCTGTGCCAGCTAATTTCAGAGCCCACACACGCAAACTTAAAAGATCCCAGAAAATCTTCACTAATTGATGTTATTTTTACAAATAATCCTCACAAGTATTTGGCCAATGCAGTTTTTGCATGTGATCTTAGTGATCATTGTCCAATTGCATGCATCAGAACAACAAAACTCCAAAGATTCAAGCCTCGTATAGTTAAAAAGAGAAGTTATAAAAAATTTGATGCTCAAGGCCTCCTCCATGACTTGTATAATTGTGATTTTCATCGTGTTTCAGCTATTCCTGAAACCGAGCTTGCTCTTGAATTTTTCTCCTTTATATTTAACTCTGTGGCAGACAAGCATGCTCCTTTAAAATCGCTGAGAATTAAGAACAGAGTGATTCCATGGTATTCGCTGGAGCTCTCGCAACTATTCAGAGACAGGAACAAAGCATAGGCTAATGCTAAATCAACCCACTTACCCCAAGACTGGCTTTATTTTAGACAACTTAGGAACAAATGCACAGTGCCAGTTAGAAAGGCCAAATCTGACTTTTACTTAAAATCCTTTGCAGATGCTGGTAGAAATCCCACACAATTTTGGAAAACCGTAAAAATGCTGGAAACTTCAAGTTCCTCTCCTTCTCTTCCATTGCAAGTTGTTTTTAACTCAAATTTGATTACTGGTAAAGTTGAAATAAGTAATGCTTTTAATCAGCATTTTGTCTCAGCAGGCTATCTTTTTGAGATGAACAAAGCAGCAGACCCAAGTTTCTTTGAGCAGACCAATGATAAGCAGTGCACCTCTTATCTATCTGCCTGTCCTACAACCTCTTATTTGTTGAATAATAATGCTGTATTTTCTTTGCGTTGTGTTTCAACTGAGGGGGTTCTTGAAGCTCTAAAATGAAATTAATGTAAATACGTCTACAAGGGATGACTTGTTAGATCCATATCTATTGAAACTCTCTGCCTCACTCATCGCCAAACCTCTGACTCATATATTTAATATGTCTATTATGACAAGCAACATACCAAAAGTATGGAAAACTGCTAATGTTCTCCCTTTAATAAAAGGGGGAGATGCAAGTAATTTAAATAATTACCGTCCAATATCCAGGTTTCCTTGCATGACTAAGATTCTGGAGTCCCTAGTTAATTCTCAGTTACAACTTTTTTTAATTGAAAATTTTATTTGAGTACTCACCAATCTGGTTTCAGGTATGGGCATAGCACTGTGACTGCTACTTGTTTAGTTATAAATGACATTGTAAGAGCACTAGATAACAAACAGCATTGTGCAGCCCTTTTCATTGATCTGTCTAAGGCATTTGATACAGTTGATCATGCCCTTCTTTTGAAAAGATTATCAAACATTGGCCTTGACAAATCTGCTTGTAATTGGTTTAAAAACTATCTTGAGGATAGGACTCAATATATTTCATTGGAAAACATTCAGTCTTGAAGTGCTCAAATCAGCAGAGGAGTTCCACAAGGTTCAATTCTTGGCTCTTTGTTATTCACTATCTATATTAATAATGTTGGCTTATCTTTGGATCATTGTAAACTGCATTTATATGCTGACAATACCATAATTTACTCGACTGCTTCTTCAGTTCAGCAGGCCATATCTAATCTGCAGCTTGATTTTAACTCTATTCAAAGATCTCTCATTGATTTGAAGCTCATCTTAAATGAGGACAAAACCAAGTTCATGGTATTCACCAAAGCTAGGAAAAAAGACCCCCTTGATTTCCAAATTTGTACCCGGCAGGGTAGCCAAATTGAGCATGTCCACCATTATAAATACTTGGGCATTTGGCTGGATGACAAGCTGACTTATTATATGCATATTGAAAATTTAATAAAAAAGGAGCAAAATAGGCTTCTTATACAGAAATAGGGCTTGTTTCAATTTCAAAAATAAAAAGAAGATTGTGCACTCAGTAATACTCCCCATGCTTGATTATGGTGATGTGATTTATAGAAATGCATCTACTTCTGTTTTAAAACCTTTAGATTGTATTTATCATTCTGCTATTAGATTTATCACTGGTCTTGATTTCCACACACACCATTGTGTTTTATACAAGTCAGTAGGGTGGGGGTCATTGAAAGCTAGACGAGACTACCACTGGTTTTTATTTGTTTATAAATGTGTTTTAATGAAAATCCCTCTTTAGCTAGTCTACTTACGCGGCAAGTGGGTTGCCATGGAACACGGTCACAGGACTCATTGTGTCTCAATGTTCCTCGTGTAAGAACAGAGCTTGGTAAGACAGCTTTTTATTATAATGTCCCACACACCTGGAACCAGTTGCAAAGCTGAACTGAAATTGAAAAGAACTGGTTCCTTTTGGACATTTTAAAACTCTGATCAAATCATTTTATCAAGAGAATTGTTGTTGTTTTAGTTAATGTTCTCCCTTTAATAATGGCAGTGTTTTTTTTTAATTTTTTGTTCAACAAATGTCCTTGTAAACTGTGTTATTTTAATTGTTTGCAATGCAGGGCCCTGCTGAAAAGGAGACATGGTCTCAGTCAGGCCCCCTGCTTAAATAAATCTAAATAAAATAAATTAAATAATAAATAAACGAAAAGTCCGTCAAAGGAGACCCAAAATTCTCCAGCAGCTGGAAGCCTGTATTATACAAGAGTGGGATCAAATTCCAATGGCTAAACTCAAGAAACTTGTCTCCTCAATGCCCAGACGCCTCCACTGTGTTAAAAAGAAGAGGGGATGCTACACCATGGTAAACAGGCCCCCATCCCAACTTTTTTGAGCCTTGTAGCAGCCATCAAATTTGAAATGAGCTCGTTTTGTGGATAAAATTGTAAGATTTCTAAGTTTCAACATTTGCTATGTTATCTCTGTTCTATTGTGAATAAAATACTGGCTGGTGTGATTTGAAAGTCATTGCATTTTGATTTTATTCACAATTTACACTTTGTCCCAACCATTTTGGAATTGGGGTTGTGTTGTGGTTTCCCGACTGGATGTTTACATATTTTTGAGGTCGCGTTATTCGTGAATAATTGGAGGGAGACAAAATCTTCAGAAGCCATCTTTATTCCCACGGTGAGCAGTCCCTGGCCAGGCAGTGCTACCTCGGCATTCTTTACAGAGCAATATTTATGGGAAAAACTCAACCAACTTTGCTCCAATCAAAATACATGGGTTGTAACCATCTTATCTCTGACAAACTTTGCTCCAATCACAATTCATGGGTTGTAACCATCTTATCTTTAACTTTTTTTTTTCTCTCCAACTTTGTTTTGTTAAACCATGGTGGAATATAGAAGTATAGGATTTTAAGAGAGGAAAAATACAGCCAAAGGAATAGGATACAAGTAGATACATAAATGATTCAATTGATTATGTTTTTTTCAGTAACAACTAATGATTTTACTGAACAAATATTGATCAAAGCTACAGAGATCAAATGCATCACCTGATTATGTTTTTGAATCAACTAAACAGAAGCTGCTTACTAATCAAAGCTACAGAAGCCCGCTGCTTATGCGTGTGAGCTGCTTATGCATGTGTGAATTGAATTGCTTGTATGTGTGTGTGTGTGTGTGTGTGTGTGCATTTGTCTGTGTGCGCTGCTCATCCCCTCCCTATGCGTATGTGAACTACTTGTATGTGCGTTTGTGTTATGTGTATGCGTGTTTGAACTGCTTGTATGTATGTGTGTTGGTGTGCGTGTGTGTGCATGTGTACGTGTGCTCCCTGTGTATGTGTGAACTACATGTGTCTGTGTGTGAACTGCTTGTATGTGTGTGTGTTGTGTTATGTTTTGTGTGTGTGTGTGTGTGTTACTGCTGCTTACATAATATGGTTATTGATTATGATTATTGATTATGGTTATTCAACATGGCAATTGATCTACTGATGAATATGATGAGAAATATTGAAATATAATCCACAACAGTTGTAGTTGGAATGTTCATTCTAACCGTAGTTTGTAGCTGAAAGCACCTATAATGGGCAGATGCAGAGTGTTCCCGAGAAATGAGAGCAGCAGGTTAAGTGAAAAAATAGTGCCACGGCACTGTAGCTCACCTGGACATTCACTCCACCAAAGTTTTTCACTCCTTTTGTTTAAGTCAACCAGTGAATGGTATTATTTCAGTTGCCAATTAAAAACAAACACTAAAGTTATTTTTACAATTTATTCATAAATAAGAAGAGGTGAAATGAAGGTGAAAATGCATTGCACAGCAAAACCTGTAACATATGTTCAGCCTTGCTGCTTAGCATCTACAAAGGAAATTTCAATATGGCTGCCGCTGTTGCCATATTTGAAATCGAATCAGAACACCTCGAACAAACTTTAATCTCCCAACCTACAGGAAGGTGTATAAAAAGTTTCAGCTCGATCAGTCACATAGTTTCAGAGAAGATTTTTAAAGATATTTCTGAAATTAAGGGGCGTGGCCCCATGACAGAGGTCAAATAAAGGTCAAAATGCCATGCACAGCGAAACCAGAGTTATATATGTTGAGTCTTGTTATTTGGCACATACGCAGCAAATTTCAGCTGAATCGCTCCAAAAATGAGCGACTAATAAGCCAAAATGTCATTTTCAATATGGCCACCGCAGCTGCCACATTTGAAGTCAGATTGGAACGCTCTGAACAAACTTTAGTCTCCTTAGTGGTAGGAAGATATATGCGAAGTTTCAGCTCCATCAGTCCGTAGTTTCAGAGAAGAAGATTTTTAGAGAAATTTGTGAAATTAAGGGGCGTGGCCAAATGACAGAAGTCAAATGAAGGTCAAAATGTGATGCGCAGCTAAACCCGTAATATATATGTTCAGTCTTGCTATTTGGCACATACACAGCAAATTTCAGCTGAATCGCTGAGCAAAAGTAGCATTTTCAATATGGCTGCCAAAGCTGCCATATTTGAAGTTGGATCGGAACGCCTCGAACAAACTTTGGTGTCCTCGTGGGTAGGAATATGCATGCCAAGTTTCAGCTTCATTGGCCCAGTAGTTTCGGAGAAGAAGATGTTTACAGACGCCGACGCACGACGACGGACAAGCAGGCCATGACATAAGCTCATGGACTTCGTCCAGGTGAGCTAAAAAAAAGTAGCCGGTCAAGAGTTGCATGTGGCGCCACACCACTGCTCAGCCTGTAGGGGGGGTCCTTAGGCATGCTCCCGCAGAATTTTCTTCTTTTTTTTTTTCCCCAAATGGTGCATTTTGGTGCATTCTAGTGCACTTCAGACATATTAATGCATATATTTTTCAGATGATAGTTTTGGTATTTTCTGGTCAAGTTTCACTTTTTTTTGTTAAAGTTGAATGTCGTTACTTAAGCAACATGCTTCAATTTCAATCACAACACTAGCACCACAAACGCCAATACATTTATTTCTAAGAGCAAGCATAAATTAACTCAAACACCAAAGCAATTTTTTCCTTGTACCATTTATTCTATTTTATTATTATTTATTCTTTATCTCGTACTGGTTGCCTGTCTTATCCTGTAATAAAATAAACTGTACAATGAAAATTTCCTTACAATTTTATCTCAAAATGGCTAAAATCACATTTCCGGGATGATATACCTGTCATCTGCTCAGCATCTAATATAGACTGATAAGAAACAGAAGCAAACCGTTAATATTGAAGCAACCCTAAGTATTTCAGAAAGTACTCAACACCATCTTGTGCAACTAGCCAATGGGCCATATTGAAAGATCATTTGTCACCAAATAATGGACTGGGACAATCACACTATCCAACACAATAACAGCGCATACTCATTTATCTGATCTTTGAAAACAAAAATTCCACATTTTTGTATTTTCCAACATGTATTTATTAATTATATTTGTATAAAACAGCATTATGCATTATCCTTGAGTTCCCCTTTAAATTGAGAGAAATGTTCAAACCCAGGACGCCATGTTTTTGTGGCCACAGCACTATCAAATGGAAAATATCCTGATCTTATATATCATTTCATATGCATTTCCTATAATTCAACAGGACATATTTGGGATTGTTGGAAACATTAGTATTTCCACTAGAATTTAAAATTGGCCTTAGGTTCCACAAGTTTGAATACAGTAGTTGCATTTGACGGATCCAGGTTTCATGGGGTTAATTTCCAGACACGATTTCTGGTCTCCTTTTATAGCCTACAAGGAGGCTACATCTCGGAACATAAGACTGTAACAACCTCGCTGATTGGCTGATCAGTGAGGGGAGACACCTGTTGAGCAAATGGGCCATCTAGTGAGCAAGTACTAAACGAGGCAGAATTCAAGGCAAAGATAAATTTAAAAATCAGTTTTTTATTCAATGTGCAATTTATTTTTTCCAGAAAAATTTGTTTAAATACTACTATATATGATCTTTAAGATGTAATTAAACAGAGTGTGCAGGACACAGAGATGGGTAGCACTGTCGCCTCACAGCAAGAAGGTTGAGGGTTTGAATTTGGCCTGGGACCTTTCTGTGTGGAGTTTGCATGTTCTCCCCATGTACGCATGGGTTTCCTCTGGGTACAGTGGTTTCCTCCCACAGTCCAAAAACTTACACATCTGGCTTAATGAGGGCTCTTAATTTCCCATAGGTTTGAGTGTGTGAGTGAATGATCTGTGATCCCAGCAATGGATTAGTGAACTGTTCCAGGTCTGACCTTGCCTCTTGCTGCTGGGAAAGGCTCAAATTCCCTCTTTCCCACACACCTATGACCTGGAATTGGTGGGTTGAATGAAAGGTGAAGTAATTTTCTGGCCATTGTATGCGTGAGTATACCCAAATCACACTGTTTTCTGTGTCTCTGTCCATCTGTCTGTCTGTGCAGGGTAGACAGACTGCTTAGCCTGGATGGAGGAGGCATTCGGGGTTTGATTCTGATCGAAATTCTGACTGTCCTGGAGCGGGAGGCACGCCGGCCCCTGAAGGAGCTCTTTGATTGGATCTCGGGCACGAGCACCGGGGGCATCCTGGCTCTGGGCATAGTGCACGGTGAGTTAGATCTGGGAGATTCCCCAGTAGGTGTGTATACAATGAACAACAGTGTAATGGTGTTCAGCTGCCCTAGCACAACATAGATTGAACACTGAGATGACAATCACTGTGGTCTTCAGCTGTACGGTGTCTCCATGCCAATTGTGGATCATGTCAGATTGATTTTTTTAGCTGAATAAATATATGTTGTTTGGAAGTAGTGGGGGAAAAATATAAACATTGCTATCAGGGTTTAAGTTGTGCCCTTAGTAAAGTTCCTAAATGACTTCCATTCATTTTTTGGGAGCATTTATAGGCTGAGCATTTGTGGCATTATTGTCATAAATCTAAACCATGGCCATTGGCATTGCATGGGGTATTTGCTGGGAATGCTACCATAAATTACTATGAGCATTATGGCTAATGCTAGGGAGTGATATGTCTTTTTCTCTTCTAACCATTTCTGTGATCAGATTCTGATAAACAGGACATGGTGTTCAGAAATCCCCGCGCTAATCTGTTCTGTACTCAGCATTCCTCACACTGCCATTCTTTAATGCTTGTTCACTTGCGTGATGAATTACATGCTACTCTTCCTAGTGTCTGTTCAGGAAGTGAGTGACAGCTATATGTGACTGTTTTGGATGTCCTCTTCCTCTGTGGTTTTTACCCCTCGGGCTTGATGGGCGATTGGCTATCGGCACAACGATGATGTCTGCAGATCTGTCTGTCTGTGTGTCTGTCTGTCTATTTCACATTTTGTGCCGGCCAGTACTCAGTAGCTATTAATATTTCACACCTCATACTTATCAAATGTAAGGACCATGGGCTGTAGTTGTCCAACGACCAACTTCTATGAGGATTTGACCTTTGACCAAGATGCAGGGACCCTGACAATGGAAAATGTGTGGCTGTCTCTCAATAATTAATCATGGCAGCAATGTGAAACTGCTCACTTATAAAGTACATTAAATAGACCTGTGCATCGTCTGGTTGTATTCCACACTAGACCTTTGGTCTTTACATTGTGACCTTTAAATAGTTTTATTTTCTAATATTACTAAAATGTTTGTGTGGATCCAACATCAAAAGTAAAAAGTTGTGTGTACCTTGGGTAATGATGATTCCAGTCAGTTTGTAATAATGGCAACGCCGAGGGGTCTTAAGTGCCTTCGCATTAAGTTTTCTTTTTGAGGGCTGTGGCTCTAAGTGTTGCAGCACTGCTGAGTCACATGACCTGGTCTTATCTCTGACCTAAACAGGCAAGTCCATGGAGTACCTTCGCCGTCTGTATTTCCGCTTGAAGGGTGATGTATTCAAAGGGTCTATCTACGACAATTCCAGATCACTGGAGAAGTTGCTGAAGAGGGAGTTTGGGGAGGACACAAATATGCACGACGTCAAGCACCCCAGGTGTGTGTCTGTGTGTGTCTGTGGAGCATGTATCAGCAGAGATTGTGTCTGTGTGTACAGAGTTAGTCAGTATGTGTGGATTGTGTTGTGCGGCTGTCTTCAGTTCAGTTCAAATTTATTTCAGATATTGGACATATAAAATAACATAAATGCAATCAAAAAAAAAAAAACAAAATAAAATCAGGAAAATAAAAGAAAAGGAAAGTTCATTATGCAGTCTCGAAGTTCAGCTAACATAAATACAATCAGAAGACTGCAGAATAACTGTTTAAGTGCCCGAAAAGGGGATAGGGAGAAGCAAAGCTTATCAGGCCCTACCTCTACTTTCAATATTCCATAAGTTTATACTTTTTTTCCAAACAGTATTTGCTTTGTATGCATACACATACACATATACATACACATTTCAATCAGGAGAGACTCGAGTGAAATCGGGAAAAATTTATTATGCATTGAGCATAAGCAGAATTCAATTCAATTCAATTCAATTTTATTTATATAGCGCTTTTCATAGACAGGCCGTCACAAAGATGCTTTACCGATAGAAAAGGGCAGAGCCCAGACTAATCCCTAATCCCCAAATAGCAGGCAAAAAACTCCCTGTAGGGAAAAAAAAAAAAAGCCTCAACAGTGGTGAGAAAAACTCCTCAGTGAGAAGAAATCTCAGGAGGAACCTGGCTATTGTGGGGGAGCCCATCCTCTGCTGGCTGGCTAATTAATTGATGGTAAATTAGGGATGAGAGGATCAGGACAGCAGGAAGACAGCAGTCAGAATTAACATGCTTAAAATCAGACAAGTCTTTGGCACTTGGACTCTTCGGGAAGACTCACAGAGCAGGAGCACGGCTCAGAGCAGCGGCTGGAAAATCCCCCAAAAATAGGGGGCGGAAGCCCCCCGAAAACACAGCCAGATGAATCCCCAAAGAAAGGAAGGAATACTCACCAAGCAGGAACAACATAATGACCGAGAAGCACGGGCTGCTGAGAGAAGAAAACATGATGAGCATGACATGGAACACAAATGAGGTCTAAAGAACTATACAATCCGGATATTAGCAAGCAATGGCTAGGGGCTGCAAAGCTCTGCATTTTTTGCAAGATGATAGCCAGCAATGGCTAGGGGGCTGCAAAGCCGTGCATTTTTTTTTTTTTTTTTGGCATGATGATAGCCAGCGATGGCTAGGGGCTGCAAAGCCCTGCATTTTTGCATGATGATAGCCAGCAATGGCCAGGGGCTGCAAAGCCCTGCATTTTTTTATTTTTTTTGCATGATGATTGTCAGTGATAGCTAGGGGCTGCAAAGTCCTGCTTTTTTTTTTTTTTAAATAATGATAGCCATCAATGACTAAGGGTGCAGAGCCCTGCCTGTGATTAGCAAGTGACAGCAGAAATACAGATAAAAACCAACCACCGACCACCAGTTATTTGCTAAGCTCACCATGGACTGAAAAGGCTTCAGGGATCTTTAGGGTTTTGATGATCGCCGATGCTTCCAGGCGCACGAGGGATGCATTTGCTGAAGATGACCAGTGGCTTAGTTGATAGAGAGGCCGTAGATATACCTTGCATAGCCGCTGAAGAGCGGCACTTATTCTGAACAAATGATCCAGGTATTGCTTGGGCTATAAGAAATAGGCTTGGAAAAATGGGTCAGAACATCTAGCTCCAAACTGAAGCCCAGCTATAGACCTCATATATCGTGGAGTTAGAAGTGACACCAACAACCAATGACAACAAGAAAATCAAAGATTGCAGACCCTCGCCCCTTAAAGCATTAGCAGTGTGACAATGAGTAAAAATTTCAAGTTAAACGGATATATAATTTTTTTTTAAAGTAATACAAGCTGACAAATAGGCACATGGAGAAAAATTCAGAAAACGGATCTCAAATCCAAATCTGGATCCTGATCCAGATCATCTCTGGAGGACTGAGAAACGGTAGACACTCATCACCAGTAAAAAAAAAAAAAATCAAGTTTATCCGATCAGCGGTTGTTGAGTTATGTGAGCGGACGGACAGACATATATATATATATATATATATTTATATATACAGACTGCTGATTGCAATACCCTCGCTCCCCTTCGGGGCGAAGGTAATAAATGCGCAGACGGCACTGACTGAAACAGGATTTAGTGGCAAAACAGAGAAACACAAACAAGCATTCTCCAGCAAAATCATGCAGTTTTAGAGCAGAGAGAGCGAAACTCTTTTTCATGTAGAACCTAGCAGAATCCAAATAAGGCTGCATGGGAGGCTGAACCTAGAGAGGGGACTGCAACCGGTGATGAGCTGCTTTTTGGGCAAGGCTCCTGAAGACCTGGAAATTAAAGTGTGACAAGGAATTTGCGTGACCTGGCGAAAATATTTATTTGTTTTTTTATTTTGGTGTGAGGATAGCCAGCGATGGCTGGGGGCTGCAAAGCCCTGCATGCAATTAGCAAGTGACACCCGAAATACAGATAAAAGCCAACCACCGACCACCAGTTATTTGCAAGCTTACCCTGGACTGTAAAGGCTTCAGGGATCTTAAGGCTTTGATGATTGCAGATGCTTCGGGGCGAACATGGGATGTGTTTGCTGAAGATGACCAGCAGCCTAGTTGTTAGAGAGGCCGTACGTATACCTTACATAGCTGCTGAAGAGCGGCACTTATTCTGAACAAATGATCTAGGTATTGCTTGGGGGCTATTAGAAATAGGCTTTGAAAAGATGGGTCAGAACATCTTGCACGAAACTGAACCCCAGCTATTAGACCTCTTATATAGTGGAGTTTAAAATGACCAACATCAACCAATGACGAACAAGACAAAGATTGCACACCCTCGCCCCTTAAGGAATTAGCCGTGGTGACAATGAGTAAAACTTCCAAGTTAAACAGATTTTTTTTTTTTTTGAGTAATACGAGCTGACAAATAGACATATGGAGAAAAATTCAGAAAACGGTTCCCAAATCCCAATCTGGATCCGGATCCAGATCATCTCAGGAGGACCTAGAAACGGTAGACACCCATGACCTGTAAAAACTCCAAGATGATCTGATCAGAGGTTGTTGAGTAATGCGAATGGACAGACAGAAAGACATATTACAATTACAAATATACAAATAATTGCAATATATGCGCTGACGGCACTGACTGAAACAGGTTTTAGTGGCAAAAGCAGAGAAACGCAAAAGATCCTCCAGCAAAATCATGCTGTTTTAGAGAGAGACCCTTTCTCATGTAGAACCTAGCAAAATCTAAATAAGGCCAAAGGGGAAGCTGAACCTAGAGAGGGGACTGGAGTACCCAGAGGCAACCCACGCAGAACATGCAAATTCCACAAGGAAAGGCCCCAGGCTGGATTCAAACCCACGATCTCCTTGCTGGGAGGCAGCTGTGCTAACCACTGTGCCGCCCTGACTTTTGACAAAAGTGCTTACTGCGGCTTCATAGTCGCACAGAACTGTGACATGTTTGCGATGCCAGAACATGCTCCAAATGTAACAGGCTACGGCAATGGTTAAATTTCGCGCAGTGCTGAGGATTAGAGCTTAGGCAAAGACAGAGGCCATTTACATGCGAACCACTGACCTTGAAAATAACCACCGAACCCGAAGGAAGGGCAGCATCGGTAAAAACTGAAGAGAATTGGAGGAACAAACCACATTATAGAAAACGGCATGCCAATCCAATGAGTTGATAGTCTGGACCAGAATTTCAAATCGGGCGGCGGCCCTCAACCAAGGATATGACGTCATGTAGTTAAGGCACCGACGAGGCCGAATGCAGTTGATGGGAATTGGGCGCGTGACTTTGGGGAAATACACAAATCAGTTGAAAAGGTATATTCAAAACAATAGCAACCTCTTATGACCATGCGCCCCACACCAAGGCCAATAGGAGCGATCTGATATAGCGCAAACCTGTCGTAAATCGGGAGATGAGATGAAGGAAGGGGATTTTTTGTCGACATCCGCACTTCCGGTAATAAGACCAGCTTCGCCAAGCCAATGCATGCATGACGAAAAGTGATGAGCATTGCGCAACTTCGCAGTTGAATACCATCGTGGATAAAGATATGAACATGAAATTACCATAAAATTCAAATAAACGCTACAAACGAGTCAAAGCCAGAGTTCACGTTTTGGAACGAAACGCTATAAATCGCCATTATATTAGCTAGCGTTCAACCGTGCGCGGATATGAGCGGAAGTTCACTCGTCGACATTTACATTTGACCCGTGATTTTTCTGCCCTCATATCCGCCTGGCGATGTGCCGTATTGTATATCAGATCGCCCATATTAATATGCATAATAAATGCAGCACATTTCCTAATAGCAACATCTTCGTTCGGCATATGCTCAAGGAATGAATTCTGATAAAACTCATTATGACAGTTTCCTAAACCGAACACAATTCAAGCACCAATCAAGTACATAAGCATCTAGTAAAACATAGGATAACATAATATTAGAGCTCTATCGCAAGCATTTCCACTGGATCTGTGCCATATATACCTACGATACGTCAAATGAAAAAGGAAATCCACAGAACCCGACGATATAAGCCTTGACATTTTAAACCGACAGCGCGCTGAATGAACACCAGGCCTGCAATTTACAAGCTACGACGATGAGCATTTCTCTTTTTTTTTTTACTTTGATTGGCCCATTTCGTAATAAAACTGATGGTGGATAAATCTGCGCAGGCTATTTTTTTTTTTTTTTAGCCAAATGTGTTCGTGTTATTTTGAAACTTGACCCGTCAGCCTCCGTACATGTTATTTTCCGGTGTTATACCGGAGCATCTCAGCAAACCAGAACATCATCAAAAAGAAAAGCCGATTAATCCCAGTAACTCAGCTGAAGAGCAAAACTCATACTGTATGGATTCACAACACGCAGACAAACCATTTCAAGTGTCCACCTCTTCCAACTCTGATGATCACAACCGACAGCCAATGAAAACCCAAAATTCAGCATCTCAGAAAACAGAACATTACTTAAGACCAATAAAAGAAAAGGATTTTTTAACACTGGAATAATGGACTACTGAAAGTATGAACATGTACAGCACTCAATACATGGTCGGGGGTCCATTTGCATGAATTACTGCAGCAAAGCAGCGAGGCATGGAGGCGATCAGCCTGTGGCAAAAGGGCTTGCGCTGAAGCAGAAGGCTGGGGAGCTGGCACCGGAGTTAACGCGCGTAGAGTAGGGGCAGCCGAAACGTGGTCTGGATGATGCAGCCAGTGCGTATGCGAGAAATGGAGGCGAGCGTCGATTGCAAGAGCGGAGTTAATCTCAGCGAACAGCAGCATGAATGAGCAAGAGCAGAGAAAAATGACATTTTTTAAAAAGACAGCAACATCACGATTGGCTAGCAATGCGACTGTGGTGTGCCACAGTTGGATAGAAGAGATCAGCTGTTACACCAGCTGACAGCTCAATTGACGGCCCCTGCGCCCCAGAGATTGACTGCAGAGATTTATGAGTGAGCATGCGAGTGAATGAAAAGAAAATAAACGGAGTTGAAGTGTGCGAGAGAGTCTTCCTGACTGAACTTTCGCTAAGCTTCATATACATACGTTGTACAAACATACATACATACACACACACATATATATATATATATATATATATATATATATATAATCCAAGAAATGATGCTCTGAGCCCTGAGGGGGATGAAAATAACAAACTCAGTATTACTTAATAACACTTTATTTTATTGATAGCTCTATATCTTGGCTTTATGGAATGGTTCATTCAAGTCACCAACTCCTAACGGGTCAGTTTTTATCGCACGTGCCGTAAAACCTTCCGAAACGCGTGAAACGCGAGTGTCGAAATTAAATGCAACATCAAAAGTACAATTAATAATTGTCATATCTACACCTAATTTTGTTTACAAACTACTACAATATGTTACTTTAAGTGTACCAAAAATAAAAAACCAGGGTTGAAAACTTATAGAATTATGCGTTGTCGAATATATAGCGCAAACGGTAAAAGCTGGAAAAAATTGACTCCCATTTCTCAAAATTCATCAGATACTCTTCAAAATCACAGTACTTTGCCTACAGTGTCTACTATACAAAACGGTTACCCTTTGCCATTCATAAATTACTTAAACAGCTCAGTCAGGCCCTGCATTGACCCTCAGAAAACCTCTCGTTCGTCACTCGCATTTCACCTCTGACAGCATATTCTGAAGTCCACCTCAGCACCACTATACATCATTGGATTGTATCCGTATCACTCCGACATACACAAAACATGTTCTACTATTAAATTTAGGGCATAAATACACAGATCTGGCCCATCTATGGTCTCTACCATGCCTTTGAAAATAAAATTTAACTCTTTTTCGCGACATCACCGACTCCGCGCGGGCTAGCTGTTAACATTAACAAGTGTGGTCAGTTTTCATTTACAACGCATACCGATTACGACTCCGGACTTCACATGCTTTTTTTACTCAGTGGTTGGAAGCAATGCATGTGTTTCACGATTGTTTCAAATGATCTTATGTCATTTAAACAACCCCTCCATGCACATTTTTGGAGACATGCTGTATGTAATCCCATTCTGTGAATTGAGCGAGTCGGCTGTGTTTTGTAAAAAAAAAAAAAAAAGGGTCAATGACACCTATCCAGTCTTGTTCCACACAAATTCATTTGGGGAACTGCACAATATGGTGTGACTACCAACCTCGGGGACAATATTGGAAATCAAACTTATTCATGAATTTGCAATACATCATTGGTGCTGGCAAAAATAGATCTCTATTTTTAGTACTGGATATAGCAGACAATCGATGTATATGATACACTACAACATGTACAATGGTATGCCAGTGGTAAGTGGCCTGCCAGAGAATTCTGAAGAAATATCATTGAAATACTCACTGCACACTCACTGATGATCACGAATCTTCTGGTGTTTTTCAAAATCATTCTTTTTCGGGATCGTTGAGCAATCTTTCTGTTCAGCTGGCTTGTTTTTCTTGCCAGCCTTGCGGCACCATGAGCAATACTACTTTGTCCAGTAACCAGAGAAAGTAGCGAAACCAAAATTGTTGAACGCAACTGCTATCGCTTCTATCCAGTGGCGGTTCATGAACTGGCAATTGGGGAAGCTCAAACACTCCCTGAAAAGTAATGATTGGTCATGACCTGTTTTCGATCATTCATTTAAATTTCCATTACAGAAACTCCGAAAACTCTCAACATTATCAGGTGTGGCGAGTTTTCATTTATAATGCATACCGATTACGACTCCGGACTGCTAACGCTTTTCTTTACTCAGGGGTTGCAAGCAATGCATGTGTTTTGCGATCGTTTAAATGAAATAAGATAATTTGAAACGTCTTTATGCAATTCCATTGCTTCCAACTCCTCCGTGCACGAGGACTTCAATTCCGCGCCAGAATCTACATAGGCGTTGATTGAATAATTGCTGACTACAGCAGAGGAACGAAAATATGCCACTTAAACTAACACTGAATGCATGAGAGTTGACAGGTATGAGTTATAAATGAAAACTGGCAACACCTGATAATGTTGAGAGTTTTCAGAGTTTCTGTGATGGTCATTTAAATGACTGATTGAAAACAGGTCATGACCAA
The DNA here is from genome assembly GCA_029692085.1 of Gymnothorax javanicus. Taxonomy (NCBI): domain Eukaryota; kingdom Metazoa; phylum Chordata; class Actinopteri; order Anguilliformes; family Muraenidae; genus Gymnothorax; species Gymnothorax javanicus. The sequence goes on along the minus strand of CM056200.1, from coordinate 49,133,787 downwards.
TCATTCTTTTTAAGGGATTGTTTGAGCCTCTGCTGTTGGCAGTTCACGAGCCGCGACTGATAGTGACCAAATATCCAGTCAAAACCCAAAATACAGCCCCCAGAAATTTTTGATTAAAAAAAAGTATGCAGTATCTACATATTGACTGTTGTGTAAGTTAGAGTACCATAGGGCCATCTTCTGGTGAAATATGAATAGGCTGGATGGGGTGGAGGTGCCCTTTCTGACAAAAAAAAAGAATAGCAATTGAAATGCGAGTGACGATGGGAAAATGTACCTAAAAGCAGTGAAGGTATTGCACAATGTTCATTACTGCTGGTCAGGATATTAGAGAAGAGGCCCATCTAAAATACCAACAAGTGAAAATTCCCGGGCTGTGCATATAGAGGTGTGTGGCGGCCATAATCATAGTACGTGAAACGTGAGTGACGCAGCGCAGCCAAATACCTTTAGGCCTGCGCTGTGGCAATATACTACCCAGGATAGGTTGAACACACTAAAACGATTAAGGGTAGGTGTGGTAAGGAATATAACATGGAAAAAGCATGTAATCTAGCGAAATTAGGCCGTTTGGGGGGCCAAAAAATGAAAATTTTGCCATTCCGCCTTTCTTTGGGGTGGGGGGTCGAATCAAAATGCCCAAACATGGCCTAAAAAGGTAGTAACACACGTGGGGCACCTCATTCTACAGGAATAACATCGATTTACAGCCAAGAATACAGGAATTCGAGCCACAGAGGCCATTTTCGGCAAGGTGGCTGGCCGGTCACTCACGTATCACTTTTCCCCAAACCCACGCCAGGCATGGATGTTTTCTTTCAAATGAGACTAGAAACAGGAAGAATGGTGCATTATTTTTTTTTTCTATAGCTCTCTGAAGTCAAAAAGACCCTAAAATAGGCCCAAACATCATTTCTTGGATTGACCCATATATATCTATATATATATATATATATATATATATACACTACCGCTCAAACGTTTGGGATCACTTGGAAATTTTCTTGTTTTCCATGGAAACACACATGAAATTAGTCTGAATAGGAAATATAGCAAATGAACAGAACATGCTGACATTGTCTGAGTTAGAAATAATGATTTTAATGGAAAATGATGAATATGTACTTCAAACTTTGCCTTCATCAAAAAAAAAAAACCACCTTCACTGTTGATACTGAAACTGGTGTTTGACAGGTACTATTTAGTGCAGCTGCTAGTTGACAACCTGGGAGGCATCTTTGTCTTAAACTACACACTCTCAGATATTTGTCTTCTTGCACAGTTGTGCATCGGGGCCTCCCACTCCTTTTTTCTGTCCTTGTTAGTGCCAGTTTATGCTGCTCTCTAAAGGGAGTAGTTGACAGCATGGTAAGAGATATTAAGTTTTCAATTTCTCGCATTGAATAGCCATCTTTTCTAAGCACAACAATAGACTGACGGGTCTCTAAAGGAAGTTCTTTCTTTCTGGCCATTTTGAGCCTGTAAACAAACAAACAACTGCTGATGCTTCACGTACTAAACCAACCTCAAGAATGCCATGCTCCCTTTTACGCTCCCTTATTAGTTCAACGGTTTTCAGCTGTGCAACACATTTGCAGAAGGGTTTTCTAATAATCAATTAGCCTTATAAAATGCTTAACTTGGATTAGCAGCCATACTAGGAGATTGATGCAGAGGACTGACAGTTGCTGATAATAGGCCTCTATGCAAAAATGTATTCTTTGAAATTTTAATCATTCTTTGAAAATCATCTGATTAATTTTAATCATTTGTGAAATGGATAAAAATGTTTGTGAAATAGAAAAAAATGTTTGTGAAATGCATGAAAATGTATTTTTCTTTGGAAAACAAAGAAATTTGCAAGTGATCCCAAACTTTTGAGTGGTAGTGTATGTGTATGTATATATATATATATATATATATATATATATACACACAACCCCAATTCCAAAATAGTTGGGACAAAGTGTAAATTGTGAATAAAATCAAAACGCAATGACTTTCAAATCACACCAGCCAGTATTTTATTCACAGTAGAATTTATTCTTTTTTTGGATTTCCAAAAGGCTTTCGATACTATTTAACACAATTATATTTTCCATGCATTGAAGAAATTTGGATTTGGTCCGTATTTTAATAGGGCCATCAAAGTTATGTACACTAATGGACACTGCTCTATTAAATTACCTGCTGGTACCTCTCCTCAGTTCTCTTTGAAACGTGGGGTTAGACAGGGGTGCCCGATCTCCCCATACCTCTTCTTACTTTGTGCGCAATCGCTCAACAGTTTCATTAAGCTTGGTCCGCTGAAAGGCATCTCGATAGCTGATAATGAATTTATAGTCAGTCAGCTGGCTGATGATACAATGCTATTTTTAAATGATGCCTCACAGATACCTGTGGCTATTGAGTTGATCAAAACTTTCTCTGTCGCGTCTGGACTTTATTTGAATTTAAAAAAATGCTTCCTCTTAAAAACTGTTCCGCATCATCCATCTGTACTATACCTGTAAAGAGCTCTGTTACTTACTTAGGGATCATCATCACTAAAGATAGAGATGTCAGATGCGGATTAAACTTAAACCCTATTATTGACAAAACTAAAAAAAAAGTTAAATCAGTGGTTACAGAGAGATTTGTCATTGAGAGGAGAATCCTCCTGACGAAGGCTGAGGCTCGACTCACTTATGCAGCTCTGTCCCTTGACATGAATGAGCAGACCTCTAAGAATATTGACAAAATGCTCTTTTACTTTATTTGGAAGTACAGAACTCATTACGTTAAAAAAGCAGTGATTATGAATTCTTATGATAAGGGTGGCCTAAACTTCTTAGACTTCTCTACTTTAAATGATACATTTAAAATAAACTGGCTAAAACAATTTATAAAGAATCCATCATCAATCTGGAATGTCATACCTAATTTTATCTTCTCAAAATTAGGAGGCCTTCATTTTGTTTTACTGTGTAATTACAATATTGAGAAAATTCCCTTGAAGTTGTCCTACTTCCACAAACAAATGCTTCTCTCATGGTCCTTGATCTGTAAGCATAATTTCTCCCCTCATCGGTGTTATATATGGAATAACAGAGACATTTTGTATAAAAACAAATCATTATTTTTTGAGAACTGGTTTGCACATGATATATGTTTAGTTAGGCAGTTACTCAATTCTGATGGTCTTTTAATGACATATCAAGAGTTTTTAATGGAATATGGTGTCCCAATACCCCCAAAAGAGTTTGCTATTATTAGTGATGCCATTCCATCAGGGATAGTTATGTTGTTAAAAAGTATGTCTGGTTATAATCCAGTCTTATTACCATTAGACCCTGTTCAGTCTGCAGTAGGTCAGATTTGTTTCTCTTCTGCAACACACAATAATAATCGTAAGATTTGCTCTCTGTTTCAGAAGGACATGGTTTCTACGCCTTATGTTGTATCTTATTGGAATAATTTTGTATATGACCTCAATTGGAAAGAAATTGGAATTTACCTGCTAGATTTCTGATTACCAATAAAGTGAAAGAGGTATCTTTTAAGCTTATACACCGTTACTACCCCTCCAGAGTATTTCTACAAAGATTTAATAACGATATTGATGTTGGCTGCTCTTTCTGTGAATTGGACCCTGAGGATATTTTTCATTTATTTTGGAACTGTTCTTATTCCAAAAACTTATGGAAAGACATATGTACCTTTATTTCACAACACATTGACCCAAATTTTTTGCTGTGTTTTGAAAATGTATTATTTGGTTCTGTAATTATCCTCCTTCTCATATAAACCGGTATTACATTATCAACCTTGTTATTCTGCTGGCTAAATGGCATATACGTACATAAGTGTAAATATTCTAATCAGAAACCGTTGTTTATTTTGTTTTATAATGAAGCCAAACAATACATAAAATCTATTCTGTACTCTGAAAATCAGAAAGCCATTAAAACAGTGCAATTATGTGCTTTATTTAACATTTTTATTTGATAATAATTTTTTTATTTAAATTTATTAATCTTTGCTACGTTTCTGCTATTTAATTTCCCCCTGACAAATGTGATTGTTGTTCAAGCATCAATAAAAAAAAAAAATTAAATTTAAAAAAAAAACCTCTACAAAGGGCTGCTGGCCCTGTGCAGTGGGCAAGCAGGCTGCCCTCTTCCGCACTTGCGTTCCTCAGTAGGTAGCTTCTGGAGTGGAATCATATAGAAACACAAATCACCAGCACTAACACCAGAGAGGCTATCTCGAAAGGACCAGTGGGCTAACCCAAGCAGGGACTTATCCAATTTTTTTTCAGGGTTTACTCCTATATATCCGCTTCGTTCTGCAATACTAGGGGCGGTGCTAAGAGCACAGCATGCGGTCTTCGACATGTGAGAGGCTAGGTAGTGCGGCCACTTGCTAATGATAAGCCGTATGTTGCGCATCACATGACGCTGGATATGGGGAGACCAGCAATGGGCATTTCTTGCCGTCCGTCCGTGATCAACATTATAGACGTAACCAAGTTGGTTAAGTGAGCTGGCGTTACGGTGCAAATATACTGAGCAACTAAAGAAACGCAAGTTTATTAAAGGCAGACCGGAAAATAAGTTCGCTCGTAATTATTATAGAAAATCAAATTTATTACTAGCGTGTGCACATTTACACTCGTTTCATCAAACTTTTCTTTGTTTCCCGGTCACTTTGACTGAGTAACCATAAGAGTACATCAACTAACTAGCGTTTATTTTGTTGCTCAGTATATTTTAGCCATTTTATTTTAATTGATGAATGGCCGTAATATGTAGCAACTCGATTGCCACACTTCATTATGTAGTGCGGCAAAATGTACAGTAAGCTAAGCCCGCTTTTGTGACATCCTAGAACCATGTATGCAGCCAACACTCACCTTACTTTTTCAATATTAAAAAAATGATATGGATATACAGTGGTGGCCAAAATTATTAGAACACCTGACAGATCTTGAAATACTGACCTTTTTTTTTTTTGCCTCCAACACATGATTTCATTTCATAATGTTCATGAAACATGCAGATGGTTGCTCTAAGCACAAGACATATCAGATGAAGTGAGTCCTACTGTTTTTATCCACTTTTAACTTTAATATTTGGTATGTCCACCTTTTGCAGTAATAGGGGGATAGGCCTTGTACATTCACAAGAATCACACCGCTGTGTCCTAAGACTCTTTCATCACCATCAATTTAACCATGATCACACCTGACAATAATTACACAAGTAATTTGGCTTCTTCTGTGAAGGAACATGATTGTGTGACATTGGCAGTGAAATAGGCCTAGCTTGTTTTTTGTCAGGAAAATGACCTAAGTCTCCTTATGATGGCTCTATTCTATGCTTTATAGAGCATATTGACGACTTTGTAGATATTTTGTTTAATGGGTACTTTGATGGCCAATTCAACAAAAACAACTGAAACCTCTTAAATATGCCAAGTGTTCTAATAATTTTGGCCACCACTGTATGCATGAACTGAGTTGTATATTTCCATTAGTTTCAATTGCACCAATTCACATTACTGTATTTTGATGCGTTATGCATCATGTGTCAGCTGAGTAGCATCTAACGTAATGTCCATGTGAGTGGACATTATTATATCCGAACATCTGTTTGTGAGCAGCATCTGAGATCAACGGGAGTGATGCAGGTAGATTCGACGGTGTGGCTGATTTTCATCTGAACAAAGATAATACGAGTCCAAAAAGAGAATGCAACAGTTGAGCATGAGACGAAGATCGATTAGGTGTACATTTTTGAACAGAGATGTGATTATGAGAAAACAGGGGAAGGACAGAAAAAAGGAGCGTTAAAACAAAAGGTAAAAATAACACAATACAATGTGCGTGACATTTCAGGGTAGACCCACATTTTACTATACTCCACGGAATGGTTATGAGTCTAGCGCGAGTCTTGTATCCTCTTTGGCCAAGTTATGTTAGCTAAAAGTAAATTAGCTTGCCCGAATTGGCAAAAATTTAAGGCTCTTGACTAAACAGGTTTATAAGGCACGTGCAGTGCGTTGTGTGTTCGGTTTATCGTCTTGAATCCGGTGAAGATAATGGAGTTTGCCCGCAGACAAGCAACAATCATCTGACTATAAATGTAGTTCTTCATCGTTGAACTAAAGAGGAAACGAGCCTGAGCAATGTCATATTACATAATTGCAAGTCGACTGTTTTGCTGACATTTTTGAGTTGAAATCAATAGTATGACTTCCCTGTTAAATAACAATCATTTTACACATTTGATATTGCATTTGGGTTTTAAAATTGTATTTCAAACTATGATTAAGCCTTTATCAGCGGCTATGTTTTTTCCAATCGGCTCATAGTTAGGGGGTTTCCTACGCAAGGTTCTGCAGTCTGCAATGGTTAGAATTCCATTTCCGGAGAAAAGTGATCGTGAACACGCACCCTGGGTAGGAGTTCCACGAGCGCGGGCCGTTGTCATGGACACCTCGGATACCAGTGCGTTCATGAGCCCCACACTACACGTGTGAGCAAAAGTCACACAGCGCATGTCCGCGTGGCTCCGCCACGTGCTGTGCCACTGAGCAATTTCCATTGAAATGAATTGGTGGCCATTTTCCAATTGTATATCTAGTGAAAGATAAAACATCCTTGTAGAAAGCTCACTCCTCGTCAGCTTTTGTTGGGGTATTCCCGGAACTACTTGAATATAGAGTAGCTGGAAACTGCCTTTTCAGCTTCATCTTTGAATTTTAAAGATCTGCGCACATTATCCATTTCGATGAATAGTAGGAAGCATACGTTCGTTTTCAAAGTGTATAATTTACGCCGAATAGGCTACTGATCAGACACCATTAAAAACTAAATAGACGTGTTCTTTAATATTTCAGTTTAAATTCGATGAAATTTCATCACATTTTATCTGAAACTTTTTTGACCAACTCTGTTCCGGAGGCTTCCGAACCTTGACCGAATCCTGAAACCATTATTTTTGTGGGTAATTTAATGCAGCAAAAATTGCATGAGCTAGCTAGACAATACTTTGAAAAGGACACCTAGGATTGACAATGTCATACAAGACATAAAAGCTCACCGTTTGCCTCTATTAAATATTCAAAATCCCTGGGATACTACATGCAAATTGCTTACTTTTTGGCATAGAAGCAAGTGTTGCCCTGTTTCAATGATAGCATTGATGCGTTCATATCCCTTTCAGAAGCTTCGTAATCCAACCTTAAACTCAGGTGTCTTAATGGAAATTTTCCATAATGAATCCGCAATGTTATATCTAACATCGTTAGTTACGTATTACAGTATATCTAATTTCCCACACTGAAAAAAGCTATTTTCGTGAAATAACAATCCACTGTCCATAGACTGACAGCTGTGTGTTCTTTACTTTAGAGCAATTAGAGGCCGTTTTTGACTGGCAACCACGTTTGTTTAAATCACTGATTTGTAGTGAATTGCACGATGGAATTACAGGTCAGGAGACTATTCTATCCCCACTACTTACAGATCTATCCCATAGTGGGCAAGTGCTCGAAATAATTAGCAATAAGGAAATAAGACACTCTCCATGGAAAAGTTCAATTTTGGTCTCAAAATCATAAATCATTCCCATTCAAAAAATAAAGTCTAATTACCAATTATAAAATGTGTGAGCTTTTTTTTTGTAGCAGAATACTACAAAGAATGTCAGACGCTCGTGTCCAGCGAAGGCTTGTTATTCAACTGAGTATATGAATGCCGGTCAGTGCGACATCAGAGGTAATGTCCATGCTCCAGTCTGACTAGCCGATAATGGATATCATCGATCTAACTATAACCCGTAACATTTTCTTTATACTCAACAAATATGAATGGTTATGGTGTCATTTTAAAGTGTTTTTAAAGCACTTTTCGGTGGTGCCAGTTGCACTGGTATTGGCGGAGTTTGAATTTTTTGTTCACATAATCTACATATTGTTTATGCTCGACGCGCGCCAAGAATGGACATTCGGCTCCTGCAGCATTCATGGGTCAGCGATTCTTACCAGGTAATCCCGCTCTGACGTCAAAAAAGTTAAAGGAAGTTGAGTATTTAGATTGAAATATGCCTTGATTCGTAGCAGATTATGGAGACTCTTTGGGCTCTATCTTTCACACTGCCCTACCCGTTGCCACTACCCGCTACTCGTGAATTACGCATTTAGCAGCTTCCACTATCCCCTAACGGTATCTTGCGGCCACACTACCCGCTATGCATTGTGCCGACTCCCTTATTTGCACCTGGAGGTGTGCCCATGGGTGTGTTTATGCGCTTTCCCTACAATTGCTATCTTGACCACACACATTAGGGAAAGCGTATAGCGGGTCCTCAAACCACCCGCTACCCATTTGGGCTTTTACAAGAGCGTGCCCAGGCGGCTTCCACTTGGACACATGTGGACGTGCACATGAGGCTCCACTTCCCGAATTAACTCGCCTATAAAAAGCCACCTTGCTTTAGCCTCAGTTGAACCCCTGAGAAAATTGCAGAGATGGTACGAAAACGCCTTGATTGCCAGTTAAATAATAGAAGACGCCCAGAACGCATGTACCGCCAGCGCACCGGCTACCTGGGCCTTTCAGGTAAGTCTATATTGTTTGTATTTTGTATCAATCATTTTTTCCGCTTTTATAATAGTATATAATTATTATATATAATATATATTAATGATATATATTATATATAATATCAGGGCTGGCGCTAGATCTGAAAATTTGGGGGAAAATATCCATCCCTTTATTGACTACAGTCCTGGCTAATTCTAGATGGTTTTCCTTTATTAACACGTTTTCCAATTCAAGAATAATCAAGTGGCAATTGAAGACACGGCTTCTCTCCCCCATGCAATCTAACAGCGACAAAATAATGGGCTACATTCAGTACAGAAAAATAATTTAATTATAAATAGGTCTATGCCAGTCGGGGAACATGCTTTTTTTTTGCCGTACTAGAATAAAGTGTAATTGCACATCTACTACAGTAGGTGGCAGTGGTGCTCTCGTTGTCAGAGTGTGCGCAGGGAGTATTAGCTCTATGGTGTAGGGTTTTTTTTGCACCGAGCATGCGCACACACAGCACAGAGCAAGCGATATGAAGTGCAGTAAACAAACCCTCAAGAGACACCATGGAAAAATTTTTAATAGGGATGAAAAGAAAGGCGGAGAGAGACGGAGATAATGAGACAAAAGAAAGTCACCCGAAAGCTAAGACGAGGAAATATGACGAAGCGTATGTAGCGCTTGGCTTCACTGTGACTACGGGGGTAGACGAGGAAAGAACGGTGTGTTTACTGTGTCTAAAAATGCTGGCAGCGGACAGCATGATGCCAAATAAATTAAGGCATCACTTAAAGACATTATACCCCAATCACGCTGATAAGCCGCTCAAGTTTTTTCAGCGAAAACGTGCCGAATATTGCCAACAATCATCCCGCTTTGTGAATGCTACTTCAGTAAACCAGCGAGCACTGTTAGCATCATATAAGGTGGCGTACCAAATTGCTCAGTGCAAAAAACCCCACACCATAGCAGAGGAGCTGATACTGCCTGCAGCATTAGACATGGTCTCTGTCATGCTGGATGATGCAAGTGCTGCAAAAATAAAAACTATCCCTCTGTCCAATGACACTGTCGCCAGACGTATAAATGACATTGCTAACGATCTTCAAGAACAGCTAGTAGATAAACTCAAAGACAAACGTTTTGCCTTACAATTTGATGAAGCAACTGACAGCAACAAAGACTGTTTATTGCTTATTATATTTTGACATGACAAACTCCCTGTGTGAGGATCTACTTCTTCGTAAATATGTCAGAGACAGAGCCACAGCTGAAGAGCTATTCAAAATGCTGGACTGCTTCCTGACTGAGAATGGGCTAAAGTGGGAGAACTGCATTGGTGTTTGCAGTGATGGTGCACAGACCATGGCAGGGATGAGAAAAGGACTTTGGGCGCTCATCAAGAAGGCCTCACCTAATGCTGAGTGGACACACTGTGTTATACACAGAGAGGCACTTGCATCAAGGCACCTTTCCCCTGAATTAAGTGAAGTTATGACTGACATCATAGGTGTAGTCAATTTTATAAAGACCAGACCACTAAAAACAAGAGTCTTCTCTGCTATCTGTGAGGAGATGGGAGCTGAACATCAAGCTGTGCTGTTTCACAGTGAAGCAAGGTGGCTGTCACGAGGAGAAGTCTTGTCCCGAGTTTTTGAGCTCAGAGAGCAGATAAGGGTGTTTTTGGAGCAGGAGCACAAGTATGAAGTCGCAGAAAAATTTAGTGATGAGAACTTCCTGGGAAAACTGGCCTACCTGAGTGACATATTTGGAAAGCTAAATGAACTAAATCTACAGCTTCAAGGGAAAGATAAACACCTCCCTCAGGTCACAGACAAGATCAGCTCTTTCACTCGAAAGCTTGCAATGTGGGGCAGGCGACTTGATGAAGGAAACACTGATTCATTTGAGAACCTGCATGAATTTATGGACACTACTGACTATGATGCTACCTCAGTGATTCCACACATTAAGCAGCATATTTCATCATTGATGGGATTCTTTAAAAAGTACTTCCCTGAAAACAGTTCCCAGTATGACTGGGTGAGAGATCCTTTCAATGCACCAGCTGCAACTGGTTTGAGCTCTGCAGAGGAGGACCAGTTCATTGACATGACGTCTGACTCCACATTCAGACTGAGGTTCACATCACAGACACTGAGTGAATTCTGGCTGAGTGTAGAGAGGCAGTATCCACTCTTAGGGCAGAGGGCTATGGGCATTCTGCTTCCTTTTGCAACATCTTACCTTTGTGAGACTGGCTTCTCTGCAGCTGCTGCACTGAAGACCAAGTACAAGTCCCAGCTAAACATTGAGCAGGAGCTGAGAGTTGCAGTATCATGCTTCAAACCCCGCTTCGAAAAGCTGTGCGCTGCAAAACGTGCTCATTGTAGCCATTAATCTTGACTTCCTCATTTTGATAAAAGAAAGAAAGAAAAAATCAGCACAAATTGTTTTGTTCATTTTTGTTTTGAAGGTTAAAGTGTTTTATATATTGTGCTCCTGAGTTAATGTTGCTGAACTGAATTTGAATTTTGATTTTGTTTAATTTTATTTTTCAGTATCAAATGGTCCAATAAGTCGGTCAAAAAATGTTTACAGTTTAAATAAGGATTTAATTTTTTTTTGAATTTCAGGCAAATTGATGCACTTTAAATCTTTTCTGTTACAGACTAAAAAAACAATGTTAATAAAGTTATTCTTTGTTATAAGTTGATCTATATTTCTTTCTTTTTTCTTTTTTGTTTTCTTTAATGTTAATAAGGATACAATGTTATGCAGAGGTGTACTTATAACAATTTTATAGACAAATGATACTACTTATAGTCGGTCGGAGAGTGGGGCGGCACGAATTGTTTTCTTCTTCCTAGGGGGGGGGCGTAACAGAAAATAATTGAGAAGCACTGCTGTAACCTAACCTTAAGCCGCGTTTCCACCAAACGTGAGGCGAAATTTCTCCTTGCTTTATTTGCGGGAGTTTGACCGCAGGAGAATTTTAATTGTTTCACTTTGAAGATCTTCCGCTCTATTCGCACCAAGATGATTTCTATGGGAGAACAACCTGGCAGGGGATTGGCACGCGAATTTACACCGCTGACCGATAGCAATGCCAGTCGAGCCTTGTTTACACTCAGGGGGCAGTATTTCCTGCAGTCTCCAAAAATTATCAACCAGATGGCCATGCCAATGTTGCTATGCTAACGTCACAAAAATTTTACTTTATGCCGGCTTGACAATAAAAATATTCACAAAACTGATCCGATGGTGAGCTAGACCACTATTTTGTTGTGAAACTGAGATCCATAGGTTATTTGACACAGCTAGCTCGCTAGCTACCTAGCTAGGTAGCTAGCATCTCAAGCAATGCAGCTAACTGCGGCTTAATATGAAGCTAAGTAGCCTTGCTAACCAATGTTGCTGCTAGTAGCAATGATGCCATTCAGAACACTGCTCTACTCGCGCAAATTTTTTCGCAAAAGAATATTTTGACGTGCAGCGAAAGGCAAATTTCGTATATTCGCGCCGTTCGCGTAAGCTATTCACGTTGCGTTGTGCTACGTCTTCTGCTTGATTTGCGTCACCTGGCCAGAACTAGCGTCTTTTTGCATGTATTCACATCTTTCCATTGACTTCGAATGTAATCTGGTCTCGAGAAAAATTTGTTTTGCGTTTGATAGAAATGCAGCATTAGAAGAAGAAGAAGAAGAAGAAAAATCTGTGTTTTTGGCAGTGGCGGAACAGATGAAGCTTCTGCGCTATGGGAGACGGCAGCGACAAATTAAACAGCCAAAGCACCAAAGAACGGTAGAGGAACCAATAGAATTAAGGAGGAAAAAACGCGAGATGGCCAAGAGCCGTATTTATATCGGTACCGCTTTCAATAGGTGGAGAAATAGTGGAGGACGCTACTTAACCCTCTATTAACCAGCGTAGCATATCTGCTACATGAAGTAAAAGGGTTAACAGCCTGGACACCCTGTTGGTTTTGTTTCTTATTGCCAAATAAATATTTGAGAATAACTTGAATGGTCCATCAAGTTAAAATTTTAAAATGAAAAAAAAAAAAAATTTTAAATTTAAATTAAAAAAAAAATTTAATTTTTTTTTTAAACTATTTTTCCAAATATTGGCCCATAATCAACATATTTGCCTAGGGAAATGATTTTAACACAACTGGAAATGGGTTTGGTTAATAGAGGGTTAACTTCAGCTAATACCCTAAAAAAGCCATTCATACCGAAGTTTCTGCATGGATGCAATGTGTTGTTGGTCCATGTTTTCAGTGTGGTGTTCACATGACAATCATTGCGAATGTCTGTTTATATTGTAACTGAGTTGCTGTTCTCCATGTCTGCCTCTGTCAAAACTGATGCACCTTCGTGCAGGCTTGGGGATGGGGGTTGGGGGCTGCTTACAGCTACGGACGGCAAGCTATGAAAACGACCAAACCAGTTACAGCACCTTTAATGGTTGGATTTTTTCCTTTTTTTTTTTTTTGCTTTGGCAGGTGACTATGGTGTAAGCGGGATAATGGCCTTTTAGAAGTCCATCATCAGAAAATAATGGCTTCCAGAGAGGCAAATGTTCTCTGGCCTCTACGTCGTCAAATATTTCCTGATAATGGACACCACATTGGACATTATTCTTAGTTTGATGCCTGTTAACCTCATACCCATGTTGAGAACCTCTGCCCTCGTTCTTCACAGGGTGATTGTGACAAGTGTCCTTGCAGACAGGCACCCACCAGAGCTGCATCTTTTCAGAAACTACGCCCACCCTTTCAAAGGGGTCCCCCGGCATGCCCCTACTTTCCATTCTGCTTCTACTGCCACATTGAGCCGTCCCATCATTCCATGGGGTAAGGCTGAATTTTCCACACTCTCTCTTTCTCTCTCTCTAGATGACTGTTGGCCTCTTTTGCTATGATTTTTGGTGTCACATTAAACACATGTATCCCATACACAAGAGCTCTAAGCTCCTTTACCTTGTCAGTTACAGGCAAGCCCCGGTCACGCAAGTATTGCTGCAGTTTATCTCTTTTCCAGAGACATAAATGGCTGTAAGACTTGTTTGCCTCCATGGTGTAAACACCAGCACGTGCGTTTGTTTATGTGCCTTGACCTCTGACACGGAAGTTGAAGCAAACTCTGCTGACATGGGCACTCGGAACCATGAGCTCACTTAGAAGATTGCTAATCATTCCGGGCTCGTATTTCCATTGGTACAAAACAAAATATTATTTTAAAATACTAAAAGTTTCGAAATTTTGTACGTTTAAGCCCAAAATAAAAATTTCAAGTGTATTTTTCATATTTTCAGGTACATATTCTAAATTTTCTAGCACTATTCAAGGAGTTTTGGATGCTTTTTCAAAGTAGTTTTCCAGTATCACATAAGAAATTCAAGGACTTTTCAAGGCTGTGCGAACCCTGTTAAACTTTATATTGAACAACCACCTATGAGATTCATAGTCAGAATTACTTGTCAAATAGTTCAAGTGTCTTTATTTGTACAGAGATATTTTTGAAAAAAAATCTCATATGATAGTGTTTTTAATATTGTTCTGCACTAATCCGAACGTTACCCAAAATTTGACGACTGAAATTTCTTACTTGATTTGATCTATTACCGTGAGATACTTAGAGAAATTAATGTTTCTGTGCTGTGTCATACGCTGGTCTTGTCTCTAACCTGTGCAGATAAGTGCTGGCCCTGTATGCGCTTTGAAATTGAGGACGAGGTGTTCAATTGGTCTTTCCCATACGATTCCGACCTGCTGGAGAATTTCCTGAAGGAGAGGTTCAAGGAAAACACAAAAATGACCGACGTCAAGCACCCCAGGTGTGTGTCCTTGTGTGTCTGTGGAGCATGTGCCTGTGGAGTTTGTATCTGTGTGTGCAGATTATCTGTATGCTTAGATGGAGTTTGCGACTGTCTGTGTGTGAAGCTTGTGCAGTGTGGAATGTGTGTCTGCTTGGACAGTGTTTGTTTCTGTGTGTGTACAGTGTGTGGTTACAGTCTGTGTGCCCTTGTGTGTGTGCATATTTTTGCAACGTACACTCTGTTTCGCAATCAGACATATGGCATATACACTGTATCATACCCATAGACTTTATAAAAAGATGGACGAAGCAACCGTGACGTCACCCGTTGGTTTCAACTTGCCATTTAGGAAGCCTCGATTTTGGCAATTTGGACAGCGCCATTTTGTCATTTTGAAACCGGAAGTGATGCCTGTTTAGCCTGACTCTGCCAGTCTATGTACTTCTGCTCAATTTCATTTCACTTCGCCACTTCGTCTGATCACAAAGAGCTCTGCCTAGTTTAGCTCGGCAGCGAAGACATTGGACCAGCTAACGAACAGAAGGCGTGGCCGAGTGCCATGACGTAGCCACTGCGCCGAGTTTAAAATTGTAGTCTCCGAAATCAACAACGGCGACGGACATAGGGTAAAGAGGGTAAGTGTAAATGTTGAAGTTCTCTTTACATGTGTTCAGGCGCGTTGCAGATGTGGGGGATGCAACACCCACACTTTCGCTAAAAAATATATTCCATCCCCCACAATTTTTTTGCGAGACTAAACGAGATTGAATAGCCAACATAAAAAAATGACATCTGCGAACGAGTAGGAACACCCCCCAACACACACGGGCACAAAGATTAGCCCAGGCTACACGCATAGGTCACTCAATTTCAGTGACAGACCCTCCAGCCAATCACAGAAAATCCATCCAGTTGGCATCTGTGAAGAGGAAACCTCAAATCTGTAGCGTTGGAGTAACAACAGCAGTTGGCCTGTACTTTGAGCTTCAGAATAGAAGGATGCGGCAGCAGTCTGACTCACTCAAGGTGAGGTAGCAGCAGATGTAAATTGCCAACTACATCGCACCAAATTAGTGAATTTAGCTAAATTCGCTGTCACAGTGATGTAATGCTATCATATCTACGTAATATCCATCATGTACAATATGAAATAGGCACCTTGTTCTTCATCTCTCTGAGAGACAGCCGAACCCCCTCAGCTAGCTTGTAGCTTCTAGTGTTACATTGCCCGCAAATTTCACACAATTTAAGTAAGCAGCGAACTTTTCAAAAGCCGTGTTTTTGTTCCTATCACGACCTATTTTGCTGTTATGTTGCCATTATCCATGAATGAAATGGCTGTCTGAGAGAGCCAAACGCTTAGAGCCAAACTGTGTTACTATGAAGTTAGATAGCGAGCTCAGTATGATGTTGGCGCAAGTATGCTTAACGGTTCAGTTTTTGTGTCAACGCAGATTTTGTCCTAATGTAAATAATGTGTTATTTTTGCTGATTCTGCCTTTGGTTTCTGGTCTCTTACGTTTTTTTTTTTTGAATAGCAGTAGTATAGGCAAGAAAAACGATAGCTCAAAAGTTTGTTTCTTGTAAGGAGAACAGAAAAAGCACCTTGGGTTCTTCTAAGTGAATGAGTGAAGGCTAAAATGAGGTAGATGGGCATATGTATGAGTACAGTATTAACTTTAATGTACTGGTCAGTTTGTTTTCATGTCATGTTAGCAACGTCAAACTTTTTGTACAATTTTACAGTAAAGTTTGTGCAGCATAATTTTGCATAGGCTGGCGGAGTCAGGCTAATGTCGGACTGTGTTTACAGTGGAAGTACAAGGCAGCTGAGCCGGCGCATAACATACGTCATCGCCAAACGTTAGTGATTGGTTTATGGGTACACCAATGATTTTAAGCTTCAGACAAGCGCCCACCCACCAGGAAGTAAACACTTGTCAATCACGACTGCCCAGACTCTGTGTACGAAGCAAAGTGAAGTTGCAGAGTCTGGTATTACCAGGCTAATTCCTGTCGATCAGGAGCATGAATTGAAGATCCAGGGAAGAGCGAGGGGTGAATCTGACCGTATCTGAAGAGGACCAGAGGATAGCCATGCCCCAAAGCATATCTGGCTTTATCCTTTATTCTAATCTATATGGGACCATAATTTACAAAAATGAACATCATGATATTTCAAAGGAGACTTGAAACGTGCCATAGATACCATAAAACAATGTGGAAAAATCATAATTGAAATAATAAATCAGGTGGGAAAGTAGGGTTATTTTGTCATAGACTTCTACAAGCATCGAACTTCTTTTTGCAACCACTGAGGTTGCCATCTGCTGGCCATTAAATAGAATGCAATTTTAAGGCTTCTCCGCGTTGGCTTCACTTTTCAGAGCCGGGTGCTTTGTCCATCTTTTATACAGTCTATTATCATATCAAGGACTGGCTGAGTACTTGATGCTGATTGGCTGCAGGGTGTACATTATTTTATGATATACACACATTTACTAAGTAGTTCCAGTGAAATTGTCCATTCACAATTCTTAATGTGCTGGCTACATCTGGTGCCTGGACTCTTTCGAAACTATTTATAATTTTTTGCAACCGATGAAAAGCAGTGCCCATTGTGACCTGTACCCTGCAGTCAAACACCCTCCGTCAATGCCCTTTATGTTGGGCTGGCCAATATCGCTTTCCAATTTCACAATTAATGAAAACATGTAATTTGATTTTGAAGAAGTCAGCTTGCTTAGTGGAGCGTATAGGACTAGTTTCCAGCTGTGGGTCCTTGCTTTGTCCGGTGCAAAATGAACATTAATTCAGTTTTTTTAAATTCATGCTATTTATTGTTGCTATATTTGATTTCCATTTCCTGTGGAGCAGAATCAATTGTTAACATGTTGCTCAGCAATAAAAACACAAGTGAACATTATATTTACTGTTTGTTAGCAATGCGCAATGTTATTGATTCGCATAACGTTAGCTTTCTCATAGCTGAGCCAGAGGGTTCTATGAGCTGAGCAGACAAGTTTATTTCTTGAAAAACAAAATTAGGGATTTAACATGATAATGGCCTTTGAGGAGTCCATTATCAGGAAACAATGGATTCCGCAGAGGCAAATGTTTGTTGGCCTCTACTTTATTTCCTGATAATGGACACCTTGTTGGACATTATACTTAGCACGATGCCTGTTAACCTCATGACCATGTTCTGAGCCTCTGTCCCTTGAATTTCCCAGGGTGACGGTGACTAGTGTCCTTGCAGACGGGGACCCACCAAATCTGCCTCTATTCAGAAACTATGACCCCCACCCTCCCACAGAGGACCCTGCAAATGCCCCTTCTGCCCCTACTGCCACATTCAGAACTTCCACCACTCCACGGGGTAAGGATGAATTTTCCATGCTCTCTTTCTGTCTCTCTCTCTCTCAATGGCTCCCTCTCTCTCCATTTCTCTCTATGGTGCTCTCTCTCCCCCTCTCATTTCTCGCCATCAATTTCTGTCTCTCCGTTTCACTTTGCCTTTGTCTGCAAGCTCCCAACCTTCCACTGGCCTGAGCTAATGCCTCTGCATGATGTTATAGATATATCTGGTGGACATTAAAGTACATGTGCATGTGTGTAAGTGCATGCGTATTTGTGCATGTGTGTGTGTGCCATGTTTACCAACCCTTGTGGGGACCATATGTCCCCACAAGACATGGAATTCCAGATTTCTTTGTACTTGTGGGGACATTTTTAGGTCCCAAAAAAAAAAAAAACGGAGCTATTTTAGGGTTTACGGGTAAGGTTAGGGTTGGGATAAGGTTAGGGTTAGGTTATGGTTAGGGTTAGGTATGTACTGTTGAGGATTAATGGTGCATAGGGGTAAACAATTGGGGAAAAAAAAAAACATGATTTTTATAATTTTTTAATTTTTTCATAAATGACTAGCAAAGATACTCATTTAAACATGACAAAATATTTTTTGTCAATATTTCCACTAAAATGCCCAAAAAAGTGACTTTCAATCAAGGATTTCAATTGTTTTGAAGTAATCAGACAATCAGCTTATTAAATATTCATGTGTATATATTTTCATTTATGCTTGCCGTAAATGCAAAATTTATGCACTAAAATGTTTCTCAGAATCTCCACTTTCATCTGAGGCCAACTTCAAAATTTGGTGAAACGAGTGATTTGATTGGTTCCTGTGGAACTGCTAATGCACTGGAGGCCTCACCGGTCGGCCAATCACAGCGCACCTTATATTCGGCTTTGGCACATCAATCCAATATGGCCATTTTCAATCCTGTGAAAAGTTGAACAAATTGGCTACAAATTTCACGTTTTACTCGTTGAAAATGAGCGCCCCAAGATGAAAGCAGGCATCTCTGCAAAGAAAAAAAAGAGGAGGTCCCATAAATCACTACATGAGGGCTAAAAATGCTACACGGAACAGAACTAGTGAATATTCACAAAGTCAATGAATTAGACACTTTTATTGTCATGAAAATTCCGTTTCCATACTTTCCGTCTGTTTTTCCTGATATTGCGATTTTTGCCAATTTTCATCACTGTGGCAGGACTACAGAGCAAATTTATCAATGAAACTGCATGAAATTTGGACAGATTACTCCTCGCTTGTCTAGTTACAAAACCACAAAGGGATTTTTGGATATCTCATAAAGTATTTGTGGTTTGGTGTTTTTTATTCAGAATCCTCATTACCGAAAATGATCAAAACCAAGAAATATGCCATTAAAACTTTACTTTTGATTATTTCAGAAAAAACCCTCTGTAATTTTGTGCAGGAAATCCATCACAACTTGTTTAAAAAAGAATTTTTCAATTATCTTTCTTGGTTAGGGAGAAATCAATGCCAGAAAGTACACGCATAATTAATGAGCTTGGTCGGTTACCATGGCAACAAGAAAAACAAAACTATGTCCAATCATTTTATTTTCCCATAGTGATTCATATATGTGAATGCAGTGTCTATATATTATATGGAAGTGTTATTCTCATCATTTACATTTACCCCTGTTCCCCCCTAAGGTCAGTGAAAGGGGTTCGGGAAAGAATGCAAGTTCATGGAATTTCCCCGCAAAACATGAAAGCAAATGAAGACCACAAAGGAAAAACATTCCAAATTTAGCATTTTTGTAAATTTTACATATTATATATTATTATAATATTATGTATTATAATTTTATATTTTTTGCTTATTTTTTCAGTGCTTTGTTTCTAAGATCATTTCGAATTTTTAATTTATCATTCCTCCTCAATGTGAAAATGTAACTGATCATTTTTTGATTGTGGTCTTCAAATATGTGGGTGTGTGTGTGTGTGTGTGCGTGTGCGTGTGTGTGTCTGTGAGTGTGCCTTTTGCTTTGTTTGTGTGTGCTTGAATGTATGAGAATGTGTTTAAATGGTTGTACTGAAGTGCAAGGTTCTCTGTGATTGCGTTAATGTTTCTTAACCAGTGTCAGTGTTGTTTCCGCAGGATGAGGACATGTTGATGGTGGGCTATACGCTAGAACTTCCAAAAAAGCCTAGGATAGTGAAGGATGAAGGTGATCAGTGCAGTTGTGATCGTATGTGTCTGTACAGTGTGTTTGTGCGTGTGTCCGTTTGCACGCACATGGCCACAAAGGGGTGGATGAGCAAGATGCAAAGTGCAGCCACTCACTGTGAATGAGATCAACGCAGAGTGGCTTGGTGTTCAGTCAGTGCAGGATCAGCTCAGATAAACAGTTGATCAGTGACTGCAGGATCAGCTCAGAGAAACTATTGATCCGTAAGCACTACCCTGCATTTTACAAACTCCAGTGAAATAGAGATCCCTGTTCTCACCAGTTAATCGTCTGAGCGCTGACACAGTCAGCCGGCATTCTAAATTTACTGTGCTCGTCTTTTTCTCCCTTATTTATCACACTTTCTTTGAAGCTGAACCCAAACTCACCGCAGTTATTACACACTTGTCCTTTGCTCTGGCAGCCATTTTGTGAGGAAGCCCTGTTCTTTCTCTTAGAGCACCGTGTCTGGTATGCAGCCCGGGCCACCAGCGCTGCCCCCATCTACTTTCGATCGATGGACCACTTCCTTGATGGGGGCCTATTGGCCAATAACCCTACACTGGATTCTATGGCAGAAATACACCGCTACAACAAGGCTCTGCATTCTCAGGTTTGCCACCAACTAGCCATCCACATTTGCTTCACAGAGATTGTCAAAATCACTGTCAGCCATCCTATACAGTCACAGTTATTCTGGCAATGACTCTGCCAATAAAAAGTTGCAGTTCCTACAGGGATCACATGATACAGATGTTCACATCGGTAAATTAAAGCTGCCCGTCTCAATTTTAACCCCGTTCCCATTGTTTATGCGTCCACCATCCTGAAAAATTTTGTTACGCTCCAAATACTAAGGGACTGTGGCTACGTAATCTGAATATACTAAACTGTTTCTCTTCCAAATTGTCTCTCAATTGCAGACAACAATTGCAACAAATTGGTTAAAATTCAACACTGAGGTTATTTCATACCCAAGTCACCAAGAACCTCCCAGCTGGCATCTTGGATTTTCCTAAACGTTTGCACAGTGTGGTAATAATGTAATTAGACAGGAATTGTATCACTTTAATTACATTATTTCGGGGAGGGCTATCATACCCCTCTGGCTGAAGAGGTATTGAAAATTGAAAAATTTATTGAAAATCCATTAAATTTTTGGAACATTTTTGAAGCCACACAAGACAAAGTTCCAATGGGCCTTGGCTAATAAAATTTGCTGTGTGAGCAGGCACCAACATTCTGCTTGTGAGCCATTTGTCACTTTGAAGTTGCCTGAAATAATTTTTTGTGCACTGGGGCTCAAAAGTTAGCAAAATCATATTAGCTTCAGTTTTTTCCCCCAATCTTTAATGGTGGATAACGTCGAAATAAAGAGAGATGGACCTCTGCAATTTGCTCTGCTAATTGCCAGCAAATATTTCTGTTCATACACCAAATGTCTTACCACTAAGCACATACATTTCGACTTTATAAATGATCAAAGATAGATCCAGAATTTTTTTTTAAATGTGTTTTTGACCCAAATGAGGGCAGTCATGTCTCACAAGGCACTCCATGCATCATTATGACGTCTGGCCATAAGAGATGTGCGGATCAGCTCTCACGCCATCCAAATCCACACATACGCTTGATTCATCCACCTGCCACCCACCTGCAATGATTATTTTCTCTGATTTTTAGACCTGTACTCGCATGGACATCTCACTCGCATGGGTATCTTTCTTTTTAAAATATATTGTGTGCTTCATTGTTGTATGACTATTTTCATTAAAGATTTACTCTTAAGATTAGAGGTGCTGCCAGTCTTCACAACAAAGGAGTTATTTCAGCTCTGATCCTTACGTTCTTTTTTTGACAATGCAAAATTACCAGAAGCCCTTTCAATTCACTCAGCAAACTTTTTGACGTAGATCAGACATTTAACTAACATCGGTCAGACGGGTTGGTTCAACATCTATTTTAAGGGCTGAAATGAAAGTTTTTCTGACGTCAGGTTTATGACGGACGTCCTTTAGATGTCTAATAAACCTACAGAATCAACATCTTTTCAAAGTAGGAAAAACAACATCTCATAGACCATGTTAATAAACGTTGTGTAGCTGGCATTTCAGCGTCTTAACAACACTATTAATCAGCGTTGTGTAGCCGATATTTCAACGTCATAACAACCACTCTAATGAACATGGTAGGATCTTCTCAGCATCTTATCTGATAAAGACATTTCAACTTTTTCAAAACTGTGTTTTTATTACCTAAATACACATTTGAGAAAATAAAATATTTGTGTTGCACTTACCTTCTATTTGGCCCTAATTTGAGTTTCCAATCACCCATTCATAGTTTTCAGTCACGTGATTGCTGCGTACCACTGGAGGGCAAAACACCGTTTCATTATAGCGGGTAATATTTGGCATTCCACAGAGCAGCCTCACAAATTCTGTCATTTTCAATTTTATTTGTTTCAAACTCCGGATATATTCATTACCTCTAAAGAAGAACAGTATGTCAAGAAACATCATGTTATAGGCACTTGTAATCCACATGCAGCGCCTGCCACAGTAAGCCTATTTAAAAACAGTTAGCCAAGTCCCTAACGTTACCCTGGCTCCACTTTAGCCATTCTTACATTTTATATAGCTAGCTGTCTTGTGGAGAGTCTTTATCCTTAAACTGCTGCCAGGGTTAATGCATACTAAAGATACAGTAAAACTAGCATTTCAATCACGAAGACTTCGGATTTAAGAAAAGGAGATTTATTAACAATGCAATGACATGAAATAAATTCAGTATTTGGCGATGACTCCATCCTCGAGGACCCTCAAGCAAGGTGGGGCGCTGATCTGCCTCGGTCGCAGATTTTCTTGATGCAGTAGCATTTTTCGTTTTTTTTGTTGGCTTTATGTAGGCTATTGACCACACCCAAAAGAACAAGTCAAGTGTCACTGACACTGTACACATCACAAACAGCTCAATGTTTGTTATTACTGAAGTGCTTGGCGCATTCACGTGGCGTGCTTCAGGATTACAATACCACGTGCTTTCCTTCATTTCCACTCGTGCCTTGTGGGAAAAGCAATAAAAATAAATCAATTCTTCAATTTGCCGCAAATACAGTACATACCTCACCCTTGCGTTTCTTTTGGAGTTAAGTATAAACAAGCGTTTGCCCAAGCTAAGTGCGGATGAGTGGTGACACTGCTAGTGGATGAGAGGCTGACACTAGCGAAGTATCTGTGATAGTGCCACTAGGAGTCGTGCTCCTACACCAAGGTGCTAGCTTAGCGCCATGAAATGACCGCAGCTAGTGGCCATGCAGTGGGTAAGTTGCATGTATTTGCGGATACTAATCCATATAAACACTTAAAGGAATAGACAATGGAATTTCAAAATACAGTTTGGAAAATAGATCATGTCATAAACTAACGATTCATGCGAATGTTTGAACATATAGAGCTCATACAACTAAGCTATCCATCTCCGAAAGTCGATTCTGAAGCAGAATTGACGATTTCATGGACGCTGCCATTGAAAATATTTCAACCAATCAGAAGAATCCTCGCGGAGATGCTCTGACATCACATGGGCGCAGCACGATGAAGCTATACATGGCGAGTGAGACTGCACAAGCATCGGGATAGTTGTTAAATTACTCACTGTTGTCACCATTTTTCTGTGCCAAAGGACATTGTTAGTCACAAACAGACCCTTCTACTGGTGAAAATATTCAAGAAGGCTGTTTGAAGGCTGAGAGAGAGAGAACAATATGCCTGCGTGTGCAGCGGTTGGGTGTACATGCAGGACTGGTTCAGGTCAGCAGCATGCCCACACGGTCTATACTGCCCTGCAAAGGCAAAACACCATAACATCACATTTGGTCGAAAATGAGTTATTGTCATTTTACGGGTATTGAAGACCTCCTTTATCATGCGGATGAATTTTTGAGTCAATTTGATTGTTTTAATGAAAAAATCAAGGTCTGCGTCAACAGTAACTCCGAAAATCCCACCAGAAACCATGACAGAACGCCGTGTGCTTAGCCTTTGTTTCAGGACGCTGACGTTGAGTTAAAGGGACAATAAGCGAAATCGTTTCACCGCTAGGTTTGCTGTTGTGCACTGCCTGTAGACCAAAACAAAGTGTGTCATGAGCCACACCTCCCTCTACCTCTGATATTCGGCAGAATGACGGGCTAGTTTAAGTTTGCCCGGAATTATTACTCAGTACATCGAACCTGAAATGCTCACGAAACTGCAGATTTGCGCTAATTGCAAATGTTAGCTGGCTGCCGGGCTATTCACCTAACACAATCGTAACGCCTGGCCCATTGCTGGGACCGAGCCGCTAACAACTCAAGCTCCGGACATTAACCCATGCCGCGATTGTAACATTAAATTGAATTGAATCGACATAGCGACATGTGCCTAACGATACTATAACACAAATTAAAGCAGACATTTGACTTTATGTTGTTACTTACCTGTCCAGGAGAAGAAGAGCTAGTTCCGAGTCTAATTGTAGCCCCTTTAGCTCTCGCAGTGCTCTCCACCTTGGAAATGCAAGGCTAATATTAATCTGGGTTCTGTCCCTTTCCTTATCCGTCAACTTCTTCGCCAACGACCGTTGTTCCTTTAAGTAATTTCGGATCCTGCTTGTCTTCAGGTGTACGTTTCGTTCCGCTCTCCGCCATTTCGCTTTTTAAAAAATACGCGCTGCCACTGCTCACTGGCTGTATGAATGAATTCTCAGGAAGGAGGAGGCGGCAATTCACATGAACATACATGAACTCGCGGCCGGACTGGGCTTGTAAACAAGGGGCTGGAGATCAACACAGAGAGCCGGTATGTGGCGTCCTGCTATACTCCAGATGAAATTACACCTCTCGTTCTTCACATAGTGATTTTTAATTCCTTCAAAGTAGAAATTATGCATTTTCACTTATTGCCCCTCTAAAGGGGCAATAAGCGAAATCGTTTCACCGCTAGGTTTGCTGTTGTGCACTGCCTGTAGACCAAAACAACGTGTGTCATGAGCCACACCTCCCTCTACCTCGGCTATTCGGTCGAATGACGGGCCAGTTTAAGTTTCCCCGGCATTATTACTCCAGATGAAATTACGCCTCTCGTTCTTCACATAGCGATTTTTAATTCCCTCAATCTAGAAATGATGCATTTTCGCTCATTGCCCCTTTAAGGTACTCAGGCTTTGTTTAGCCGCGCATCAAAGCATTGTTCCTGTACAGCCCTGAAGCTACGGACTCAGCGATAGTCGGTGCAGGCTCGCCCACGGCTCACTCACACACCTCCCTGTCAGCTAGCCTGCTTGTCATCAGGCCCATAAACAATTAAATGCACATCCTACCTCTTCTTGTTAACCGATAAAATCCATGCCAGTCACCTCATCTGGAATTTTTTCCTCGATAATCCACAAGCGTTAGAGTAAATATTCCTTAGATGCTGCAGGCGAGCAGACCAATTCTTTATGATCAAAACGAGTCCGCAAGCTAGGCTACCCAACGTCCACTGTTGGTTGCAAAGCAAACCGTTAAAAAAACATTCCGGCTATGAAACTTTTTTTAGTCGATTGTAAAATGTCTAGCAGGAAAATCCAATTCCATCATTATACATATCTGCTGTCAGGCACATCATCAGCGATGTTTCCGCAATAATCCGCTGTTAGAGCAGTTACTTGGATGCAGGCGAGCAGACCACTTCTCTATGATCAACAGGTCCGCAAGCTAGTCCTACCTTACGTCCACAGTTTGTTGCAAAGCAAATCGAACACATATTCCGCCTGTAAAACCCTTTCTTTGGTTGATTGTGTCTGAGTTAAGCTGCTTTCATACCGGATGCGAAACGAATTTTTCCACAATAATCCACTGTTAAAGCAGTTCCTTGGATGCAGGCGAGCAGACCACTTCTTTATTATCATCAAGTCTGCAAGCTAGTCCTACCTAATGTCTATAGTTTGTTGCAAAGCAAATCGAACACACATTCCGCCTGTAAAACCCATACTTTGGTTGATTGTTTCTGAGTTAAGCTGCTTTCACATCGGACACGAAACGAATTTTTCGCACGCCAGATTACATTCAAAGTCAATGTAAAGACGCGAATACAGGCGAAACACGTGTACTCGCGTCTTTGCGTCGACTTGGAATTCAGTGGCGTAGCCAGCGGGGGTGCTAAGACAAGTCCCTTTTTGACTGCAATTAGTAGTTCTCAATCATTTTCCTATATTGACGCGTTTTCCAATTATCATAATTGGCAACCGAAGACACGGTTTCTCTCCATATGCGATCTAACAGCGATTAAATCATGGGCTAAATTCAGTACAGTTGCAGAACAAGAACAGAGAATTGGGTTGCACTAAACTTCCATTTAAAACAATTATTAGTCCTGACCTGTTCTCAGTCATTTTCATAATTAACAGAAGGTTCACTCCGAGAGCACTCCACAGTTAACAGGCGCTGCTTGTTCTCACCGATTAGGTAAGACGACAATCATTCATCTGGGCGTATTTGCTGTATTTAAATCAACATCATTCAAAATTGCATACCTGTCGACTCTCACGCAAATAATTGAGCCGCAGGCTTTTTATAACCTATTTAACTGCCGAATGCCAATTTTTTTTTTCCAACCCACACTATACCGAGAATGAAAGTCCGGACTAGTTCAATCATCGCGAAGCATTGGCCTATTAAGTAGCTAAATTATTTTTCTGTACTGAATTTAGCCCATGATTTCATTGCTGTTGTTAGATCGCGTCAATAAAGGAAAATGATTGAGAACTACTAATTGCAGTCAAAAAGGGACGTGTCTTAGCATCCCCGCTGGCCACGCCACTGTTTGAATTAAAAATAATTTCCTGTATTTATTCATACTGTATAATGCAAAGTAACTTATCTGCTGGCATTCTATTTCTGGTGCCGCACACCAAACTGGAGCTATTCTCTATCATGAAGATATGATGTAATGTCACCACAGCTTTGTATAGCAACAATTAAATGTATCTAATTCATTCTTAATCATTCAAAACAAATGTCATTGATGGTTAGGATTTAGGGAAGTGCTCTTCTAATGGTCTTGTGTACAGAAAACAGCAACCAAATATTCAATTTATGCAAGTTCACGGTAGAAGACCAAATGCGCCAACAGTAGAGTAATGAAGAGTGGAAATTCTCCCTTGCGCCCATGTGACGTCACGCATTGCCCTTCCGGGAGGCAAAATGGCAGCTCAGTAGTGGCCTTCGGACTGCCACACAAAAACGCTCACAACTTTTTCATAAATGGTCAAGTATGCCTGAAATTTTTCTCATGGGCTCTCAATATTATAAGCTGTCAATCTATACATATACTTAAATTCCGTTGTCTATTCCTTTAACGATGGAGCCATAGCTGAGAGCGTGAACTTTGCCACTGCAAGTGGCCGTGATGTGGATACGTAGTATCCGTGAATGTTTGCTGGTGAGGCAAAGTGCACCCATAACCGAAGCGCTAGTGAGTTGCGCCACAGCTTGTGGCAGTGAGGTGGATACGCGAGCGGTATCCGTGAATGTTTGCCGGCAAGGCAAAGTGCACCCATAACCGAAGCGCTAGTGAGCTGTGCCACTGTGAGTGGCCGTGAGGTGGATACTCATACAGTGTCCGTGATGGCTGGCCAGCGAGGCAGCACATGAGGTGAGAATTGCCACAGTTAGTCAACAGAACACATTCAGTCATCATTACAACAATACTTACAGGACGAACATATCGTACCCAAATGACACCCATAAACCGCACCAACCAGGAGTCCGTTCCCATGCGCGCATCGCTCAACACCAAATTATGCTGATGATTCGAGACATAACACGTGAAAAACCACCACCAACCTGGAAGCAAGTGGAAACATCATTTTAATGATGCCATAGAGAGCTGCACATTGATTATGGGGGAGACGGACAGCTTTAGTGTATACGTACTGTATGGAGATGACGACCAATGCCCCAGAACTTGCAGAGTTGGGGCGTTCAATTCACATTGCACTGCCGTGGTTGCTGCTCTGATCCTAAACGAGTGTCCGGAGAAGCGTCCCGGAGGACTTCCACATTTTTTGAGAACAGCACTGAGGTGGGAAGTAAACCAGTGGCGGCTGACTGGGGATCTGGTTAATGTCAAAAACAAAGGTTAATTTTAACAGTAGGAGGTCTTATAAGGAGATAAGCAATCATGGACAAATACGGGCAGAATGCGGAATCAGTACGAGCTATGATAGCATAGACCCCATTGCCTGCGGAATCAGCTTCAGAGTGCTTTAGGAAAAGGCGGTAGTGATTGGAGTAAAAGGATAGGTCTGCAAAACAGAGGTCACGTGAAGGAAGAAAGGAGCTTGAATACGTAGTGAATTTCCCTCAACGTAGAAATCCGTGAAATGGTGGCAAAAAAACAGACTCAAGTAGAGTGTCCGTATAGTTCGAAAAACACCCAGCTCGAAGAACAGTTAAAAGACGGTGTAACGTGTCATGTGAAATGGGGAGTCTGCCATTAGGAGAGGAAGGACAAGTTCTTTTAATAACCCTTAATAATAATTTTAAGGCCGGATTAGAAAAGAGACTCCCAATATTAGGATCATAGCACTGATAGTGAAATTAGATTCCTGTCACCAGACTGCGTAGGTATGAAGGTTGCACATGACGAACATCGAATTGATACACGATAAATGCACAGACAGTGGAAATCTGAACAGGATATAATTGTATGCTTTGAGAAACACAAAAAAGCAAAATAATCTAAAAGCCGTGTCATATGCTTTTAAAGTGGAAGTGGCTAAACCTTTCCTCATGTATCTTTTGGCAGACGAGAGTTAATTAATGCAGTCATGTTAGAGTTCAGTTCAGTGGAGGAGCAATTCCGAAAGAGGAGGGACTGATACTGGCTTCAGATTAACTGAAGGACAAAGTCGCTGGAATTCTTGGAACCAGAATCGGGATAAAGAGTCAGCCAACTTATTCCTGCAACCTGGGATAGCCTATGCACAGCTCTGAAAATAAAATTATTTGTCACTGAAAGCCAAGTCAAGCGCCAAACCAAGGGCATAATGATGCCAGATTTAGACCACCATTTATTTATTATTTCAACCACTGCCTCATTATCGCAACGAAATAAGATTTTTTTTCCGATGCCACAGGGAGCCCTACACATAGCACGCAATGACAATTGGATAAAACTCAAGGAGAGCAATAGACGATTTGTCTGCAAAATTTAGAAATTCTGCAAACCATTCACCTTGAAAAAAACCCACCAAAGCCTACGGATGGAGCAGCATCAGTAAAAAGCTGAAGAGACTCAGATGATTTTTCATCTTCATTATAAAAGAAGGAAATTCCATTCCAACAATCCAGAAAGGAAAACCAGAAATGGATATCAGAATGGCAACCGTCATCCAAACTAATGACATCAGATAGTGAATTCTCCGATTTACTCGAATCCAGCAGCCGTGATATAAAAGACCTCCCTTGAGGAATTATATGCATCGCAAAATTCAAATGACCCAACAAGGAAAGCAACTCATGCTTTGTTGACAAATGGCAGCTGTGGGTCAATACTTCAATCACAAGATGTGTAACATGCTTCTGGGATGGACTACAGCTACACCAGATTATGCTACCCACGCAGCAGGCCATTGGATCAAGAAAAACTGTCTTGCTTGATTTATAGTCGGCTTCCTAGAAAACACACCACCACACCATCTACTAGTTGGTAACTAAATGAACTTTTGCCCTTGGTTACACTGAGTTAGCTCATGAGCTGATCTAGGTCAGTGAGGGGGCTTGATCATTTGCGGAAGCCAGGCAGAGGTACCCCACCCCAGTGGCGGCTGGTGGAGTTTTCTCCAGGGGGGGCTATAAACTCCAAAATAGACATATACCAAAAAGCAAGCAAACATGTACTAAGGTATCACACCAGTGTATTACATAAATGAAAACAACAAAAGCAACATTATAATGTCATGTAGTGTTCTACTTTTTGTACATAAATTTTGCCCTTCTTTCCTTGAGAGAAGCAAATTTCTCAGATGATTTTATCAATCCTAGCTGGAAACGTTAAAAATGATTGGCAGGTTTGGAAACGGCCACCGCATTTTCAAATGAAGGACACGAAGATTTAATGATTCAAAACCTCTTTCAAAGTATAAAATCATTAAGCTGTACCACACCCCTCTGCCTGAGTATAGCTATGGCCGTCTACTTAAAATTATGTTTCTATGATGCAGAAAGAAAGCACCATAATCAACCTATATTAACAGCCGACAGCAAAGAGCAAATACAATTCATTAACACCACTTGCCAAACCTGCCGATATGTTCATAACGTTCAGTAGCGCGGCTAGATACAAATAATCTGTCGACCTACAGGGCATCCATATTTTCGAGAATAAGCTGACGCAATCCCGGTTATTTCTACTTTATTTTCATTGGATTTTGTTCGGTGTCACGAACTAGTTTATTGTTAATATGTCAGATCACTGTAGGATAAAAAAGTGGAGAGCTAGGTATTGCTAGACTACATTGATTGTAACCAGCTCATTTTACCAGCTTCACTATTTGAACAAATACATTCATAACAATTGCATTTATCTAAATGGCAGGCTAGACGAATGATTTGGCCAACAGTTATGCTGAGGGTAAGGCAGGCATGTACGATAATCGCAGTATTCCAAGCAGCGTCTGTGCAGTCAGTGGTTACGAGACCGTACCTCGGTGCAAGGCTCAGAAAGACAGAAAAATTTCACTGTCTCCGACACTCCCTCAGTGGTCGGAACAAGGTTGCTGATTGGCTGTATGCAAATGATTTCTGTTGGTGTCCGCCAACTCAAGTGGGGGAAAAAAAATTTCGCTGGCGGGGAGGGTGGTGGTGTGTAAATCCAGCTCTGGGCGCAGGTGAGGTGCGCCCAACATGGCCCTATCTCTTGTATTGAAGAGGAGCTACTGCGCATGTACAACTTTTTTAACGAGTCTATGGGCAAGATTTTTCGCCCCAGGGCGAAACATGTCACCAATCAGACAACACAGATGAACGAAAACAACTTTACTCATCATTAACTATATAATATTTATCTTGCTCATCTAAAAATAGATAGACATATATTTCGAAATATTTTTATTTTATTATTTCATTTTTATTTTATTTTTTTTGTGTCTTATTCAAGGTAATGTGGTGAGTGGTGAGTGGTGGGGCAGCGCCCTAGCGCCCTCTATTGGCTAGCCGCCACTGCCCCACCCCTGAAAATGCCTGGCATTGCCAATTCATGATACAGGGGGTTGTACTGAACATTTTGTCACTGGTTTCATTCAGTCAGCTCGTGAGCTGATCTAGGTCAATAAGGGGTGTGGTTCTTTGGCGAGGCCTGGCAGGGTACACCACTGAAGATGTCTGGCATGGCCGATTCATGATACAGGGAGTTGTACTGAACATTTTGCTCTTGGTTTCATTTGATTAGCTCATGAGCTGATCAAGCTAAATTTTTGGATGCTACACTCTTGACTCTGCTGACCGCACCCACCACAGTGTGCCAAGCAGACATCTATTTTCGTGAACAGAGGTGCATGTGATGTATATATAATGGAAAACAGCTCCTCCCAGTCCATTGCATTGAAAAATACATGTCACAACGCTCTTTTTGGGATACAATGAAAATTAAAATGCAATCTGTCAGGGTCTCATCAAGGTGGGTCTTCAGCGAGGATGTCACTTCTTTGGGGCGCCAACTAAGACTATGTTCCTCATTTGCATACCAACCAATCAGCTTCTGGGTAGCTCATGTACGCACGGAGGCTAACTGATAATGTAATGTGAGGCATTGCGTATTAAGTTACGTTGCTCTTTAGCTATAGCCACCAGGGCAGCTAGAATGCTAGCTAACATTAACTAAGGAAAATCTTTGTAAATGATTATCACGCTAAAGCGATATGATTTGGTTTTTGCCCCAACTTAACTAACTTCGCTAGCTGTAATATGCATGAATTGTTCGAGGCTTCGCGGCAGTGTTGTTCAACAGCAACCCAAGTGTGCAAGAGATTTCTGAGACGTTAGCTAGCTTGCTAGTAAGTTTAAAAGCAATCGCTTAGGCACAGCTCGCTAGCTAGTGAACCTATGGTAGCTATGATGCCTTTTGGAGAAGTAACTGCTCTGAATCACATCACTTAAGTATAACAATTAATTACAAAAATTTCCCTTAATTAGTGTCAGCAGGGTGGGAAGATGGCTAGCGTTATAATCTGGTGTGCGTGCGTTTCCCAGAACTGTAGTTGCTGACTAAGTTAGCAACTTATATAGTTTGTCCATTCGCAGTCAATGGGTCCGACTATGAAAGTTAGCATCTGTGAATTCGGGCAACGCACCCCAGGGCTGGAGGAGTAATATAATATGCGATAGCACGCATAGAATGATAATGCTGCCAAAACTAGCTATGAAATACGATGTCTCAGGCCGAACTGTCAGTTTGCTCTTTTGGTAAAATAAGCTGATAATCAATGGTGAAAGAGGTTGTGTGTGTGTGATGGCATTGAAAGAGACAAATCAGAGCTGTAAGAACTTCTCCAAAAGGCATCATAGCTACCAAAGGTTCACTAGCTAGCGAGCTATACCTAAGTGATTGCTTTTACATTCATAGCAGGGTAGCTAACGTCTCAGAAATCTGCAAGCACACATGGCTTGCACTTGCAAGACGCTGCCGCGAAGCCTCGGATAAGTCCATACATATTACAGCTAGCTAAGTTAGTAAAGTTGGGGGAAAAAACCAAATCATATCGCTTTAATGTGATGATTATTTACAAAGATTTCTCTTAGTTAACGTTAGCTAGCATACTAGCTGCCTAGGTGGCTATATCCAAAGGGCAACGTAACTTGAAACGCAATGGCTCCACTGATCAATATAGAATAACTGTGGATGGCACACAGTACATCGCCATCATGACATTATCAATAAGCCTCCGTGTGTACATGCGCTACCCAGAAGCTGATGGGTTGGTATTCAAATGAGGAACATGGTTTTAGTTTGCGCCCCTAATAAATGCCGTCCTAACCGAAGACCCGCCTTGATGAGACACTGATGGATTGCATTTTAATTTTCATTGTGTCCTAAAAAGAGCGTAGTGACATATATTTGTACATGCAATGGACTGGGGGGCGCTGTTTCCCTTACTGAATTTGAATATTTTCCCATGTATTGCAGGATAAGTCTTTGAAAATTAAATGTCAAATGCTGTTATCATTATTTGCAAGTGATTAGAAAACAGCATTTTCATTTTCATGTTGACCCTCAAAGAGCATGATGACATGTACTATATGTAAATGCAATAGACTGGGAGTGCTGTTTGGCTTATTGCATTTGAATATTGTCCACAGTAGAGAAGGTCAAGTCTTTGCAAATTACATGTTAAATGCTGTTTTCAATATCAATTTCAAATAGTCAGAAATTAGCATTTACATTTTCATGTTGACTCTAAAAGAGCGTGGTGACATATAAATGTAAATGCTATATGCTGGGTGTGTTGTTTTGCTTATTGCATTTTAATATTGTCCACTGCGTTGCGTGTCACAACTTTGAGAATTAAATGTCAAACAGCTTTTCATTATCATTTGAATATAGTCATAGATTTCCCATTTGAGTATGTGAAAATGAAAGTGATCATTGGATTAATGCATTTTCAATTTTACAGCGCCCTACATAATTATTGGCACCCCTGGTTAAGATGTGTTAAAAGCCTTAAAATCAATTTTTATTGCAGAAGCATACTCTCACACTGAAAATTGTAGAAAAATGTAACCTTCAACTCAAGTGAATTTTAAGGGAAAAAAAATCAGTGACTAAGAAATAATTATTTTTCATAAAATCACCTGTTCCACAATTATTGGCACCCCTAACAATTCCTAGGAAATAAATGTAATTTAAGTATTTCTGTCATTTCTACAGTAGTTAACAAAGTTGATCAGAGTATCTAGGAACATTTAATTAGTAATTCATCACTTCCTGTTTCCCTGGGGTATAGATATGATGTGACACTGAGGCCATTTCTCTTATCCACTCTTCAACATGGGAAAGACAAAGGAACACACCATTCAAGTGAGGCAGATGTGTGTCGACCTTCACAAGTCAGACAATGGCTACAAGAAAATAGCCACTCGCCTGCACCTGCCCATATCTACTGTCAGAGGAATCATTAAGAAGTTTAAAACTACTGGAACAGTTGTAAAATAAGCCTGGACGAGGGCATAAAGGTTATTTTGCCACCACGCACAGTGAGGAGGATGGTAAGAGAAATAAAAAGTTCTCCAAAGCTCACTGTTAAAGAATTGCAACAAATGGTAGCATCTTGGGGTCACAAAGTCTCCAAAACAACCATCAGGCGCTATCTACATGCCAACAAGCTGTTTGGGAGGCATGCACGGAAAAAACCTTTTTCTCACTCACAATCATAAACATAAACGTCTGGAGTTAAGCTAAGCGGTACAGGGACTTCACTGGGACCGTGTGCTTTGGTCAGATGAGACCAAGATAGAGCTTTTTTTAACAAACACTCTAAGTGGGTCTGGCCGGAACACAAAGATGAGTATGCAGAAAAGCACCTCATGCCCACTGTGAAGTATGGGGGAGGAGCAGTGATGCTGTGGGCCTGTTTCTCTTCCAGAGGTCCTGGGAACCTTGTTAGGGTGCATGGCATCATGAACAGCTTTGAAATACCAGGACATTTTAAATCAAAATCTGGTGGCCTCTGCCCGAAAGCTGAAGATGGGTCGTCACTGGGTCTTTCAGCAAGATAATGACCGTAAACATGTAGCCAAATCTACACAGAAATGGTTCACCAGACACAGAATCAAAGCTTCTCCCATGGCCATCTCAGTCCCCAGACCTCAACCCCATTGAAAACCTGTGGAGTGAGCTGAAGAGGAGAGTGCAGAGGAGAGGACCCAGGTCGCTGGATGATTTAGAGAGATTGTGCAAAGAGGAATGGTCGAAGATCCCTCTTTCTGTATTCTCCCCATCTTGTGAAACATTATAGGGAGAAGATTAGGTGCTGTTTTGTTGGCAAAAGGGGGTTGTACAAAGTATTAACATCAGGGGTGCTAATAATTGTGGCACACATGATTTGATGTAAAAAATTATTTCTTAATGTGGGATTTTTTCCCACTGAATAAATGCACTTGAATTAAAGGTTGGATTTTCCTCTTTTTTTTCATTGTGGTCCTATATTATTTAGAAAAAAAACTGAATTTATTAGAAGCCAAAGAACACATCTTAACCAGGGGTGCCAATAATTATGGAGGGCAGCGTATATTGTCTCAAATAACTCATTCATATGTGGAAAATTATAATGCAACTGGAATTACATTTTCATTTTAATATTGTCCCCTATGGGCTTCCATAGTGAATAGCTATAACGGTGACATTTAGTTACCTCGGTAGCATTTATATGAATGTAGCTGGAAAACGATTCATACTAATGCAAGCTAAATGCTTGCGCTTCAACTCTAGCTTAATTAGTGAACGAAATAATGGCTGGTCACTTATTTTCATTCGCATTACATGCACCCAGTATAACTGTTAACAAGCCAGGCTAGCGAACTAGCTAGCTAAGCAAACTAATTTTACCTCACTATAAAGCCTTTTTGCTGACTTAGCTAATTACACTTGACGCATCTCGCTTGCTAAATGGCAAAGTTATGACTATTCACGGTTATCTGTCAAAAATAAAAGCCATTCTATTTGGCTCGGCTTGGAGCACTTAATGCTGTGTTGACGTGGATATGCAACGTTTCTGGGTGGTTGCCGCGCGTTC
Source organism: Gymnothorax javanicus (assembly GCA_029692085.1). Lineage (NCBI taxonomy): Eukaryota > Metazoa > Chordata > Actinopteri > Anguilliformes > Muraenidae > Gymnothorax > Gymnothorax javanicus. The sequence goes on along the minus strand of CM056200.1, from coordinate 49,098,021 downwards.
ATTTCAGTTCCTAGAGCGCGTGTGTTCTCAACAGCTGGGGACATAGTGAATGCACTTAAATTTATTGAGGATTGGATTTTTTTCTCATTTGAATATCTGATTCAAGAAAAGCCATGGTCACAAAGACATGTTTCTCAAGTATTCTTAAATAATGGAAAGCAAAGCATGCCTCATGCCTCCTTATGGCGCTTTGTTTTATTACACTTTGAGTGTTGCTGTTTTTTCCTCTTTTGAATGAATGAATGCTTTGATTTAAGATAAGACATGTTTTTTGTAGTATAACTTGTAATTTGAGCAGGTACCATCCCTGATTTGTCTTTAGCACTTTTAAAATGGCCTGTTGTTTTATTTTCAGATAATTCAAACATTTGATCTCTTGGATGTTGTTCCTTGCTTGAAGTGTTCTTTTACTAATAAATGGAAAATAGAAAACAAAATAATATTCACTCCCTTCATTTTTTTTTTTATTTTAATGATCCGAAACACGATCCGATCTGTTGTCATGGTGTTGCGTGCAGTCGCTTGCTTTAGCCATCACATGGCAATCTTACCTCGTGACTTAATCGTTTTCACCTGTCTGAATTCTCGGCTGGCCGATTGCGCACACCTATTTTAGCACTGCTAGTCTTTCAGTCAGCACTCGAGTGTATCCTTGCATGAGAGTCGGTCTTCCACAGACTGTATTTGTCTGAGGTACTCTTTCTTCTACCCTTTAGTTGCATTCTTTCCATTCTAGGCACAAAGTTGCTGTGGGACTCTAGGGCTGTCTCTTTTTCTCGCTCTGTAGTAGGTTCTTTCCTGGGGCTGAATAAGTGGAGTTTCTTTCCTTTTTACGAGTCGGGTTAGTAGTTATTAGTTCCCTGGGACTAGGGTTTATTTTTACCAAGTCCTCGCTCTGAACAGTTTCTCTAGCTGAGTACTGTTTCCTCAGAGCTTTCAGTTGGGAGTTCTGTTTTGTTTCTCGGAGCATCAGTATTTGTGAAGCAGAGATCTATTTTATTTGTGATGTTAAGATATATTTGTTTTCACGCCCTGATTGGTTCCCGTATTTGGAACAGGTTTCTAGTTCCTGAGCTTTCGTTATTCCTTATCGGCCAAGCGTCCATCAGGCTGTCTTTATTCTGGCAATTAGGCAATCTTTCAGGTTTCCTATAAGTCGTTTGGTTCTCCGATACCAACCGCGTCCCTCACATCTGTGGCTCAAAAACTGTGAGATGATCCGAACCCCGAAATGTGTGATCCGTTACAGCCCTAGTTTGAAATGATGAACAGTTGAATCACTCCCCAATATTTGGTGAAGCATGATAAGTTGAGGTTGTAATCTGTCAATATGATGACGATTTTATTTTGGATATTGAGCAGCACACACCTACATGCATTGGCAGCAGCTATGCACATGCAGTTGATGCCAGCAAATACTCAGAATCATGCCATAATTGTCATCATAATGACAAATTATGGCCGTGATTCATCATAACAAAATATAAGGGAATAATTTTGAACTAGAAAAGGCTAAATGTTCTGAATTTTCTTTGTGTGCTTGCTTCAGCGAGAAAAGTGGAAGAGGTTGGTTGATAAAATGGAAGTGCTTGGAAACTGAGAGGCAAAGGAAATTGCTGAAGAAATGTTGAAAAACTGCTGAAATGTGAACACAAGACCTTAAAGCTGAAAGTAATAGTTTAAGGAATTCTGACTTTTCAGCTGCATCATGACCAAGTCTACTCCGCTTCAACCCAGCTGTAAAAAAAAAAAAAAAAAAAAATGGTGACTTGGAGTCAATGAGGTTGATGCATCTCTCTATGGCTCTGTGCGTATCTAGGTCAACATAGTGCATGCTGAGAAATTAGCTTTATGGCGGTGCAAACATGGCAGGCCACATTGACAGACTGCCGCAGCTGTTGTTGCTTATAGCTCATTGTCAGCAGTCCCGAACTGTACAATGCTGACCTCGCCAAGTAGTGAAATGCTACTATTAGCGGCTCTCTGTTCATTTCTGTGCACTGTGTCTTCGCTAGCTAAATAGCTAATAATAGCAGGCTGCAAGCTTCGTTAACACATGTTGTGATATTATTCACGACTCCCTTTTTATTTCTGTGCTATTATTAGCTAGTTAGCTCGAGAACACACAGTGCACAGAACGTGTTCGAAACGGGTCGAACTTGAGTTTTGAAATTGCCATCATTGTAGGTGACATAATCAATAGCTAGCTGATGTTAACTATTTAACTACTCAATGAGCATGACAAGTTACATCTGCTGAGTTGACAAGGATAGCAGTTATGGGCAATTCGATGCCAGTATTTCGCTGTTTTAGATATGATCGTAAATATATATAGGTATTGCGAACAGTTGCTTGTATATACAGGAATTGGAGCTCGAGCAATTTTTTTTCTGCTTTGCAATTTTTTACTATAACGTGTTCTCATGGACTCGCCCTGCGAAAAGACTGGTCTTTGCTGCCCGAAATGGGCTCTCTTGGAGCTGGTTTGAGCGACTGTACAAACGATGATACCGAAAATTCTTTCACTGAGTTTGACACAGAAGAATGAGATTTGTCCAACAGTCGTATCAATCTTAATCTGAACGATGATAATGCTGAGGCCAGGAAAAAGTCCAGCAGAGGGCAGAATTGAACCGCAATACCCCTGTGCCACAATTTCACCGAGCCATTTGAGTTCATGGTTAAAGCATTTGGTCCAACTGAGATTTTAGCTAAGGGGTCTCATAGGCTTAGTTCACACGGCAGGTCTTAATGCTTACTTCCGATTTTTTACACAGACCCGATTTTTTTGTTTGGCGGTTCACGTTACTTTTTAAATGTGACCTATATTTGACCCACATTGATTACCGTGTGAACAGTCCACGGCCCTGAACATACCCGCATGCGCAGAGGAACAATAACAAAGACGTCAGGACGTCACGCGCAGCGTACTGTTTACGGTGTTGTGCCGAGAAATGCACCTCTGCCTTGAAATGCACCCCCTTACGTCACTCTGTTCGAAATCTACTATCGCAGCCAAATGAATTGGGAAAACTCCTAACATTTTAGTGTAATTATTTCTGAAGAGAATGGAAAAGAAGAACATCGGCTATTTACATTATTTAAAATACTGTAAATATCCATTTTTTTAGCAACAAAAAAATCCTTAAACGTGACTCAGAGCGGATATTCCACGAAACCACAGTCTGGAAATACACAACAGCTAGGCTCTATAATCCAAAGTAAATTTGATTTTTGCCCAAGTTTAAAATATTTCACGCGCCTAAATAATCATAGCTTTTCTTACCAATTTGTATAGGTTTACAAGCATGTGCTTTTAATGGGTTTAGCGATCGAAAACAATCGATCCAGAATATCAGCTGTCCTGAAAATATAAAGTGGTCTCCCATTAAAGAATTTTAGTTGCATGATACAGCCTCCTAAAAATGATCATTTCTAATAAACGCCTATGCTGCTCTTTGAAATCCTTGCTTTATTTTCTAAATCCTTGTCTAATCCTTGCTTTCTTTGTTTTCACAAGCATTGTCATTTGTCTTTGAGATTTTGTATTGCTATTTTTGCCTGGTTATATTGCTTTTTGACATTCCTGCATAATGTGCACTCGCCTTAGCTAGCACATTTTATTGGAGTAGCCTAATCAGATAAAATCTTGGTGATCTTGATTGGTTTGCGTTCTTTATTCACGTCACGAATCATGTGTTTTTAACAATTTTTTGTCACTAAGAAAATGGATATTTACAGTATTTTAAACAGTGTAAATAGCCAATGTTCTTCTTTTCCATTCCCTTCAGAAATAATAACGCTAAAATATTAAGAGTATTTCCAATTCGTTTGGCTGTGGTAGTAGATTTCGAACAGAGTGACGTAAAAGTCACATTAAGCGCGACATGACTGTTCTCCTGTGATCTGGAAAAACCTAGTACATATGTCACTTCCGGGAGAAACTGAGTTTGACCCTCTTTTGCAGTAATTAAGAGTGGTGAAAATCTTAAAACACTAGCTATTAGTGTTATTTTAACTAGATCAAGTTTCTATTATTTTTTTCAGTTAGGAGAAGTCCAGAATCCAAAGGTTTTTGTTCAGTTGCGAGAATCCTTGCCACTGATAAATTCACTAGGTTTTTCCAGATCACAGGAGTGTTCAGATGGCGGGCTTCTTGCAAAATATCAGGCACGAATCCGATATAGTACCTCCTCTGAAAGCGACCCAGGTCAGATTTTAAAAAATCAGATTTCATGTGACTTGAGCTGTTCACACGGTCATGAAAAAATCAGACCTGGGTCGCATGTAGGCAAAAAGATCGGATATGGGTCGCATTTCACTGTCGTATGAATGAGGTCTCACATACTACTGCCTCTACCTCAAAGATAGTAAGTACAATGTACGAAATTGAGATACCATACTAAAGAGGAGAGCCTGCTGAGCAAAATACGTTGAAATTGTGTGTGTAGTGCCAAAAATGTGGGAACAAGAGCAAGTTATAAAACTGTGTCTTGCAGCTTTCCAACCGAATGTTTTGTCTCATTTAATAAAGGAGTTAATAGAGTTTCGGTTCGTGCTCCCGTCACTTTTCGGCTCATACTGCTTAAACTGTCCATTCGATTGCTTGCATAGTTACATTTTCGTGACCAGCACAACTTTTGCTACAACTTGGATATAAAAATATTTATGTGGAGTGAAAACTTTGAGAGTTAGACCAAGTTTAAGAGAAGACTTCTTGACGATTTTACAGCTGTTTGCCACTCTAACAGTGACGTCACCACGCTGCAAGTTCTCAGAATGTGTTGTAACAGAAATTTTAAAAAATTATAAAAGTTATGAAAAATTTGAACAGTGAAGAGATTATACAAGCTTAACTTAACATTTTGCAGTTTGAATGAGATTTCTAGCTGAAAGTATGACAGAGTAAAAAAATAGCAGAAAATAGCGGAATCTACTGAATCAGCGCAAAAATGGCTTGATTTAATAGGACCCCAAAAAATGACTTTTAAAATTAAATCTCTCAGAAACTGAAAAGAAAATCAAAAATCTGTACGGATGCAACGTAATTCAGAACAAGCTGAATTTTGTAAAGTTTGAAGGGAATCAACAGCTTAAACAGTGTAAGAGGAGTTAGTCGGCCAAATTTAGGCGGAAGAAGAAAAAGAAGAAGTTAAAGAATAGAGTGTGCTGCTTCTGCTGAAGCAAGCACACAATAATGGAATAATGAAGTTGCATGCTTCATACCCATGACACGTTTACATTTGAGATACTGCTATTTCATCTGTATTATTTAGCTTTGCTGAAAAAAAAATACCACCCAAATAAAGTATACTCTAACAAGGTATGTAGACTTAGGCTACAGTATCATAGCATCAGGGGCGGATCTAGAGATATTTTCATGGGGTGGCAAGGGGGTGGCATACAGATTTCAAAGGGTAGCACTTCAAAAAAAACATGTATGCCGACTTAATCATAAACAATCAGATATGATGTCAATATTTGCTTGGGAAAGCCTCCACATTAAGATATTTTAGCTGAAAAACACTGTATTGTGGTGCGAATAAAGCGTTTAATAGAATAATCTCAAATACATCTAATCAGGGGAATAGCCAGGATTTGAAAAAAGTGTATACAGATGTTTAAAACAGAGTGCAAAGCAAAATTGCAAAGCGAATGAGCTACAGCAGTCTTATATTGGTATAGAAAAGGCTGTAATTGTGTTTACATGAAGTCACAAAAGAGAAGTTTTCAGCACATTGGTCCCTTACATCTACATGAGATTGCCTGCATTGCAGGATGTGCTAAAGGTGAACACAGTCAGAGATTTATAGAACAGTGTTATTATTTATTTTACTTTTTTTATTAATTAAAACATTGCTCTTGATTTAATTTACTATGTAACTGCCGCAGCATTGCAGAAAGAAAAAAGGTGTGTTGAACTTCCAAAGGATTATTCTAATCATTGGAAAACTTGATCAAGCAAAATAATCGAAAACTGGTCATAATTTCTCGTTAATTAAGGTATTTTTTTTATCCTGGAAAATAATTCCATATTCATCCACCACCAATATCAAATGAAATCAGCACTTTTTCAGCTTACCTTAATGTTTGGGTACCCAGAGAAACATTTGGGTATGTAAAAACATCAAGCGCACATCCAGTCAAGAAAATTTAGAGTTTAATTTCTAGTGTTGCTAAATGTGGTAATGGCATGTAACAACGACAGCCAAGTTACTGATGACACACTGGGTTGTGAGGGCGTGCGCAGCATATGCATTGGAGATATTAAATATTAATATTCAATTCTAAACCCCCTTCTCACTAATTAAACCCCCCAAAATATATTGGCGCTCCTTTTATAATTGTTCTGGCAAATAAAAAAGCCGGAAAAAGTGGAAGTTGGACACGGAATTCTTCCCTACTAATACGATCAATTATTTTGCAGCAAAAGCAATTAGCCATGTACAACACCGAGAGATGGTTCCAACCATGTCAGTTTAAGCAATAAGTTAATAAAACACCGATTTGCTTATACTGTAACAGCCCTCGGGTTGAAGAAACAAGACGCTGGGAGTCTCAACTGAGGCTTCATCATGCATTTATTTTGGCGTCGATGAGCATTGCAGAAGCACCGTGAAAACTACAAAAACAATTCACAAATACAAAATTATTATTTAATTTCTAGTTGCCATACAGTGCAATTTTAATAGACATTCATAAACAACTTTCCTTTAATAGTTAAAATCCAGTGAAAAATGCAAACACTCTAATAAATAGTATTCAACACAATATGCAACTCAAAATTAAAAAACTCATATAAGAAAAACAAGAGGAAACCGACTCAAAGGCTTACCTAGATTATACTCATAATTCATATCAATTAATAAACCAATTAAATTCACAAACCCTCTTATCAGTTACAAAACAAATGAAACCAACAAAGTGAATAAACTCAACAAAACATTCATAAACAGACAGCTCAGCCCGCGTCACCTGCAGTAAGGGTACCAAATGAATAAATGAAAGAATCACGTACCTCGTTCCTCTCACCAAGGGTGTTAAACGAATCTTTGTCCCGATCTTCGTGTGTAGATTACTCGACGTCACCAGCCAACCACTCTTGAAAATAGCTCAGCATCTCCAAAAAAACAGGTTTCATAGATAGCTCGGCGTCTCCAAACAAACCACTCTCCCCCACTATCCATGCATGCCTGCTCTTCCGGGTCAACACCCCTTTTAACTCCTTTTACGCAGGTACGCACACTACGGGGGTGCCAAACCATGATATCACGGCCAACCAAACAGAAACAGTCTGACACCCAGTGGAAAGTACAGGTAACTGCAGGGATGAGTTGTCTAAACAAAACAAAAATTAACAGCTACATGTAAAGAAAAGAGAGGTCAAATCAACAGAACAATTTAACAACTAAGGCAGGTACCTTACAATATTTTAAAAGGTGAGCTAAGGGGCTCAGTTACGCTCCCACCAAATCCCATCACAATGCCCTTAACTCAACAGACTCCTGTGGGATTTCAAACTACTACAACTGACCACTTCTAGATTGACCAGTTGACTGTAATATGACAAGACCCATCAATTGCGCTGAAGGAGGAGCACCAATTTCTGGGTGGGTCACTCCATTACAGGACGCTCCTGCCCTTTTACTTTTCTCTGCTCTCCAGTTTTAATCTTAACTCGACGGACTAACTCGTCGTTGTCTGGGAAGGCTTCAACTACTCGGGCCAGCAGCCATCGATTCCTTGGGAGGTTATCATCACAAACAATGATGATGTCGTTAACCTGCAGGTTACGCCGTGGTACATGCCATTTCTGTCGAGTAGAGATATTCATTAAATACTCCTTCTTCCACCGATTCCAGAATTGCTCCACCAGATACTGGACTCTGCGCCACCTCTTTGTTGCATAGAGGTCCTCCTTCACAAATTTACCAGGGGGTGGCAGCGCAACTCTGGTCTTCATCATGATGAGATGATTGGGGGTCAAAGGCTCAAGTGCCTTGGGATCGTTAAGTCCATCAACTGTTAATGGGCGACTGTTGACGATGAACATTGCCTCGTAGAACAAGGTTCTAAGAGAGGCATCATCGAGTCTGCCTGAGCACTGTGCAAAGGTGGTGTTCAGAACATTCTTGATAGTGCTTAATTTGGCGCTCCCAGACACCACCTCCGCATGTGGCTAGCAGAGGGGAATTGAAGACAAAATCACAGTGCTGTTCACTCAAGAAGGCCTCCAAGGACTTAGTGTCGCATTGTTTGAGTGCTGCTCTCAACTCATTTCTTGCTCCTATGAAGTTCGTACCCTGGTCACGGTGAAGTTGCCGAACTGCTCCCCTGTTACTGATGAAACACCTTAAGGCGTTTATAAATGCATCAGTCAACAAATCTTCAAGCATTTCAACGTGGATGGCTCGAGAAGAGAGGCAAGTGAAAATTAGGCCGTATCTTTTATATTCTTTGCAAGCTCTCTTAATTAGAAAGGGTCCAAAACAGTCCATTCCACTGCATGTGAAAGGGGCCGAAACTTCAGTACGCTCAACAGGGAGTTCTGCCATCTGTTGTTCTTCTGTAGGCCTTTGAAGTTTCCTGCACTGTACACAATTGCGAATTAACTTAGCCACTAATTTGCTTCCACCAACAGCCCAGAATCCACATGCTCTAACCTCCATTTGTGTTTGGCTCCGGCCTTGATGACAAGTCCTTTTATGGCAGTGGGCCAGAATCAGTGCAGTAATGTGGCTGTTCTTTGGAAGGATAACCGGATGCTTTAATTCCTCACAGAGAGATGACCACTTTAGTCTCCCACCAACACAAATAACTCCTTCGCGCAGGATAGGGTCAAGGCAGAAGAGATGGTTGGAACCAGGAAGACTCTTTCCCTCTTTAAGCTTCTTCAACTCTTGTGCAAAGGCTTGTTGCTGAACAAGCTTGATCACTGCTTGAGCAGCTCTCTCTCTTTCCCCAGCACTCAAACTCACCGTGCTGTCCTGGTTTGATTTGAGCCTCTTGATTCTCGTAACCACCTTCAGAAGCTTCGTCCACGAGGAAAACCTAGTCAGACGGTTGAGAATGTCTGAGCTATTATTCGCTTTAGTTGCTAATACAAGAACAGTCTTCACCTCAGGATCGCCGACGAGCATTTCTAATCAAAAAATGAGGGTTTGGCTGTATTTATTGCTCCCAGAGAAACTTAGGGCCAGAGAACCAGTTAGAATCATGAATGTGTGTTGCATAAAGGCCTCTGGAAGCATGATCGGCTGGGTTTTCGGCTGTGTCGATATATTGCCACTGACTGGTATTGGTGTTTTCCCTTATCAGTTGGACCCGGTTAGCGACAAACACATGAAATCAATATGCTTCATTGTTGATGTACCCTAACACCACTTGAGAATCTGTCCAAAAGAATTCTTTGTCGATTTCCATACTCAATTCATGTCTCAGCATGACGCTGAGTTTGGTCGCAACCACTGCAGCTGAAAGCTCCAGCCTTGGGATACTTGTCAACTTTGTTGGCGCAACTCTAGCCTTTGCTGCCACAAGACTGTAGTGAACTGTGTCGTTGTCATCTTTGTACCTGAGATATGAACAGGCACCATACCCCTTGGTGCTAGCATCGGAGAAATGGTGTAGTTCTGTTCGAACCAAGTTGCCGAAGTCTTGCGGGTGGTAGCATCTTGGGATCCTGACATCCTTCAATTTCTGAAGACCCATCCTCCACTCCTCCCACCTTGCTCTCAGATCCTCTGGTAATGGGTCATCCCATCCCAAATTCCTACGACACAGCTCCTGAAGTATGGATTTCCCAATCAGAACAAAAGGTGCGACAAACCCGAGAGGGTCGTACAAGGAGGAAACAACTGACAGGACGCCACTTCGGGTAAGAGGTTGGTCCTTGGGGCTAACATTGAATATGAAGGTGTCATGGTCGATCAGCCATTGAATACCAAGAGCATGTTCTGCAGGAGTAGCTTCCATCATCAGCTCAGGAGGCTCAAGGGTTATGGCCCTTTCTGAAGGAGGCACACAGTTAAGGACTTCCTTGTGACTAGAGTTGAACTTATGGAGGCGTAATCCTCCTCTTTTGCACAAATCCCTTGCTTCAGTTATCAGAGTCCTAGCCTCTTCAACAGATGCCACGCTAGTCAGCCCGTTGTCAACAAAAATTTTTCTTGATAAAGGCTGACGCTGCTGGGTACTCAACTGCATGTTGCCGTGCTAAGTGTTTTAGCCCAAACCTGGCACATCCGGGAGACGAGGCAGCCCCAAAGAGATGGACGGCCATCTGATATTCCCGTGGTTCTCCTTCCAATTCTCCGTGCTCCCACCATAGGAATCTCAGGTAATTGCGGGATTCTTGGGTGACAGAAAACTGATGGAACATTTTCTCTACATCACAGATTATAGCCACGGTCTCCTTTCTGAAGCAGCAAAGGACTCCCACCAGTGAGTTGATTAGGTCTGGTCCGGTCAACAGGGTGTCGTTTAAAGAGACACCATGGAACCTTGCGGAGCAGTCGAAGACGACTCTCAGTTTCTCAGGTTTATTGGGGTGATAGACCCCGTGATGAGGAAGATACCAAACAGTCTCTCCTACAGTTGGTGTAGATGCCAACTCTGCATCACCCTTGTTGATCATTTCCTCCATGCATGTCTTGTAGTGATTGTAATACAGTTTATTTGCCTTTAACTTCCTCTTCAAACACTGAAGACGAACAATGGCTAGTCTCTTGTGATTTGGAAGTTTAGGTGGACTGTTGTTCTTGAAAGGGAGGGGCATCTCAAGGTGCCCATCTTCCTTCTGTCCGATGTTGCTGCTGAGAAACTGTATGAAGTGGACATCATCTTGTGACTCATGCTTATCTTCATAAGTCCTTTCGTTGAAGTCCAACTCCAAGGTTTTTAAAACATCAGCAACTGATGGGGTTGGAATCTCCTTCACTGTGACATGATGTACAAAACTCTGACTTTTCTGCCTGGCCAAATGAGGGTTAGATGGGCCAGTGATGCTCCAGCCAAGTTCAGTGCATTGTGCAAAGGGTTCGTCCTCTCCCCCTATGACAACTTCGAGTGGGGCCAATGCCGATGGACAGTCGTATCCAATCAACAGTCCGACTTCGCAGTCCCGAAGCTGGGGCATTTCATCTGCCAGATGTTTAAGATGAGGCCACTGTAATGCTGTTTTCCTTGATGGAATGTAAGATTTATCCACTGGAATGAAACCCCGTGTGTAAGCTTGTTTTACTTTGAGACATTTTACAGAATGGAGTCCCAGAACTTGTAGACCATAAATGCTTTTACTTGTCAAAATCGTGTCAGTTGCTGTTATGGTGCTAAGCTTCAGTGTTACTGGCTGAGGATCAACATTCAAAGTTTTAAGCAGATCTTCAAGGATGACACGCTTTGTGGGTCAAGTAAGGCATAAGTGAGGATTTCTTTCTGTGGCTCTTGTACTGAAGACACCAGAACTGGCACTATACTGGAGGTAGCTGGGGCATGTTGTATTGATGCATAGGATATAGCATTGTGAACTTCCTCACTTCTGTGGTTATCTGTGGAGGCTGAGCTGGCCTCTGTCTTCCTTCGTCATGCAGGCAGGTTGGATGTCAACGACTACATGTGGCACATGTATGTCGCTTTCTACAATCCTTAGCCATGTGTCCCTTTCTCAAACATCCAAAACAAAGGCGCTTGTCACGGATAAATGCCCTTTTGTCTTCCATGCTCCTTGAAATAAAGGTGGGGCATCTGGCAATACCATGTGTCTCCTCTTTGCAGACTAAACATGGTGGTCTGGCTTTGTTAGGATTCTCTGGTTGAGTACTTGTGTTAAGAGCCCTTGCTCTCCTTGGTGACCTTTCGTCTGCAGTCTTAGTGTTCAAGAGGAGTGGAGAGGTTATAGGGTTACAGGCTATCCGGGCTTCTCTGTTCAAGAACCGTTTAAGATCTGGATAATTGCCCGACACATCCAATTCATCCGTAACAATTCTGCTCCATTTCTGCACAATCCACTCTAGTAATTTTTTGAGCATTTTATGATTCTCTTCGCAATCATTCAAGATAGCCAGACCCTTGATGTGTGAAATGGCCTCAACACACCCGTGCAGAAAGTCTGCAAACTCTCGCAGTGCTGTGGGGTCAGTTGCACTGATTTTAGGCCATTCAGTGAGCTTGTCTCGAAAGGCTTTCTGCATGATGAAAGGATCCCCAAATCTCTCTTGCGGTTCCTTCCACGCTCCAATGTAGGCGTCCTCAGAATTCCTATAGAATAATCCCTCTACGGCTTTATGTGCATCACCAGTGAGGTAAGTTTTTAGGTAAAACACCTTTTCACTTGCAGGGAGGGGTTTCTGGTCAATGGGGGTCATAAAAGATGTTTTCCAGTCGACAAACTTCATAGGGTCTCCATTAAAGGTTACTGGTTCGGGGACTGGTAAGCGATTCACGCTTAATGAACTTGCTATTGCTTGGGCTAAATTTGCAGTGTCAATGGCAGCCATTGCTCCAGAAGGTGCTAGTTGGGGTTGAAATGATGGAGCATTTGGGTTCAGTGGGGCTACATATTCAGTCTCTAGGTGCATAGCATTTATTTCTTGATAATCACTCTCAGGGTTTCCATACACTCTCACTCGAGCAGCTGCTACCTGGATTTCCTTTTACACCTTTAGCTGTTCCAACTTTATTCGCTCCTCATCTAGTTTTGATTGCCTCTTCAGCCTTGTACACTCCAAATCTGCCACCAACTTTGCCTCTTCAAGTTTAAATTCATTTTCCAGTTTAAGGAGCTGTGATTGTTGAATCTGGATGTCTTTCATCGCTTTCGCCCTTTCACACGTGGCTGCAAGTTCTGCTTCTGCATCCAGTTTTTTACTGGAGCTACTGGAGAGTAAACTGGAGGAGTCAGGTTCCTGTGATACTTCTGAGGCTACTGTCTCTGTGATCGTGTGACCAAAAACTGACCCATATAGTTCTTTGTTTAATGCAATTCTCACTCTTTCCTTCTCAAGTCGCTCGTTATAATGTTCATCAATAGCTTCTCACCGTTTATTCACCAAATTGATTGTCTCTTCAGTCAAGGTGGCACAGGTGTCCATTCTGGCAGCAATCTCTGGAGTGGTGGATTGGTTGCGCAAGATGGATTCATAATGGCCTTGTAAAACATCACGTTTCGCGCTAATTTCCCTTTCAATTTTAATGAGATCATCTGGAGAGCAGGATGTCTTAAGTGCTGCCCTACACTTTTTTGCTTCTTGTTTCCAAGAGTCATAACCCTTATTAAAAGCTTGTTTCCATTTTTTAACATTCTGCTCACGTATCTCTTTAGCCTTAGCAGTTAATGTTCTCTGACGAGGACTTGTTCTATCCTGTTGCATGTCTAAAGGTTTTCTTGCTTCTGCACAAAGTGACATTATTTAGATTTTATGTTCAATGTACTTACTTTGACTATTTACTTAAACCATTGAGTGTCGGGATATGCCTGGGGCCAAACTATGAGTACTTAATTTAATGCGTGATACTCTAAGCAGGCATAGCAAAAACAACTTTAGACACTCAAAGGGGTTTAGTACAGCGAACACAATACAACTAGCAGCAGAGGTGTGACAGTACTCAACAAACAAAAAAATGGTGGCCCCTAATGTTTAGTAACAGGAACCAAGAATTGCCGTAAGAATTGCAACTGTATAAAATACACTCATTGCTTTAACTCTTTCGATATTAAGAGATTTACCTCGGCCCTTTTACCCTTTTATTTTCAAAATACTGAAACACCTTATAACAATAAACCTTCAAACATTCAAATCAAATTGCATCAAACATCAATTTGAATGTGCATGGATAGTCTCTTTAATATAACCCTTTAAAGTCTCTCACTGCAACTGAGGTGTGTGTATGGGTTTGTGATTCCTTATCTTCCTCTTTGCCTGGCAGTTGAGTGTAGACTGGGTTGAGTCTTGGGTGGAGATGGCAACACCGGTTGGGTAGATGCTCCCAATTTGGCGTTGAGTTTTCACTGTAACAGCCCTCGGGTTGAAGAAACAAGACGCTGGGAGTCTCAACTGATGCTTCATCATGCATTTATTTTGGCGTCGATGAGCATTGCGGAAGCTTCGTGAAAACTACAAAAACAATTCACAAATACAAAATTATTAATTTCTAGTTGTCATACAGTGCAATTTTAATAGACATTCATAAACAACTTTCCTTTAATAGTTAAAATCCAGTGAAAAATACAAACACTCTAATAGTGTTCAACACAATATGTAACTCAAAATTAAAAAACTCATATAAGAAAAACAAAAGGAAACTGATTCAAAGGCTTACCTAGATTATACTCATAATTCATATCAATTAATAAACCAATTAAATTCACAAACCCTCTTATCAGTTACAAAACAAATGAAACAAACAAAGTGAATAAACTCAACAAAACATTCATAAACAGACAACTCAGCCCCCGTCACCTGCAGTAAGGGTACCAAATGAATAAGTGAAAGAATCACAGACCTCATTCCGCTCACCACCAAGGGTGTTAAACGACTTTGTCCCATTTCCGGCGTCCCCAGCCAACCGGGCTGTTCCAAACAAATTTCTTAGCTGTCCCAAACAAACCACTCTATCCATGCATGCCTTGATTACACCCAAACCAGAAACGAGGTAAAGTACACTAACGTCCCCCATGCCAACCAAACAGAAACAGTCTGACACCCAGTGGAAAGTAAATAGGGATGAGTTGTCTCAAAAAAGAGGTTAAATAAACATTTTAAAAATGCATAAGGCAGGTGCCTTACAATATTTTGTTCAAGGTGAGCTAAGGGGGTCAACCCATATACCATGCAGCAATTAAGGGTGACCTAAAAAAAATTTTGCTGTTGTCCATGAGTGTTATAATACAAAATGGACACATAAGCTTACCATTTTAAAATGCTAAAAAATTTGGGCATTATGTTGATTGATTCCTCCAAATTAAAACATAATTTTAAGAACTGTAAAAATCCTTTACCATTGTTCATGAAAACAGCTTTCAGGATAGCTCGGCATCTAAATAAACCACTCCCCCACTATCCATGCATGCCTGCTCTTCCCGGTCGACACCCCTTTTAACTACGCAGGTACGCACACTAAACCATATATCATGCCAACAAAAACAAGTCTAGGGTACAGGTAACTGCAGGGATGAGTTGTCTAAACAAAACATAAAAATTAACAGCTACTTGTAAATAAAAGAGGTGCTATGCTCCATTTTAAAAGGTGAGCTAAATACAAACCAAGGTTACTGTTTGCCACATCCCATAGACCACCAAACTTACTGTTGTTTACTAAATGATTCATTATAAGTTTCAGAGACATGATATCTTGAAACCAAATGCATTAACGTATGTTCATAGATTTACACAAGACATCCTTTTAATTGTTCATGCTTAGCCACAGATCACAGTATGACCCATAGGTAGCCAGCATGCTACTACTCTTAAGTTCTACCTATAATGTTAATTGTTGATGTTGTCTTATAGTGTTAATTGGTCAAGAACTCCACAATTTACTTACAGTCTAGCTGATTTTGGCGCAGGATTGGCGATAAGCGGTATCGCCATTTTAAAATGCGATCAGTTTTTGGGCTGGGCCGAGCAGTGATTGATTGATTCCAAGTTTATTTGTACAGGGACAATGCAAATTAAACATAATTTTAGTCCAAAAGAACCAAAAAAAAGATGTTTTGCTCAATGAGATTATAGCCTAGGCTAATTCGCATCCCAAGTCCCCGATCAGACTTTATCCACAAAGCATACATGCGCAAAAAAAAAAAAAAAGTGTATAAAAACACACTTGCATACATAAACATATGCATACATACTTATCAATTTCTATACCATACATAGGATACATATCTGTATATCCTCATATATATTCATCATCCACATGCACACATGCATATACATGAAACATATAAAAACTGTAATTGAACATTCAAATCTGCTATCAGACTAAATTACTGAGCATAAAAACTAAGTGGTCAGTATTATCATTAAAAATGAGTACAACTCTACTTGTCTTTGAGCCAGAGCTTTGTCATAGAGGTAAACATTGCAAAATTTTCTGTCAGCTTGATTGCTGTTGGTAGAGCATTCCAGAGCTGAGAACCCTTTACTGAGAAGGCCATCTGACCATGTGTGGTTCTGCAGTATGGAATTTTACAGTTCTCACTCACTGTTCCTTGGGTGGTTCTGCCATCCAGCTTGTTAATTCGTTTGCATAGGATTTCTGGGACTTCCTTATTGAGACATTTAAAAATCAATTTAGTTTATGCAAAATCTATAAAATTCTCAAAACTAAATAAACTGTATTTTTTGAGAACATGACAGTGACGCCACCGCATTGGTTTTCTATCCATAATTTTAACAGCTTGATTGTATAAAGGAGCAAGACGATTAATTATGGATTTTGAAGTTTGAGTCCAAACAGCAATGCAGTACGAGAGGTGGGAAAACACCATAGCATGCATGAGAAGCTGGGCTGCCGTTATGGGTATGACATGTTTGATAAGTTTAAAGCAGTTTAAATTAGTTTTTATTGGTTTTTGGTTTATCAAATTTAAGTTGTGGATCTAAAATTATGCAAAAATTTGATCTCATCATTTATATATTCATTTTGAAACTTAATCTTAAACTTTTCAGATTGTTTCTTATTGCTGAAACACATGGAGACCGTTTTTTTAAAGTTTAAAGATGGTTCTGCTGCAGCCAATGATAAACTCCATCCAAGTGAGTGCCTGAGATTTCAGCTGCCTTCATTGCCTGATGCATATGGTATGACATGATAAGCTTTAAATTAGAAATTATCAAATTTAAGTGTGGATCTAAAAATTATGCCCTAAAAAAAATTTGATCTCACCTCATTTATATATTCATTTTGAAACTTAATCTTAAACTTTTTCAGCTTATTGCTGAAAATCATCCGTTTTTTTTTTTTTAAAGAATAAACTGAACAGCAGCAAACTCCATCAGGATAGAACAGCTGAGGAATGCCCGTTCTGTTATTCATGCAGGGGCAAATCATCAATGAATAAACTGAACAGCAGACCAACCTTTAGGACACTGTTATTCATGAGGGATTTACCTGACCAATTTTAATACACTGTTATCAATGCTGGAGATAAGAGGTAAACCAGTCTAGAGCTTGTTTAGAGAAGTGAAATGTGATTAGTTTGGATAGGAGATTGCTGTGGTTGATCCTGTCAAAGGCTTTCCTCAAATCCAGAAACACTGCCCCCAACACATTTCCCTGATCCAGCAACCTTTTCACACATTCAACAAAATAGCAATTAGCCATTTCGGTGGAGTATTTTGCTTGAAATCCAAACTGTAGCACATGCAAAAGTTTATTGGTCTCCAGATGAGCAATCAAGTGTTCTGCAACCACCTTCTCCAATACCTTTGACATAAGCGGCAGTATAGATATCGGTCGATAATTGCAAATCTGGTCAAGATCCCCGGACTTGAAGACAGGCATTATAATTGCCTGTTTCCAACTATTAGGGAATTGATTAGACTTAATTGATAAATTTATTAAATGAGTAATTGGTCTAATTAATATGGAACTACATTTCTTAATAAAAGCTGTGTCCAGATTATATATATCCTTAACTTTAGAGTTTGATAACTTTTGCACAATCTCAGCTATTTTAGTCTCCTCTACCTCTTGAATATGAAATGAGTCAGGATAAAATTCAACCATCTTATTCTTTGGATTTATAGGAGGAAAATTTTGCGCCAATTCTTCGACAGATTTCAAAAAATGATCATTAAATTCACATGCAATAGTTGCATTATCATAGACAGCTATTCCATCAACCACCAGTTCTTTAATTCTCGGTTGTTTGCGTGTTTTAGCAGTTAGTATATTCAACAGTTTCCACAGAGGCGCGCTTTGGCCTTTGGCATCCTCTATGAGCTGCAAGTAGTATGAGGCCTCTGCCTTCTGCAGATCTTGCAGTACTTTGTTCCTAAATCCTTTATAAATAAATGAATCTGTATTGAGTTTACTTGTTAAAAATGTTCTTAGAGCCTTGTCTCTTTTTTTTGATAAGCTTACGAATCTCGGCGTTAACCCACGGCAAAGTCGCCCTCTTTTTGCGGCATTTCTCGTGGTTTGTGAATTTCTCTATTAATTCAGTTAGAGCTGTCGTAATGGAGTCACAACAGATATCAATATTGTTTGTCTCTAAAATATGATCCCAATTAATATCATCCAGTTCATTTTCAAATTAAGTTATTTTAGACTTTGGAATCATCATCTTTATGCGCTCTGGTTCACAAGTATTATAAAAGCCCTCAAAGCGTTTTTTCGTCAGCTTCCTCACAGTCAGAACCATATTATGAACAGATAATCCCGTAACCAAGTTGTAGGTTTTCGTTCTTCTCTGTTGGTAAATATCAGATCAATTAGGGCTCTACCATTTCTAGCGATTCTTGTCGGTTCTTTAATCAGTTGATGCTAATGGAATTTAGACATGATCATTTTAAATTTCATTTTACCACTATTATCCAGCCAATTTACACAACCCCAATTCCGAAATAGTTGGGACAAAGTGTAAATTGTGAATAAAATCAAAACGCAATGACTTTCAAATCACACCAGCCAGTATTTTATTCACAATAGAATAGAGATAACATAGCAAATGTTGAAACTGAGAAATTTTTACAATTTTATCCACAAAATGAGCTCATTTCAAATTTGATGGCTACTACAGGTCTCAAAAAAGTTGGGACAGGGGCCTGTTTACCATAGTGTAACATCCCCTCTTCTTTTTCACACCGAGTGGAGGCGTCTGGGCATTGAGGAGACAGGTTTATTGAGTTAAGCCATTGGAATTTGATCCCACTCTTGTTTAATACAGGCTTCCAGCTGCTGGAGAGTTTTGGGTCTCCTTTGACGGACTTTTCATTTAATTATGCATTAAATGTTCTCAATCGGTGAAAGATCAGGACTGCAGGCAGGCCAGTTCAGCACATGGACTCTTCTACTACGAAGCCATGCTGTTGTAATAGCTACAGTAAGTGATTTTGCATTGTTCTGCTGAAATACACAAGGCCTTCCCTGGAATAGATGTCGTCTTGAGGGGAGCATATGTTGGTCTAAAACCATTATATACCTTTCAGCATTCATGGTGCTTTTTAAAGCATGCAAGTGTCCCACACCATATGCACTAATGCATCCCCATACCATCAGAGATGCTGGCTTTTGAACTGAACGCCGATAACAGGAGGGGTGGTCTTTCTCCTCTTTAGCCCGGAGGACACAACACCCGTGATTTCCAACAAGAATGTCAAATTTGGACTCGTCTGACCACAGGACACTTTGCCTCTTTGCTACAGTCCATTTTAAATGAGCCTTGGCCCACAGAACACGGCGGTGCTTCAGGATCATGCTCAACAATAGCTTCCTTTTTGCATGATAGAGTTTTAGGTGGTATCTGTGGATGGCACGGCGGACTGTGTTTACAGACAGTGGTTTCTTGAAGTATTCCTGGCCCCATTTAGTAATTTCAATGACAGAATCATGCCAGTGAGTGATGCAGTGGCATCTGAGGGGCCAAAGATCACGGGCATTCAGTAAAGGTCTTCGGCCTTGTCCCTTACGCACAGAGATTTTTCCAGTGTCTCTGAATCTTTTGATGATGTTATGCACTGCCGATGATGAGACCTTCAAAGCCTTTGCAATTTGACGGTGAGGAACATTGTTTTTAAAGTATTCCACAATTTTTTTGTGCAAGCCTTCACAGGTTGGAGAGCCTCTGGCCATCTTTACTTCTGAGAGACTCAGCCTCTCTAAGACATCCCTTTTATAGCCAATCATGTTACACACCTGATGCCAGTTAACTTAATTACTTGCTAAATGTTCTTTCAGCTGATTCTCTTATATATTAATTGCTTTTTCAGCCCTTTTTTTTTGCCTGTGTCCCAACTTTTTTGAGACTTGTTGCAGCCATAAAATTTGAAATAAGCTCATTTTGTGGATAAAAATGTAAAATGTCTCAGTTTCAACATTTGAAATATTATCTATGTTCTATTGTAAATAATATATTGGCTCGCGATCTGAAAGTCATTGCATTTTGATTTTATTCACAATTCACACTTCGTCCCAACTATTTCGGAATTGGGGTTGTATTATAATCGCCATAAATTAATGTTTCAATTCAATCAAAAGTTTTCATTGACTGTTTCAAATCATCTTAAAAAAAAGCATTGTGCGATGGTGGATTATAAATAACAACAACATTAAAATTCATCTGAGGCGAAAGACTCACGTTTACGGCAATGCATTCAAGAGTAGTATTAAGAGAAATCTGCCAGTGGCCTGGCCCTTACAAATGCAAATGTCGCTGCGTGAGTGACTGACTGCGTGATCAAGTTCAACAATTGGCTGGCCAGCGGGGAAAAAGTTCAGCGATTGGTCAGCCAGCAGGTAAGAGGCGGCCCAGCCATATACTAGGTCAGATGTGGGCAGTGAGGGTTATATCTGTCCCTGGTTTGCGTACAAATTTCTGGCCTTTAATTAGTTAATTATCTAAATTAGCCAAACTATTTATGAAATCTGACATTTCAGGCGCATTTCTTTAAATTATCATGAATTACCAAAGACTGTTCTTGTCTCCCTACATAAAACATTTTTCTTTGATCGAATCTTTGCACAATTGTATATTTGTGTTTGCAACCAATTAGCTCAATTAGTCAGGGAACTTGATAGAAATAAAAACCCGCATACACACCGGCCCTGCAGGACCAGGATTGCCCACCCCTGTACTTGGTGCAACTCGTCTTGTTTTGAAATCCCCATCGCATATTTTGCGATACAGTCTTCGGATAATATTAAAAGTTTTAGTCCAGTTTTGAACAAAAACGGGCTCCTACAGTCTCTGAAATATTGTTCCAATTGGCCTCTGCAACCGCACTATGGATAACCTAATGGCACGACTCCATGAAACCATGGTAGTGAGTGGAATGACCCCATTTTCCTACCTCCATGCCAGTCCCGACCACAGAGGTAAAGAAAACACTGGAGTGGGAAACGTCATGGGCTGAACCAACCGCAAAACCTGAGACACGTCCGCCACCCTTTGTAAAGAATTGGCAGGGGAATTGCGCAGTCAAACGCTGTACATGTGTATATGCGACTAGATAACATGAAATGGAAAAACACTGGACATGACACACATCAGCCTACAAGCACAACCATTATTTAATACATTAATATTTTGTTTACGGGTGTTTGTTGTCATGAAATTCTTAATCCTTAGTTAAAATAAAAAATTTTAATTTAAATTAACTGTAAATATATAAACAGGGTTTGAAGTTCCTGCTAGTCCGTGCACTAGTTAAAATTACGGCGGACTAGTAAACTTGTCTTCAAACTAGTCCGAGTGTCTAGAAACGTACTGTCAACTAGGCTACTCATAAATTTCGTATCCAACCTCCACTCTTTTCCGGCTTTTTATTTGCCAGAACGATTTCAAAAGGAGGCAACAATATATTTTGTGGGAGTTCAATTGTGAGAAGGGGGTTTATGATTTAACATAGATATTTAATATCGCGAATGCATATGCTGTGCATGCCCTAGCAACCCGGTGTGTCATCAGTAATGTGGCTGTCGGCCTTATATGCCACCATGTGCAGCAGCATCAGAAATTAAACTCTAAATTTTCTTGACCGGACGTACACAAGATGTTTTTACACAAATGTTCCTCTGGGTACCCAAACATCAAGGTAAGCCGAAAAGTAGGGGAAACCAGGGCAAAGTGAAACACCCCCAATAAAATCTGTCTTCATGCTGCCCTCTGTCTAAGCTCATGCACCAAGAACACTGCATGGATGCTGCATTGTTTGTGACCAGAACCGTGGAAATGAGTCAGGTATGTGTGCTTTTTAAGGAAAATATAATTTTTCCATATATTTAAACCAATGATCCAAAAAGTTTATTATCTGATAAATTATATTGTGCTTATGCTGAATTATCTCGAAAGCCATATTAATGATGGATGAGGATAAGCTTACTTTATACATGCTAACATGGCCAGCAAACAATGGCCGACATGACAGTGTTGCATGTCGGGAGAAATCTCATATGGTCGGGGCAAAGTGTATGGGGCAGAGTGGAACACTATTCCACTTTGCCCCAGAGCGTTCCACAAAAGTATATCAAGTAATGCTGGAAAATCCAGAATTTTCAACTTTCAAATATTTGAATGATTCAAGTGTAACTTGTCCTTAATCCCCTAATCTAGATCATGAAAATCAAGTGTTTCGAGGTGAACGACCATGACTACTCCAGCCCGCCTTAAAGGTAGCAGGCCATTCAGAACTATGCAAGTATTATCAGGCCATATAGTAAAATGATGTACCAGGACAGTACTGTACCAAGAAGTAAATGATTTTGACATTGAAGACCTCTAGGGGAAGCATTTCATTTTTTTCCGTCCCGTGTTTCACTTTGCCCCGAAGATCCGGGGCAAAGTGAAATTTGTATATTTTTTCGAAGTTCATACCATTTAATAAAGCTGATTCTTTGAGAAACATTGTTTGTGTCATTTGTTAGTAGTAAGCCTAAGGCAAGATTATAAACCCAAGGTTTTGCTTTACTTTGCTTTAAAATCCTGTTTTGGCTGGCCAAAAATTTTTGGTCCGCTTTGCCCTGGGTTCCCCTACTGATTTCGTTCCATATTGGTGGAGTTTGAACACTGACTTCTTTCCGAAAGTAATTGTAAATATGTTTGTGCTCGCATTGCCGCATTGCGGACAAAGGTCAACTTCTAGTGGGATTATATTAATACATGGCGTAATTTTCAATCACTTCGTCCCCGTACTTGAGTTTCTGATGTGAGTTTTTGTTATCACTCCATCTCCTAGCTAGGTGTCCTCTAACACAGGTATTAAATATAAAAATAACGACGACAACGACGAATTCGAGATGTGCTAATTGCATTAAAAAAAAACTGCAAATTATTGTGTGATGTTCGAGATCTGGACAGTCCCGTGTTGGAATTAGAGGATTGACCGATGAACGGCCAGAACATTGCTGACACTTTCTGAATCTAAAAAGAATGAGTGATTCAGAGTAAGTTAGGGAATGGTCTCAATTCTTAAGTGATGTATGGACTTTAACCTGTTATTATGAAGGGATTTTGGTACTTCGTTGTATTTTTGTATCGCTGTATAGAGTACTGTTTGCAAATATTGGGCAGTGGTCAAGCATGTGGGCACTGACAACATTGATTCTAACCCAACAAATTGACAAACCTGCATTTTAGATCATGTAAGTACTTGGTTAGGGATTTCTCTTTGGCTTTGAAATTTGAAGTTTTCATCGTTTGCTATTAATTATAAAGAAAAGGTTACTTTCTGTTTTATTGAAGGGCTTGTGTCATCTGTGTCTTACGTTTATTGGCATGACTGGTTATTATTTAGTATTAGAATATAATAGGAGTTAAATTGGCATTGGTATGAGTTGCAGTAGTAAAAAACCAAATAAAAAGTATTTGACATACAGATGTCTTATTGGTGCTGTAAATTAAAAGGAAAAAAGGTTGTCTAGTAAAAGATGGGGAGGACTAGTAAACCTGGGTCATTACTAGTCTGGGTGTCCAGTGAAAAAAAAAAAATTTCTATCCCTGATATACAAAAAAAGAGTCGTATATAATTCTGTTTTCATATTTTGTACATGTATTATACCTCGAATTCCTACAGTGCGCTTTATTCCAGAATACGGCAATTTTTACTTTAATATTTAAGTGTTCATCTTGGTTCATAATAATTACCAGTTTTAATTTCTTTCACAGTAAACATTATGTATGATAAAAATCAGCCCTAAATATTCACTCATAAATAGCCTGAGCCAGGTGAGCGGCTTCGGTAGAACCAACTAAAACTAATTCCTATTCAGTTACTGAGTTACTACATGTTAGCTGTAAGTGGGTCCCAGTTGGTAAGTCCAAGTAGTTTTAACACTGCAATGCTACTGTAACTCAACTGCCTTAGTCTTCATTAGGCTTTGTTGATTAGTGTTAGTACTGTTAGCTAAGTGTTCTAAGAGATGAAAATGAAAAGTTAAAATTCATATACAGACGTTTTGGTTAAGTTTTATTTTTGCTACGCAGTTCTGAAAAATGCTACTTAATGCTACAGACTTCTAGAGACGGCATAACGTTTTCGCTACGCGGTTATTTTTTGCTTTATGCCAGCCCTGAAATGGCAAGGTTAAAGTTAGCTACGTGATTGACAAAAGGAAGTGGCTATTCGCCCAGCAGTGGGGTGAATTGGGGGAAAGAGGTCAGCTATCTCCTCCGCAACGGGGCCGACAAGAGAAGCAGTTCTGCTATTCGCACCGCGGTAGGACGGATAAGAGAAGCACTTCTGCTATTTGCCCCGCAGTTGGCCCAATAAGAGATTTTGTTTTATGATCCGTCCCACTCTTTGATCTTTCGCGCTGAACCGCCGTGGGGCGAATAGCCTCTTCCTTGACAAAAAGAAGCAAGCTGGATAGATAGCTAGTCACCCGGAGGAGGGCGACAATCGAAGTCAATGCTCCAACAGTTCTGCGCCAGATTTTCTGCTAGTTTTTCCTCTCCAGCTCCATCGCAGACACTTTTTGTTCCAACATCACGAGCTCTCATAATTTTCCTGCCTCATTTCCTGAGGTGCAAAAATGGGGTGGCAGCTGGGGTGGCAGGGCTTATTTTAGGGTTGGCAGCTGACACCCTATGCCACCCCGGTGGATCTGCCCCTGCATAGTGTGTAGACTCAACACCAGAGATTGACAACCCAAAGAAAATATCAGTCTGTTTCATCATTGAAAAAAGATTGAATTTTCAGTGTAATAGACACTGCCTGGCCAAAAAAAAAAGTCGCACACTCAAATATTTAGTTGGAACCCCTGTAGCTTTTATTACAGTGCATATTCGTCTTGTCATTGTTTTGACAACTATATGCAATGCCAGAACATTTATTTTCAATCAGAAATGCCATAATTTTTGGCCGAGATCTTGTCTTCTCGACATAATGGTTGAACCACTCGGTGGTCTTTCTTGAGCACATCCCAATAACTTTTAATATGCTTAAGGTCAGGACTTTGTGGTGGAAAATTTGTTTGTGAAAATGATTCCTCATACTTGTTTTTGTCATTCATGGTTTTCTTTGCTAAATACAGGCCAATAACTTGCCCGTTCTGAAATACTGTAACATCTTTTCCACCATCAGGGGATGTGTCTTCCGACATGATTTTTTAAGAAATGAGTAGCGACGCGCTTCATCAGTCAGGGTTAAAATGATTATTGCCAGCTGAAACATATTAATAACCGCAATAATGATCCAATTATAGAATTTGTTCATTAATTTCCAAACGGTGACTTTTTTTTTTTGGCCAGGCAGTGTATATCCATGGCGCACTGTATCATACTGAATAATCATTTTAATATTCAAAATATTTTCAAAAAATTAATTTCCAGCAGAACCTTATCTGCTTCGCTGGGTTTTTTCCCCCCCATATAGCCTAGCCGATAGGTCAGTGAGCTATGCTATATTAAACGAAATTCAACCATCCAAATCAGAGTAAACTCATACTCTTAATTCTGGGCAGAAATTTCATCTGTTAGTACATGCAACAAAGAAAAAAACGGAGATGCGCACTCAAAAAATGCAAACAGTCGCAAAAGTTTTTCAATCAAGTTTTTTCATTACGCATTAGCAAGAAAAATGAACATTACCTAGAGCAAAAAGACACAACAAAAGACAAACATGTTTCGGCCTGAGCCATCCTCAGTGTGAACAAATGGCGCAGCACAAGAAAACTCCATTTATAAAAGAAAGAAAACGGGTGCAAAGTATAAAACACTGTAATCAATTAAGTCTGTAAATGACCATTAATTAAAGTGCCAATCACCATATCAAACACAACTTTCAATAAAGCCCCCGTTTACAAGTACACGGTTATTTTGACAAACGGAGACATTTCCATGCGTTTGTGCCCTTCGTTTTCACGCAAACGGAGAATTCGCCTCTGAAAACGATTCTTTCTAAAAACTCCGGGCCAGAGTGGAGATTTTGGAAAACTTCGGTTGCAAGTTTGCATGTAAACTGAGAAAAACGGAGTTTTAGGCAGCCGACGTCACAGAATGCACCAGAACTTGCACCTGCGCCAAAAGTATGACCTATGTTTACATTTTCATTTGGCTGTGGTGATCATGGATGATCGTGATTTGTTTCTGTTGTTGCTATTTTCGGGATTCTGATCGGCTAATGTGGGTTTGAGCTTATCGTCACACTGCCACCTATAGGTTTGATATGCTCTTGACGGCATATATACATGGGTACATGTAAACGAAAACTTCTCTGAAAACTGATACGTGTGCATGATATTATTTTTGAAACGGAGACGGTGAAATGTTCGTTTATGAAAATAGCCGGCCACGTGTAAACGGAGTGAAAGACAAGCAGCCCCAACATGTTGAATTGTTACATAATTAAATGTGTTTAAATCAGACATGACTAAAGAGATAGAACAATTCCACGTCATTGGCCCATTAAATTGAAGACCATTAAAGCTATTAGATTACCAACAATTAAATCACCATATCAAGCAAGGACGGCTTTTCAATCAAGACTAACAGCCCCAATGTATTGAAGTGTTATATAATCATGTCTGATTTGGACACATCCAACTAGGGAGACGTGGACAATTTCATAAAAATAAATTACAGAACATGTTTAATAATGGCACGAAATATTAAGCCAGCAAGTGGTACAGGGTCTAATGAACCACCTAAAGTTTTATGGGAGACACATTGAAGAAAATTATAGAAAACATGACAATTCAAAGTCTTCATTCATCCCAGAATTTCTTGTGTCTAGCATAAATTGCCAATATGCCTCTCTTTTAAGAATACATTTTTTTAAGATCACCCCCCTTCTTCCAGTTTTTACATGTTCAATGCCGATACATCTAAGAGATTGAACCGTATGTCTATATTCAACAAAATGTCTTGCCATTGGTGAATTTAGATCGCCTCGTCTAATTGAACCTTTATGTTCACTTAGCCTTACTTTGAGTGGTCTTGTGGTTTGGCCAATGTAACCACGACCACAGGGACAAAGCAAGGGTAAGGTGGCGCTAGGTTGTTGTAGCCTTCAGTCGTGATGGGTGTTAGCAGTGTAAGTTTATAGCTAACTGCCTGACCAATAGCTTTGTAAGCCTTGTGTATTATAAAACAGCATTGCGTATCAATCAGTACGTTTACATGCACAATTAAGTCACGTTACGGTAATAGCTCGATTAGGTCATGCAATTGGACTACTGTCCTTGTCCCAGTGTAGACAATAAGTTTCCAACGAAGTTCTGTGCATGTTAAGTCTAAAACACAGTAAATGCGAGGTCTCCACTGAACAATCAAAATAACCATGAAACAATGTGTTAATTTAACTGTTAAATTCAGTCAGTTTATGACAGTGTATTGGTCTCTATATACTCTCTCCCTCCAAAGAGAACACCGTACGATTAGGGCACCAAGGTCCACAGGATCATCTAAGAAAGGTGATGCCATCTTCAAAGGAGGTGCTTAGTGACAAGGCAGTACGTTTATAACCGATTCAAGCTGACACTCAGCACATAACCTGCTCCTGACCAGGTTAAATTTGCAGCATAAGTCACTATGGTGATCTAGCGACGTTAAGAAAGAGCCACCTTCGTGACATTGAAAAGCCTGACTTTAAACTCGACATACCTCACTATCCCACTAGTCTTGCTTCGGATATGAAATGAGTTCTACAGAGTCGAGAATTCCAGGTAATTTCATCTGTCCAGTCCGTCCTTTTGATTGATTGCAACCAAAAACGTCGGTTGGCATCTAATGGCATCGTAGACAATGGTTTTTTATAAAAGTGAACGTTGCTGTTTTTGTATTTCTATTCTGACATCCTAGAGTTCAAAAAGACAACACTTTTATTGTTTTCGTGGATCCCTCCAGTCTCCCTCGGGGAATGTGAAAATCTATTCCATTGTTTTTGTGCCACCATGATGCGCGCACAAGTACAAGTGACGTAATCGTGACGTCCGCTCCAAATAGTTCTATACCACTGATTTATATAGAATAACTGGATTACTGATGCGATAGAAAACTGCACTGGGAGGTTGAAGCAAGTGGAAGTGGTCGAGCGGCCATATTACTATGCCCGGTAGTAGGCAACCGTTATATGGTATTCTGTGGCATAGATGCGTCAATGTGCAGCTTTCCATTGCAGAGTACATTTGTCGGGGCATGTGGCGAGACAATGCACTGGTTGTAGCAAAGACACATACACATAAATCAATTTCAGTGAATATATTGCTTAATATTAGGCATTAGGAATCTACCTTAACTCATTCCCTACGGCAAGCTGGCGTGGCGAATTGTACCATTCCCTACGGTAAGCTGGTGCCAGCGGCGTGGATGACCATTCGCAGTCCGATGAAAACACAAAATCAGTTGACGGTCGCGGTCATGGGCCACCTGTACTTCAATACTTTATATTGTGTAATTTTCGGGAAAAGTATTCTGTACAAACGCGACATTTTTATATTGAAGTATTCTGTAGGGAATGAGTAATGGCAGATAACATGTCAATGTTATCCCAGCCAACGGTTATTATTATTAATAATATTATTATATTTCAAATTAATGTCAGCTAACAAGACCCATCACATTAACTGTAAGCTACCTACATTACCGAACTGAAGTTAACATTAGCTATGTTTCCATCCACTTGTCAATCGAACTTTCTGAAGTTCGCCAAAAATATTCATGTGAAGTAAGCAGGTGAAAATGCGTTTCCATCTAACGGCATTAAAGCGAATAAAAAGTTGTGCGTAATGACGTCACGTGCTGTGATGCGGTCAAATTGGTGCATCGAATAGATTTCTGACATTTTAAGCTGTTTCCATTCATTTTCTCTCTGAATCGCGGAACCTTCAAGTGAACAAAAGTAGTGTGTTAACCGACTAATTTAGCTAGTTAGCCAAAATGGATCGCGTCTACCAACAAATGATGATAATTTGCACAAGTTGTACGTGCTTATGTGCCAGCTATTAGCAACGGCGCAAACCATTATCAGAAGGCAACGACGGCATCAGAACACCGTCACGATGCAGTTGCAGATTTATTCGGCAAATAACGTTTCCTTCAGCATTTATCGCATAAGCCTTTTACCGATCAAGAGAAAATCCGATCAGATCAACCGTATAAACTTTGTGTCGATATTCTTGATCTTCAAGTCGAATGTCACCGTTTCCATAAGGCATTTTTAATTTGATATGACTTCATTCGCATAAGAACTGTTAAGAACAGACGGAAACTCCAAATGCAGATCAAACTCAGCAGGGCGTTTATTAGACGTGGGATTCGATCCCTTACTCATGGTCAGTTCAGAAAATAGTCAGAAGCCGGCAAACAGATAGATTCAGGTGAGCAGAATCGTAATCAGTAATACAGGCCAAGATCGGGAAACCAGGAAATCAGTCCACACAAAGACAATGAACAAAAAAAGGGGGAAAATAAACTAAAGGAACGAAGGGAGTGGGGAAAATGGTAAGGGGAAAATAGGGAAGGAGAGATTAGGGAAACTAAACAATTGGAACACAAGGGCAAAGGGAATACAAGGACCTATCAATCACACAGCAATCTCACTTCAAACACAAAACTAAAATATACAGACTGATACAAACAGACAAATACTTTCAAAAGCAAATAGCGCAGAGACGAACCAACCAGACAGAGTCAAGGGAAGAATGAATCGACTTGGAACAAAGGGGGAATGGGATATTTAAGCACGAGACAATTAACGTGATTGCCTGACTAGATAGGGAACAGCTGTGGCAGGAAGCCAGAGAGGGGCGGAGCCAGGAAGAGCAGGACAGGGATAGGCGAGTAGAATGGAAAGGGCGTGGAAACCTATGCTAATCTGCTCTATACACCCAGGCCCTGATTCTAAACTACTCTCAGGTGCAGACAGGCAGCAAGAACAGAATGAAGGAAGTTAGAATCACCTCACCAAATTAACAGGGGAATTAGTGTGTTAACAAGGACTGACAGGAGGGAAGAACACAAGGGTTTACACTGACAATGACAATCAGAACAATACACAATCACTCTAAAAAATAACAAAAGGTACATAAATGAAAATAAAAACTAACAATAATGAAAACTAAAAATAACAGGCAGACAAAATCCTACTTTCTAACAAAGAACGTGTGGATGGAAACATGGCTTATGTCAATCAATGTCACACGCCATAAATTACATAATCCAGTAATACTGATTTGCAACACTGTATGTAATATGAGACCAGACTAGCTAGCCAACAAAACCAAGCGTTGACTGGTCAAATCATTAAGGCTAATTTCAGCCAGCACAAAAAAGGCTAACGTTCTTTCCAAACTCAATTACCATTAACTGACAAGTTTAATTTTGCCAGGTTATCAATGAGGATGTAACTTCGGAGCTACTTAAAGAGATAATATGATTAACACTCTATAATGAATGGTAGGCAGTTTAACGTGCATCTCCATGATGCACAACTCACTTCCCTTCTCATGTGAATGCTGATTTGGCGCCTTTGATAAATTTACATTGCGTTCTCTTTAGCAAACCAACTTTCACTTCGTAAAAAAATTAGCCTAGCTTCATGGCTATGGCAGCTATTGAGTGGGAACATCTGAAGAGAAAACTCAATATAAGACATCCATTGGGATTTGCATGCATTCTGTGCGATTGCATCTCACACCCAGTGTTTCTATGTAATGGCCGGTACACCTGCACGATTTTAGCAATCATATAAGACCATTGCATGACACATTATGCGACTTGGATCTAATAAACTTTGGTACGACGTCAAGTTTGATGTGTGCAGACTGTATGATGGCCGTTTACTGAATCGCAGGTTACGACGTACGTCAATATGCGACGTCATCAGCGTACAACATTCATCTGCACTACCATTTGTATTGGCTGATTAGTAGACGTAGGTCGTAGCAGCTGTCACACTGTGAGATAGTCATCCTAAATTTCTGACACCGTCAGAATTTAATCTCAGGTTATCTTTGGTCGCAAGACGCTGACAACGGCCGTCCTTGAACCTGTCTCACAGTGCGGCGTAAGACCACCGTTTTAGAGCCACTACTAAAGATTTTTCCACGTTTCTCCTAAGATGGTCATCTTTCGTCTGGGACGGCCCAAAATCGTACAGTGTGTACCGGCAATAAAATAAAGACAACGGTTGACAAGATGTTAAACTCGCCATAGTCTATTTCTTCGTCAGAAGGCTGTGAAACTGTGCCAACTAGAAAAACTTTGTCCTGGGTGCATTGGTACTGGAAACTAGTACAAGGGCCACTGAGAAGATACCCGCACACCAAAAAAAGCGGGCTGAACCTGCCACACAAAACCAATACAAAGGCTGAGATCAATGTCAGAAGTCAAACTTTAATTAGGACATGGTGCACTAACAAAAAAGTGCCCAGTGCTCCAGCAAAAAGTGATTTTAAAAAACCGACCGCAGCAAATGTTTCAGTCCATTCGACTATCATCAGCGCAAATGACATGAGTACTTTGCAGCAAAAGGCACATTCACACAGGAGAAAGAGTGCGATTTGGATTGCGATCCAAAAATCAATTTTTTTTGCGCACATTCACGCACGAGGCAAATTCGCACTCGCACTACTGCGAAGCTCGGAGAACGTCCAAACTGCACGTGCCTGAAACTTGACCAATGAATGATCTCTGTATGGGGAATTCCCATGCGCGAACATACAAACATACAAATCACTGCCAACGATATTGCAACAAACAGATTTACACAGCCGAGCTCCTTAAAGTACAACCAAGCGACTATGCAACACCTCAATCACGTAGAACTATAAGCTGTTTGTCAATGTCAATTCCAAATTCAGTGCCCGTACTGTATACTGCTTACTTACGTGCGCACACATGTGCCAGTCTGTACTTGGTCTGTACACAAACGAGCGAGAGCAGATAAACCGCCGATTGCGAAACACCGGAAGTTGGCCTGCGCCATAGAAAAAAAAAAAAACTATTTTCAATTAGTAATTTCGTTCACACACACCTCATGGGCAAATAATTGCGGCGATTCCCGAAAAATTGCAAGAGCTACTGCGAATTTGATCGCGATCAGGATCGCGCTAATTAGTGAGATTTTTGTGTCCACACACAGAAAAAAATCGAAAAGTGAATCGCGCTTGGAAAATCAATTTTTAAATCTCACTTTTTCCCCTAGATGTGAACGCCCCTATTGATAAAGACAGGCAAGTTCCTATGCAGGTGTGATCAATCAATCAGCTGAAATGCGTTAAGGAAAGGAGACCTACTTACAAAGTGGTACTAGCCACAATCAGATCAGGTGAATATAGGCTAATATAGAGGGTACCATTATCAATTAATTACAATATTATCAAATTAAAATGCCCAAATGTTTCCACATACATAATGAACAGGACATGCTGGTGCATGCAGATGTGGGAGGGAACAGACAGCCTATAGAAAACAAGATAAGTGTTTCATTAAGACCTAGAGGCTGTTCAGCTTTGAGTACATAGATCCATCTGCTTTCATGCTGAAGAAGTTTAGTGTCTCTATCTGTATATCTACGATTAGGGTTTACCCTCTCAATGCCACAGTATCTAAGTGAAGAAGCTGGATGTTTAGCTCCCTGGAAGTGTCTAGCCACAGGGGATTCGAGATCACCTCTGTGGATAGAACTTCTATGCTCATTGATTCTAGTTCTAAGTTGACGATTAGTTTTGCCTATATATTGTAAACCGAATGGACATGAAAGAAGTTAAATCACATTAGTAGAACGACAAGCAATACATTTCTGAATTTTGTATTTTTTTGGTAGTATGACTGCCAAACATATTAGTTCTCTTATTGTTATAGCAGGAAGTACAATGACGACAAGGGAAGAAGCCGTTCGGGCCATCCATCCTGCCTCCTTGTCCAGCATTAAAAATATCTGCATGCACCAGCACGTCAAGATGTTGCGGCCCCTGGAATGAACAAAAAGAGGCAAATTAGAGAACAAACTTTTGCCCACATCGTCAGCAGATAAAATATGCAACATTCTCTACATTTAAACTTATATATGTGTGTCATATACTGCATTAAAGGTGCACTATGCAAGTTTGTTTACTTTCACTTCTGCTGACATTCGAATTCAAACAAAACAGAGGTAGCCCGCCCCTCCCTCCCATAGTTCCCTTCTTCCCATGCTTCCATAACTGTCAACTCATGTTGGTGATTGGCCGGGACGGTTTGTTATGTTATGGGGCAAACCTGTGCCCCTTGTGTTTATTTGCAGGTTGTGACGCCTGTGCGGTCTCCAGAGCCCGGGTTTCTTTTACAGTGAATTTCGGGACAGGCAGCTAGCGGATCGTGGAGAGATGTTGGTGTTTTGAGACAAAAACATAATCACACAGAAAGTAAACAAACTTGCATAGTGCACCTTTAAATACTGAGGTAATAAAACCCTGCAATTCTGTGTACAATTTTGTAAACCTGTCTTACTAAGATGGACTGGGTCATTCCATGTGAACTCAACCAAAGTACAAGAATCTTCCACGGTCATCAACTCAGATGATCTTAGGAAATGGTGTAACTTGAGTTTATGAGTAGGCACTGTCTATTTAAAAGTTCTAGTTGCAGAACAAATAATGAGTGTTTCTATCCCAAAATGCCTATATTTGATAACATGATTAAATAGTGAAGGAGATGAGAAAACACGTTATAATTTTGAAGCAATAAAGCCAAGACATACACAATTATGTAGAGCAAGTTTCATCACCATGGGTAACTGCCCACATGGTGAACTTGCCAATCCAAAATTTACAAAAAAAAGCAACTTTTTTAAGCCGGAGCCCTTTTCAGGGTCCCTATCTCCACTATTATGCCTTGGGTGCAGTCAATCTTCCTTGTACAGACAGACCTGTCCTCAAGTAGAAGGAATCCAGCACAATTTAGCCTCTGTAATGGATCCTGGCCTCATAGGGGGCCCTTGAAAACTGAATTTTTGATTTCCACCCATAAAAAGTTTAATATTTGAGAGGCCAATATCATGAAAATGAAAGGAGAGAGATACATTTTGACAAGAGATTATGAAAGCCTGGACCCAAATAACCCTGGATAGCCATTTTCAGCCCATACCTATGATTTGCTCCAAAGATATTGGCTTCCAAAATTCCTCTAAATTATTGTTCACAATTCACAGGAGCAAAAAGGGGGCATGCCCCTGACTTCTGGGGGGCCATATCTTGGAAACACCTTGGAGTAGGACGCAAAAATTTTGCATGTGTTCATTATGAATATAAAAGTGCTCCCAAACTAAATTTGATCCAAATCTGAGTCGGTCACTTGGGGACCTCTGGTTGACTTCATATGGAATGGCCCGACTGTAAAGGGTTAATGCAGCAGAAACCCAGAGTTATCTTCACATCACAGGTAGTAGACATGTTGGGCTATCCAACAGAAAAGGTTTCATGAAAATCAGATGAGAGGACACACGGATAACTTTCAAAATGCCAAATTTCACTTTTTCTCTGATTGAAGCACCACCTATACTCTTGCGCCCTCAACGAACCATGCTTAATTTGTGTTGATTATGTAAAGGACTTCCCAATGATATTATATTATGAATAAACCATCTTGGGCTATGGAGAACAGTCTGGAAATGCCCGATGTTAGTGCTCAAATGGCCAAAAGTAGCATCTTGCAGCGCCCCCTAAAGGACGCGCCCTCGACAGCTTGCAAAAATTTTCAGATTACTGCGAGCCCTGCACACAGTAGATTGACATTTGTGAAAATGAATGTGGGTGGTTGTCAGCACAATGATATAATTGCATTTCAAAACTGACTTTTTTTCAGCGCTCATTTCTCATCTTGGAATCTTAGGCCCTTCTGGTACCCCTAAAAAAGAAACCGAAGGGTATTGGCACCTAAAAATTTGCAGTTTTTCGATTGAACCAACATCTTTCACCAACAAAAATTTTGGGCAAATCTGAGACCATGATATATCACCCTCTGCCTGATTCTTAGAAAAACTGGCTCTTAATTCATTAACTATCAGGTAATTTGCAAGTAACTTATGCGTTAGATTGCCAAATAAGCATTATGCAACCATAATTGGCCATTAATTAATTTTCTGTTTTTACCTTATTTTGAGGTTGAAAACATCCCTTATGTATTCATTAAGTAGCACTTCAAACTGTTAAACCCTAATTTATGAATTAATACCTTAGTTGATGTGAACATCATTTGTAAATGATTACCAGATGCATTAGTTAAATGTTAATTAGCCGTTAGTAAATTCTTATTACTGAATTAACTAATGTGAATTATTGTACACCATTTGTAAAATGTTACCCATAATTGTTGTGCAAGTAGTGAACACACTTCTCAATCATTGGTGAAAGTTTCATGTCTCTACAATGTTCCATCTCACAGGAATTTGCACAAACATTTATGAAGATTAATAATAAATAAAATAATAAGTCAGGAGGAAAACAATAGGGTTTCAGCCCTTCGGGCTTGAACCCCTAATAATCATTTATATGCTTGCATAAACAGGCCAACTTATACTTCAGGCTTGGCAGTATTATCTGTATTTCTTCAGAGATACCTGAAGAATATTTTTCGTTTTACATACCAGGGATCTAAAGTTCCATTGGATGAAAGAGGAGAACTCTCAGAAAAATGATGCATCAGTCCAGTTCATGTCTTCATTCTGAATGTTGCTAATTGTTATAATGGAATATATTCAGCCTTATAGCTGTATTGCCCAAGTCATATTTTTTACTTTGAGATATCGGCTGCCTGTTCTGTTGGCCAAAAAATGTATTTCCTCCCCTTTATTTTCTCTTTAAACCTTAAAAATGTAATGATTCAGTACAGGAACCAGTAGCAAGCGAATGTAGGAAAAAAATCGAAGTCCTTTATTCAGTCCAAGTTCAAGCCAGAGATCACAGAAACAGTGCCAAAAAACGAAATCCAGAGATCAGGCTGGTAAAACAGGCAGAGTTTGGTAACCGTAAATCAGATGGGCAAAAGTACATAAGCGGAAGGCAAAAGCAGGGTCGATATGCCGTAAGCAAAAGTCCAAAAACCAGGGCAACAAATCAGGAATCGTAGTCGGACAGGCAGGGTCAAAACCAGAAAAGCACAATAAATCGAAAAATGGGCACAGGCAGAAAATCAGTAGTCAGGCAAAGGATGTCTCAAATATCGCAGATCAACTGGCGTACAGGTCTCTCAGCACCGAAGAAATGATCAAAGTTCTGACAGAGTGGAAACAGAAATGCAGGGCTTAAATAAACTGAAGGGAAGTCACATGCTACAAGGAACAGGTGAGGGGAGTAAACAGATAACGAACAATGAAGGTGAGCACACGAGGGAGCCCTAATACAATGATTGGCAAAAGCCAAGACGTGGACTGGGTACACGTAGACAACCTATGACAAACAAACGGCTCCGGTTAAGGATTTCTACGTGCACAGATAAAAGACTGAAGGATAGTAATTGAGCACGTGCGAAGGGTTTTGCGGAAACACAGAATGATACAGGGAAAGCAAAGCAAGGGGTGGAGACCAGAGCAGAGCGAGTGCTGAGATTACGTTACTAATTATTAGGAGTGGTGCAATGTATAAATTATCCCAAGTGCTCTTTAGTTTGTTAGTAATATGTATATGGGTTAATTAAGTTAGTAACCGATAGACAAAATATAAACGTTAGTACTATTAGTGACAGAGTAAACAGAGTGAAGGAAGTAAACGAGAATTTAAGTAAATGTACAAAACACCAGAAACCACTGAAATCACCCAAAACGTGTTGGCACACAAACTGGTTAGAATGAACTAACCACAATCATCACAAGACAGGGGTAAACACTGGTGCAATGGAGCAGTAAATAAACAATGGCAATAACAGAAACCGGGATGATGAATGACAATGATGCATGATAATGAAAAATAACAAAAACAGAGAACAGGCAGTTGCAGGATCATGACAAAAAAATGAGATGGGCAAATATGCTATGAGGCTAACGATATGAAATTTGACATCAGTCACGAAACATGCGGCGTGGACAGCTGGATTTCTAAAAGCACCAAAAAGGTAGCCTACTGAAAACCTTATGCTGCGTTTCCACCGAACTTGAAACAAATTTGATAAATCACAATTTTCATATGTAAAATTGTATAAAGAAAATACTCAAAAAATTCTTTGTATGTTGCTTGATAAATGAGGTGCAATGAGTGCAATTTTAGGTATTTGTAGTACTCTATAGCTGTGGTTTTCAAAGTGGGGTCTGGGGACCTCCAGGGGTCCTTTAGGGCATTCCTGAAGGTCCCCAGCAAAAAGGGGAGTCATTTATTTTCACTATAATTCTGGCTGCAAGTACCACAATGACAAACTGTTTGAATAATTAGTAGGTTTCATACGTTTTCAATAATGAAATGTCTAAAAGCAAAAATCCTATCAGAAGAGGGACCCTGGGACAAAATCTTATCAAAAGGGGGTCTGTGGACTAATGGTATCAGTTCAGGGGTCCTTGACGCAAAAAAAGTTTGTGAAATACCGCTTTATAGGTGTCTGAATTGGATGGCATTGCTATTATGTTCTCACTAGCTGCGTAAGGTCCTAATGATCGTTTTGTTCTGGTTTATCAATTCAGCCATAGTGCTGTTTTAATCTTTTTCTTAATTTTGGTCGCAGTTTTCCTGTGCCCATTCCATCCCTTTAATATTATGTCTGTCTGTTCGTCTGTTTGTCTGTCTCACAGGGGAGGGGGTCGGAGGCCCAGCGGTTGGGTGTGGTGGTATCCCTTGGCACAGGAAAGATCCCGCAGAGCAAGGTTCCCTCTGTGGACATCTTTAGGCCTAAAGGCTTCTGGCAGACCTTGGAGATGATTCAGAGAGTCGACGACATGCTTACAGTCCTTCTTAACACTGTGAGTAAGCTGTCACTGTCGAAGAGCTGTCTGTTTATACAGTTGCAAGAAAAAGTATATGAACCCTTTGGAATTACCTGGATTACCTGGCATTGCCTGCATAAATTGGTCATAAAATGTGATCTAATCTTCATCTAAGTCACAACAATAGACAAACATAGTCTTCTTAAACTAATCACGATCATATGTTTTCATGTTTTTATTGAACACCACATGTAAACATTCATAGTGCAGGGTGGAAAAAGTATGTGAACCTCTAGGCCAGTGTTTCCCAAACTGTGTGCCGCGGCACGCTGGTGTGCGGTGAGAGCTTCCTAGGTGTGCCGCGAGAAAACCCACTTACGGTTTTTTTTCCTGATAGCCTAATAATATAAAACGGCTGAACTTACAGGATATAAAAAAAAAAAATTCATGTCATTATCAATTCATTCAATTCAGTTTATTAAAATGCCTATTTAAAATTCCTTCTCGATATTTCCACATCATGTATTCTACTGTACAATTCCTTGTCGTGATTGGCCAATCACACATCGTCTAACGCGAAAAATTAAACATTCCTCAGTAAAACTCCGCTAAAACAGCAGTGTAGGCTAGTTGAAACGAAACAATGAAAATGGATAAATTCCTGACCAAAACCTCGAAAAGGCCGTCCGACTAAGACCCTGAACCACTTCACTCATGCTGCGCTGGCCAGAAAAAGAAAATCAAAGTGGTGAGCAAACTTTACAGTGAGGAATATCTGACTTATGGGTTTACATTCACCGGAGATCCCGTTACCCCAATACCACTGTGTCTTGCTTGCGGCGAAAAGCTGGCGAACGAGGCTATGGTGCCAAATAAATTGAAAAGACACCTTTCAACCAAACACCCTTCTCTCGCAAAAAAAAAAAAAAAAAAGAGAGATTGTGAATATTTAATGCGGTTGAGAAGCCTGACGAACAAACAAGCTAGTTCCATGATGAAAACCGCTACAGTGTCAGAAAAAGCATTAGAAGCTAGCTATCTGGTCGCAGAACTGGTAGCAAAATCAAAGATGTCTCACACAATTGCTGAATCTCTTATCCTGCCAGCATGCAAAGCTATCGTCGGGACCATGTTGGGTCAAAAATACTGCCAATGAAATATTGAAGGTTCCTCTCTCAAACAATACAATTGGCAGATGAATAGGAGAAATGTCGGCAGATATAGAGGACGTTGTAATGGAGAAAATAAAAGGGAGTGGGAAATTTGCGCTGCAGGTGGATGAAACAACCGACGTGAGTGGACATGCACAATTACTGGCCAATGTCAGATATGTTGATGGGGAGACAATTAAAGAAAATAACTTTTTTTATGGAATTTTGCCGGAGAAAACTACAGGCAAGGAAGTGTTTCGAGTGACATCTGAGTATCTGGAGAAGTGGGGGCTGAACTGGAAAGACTGTGTAGAGTCATTTATTTTATGATTGCATAAAAGCCTGAAACCTGGTTGGAAAGCTCGGGTGGTTTTCTCATCACTCGGTCGCGCTGTGGGGGAAGTAGCGCGAGCGGAACGCTATAATATCATAGCGGTGTGCTGTGAGATTTTTTTTATAGTAAACAGTGTGCCCCGAGAGAAGGAAGTTTGGGAAACACTGTTCTAGGCTAATGACTTCTCCAAGAGCTAATCGGAGCCAGGAGTCAGCCAACCTGGAGTTCAATCAATGTGACGAGATTGGAGGTGTTAGTTAAAGCTGCCCTGCCCTGTAAGAAACACACACCAGTTTTGAGTTTGCTATTCTCAAGAAGCATCATCTGATGTGAACCATGCCTCGCACAAAAGAGCTCTCAGAAAACCTACGATTAAGAATTGTTGACTTGTATGTAGCTGGAAAGGATTAAAAAAGTAACTCTAAAAGCCTTGATGTTCATCAGTCCATGGTAAGACGAATGGTCTATAAATGGAGACAGTTCAGCACTGTTGCTACTCTCCCTAGGAGTGGCCGTTCTGTAAAGATGACTGCAAGAGCACAGCGCAGAATGCTCAATGAGGTGAAGAAGAATCCTAGGGTGTCAGCTAAAGACTTACAGAAACCTCTGGCACATGCTAACATCTCTGTTCACAAATCTACTATCTGTAAAACATTAAACAAGAATGGAGTTCATGGGAGGACACCACGGAGGAAGCCACTGCTGTCCAAAAAAAACATTGCTACTCGTTTGAAGTTTGCAAAAGAGCACCTGGATGTTCCACAGCACTACTGGCAAAATATTCTGTGGAGAGATGAAACAAAAATCGAGTTCTTCGGAAGGAACACACAACGCTATGTGTGGAGAAAAAGAGGCACAGCACATCAACATCAAAACCTCATCCCAACTGAGAAGTATGGTGGAGGGGACATCATGGTTTGGGGCTGTTTTGCTGCCTCAGGGCCTGGACGGATTGCTATCATCAACTGAAAAATGAATTCCCAAGTTTATCAAGAAATTTTGCAGGAGAACTTAAGACCATCTGTCCTCCAATTGAAGCCCAACAGTGGATGGGTGATGCAAAAGGACATGACCCAAAGCACAGAAGTGAATCAACAACAGAATGGCTTCAACAGAAGAAAATACGTCCTCTGGAGTGGCCCAGTCAGAGTCCTGACCTCAATCCGATTGAGATGCTGTGGAGTGACCTCAAGAGAGTGATTCACACCAGACATCCCAAGAATATTGCTGAACTGAAACAGTTTTGTAAAGAGGAATGGTCTAAACTTCCTCCTGACCGTTGTGCAGGTCTGATCTGCAACTACAGGAAACGTTTGGTTGAGGTTATTGCTGCCAAAGGAGGGTCAACCAGTTAAATACAAAGGTTCACGTACTTTTTCCACCCTGTACTGTGAATGTTTACATGTTGTATTCATTAAAAAAATGAAACATATAATTGTTTGTGAGGTATTAGCTTAAGAAAACTGTGTTTGTCTATTGTTGTGACTGTGATGAAGATCAGATCACATTTTATGACCAATTTATGCAGAAATCCAGGTAATTCCAAAGGGTTCACATACTTTTTCTTGCAACTGTATGTGTGTGTGTGTGTGTGTGCGTGCGCTGGTGTGTGTGTGTGTGTGTGTGCGCACGCGCTCCTGTGTATGTGTGCGCGTCCGCGTGTGTGTGCACATGCATGTGTGTGCATGAGTGTTTGAGCGTGTATGTGTATGCGTGTGTGTGTGCGCGCACGCTTGTGCATGTTTGCGCATGCATATGTGTGCGTGCGTGCATGTGTGCTTGGTGGAGTAGTGAAGGTTAAAGAGGTATACGGCAGTCATGACGTCACCCCGATAGAAAACACAAAGTGGTTGTCAGACTGAGAATACAACATTACACGACATGAGTTGAGAGAATAGGCCATTAGCCCAACAACGTTGATAGCTTTTCTCCCACGCTGTCATTAACTGGCACTTTTTTGCCGGTTATTTCAACTGTAATTTTGCAATCGGTTTATAACAGAGGTGCCGTGTATCTTGACTGTTAACCACAGTTAAATGCGCGCAGGACTCTACATGCAGTGAAAATAACAAAGAGACAGTGTTAACTGTTAAATTCAGTCAATTTGTAACTGTGTAGTCAAGTGTAATTAACACAGCAGCGTGTGGTCACATGTTCAGAGGGGCTGCAGTAACCTTTCCCTTTACTGCTCGACTGTCTTTTCACTGTTCTCATTCAAGTTTGCCTGATTAACAATCAAACTACACTACCGCTCAAAAGTTTCAGATCACTTGGAAATTTTCTTGTTTTCCATGGAAACACATATGAAATTAGTCTGAATAGGAAATACAGCAAATGAACAGAACATGCTGACATTGTCTGAGTTAGAAATAATGATTTTAATGGAAAACGATGAATATGTACTTCAAACTTTGCCTTCATCAAAAAAAACCACCTTCACTGTTGATACTGAAACTGGTGTTTGACGGGAACTATTTAGCGCGGCTGCCAGTTGACAACCTGTGAGGCGTCTTTGTCTTAAACTACACACTCTCAGATATTTGTCTTCTTGCACAGTTGTGCATCGGGGCCTCCCACTCCTTTTTTCTGTCCTTGTTAGTGCCAGTTTGTGCTGCTCTCTGAAGGGAGTAGTTGACAGCATGGTAAGAGATTTTAAGTTTTCAATTTCTCGCATTGAATAGCCTTCTTTTCTAAGCACAACAATAGACTGGCGGGTCTCTAAAG
Source organism: Gymnothorax javanicus (assembly GCA_029692085.1). Taxonomy (NCBI): domain Eukaryota; kingdom Metazoa; phylum Chordata; class Actinopteri; order Anguilliformes; family Muraenidae; genus Gymnothorax; species Gymnothorax javanicus. The sequence continues at coordinate 49,055,824 of CM056200.1, read as the reverse complement.
GAAGTTCTTTCTTTTTGGCCATTTTGAGCCTGTAAACAAACAAACAACTGCTGATGCTTCAGGCACTAAACCAACCTCAAGAATGCCATGCTCCCTTTTGCGCTCCCTTATTAGTTCAACAGTTTTCAGCTGTGCAACACATTTGCAGAAGGGTTTTCTAATAATCAATTAGCCTGATAAAATGCTTAACTTGGATTAGCAGCCATACCAGGAGATTGATGCAGAGGACTGACAGTTGCTGATAATAGGCCTCTATGCAAAAATGTAGATCATTCTTTGAAAATCATCTAATTAATTTTTATCGTCTGTGAAACGGATAAAAATGTTTGTGAAATGGAAAAAAATGTTTGTGAAATCCATGAAAATGTATTTTTCTTTGGAAAACAAAGAAATTTGCAAGTGATCCCAAACTTTTGAGCGGTAGTGTGTTTATTGACTGAATGACCAAGACCAATCCATTTTCAATAATAAGAATATAATGAAAAAATGAATTCCTATTGCCAACATTTATATAACTGATACAACATTGTTAGGATGGAAACATAAATGCAAAAAATATGCAACTTTTGCTGACTTCGCAGCAATTATTTTCGCCGTCACTCAGCTGTGCATCGTACCTAACAACGCCCTTTAGCTGTCACTACATTCAGACTATAGAACGGATTCTCATGGCTTATTTATTGCTCAATGAGCCTCGCAAACTAATTTACAAAAATCTGTGCTGTTTCGCGAGCTACACAAGCGCAGAAATTATAAAGACATATTGATGTGCGGAAGAAAACGCTTTACAATTTCATGGTGCAATGTATAACAATGCCTTCAAAATAAATTAGACTCTAGTCTGTTCTATTAGTCTGGGCAACTGTTGCTAATCGGGAGAGGCAAACTGCGAGAGGTTTAGGTCATTAAGTCGTGAAAGGTGAGGTTATTGCTGGCCCTGTGTTCCTGCCGACGGACCGCCACTGACTTAACACTAGGTATACTTAAGAACTAGATGGTATATTGCAGTTTATCAAGGCTGGTATTGAAATACCCCAGAGTTTCTGCCTGTACTATATGACTCACCGAACTGTTCCGATGACCACTCTGAAGTACTTCTGAAGACCTGTTGAGTAGTGAAGTGATGACGTCACAGCTACTAAGCTTCTGGTGTTGGAAGTAAAATCCTCATGGAAATTTATAATGGGGCTGGGACACTTTCTGGCATTGCTCGAACTCATATTAATTTTTTGAGCCGGCTTGCTCCGTGATTAGCCTACAGGGTATACGGATGCAAATGATCACATCAAATTCTTTGTTTATTGCCAAAAATTATATGCTTTTGCATTTGAAGTCCAGTTTGTAGTTCACTATTGTGAACTACATATCCTCTACACAAACGGGTGAGTACCCCCTGATTTGTTCCTGGCCAATGGTGTACCACTGTTTCAGCAAACACTCACAACGGAGGCCGAGCAGTGACATAAATTGCCGTTGGCTATCTCCGTGCAGCCGTAATTGCACAGCGAGCCACTATCAGCTAGCTAGCTGCATGCCAGAAAATGAAGGGGTAACAGTGACTTGCTATTATTTCAGCATTTAGCTAGCTAGCTAAGCATTTATGTGCAATATGACTAGCCACACCAGCGAACTACTGAGCTAGCCAGCTAGTTAGCTAATTAAATTTGTGCACATAGCTAAATCGATAGAAAACAGAAATGGTTCTTTTACTGTCACTTGCTGTTATTTCGCAGGCTAGCTAGCATTATTATTCACTAAGTATAACTAGCTAAGCAAGCGAAATAGCTAGCTTGCTAGTTCACTTGCCTAGCTAGCAATCTAGCTAAGTCTATAAAAACAGTGAATAGCCATTATTTGGCTACTTAGCTAGCGTTGAGCTGCGAGCATTGCACAAGCTGGCATTTAGCTAAATGCACAAAATATGAAGTTGGCCAGCTACCTAAGTCGATAAAGTAGCTCGCTGGTTAAGTCAGCCTGCTAACGGCAAGTTTGCTGTCAGTTATGCCTTGATGAGGCCGATCAGCTCTTTTGCTAGCTACCAAGTTTTTAAGCAAACAAACATTGGCAAAAGATGCTTGGCTATTTAAGTAAATTGGCACTAATTGCAAAACTTGATATCTAGCGAGGAAAACACAGCCAAGTAGATGTAGACTGGCTGACTAATTAAGCAAACAAATGGCTATGGCAAGGTGCTGGAAATTTCTAACGCGTTATGAACTCGTTCAGCCTGGGAATCAGGAGGATCATGGGACGTATAGTTTTTAGACTACAAAGAGGATTAGGATGGTGGCGAAAAATTAAAAGGATTTGCGGTCACAAAAATTATATTTGTTGTTACGCGGAAATATGACGCAAAATCTTGAAAAAGGTGGAGGCTAGAAAACAACGAGAAGTGATTCAAAAGTGAATATTTTAAAAAGTCTATGCTTAAAATGAATGGGAACCTTTACTTCTGACACCAGCATGACATCATCACTTCACTACTAACACCATTGTATTTTTGCCAACTTCCATTCATCACACGAGCTGTCTGTATGCTACCGCGTGTATGTCATGCTTGTACTATGTTCTTGTTGATTTACGTTTTGTTTTGTGTTTGCTGGAATGTGGAAGTTAACCTCCTCTCCCCTCATGTGGTGTGCTACTCCCCCTCTACCTCCACCAGTTGACCATGTCTGACAGCTGTGTTGCAGAACGGGCAAGATCTTGGTGTGAGATGACAGATACCAGTTACCACAGGTCTGTCCCCGGCTGGCTGAACAGACTTCCTTACACCATTACCACTGAACATACCCTTCATTATTGCCCCACGCTGCATTTAAGAAGTTCCCAGTAACCTCTTAAGCCCTCACCCTTTGGCTCAAAAGTGACATAACCAAAGTCAAATGAGTACATCTCTGCAACTACTTGGTCCATTTGAATAATATCTTAATAAAGGTAAAACCTTGGGGATTTAAGTCATGGTGTACAAATCAGTATTAATCTCACTGAGTCAGAGATAACGAAGATGGAATACTGCATGAAAGATCTCATTTGCGCCAAACAAAATTTTACTTCTATCCCTTTTGAAATTATTTAGTTGCAGTCTGAAACCTCTTAAAAAATTACTGCACAGAATCTCACCATTATCTGTGGGAAAGTCTCTTCTATTCAAGTAAATCGGAGCAAAATTTGAGAGGTTTTAGTTCAGGACTGTCAGGGTGGCATCTCCAAATTAGCACTGTGTGCCATTTGACATTTCTCGGGTACCCAATTTTCTATTTCTTGATTTTATCGAGTGTAACTGTTATTAATCAACACTTCATTGGTATCAAATGAAAGAGGGAATCTCAGACAATAGATATAACAGAAAATGGGTTTGGAATATCACCACGTTGGCTTTTATTTAACAAGGTGAAGTTCGACATTTCGAAACACAAATGATAATATCAGTATCTCGTATGTCCCCCGTTAGCATCGCGCACGGCGGTACACCTGCGTCTCAGAGACATCACTTGATGTCTGATTGTTGTTTGTGGAACGCTGTTCCACTCTTCGGTCAGTGCTTGTCTTAGCTGACGTACTGTAGCTGGCGGTGGTTGACGTCTCCGGATCGCTGTATCCAGAATGTCCCACAAGTGTTCTATAGGCGAAAGATCTGGAGGAAACGCTGGCCAGGGAAGGATTTGCACGTTTTCGGCCTGAAGGAACTCCATACAGATACGTACCACGTGTAGACGCGCGTTGTCCTGCTGGTGATGTCGGACAAATGGAACGACGACTGGACGGAGAATTTCATCGCGGTAACGGACGGCGTTGAGGTTTCCTTCAACAAAATGAAGGTTGGTTTGGTGTGTAGCAGACGGTCGGTCGTGATACGACGGTCAGACGCTGGAGTCTTAACACGTGGCCTACCGGATCTGGGGCGATCAGCCATGTGTCCAGTGGCATTAAACCTGGTTCTGAGGCGACTAATTGTTGCAGAATGCATGCCGAATTGACCGGCAACTCTATCTACCCGACTTCCGGCCTGGAGCATCCCAATCGCACGTTCTTGTTGAACTTCCGTTAGTCATGGCATTATAATCCGTCTGATTTTTATTCATTTTCGGTCGGAATTTATAGCCCCCGGTGTCTACGAGGAACTCAAAACAAAAATGGGAGTGTTAGGACAATGGTAGTACTCGAACCCAAGCACTGCCGATTGTTTGGTTCCGGACAAATGGCGGCTCCAGAATATGCGCTGTGACAGAGAAAATTTGTATGGTAGAAGTACTCACCTCCAAAAATAACTCAGAGCAAAAGCATCTTTCTCAATGGGTTTGTCGAAATTTGGCACCGGATAACGTAATTGCGTTTCTTTTTTTGGTCAGTATATATACAACCTTTTCTTTACTGCAACCAGTCCTGTCTGCATTTTCTCATTCAAAAAAAATACTCACAAAGGAAATGAAGTTTGAGTCCACTAGAGCAGATTTATTTTCAATAAAAAAAGCAAATAAACCAAATTATTAATATAAAAATAAGGTAAAAAATGGTAAAACGTAAAAACAACAGACACCCGAGCAATCATTTATACAAGATCTATGGCCCTGCTGCTCAAAAAAGACCTCACTTGCAAGCGAGATTTGAACCCGGGTCTCCCGCAACTGAGATCAACGCCTTAGCCACCAAGCTAGGCGAATGGGCATTACTACCACTGCCGCATTGTAAATTTGTATTTACATATTTGTGCTTGTATTGCTGCATTCTCTTGGTACTTACATGTAACTGCGCATGGATTCTTTGGAAAGACTACTTCCAAAACAACTGTTCGAATATTTAGGGCACAATCATAGTGAAAATATCAAAAAGAAACTGGTTTAGCGACTGTATATATGCTCTCATTGCTGCACTCTTAGCGTCTTTGTGCATAATGTTGCCTGGCAGCTGAAACACAGAAAAAGTAAAAACAGCAATCACAATCAACACCCCAGTAACTACATATACAAAAACTGTGTTTGAAATGGTGTATGCTGTTCAAAATGCTAGCATATATCACCCACACAATTGCTCAATGACTTACCCACTTAGCTATTCCCAATGAGTCGTCTAGTAACGCTTCATCGACATATGAAGAGTCAGCCGAAAACCCATAGAATCTATTTTGATGACATCTACTGAATATTTAGTGGATAATTACGGCAACAATACCAAAAACAAATCAGTTTAGCGTTTATATTGTTGCGCTGTAAGTACATGTGCGTAATGGCGCATAGACTTTCAGTTAGACGAACTGGGAACGCAAGTCTCCATCTCAAGCTAGGTTTGTGTGATTACGGTGGTTGAGGTTTCAGAGCCCATAGAATGGCCACCCCCTCAATCAAATTGACTGCGTCACAAGCCAATCACAATGGAGAAAATACATTGTTGCAAGGGAAATGCTCAGGGCTCAACCTTATTGGAAACAGTGCCCCTAGAAAAAAACATGCATGGAGACTGGAAGATGTAGTTTCAATAGAAAACAGACTCATTGGACTAACAATAGACTGCGCAGATTTACCCTGGACCATAGTTTTTTTATTACAAAATAGCAAAGGTAAGGAGAATTTTTTGCTCATCGCTGTACAATATAAAGTGTATGCCTGCTGCATACACTACTTTGCATGGTGCCTCTTTAAAATGACAAGGCTTATATCATTGGATTCTGTGGATTTTGTTCTTTCATTTGATGTATTGTTTGTATGCATAGCACAAATTCAGTAGAAACGCTAGCGATGGAGCTCTGATTTTATTTTATCTTATTTACTTGCTTGGTGCTTGAATTGTGTTCGGTTGAGGTAGAAATGGTCACCATTTCACCATGAGTTTCTTCCCTTAAAGTGGATATGCCCTATGAGGATAATACTATTCTGAAACATGCTGTGTTTATTATGCGTATTGATTGCCCCTGGTACCAGGAGCATTTGGGCTTAAGAAGTTAAACTTTCCGGTTCTTACCTAGACGTGTTTGAGAGCTCTACCTAGGAAAAAATGAGAAAGGGGGATTTGTTTATCTCAGTTTTTTTCCTGACATTGCATATTAGCATTATCTTTTTCCCTAACATTGGCAAATCCGGTAGCTAAGTTAGCCAATGTTCACATAAGCTATGAGAAAAGGCTGAAGATCCTTAATCTCTTTAGTCTTAGGAAAAGGAGACTAAGGGGTGATTTGATTGAGGTCTTTAAATATGTTAAAGGGATTAACAAAGTGAATTATGTAGGATTCCTTCGACCAAGTGTTGTTAGCAGAACTCGGGGTCACAAATGGAAGCTGACTAAAGGTAAATTTAGCACTGATATTCGGAAATATTTCTTCACCCAAAGAGTAATTTTGGTGTGGAACAGCTTGCCTGACCATATTGTTGAGGCAGAGACCTTGGGAGTTTTCAAGAGCAGACTTGACTTAAAGCTAGATACCACTGAGTCATTGAGTATCTGAAGTGATATATTCACGATGGTACAAAGAAACTGGCGAGCCTAGTTGGGCTGAACGGCCTGTTCTCGCCATTCATGTTATGTTATGTTATGTTATAACAAAACTTCTGCAAACAGCAAATCATATGGATCATGAAAGTGTCCAATTTAACAATGTAGTTACTATTACATTTCTCCTTTTCAGTTGCTTTTTAGCTTACCGGCCCTATGGGCTGATAAGCTATTGTTGTGGTGTGGCGTCCGGCGTCTGTCGTCAGTTGTCCGGGACATTTTTTATCTTTTTTTTCGGCCTGATGAATTTTAAAGTGTAAATTTGCCATGACATACTACTAGACCATATCTCCAGTTGTTTTTTTTTTGGATTTTTGATTGAATCATTTTTGTCCGTTCTATGGGCCCTGGAAATTTTGGCCCCAATGTTAAAGATAGGACTGAGAAACTTTAAAAAATTATTTTTCAAAAACGGCGTGATAAATTTTTTTCTAAATCAGGCAATCAACTTACCTTGGTACTGTCAATGTACTGTGCGAGTGCCATTTTGATTGAATCGATGGAAGTGGGTCTAGTGGGGGCGCTGTACTTTATGAATATGCAACATGGCCTGTGGAGGCCAAATGGTTGCAGATAGATTAAGTTTGTATTATCAACATATAGGAAGTCATATATGACCTATATTTTGGCAATATTAAATTTGACCACAGATGACTTTGAAAGGTCAAACTCGAGGACAGGGAAAATAATGTTGAAAGATATGGCTTGAAATTAAAAATCATTTCTCAAAAACTGTCTGATAACTTTTTTTCTAAATCTGGCAATCAACTCACCTCGATACACTTTATGTACAGTGCGAGTGTCCCTTTTGATTGAATCAAAGGAAGTGGGTCTAGTGTAGTCACTGTACTTTAACATTGGGTGTTATGGAGAATGGGCAAAATTGCCTGTGGAAGCTAAATGGTTGCATGTAGAAATTAAGTCTGTATTACTGACATATAGGAAGTTATATATGACCTATATATTGGCTGTGTTAAAGTTGATGTCAGATGACCTTGAAAGGTCAAACTTGAGGTCAAGCAAAATGTTATCATTTTCAAAGGCTTCTAGGCTTGAAAATATTGAAGATTGGGAACATATGTGTATTGAACACTTATAGGAAGTCATATATGAACTTTCATTTGGTGGCCTTGAACCTGACCTTCGGTGACCTTCGAAAGGTCAAACTTCACGTAGTGAAATTTCAATGACTTCTATCACCAAAAATATTCCAGATAGAGCTTAGGTTTGTATTGTGGGCGCATAAGAAGTCATGTATGAAGTTTCATTTGGTGACATTGAATTTGACCTTCAGTGACCTTCAATTACCAAACTTCACAGGGAAATTTCAATGACTTATATCAGCAAAATCGTTACAGATAAAGTGTAGGTTTGTGGGTCTGAGCAGTGCCATGTGAGGACGCGTTTTTACCGAGCTCCTCACCAAAGCTATTAATAAATTTAGAAGCAGTTATTTAATGTGAAGACCTGGAGGCACACTCATAACCGAGGCCAAGACCTTGCACCAGGTTTGAAATTTCGACTTTACGCCAGCTAAAAATGTCTAAAAATCTCCGAAAAGCCCCTGAAACCAGAGCTAGCTCTAAAGCTAGCCCAGAGGCTAACACTGCATCTGACGATGCACTTGACCCAAATGGACATGACGTTATCCTCCAAGCAATTGCCGAATTGAGAGCTGAACTGCTCACCGAAGAGGAGATACAATCTGCTGAAATTCGGAACCACGTTGAAATTAAACTCACTAACGATAATGCTAACGCCAAAAGTGAGGCCCGGGATAAAAGGGTGGTCGCCCTCGAGTCTGCAGCCGACAGCCACTCCGACCTGATTGCTTGTCTGGAGCGGGACATGGCTCGCGTGTGGAGGGAGCTCGCTACTCAGAAAGCAAGAAATGAGGACCTGGAGGCACGGTCACACCGCAATAACCAATGCATTATCGGAATAAAGGAGAGCGAGAGGATGGGAAGCGCTTAGCCGGACTTTATATCTCAGTGCCTGAAGGAGACGCTTGACTTTGATAAGCCCCCTTTATTGGACCGGGCACATTGCACTCTGCGGGTGAGACCAGGTGATAGTGACCCGCCGAGAGCCTTCCTTGTCAGATGCCATTATTACCAGGAGAAGGAGGAAATACTAAGAAAAGCCGGGCAGATGAAACATCTTACTACGGCGGATGGCGATAATATCCATATCCAACCAGACTACACACAGGCAGTCGCCAAGCAGCGGGCAGAGTTTAACGAGGTGCGGGGCTTGTTAAGGACCTGCGAGGGAATCCGCTACGGCCTGTGGTATCCAGCGGAGCTGAGGGTAAAGATGTCGGATGGTGTGCGCACAAGTTTTAAAGACCCAAAACAGGCCAAGGACTTCATAATGGAAAACTTGAAACGCGTGGCCTGAAAAGGTGTCAGCGATAGGTGACGCGCTTTCCGTGGTGCCGTACATCTCATATAGCGGTATGTTTGATTCACGGTATTTGGACTCATATTCTGATAAAGACTTTAGCCAAGAGGTTTCAAAATCTTCAGTGACCACCAGCAAAAAGGTAAAAACATTTAACTTTTCAGCCCTAGCCGGTGGGACTTTGTTGTCATACAATTGACTGGTACAGACTCTGTTTAATGTTGATATTATCAATAGACTGTCAGCAAAACACAAATTTACAAGCACTTTGTTTGGGGCGGATATGGCCTTGATAATACACTGTCGGTGGGTTTGTAAATGTATAAGCTTAACAATGTTCTACTGTTCCCAGTGACCACCAGCAAAGTTTGAAGACATTTCATTTTTAATTTTTGGCTAACATTAGCTGGGCTTTGTTAACATAATTAGATGATTTAGAGGCTTTATTGAAGTCTAATGCTGCTTTACCATGTCCAGTGCTTGCCAGCAAAACGTAAATTTATGTTGGATTTTTTGTTTTGTGTTGGGCAGATTTGTCTTGTGGGGACTAAGAATTAGGGATGTTACGCTCGAAGCAGACGGCTCGACACAGTATCGATCTTTCAAAGCAGAAGTATCTCGGCAATATGATGCCTCGCTTCACCGTGCAAAAAACCATGTGACTCCCCAAATGAAGCGTCATTACGTCACACGCGTATTGGCGACGTGTCACTCGGGTTTTGAATCCAGGGCAGGATTTTTGGAGAAGACCCATTAAAATACTGGTACTCAAGGGCAGCAGTTTATCCCAATCTTTACAAGCTTGCCCACAGATATCTTCATATGCCAGCAACTTCTGTGCCATGTGAAAGGGTCTTCTCCAAAGCTGGAGAGGTAGTAACAAAGAAGAGAAACAGACTGAAGCCCAACTCAGCAGAAATGATCTTGTTTTTAACTAAAAATCTTTGAACCCTGTAAATCCCCTTTCCAACTTATGCAGCATTTTGCTCAACTATTGAAATAACAGTCCCTAGTTGCACAAACATTTGCCATTTTTTCCCCAAAATTTTTGTAAAAAATTTTTTTTGTATTTCTATCAATCTTGCAAAAGCATATCTCTATTACATACAGTATTTTATGATGGCACAATCACATTGTAACACAAGTATGTTATTGTCTTGAAAAAAACAGTCAAAAATTTCAAGATACACATAGAACCTTTATTGTTAAACGTACATAACAGTGCCTGTTTCATGACACCTTGTCCTTTATTGTTCCACGCAAATGCTATGTTGAAGATTGGCCAGCAGATTTCGCCATATTTAATTGTATCAAATGCTTTGCAACCCAGAACCATTCAACACAATTGCTTCATAATTGATTCAGTAGTTCAGAAAGCTTCGGTTTCTCCATCACTACTAAGAATATTAATAAGTTTAATAAGGTTAATTATCTTCAGTAACCACTAGCCAAGGGTAAAGGCATTTAATTTTTTTTTTTTTTTTGCAGAAGGGGCCTTGTTAACATAACTGGATGGTTTCGAGACTCCACCGAGGTCTAATGTTGTTTTATTGTGTCCAACGTTTGCCAGCAAAATTTATCATACATTTAATCTTTGTTTTGAGCTGATAGGGCCCTGATTGGTTTCAATATTTCCTCTGATCATCAGCATAAGGTTGAGGTGGAATATAAATAAGATGCTTAATGAGTGTGTACTATATTTGATTACGGTTAAGTTAAGCTGCAAAATTTATTCTAATATTCATATAGTTTTGGTGAGACTCAGTCTCACAAGGTAAGCTTTGCTATGTTGTGTGTTAGTGTACGACTGGGGGTACATGCAGCCTCTCATTTGGGAAGAGGCCGGCAATGGGGTTTTGTGAATGGTGTGTTGGATATTGCGTTGTTTTAATTTTTGTTGTTATCTTTTTCTACTGAATATAATTTCACAATGTCCATACAGAGATTGGTCATTTGTCAAAATGTTGTGACCAAGGTGTTCCTAATATTAGCGGTTCAGTGCGGGTAATTACAAAATTCACAAATTGGAATATGAAAGGGCTTAATCACCCAGTAAAGTGCAGTAAGGTGTTCTCTCACTTATTAAAGCTGCAAACAGACATAGCATTCTTAATTGAAACTCACTCGCTTAATAAGGATCATAACAGACTTAAGAGAGGGGGATTTTCTCAGATTTTCCATTCCAAATTTAACGCTAAATGCCGTGGCACAGCCATTTTAATTCGTAGAGATGTGCAATTTGTGCAAACAAATATAATTCCAGATAAAGACGGTCGTTTTATTATTGTTTAAGGACATTTGTTTAGTGTACCAATGGTACTTGCTTGTGTCTATGCCCCCAATTGGGATAATGCAAAATTTTTTAGTGATTTTTTCTCTCTTCTTCCAGAGTTGAATAGTCACCAATTGGTTCTTGGGGGTGATTTGAACTGTGTTCTGGATCCCACTTAAGATCGTTCTAGAGCCACGTCTGGAACAGTGAGTAAATTAGCAGAGACTATACATGCTTTTCCCCAGGCGTATGGGGTGATTGATGCGTGGAGATATAGAAATCCGGTTTCTAGACAATATTCATTTTCTCTTCAGCACACCACTTATATTCCAGGATAGATTATTTTTTGGGGACAAGCTCCTCCCCCCTGCTGAGGTATAGTGAATATGAGAGCATTGTGATTTCTGACCATAGCCCAGTAACAATGCTTTGCTTTTTCAAATAGTGAGCCTCCACAACGCACCTGGCGACTTAACTCGGTCTTTTGTCTGATGAAGATTTTGTTAGCTTCCTATCTGCCCCAATCGACTTTTTTCTGGAAACAAATCAGTCACCAGATATAAGCCATTGTATCCTTTGGGAATCAATGAAAGCTTATTTACGCGGACAGATAATATCCTATAATGTAAGTGGGTCATGCCATATGAAATCAACCGGGGCTCCCAGTGTCATGGTCTTGGATTTCCCCTTAAATTTCGGTAGAATGTTGTAATTGGGGCCAAATGAGGAAATACCACGTTTTAGCTCAATACCCCCCGCGGTTTTCATTTCCTGGGGGGGGTGTCAAAAAAGTGGGCGTGGCACTCTCAGATGCGGCAAAATGAATTATAGCCATTTTCATGGGGCCATAACTCAAAAACTAAAACAGATATGGACTTCATTTTTTCAGGAATTACTAATCTTCCATAAGCAAACAATTTACAAGTAAAAGGAACAAAATTAACCCATTCATGTCTATGCTGTCGTCATTCAAAAACAGGCAGAACCCAAAATTTGGCACATTTCAGGTGGCCCTTTCACCCGAACAGAATGAGAAATCTCAAAATGTTATGTCTCTTAGTGTAAGTGCACATACTCAGGTCTCCATTGGAACATTGATAGCTTGTATATATTTTGCAGTTGTTCTGTGGTGGGGGCAATTATGACCCCCTATCTTGGGGGGTAACCTATTTTGGGCCGTTTTTTCTCAATGTGAGTATCCTCTGATTTTTACGGGACCTATATCATTAGAAAGCCCTTTGTCTGTACTTTCTCCACAAACAAGTTTTAAAGTGGTCTCTCAATTGCTTCATTATTAAAATTGTATCCAAAGTTGCTCTTTTTATGGTTTTGTACCATTTTCATACATATTCATGTACAAAATCAGCACATTTCAGAAGACATTGCAATCTCTACTGAAAATTTTAGGTATTTACTGTGTCACTCATTAGATGGCAACAGGACCCGATGCTCTAATTGTGGGGCAGCACCCACTAATTAAAGCTCATGGCCTCAAGAGACATTATGGCTTCAACTTCCAATCCTCCGCTTGATCCACTCTCCCATACTGTTGGAAAAGTCAGCAGGTCTACAGATGACTGTCATCAAAAAGACATACAATGCAAAAAGTAAGTTTCTTACGAATGAGGTACCCAGTGAAAGTGAAAGTACATGTATAGCCACATTTAGGCCTTATACAGTTCACATTCTATGTTGATACCTACCACTATGGACTGCAGACCTGAACAACTGAGCTGATGATCAGAAAGTGGTCTTTCCTCAACTGCTTTCATTTTGATTTTCAGAAAACTTCGACTGAAAATGCTTTCTGCCTTCGATCCAAGCCAAGGAATATTTGTGCCAGAAAACCTGCTCGTGATGGTGGCAAACCGATGCAGTCTCTGTCTCAAGTTCACTTTGCAGAAGATACTCATCAATACCAGTGTCTTTGAACCTCGATAAAGTGACTCAATGACTCTTGTCATTAGGAGTTCTTTTGCCCAGGATCAAAAGCAGAAATTCTGTTCTCATTCTGTTCGGGGTGAAAGGGCCACCTGAAATGTGCCAATTTTTGGGTTCTGCCTGTTTTTGAACAATGAGAGCATAGACATGAATGGGTTAATTTTGTTCCTTTTACATGTAAATTGTTTACTTATGGAAGGTTAATAATTCCTGAAAAATGAAGTCCATATCTGTATTAGTTTTTGAGGTATGGCCCCATGAAAATGGCTATAATTCATTTTGCGGCATCTGAGGGTGCCACGCCCACTTTTTTTCGACCCTCCAGAAAATGCAAACCGCTGGGGTATTGAGCTAAAACTTGGTATTTCCTCATTTGGCCCCATATACAACATTCTATTAAAATTTAAAAGAAATGACCATGATACTGGGAAGTTCCTGGAATTTGGTTGATTTCATATGGAATAACCCAAGTATGAACATAAGACAGTCCGTACGCCTTAATGAGCTCATCTCTTTGATAAAGGATGTCGATCATTGAAATTCAGAGGGTCCATCTGCCGATCTCAGTAGGGAGAGAATAGGTTTGCTATCAGAATTTGACACCCTCTCGTCTGGAGCAGCTGAGGAGCTTCATCTTAAATCTTGTCGAGTTTTAAGAGCATGGAGAATGGGCCAGCAAACTGCTATGCCATCAGCTAAGACAATGCGCTGAGGCCGGATTTATTGTGGAGATTAACACTTCAGACGGGATAACCACAGATCAAAAAGGCATAAATGAGCAATTCAGAAAATTTTATGAGGACCTTTACGCCACTGAAAATTGTGATAATACGAAGATAGCCCAGTTCTTCAATAGTCTCAAAATACAGACAGTAGGCCAACAGGATGGGACAGATCTTGATAGCAGCATCTCAGCGGCTCAAATTGATCAGGCAATTAAACGGATGAAGAGCGGTAAAAGCTCCAGGGCCGGACTGCTTCCAATATTGAGTTTTTTGAAAAATTCTCGACCAAACTAATCCCCTTCTTAAGAATGTGTATGCTGAGGCACTTGAGCGTGGGACCTCCCCTACAATGACCCAGGCCACTATTTCAGTTCTTCTTAAGAAGGAAAGGACTGGACCCAGCAGCAGTGGAGCGCTGTTCTGTCCTGACGAAAGCAGATTATGTGTACATTATGCTGGTGAAAGGGAAAGAGTCTCGTAAAGGCATGGAGAGCGCTGTGCCCAATGCGGCGTTTGCCAGGCCAGGGGAATTACTGAAGTGAACTTGGTATCATGCCGTGGGGTGGCTTTTCTTTAAGTCTCAAAGCTCCGCTGGTGGTGATTAATGGGAATCTGACTGCACAGCGGTGCACACGAGAGCTCGTGTAAGTCCATCTGGAACCATTCCTGCTGTAGCATGGGGACGTCACCATTTTCCAACAGGACCTTTGGTGCCCCTATGCTGCACGTGCTACAGCAGTGCATCTGTAAGCCTAGAAAATCAACACTCTCCCGTGGCCACCTTATTCGCCTGACCGAAACCCTTTAAAACACCTGTGGTGGTACTACCTTGGTGTCCAAGTGAGGAACTGGCGTCATCAGCCAGGGAGCAGACAGCAGCTGACCCTGGTGCTGCAGGAATATTGGCACTGTATTCCACAAGACAGTATTCATTGCCTGATCTGAAATATGCGCAGAAGAATGACATTTAGCATTGCTGCATTAAGTGGGATTCTTTTCCCCCAGTGTATGACTTTAGTGTTTGTTGGAGACCATTTTTTTTCTGTTGCCGGCATTAACTGTGTTTTGACCGGTTTTGTTTAAGAGTTTATAGTTTTAAAACCAATAAACATGAAATTAAATTGTTGCTGGCGATTGAAATGACGTCAGAAACCCGGATCTTTTCATCGACTCTCCGATCATAAGCCAAGTCGATGTGAATCTTTGAGGAGTCTGATTGCTTGTGGAATGTGTCTATGGCAGTAACTTAATCCTATGTGAAACCTTTCCAGGCCTGGCTGGCAGTGGAAACGGTTCTGATGCCTACACTCTGTTCATCACAATGCCCTTTTAGGTTTGCCACAACTTATCTCTCGTTCATTCCTTAATGCCAGCACATCCCAAATGCCACTGTCTGCTCACAGTTCACTCGCACCATATGCCTCCAAATGAATTCACACGAAGGTGATCTCATGTTGCACTATGAATAAAATGCAGACATTTTCATTGTCGTTTTAGGCTTTTTTTTGGTGTAATTTTTAGCTCCTTTGCCAAAATCTTTTCTTTTTTTTTTTTTTAAATATATATAATAATTGGGTGCACACAGCTGTGAATTCCCCAGTTTTTTAGCAGAAGCAGAAGGGGAGGCCTGTACATTTGCTCGTTTATCATTCCGAGTGCGCACTTCCTCTCCGGAGGCACTAAACCACAGATGGCGCCGTGAGCTTGATCGATCTCAATCAGCGGCAAGCCCACATCATCGATTTTTTTTTTTTTTTTTTTTTTTTTTTTCTTTCTTCACTGTTGTCAGAGGCATCTGTTGATAAATGTCTGGCTGCTGTTTCGGAGCAGAGACCCGAGAGCATTTGTTCAGTATATCATTTGGTCTGTCCCCTCTCTCGCCCCACCCACCCAGATCACTGTATGGCTCCCAAGAAGATCGGTCCCTGTCGGGGCTCCTTTCCCCGCTGGCACTACAACGCTGTCACCGAGCAGTGTGAGGAGTTCCTTTTCGGCGGCTGCAAAGAAAACATGAACAACTACCTGTCGTCTCAGGAGTGCAGCAAAGCCTGTGATGGGGTGACTGCAGGTATGAGTTGCCTCTGTCCAGCAACTTTACACAAACTGCATAAAAATTATGCAGTGAGATGGTCAACCATGAATATCCAATGTAACTTTGTGTTCAGCCTACATACAGTACTGTGCAGAAGTTATAGGCTCATTTAACACAATTCCGTGAGGCAAAGATGCTTCCAAAAATCATTAAATTAACTGTTTCTCTACATTGAAAAACATACTATGAAGTGCTGTGAACTGTTAAAACCAACTCAAATCAATATTTGGTGTGACTACCTTTTGCCTAAAAATTTGGACACTGTCCTGCAGTTTTGTAGTTTTATCAGATTAGTGGCTGTTTGGTTGTTCTAAGCATAATGGAGAATGCCACAGTTCCTCTGCAGGCCCACAGTCTCACCTGCGTCTGTCTCCTAAGGCAGTGGTTCCCAACCCAGTCCTCAAGGACCCCCTGCCCTGCAGGTTTTTGCTCTCTCTCTACTCTTTCACACCTGATCCATTTAGGGCTTCATGCTGATTGGAAGATCTACCTGAACAGGGTGTGCATGATGGTGCATTGGGCCTTAAATGGTTTAAGGTGTCTAAACTAAAACTGCAACAAAACCTGCGGACAGAGGTCATGAACTGGAGCCAAGAGGCTCACTACCAATATTCACAACCCTTGATGATGTTGAGATCATAAGAATATATAATAGAACCAGAGAGAATAGCGAAATGCCACTTCAGCCAGTTAGCATGTTGGCTTCCTGCTTCGCGTTTCCCAAGGATTACAATTTTGTGGCCAGCGCGAGCTCCATAGACATCAATTGAAAAGTGCGCTTTTTTTTTTCTTGCCAAATAAAGTGAAAACCATTAAAATGTATTCGGTAATCCTTCATTATTTTGCTTTTTGTCTGACGCAACTGTTCGATGTTTTCAAGAGGGCCTGTAAAATCAGAACTGATACTTAGAGCTTGATGACAGCTCGTGCTCAAGTTGGTTGTCCAGCTGTTGCTCTGACTGCAACGGATTCGGCCAATGAGTGTACTTATAGTGCATCTTGGCGTTCGGATTAACAGCGTTGCTCGTCATTTCCTCGAACACATTAAGCCAATCCACTGAGCAGCGCATTTTCTTGGCCATTTTGTGCTTGACAGCAATCAGTTAGCAATCTTGTGAAAATAATTGCCGAATAGCACCATGGGCATATTTTTATAGATGGCGATGGGTCAGTCCCGTACTTCCTGGGCTGAAGTAGCTAGCCTAGCATCTCCGTTGAAAGTAATAGGGTGGGACTTCCTCACTCTCTCCAGTTCTATTATATTACCTCCATGGTTGAGATCAGTATTCTGTCATGGCGTGCTATTTGCAACAAGTGTATTTAGTGAAATACAAATTTCTCTTGTAGATTTATTTATTTATTTTTTTTTTAATTTACATTTGATGCTTCAAATGTGCTTTTTATCTACAGCAGCATTTACATGGAAAACAAAAATTAACATCCAACATCAAATTTAAATAATAAAAAATCTAGGGTGCCTAAGACTTCTGCACAGTACTGTACATTTCAGGGCGCCATGGTGGCATGGTGGGCGGAGCTGTTGCTTCGCAGTTGGGGGTTTGATTCCAGCCGGGGGCTTTTCTGTGAAGATTTTACTTGTTCCCCTGTGTTGGTTTGGCTTGTCTGGATTCATTAGACATGCATGTGTATATTGCCCATATTTACGACTCTGTGAGCGAATAGCGTTTGATTCCTACGCCTGCTTTGGAGAGAGTTCAAAGAGTGATATGATATGCCTATAAGGAAGTCCAAAAGTATTATTACATGTGTAATAAACGCTAAATGAGTGTGTTGCCTTGCTGTTAGGTACAGAGTGGCTACATTGCCTTGAGAACACACGCATAACACATACTGTATATACCGTATATATTCCTTTGAAGCTTAAGAGCAAACTCGAATGGTCATTTTTTTCTAAAATGTTGCTGCAAGTGTGTATATACATACACAAGGAGTATGTACAGAAGGATACTGATTGTGAAACCTCTTCATTTATATTTTGGGGGGTGTTCACTGATGTCACTTTGCAATAAGTGACAATATGATGACTATCATTAAAACTTTGGCTTTGCTTCTCTTACAGCGAGCACTCCTGATAAGAGTGGCAGAATGCTTCCCCGTCCTGATGGTAAGACCTTAAAATGGCCACCCTCTTAACTTTTGTGCTTTTGAATTTCAGAGATCTGGACCAAATCAATCCCGCAGTCTCTAATGATTCAATAATAATCAATAATGAATTGAAAAGGCCACTGAAATGGATGCTGTTTTATTTTGTTGCCCTCAACATGAGCGTAACTGAAATTAGTGCAAGCATTGCAATTCCATTTCATTTTAATGGCAGCTGCCCCATCCAGAGTGATTTGCTCTGCATAATCTAAGTTTATATTGGGGTTGATGTCTCTACTTTGGAAATCATCGGGCTACATCAGTTGCCTGCTGAACTCCAGCTTTAAGTTGACTTTTAATTTGTTCAGCAACACTGCTATCTAGACTGACAAGGATTGATACCAGTTATTCCACTACTGTGAACAGCTGTAACAACTTTTCTGTTTGTTTCTATGTTTGTGCGCGTTTTATCATGCAGAGAAGTGCGGTACAACCTGCGGGCCTGACCAGTTCACCTGTACCAATGGCTGCTGTATTGACAAAGCCCTTGAGTGTGACAAAACCCAACAGTGCAGTGATGGTTCCGACGAGGAAATCTGTGAAAAAAGTAAGGAAGGACGTGTCATTCTCTGCTGTGCGGTGATGACCAGCCAACTTTCATGGACTGCAAAGCTTAGTTTATTTTGTCCTCATTACATAAGAATAACGCGGTTCGTTTAAGTCTGGTAACTTGGTATTCTGGGCCCTTGAACTGTCTACTACAGGAAATACTTGACTTATTTGTTGCTTTATACTGAAGTGATAATAAAATCTTCTTTTTCCCTGTATTAGTTGATGAGAAGTTCAGGATGCTTTTGGAAATTCCCGTGGATGAAGAGAAAGGTTGGTTTCGCTTCTCTCATGAGTGGGGCCTTGGATCGTGGGGTAATAGCTGGTGATGATTCTGCGGTTCTCAGCTTGGCGGCCAGGGCAACTAAAATTCTTCTAGGTTGGGGTTCCAGGGCAAAAGTTTGTCTGTGGAGGGCCACAATTCCTAGTTGCACCTCAGGGGACGAGGGTCCTTTTGAGACCTTGATCTTTGGTCGACTTGCATGGAATGTGTCCCAATTTTTATTTGGAGGAGAAGAGAGGAATGCATCTTCCTTTCCTCTCGTTACCTCCTTATGTTCGGATATATGGGGGAGCTGGGACGGGTTGAGGAAAACTGGATGTGCCTTTAAAGTTTTGGGATGTGCCTATGGACTCCTTCAGCTGTACCAGCCTCTGTCCTGTTTCCATCTCTACTACTTTGTTTCCCAGTGCGGTGCACCGAGCCTCCCATTACAGGCCCCTGTCGAGCCAGCATGACCAAATGGTACTACGACCCCCTGGAGAGGAGGTGCAACCGTTTCAACTATGGCGGCTGCAGCGGGAATGAGAACAATTTCGACCTGGAGACTGCGTGTATGAAAGCCTGTAAAACTGTAACGGGTCAGTTCTCGTGTTTGCACTTGTTCATTTGCTTATTGTCCACGCTCAAAGGCGACGTTATCCAACAGAGATGGCTGCCCTCATAATTTTTTGGTTCATACTGCTGGTTGCACTTGGTGATGCTAGTCGATGCGATTGCAAGGTCACACCTGAATGCCATGAACACAACAGTCATTCAAGTGTGTCCTCAATGTATGATGTGTAATGTGTCTGTGTACAGAAAAGGACGTCTTTGCGAGGGGAAATTTTGAATACCAGGAGCAGCAGAAGAGTCATGCAGGTGGGCAGTTTCTCTTGTATTTATTTCAAAATTTTGTGTTAAAAGATTATGTTTAAACATTTTGTAACTCATTTGTTTAAACATTTTGTAAGTTCTTTTTGCATTTTATCTGCAATCCTCTAATTAAAAAAAAAGCCAAACTTGTTTTAATTTTGATTCTTGCTACGCATTTTAAAAAAAAGTTGGGACAGTAGTTACCACTTTGAAACATTGCCATTCCTTCTCACAAAACTTGTCATCTTCGGCCCCTAAATTTTTTCAAAGTGATTAAGTATTTTGGGTTTAATTTTGTGTCATTCTTCCTGCAAACAAGTCTTAAGCTATGCAACAATGCTGGGCCCTTGTCGCATTTAGCTTTTAAAAATGCCCCACTCTACTGGGGTAAGTCAGGACTGCAGGCAGGCCAGTCCTGCACTGGCATTCTCTTTTTATGCATCCATGCCTTTGTAATGCATGCAGAATGCAGTTTTGCATTGTCTTGTTGAAATATGCATGTGTGTCCCTGGGAAAGATGTCATCTTGATGGTAGCAAATGTTACTCCGAAATCTCTGTATACTTTTCAGTAATGATGCCTTCAGAAAAGTGCAAGTTAGCCTTGTCAAAAGGCACTAACAACCCTCTACCATGACAGAGTGTGGCTTTTGGACTTGTTGTGGGTAACAGTCTGGATAGTCCTTTTCTTTTTTGTTGGGGAGCAAAGGCATCCATTCATTTCAAAAAAGGCCTTAAATATTGGTCTGGGATGGTCAATTGCAGAAGCCTTTGAGCCCAGAGAAGTCGATGGCGCTTCTGGACATGTTAATATAAGGATTCCTTTTTGCCCTGTAAGTTTTAATTGGCATGTGTGGATGTAACTATATATTGTAGTACTTGATAAAGGTTTGCCAAAGTAATCCTGAGCCCATGTGGTTATATCACTTGAAAATAAATTACTGTTCTTGATTCAGTCCTTTCTGAGTGATCAGAGATCATGGGTATTTAGCTCAGGCTTGCACCGTTGTCCTTAACATACAGAATTCCCCCAGATTGCTTTAATATTTTAATTATGCCTTAGCCCCGGGAGGTATCCTCTTTTCCACTGTTCATCCGTCCACGTGTGTCTCATCTGCCACAAATATGGCAGTAATGGATTCATATTTACACTGATGGACTTTAAAAACTTATAACCAGAATTGTAGCCAAACTCGGATTCAAATTTATAACCATTTATTGACTTTACCGCCAACAACAACTTCGACAAATGTCAGATAACATCAACAAAAAAAAGCGACAAAAGAATCAGCAATGACAAGTTTAACAACAAAATCACTTAGCAAAGATCAACTCAATCTCAATTACCGAGTGTGGCCCTGCGTGCCTGCAACAAAGCCATCACTAATCTTGGCATGGACAGCACCATTCTATTTGAGCTGTTTGGCACAGGGAATAGCCTGCCACTCCTGGGAGATGGGCCTCTTGGGCTCACCTGCGTCCTGTAGGCGCTGGGTCTGGATTACCCGAACCCGCGCGAATCCAACAGGTCCGCTTTCGATGCACTTGTATCATGGTGGCCATTCCATGAGCTTCGCACTCCATTCTGGGCCAAAGACTGCTGGGTCACATAATGCTGATGGGTCGTGCCTTGTCTTACGCCAGGCGACGTGACCTCAGGGTGGTCTGTAGTGAGCCTACATTTATGCTGTCTGATGACAAGGTCACAGTAGCGGGCTGCATTAAGATTTCCATTGATTATGACTAGGTCGGTCCTCCAGCCGTATACCGAATGGCACCCCCCAAGGCCATCACCAGAGCCTCCTCCAGCAGTCTGTCTCCAAGCAATGCAGGGGGCTGCGTATCTCTCACCACGTCGTCTGTAGACCCTCTGTCTTCCATCATGTCGTTACAGACAAAATCTGGACTCATCACTGAAGACAACATTCCTCCAGAATCGGTTGGGGACTCATCTCTGACCATATTCTTCAGCCCAGCGAAGCCTGGTAGCCTTGCACCGTGCATCAAGCTGCATTCCAACACATGCCCTGTGGGCTCTGATCCCTCGATCTGCAAGCTGGCGACTCACTGTTCTTCTGCTGATCCTTGGTCTGTGGATTCCTAGGGTCTCCTGAGCTGTCTTGGTGCAGGTTCAAAACCAATCTCTCAGGTGGACGAGGCGGATCTGATTGTCCTGGGCTGGGGTCGTGACTCTTGGCTGACCAGGTCGGGGTCGATCCTTGGTGCTTCCAGTCTCCTGGTAACGAGCCACAAGATTAGAGATTATGGGTTATCTTACCCCCAAAGCGCTGGGCGATGCGATTTTGGGATGTTCAACCATCCACAGCCCAATGGCTTGATCGTTGGGGTCTGGGAAGAAGCGAGGCAAGCGCCCGCGTAGTGTCTTTGAACAAATAACAAGGTTCTGGCCTTAATGACCTCAAGTTGTTTTAAGGCATTTTGACAGCATTGCAATTGTGATCACTGAAGCCGGACGAGGTTACATCACTAATTCCTCAAATCCGGCTCCACAGACACAAACAAGGTCATGACCTCACGCACTGTTGTGTCCCTTATTCAAAGACAACTGCATATCAATTATGTAATCATCTAATTAAAGTTCCCCTAACCCAACTATACTATTTCTGTCTAGTCAGACTTCAGTCCATCAGTATATGAACAAAATGAAGCTGACCAGACAAAATGTTAAATATCTTGTCTTCATGCTGTCTGCAATGAAATATCAAAGTGAATTACAAATTCAAAGAAAAATTGCGTTGCAGTAAGATAATGACCCAAAATAAGGCATCTTAAGAGATTTTGGTGTTTGTTTCATAAAATTTTCTATTATACAAACACTTTAACTTAATAAAATGGCATTAAAGGAAACCAAACCCCAAAAACGGCGAGATTTAAATTAAAAGGAACTTTCACCAGTTCTAACGATCTATGTAATCCCCCACCAAAATGCACAAGAGAGATATAAATCATGATTTTCTTGTGTTTACAGCCCTCTCAATACAGGCTGGAGGCCGCCATCATTATGAAGCTCACCTGATTTTGTGACGTATTGTGCATAGATGCGTTCTTCAGCCTCGACTTAGTCAACGTTATTTTAGGAAAACTGTTATGCGTTAGTAACCAAAATTACTTCGTTTTGTAATATTATAAGGTCATCATAAAATACTTTATAACCAAAGAAATATTTAAAAACATTTAAGGAAAAATGTGGGTTTTTTTTTGTTTTTTTTATGTCAAGTAATTCTTATTCCGCTAATTCAAACATCTTTTTTTGTGGCAATCGATTGATCACCGGCTGCGCGGAAATGCATCGTACTTGCGCACATGCAATATATGGAGGATTTCCTCTGAGTGAGCCCAAGATATCAAAATTATGCAACGACAGTACAAATTCTCATTTATTCCGAGCCTTTGGCAAAAGAATGAATAAAATTACTACTGGAGAATCATAACGTTGATATCTTGGGCTCACAAATTTGAGATCCTATTTATCCCATAAATGTTAGAATTGTTTTATTTGGAAAATGGAAAATTGCGTTGACTTCTAATTGGTAGTCTATTGAAGTCAATTGGATGAATACTTTGCTAGCTAACATGCTAACAATTTTCGCCTTTAAATTAATAAATTCAAGCATCTACACATGTAACTCATTACTTTAATGGCCAAAAGCATTAGCATGCTAGCTAACTAATTATTTATCCCATAGACTTGGATAAACCATCCATCCATTCTCTATACTGCTTCTTCCTCACTGGGTCGCGGGGGGAGTTTGAGCCTATACCAGCTGGCTAAGGGCAAGAGGCTGGGACCTGCCCTGGACAGCTCGCCAATCCATCGCAGGGCGCACACACCATTCACACACCATTCGCCCTCAACCTCATAACTATGGGCAATTTAGCGTCCCCGCACAGCCTGACATGCAAGTCTTTGACTGTGGGAGGACACCAGAGTACCTGGAGGAAACTCATGCGAACCTGGGGAGAACATGCAAACTCCACACAGGAAGGCCCCAGGCTGGATTTGAACCCTTCTTGCCATTAGGCAGCAGTGCTAACCACTGTGTCACCATGCTGCCCACCTTGGAAAAATGGCAAACTAGAAACTAATGATTGTAAACATTTCCAGCAGAATTGGCAAAGTTACCGTTGCAAATATTTTCGTTGGCATTTGTCAATAAACGGAATATGACCAATCGCTACGCTAAAAAGCTGTATTACAGATACCAAACCTGTCCCCATAACCCAAGCCCACACATCATCCATGAAGTCCTGGGGCAAAAAATGGTCGCTGCACATCACATTGCAGCGGTTGTACTTGTAAATGTAATGTCGATCTTTACATTGAATTTTCAAGCTTTAGGGCAGCAATCCATTCCCTACTTATTTTTGGCCTCTTTAATGGATCAGGAATGGCATGAAAACTCTTTCCTCTGCTTTTAATGCTGGCATTTGTGCACCCGTATGCTTGGCAGTAAACCATGATGATCGCGTGTAGACAACATTCTAGTTCTATGTCTGCTACGTGATATTTTGGGAGGTGTCCAGACAAAATGCAAGAACATTACCGCTTCCATGTGGAGCAGATGATGTCAGCAGTTTGATATTTTCGGTACTTTTTGACGAGCTCTAGCCGAGCGCTCGCAGCATCAAATTAAATGGTTCTCTGTCCTCGAGAATATGATGCATGGAAATTTTCTGAGGTTCGGTTTCCTTTAAACTCTGAAATGACAAGTGATTCCAAACGTTTGAGTGACGGCATAGATACAACCTTTATGATGTATAGCAGTGTCACAGAAAATTTGAAGACTGGCTGTAGTCCCGCCAATGGAAATGGCATAAATGTGGATATATATAATGGGATAAAATGAGGCCTGTGTGTGTTTGCCTGTGCAGGAAGTGTTGCGATCGCTGTACTGCTGGGCGTGGCCATCCTGATCCTGCTGGCCGTCCTGGGCTACTGCTTCCTGAAAGGCAGGAAGGAGCAACAGCAGTCCCGGCGCATGGCCATCAACGGCTCCCAGGTGTCTACCACGGAGGACACGCAGCGCCTGGTGTACAACAGCACCACCAAGCCCATCTGAGCCTGTCCCAATCCAACCATTGTCTACTGCAGCATTCCCAGTAACTGACATAGAAACATTTTGAAACACACACATACTCACGCATGTATGTGAATGTGCACGCACTCACTCTGACCCAACCAGTGAACATCATACAAGAAACGAGCAGCCAGAGGCATACGTACACTGGCTTTACACATGCACACTAGCTCTCACATAAACACGAGCATACTTGCTCTCTCTCCCTCTCTCTCTCACACACACACACACACACACACACACACACACACACACACACACACACAGCTCAAACACACTGGCTCTCATACGTATGCCCTCGCAATCACACGTGTGCCTACATACACACAAATGGATGAGAATTCGTAAACGAAGCTACTCCGCTTAACCTTTCTGCTGGCTTTTGTCTCTACGTTGTTTATGAGCTTTTTAAGGGAAAGGTTTTGCAGACATTCTAGTTTCATACAGACATTTGAAGATATCACTTTGTAGAAGTACACGTGCAGGAGATGTTCAGAATTTGTTGCTACACGCAAGGTAGCATGACTAAGGCAGCAGTAAGTCATCCTAGCATAAAGGAATGTGACACTAGTTCCTGTTCTTAAGCCTGATGATGTTTGTCACGGAATGCGTTGATGTATAAAACCAGGTGGTGATCATACAATGCTCTCAGGGCGAAGCGGTCTCATGGGGGACACCGTCCAGTTCCCATGCAGGTCAGTTATGAATGATTCATGTAAAGGTATTTCTAAAATCTGGAATAAAAATAGCCAGATATAAGGTGTGACAACCAACAATACGTCCATTTGATTGCCTAAATTTAATCAGGTTTTTATTAGTTTGTGTAGCCAAACAAATTTGTAAATAATAGTGCTTTTATTAGTGGTTTGGGAACGTGTGAGGTTGTGTGTTCATCGGTGTCAGTTGTAAAATAGATTTTCATTGAGTGTTTTTCTTTTCAAATACAACCATGAACTGTTGATTTTGGCAAGCTAGAGTAATTCAGACTATATAAAATTATTGCGCTCATTCCAGCTACCAACCTGCCAGAATTGTCATAAAATGCTTGTATATAGTTTTTTATCCTCCTTTAATGATAACACTTCAAAATTAATCTGAACCATTCAAGTTTAATAAAAAGGATGTGAGTGTAAATGAAATGGGATTTGTGTGTTTTTGTTGAAAGTGCTCACTGATATTCTTGCTTTCATTTCTTGGAAGCCAGGATCATTTTGCCCAGTTTCTTATTACCACTGAATTTGTTAAACACCAAAGATGAAATGGAGCATTCGCTTGCAATTCTTACCCCATGGTGGACCAAACCAACCGTATTGATGGCTAGAACAGGGGTTCTCAGCAAGGACCAGCGTGGGTGTAGCTGTCCTTCCAGCCATAGCCGGCACACGCCTGATCCTCGTAAAGATCCTTCCAAAGCAAAAACTCTGGGAGTTGATTGGTAGTATTGGGTGTGTAACTGCATGGTCAGAGTGAAAGCCTGCACCCAACGGGGCCCTTGGACTTGTAAATAGACCAAGCCATAATTTTCATTTAAAGACCACAAAAATTTTTTTTCATGAATATGATCTTACTTGTCTATTTGAGAAGGTTTTTTAAATCTGATGAAAATAATTGTTTTTGTAACTCCAATGACAGAAAATTGCATATCCTGCCGTAAAAACACTATTTGAAGGGTTTTCCGCTGTTTTCTTCTTGTCCTCCAACTCCTCAGTGAACTCTTCCTCAAATCTGCCTTTGTAATTGTATGGGGTCCATTGCTCACCAGCAGGTGGCAGCATTGCTAAAGCTTTTATAGTAATTGTTGAAATGGTGCACGTGCCAGTTTTCCTTGAAACATATTTTCTTGAATCTGGAAGAAAATGGTTCTTGACTGACTTAAAAGATGTTGATATCATGGCAGATGCCAAATAGATTCAAGGAAGATTTTCTTGTTTGCATTTGCTTTTTGCAGTCTGTTTCCTAGCGAAATTGGTGTATATGGATGTTGATACACCCAGCAAAAACTTTTATTAGGAACACCTGCTTATTCCTGTACTCCTAATCTGCCTGTTGGGATGACTGTGCCATACATCTGAACATGCAAATACAGATGTAGAGTTATACTGTTCAAATCAAACATTGGAAATGGGGGGGTATAATTTAGCATCTTTCACCATTGCCACCATTGCATGGTTCTTGAACAGACAGGCTAGTGTCTGCGTTTTTTTTTTGGAACTACAATTTTCATGCCTGAGTCTCAAGGGTGTACACAGAATGGTGCAAAAAAATCTCCAGCGAGCAGCAGACAGCGGACAGGACCCCTTGTTGAGAGCTGTCTGAGTGGACAGACTGATTTGAGCTGACCAAAAGGCCACAATAACATAAATAACTACTGTGGTGAGTGGAGAAATGCACGACAGGTTGAACTGGGGTACAACAGCAGAAGACTTGGAGCTCCAATACTCTCAGCCAGTGATAAAAATCAGGATGCACTGGATGCGAAATCACAAACACTGCAGACTTGAAGATTGGAAAAAACTAAACCTGGTCCATGATTCTTGTTTTATCTTAGGGCTCTAACCTTTGGTCAACAGCTCAGGGTGGTGGTGATGGTGCAATGGTATACAAATTTTTTCCTGGCCCACTTTGGGCCCCTTTATACAAGGAAATCATAGGCTGTGGCAATCAATAAATCTGGGTATTGTAGCACACCATCTTCATCCCCTTCAGACCCTGTGTCCACTGGAATGGACATGACATATTTTTGGTTCTAGGCCATTAAAAATCTTTGATTTTGTCATTTGAACAATTCTTTGTTACTGATTGGTTCCTTACTGATTATCCAATCTAGTGAAGAATATGACCGTGAAGATATGACGGTACTTGATCTGGAAAAGAACTGCAGACACCAGATAGGAACAAAGCATAGGCTCCTATGCTTGACAGGAGGAGGAGTAAGCACCTTTTCCCTCATAAATATTAATTTATGTTGATTGTAGCCTAATCAATTTGCACTCAGCATAATTCTAACAATTCAATGTGATGATATTTTAAGTTACTCTGAATATATCTCATAACTGCAAAGTACAGGATTTTTTTAAAGTTCAGAGTCCATTCCAATGGACATCGGGTCTTGGGTGATGTTCATTCCAATGGACATCAGGTGCTGGGTGATATGAGCCAACACTTCATTATATAGTGTCACTATGCAAAGTTATGGAATATCTGTGAGCATTTCATAACTAAACTTTGACTATTTATTTATATATATATTTTTTTATTCATGTAATGTTCCTTGAGAGTATAAAGTGGAAGACTTCCTTGAACCAAATTATTATGATAAGAGAGAGGCCACCCGATGCAAGAGACCCTACTGCATGGGAAAAACAAAATCTTCTGTGACAAATGCAACATCCACCTGTGCTTTGTGCCACACACAACCTGCTTTGAGGCCGCTCATCAAAAATGAGTGAATAGATAAAAGTATCCACAAGCGAATGAAGTCTGTTCCAATTGTTAGTGTGATCAGTTGCTGCGTATGGCGTCCATAAATTCCGAAATGTAATTGCTAAATAATTATCTAATTGAATTGCCAAATGTCTTGCTTCACTGGAATAATTTTCCCCAGGCTCTGTGACACAAATATTGAGTTATAAAGCCTTAAATAGGCTCATGCCCAACAAACAAAAATTGGCATTATTTGTATTCTGCTCAAAGGGGTTAAAAAGTTACTGGACCGCAGGAACCCATGAAATTCAGCCTCTAAAACTTGCCTAATTGAACATAGTGTTTGATTGACCAGATACTACGGTCATGCAGGTTGAGCGTGAGTTATTGATCTGTTACTAATAGCTATAGTACTATAGTGCTGCCCCAGTTTGTCTGTATTTTTTTCCCCACAAGTGATAAAATTGTATTTCTCTATTAATAATTCAGTTCTGTTCCAATTTGCAGATAAGTGCCCTTGCCTGTTCCCTGAACAGAACAACACTAAATGCATGCTCTTCTCCCTTTCGTAGAATTTTAATCTTCATGTGAAATCTGCAGTACCTCTATAATTGGCAGCATCATTGAATTTCATACTAAAAAGAATTGGTCACTTAAATTGAAAAATTCAGTTAAGTGAGCTCTGTGACTACTGCAGTTTTCTCAGTTGAGGTGCACTAGGATATTGCCACCACTTTTCAGGCAACCCTGCATTCTACTCTACACAGATCCACAAATACAATGCAGATTGTTCGCTTCAAAGTAATTTGTATTCTTGACTTAGTTGCCAATGTACACGACTGGTTTCTGCACGTCACTTACACATCTGGAACATCCTAAATCCCATGTCTGCCTTGGTAGATTTTCGAAAGGTTTCTGGTTTTCAAGCTAGTGTCTGCTGGGTCTGTGTAGATGGAAAGGGTTCTGCCTCCACCATCCTTTTTTGGAGGATGTACTCTTAACTCTAAAGACCAGCTTTGAGACTGCATCCATGCTTTTGCTGAATGCCATTCTAACGCTGGCTGGCTGCTGAATTACCACCTCAGTTATTATGGCTATTTTTCAGTTTTGGCTAAGCTACTCAAGGCTACGTCCTTGGAGGATCTCAGTCAAGGTGTCGTGGCTCAACTAAAAGCACATCGAAAAACATCAAAAAGTAGTGAAATATTAACTGAATTGGACCATTCTGTAGTGTGATTTTGGGGGGTGGGGGGTGGATGCCATGTTGGGCTGATATCCTCCAGGACAGTTGGCTGGGGCTGAGGAAATGCTTTGAAATGTGCTATTTGTGGCAGGGATGTGGCTATTGAAGATTTACATGTAGGCAGCGTGCTTTGATGTGTCATATGCTGAATGAAAGTGGTGGCTTCTGGACATTGCAAAGCATCTCAAATTGGCCACAGGTCATTATTATGTGTTTTTTTTATTTTTTCAATTATTTTTTGATCAAGTATATGCCCATTATCCATACCTGCCTATCATACAAGCTCTCTGACTCTCTCTGTCTTTTTCTCCTTGCTTGCAATGCATCTTGGGTAGAATTGTGGAGCAAGCACCAGGATAACAGAAAGCTTAAAGCTATGGAAAAACAACAGAGTAAGGCTTTTCACATGCAAAAAGACCGGGGACTCACATAACTGCCAACTTTAAATTTCTCACTTACTCTTCCCCTTCACCATCCTCACTCCTAATCTACACCTGTCATGCTCCTGTCACTGTGTGGGTTGACAAAAGAAATCAGCGTGTGGCCGAGTCAACTTTGTTGAATTTTGGCAAAATTAATAAGAATATAGGGTCAGCATAGAAGGTCTTAAATCTTTTGTTTGTTAAAGTTGCAGAGGTTTACAAGTAATGCTTGTATTCACATTTAGTGTCCAGTATGTCCATTTTGTGGGGCTGTGAATCATTGTTCACTGCAGCCAAAAATTTTTTAAAAAGTGCATTCATTACTCTGATTAAGGTGTGAATGGCAAATTAGAGAATACAACAGGGCTGGTTCAAGGTGCATTGACAGGATGGGCATTTTGAGTAAGTAGTTGGACAGCTTTGGCCTTCTTTTCAAACACTCCTACTTGCATTTTTGTGAGCAGACAGAAACTAATTCAAACTGACTGTGGGGCCTTATGAGAGGTCTCAACATAGCGAAACAATAGCCTGGATCGTGGACATAAATCAAAATTTCAATTCATACTATTGCGGTTAAAGGCATTCTTTGAATAGCTAATCAGGGACATGTTGTGGTGTGAGGAGTGATAGCGGGGTGGGGAAGCGACCTAAACAACAGCGCATTGCTGGAGTGTGCAACTACAGTGCTGTGAAAAAGTATTTTCCCCTTTCCCAATTTATTCTAGTTTTGCATATTTGTCACCCTTGACTGTTTCTGATCATCGAGCTAATTTTAATATTGACCAAGATCGCCTGACTAAAGACAAAGCACAGTTTTTAAAGGATGATTAAAACTCTGCAACCCAATCTGGCCCTTTTTGAAAAAATAATTGCCCATTTAGTTATTAAACAAATTTATTAGATAATTGGGTTATATTTTACAAGAGACACCCGGGCATGATTACTGCCAGCCCTGCTCATACCATGCATCACTTGAATAGAACTTTTGTGGCAATGTAAAGTAGGAAAAAAGCAGCACTCGATGCTGTGACTGAAAGAAATTCAAAAACAGATGAGAGACAAAGTTATTGACATCAGTCAGTCTGGGAAGGGCTGCAAAGCCATTTAAAATGCGCTGAGACTCCAGCAAACCCCACAGTCAGAGCCATTATCTACAAATGGAGAAAACTTGGAGCAGTGATGAATCTTCCTAGGAGTGGTCAGTCTCCCAAAATTCCTCCAAGAGCGCATCAACATCTCATCTATGAGGCCATAAAAGAACCCACACTAATACTTAAAGAACTGCAGTCCTCAAGTAAGGTCAGTGTTCACGATTTCACAATGAGACAGAAACTGGATGAAAATGGCAGTCATTGGAGAGCTGCAAGGCAAAAACCATGGCTGACAGAAAAGTACACAAAGGTTTGTGTCACATTTGCCAAAAACCTCTGATGATCCCCTAGGCTTTTGGGATAATATTCCCATGGGTCCTGTCACATCTGGCATAAAGCTAAAACAGCATTCTACGATTAGAACATCATACCAACAGTCACAAATCTTGGTAATGTGATGGTCTGGAGCTCTTTTGCTGCTGCAGGACCTGGGCAACTTGCCATAATTGATGAAATCATGAATTCAGCTTTCTACTAGAAAATCCTGAAGGAGAACATCTGACCATCCGTTGACGACCTAAAGCTGAAGCGCAGTTGAGTTATGCAGCTGGTCAGTGATCCAAAGCACACATGAAAGTCCTCCCCTTATCGGCTCAAAAGAAACAAAATGAAGACTTTGGAGCTACGTCTAAATTAAATCCTGGCTTGAATCCGATTAAATGCTGTGGCATGACAGCAAACAGGCAGTTAATACTTGGAACTCCTCTATATGGCTAAATTAAAAACAATTCCTGCAATAGACGCAGGCCAAAATTCCTCCACAATGATTTAATTACACAATAAATTATTACAGATGATTGATTGCAGTTGTTCCTGCCAAGAGTGGCACAACCAGGTATTAGTTTTGGGGAGGAATACCTTTTTCGCATGGGTTTTACTGGTTTTGAATAACTCGTTATATTCAATGAATTGTGATCATTTAAAAGCTGCTCTTGGTGTTTACTCACGTTGTCTTTGTCCTTTATTAAAATTCATTGGATGATCCAAAACATTTACATATGACAACTTGACAAATGCTATTGGTGGTTGACAGCAGGGTATATCCCAGAAACAGCAGCATTCTCCCCATCGGGATTGGTTATAGGATGTAGCCTGGAATCCATCCATATCAAGCTTTGGTCGCCCCCAGCGGTCAGTTGCTGATATAGTCTGGCCTCAGTCGGTAGGCCAGCGTCTATTACACTAAATCCACTAATAGACTGGATATATAAATATTCCATGTTTTTTGCTCTCTTAGCTGATTGGGTGACCTTTTGGCAAAAGGCACCAATCGGCATAGCGTCATTTTTTCAGAATGAATGCTGACGGGTTATCGTCGCATCTTGTTGTCAGAAGTGGTAGCTAAGTAGGCAAGCAATTAAACGTTGGGATATACAAGTATCTATCTTATATCTGCATGTTGCGTGTATATTTCCTTTTACTTTGCTACATCAGGCATTTTACAACACAACTAACGGCTGTACTCAGCATTACGAATATGGTTAAGCTGGCCAGCTGTTATTGAATGTTATTTGCCAGGAGCTTAAAAATTAGATTGTGGCTTGCTTGCGTTTACTCTTGGAGTGGTTGTTAGGTTTTGAACAGGATTATGTTTGGCCATGTCTGCATTTTGTTTATTTTAGTGGGATTCCCTGGTATAATAAAGGCTAAATTAAGTAATACTCAAATTACGTAACGTATTTCACTGTAATTGGCATTAGCTATAGCTTGACGGGAATCAGCTAGGTTAAGCCTATGAAGCTGGTATGTAATGCAACAGTTGCTAATTTATTCCTTGCCTGTCTACTTTCTTCGGAAAAGAGAAGATGAATAGCTTGTTCCTAATATTGCAACCTATTGCTGCACAACGTTTCGGCATTTTTAACGTGGATGGCCAACGCTTATTTTGCCACTTTTCCCCGCTTGTTTAATATCTGATATCAATCCAGTACAAGATCATAGCGATCAAATATATTCCTTTTCCCTTTAAAAATGATTAAACATGTCGATGCTTAACAGTGTCACTGGACATATAAACACAAAGCATTATTTAGTTTGAGGATTAAAATTCGTAGTTTACGCAGTCCATACTGTATTTCTGTATTGCCAGATGTTACGTGACAACTACTGAGAGGAACTTTAGGTCTCGAGCAGTTCATTTTTCTCCTGATTTGTTGGTCTTAAAATCATTGCAGCACCAGAATGTTTGGAAGATATATGGCCTGTGAAAAATAAGTCCAATATTTAATTCTGTGACAATGGGGCAAAATAATCGATGATAATCTGTGCTCACCTTCACTTCTCCCCATTGGAATCAATTCATTCAGGACCCGCCGCAAGTCTATCTAAAGGGGCGGGGCACTCTTGCGTCTGTGAGCTAATCACAGATCTTGCATGGATTTTGTGCAAATATTTGGAAGTCAAACGCTAGCCAACTGACTGAGGCCAGACATATCAGCAAGTGATCGTTGGGAGCGACCAAAGTTTGATATGGATGGATTCCAGGCTAATAGGGTGTGCAACAGGAAAGAGTATAGGGTCCAGGAAATCAACAGGAAAAATACTCTGGGTTCCGGGAATTATTACGGCCAGTTTTGGTCATAAGATGACTAATATCAGTACTTTCTCTATGCACCAAAAAAAAAATCCCAAAAATTGTGACATGATTCCGATCAGAACTGTTTTGAGTTATGTCATTAATTGATAAAATTGATCAAGTTGCTACAAAGGAAACATAGAGCCATCGTGATCAATAACTTACCTCTCTATGCTCCAGGAGTGTTGAAAGCAGAATGTAGAAAATTCCCATGAAATTTTTAATTAATTTATAGTTCTGTCTTGATGGTGCTATGGCAAAGGCCATAGGGTGACCAAAATCAATAACAGCTCTTCTCTATCCAACAGAAATGATTGAAAGAAGTACGACTTGATTCCAAGTGAAACCAAGTTATTGCATTTTGAAATATAAAGTTCGACCTGGTGAAGATGCTTCAGGAAAGGTCGTAGGGTCACGCAACACTATAGGGTTTCTCTTCCATGCGCTGGGAGGAAGGAAAACACAATATTTTTTGTGATTCCCTAAAAACTGTTAGTTTTCAAGCGAACACCTGGGATCTACAGTGGTGGCTGTGGTAAAATTCTTATCCTCAAAGACTGTTTCGGGGATATAAATAAGCAAAATAGAATAAATCGGGAAGGAGACCAATATTTTTTCACTGCACTGTAAAATTGAGGCCACATCAATGTGAGCTGTGTAAGTCTTCAACTAGCTAGACTCAGCTAAATTCTCTAAAGTTTAGAAAAAAAGCATGGTTATAGAGAGAGATTCCTCTCAACAGTGGAGGCATGCATTTCTGTAGAAAAAAAAAAGTGTGATTGCTTTGCCGTCTGGCTGCGATGTGCTCAAGGCTGAGGGAAGTAAGCTGGAACTTTAGGAGTTGTAGTCAATTGTCCAATTTGTGTTACCTATCAAATGATGTACAACAATGAGATTCCAAAGTCTTTGATCTTTGAATATGTGCCACATGTGGCAGTAAATGAGACCTATGGTTTTCACATCTCAACATCGGGAGAAGTAAAACTAGCGTATGGAGTTTGGGCACCACTGTCCTAGCGCATTTGATTGGAAGGACCCCCACAATTATGATCGACTTCTGTTTCGGTCTTGTGTATTGGGAAAAAAAAGGAAGATTGTGAAAAATAAGCATTTGTCATCTATCAAATTCAGTCCATTTTCTTATTTTAGAAGTTGTAGTGTAATTTAATACATTTTATGGATCTAGAGTGCAGCCAGCAAGTGTGTCTGTTAAAACTGTTGGTATCTCAAAGAGAAATAAATTATTGGCCCACTGATATCAAAAAATCCTGCAATGTGCAGAAACTGAGCTCATTAGATGCTGTGTGAATTCATGTCACGGTAGTCATAGTAGCTAGTGCCAGTAGCTAAAAAGCTGGTCTCCAATACTGTTGCTCCTTCAGTGCGAGTTTGTTTTAACTGCCTAAGCTAAAAGTGTCCTGTCAGGTGTTTTTTAGATGTAAGGCGGTATATACAGCGGGATCAAAATTACAGGTACCTGTCTGGCAATACAACCAACAATACTTTAAAAAATAAATAAATAACATAGATGGCCGCCAAAGCAGCTTATTAGCGCTTTGAAGATATGCATTTCTTGTAGGAAAGAGAATTAGGCTTTACTCGCCGATAATGTCTCATCAGTTGGAAGTGTATCTGTTAGCCATAGAGAAATTATACATACAGTGTATATACTGCGTGTGTTTTGCGTGTGTGTGTGTGTGTACAAAATCCCTGTGCTTTTGTCTTTTCACGTGCTCATTTACACACCCAAAAGAAGTTTCACCAAACTGCGACTCTGCAATTTCACTTCACAAATAGCCAGTTTGAAACCGTTAACAAGTCCTAGTCCATTAGCTCATAATTGTTTGCAACGCATGTGGGGAATGGGATGTATCCCGCAATTTATGATTATTGATCTAAAACTGGCACAGCCAGGCTCTAAATTAAATAGACCAGGCGCGAAGCGCTGACGGGGGCGCGCCGCACCAGCAGAGAGTGTCAGGCGTATGTTGCAATTTACGTGCCCGGTGCAGCCTGGCGCAAAATACTCTCTGTCGCCTCAGTCCCCTCCTGCTGGCACAAGTAGCAAGAGGGAGAGAGAGAAGAGGCGTGTTTGAATTTAACACAGCCAAGTCAAATCTTCACCAATCAAATAGGCTCCTCTCCTCACCTTTAATGTGTTGGAATATAGAAGCCTCTGTCTACTATATCTGCATGATGCGTTAATGTTTCATTTTACTTGCTTTGCTGCTTCAGGCGCTGGAACTTACCGCTTCGTCAATATTAAGCATTCTGGCGAATATGAATTAGCTGGCTAGCTAGGGCATTCGCAAATTATTACCATAAGCGAACTTGAATGGAATTTCAAAACGAAACTACGTCAGATCATTCAAACTTATGAAGTTGGAATGAAATATAGCGGTTGCTCATTTATTTCTGCCTGCCTCATTGGGAAGAAAACGATGGATGGCGTGTTCCTATTATTACACCCTGTTGCTGCTTAAAATTTTGGGATTAACATGCGCGGACAACAATGCAAGATCACGTTACATTTATTTTCAATATGTAGTCTTAACTCAATCTGAGATCATTGCAATCAAGCTGTATTCCCTTTCCCCCACTAAAAAGCGATAAAACCTAAATGATAATAGTGATGGCCGCTTGCACTGAATATGAAAGCGAATTTACCGCCCGACAGATTCGTTCAAAAGTCAATGCAAAGGCGAATACGCGATAACCATTGGCGTCTTTACTGAATAATCGCGAAATATCGTTCAGCGTCTGATAACAACCGAAACACGTAGCTACAGCACTCACCGCGCCCACATATACCCATCTCTCTCTCTCTCTCTCTCTCTCTCTCTCTCTCTCTCTCTCTCTCTCTCTGATCTGACATCAGGACGTGATCTCGTCTATAATTTTATGTGCTGATTCAAGTAGTTGTCGTAGTGGTTGCTGTAATTATTTATTGCATTGAAATGTGCCTGACACTCTGGAAACCTGCCTGTGAGGTTTGGTGTGTGTCTTGCACTGTCGCCAGTCAGCCAAATTACTACTGCACAGAAATGCAACCCAGGTTGTAGCTGGCGAGCTTTCTGCGCCTTCAGCCGAGAACCTGCTCTGAGGTGTCTCGTCTTGATGAATATGTGACATCTCCCCCTACTACATATCCTCCCATCTCGGCGCCCGTCCATCACCAAATTGCAGTGGCTGCAGTGTTGCACCTGCAGAAATTACTCGTGACTCGCCACCATCGCTACCCTGCGCTGCGCCAAGAAATTAGAGCCCAGTATGTTGTAAGATATGGAAAGCCATTTGGGTCAAAATTAAATAAATACATACATACATACATACATAATTAAATAGGCCCATGAAATAAATAAATATGGAAATGAAATAAACCTTGAAATAAGTAAATGGGTAATAAATGTTTTAAAAAATTTAAACATGAATGTATAAGTTAATCAATATAGTTCAGTAAGTAAATACAGTACAGATCACATCAAACCGGAATTCTATCGTGGTAGGGTCGGGAGAAGGTAACGGTAACTTCAGAGCAACATGAGGGTAGAAACTAGGGGTGTAACGATGCTGAATCACGATTTTTTTAAGTGTAGTACCACCACATGCTGCCATGGGGCGAACATCCGAGCTTTCCCTTTTCCTTTATGAAACCCGACGCAGTCTTGAACGAAAGTACCAAACTTCAAAGGGCATGGCAATGCTTCGGAGAAAAAAAACTGACTGACATCAGTATTTTTAAATGAAATGCTGCAGCGGAGCCAAGTAGAGACTGGATCTCCTTTTAACAATTGGTTACTCTAATCCTGTCCCTGTTTGCTTTGCTCAATGCTTCAATCAAACAGAAGTTTCTTATTACTGGATAGAGTTGAGCTATTTAATAGATAACATGTTTGATTGCGCATTCTGAAAGGATTCAAATAGCACGTGCGAAACAACGAAACGCTTATTTGGCCATTTAGGTATGATTGTGATAATTATATCTCCGCGTTCTGTTTCATCCGCTTTACAGAATGTTTTCCACCTTATGTATTTTTAGGCAGCTTAAAATCCAGGGCGATCTGAAAATAGATCTCTTTATTTGTATTTATCGTATAGATCTCTTAAAATACTACAATAGAGAGATGAAATGCTCAATTAGGATATGGCGATTGTTGAACAAGATTTTTTAAAGTCTTGATAAGACCACCCAGTCATGGGTTGTGAAGCAGTGAGTGTAATTTCTTGAAACATACACTAGGCAATAAACAATTGTCTGCGTGTGGGAAGAAGCCTGGGTTCGTTCGCTAATTGCAGGTGCTCCGCCTTTCCCTCAATCTGTTCCCGTGTACTTGGCCTAAATAACAATCCAGCAATTTCAGTAGCCCATAACGACTAAGATGTGATGAAGAACAGCAGACAAACCTAACTGGGCTACGGTGTTAGATTGAAAGAATGCCAATAATTTGAATAAATCTTCCTCTGAATTACATCTCTCGTTGTAGAATTTTAGGACATTATTCAAGTTTAATTTTAAACAGATTTGTTATAAGATCGCCCTGGATTTTAAGCGTCTAAAAATACACAGGTGAATTCTGAAAAGTGGATGAAAGCGTGAATGTGAGATCTCTGAATTATCCTGATGCATACGAAATAAGTAGCTGTGTCTGATGTTCATACCAAATCTCTGCTGTTCTGTAGCCATATACATTTTCAAAATGCCTTCAATCAAACTTGTTGTCTTAATAAACAGCTCTACTCATTCAACTTGGAGTAAACCGAATCCACCATTTATTGCTAATCAAACATAGTAAATGGGAACAGGTTTACTTTTCTTAGTTGGTTAATAGGAGACGATTCTGTTTTCATTTGCTCCTTTCAGCACGTAGCCGAAAAATACTGATGTCAGTCAAGTTTTTTCCGGAAGCATTTCTCATGCCCTTTGATGTTTGGCACTTTTGTTCAAGACTGCGTCAGGTTCCATAAAGGGAAAGCTCGGATGTTCGCCCCATGACAGTATGTGGTGGTACGACACTTTTAAAAAATCGTGATTCAGAATCGTTACACCCCTAGTAGAAACTGCGGTAGGTTGTCTGAGAAAGCGTGGCGCAGGGACACAAAGCATTTATAAATATAGTACCTAGTCACGAAACTCTTCTAGGATGCAATATTTTTTTTCGTAGGAGAAGTCTGGGAATTTTATAAATATTCATGAGGAGCCGTCATCTGATTGGCCAGTGACGACGTTGACTTGCGTTGGTGACGCTGGCTTGGTGTTCATGGTAGGCTAACCCTTACCATCCCTAACCAATCAGATGATGGCTCCTCATGAATATTTATAAAATTCCCAGACTTCTCCTACAAAAGAAAATTTTGCTTCCAGGATACACATCACAGGTGGTCCAGCGTGTGCTGAAGAATGTCATGGTTGGCTGAGCAGCCGGTAAGCATCTCAAGCAGGGGATGCCTTCGCATGCAGTCACTGTGAATGGTGAAAACTAACCAACCCCTCTCTACCACTTAAGATTATTTCTTCCTATTCATATATTTATTTGCTTAAACTAGGTGCTTGTCGTTCTATTTGTATTGTTGTAGATAGCTTTAAAATCAAAGGTTTTAAATCGGTTACCCATTGCATGTAAAGGAGCATTGTGAATATATGAAGTATACTGCATGACGCGACTTGATGTGTGGGGTTTGTTTAAGAGGAGAACAGTGGTGAAAAAGAGCGGTTCTTTTGGACAAAAATCAGAAAGCATTCTATATATTTTAATGCTATTTAGTGCAGACAGGAAAATTCCTTTATTTTTGTTGTTTACTCTTAACGTTCTGTGAGAATGAATGATACATATTACCGTATAGGACACATCCGCTGTCATAGTTTAGAGAAATTTTCACTTTGTTTCTGTTACATATTAGATTGCTGGACTTTGTGGCGCTCCTGACATCCAGAGAGAAGATTTTAGTTTCATTATGAACTCACACACACAGTTGACACACGTCTTCAAAAGCAAATTTCTTCCGCGCTTTCACGTGCACTATAATCCTGTTTCTCGCAAGTTTTAAATTAGTGCATGTATGTCTTTGGAAATTGGCTATTAGCCCCGCATGAATAGGGAAACCCTGCGATGGTCAGGAACTGTATTTTTTCATTTACCGGCTTGCGCCCTCACGATCACCGTCGGCAGTTAAAAGGCTTACAGCATTAATCTACGAAACAACGCGAGTTAATCTGGCGGTAGGTTAGATACAGGCTACCAAGACAGCTAAAGTTTAGAGAGAGTTCTCGCGATTTTTCCATTTCGATGTGAGCTGTATGGTTAATACGTTTTTATTTAAAAATGACATTTTTCAAGGGACTACTTTTATTTATTTATGGAGATTTTTATTTCATAATTGTATCTCCCCAACAATAAATAGGGGATTTAAGTTCGAGGGAGGCCGCGCCCGCCTGCATGCAAGATTTCTGTTCGGGCTCTGGGCGGCAATTGTGCTGGAATTTTTTCTTATTTTACACAGGCGAATATTTATTTGACAATACTCAAAGACCAATTTTAAGCAATTTTGGGCGTCTAATGTGAAACATTATCATCTATTGATTTCTCACGATGTTCAAATGAATGGGGCGTGTAGTTATTATTAAGTGAATATGTTTGTATTTATCATAATCACTAATGATTTCTTATATTTTGGACAGTGTAAGCGTGATCTGTTATCTTATTAGGTGAATCCTGGGTCGTTCCATATGAAGTCCTTAAATTCAGGAACTTCCAGTGTCATGGTCATGGATTTCTTTTAAATTTTAATAAAATGTTGAATATGGGGCCAAATGAGGAAATACCAAGTTTTAGCCCAATATCCCCAGCGGTTTTCATTTTCTGGAGGGTCAAAAAAGTGGGTGTGGCACCGTCAGATGCGGCAAAATGAATTATAGCCATTTTTTTCATGGGGCCGTAACTCAAAAACTAATACAGATATGGACTTCATTTTTTCAGGAATTGTTAATCTTACATAAGTAAACAATTTACGACTAAAAGGAACAAAATTAACCCATTCATGTCTTTGCTGTCGTCATTCAAAAACAGGCAGAACCCAAAATTTGGCACATTTCAGGTGGCCCTTTCACCTGAACAGAATGAGAAATCTCAAAATTTTATGTCTCTTAGTGTAGAATTACATACTCAGGTCTCCATTGGAACATTGATATCTACATGCCTGTATTTTGCAGTTTTTTCTGTGGTGGTAGGGGCAATTATGACCCTCTGTCTTGAGGGGTTAACCCATTTTTAGGAGCGTTTTTTTCTCAATGAGAGTATCCTCCGTTTTTTATAGGACCTACATCATTACAAGCTCTTTGTCTGTACTTTCTACAAACAAGTTTGAAATGGTCTCTCAGGTAGCTACTATTAAATTGTATCCAAAAGTTGCACTTTTTATGGTTTTTCTGCACAGGGTGTTTGTGCCTTTTCATACATGTTATTCATGTACAAAATATTTTATTTTCAGAAGACATTGCAATCTCTACTGAAAATTTTAGGTGTTTACTGTGTCACTCATTAGATGGCACCATGACAGATGCTCTAATTTGGAGGCACCACCCACTAATTAAAGCACATGACCTCAAGAGACATTATGGCTTCAACTTCCAATCCTCCACTTGATCCACTCCCCTGTACTGTTGGAAAAGTCAGCAGGTCTACAGATGACTGTCATCGAAAGACATACAGTGCAAGGTAACTTGGACTGAAAATGCTGTCTACCTTTGATCCTGGGCAAAAAGAACTCCTAATTACAAGAGTCATTGGAGTCACTTTATCGAGGTTCAAAGACACTGATATTGATGAGCATCTTCTGAAAAGTGAACTCAAGACATAGACTGCTTGGGTTTGCACGCCCATCACAAGCAGGTTTTCTTTAAATATTCCTTGGCTTGGATCAAAGGCTCGCTTATTTCAGTAAGTAGTTTCTGAAACTCAAAATGAAAGCTTGATTGAGGAAGGACCACTCTCTGATCATCAGCTCAGTTGAGCGTTTCAGGTCACCGGTCCATAGTGGTAGGTATCAACGTAGTATGTGAACTGTATAGAAACTAATGTGGCTATACATGTACTTTTCACTTTCTACTGCATACTCATTGTAGAAAACTTACCTTTACATTGTATGTCTTCCGATGACAGTCATCTGTGAACCTGCTGACTTTTCCAACAGTACAGAAGTGGATCAAGCGGAGAAGTTGAATTTGAAGCCATAATGTCTCTTGAGGCCATGTGCTTTAATTAGTGGGTGCTGCCCCCAAATTAGAGCATCGGGTCGTGGTGCCATCTAATGAGTGACACAGTAAATACCTAAAATTTTCAGTAGAGATTGCAATGTCTTCTGAAATGTTACTGATTTTTTACATAAATAAAAAAGTGCAACTTTTGGATACAATTTTAATAATGAAGCAATTGAGAGACCACTTTAAAACTTGTTTGTGGTGAAAGTACAGACAAAGAGCTTTCTAATGATATAGGTCCCATAAAAATCGGAGGATACTCCCATTGAAAAAAACGGCCCGAAAATGGGTTACCCCCCAAGACAGGGGTTCATAATTGCCCCCACCACAGAACAACTGCAAAATATATACAAGATGTTAATGTACCAATGAAGACCTGAGTATGTTCACTTAAACTAAGAGACATAACATTTTGAGATTTCTCATTCTGTTCAGGTGAAAGGGCCACCTGAAATGTGCCAAATTTTGGGTTCTGCCTGTTTTTGAATGATGACAGCATAGACATGAATGGGTTACTTTTGTTCAATTTACTTGTAAATTGTTTACTAAGATTAATAATTGTCCTGAAAAATAAAGTCAATATCTCTGTATTAGTTTTTGAGATTCTGACCCCATGAAAATGGCTATAATTCATTTGCACATCTGAGAATTTTCCACACCCACTTTTTGACTGAAAATAAGAAACCGCTAGGGGTATTGAGCTAAAACTGGTATTTCTTCATTTGGCCCCAAAGTGCAACATTCTGCAAAATTTAAAGAAATCAAATAGCAACCACTGGGAGCCCTGGTTGATTTCATGTGGAATGACCCTCCTATTCATACTAGCACACAGACTGCATATCTGCCCATGATCTCTTTTTTCTTTAGAAAAAAGCTTCTCTTGACATGATCGCGAAGATTAGCGGGCCCCGAAGAGTGAAATATAAGGCTTTGAAGAAAAAAAAAATAAAAAAACATGTACTGGGCACAAACACTGACTATAGTTTTGCGAGATCTTGAGTTTGTTTTGCGAGATCTTGAGTTTGATTTGCGAGATCTTGAGTTTGATTTGCGAGATCTTGAGTTTGTTTTGCGAGATCTCGCAAATCCAACCGTGCGGTGTCGGTGTGTGAACTGGGGAAGAGCCGTCTACGGAGAGCTTAGCCAGTCCACTGAAATTAGGTTGTAGTTCCTCATGTTACCAGCAGGAAGCAATCGGACTATATTAAAAATTCTCAGGCGAAACGAATGTGATCTCAAACATATCCTTTGCATCCTAGTGCTGATAAACGTGGAAATAGCATGTAAGGGCAGCAGCTACGTTACGGATGACACACCGGGTTGCGCGAGTAACACGACTCTCGTCTAATGTGTACGTAAAGCCTTCAAAATGTACATACAGTATTTCAGTATTTCTAAAACTATCTACAAATGCCGTTAAATGACACTTTTTGTCTGTTTCTGTAGTAGCTGGTTTTTTTCGTAACCTGGTAA
This sequence comes from Gymnothorax javanicus, assembly GCA_029692085.1. Classification (NCBI taxonomy): domain Eukaryota; kingdom Metazoa; phylum Chordata; class Actinopteri; order Anguilliformes; family Muraenidae; genus Gymnothorax; species Gymnothorax javanicus. The sequence goes on along the minus strand of CM056200.1, from coordinate 49,012,420 downwards.
CTACGTCACGTAGGGGATTCGTGGAGGAAAGTAGCCTCTGCTTACTATGGCGAGTGATTGGGAGCATGAGGAGGTGGCAAGAAACACTGCAGAAATTTATGATGGGTCGCAACCATATAATTTCGAGCCGGTCAGCGAGCTTTCCAGAGAGAGGGAAAAATCAACAATACTGGCCCTCAGAGACGGATTAATCCTTTGACGGAGGCGGACGAGTGGAGGGTTGGTGAGGTGTCCTGGAGAGTAGCTATATCGCAACTAGCGCTTGAGCTAGTCTACGATCAGCAGTGAAAACCGTAACAACAACACCAATACATATTTTACGGTGTATGAATAACACTGAAGAAGCCAACGTTTTCTGTACATCTAGCTGCAGCGATAATGTAGTATGTTCAGATGGGAGCATTATTCGCGTGTCTGGCAAATGATAATGAAGGCATCACGCTTACTAACCTCAAGATTGTAGCTTGCCGGTTCCACCCCGCCTATCAAAATTATGTTTATTTTATTGGATTCTCCCTTCACCCTGACATTGTAAACATATCCGCTTGACTGACCATGCTTGATAGTGTAACAACTCTACAACATCTAAGTCTGGCGGTGGCGGCAGTTTTTTCTCACGAGGCTGACGTTCGTAATGGCATATACATAATCATTGTTGACATGCGAATAAAATCTCCAAATGCCAGGCAATCTGGTGTTGATCCAAACCGTAGCTGATTCATAGGAATGCTATGGTCAGTCTGGGGAAGATATATATATATAGAGAGAGAGAGGGAGAGAGTATGGTGTCCTTTATTAAGCTATTTCTGGCCAGATTGCTTGTATTGAAGTGTCATCATATTGTCCATGGAAACTCTTGGTGTGACATTAGCGTCACGAAAAAAATTTGCCGGAAATCTGGCGGACAAAACTGAACCGCTGGCATAAAATGTTTTATTTTGACGAAAGGCAGATGGACCCTGTGCCCTGTTTAGGATGAATTCTTACATCCGCTTTAAACACAATAATTCTTCATTCGCGAGGCTTAACATGGTGCAGGCTCATTGACAGTCGTCTCCTGGCCGAACAACCTTCTCTACCCTACGTGGCGTAGAGGCGTTTTGATATGGGAGGCGTTATGGCCGCTGTGTAAAAGTACCTACTTTTTTTTATTATATTCCGTTTTCTGATAACCAACAACATAAAAATATGATGAATAATCGTTCGGATATTTATTTCCCACAAGAAAATAGTACAAAATCTTTGAAAAAAATTAACTTGTATATACACTTCAAATATTAAATTAAATTTCCAAGAATAGTGTATTGCCCCGGCGATGGATTAGCCGAGCTGTCAGGGTGGGTCCTGCCTGCTAGATCCAGAGTCAACTGGGATGGGCTCCGTTCAGGTATAGAAAAGGATAGTTTAATGAGCTGAGCATCATTACACTAAGTAATTTTCACATGTCAAATTGGCTAAATAACTGATCCGCGTCATCTACAACCCCAATTCGAGAAGTAGTTGGGATAAAATTGTAAGTGTTAATAAAATCAAAAGCGCAATGACTTTCCAAGTCACACCTGAAATTTTGTTCATCGAACAGAAATAACATAGCAAATGTTGAAACTGAGAAATTTTACAATTTTATCCACAAAATGAGCTCATTTCAAATTTGATGGCTGCTACAGGTCTCAAAAAAGTTGGGACAGGGGCCTGTTTACCATGGTGTAACATCCCCTCTTCTTTTTAACACAGAGTGGAGGCGTCTGGGCATTGAAGAGAATAAGTTCCTTGAGAGTTTAGCCATTGGAATTTTATCCCATCACCTAATACAGGCTTTCAGCTGTTGGAAGTTTTGGGTCTCCTTTGGCGGCGGACTTTTTCATTTTAAGGTATGGCAAATGTTCTCAATCGGTGAAAGATCAGGACTGCAGGCAGGCCAGTTCAGCACACGGACTCTTCTACTACAAAGCCATGCTCTTGTAATAGCTGTAGTATGTGGTTTTGCATTGTCCTGCTGAAATACACAAGGCCTTCCCTGGAATAGATGTAGTCTGGGGAGCATATGTTGCTCTAAAACATTTATATACCTTTCAGCATTCATGGTGCTTTTTAAAACATGCACGTGTCCCACACCATATGCACTAATGCATCCCCATACCATCAGGGATGCTGGCTTTTGAACTGAACGCTGATAACAGGAGGGGTGGTCTTTCTCCTCTTTAGCCCGGAGGACAAGGCGGCCCGTGATTACTTAACCACGAATATATCAAATTTAGTAGATCTGACCTGGGACACTTGCACTTTGCCACAGTGGGTATTTTAAATGAGCCTTGGCCCACAGAATACGGCGACACTTCTGGATCATGCTCAACAATGGCTTCCTTTTTGCATGATAGAGTTTTAAGGTGGCATCAGTGGATGGCACGGCAGACTGTGTTTACAGACAGCGGTTTCTTGAAGTATTCCTGGGCCCATTTAGTAATGTCAATGCAGAATCATGCGTTGAGTGATGCAGTGGCGTCCTGAGACCGAAGATCCGCGGGCATCCAGGAAAAGGTTTTGGCCTTGTCCCTTACGCACAGAGATTTTTCCAGTTTTTCTGAATCTTTTGATGATGATATGCACTATCGATGATGAGACCTGCAAAGCCTTTGCAATTTGACGTTGAGGAACATTGATTTTAAAGTATTCCCACAATTTTTTTATCACTGACCTTCACAGGTTTGAGAGCCCTAGCCATCTTTATACAGTCTCAGCCTCTCTAAGACATCCCTTTTATCGCCGATCATGTTACACACCTGATGCCAGTTAACTTAATTACTTGCTAAATGTTCTTTCAGCCCCTTTTTTGCCTGTGTCCCAACTATTTTGAGACCTGTAGCAGCCAGAAAATTTGAAATAAGCTCATTTTGTGGATAAAAATGTAAAATGTCTCAGAATCAACATTTGAAATGTTATCTATGTTCTATTGTAAATAAGATATTGGCTCACGTGATCTGAAAGTCATTGCATTTTGATTTTATTCACAATTTACACTTCGTCCCAACTATTTCGGAATTGGGGTTGTACTATAAAACTTATCAGTTCATGAAGCACATGCAGTGTACTGTGCGGTTGGGTTATCATCTCGAATCCAGTAAGAATAGAGGAGGCTGCAAGATAACAAGCTCGAAACGTTTCACTTTCTAAGAATACACTTAGCTTTGAACTGTGTGGAAAACGAGATTGGACTGTCTTCTGATAGAGCTGCAAGTCAACTGTTTTGCTGAAATTGCTTGCGATAGTGAATAATTTTATTTCCCTGTTAAATAAAAATAGTTCATCAACATTTTATATCCCTATTAGGTATATAAATTGTTTTCCCAAACTATATTTAAGCCGACTGCTATGTTTGCTCGTTCGGTAGAGAGCTGTTGCATGGGTTTCGCAGTGGACATAGTTGGCTATATTTCTTGAGAACATTGGTCGTGAACACGCGTCCTGTGTGGGAGTGCTTCGGGCGCAGACCGTTGTCATAGATGCCTCAGGCGTCAGTGCGTTCATGAGCCCCACACTACGCATGTGTGAACTAAAAGTCACTCAGCGCATGTCCGCGTGACTCCGGAAATAAGGCCCCATGTCGGCGTGCTGCGCCACTGAGTAATTTCCAATGGAATGAATGGGCGGCCATTTTCGGTTCAGTATCCAGTTCTTATAATACATCCATGGTCTGCTTTAGGATATTTTTTGCACTTGTTCGCCTCATGCTGGTAAAATAAGGAACTGCAACCTAATTTCAGTGGCTAAGCTCTCCGTAGACGGCTCTAGCGGTTCTCATACGCATTGTTGGATTTGCGAGATCTCGCAAATCAAACTCAAGATCTCGCAAAACAAACTCATGATCTCGCAAAACTATAGTCAGTGTTTGTCCCCAGTACATTTTTTTTTTTTCTTTCTTTTTTTTCCTCCATGTCACTTCGGGGGCTCTGTATGTAGATGTCATTCTGACATGAAAAAAACAGTTTTTGGACATTGAATTCAAAGAGGGTGAAATGTGGTAGGAAGGTATGCTACTGCGCAATGGTAGCTCGCCTTTTTACTCCTGGATAAGCAAAGCTTAGGAAGGTGTGTTGAGATGAGACTTGAATGTCACTCACTCGCCAGTCAATCAATCAATTTGCTGTTGGCATGACCACGCGTGGTAAGATTCACAAACAGCTTATCCAGGAGTTGACAATTGCATCACTTTCACTGTGCCTTGTGCTTGAGGTATTTAGTGTCAAGTCACCTGAAAAAAACAAGGTTGTAATGCCGATCATCTGAGATGTTGCTGACCCTTCATCAGATAGTATATACCAGGGATCCTCAAATCTGGACCTCGAATCCAAATCCATCCCGGTTTTCTGTTATCCCAGGCAAGTAAATGAGCAGTTAGTGCCTCTGATTGGCCAGACTGTGTTAACACCTGACTCCTAGGTAAAGGGAGGGTGGAAAACCAGCAGTTCTCGGACCTCGTGGGGTGTGATTTGAGGACCAGGGGTATACACTGTAGAAACAAGCTTTCCCGAAACATTTCTTGGTTAAAAAAAAATGTTTATTGGTTTCTGAAATGATTGCTGGCATGAGATTTTTCGTTATAGAGGCGTTATAGGGTTCCGTAAGCTGAGTACCAGATGGGCTGTTAAGGTCAATCACACATTGGTGATTTTCGAGAATCAGCGCAATGTTGAATACTGCTCTGTACCTTACATCTTTTCTAATCTGAACACCTACTGGCCGAAGATCAAGAATGGGTCACGTATACTTGTTTAACTCATTTTGATGCTGAAAGCAGCTCCAGCTCACGACGGCAATTGATGGTTGCTAGGTAGGTACACATTTGCATCTGTCTCCATCTTCTGATTAATCCTAATTTTAATTAATTAACCACTGGAAATAATCAGCAACCACTGGACTTTATACGCGCTGCTGTTTTTATGAAAGTGCATCGCAAAGCAAAACACTTTGGAGGCGTAACAAAGTTAAACTTTTTGCGAGACTGAATCAGTGAATGGTTCACCCGGCTGTCAACTGGAAGAAAAAATGACCTTACAGGTTCTGAAATTGAGCATCATATCAGTCATTTAAGATGCAATGTGCACTTGCTGATGAAGATTGGTTTTTATAGTTAGATGTGTAATTTTAAGAATCGTTTTGCACCAGGCAAAGTAAACACATTGCGCTGGGCGATAATGTGTGAATCTTAAAACGGACAAAGTCTGAATTTGATCCTTGATGTCACTGCATAAAGGCGGTTTGGCAGGACATCAGTAGATTTAATTCGTAATTTGGAAAAAAAAATAATAAATACAATGCCAAACCTGTGCTGCTTTTGTTTCAATGTATTAAGCGTTGAACTGAATAATTATAATATCTATGTTAATAAAAATGTACGAAGCCCTGTATTCTCTACATTTTTTAATAATGTTATCTACCGTAGATGATTAATTCCCCAAATTCTTTCATTTTTACTCTGAGAAATGTTGTCCTTAAATTCTCGAACCTTTTGCCCATGCAGTCTTCCACTGAGTGGTGAAGCTCTCTACATCTTCTTAAAGATTCGGACTCTCTGGGATGTTCGTTTTATACCCAGTCATGGTACTGACCTGTTGCCATTTATCCAAATTAGCTGAGAGATGTGCCACCGTTATTCAACTTTTCTAGTCTTTTGCTGACCCTGTCCTAACCTTTTTGAAAAGTCTTGCTGGCATCAAAATCCAGGAGCTTCTGGGCGTTTCGTCCCCTGGACCCTTAGCAGGGGCACTGCCCTTGCACTCCGTTGGGGGCCGCCCCCCCGCTACTTTTTAGGTTTTTTCTGTTCAGTCTGGTCTCATGCCTGGGTAGTTAATTTATTTGCGTCAAGTTCGCTGTTTTGACTACAAATGTTTTTTTTCCCCCCTCTCAATAAGTTTGAAATCATGAATTATGATTTGGCTGTCTTTTGGATTTAAGGGATAAGAAATCCAAAACAACAACCAAACATTCTTCATTTAGCTTTTGAATTCATAATTTGACCATTTGATTGGACTGTTCACAATACCGTTGCACTATGTGGGACGAGGCATGGAGCTGAACATCTCAATTTAATTTTGATAGATTGATATCTTGAACTTGATAGATTGTTCTCATTGTATCTCCCCGACGCGATAGTCGGGAGATACTATGGTTTAGTTCTGGAGCCGCCGCGCCCGCAGAGATTTTCTGTTCCGGGCTCTGGAAGTGACAATCATTGCAGGATTTTTTTCTAATTTTGCACAGGCAAAGATATTTATTTAACAACGGTCAAGACCGATTTTCGGCAATTGTGGACATCCAATATGGCTGCCGGAGGCTATTTTGTTCGAAATTTGGGGATCGGGGAGACATACGACATGGTCCCTGTGGCGACCGAGTTATCAAGTTGAAAATTGTGCTAGTTTTTTTTTCTGTCAGGAGAATTAAATTTCCAAAATTATCACATTATACTGGATATTTTATGAAGATTATAATTGCAGCACGTGTATAGTTCACTACATGTTCCTATACTGAACTCTGTACTGCAGTGATAATGGTTATATATGCAATCCATTTGGAGGTTCGATTCTCCTGACAAAAATAATCCATGATGATGTTTAGTTAGAACAATCTATCAAGTGTACAGAAATTAATTTGAGAAGTTCAGCTCCATATAATTTGTCCCACATGGTGCATTTACATCATATACAGTCTAACTAAATATTCAAATTTTGAGGGTCAGAGGCTTAATAAGGGATGTCTGGTTTTCTGTTTAGGATTCCTTGTGTCTTCATCAGTACTATGGCCAAAGCAGGTTCAAATCAGAATCAAAAGTTATTATGCGGGGGAAAAAAAAAAAATCTGCACTCAAAATGGCCTACCTGGCCCATAATGATTTATGAAAGCAATAAACATTTTAACAAAAAAATTAAAAAAGAATACATCCCTCATCTGATGTCTTTCATCTGCAACATCTGAGATGGTGGATGCCAGACCAAGGTGATTTTATCTGGGAATACCCCCTTCATTCTCGGCATGTTGGTTGGCAGCTATGGAATCCAGGAAGCGCCTGATTTTTTTTTATTTTATGGTCCGTTAACATGCAAAGGGATAGAAAACCCCAGTTCTTGAAACCCAAGTTTATTGATTTAATTTTTGTTTGTTTATGAAGATAAAATCTTAATGTATTTTTAAATTCCTTTAAAAAGCATGGGTAGTGGTGAGGACTGCAGTTTCCTACCCCAGACAGTTTACTGTTGGGTATTCTTCCTGAATCTAATCCTTGACTTCTAAATGCCCGCCTACACGCAGGTTGCATGTTTATCTGCCTCTTGCACTCAGCTGTTCACACAGTCACGAGCATGTGGCCCCCTCCCTCCTCTACTCCTCGTCCCTTCCCCTAGGCCAAGCTACTTTGAGGGAGCAGTAATGGTGTTGGCTGCTAGGACCCAAGGAAGTTCACTCTGCTTGCCTATTAATACGCATAGCAACATTTCACACCCCAAATTCTGACCCAACTTTGATAGAAGTATGAATGTTTTCCTTGTTCTAAAGGGCCTCAGAAAGCCTTTAGGCCTTTTTTTTAACACAGTCTATAGTTTTGACAAGAAAGCCAAATGACATGGGTTTATATATTATGAAGAGTGACATCATGAGTGCGTGAGCAGGATAACTGAATGGCAGCAGAGTGAACTTTGGGGAGAGCTCTACGGCCAGTCCTGACTTTGATCACCGCAGCGGGCCTGTGTACAGGTGCTACGGTGGTGACCAAACGCAGGAGGCCCAAGGAGATATCCCATCCATCTCACTGGGATGATCTCCGGCCTCTGCCTGCTGTCACGGCCCGTAGGATTCCCTGCAATCCGGTCTCGGTCACTGTCCCTCTTTCTCTTCTGGTCATTCTCTTCTCTTCCTTTATTGGCCTCTCTCAAAAAGAGTCACATGACAACCGGGCTGGAAGTTTGTCTGTGGGGTCCCACTTGGAGAAAAGTAATATATTCTCAATCCTGAATCCTCAATACATTGAATAAATGTTGGTTGGTTGAAATGGACATTGAAATGACTCGCGCTGACAGCATGTGCATGAACACTTGCACATGTGGTAGCCTTGTCCTATTACATATCAATTTTAACCCCAACAGTGCAAGATTGAACTTCTCTCACCTTTTGAGTAATACACATTGATATAGTTTTGTCCAAGCCTCCGCTGATCATGTGACTAGGTTCTGAGTGGCTGAGTGGAGGGAGATTGTGGTTGCCTTGCTAACCGTTTTTCTCCTGCAGGGTTAGAGGGTGCAAAGCATGACCTTGGAGACACTGATGAAAAGAAGTCACAGATCAGTGCTGACAGTGGACTGAGCGTCACCTCTGGCTCGCAGGTTGGTGAATTTTTATGCTCATATCTTTTCCCAGGAGAAATGTGCAACTCTCATAAATATCACGTCACGTGCTAAAACTGGGTGAAACAGGTGAAAGGATTACCATTTTTTTACAAAATGAGCTCAAACATTATAACATAATTTTAATTGTGGCCTGTAAGACAATTTGCTCATGTCAGATAACAAGATGTGCTTGTCTGTGCTCTTCAATTCAATAAAGCATATCTTAAATCATTGAGGGATTCTGAGAAGGATTTTTCGGCTGTGGTTTGTAAACACAACTTTCAAATTAGGCCCCTCCTCCCGGGCACAAAGACACCAGAAGTGCTACTCTGCAGTGCAGGACTATATGCCCCGCCCTCACACTTTGCAAGTTGTTCTTGGCTGGGGGCGACTTAGTTGCTGCCCAAAGGCATATCCGGTACAAAGAAAAATTAAAAAAAAATGCAGGCAGATGGCAGGGTCTCTGTAGATACAGACACGGCTGCACACATATGCGATCATTGATTTGTATGAGTCCATAAATTGTTTTGAGGAAAATCCTACTCATTATAGCTTTAAGGTAATTTTTTGTGAGCAACGTCACGAAACAACATTGTGCTGCCTCCAAGCTTGTGGAGATGTTTTGGAAGTTAGATTTTGTTCTTTGTTTGAATTTCATCACAATACTGGATGTTCATATGGCAGAGTTACAATTTTCTACTTTGTTTCGCAATGCCCTAATGCAGGACTGCAAATGTAGTACTGCATTCTTAAAGTAGCACTGCTATCTGGATGGTGGGCTCAAAGGGAGGGAGGGCCATATTTTTGTTAACTCCCAATCATTTTGGCAAATGAAAGAAAAATTATTGCCACAAGTGTGTTTTGTAGATTTTTGTATGTGTCAGTATGTTTATTGTAGCCCCCGGACGAAGTCGGGTGGCTACTATGGATTTATGCTTGTCGCCTCCGCCGCGTACGCAGACACTTCCTTTTGGACGCTGTGCAGGCTGTAATTTTTGACCGATTACTTTCATATTTGGCATGGACATGTTTTATTCTTTAGTTATGACACCTGTTGATTTTGGTTGCCATGGTGACAGTATTGGCCTAATAATGCGCAAAACCGGCCTTTCGGGGGCTACACCCATGCGGTCGCGGCCAACTGGACTGTCTAATCCAGGGGTAGGGAACCTTCTCTAGAAAGAGCCACTGTGGGTGCAGGCTTTCATACCAACCAAGCTGCTATCGCACACCTGATTCTACTAATCAGGCTCTTTAGCAAATGCTTTGGGGGTTGATTAGTAGAATCAGGTGTGGAACTACATGGCTAGAATGAAAGCTTGCACCCACAGTGGCTCTTTCTGGAGAAGGTTCCCTACCCCTGGTCTAAGCTGTCAGTTTTCTGGGAAACAGAACAGACTACTATGTCTGGGGTCAGACGGTGGTTAATTTGTTTTACTCATCAGACAGTAGCGTGTTAGGGAAAAGTCCCGACTTGTTTATACAAACGTTGTGTATAATATGAATAAAAACAGAATATAATGATTTGCAAATCCTTTTTGACCTATATTCAATTGAGTACACAACAAAGACAAGAATATCTAATGTTCAAACTATTAAACTTCATTGTTTTTTTGAACATATTCACTCATTTTGAATTTGATGCCTACAACACATTCCAAAAAAGCTGGGACAGGGGCATGTTTACCACTGTGTTACATCACCTTTCCTTTTAACAACACTCAATAAACGTTTGGGAACTGAGCTCACTAATTGTAGGAGCTTTGCTTGAAGTACAACTTCAGTTGCTCAGCAGTCCAGGGTCTCGGCTGTCGTATTTTGCGCTTCATAATGCGCCACACATTTTCAATGAGAGACAGGTCTGGACTGCAAGCAGGCCAGTGTATTGCCGGCACTGTTTTACTATGAAGCCACGCTGTTGTAACACATTACGGTAACAATTGTCTTGCTAAGAAATAAGCAGAAGCGTTCCACAGAAATCCTTGGATATGGCAGCATATGTTGCTCAAAGAAACCTGTATGTACCTTTCAGCGTGTCGTGCCTTCGCGGTGTGCAAGTTACCCATGACGGGCACTAACACATCATACCACCACAGATGCTGGCTTTTTTGCACTTTATTGTGATAACAATCTGGATGGTCCTTTTCCACTTTAGCCCGGAGGACATGATGTCCATGATTTCCAAAAACAATTTGATATGTGGACTCTCAGATCACAGCACACTTTGCGTCAGTCCATCTCAGATGAGCTTGGGCCTAAGAACCCGGCGGCGTTCTGGGTGTTGTTGATACTCATATTTTAAAGCTTTGCATGGTCGAGTTTTAACTTGTTTTTGTGGATGTAGTGACAAACTGTGTTAACTGGCAATGGTTTCCGAAATGTTCCTGAGCCCAAATGGTAATATCCTTTACAGAATGATGTCCGTTTTTAATGCAGTGCCACCTGAGGGACCGACGGTCACGGGTATTCAATGTTGGTTTCAGCCTTGCTGCTTACGTGTAAATTTCTCCGGATTCTCTGAATCTTTTGATTATATTATGGACAGTAGATGATGAAATGTCCTAAATTCCTTGCAATTGTACATTGAAACATTGTTCTTAAACTGTTGGACTGTTTGTTCACAAAGTGGTGAACCTCGCCCCATCCATGCTTGTAAACGACTGACCCTTACGGGGATGCTCCTTTTATACCTAATCATGACAATCACCTGCTCCCAATTAACCTGTTTACCTGTGGAATGTTTCAAACAGGTGTTTCTTGAGCATTGCTCAAGTTTCCCAGTCTTTTGTTGCCCCTGTGTCCGCCATTTTGGAACCTATTGCAGGCATAAAATTCAAAATGAGTGAATATATCCAAAAAATTTATAAAGTTTATCAGTTTGAACATAAAATATCTTGTCTTCGTAGTACTCAGTTGGAATATAGGTTGAAAAGGATTTGCAAATCATAGTATTCTTTTTTATTCACATTTTGCACAATGTCCCAACTTCATTGGAATTGGCACTGGGCAAAAACACTGGTTTTCCAGAGATATCGCGACTCGGATGCATCCGAGTATTATCTGTATCCGGGGATATACGGTTGATGTCCGGATACCGGTTTGTGCACGTCTCGTTTCCGGGGGTATCCCAACACCCAATTTGACAGTATCACGGGGAACTGTCTTACGAAAGACCTACAGCACCATTACTGCGTAACATTTAAGAGACATCACAAAGACCCTTTGCACAGGACTCATGTATGTACCCCTCTTAGGGAACAACAAACAGGTGTGCAGGCTGATTGACGAATGACAGATGATAATTGAATAATCATTAGAAGTGCGCTCCAGGGTTTCATGGAGCGATGAGCTGGCTGGCAGAGCGTAATGTACTGCGCGTGTATTTACACTTAGAATTGGGCAAACAAATGCATGTATCAATGACATCACATTGCTGCCCAGTTTTGCATGTATGGAGACTTTTTTTTTTTTTGTTGGTTATGTGCATTCAACCTCTGTTGGCATCTCCATACTGACACTGGGAACAAATTGAAAAGAAGACATCTGAATTTCATGTAAAGTAAATGCACTTGTTTATAAACCAGATATCAAAGCAGCTGCATAAAAGATATAAGAGGAAATAAGCAAAACAAATCCATCTTATTAGCCATGATCTTCTAGATTGCGGGATGTCGGCAGCCTCATAACAAAACGACTTACCATATATGTCTTTATAGACAAAAGAAAGCCAGCAGGCAGCGGCCAGGCATAAGTTATTGTCCACGTCGATTGTCACGCTGTCATTGGTTTTTTGTATTTTTCAAGGAGTAGTCTGATCGAAAAGTCGTTAATTGTATCAGTTGTAATTTTTGTTTATTTTATTAGTGTAAATAAGTTTAAAAATGCGGCAGCATTATAATCTACTAATTTTGTACGATTAAAAAAAATGCTACAAAAGTTCAACACTAAATAGGTTTGGAAGTGTTAGTGGGATAATGATCATTAGTGCAGTTGAACAGAGACTATTCAAGGGTGGGCCAGCGAGCACCCTGAGTTTCAGCTCATCTAGAGTTCTGAGAGGGAACCATTCTTAGTGCAAACCTCTTTAGTATTCTTGAGCACCCTTCACAAACCTTTGTTTACTTTCGGGCCGTGGAAATACTGAGTCCTAAGTTCGGCTCAGGATCTTATTTTTTTGGACTCGCGATTGTGTCTGCTCATGCGCCTGGCCCAGTTTCTGATTGTATAGAGATATATATATATATATATATATATATATATGGAACACCATTGCTGATAAAGATGCAGCTCAAGTGAAGCATCTGTTAGAGGCGTATACTGAGAGATTAAATTATACACTCCCATTCTGTTTTTCGCCTATAGTAGTGCATTTCATGTACTTGCGTGCGAGTCGGGGTGATTTTGGCTATGGCGTGCAGAGCAACATTTTCTCTCCCTAAATATGTGCTTTTTTGGAGGATGGAAAGCGGCACACTTACTAAAGGGAAGATCGAAATGTTACTCGGTGTCAACGTTAAAGTGCGAGCAGAAAAGTTCCGTTAAGGTGACCGAGGCTTTTAATGACCCTCTGATAAGATAATTGCTTTGAAATTTTTGCCGTTATAAACAACGTTGATGAATGTCCGTATACGTTATCAAATTACTCTCTGGTTTCCTCACTTCATTGTACCCTGATTGAGCGTATTTGCCGTTGACCGAATTGTTCATACTGAATCATATGGCTGATGCCAACGTTGTTAAAAGGAAGCGCTAGTTAACTCTGGCTACTCCTTTACTAAGCGTCATCTTTGCCCCTGTCCCATTATAACACTGCTCTCAAAAAATGATCACTGCACAGCACGGATCGAGGGGATAGAGAAAGGTTTTTTCTCCTGATTTCTAACAGCCAAGCCTTTCTCCCCTCCTTATCTTTTGGAACTTTGTAGAAACAGACAAAGCAACTTGTTCATTGCTTTAAATATTATGCAGGTAAGAAGTATTGTCATTGAATGTCAATTACAAGTAGCTAGCTAGTTAACCACCTTGTTCATTTTATTGACTGCTTAGTCAATGCAGTCCCCACGACGGTAGGCGTACCAAGGTAGCTCGCTGGAGACCATTATCGATCGTTAGCGTTTGCTTTAGTCAGCGGTCTATTTCAGTCAATGGGACGGCTAATTAGCTAGCTAACAAGCGAATGCGATTTTTTCTATTAAAATGACAAATTTGCGTTTCTACGTTAACTTACGCATGAAACGTTTTATTACAACCCTTCAAATCACTATTGCTGCAAAAGGCAGCCGCACATCTTGGCATTTTAATTCTTATATGGACTTTTTTGAAATTGGCCTCATAGGAAACCATTCATTTTTATGAAGAAGTTGGGTATATCAATATGGTGGCCGGGTGCTTCACTTTGAATAATGTAAATATGACATCATCAGCAATCTGGTGTTCTAAATATATATATCTATGGATTGGCCCAGGCCTAGACCCGGCCCGAGTACAGGCTCTGAGGAGCCTCTTGTTCTTAGAGCGTAGGGAATGAGTTAAGGTACTCACACTCCATGTGCCTTAAAATGTGTTTCCGTAAACAGTCGAATACTTGATAAACAAATCTTGACTCTAAGTCAAAAATCAGAAATCAGGATACTGCCGGATACGGTCCGAATACACAGCATGCCATGAAATATACGGCGTCAGGATACCTCCGGATTCCGAGGTATTTTGTTCAATCCATTTCATTGAGTGGTGGTGTTACACTAATGTACCTTTGGATTCTTTAAACCGTCCATTTACCAGTTAAATAGGCTTAATCAAACTGGCGTGTTTTGACGCAGCCTGTAATAGCATCGAGCATCCTATGGAATTGGACAGGTATCCGTGATAAACTAAACAAATACAATGCCAAATATTTTTGTTGTTGATGAAGTGAATAAATTCATACTGAGGAAAGAACAGTAAAAGCTCTAGAGGCGGCAGATAGGCTACACTTTTAAAGGCAACTTATTATTTGTTTAAGTTTGACATTGCTGCTCTGGAAATGTTGTATTACGTGCCCACCCTATGACGCCGATATGTTACATCTGATCCGGATACGTGATAAACAAATCTTGACTCAAAACACGCCCGGATTTCCCCGGATTCGTCAATGATCAGGATAAAGCCGGATACGTCCGAATACGCAGCGTGTCAGGAAATAAATATACGGGGTCAAGATATTTCCGGATTCCGAGGTATTTTGCCTGGTGTGGGGTTTGTATATTACTGTCCTCCTAACTCCTTATTCAGCCTCCAGCTCACTGCGGTCGGCTAACATGGGGCTGTTGGCTGTCCCGCAGTCCAAACTTGCGTTCTGGGGTGACCGTGCTTTCGCAGCCCTCAGATTGTGGAACAGCATTCCACACCATAGCAGATCTTCCCCTCACCGTCCATTCAGAGTCACGCTCATAACATATACAGTGCTGTAAAAAGTATTTGCCCCTTCCTGATTTTTTTTTTTTTTTTGCATTTTTGTCAAACTTAAATGTTTCAGATCATAAAACAAATTTTAATATTAGACAAAGATAATCTGAGTAAATACAAAATGCAGTTTTTAAATGATGATAGTTCATGGCTCAGATAAAAGATCTTAAAGCCGTAATGAGCTTCACAACTGATATTTGGTCCTCGGATGTGAGCCCAATGTCACGAATAAGTTTCATTGTTCATGGGAGAACTTGTAGAGTGTAGTGCTTTAGGTGAAAAAGTGCATAGGGTCATGCATCAGCACTTCAATTGCAGCCTTCATTGAAGAGATGACCAATGACTGGAATGATGCTAATGGGCTTATTTCTCCAATTTGAGAAAAACCTACGCGTTGTTGCTGCTGCATTTTAACCCTTTTTGATTTGTCCTGTTCAGATGAAGCGCTGTTGGGTCATTCCATATGAAGTCAACCAGAGGTCCCTAGGTCACCAACTCAGATTTGGCTCAGATTTAGTTTGAGAGTACCTCTATATTCATAATGAACACATGCAAAATTTTAGGCTCCTACTCTAAGGGGTTTACCAGACAGAGTTGAGTTCAAATACTTTCAAAAATTGGATGCAAGTATTTTTTTTTTAATACCAAAGTGCTTGCACTTGTATTGGAGTACTTCCTATTAATGCCTAAAGTACTTGTACTTGTATTCAAGTACTTTTCAAAGTTCTTGACCAATCTGTCTCCTAAGTGCTGACAGAGATTGGTCAAGTACTTGAAAAGTACTTGGATACAATGTAACCAATGAAACCATTGTGAGGGCGTGGAAGCCAAATAATATTATCAGGCCTAATACCTAATATTAGGCGTGACAAATTGGTACTCCGAATACAAATGCAAGCACTATGGTATGTAAAAAAAAAAAAAATGCTTGCATACAATTCTCAAAAGTACTTGAAAGTACTTGGACCCAACTCTGCTACGAGATATGGTCCCCCAAAAATCAGGGGCCATGCCCCAAGCTAATTGCTAAAAAGTTAATTTATACTGGGGAGTTTTTGGGCCATTGTCTTTGGAGACCAATCATAAATTGTATGGGCTGAAAATTGCTATCAGGGTATGTTGGGTGCAGGCTCTCAGAATCTTTTGTCAAAATTTATCTAACTCTTTGCATTTTCAAGCTATTGGCCTCTCAAATATGAAGATTTTTATGGGTGGAAATCAAAAATTCAGTTTTCAAGGGTTTTTACAGAGGCTAAATTGTGCTGGATTCCTTCCATTTGAAGACAGGTCTGTCTGTACAAGGAAGATTGACTAAATCACCGAGGACTAGAACAAATTTGGGCTATTCTGCTTTTAGCTCATTTGCACCCTTTGTATGGAATAGATGCCAAGACACTTGCTCTGAAGCTAGTTGCCTTATTCCATATATAAGGTCCTTCTAGAGTCGACTATGGGAGATGTTACTTGAGAGACCAGATGTACTTACCTTTAGTTTAACTTTGGACTTGTTCTCTGTCCTTTGTACTTGTATGTTTTACTTATTTTATTATTTTCTTTTTAATTTTTAATTGTATTTTAAAATTTAGTTTTCCTTTATTCTGCAATTGTTGTACGTAATTGTGTTAATTTTACTGTGCTCTGTGTTGTTAACCGACTTTATAACTGTTCTAATGTATTCAGGACTCCCCTGAAAAAGAGACCTCAGTCCCTGCGGGACTTCCCTGTAATAAAGGAAAATAAATAAATCAAGGCATAACAGTGGAGTTAGGGGACCCTGTAGAGAGTTCCAGCTAAAAAAGTCACTTTTGCCAATTTTGGATGGGAAAATTCACCATGCGGGCAGCTACCCATGGTAGTGAAACTCATTCTACATAAATATATATATCTTGGCTTTATTTGATCAGAATTACAGCTTGTTTTCTCAGCTCCTTCACTATTCAGTCATGCTATGAAATATAGGGTTTTTTTGTTTTTGTTTTTGCAAAAAACACCCCCCAATTATGGCTTTTGTTTTGATAAATGCCATGGCAAAAAGCGATCCTCGTATCCGAGGAGGATTTCTAACTGGACCAGAGTTAGTGGGGGTGGTGAGTTTGCTGGTGTCTGATTAGCCCAATCCTAGCTCTGAAAAGCCTGGGACATTTGTCACACTGCACAGTAGCTGCTTGTTGTGGCTGAGCCTCTCTCTCCTTCCTGCGTTGGCGCTTCTCATTGAGTACCTCTCTTCGCCTGGTCTCAAAGAGCTCCGCCCCGGTAGTGATGGTTCGGCGCCACTCAGCACGCTGGCTCACAGTTTCCTCCCAGGTTCTGTGGTCAATATTAGTGCTATTTAGAGTCTGCTTCATGGTTTTTTATAACGCCGCATTGGGAATTGCGGCTTCCTGTGCTCAACTCCCTAAAAAGGATCTCCTGGGGAATCTCCTTCATCCATCCGAGCCATGGGTTGCACCTCAATCGTGTTTTTATGATGGTGGTCTCTATACTGTCCATCTCTGCTCGTTCGAGGACAGAATTGTTGGTGGTGTAATCATCCCATCTGATATTCAGGATGGCTTCTTCTGCTGGTGGAACTGCTCCATCTTCTTTATGTCCCGTCGATATAAGGTCCAGGTCTCACTGCCATAGAGGAGTGTTGAGATGATGACAGCTCTGTAGACCATGATCTTGGTCAGGTGTGTGAGGGCCTTGTTCTTAAAAACCCGGTCTGTCAACTTCCCAAAGCACAGTGTGCCGCTTAGAGCGATTCGACATCTGTTGATGATATTGCGTGGATGGAGGAGACTGCCCAGATAAGAAAGTGCTCAACACACTCGATCTCCTTCCCGGCGATAAGAAAACATTGCAGTCTAGTAGATTGGTTCCAGGAGGTGGCTGAACAAGGATCTTGGTTTTTCCTGTGTTGATGGTCATGCCAAAACGGGAGTATGCATTGCTAAAATTGTTCACTGATTGCTGCAGTTCTTGAGCTGAGTGAGTTGGGGCAGCATTGTCATCTGCATACTGGAGTTCAGTCGCTCTAAAGTGGTGAATGCGGTGTTTTGGACTGAAAGCTGAGACAGATTGAATAGTCCTGTCAGAGCCGGTTTCCTGGATGTCCACTCCCAGATTGTCTGGTGGGATCTCGTGGAGCATAGCAGCAAGGTAGAGTGAGAACAAAGTTGGTGCTAGAACACATCCCTGCTTCAATCCGCATGTGATGGTAAACTCTTCTGACACAGTGTTCTGGTGGATAACACGGGCCTTCGTCATCGTGCAGTGCTTTGATTGGTGACAAATGGCTCAGGGAGGCCAAAGCGTCTAAGAACTGTCCACATGGCCTCTCTTGGGACACTGTCATAGGCTTTCACGAGATCATAAAAGATAAAAAAAGAGCGGCTTTTGTTGTTTGTGTGCCTTCTCCTGTAATCGTCGGGCACAAAAGGTCATGTCCACTGTCCCCCTTCTGGCTGGGAAACCACACTGGGATTCAGGCAGGATCTCTTCGGCAACTTTTTGAAGCCGAATTAGGAGAATTTTGGCAAAGACCTTTCCTGCGATGGAGAGCAGGGAAATCCCACGGTAGTTTCCACAGATGTTTTTGATCCCTTCATGTGGTACAGTGGCATTCTTCAGGTCATCGGGGCGGCGTTTTGCATCCCATATTTTGAACATGAGGGCAAATGTCCGGACAGGAGGCATTCACTGCAGATCAGCAGCTCAGCAGGATGTTGTCCAGTCCAGCAGCTCTTCAAGGTGCATCTGCTTCATAGCGCTTGGAACTCATTGTAGACGGGTCTGGTAGATAACCAGTGGTTGGGTTGGACATTGAAGCATTTTGAAGAAAAGTCATCTGCCGTGGAGTCTGTGATTGAGCAAGGTAAGTGCTCACGCCAGCTACGTTCTAAGATGTCTTGGCTCTCTGTGGGGGTAGTATTATTATATAACTGATAGGAGAAGTCCTACTAATGATCTCTTGGGCCCATAGATCTTCCGCGTTGCCCTGCATAAAAGCATCCTCAGGTCTCTGGCATTTTACTTGGAACATTGCAGGTCATCTGCCTTCTGTTGCCACCAGTTGTTTCACATTCACACAACTGGGACTGGCATTCCTTCTTTAGATCTTGATACCTGATGTTCTTAACATGATCATTTGCGGTCTTTCTAATGGGCAATTCTAGCTTTCCTTTTTGCATCGATAAGAGCTGTGATTTCTTCATCCTTGCTATCGAACCAGTCCTGATGTTTCTTCTTCTGGAAGCCAATGGTAGCTCTGGCTGTGTCAGTGATGGCATCTTTAAGGGTTGTCCATTCCTTATCTAGTGTCAC
The DNA here is from genome assembly GCA_029692085.1 of Gymnothorax javanicus. Classification (NCBI taxonomy): domain Eukaryota; kingdom Metazoa; phylum Chordata; class Actinopteri; order Anguilliformes; family Muraenidae; genus Gymnothorax; species Gymnothorax javanicus. The sequence goes on along the minus strand of CM056200.1, from coordinate 48,993,296 downwards.
TTCCGCTGTTGGGGCTGATGTCAGGCATTGTTGCACTTCCTGGTAGAATGTATCTGCCATGACTGGGTCTTTGAGCTTGTCAATGTCAAACTTCCTCCTTAGCTGGTTGTTCTGGCCCCTGGGCCTTTGGACGGAGGGACATTCTCTGTCTAGTAATGAGGAGACGATGGTCGGTCCAGCAGTCATTGGCACCTGACATGCATCTAGTGATCATGACATCCTTTTTGTGTTGTCTGACAATGACATAGTCAGAGATGTGCCAGTGCTGGGTATTGGGTGCCTCCAGGTTGTCTTGAAAGCAGGTGGGAGTGACTGAGTGTTGTTGATAAACAGTCCATGCTCGGCTTTTACAGGCCCAGGAGGGAGTAGGCCATTCATAGTACCTTGCTTCCCAGGATGTTCTGCCAGAAGATAAGTGCCCTCTCGCATTGAAGTCCCCTAATAGCAGGAGATGGTCTTCAATTGGGATATCGGAGATGATATCACTTAGTTGTTGGTAAAAGGCCTCCCATCTGCTGCTTCCATACGTGGGGCATGAGCCCAGCGAGAGATAACAGCGCTAGTATTTATCAGGTAGTGGGTCAAAAGTGTCGCAGAAGCGTTCTATTGTAATACGCTTTGGGGCTAGGTGTGGGTCTTGACCAGTTAGCTTCTGATCGTGAAATATCCATGGTCGTCTTCTAGCTCTTTACCTTCAAAAGAAGGTGTATGTCAGCTTCTTGAGCGCAATACCTCACTAGAGAACCGCGTCTCACTTAGAGCGGCTATGTCGATGTTGAATCTGGCAAGTTCTTTTGCGACTAAGGCTGTGCGACATTTAGGTCGATCAGTGTCTTTCAAGTCAAGTAAGGTTTGGACATTCCAGGATCCAAAGGTTAGAGAATGTGATGTATTTTTATTTTTATTTTGCCCGCATGAGAGGGTGGCCCACGGGGTGCGGTAGCCCAGCCAGGCACCTATGTGGCTTCCGAGGTTTAGCCCGCGTTTTCCTGGGCCTTCCCCGTGTGGGGTGGGCAGCGGTTCTCCTGAAAAGGCCTGCCCAGTCACAGATGTAGGACCGGATCCCTGTGTAGCCACAGGTTCACAGAGAGGCGTCCATCACACAGCTGCCGCCAGCATGCAGGTCCGGACTAAGAGCTTCCAGTGTCACCTCACCTGCTCCCGTCATCCTTGTCCTATACTTGTTTGAAAAGGTGTGCGTGGTCCAGAAAGAAGCCACTGGCGTGACTTTGTTAAAGGTGGGCAACAGCTCGCCACGATAAAGCCCACACACTTCACTCCCAGTTCCTCAACTGTGGCAGCGCCAGGCGAGACATGCAGAGATTTCCTGGGAGCTGCACTGAGCTGTCGTCTATCCAGTTTGTTGGATGACGCCTTCTGTGGCCCAGCTACGTGGCCTTCTTCTCCTGCATGCAGCCATTGAGGTGGTGTGCCTTCTCACACTTATTGCCATTCATGTCTTTGTGTCAGTGCCCCTGACAGAGAGGCTGATGGATACTACACTGTGCCCAAGTGTGCCCCAGAACAGCAGTGATTAAGAGGTAGTGACATTCTCCTCAGAACCTCTGAACTCCCGAACAGAGACCTCACCGCCGGATGTAGTTTATGGTCATACCCAGGACTACATAAAATGCACCCATCAGAATTAGAAACCAAAATATAAGTTGTATGCTATTGTTTTAGTACCATCTTAAGATTCACCTTATTGGTTAAGTGAGATGCTTAGTATATGGCCATCTGCCCACAACTGACCATAAATGATCACAGATGCTAGAAAGCTAGACTCCAAGAACTGTCAATTACCGATCACAACAAAAGAGCTTATTATGCAAATGATGGTAACTTCTTTTGAATTAGGGCAGTTTCTGTCCTGGTTTCAATGTGAACTTAGTAGCCATTTCTTCAACAGTTTTCAGGGATTCTGAAAATAAAGTGTATCGCAGTGAGAGAAATGAACTTCCTGACAGTAAATTAATAACATCCTTTCTCTGTTATGCAAAAAGGAATGCAGGATGATGATTAAATGGTGAAGGAGATGAGAAAACAAATTGTAATTTTGAACAAATAAAGTCAAGATATACACATTTATGTGGAACAAGTTTCATTACCATGGGTAACTGCCCACATGGTGAACTTGCCAATCCAAAATTGGCAAAATAAAAAGTGACTTTTTCAGCTAGGACCCTTTTCAGGGTCTCCTCACTATACTATTTTGCCTTCGGTCCAGTCAATCTTCCTTGTACAGACAGACTTGTACTCAAATAGAAGGAATACAGCACAATTTAGTCTCTGTAAGGGATCCTGGCCTCATAGGGGGCCCTTGAAAACTGAATTTTTGATTTCCACCAATAAAAAGTTTCATATTTGAGAGGCTAATATCTTGAAAATGAAAGATCGATAAATTTTGACAAGTTCTACTGGCCCCTTTGAAATTACTCTAAATAGCAATTTCAGCCCATACCTATGATTTGTTCCAAAAATATTGGCCTCCAAAAATCTCATTAACATTCACACTATTGGCAGGGCTGTATCGATTTTGAAATTACATCTCAAAATCGCCTTGGAGTTGCAGCCTAAAATTTTGCATGTGGACATTATGAATATAGAGGTACTCCCAAAATAAATTTGAGCCAAATCTGAATGGGTGACTGTGGAACATTCTTGCACTTTGGTTGAGTTCATATGGAATGACCCAGTTATTTTTACCTTTGATAGGATTTTTGAGTTCTTGCATTGCGATTTCAAATATTCAATTTCAACTTTATGAAAAAGTTGCACACCTACACCTGTTTACAACATGTTAATTTGCAGTTAAAATAAATACAGTGCATAATTTTTATAAATGTTTTGCTCTTCTAAATAAAAAGTGCTGTGCGGTTTACTCCAGCCTCCTGTAACCTTGCATTTAATAGCAACAACAGTAACAATATGCACGAAAATCTCATTTTGGTATCAGACTAGTATAGGTATCGAAAGATATCAAAATTCAGATGACGGAATCGAATTGAAACTGAAAAAAGTAAATTGTTGAATCCTTACTGCGCTGTGTACGGATATGCGACATTTTCTTCAATGTTAAGACGTAACTAAAGAACAACTATTTCAACCAGTAATGATGAATAGTATTTTGTAGCAGTTGCAGTAACTTTGATGCATTTTTATCCATTAACTGTTGCCTCACTGCAACACTGCTCACTCCTCTTCTGTCTCTTCCTTATCAGAAGAGTGACTCCGAATCTGCGGCCAGCTCGGAACCCCCAGCCCTCACCAGAAGCACCAGCCAAGATTCGGAGGCCAGCACAGTGGTAGGGCACGCCCAACCCGGAGAGCCACCTGACCTGTTGTTGTGCCATGTGCTTTACATACTGTCTGTCTACATCGAACACATACAGTATTCCAGAGATACCCTGGCATGTGCTTGAAGGCTTTCTGCGAACAAAACACATTCTTGCTATGCACTGGCCGTGTTGTAAAATGCATCTCAGTAAGCTTGTGAGAACATTTCTTCTGTATTGAGAATGTTCCATGAAGAAATCTAGCTATGAACACAAGAAAGACCTCAGTTTCCAATGGAATGTACTCATCCCATTAACTGTCTGCTCAGCTCGTCTGTAGAGCACATTCTGAATCACTGCATCTAATTCAAAGATGTGATGAAATTGATTGGATTTTTTCAGCATAACATACCTCAACTGAGTGTTAGAGATGGCTTAATCAGGTTGAGTTAAGTTCAATACATCTTTCAATTAGATACAGCAACTCAAAATGTGCTCTACCAAAAGGCTGAGGCAGTTAAAGGGTTAAAGGGTAATTGAGCAAATTTGCGATGTGAAATGGAGCGATCAGATATTCTCTCACGAAACATTGCCTGCTATATTTGTTGATGTTCATTACCTGATTCGATGTCTAAAATACTCCAATTCTGTTTAGCTTGGATTGAAACAGCAGGATTTGTTTGCATAATGGTATGCAAAGTTTATTTGCGGGTTTGGTTTTTTACAGACATGGAAATGTAATAATGCTGAAGTTGTATTTTTGATGTCACGCTCACCATTAGGAAACGGTGCTGTTGCGCAACCTGATTAAAGTTGTATTTATTTTGTGCTGACACAAAATTTTGGAAAATTTTAACCACCTATTGTTAACCACCCCTCAGGACAAGACTAAACGCCTATGGATTGCCACCTCTCTTACTTCAAATTTACTCATGAGAAATTAATAGGTTTCTTTTAAACCCACTGAAATATCAGTGCAGTAAAAATTACGTATGGTCAACAACTGCTTATTGCGGTAAAAAAAAAAAAAATCTTCATTCTGCATTTTATAGGCTAAACATCATGACAATAGGCCGATTATATGTGGGCTCCACTTGAAGATTCTTAGAATACTGGCCTTGACAGTAAATTAATTAGAATTTGCTAATAAAGATTTCATTTTTCCGACCACCATCTTGAGGCTATTTGTTTTTCAGCCACTAAAAAAGAATATGTTATAAAAACAAAATTGCATTTTACATTGCAGAGAGATGTTTTGTGTGAAATTTTTTTTTAATTATATCATCTGCAATTTTCCTGCTGTAGGTTATAGAATAAAATAAATAAATATAGAATAATAAAATATAGGAGTGTTGAAAGGTAGTTTTAATGGCACAGAAATGAGTTACCTTCTGCTTTTGATTCTTTGTTTTCTCATATCAGTAGTATCCATAACTATACCAGGTAAGCTACTCTGACCCACCTGCCTATAACATGAGACATAGAAAGCTGAAGTTCTCAGGACCCAAATTTTGGAACACATTTGACTCTGATCAATGCAGAACAGTCAATTGTCATATCTTTTCAAGGAAAACTACTAATTACAGTTGATAAAAAAAAGTGAAAGCCTGTCAAATTCTTGATCTGACACCTTTTCACCAGTGTTAATCGACTTTTTTTTTTTTGTCCTTATTACGGGATGTGGCCTGTGCACATTAAGGAATTGTACTCATTCGGTGTGCTTGCATTTGCTCCTATCAAATTCTTCACGATAGAAGGGACCAATTGGCTACTAACGTTCAGGCCAAGTGCTGGGAAGGATGGGGGCTGCATGAATTACCTACACAAGAACAATGTGACAACCTACAAATTAGCGCCATTTTCATTTCATAGCGGTGAGCGAAGCTGCATCTGTGTCTGTGTGTGTTAGGGTTGCCAACCATCCCTAAAATTACAGAATCATCCTGTATTCAGAAAATAAATGACTTTTCTCTCATTGAACTGATTAAGGACGCTCTTAGTTCCATATTTTTGAGCCAGTCCTGCTGCTGCTGCTCTCTCTGCCCGACTGAAATTGCCTCACATTCATCAATGAGGAGCTTGGTGTCAGTGTTACCCACTGATCTTCCCTCGACATCAACACAGTTTTACAATGCTATTTCGAAACCAATATACTTGCAATTGGTTAAGGCTTGTTTGTTATCACTGCCTGTCAGTTTTAAACTGGGGTGTCAGCTAGCCTAGTAGCTTGGCGGGCCAAATAAGTTAAAGTTTGTCAGACACAATTTTTGTACTTTTTGCCAAGCTTACCATTAAAGTTTAGTTAATGTAGCTAATGAGCTAGCCAGCTAACCTCTCCAACAGCTGAAGCCAACTTGGTTGGCTAATTAGTTAATGCAGAGAAAACATTAGCTAGCTAGCTAGGTAGCAAGCATTACCTAGCTGGTAATATTTAGCTAGCTAGCAAATGCTCACGATTAGAGTACCACAAAGTTGGTTTCCATCCCACTCTGCTCACTTTGTTTTCCCAAACCTTTTGTCTTTATTGATATGTAGGTAACCTGTACATCTTGTACCCTTTTCTACGATCTGTGGCTGCGCCCAAAGGTGCAACAACCCATAACTTTGTTGGATTACTTTGATTCAGCATACAGTGCCGGAATCAAAATGCCTCAGTGACCAACATTTTTCAGGTCCTCCAATGTTGCTACTCTCTTTATACAGGTGCTCTTGGCCTGCGCAGGCTGAAGCCTCTCCACTATTTTTCTCCTGGTGGCAGCTGCATGTGATAGCATCTTGGATGCAGCAGTAACTTTAAATTATAAAAATCAAAACAGGAAAATTAAAACACGAATTGAGTTCAAACCTGTGAAAAAAAATTTTAATTATTATATATTGAGGAAATAATTTTTTGTTGAGAAAACGTTTATAAATCTATTCTGAAATTAGGGCTGTACTGAACAGTTTGATGCTTCATTCATAATGTTGACAATCAAATTCTAAGTCAACACGGGAATGCTTCATCTTTTTTGTTGAATGTACTCTATTTCAACCCGGTATATCTGTTTAAACCAGGTATTTCTGTATTTTGTTTTGTACTTTTTGTAGAATTAGATTACAGTGTGGCTGCATAGGATTGTGTCCGGCTCTCGGAATCCAAACTTTTTCCAATAAGAGCATTATAGCCTAAGTAAAGTTAATTGAAAAAAGGTTGGTGTAATCATTTCCAAAATCCACAAGGCGTTTTTATCTATATTCTGCTTCAATTCGTATTTAATGGCAATTACGTTTCAAACCCAAAAACTTTGCTTGCATCCTTAAAAAAGAGAGATCATATTATGCATCTTCCTTTACTGGGCGTCGGTGCTCCACAATCACGTTCATACCCGCTGTGGAAAGATGTAAAAGAAATTGCTGGTTTGTAAGCATTTTAAGAATGCTCATGATAATCCTTAAGGGCACAATTATTAGGGTACCATTATGTTTATGCTTTTATTGAATTAGCCTGCTGCCTGCATGTATTTATGTTGATGGAGCTGAGAAGCTACATTCATTAAAAAAAGTTGAATGAATTGGGAAAAAAAAACTCATTTAATGCAAGGAAATATTTTATTCTAATTGAGGTAAGTGAGGATTTTATCTGAGAATTTCTTTTTGGGGGACACGGGGCTGATGATGACATGTGTTGGTCATAAAAGCTTATTTACATAGAAACTTGGCTTCAAGTGGCAGGGTTCCTTCACCGCTCGTCACTCTTGTCACTAGCCAGCTGAAGTGATGATGACGAAATAAACGCCCCTAAATCCAGTTTGGCGAGAAAGAAATGATGGTGACGATTTCTAAGGCCAGACTTTTTTTATTCCTTGGTCCTCGGCCCGCCGCTCAGAGAAATCCCAAAAATGGAATTAAAAAAATATTTTTTATTTCATTCCGCCCGCCGCCTCCTGGAAGGCTACTGATCTTTATTTTTTTATCTGTCCTCCGCTCTGAACGTATTGCTATTCTAAAAAATAAAGAATCGAGCCGTCCGGAATAGTTATTCACTTCGGGCAGTTTACTACGTTACTGAATGTCCGTAAAACAGGATAGCACTTTCGTATTGTTTTATATTCAGTGAACAGAGCGAAGAAAGACCGATCAGAGAGGGGTTTTACGGGAAAATAGGTCCAAATACTGTCTTATTGGCTGACAGGTCTCCGTGGAGTTGAAAAGCCAAATGATGTTATCAGGCTGTCAGTCATGAGCGAGTGAATATGGACGGATTTTGTTTTTGCCTTGCGGTGGAAGCTAAACTGTATCCTCATAATGAACTAGGAAGCCGCGGTGTGTAAATTTCTATATGGAATCTCGTTAAATAAGCGTGATTGATATGAGCAGATATGAGGGCATCTTTACACGGCATATATTAGTCTGATTAGTCTTCGAATTAACAATCGCTTGATGCGTACCACCATGTCATTTGTTGCTAGCTTTTCTACCGCAGTAAGACTGGCAATTTCTGAGCTAATGTTATGCAAAACATGGTACTTCCAAGTTAGCTTTAAAGGCACAAGACAGTGCTATACAATATCTGATTAATCATCAATAATGATCAAAATTTCGTATTGACACCAAACCGTTCCTACACGGCTGGGTTGCTTGTCTGTGAACACATAGCTGTTTAAAATATGTTCAGGCCAATGCGATAGTTGGCCAGTAAGGTAGTTTGCTGAAGCCTAACTCAACAGTTCTCAAACTCGGTCCTGGGGTGGATGCTGTGTGCACTGGTTTTTTTTGTTGCTCCAACTGGAATCAGGTAAGCGCAGCGAGTAAGCCATGGTTCTTCACGAAAATCTTCAGTTACATCTAATGACCTTCCTAGTGTGAAAGTGTAAATTAAGCTGTAGGTTGTGGTGTAGTGGATTTATACAGCGCTGAAAGTAAATGCACAATCTTGAGAACCCCAATTTAGCTTCGTTAAACAGAGTGCCTTGAAATAATAAATAAACATGGCAGAAGAAAAAAAGGCGGTTTACTCTTGGTCACGGCAGTTTTCAATGCATTTCAATGTAGAGAGGTACGGCAGTCCCAATTTCAAACCCTAGCCCTAACCCTAACCCTGACCCTAAGTCTAACTCTAACCCTAACCCTGACCCTGACCCTAACCCTAACCCTAACCTTAACCCTTCTACTGCTGTTCTGTACGTTACAAAATTCACTTAAAATTTGCTTGACATAAGATTGAAACTTGACTGCTGTAAACACGTCATGTACTGTTTGCAGCGCTACTATTGCTGAAAAGTAGTACCAGTTAGATGGCTAGCTTGAAAGCTAGTTTGGCAAAAGATTCTATGACAGGTCACTATAATTTTGGTAGCAATGAAAATCGATGGTAAAAATCTTACTCAGACAGCATAATGTACTGTCAGCAGTGATGCTACGTTCAAAGCGAGGAGCTTTTTTACCATCGATTTTCGATGCTACTTAAAGTGACCTATCACTGAATCTTGCAAGCTATAAACAGATAGCTGGCTAGCCAACTAGTAAATCCAAATTCAGAAAAAGATCTTAGTTAGCTTGCAAGGTAGTTAGAACTAAGGTTAAAATGCATGATAGTGGGGAGTCGATTTACTCAGACTGTATGTACCTTATTCTGTCTCAGATTTTTTGAGGTAGGGTTGTGTGCGGTACTTAAAGCTGCAGTTGGTAAGTTTTATAAAAGTAACTTTTTGTCATTTTTGCTAAAACTGTCACTGTGTACAGACAGTATTACATAAAACTAGTACTCTGTAATTTAAAAAAGCCTCCTTTAAACCCACATACTGCTCCTACTGTAATTTAAAAGAATCGTTCGGACCGACCAAAAAGAACCAATTAGAGCCAGGATGGTTTCTGACAGCTGTCAAACAGTGCACATCCACGCACTGCAGACAGCCCCCTCCCCCTTCCTCCTCAGTTCACGCCAGTGCTCAGTCAAGCTCAAATCTCCAAGAGATGGTTCGGGAGCTTAGAGAAACGAGTGGCTGAACAACAGCCATCAGCGAGGAAAAAATACTGATGCCTCCATTACCGACAACAGCACACACGGCTAAAACAAGTAAGAAGAGGAAGCCAGAAGAAAAAAAAGCACAAAAGAAAGAATTTGACAAAGCCCGGGATAAAACCAGAGGAACATCGGAGTGGCTTTTTAGAGGTGGAAGGAACTCTGTGATCTGGAAGGATTAAAAACCGACGCAGAGTTAGCGACGCTTCTGCTTGACAGGTAAACCCCTGCTTTATTCGTTGGTTCATTTTTGCTCCGCAATGCTCTGGAAATAAGCGAGTTGGCGTCGCTCACATGCACAGCTGGCATCAATTCATGTTTGCTCTGCAAATAAACGAGTGAACGTCGCTTACAAGCACAGTCGCTGTTCGAATAGCCAGCGTCTTGTAATTGTTACAATACTCCGTAGTGCATGTGATGTTACTGTCATGTTGCAGTCGGGCTAACATTAGCTTGTTTCCGATGCTAGGGCTAACGTTACTGGCGTCGTTTTATTAGAAAGTAGCACAAAATTTCTTTATGAAGTGACCTGGCAGTCTTATCGGTTGTGTTGTTGTTGTCCTTATAAATATGTGTAACGTTTCTGTGCTCTCACAACTAAATGCTGTCATACATGGTTTACTGGTCATTCAGCAGGATTCACAACAGTGTCTGTACTCAAAAAATGGGTAACTTACTGAAATAAGCGTGCGCTAGGTTTTTACTGAATACATACTGCTGTAGATAACTTTTCATGTCGACGCGATTTATTTCTGCTCGTTTGTTGGCAGGCGCGTCATTAGACCTGAAAATTCCGGGGCTAATATCCCTCCCTTTATTGAAAATAACTAGTCCTGGCTAATTCTAGATGGGTTTCCTTTATTAACACGTTTTCCAATGAGGTCGTTGCAAGTTACGTAGGTGGTCACGTGATCCCCGAAGCAAAATGTACACAAATGTTGATTTCAGCATAGTGAATATGGGGAAATCTTGTGCTGCTGTTGCTTGCACCAATAATAATGCCATTCAGTCGTCTGGAAAATACGGCAAAATAAGTTTCTATCAATTTCCACGAAATAGTGAAGCCCTTTTGAAAGAGTGGCTTGCTAAATTAAGAAGAATTGACCGTGGACAGCCTTACAAACCAACAAAACATTCAGTTCTTTGCTCAGAGCACTTCGAAAAAGCTGCTTCACGTACCAAGTTCACAAGTAAGTCAACGGTTTTGTTGCAATAAAAAACTGGTTTTTAAGTGAAGATTATAAGAAATTAGTGTTAAATATATATTCTATACAAATATTAACCTTAAGTCTGAACGCCCGTAACGGGGGCAATGAATTTGCACAATAAATACAGCATGCTTTCCTAATAGCAACTTCGTCATGCGGCATATCCTCTTAAAAGCGAAGAAACTTCGGCGAAAAAAGATCGTGATGACCGTTTTTTACCTAAACCGAACAAAATTCAAGTACCAAGCAAGTAAATAAGCATCTAGCAAAACATTAAATAAAATAAGATAAGTGCTCTATTGCAAGCATTTCTGCTGAATTTGTGCTATGCATACAAACGATACCTCAAATGAAAAAGGACAGTCCACAAATTCCAACGATATAAGCCTTGTCATTTTAAATTGTCACCACACTCAAAGAACAGCAGGCATACACTTTAAATGCTACAGAGATGAGCAAAAAAATTTCTTACCTTTGATATTTTGTCATAAAAGCTGTTTGTGGGTAAATCTGCGCTTGCTATTGTTTTAGCCAGTCTATCTGAGAGTCCTCTCCCCATTATGCTATGCACTGGAAGACCTCAGCAGTATAATCGCTTAAAATGGTTTGTTTTTTGCATTTTCGCGATAATTAACCGCTAAATATTCAACTGTTGTTTTCAAAGCCGGTTTATGACTGAGAATCCTTGCGTCAATATGCTCAAGTTCAAACACAGCACAGCTATACAAGTGCTAAATCGACCAGTGAATACATAGTCTGTTGAGCTAGAGTCGTGGATAAGGCGGAGCACTTGGACCTGAGGTTCAATATCCGGTTATACATGCGACCTTTCAGAGCAAGGAAAGAATTTTTTTTGTGTGTAAATAAATAATAATTAATCGATGCATCCCCATTCAATCAAAGCTATCTTCCTGGGTTACTTCGGGGATCACGTGACTTACACTACGGTTTCTGCATCCAGTGCAACGCCTCCATTCAAGAATAATCAAGTGGCAAATGAAGACACGGCTTCTCTCCCCCATGCGATCTAAAAGCGACAAAATAATGGGCTGCATTCAGTACCGAAAAATAATTTAATTATAATTAGGTCCATGCACCGGCACTCGGCGACGACATTTCAGAACTCTTCAGCGAATGAAGGTAATTTTGGTGACTAGTACGTGGTTTCGTCCGTTTACATTTTCCAATCGGACAGCTGTCTATTTTTTTTACAGCGAGTTGCGTGACCGTGCTGCAAAAACAGGTGTGCGTACCTGTGAAGCTTTTTGTGGATTTTTGCCTGTGTTGGAGCATTTTCCTGTCCCAGGACATCGCAACACAGCAGCCCATCTCAATTACCAGGGGACTGTAAATATCTTTTTTTTTTTTTTAATTTCAATCTTGGTCAGTAGGGTAGAGTGTAGATTAGTTCTGTGTTTGTTTAATTAAATCTGTTGAAGTTTAAAATTTTGTCTGTCATCCTTGCTGTCCGTGGCGTCCATAACAAATTGACGCCATCACAAATTGGGGCCATAACAGAAAGAACCATCTAGAATTAGCCAGGACTAATTATTTTCAATAAAGGGAGGGATATTAGCTGCGGAATTGTCAGGTCTAACGACGCGCCTGTTTGTTGGCCAGCAGTGTTGACTGTTCACAACAGCAACGTCTAGCCTTGGCAACTTGGCGTTTTTCATAATGGGGACGTGCAAAATCTCTCCACAGACCCATGCATAACAGCTCGCGTGCCTTCGCGTGCGGCCGCTTCCGTCTGGGGAGGGTCTTTGGAGTGCAGTGGAGAGGGAGGGAGGATCTGAAAGTTGCATTTTTTCAAATTTTTATGTCAAGTCCTCTCTCTCCTCAAAGTTACCAACTGCAGCTTTAAACCAGTTTTTTAAGGAAGTCAGGCAGGTGGTGATTTATGACCCCCTTCAGGTTTGTCCCAAATTTTTTTTTTTTTATGGGTAGATATATGTTAGAAACAAACAAATCACATTTTTTATCCTTGATAGGGTCGCCCCTGTTTTAGGGGTCCTGGAAATTTGGGGTCAAAATGGGCCAAAATGGCAAAATCACAAAATTAAGGTTTTGAATGCTCTCATATTTCCGTCGCCCTGAGTGAGCCAAATTGATTTTCATTAGTGTTAGTCTATCGGGTATGGACTCTTCAAAAACGTGAAAATTTTGGCAGCTGACTCAGGCGCCCAATATAGGTGGCGCTGCAAATCGCTATTTTTGTAATTGTGCACATTTTTCATAGGGGCGGTGTGGCCTGCGCCCTTAGTCAGCCAAGGTCTTTTATGCATGTGATGATAGATTAGGACCTCTTACTTTGATTTCGATGAAAATTTTGGTGGCTGACTTTGGGCGCACAAATATAGGAGGCGCTTTTTGCCGCAAAAATGCAAAATTACCACTTTTACGCAGAGTGATTTCTCCATGCGCCCTAAGTCAAAAGTGATGAAATATGGCTCATATTGTCACTCAGCATCTCTAGTATCAGTGGTAAAGAGTTTTATGGCTGGTTTTGGTATTGACCCTTTTTGCACCATTTTTGTTGGACCACTTCACGAAGAGGCCAAATATGGTAAATTGGCAACTTCCTCATGAAACTTTCATGCAACTTGCAAACAGTTGAACACATAAAAAAAAGAAACAAAAGCAGGGTTTAGAATCATGGCTTCTTGTGAGAAATGCAGAATTTGCTCCCATAACAGGGTAAAGGGGCCTCTGTAAGTTTGAGTGCAGTGTGGCAAGCCATTCTGGCTGTAGGCTGCCACCTGGTGGCCAAATAGGAACTAAACTGCAAAAATAAACACTTTCAAATAACCACATATCTCATGAACCGTTTGTCCTATTCTCATCAAATTTTTGTACATTTTTCACAAGAACCCATGATTCTGAACCCTGCTTTTGTTTCTTTTTTGTTATGTGTTCAACTCCTTGCAAGTTTCTTGAAAATCGGAGGAAGTTGCCAATTTACCATATTGGCCTCTTCGTGAAGTAGTCCAACAAAAATGGTGCAAAAAGGGTCAATACCAAAACCAGCCACAAAACTCTCTTTACCACTGATACTAGAGATGCTGCGTGACAATATGAGCCATATTTCATCACTTTTGACTTAGGGCGCATGGAGAAATCACTCTGCGTAAAAGTGGTAATTTCGCATTTTGGCGGCAAAAAGCGCCCCCTATACTTGTGCGCCCAAAGTCAGCCGCCAAAATTTTAATCGAAATCAAAGTAAGAGATCCTAATCTATCATCACATGCATAAAAGACCTTGGCTGACTAAGGGCGCAGGCCACACCGCCCCTATGAAAATGTGCACAATTACAAAAAATAGCGATTTGCAGCGCTACCCTGAGTCCATAATTTTGCACCCAAAATTTTCACATTTTTGGAGAGTCCATACCTGATGGACTAACACTAATGAAAATCAATTTGGCTCACTCAGGGAGCTCGGAAATATGAGCATTCGAAAACCTATATTTTGTGATTTTGCCATTTTGGCTCATTTTGACCCCAAATTTCCAGGACCCCCTAAAAAAAAAAGCGGACCCTATCAAGGATAAAACGTGATTTTTGTTCCTTTCTAACATAGATCTACCCATAAAAAAAATTTGGGGACAAATCTGAAGGGGTCATGAATCACCCTCTAATAGAAACCTGCCTGATTCTTATAAAAACTGGCTCTTGACTATGGTCAATGTGTTAGCCACCGAGGCAGTAGATAACAGTCGGCACGAGTCTGTCGAGGCAGGCAGGAGAACTAAACATTGGCATGGGAACAAAGCAGTGGTACTGCTAAGGATGAGGAAAGTAGAGAACATACTTTAGCCTCATACAACTCTACTTAGAAAAACTATGAACAAGCTAACCCTTTAGTAAGCTTTCAGTGGAAGTTGTTCAATTGGCACAACGTCTGGTTACATTATCTAACGAGGAAATATAGAGTATATTAGGCAAACAATATCGTTAGCTAATATTAGGTGTTGGGCTGCCCCCTGAAAGTTGACGATTTGAATCATCTATCAGTGACTCCCCAGTCGATTTGAAATTCTTTAAATTCAGCCGTTGCATTTTTTTTTTTTCGCAGCAGATATTTTGCCGTGAACCGGGTTTTACATTTCTATGGCAATTTGGCCATGACTTCTTCTGCGCATGTGCAGTTGTATCATTTTCGGACTTGACCACTTTTGCCAAGGTGATCTGCCAGCAAGCAATATTTGTCGCTATTTTGCCGTGAACATACTGGCAGGACCAAGGGTGTAGGTTTATATATGGAATGGGAAGCCAGATTGTTCCCACCAATATTTCAGCGAACTCATTCTTATCATCTTTCCAGACAAGCCAAATAGGCCTAAGACTCAACTGTGGAGGCTACGTCTCCAAGACAACCAATTTACGCATTCTAGCATTTGATTGGTTGAAAGGGTGGGGCAACCTGAAGACTAAACTAGTGCTAAAAGTGAAGAGTAAACTGACCACTCTATTCAGGTCATGAATATTCATTTTTGTCTAAAGCGAGACTTAAAAGGCGGAACTAGATTTCGGGCTTTGATTACATGTGTTTGCAATGGCTTACCCAAAGAAGAGAACCGTAATTTAAGATTTGTTCCAGATTTTTCATCATCACGTAACTATAGCACTTTTCCCATGGCCCAACTCATGACATACACAGGGAGTGATTGCAAAAAAAATTCTCAAGCCTGAAAATTTTTCTTCAGGTTGGGTCATGAGGAATGGGCCGTTGATGGGCCAACATCCTGCATTTCGTGGGTTGGCATGAGAAAGTATGAGCTGAGCTTTCAACAGTGATGTAATAACACTGGGTTTGGGCTTTAACTGCCTCATAACTAGGACATCAGGGCCTAAACAATGGCTCTAAAGTCAAGCTAGATTGATGGGTTATTCTTGGATTAGTAACCCAAGTTCCTCAATGGACACCACTATAAGGATTGATCAGAATTTTCAGCGCAATATTGTGACAGAAAATCTCATTTTTCCACTGCTGTTGAATTCACATTGGATGACTAACTATCTAGAATGATTTTTCGAACTTACCTACTAACTAATTAACACACTTTTAAAACATGCAAGACATTTTTTTGAAAATGATAAATAAACGTAGCACTCAGTGAAGGCTTAAATATAGTTTGGAAAAACAGTTTATACACTGCCCTCCATAATTATTGGCACCCCTGGTTAAGATGTGTTCTTTAGCTTCTAATAAATTCAGTTTTTTTTCGAAATAACCACAATGAAAAAAAGAGGAAAATCCAACCTTTAATTCAAGTGCATTTATTCAGTGGGAAAAAAATCCCACATAAATAAATGATTCTTTTACATCAAATCATGTGTGCCACAATTATTAGCACCCCTGATGTTAATACTTTGTACAACCCCCTTTTGCCAACAAAACAGCACCTAATCTTCTCCTATAATGTTTCACAAGATGGGAGAATACAGAAAGAGGGATCTTCAACCATTCCTCTTTGCACAATCTCTCTAAATCATCCAGCGACCTGGGTCCTCTCCTCTGCACTCTCCTCTTCAGCTCACTCCACAAGTTATCAATGGGGTTGAGGTCTGGGGACTGAGATGGCCATGGGAGGAGCTTGATTCTGTGTCTGGTGAACCATTTCTGTGTAGATTTGGCCACATGTTTAGGGTCATTATCTTGCTGAAAGACCCAGTGACGACCCATCTTCAGCTTTTGGGCAGAGGCCACCAGATTTTGATTTAAAATGTCCTGGTATTTCAAAGCGTTCATGATGCCATGCACCCTAACAAGGTTCCCAGGGCCTCTGGAAGAGAAACAGGCCCACAGCATCACTGATCCTTCCCCATACTTCACAGTGCTGCATACTCATCTTTTGTGTTCCGCCAGACCCACTTAGAGTGTTTGTTGCCAAAAAGCTCTATCTTGGTCTCATCTGACCAAAGCACATGGTCCCAGTTGAAGTCCCAGTACGCTTAGCGGACTCAGGCGTTTGCGTTTATGATTGCGAGTGAAAAAGGTTTTTCCGTGCATGCCTCCCAAACAGCTTGTTGGCATGTAGATAGCGCCTGATGGTTGTTTTGGAGACTTTGTGACCCCAAGATGCTACCATTTGCTGCAATTCTTTAACAGTGAGCTTTGGAGAACTTTTTATTTCTCTTACCATCCTCCTCACTGTGCGTGGTGGCAAAATAACCTTGCGTCCTCGTCCAGGCTTGTTTACCACTGTTCAGTTGTTTTAAACTTCTTAATGATTCCTCTGACAGTAAATATGGGTAGGTGCAGGCGAGTGGCTATTTTCTTGTAGCCATTGCCTGACTTGTGAAAATCGACACACATCTGCCTTACTTGAATGGTGTGTTCCTTTGTCTTTCCCATGTTGAAGAGTGGATAAGAGAAATGGCCTCTGTGTCACGTCATATTTATACCCCAGGGAAACAGGAAGTGATGAATTACTAATTAAATGTTCCTAGATACTCTGATCAACTTTGTAAACTACTGTAGAAATGACAAATACATTTATTTCCTAGGAATTGTTAGGGGTGCCAATAATTGTGGAACAGATGATTTTATGAAAAATCATTATTTCTTAGTCAGGGATTCTTTTTTCCTTAAAATTCACTTGAGTTGAAGGTTACATTTTTCTACAATTTTCAGTGTGAGAGTACGCTTCTGCAATAGAAATTGAATTTATTTTAAGGCTTTTAACACATCTGCCAATAATTATTTAGGGCGCTGTATATAGGGATATAAAATACTGATAAACTATTTTTATTTAACAGGGAAATAAAATTATTCACTACATCGCAAAAAAACGTCAGCAAAACAGTCGACTTGCTGCTCTATAAGATGACAGTTCAGTCTTGTTTTCCACACATGGACTCGTAGAAAGTGAAACGTTTTGAGCTTGTTAGCTTGCAGCCTCCCCTATTATTACTGGATCCAAGACGATAACCCAGCCGCACAGAGCACTGCCCGTACTTTTGAACTGATAAGTTTTACAGTAGATGACGTCAATTAAACTATTTCGCCAATTCTGAGAAGCGAAATTACATTTAGCATACGTATGCTCAAAGCTCATCAAATCCATCCATTCTCTATAGGCTACCTGGAACTGGAGCCCATCCCAGCTGGCTCTGGGCAAAAGGCAGGGACCCATCCTGGACAGCTCACCAATCCATCGCAGGGTGCACACACCATTCATTAGAATTTAATTTTAATATTCAATATCGCGAATGCATATGCTGCGCATGCCCTCGCAGTATGTCATCAGTAACATAGCTGCTGCCGTTATATTCTATTACCACGTCCATCAGCACTAGAAATTAAACTCTAAATTTTCATGACTAAAAGCACGCTTGACCTTTTTACACACCCGAATGTTTCTCTGGGTACTCAAACATCAAGGTAAAAAAGTGCTGATTTTATTTGATATTAGTGGAGTTTGAATATGGAATTCTTTCCCTTCCCCTTATACAGGAAATTCTTAAGCCCTTACATAATAAGCAGCCTAGTTAAAAATGTACATTAAGTCGATCTTCGTTTCATTTTTATCTGTTTCTTTCTTCTGGGACTCTCGTATTTTCTCTGCGCAGATGGAGTTCAGCCGCATCAGCGAATCTCCGCAGCATCACTCCCATACGCTGATGCCGCTCAGGAACAGTTTGTCCTTCACATTTCATCTTGTTCAGCGTTTCCAACCCACTCAACACTTCTAGCTAATAAAGGCTGAACTACAAATAAGGTCTCTGTTTGTGCAGTGCTGTCATGCAAGTTCGGTGCATACATGAAATAATAGATACTTATTATTTAGGAGGGCTGTAGTCAAGCAAAGAAAATCTTGGTCGACTAAAGTCCTGAAATTTCGACCAAAAGTCGACTAATCGGGGGGCGGCGGGAATACAAAAAAAAAAAAAAAGTTACTATTTTTCGATTAATTAACTGGGCAGTAGCCTACCTGGTAGCCTTGTCCGCCTAAATGAATTATAAATAACATCAGCACAAGAACTATTGAGGTATATGCAACATCATTTAGGCAATTGTTTTTGTCATGTGTTAGAAAAATCGACAGGACCGTACACTATTATTCCAGCCTGCACTGTGCATGTCCTCGCACAGAGCGAGGCTGAACATCGGTGCTCAGCTTCACTGCTGAGACATGAATAGACTATTAACTTAAAACTTTTACTCTTAAACACAAAAAGGCAAGTCTACTTTTTTAGAAAAAAAAGAATATTTATTAAATAAACCAGCTCAAGATGTGAGCAATTGCTTATCACAGTAGCATGTACCAATTCCACACAAACGGGCTTAGCCGTTTGGACTTTTAGTAACTCAAAAACATATCAAGGCTGATTGAACATTTTTTTTGAAACGCCGTAACAGTACATCGGGTTACGTTTAGACCGAAACGAAATACAATGCATGACTGAACAATAAAGCATAGGCTCAGACAAATACAAACAGTGGGCACAGCGCGATTGCGCATTAGGCTCTAAAAAAATAAAGTGCCGAAATCCAATAAAGAATCCTAGAAATAAATGTGCACAATTGTAAAATGGCATTAGTGTCCAAAACGAAATAATGTAAAAACAAGGGAATAATTAGGCTACAAAAATAAATTAGGTGCACAGTCGGTAAGCAAGGCATAAGTTTCAACCCAGACTCTCGGGAAATGCGTGAAACTGTCACGTCTTTTAACACTCCCCGCCGGAATTCTCAATCCCCCTAGAACCGCGGCTGCCGCTTTTTCACGGCAGCGCAAATGTGAGGCCATTTCATAATATTGTGGGATTATAAAGAGCTGGGAATCAACAATATATTGTTTTTGAACGAATTAAATAAAAAATTGCCAATAAATACATGTGAATTTATTACCTACAATTATTAATTATGCTGACAAACACGTTATATGAGAAAACAGCAACTTGAGTCAACATTTTCCCAATTGCGTAGCCCTACTGCAACCAGAACGAATCCGACAAGGGGTGCACTTGGCAGCTGTGTAATAGACTACCTTTAGTAAGGTAATAGTACACAACAGTAAAAGTAATAATAATAATAGGCCTAATAATAACAACAATAATAATAATAATAATAATAATAATAATAATAATAATGTTTAGATAAATGTAGCCCCGATCAGGCTGTATTTCAACAAATTTTCATACGATAGATTACATTTCAAAGTCAATGCAAAAGAAGCGAATACACGCAAAACGCGTGTATTGGCGTCTTTGCATTGTCTTTGAATGTAATCTGAAAAAAAATTCGTTCGCGTCCGGTGTGAAAGCAGCTGAAGGAAATCTCCGTTGCGTTATGTTATAGGACACATACCCACATAGCCTACACACGCACTCACGCGCACACATGCACACACATTTCTCTCTCTCTCTCTCTCTCTCTCTCTCTCATACGTTGCAGACAGGGATATTTAAGGTCAAAGCCACTGCCGCAAAAAAGCGGCTACGGCGCTCAAAATAATTTAATATCAATGCTCACGTACGTTTAATAACAGAAGTTCAAAACTGTGATATAACATACAAAACACATATTTAGAAAAAGTCATGCACGGATGGACTCATATCTTTTACTGACATGAAATAACATGTCAAATCCATAATTGTGAAAACAAGGGGGTGTTCTGAAGACAGACTGTTACCTGTGAAACAGGGTGTTCTGAAAACACCCCCATTAGCACTTAGTGCTTTACTCCTGATAATATTAACACGGCAAATAATCGACCAATCAGATTTTGTTCGAACAAGAACGTATCGACCAATAAATCGACCAGTCGACTAACAGACTACAGCCCTATTATTTAATATCTTATCTTAAGTGATGCTGAAAAGTTACGATATCAAGTATGCTTATCTGCTATTCTAATAATTAAGAATGTGCATGCAATGGTAAATAAATGATTAGCTGTGTAGTTTTTTGGGCTGAATTTATACCGTGCTGAAAGTGCACATATGGACGTAGTTAATGCAACTTAGCTAGGTATGTAACCAGCATACATGAAGCAGCAAAACACAGTACCATGAATCGGTGTAAGATATTCAATGTAATAGAAATATACAACTCAGTTTAGGTGCATCTTGAACATTTTAATGCGAAAAAGCAAAGCAAGTGTTAGCTACAAGCACGATTATAGGATGTCACCTTCAATGGCTACCGAATACACGCCATTATCCACGCCATTTCCTTAGTTAACCAACGACAGCCTTTGCTACCTTACTGTATATTCTGTAACGTTACATAAAAGATAGATGAAGCAGTCGAGTCGCTACAAAACAAAGCCATTCATCAAATACAATAAATGAAAACATTGGTGTCGTTACACCTGCTCACTTCACCGACTTGGTAACATAAGCCGACCGCTCCTAATCTCCTGACCAGTGCTACACGCAGAGATACAGGGTTTTGCTGTAATCCGAGAATGTGATTTCCTGAATGTGATTTCCTCTCTGAACAGCTCATCCCGAGATCTTCAGGAGATCTGGGCAAAACCTGACGTCAGGTTGTGCCATCCAATTAGTACAGACCTAGCCAGAGCCAATTATGGCGCTGGACCTGCCCATCCCGGAAACTATTCTAACAGACACAAACAACCATGGATCATATTACGCCTTAGTAGCATCTACACTTCCAAAAATACAAAAGAAGAAGAAGAACCGCAGATCATTTGAGGTGCAGTTTCGTCAGTATGTCTCCCAAAGCTGCTCGTCCGTTTTTTATTGGATGCAAAAAAAAAAAAAAACACAACTATATTCTCTTCCAAAAGATGATGCCGCCAGAAATCAGTGGGTAGCTTTTTTTTTTTGCTGGCCGCAAACAGCCACACTCAAAGGGAACGTTACCTGTTTGTGCTCAGCATTTCATTTTCAAGACAGCTTTATCAAAAAACGATAATTCGACGCTGGATATGCGTCTCAACTGCTTCTCAAACCCGGAGCAGTTGCATCGATCAAGCGCTCGGAGCCACAAGCTGTGACTAACAATGTAACAGCAAATAATGAAAGTGAAGCTAATGTGTTACAGGTGGCTAGCAGGACCGCTAATGATAGTTAGCACTTACAACTGGCCTCAAACGCAGGCTTTGTAAAATATCTGAAGATAAAGCCTGGATTGGTGGCAAAGGTCCGTGACTCAGTCATTCGATAAATTATGCGGATTAATGGAAGAAGTTATGAGCCCCCACGACGTGACTGTTTGAGCACCAGTACCATTGCAGATGAGGATTGGGTCACAGCCCCGCACGATGAACTATGGAGCATGCGCAGAGCGCATCCAGTCCGATTAACACGTTTACATGCATTTTAAAAGTCCGATTTTAGTCGGACTAACACAATAAATCAATTTTTTCTAACGCAGTGTAAACGCAGTCACTGGCAGGAATTCACATTCTGCATTGGGTTGTCTATGTTTTTCAATCAGTTGTGAGATTAGCGATGCCGCTAACACCAGGCTATAACATATTGAAATGCTGGAGCACGCTAATGCCACAGAACAGCTTTTCAATGAAATTAAACTCACAAAACGTTCATTCCCCTGATGCAAAGTGTATTAAGTGCATCTGGACAACTTTGCCAACACAGCCAAACATCAAGCGAGTGAAACAGGGCAAGACAGCGCAGGCCAGCTAATATTACTTTCAGCAAGAAGACAACTTGAAATCAGCCCCACAACATTTTATTTCGCACAGCTCTCTTCAGTTAACCAACAGCACTTGTTACAACAACAACAAAACGTACTGGATATTTTGCCATGAACTGGTTTTTCGTTTCTGCGGCTATTTTGCTGTGACTTCCGGTACACATGCACAGTTATATCACATTTGCACTTGACATATACTGTCCAAAAAAAGTAGGGGATATTGGACTAAAATGATTTATATGAAGCAAATTTTGAAGGCTAGGATCAAACAAATGGTGAGACAAAATTAAGGGAACATTTGAGGATTCATTCCACTCATTTGATACAGCCAGTGAAGCAGAGACTTTCCATGCCAGGGGCAAACCCACACCAAGGGTCAAACATCAAAGTTACCACGAGTTCAAAACAAAGTCAATAACGGGTAAATCCCCTCTGTTGGCCAGGCAGGCACGGATCGGCGTGGCATACTCCTTATGAGGTGTTCCAAGTCATTCAAGCACCTTCAAATTTCCTTTTCGCAATGGCTAGAACCTTCAAATTCAAAAGCATTCAAATCTAGGGTTCAACCCCCCTCATCATCACTTGTATCAGGTGCAAATCCTGGGGATGTCATTATTGTGTTTGGGTGCTCAATTTCACTGGAAATGGTTAATCTGTAAGGATATATATTACTTTCCCTCATTTTCATTTGCATTTGCTAGAAGTATGCTCGTGAAATGGAATATCACCTACTTTTTTTGGATGGTATATATATATATTTATATATGTGTGTGTGTGTGTGTGTGTGAATATACAGATATATAATCTCAATACCACGATGTCAATGTTGGTTTTCGGCCCTGCTGCTCACGTGAAGAGATTTCTCCGGATTCTCTGAATCTTTTAATGATATTATGGACTGTAGATGATGAAATCCCTAAATTTCTTGCAGTTGCACATTGAGATATGTTGTTCTTAAACTGTTGGACTATTTTCTCATGTAGTTGTTCACAAAGTTGTGAAACTCACCCCATTCTTGCTTGTGAACGACTGAGCCTTTCAGGGATGCTCCTTTTATAGCTAATCATGACAGTCAATGTGTTTCCAGTAAACCTGTTCACTTGCAGAATGTTCCAAACAGGTGTTTTTTGAGCATTCATCAACTTTCCTAGTCTTTTGTTGCCCTTGTCCCAGCTTTTTTGGAACATGTTGCAGGCATCAAATTCAAAATGATAAAATATTTCCAAAAAAAACAAAGTTTATCAGTTCGAACATTAAATATCTAGTCTTTGTAGTGCACTCAATTGACTATAGGTCAGAAAAGATTTGCAAATCTTTGCATTGTTTTTATTCACGTTTTACACAATTTCCCAAATTCATTGGAATTGGGGTTTATAACAAAATAACATCCAAAATACAAGTGTCTTCTTTTTGTCTCTTTATTTGAAACTTATTTCTTTGCTTCAGTACAATGGATGAGCATGTGCTTAATCTGTGCAAATGGCCGATGGAAAAAGCCAGAAGGTATACTTACAATTATATGCCACAGGATACTGAGGAGCCAAAAGCTAGTCAGTGCACTTTCTAGCTTCTGGTTTCTCAAGCTGGCTGTGACAAATAATATGCGCACTCACTGAAATTTTTCATATACTTACTTTCATGTAATGGCTTTTGCCATTCCTTTGTTTGATGTTTTTTGTGAACCTGTGTGTTATTTCTGTGCAGTTCCAGCGTGAAATGATGTGGAAGATGCCAGTAAGCCCAAAGTACATCAAACTCATTTTTCACAAAAATGTGACTCACTAGCTTTTTTCATGAAACACTAGCGCCCCAGTTAGGTGTTGTTGAACACACACTCGGTCTATAATCTGTGTACAATACGCAATGTTAACCACTTACACTGAACTGAGGCAGCTAGTCAGGCTACACAAGTTCAGGGATGTGCTTGCGACTGAGTTGGGCATGAGTATGGGCAGGACCTTAATACTGCGGCTGAACTCCCCGATCACCACTGCTCAGACTCTGGCTACAAATGTGCCAGATGGCAGCATCTGTATGAAGGAAATTTTGGCTCAATTTTTGTACTACGTTAGGAAGTTGAGACGTAAACAGTCTATGATCTCAATCTATGCAGTATGGATCAAGAAATCCGGCCCACCCGAATCCAAATCTGGCCCTGATTTTTTTACCCCCAGATAATCATGAGGACAGATAATGCTACTGAGTGGCTAAGGTCTTCACATGCAACTCCCAAGTCAGGAGATAGTGGAAAACCAGCACTTCTTAAGCCTGGAGGACAGTGTCCCTGCTGCAGCAAAACCATGGTACTGCTCCCCAAAAATCGTCTTATAGATCTGAATTACCCATCAATCCCACCTCCCCACATTCACATCTTGTTCTGTTGAAACTCCAGTCCTGCACCCCGATCCCCCCGCCTCCTTCGGGCCTGACCTCAGGACACAGTTGTGCATCAGGCAGTACCTTATGCCGGTTTCCACGGCAATGTGGGCCCAGCTCCAGTCGGGGTGGTTTTTCAGGCAGTCCATGATCGTCTGGAGAGTCTTGGTGTTGAACTGGGGACGGGCCAACTCCAATAAGGGGTAGAGCTTCAGGAACCAGTTCTGAGCATCTTCCTCCGATGGAGCCTGAAACAATCTGGAAAAATATTTGGAGTTCTGCACTTATTACATGTTGGTTTACATTCGTATGAAACATCACATTATGAAATTAAATACTACGATTTTCAGCATGGTTCCAGCTCTCAACGGCTTTTCAATTTAGAATTCCCCATCACTGGTGCAGGTTTACCTGATCGCAACTATACCCTCCATAAAGTCCAGACTCAGACCGGAACACAACAACACGACTCAACACAAGCAGCAAGAACAGGCCATTCAGCCCAACTATGCTTGCCATTTTCCTATCGTTAAAGTGCACCTTACACTTCAGATATTCGATGACTAAACAATATCTAGCACTAAATCAAGCCTGGTCCTGAAAACGCCCAGACTTTATGTGTCTACAATATGGCCAGGCAAGCTATTCCACACTGAGATTTCTCTCTGCGTGAAAAAGTACTTCCTAATACAGTGTTAAATTTACTCTTGGTTAACTTCCATTTGCGACCCCGAGTTCTAATAGCAGAACTTGGCCTAAGTAATCCCGCATGATTCCCTTTGTTAATCCCTTTAAAGGTCCCATGTAATCTAATTCATTTTTGTCATTTTTATGTGTAAATATTTATACTGATTGAGACTTTTAGCATGTTTCCTCTGTGAAATTCCTCCTTTGAGAAATAAATGGAATTTTCTATCCAGTTTGTACTTTTTAGCTTCCTAAGCCCTGCCCCTTGAAAAAGTTCACTTACCATGGATCTGAGTTTTGTGACCGTAAATGTCCTCTCTGGAAGGGAAGTTTCCTGGTGCAAAGTCAGCTTATCGAAAAGGTGGCATGCATAGGAGTCAAGATGTAATAGCTAAGGTTGATGCAACTTTGGAAGTCAAAATATGCACCATCAAATGTTAGTCATGAAGAAGAAACAATGTTCATAATGTAACCTTGTAAATCTAAGCAAGCTGCAGCTAGCTATGCCACAGACATGGCCACAGTCATACGAGTCCTGTACACCAGTTACAGATGGTGAAATAAAAACTGTAGATGTGCTGAACATTCCTTGAAAATAATTACTGGTCTTAACTGTTTTCATTCATTAATTTATGTTGCCATGTAAACTCCAAAAACAGGCAACATTATCAGATTCAACGAGTTTTCCTCAGTACTTTAACACAAAGAAAACGTGTCATTTCAATGTGAAATTTCATTTCAATCAGCATTATTCATTTGCGGATTTTTGCTCCCAATTTTCACTTTGACGTGATCAAACAATCATGAAGCTAAGATTTGATAGAGCAGGGTGTGCTTAAAAGCATTTTTTTTATTTGAAATTATGGGTGACGTGGTATCTTTAACATATTCAAAGACCTCAATCAGATCACCCCGGAGTCCCCATTTACCCAGACTGAAGAGATTAAGAATCCTCTTAGCTTTCATCTTTCATAGCAGGAATTAACTTTCTGGCTGCTCTTTGAACTTTTTCTAAACCCCCATGGTACATCTTAAAGTATGGTCCAAAGAACTGCACACAATACTCTTAGGGCCTCATCCACGAAAGCTTTGCATGTATAAAAACACGTGCAAATGCCATATCACCCGCAAATTGACCCGCAATCTCATTTACTACGGGTGTGCACTGAGGATTGCATCTTTGAAGTGTGCAAATTTGCACATTCTATGCAGTTAGTACTTTTGCCCCTAATGAATATGTAATAAGTGGCGTGCCTATCCTAGCATGCAAAATATGGGAGGAGAAAATGCAAATTCAAAATTTCAGCTCATGCATAGTGACTTATCAAGCCTGAAAGCAATTTCAGTGATGGTGATTGCATTTGCTATTTAATACCTTCGCAGGGTAGGTACTAATTGGCTCCACTTAATTGCGCACAGACATGGCTGCGATTATTGCCAGAAGGAGAAGACACAGGCGGCGCGTACACCGAGAACGGGTGTTCTCCATCTGTATGACAATGTTTGGGATGTCAGAGGAGAGAATAATCCGGTCAAATTGCCTATCCACCAATGCCATTTAGGAACTGTTAGATGATATAAGGGCTGATTTAGAGCTAGTCACAAGAAGAAGTCATGCCATCCTTGCAATGAGAAAACTTCTTGCTACTCTCCACTTTCTCGCAACTGGTTAATTCCAGCGTACAGTAGCTCTCACTGCTGGGAT
The DNA here is from genome assembly GCA_029692085.1 of Gymnothorax javanicus. NCBI lineage: Eukaryota > Metazoa > Chordata > Actinopteri > Anguilliformes > Muraenidae > Gymnothorax > Gymnothorax javanicus. The sequence continues at coordinate 48,966,410 of CM056200.1, read as the reverse complement.
CTCCCAAAACAGTTTTGTGTGTGTACTGTCTCAAATACGAGATGCCATGTTGCGCAGGATGGGCCGGTACATAAAGTTTCCATCCACACGGGAAGAACTGAATGAAACCAAACATGAGTTTTATGCGGTTGCTCGCTTCCCAAGAGTAATCGGAGCGAGTGACTATGCTCATGTGCAAATTGTTCCCCCCTCAAACACTGAGCATGCACTGTTATAAAGTTGCACCTTTTTTGCCAGTTATATTAACTGTAATTTTATAATCAGTTTATAACACAGGTTCCATGTCTGTTAACTGTAAACCACAGTTAAATGCGTAGAACTCTACTTACAGTTAAGCCGCTTTCACACTGGATGCGAAATGAATTTTTCGCACGACAGATTACATTCAAAGTCAATGCAAAGATGCGAATACAAGAGCATTGATCCAAGTGTGCAGATACTCTTTTTTTACTAGTTGTCGTTTAGTTTTCTGGCACCTTGGCACCTTGTGGTCGTGAGTGCAGTGATTTGCTCTCAGTCTCATTTTCCACTTCCTCAAAATGGCAATTGGCAAGTAAAAGAGAGGAGGAAGAAAAAAAAATTTATTTCTAAAATAAAGAAATGCAAATGCACAGTGGACCTGCAGCATTTCCTTCCCAGCAACTGCAAGGGGAGACAATTCAAAGTATTTAGGTGTAAGAGACACGACTTTCTTCGATTATGCATTAAGACCAGAAAGAACTATTAGCGAACCAACAAGCTATATAAACTAGAGGCGCTATGTTACGATTTCAGTGTGCAAGTCTGGCCGCCATCTTGTGACGGGCATCCATCACAGAAAGGTGCAGCAAAGTGGATTCACGCCTTCAAGAAATTTAGATTTCCACTGAGTGCCATACAGGCCTAACAAGCGAAAATACCGCAGTACTTTGAATTACTCCCGACTTAGGCACGTCCGAAAACCCGTTGAAATCAGCAGCCGCTGTCAGTAGATGCGAATAGGTTTAGTTGTTCCTCATCCATCGTAATGTCAGTGTCCGGGTCTGCACCATGCAACCTCTATCAAACAAAAAAATAGTCATATATACGTGTCTGATCCAATTACAAACCAATTATTTTTTTGATAGATAGACCTACGTGTCAGATTCAGTTACAAACCAGTGGTTTTTTTTTTCTAAACTAGTAAACTAGTTTCACGACTTGGCTGCTGTCACAATAAGGCACTGGTTATCAAGGTTCCTGGCATTTGCGATGACAATTTATCTTACTAGTTAACAAGCACCCCGTCCTAGATCGTACTGCTAGAGAAATAGACCCGGCCTGACAGAACGAGATCAGTCATAATATTTCCGTACTTAAGGGGTTTTAAGATGGCCTGGATGTATACCACCGTATTTTCAAACATTCCCTATGGAAAAATATCAATCGCTCAGGGGTCCGTTTCCTGAAATCACAGATGCTAACTTACGTCGTAGGAACCATTGAAAACAAATGGACGAACTATGTAAGCTGCTAACTTAGTTAGCAACAATGCTTTTGGTAAACGCAATGGCCGATAATACAGAAATGGCGCTTCAAGCTAACTCTTCTCTAGTTATCGGTCAGAAAAAGGCCGGAAATCAAAACGCTGCTGAATGATTATGATTGATATTTACCGAAATATTTAACAGAGCTTATTTTTCTACATGGGTTCCGGCGGCAGGCATGCACGTCATAAGGTGGCGGCCAGCTCTGCACACATTGGCTGATCTGGAACGAATAACGTAGCGCCTCTAGTTTATAGTTTATCTCGTTGTACATTCCAAGTTCGCTAGCTATGTCACGGCAACGTCGCTAAACACACATGGGTCTGCACATACTGATTTGGCAGCAAGTTAACTTGGAAATGTTAATTGATATTGGAAAGATACCAATGGCTAAAATGAATAGCTAGCAACAATTTTATATTATTTTTTCATCAGCATGCGACGTGCTTGTAGCTAGTCAATATAAGTAAGGCAATTGGCATGAATTTACAACAAAGCCTACAGTAGGCGCTGCCAATAATCAAGCCACCAGGCTGTTCAGTCACAATATGAATGTCAATTCCAGTAACCAGTCTAACTTTATAGTCAATGACAATGCAGTATTTTATATCTGATAGGAAGTGTTGCGCAATAACGTCTGATGCTTCTCGTGAAGATATCTTTGTTCAATTACTTATGGCTAATTTGACGCCAGCAGAATTATCAATTTGCATAATCAGTATCTCCGAAGTATATTAGCTCCCTAGTTTCCGTGATTATTTTAAACTGTGCCAATTGCGCATGTAAAATGGAAGAGACTACAAAGTGGCAGAAAAGATCGGGATCCATCGGACAGTTAAATAGGCATTTCCTATACCTAATTCTAATTCTAGCTGGCTATATTCACTCGCTCAAGCAAGCCTTTAACAAGTGAACAAAACAAAAATAAATTGACATGGACAATTGTGAGAGGTCAGAACTTAGAAACATAGAAAAGTAACCTGAGGTATATTTCCCAACAACGCTGTAGCTGCCAGCTTGCATAGCTGCAACCTATGATCGAATGGTTCAGCCTATGCAGCTTAGAAGCTGATATCATTAGCGACTCAGCTTTTGGGAAATGCACCCTAGGCTGGCTAGCTAACATGTTCAAGCAATTCTTACCTTTCTGGCATTTTTACACTTTTCTTTTGTAATCTTAAAATGCTCCTCATAAGCGTATGGCACACTAAAATGTAAAAGAAATCCACCAGGTGTTGAAACTCTTCAATATTCAATTCTCATATATTTCTGATAAAAGTCTGACCAATTATTTTCTTCGGTCCGAATAAAATGATTTGCCGAGCTTTCTGTCTGTCATCCGTAGCAGCGCCCCTTCCAGTTGCCTACCGCTGTCACCGCTTTCGAGTCACGCGCCTCTCTGGCAGAAAAAAAAAACGACGCATTTGACCGTAAACAAACGGGTGCTGAAATGCTATAATTACTATAATAACGTTAATGGTAGTTCGTCAGACTACAAAGGTAACTAAACGTTATGAGGGCATTTTATTTTATACCACATATAAAATGGAATATTAAGTCATTACTGTTGGTTAGTTTTCACTTACCGGTGCCTCTGAATCTGACACCATTGACCCGTTTCACTCTCCTACGAAAAAAATTATTGCGTGTGGCGCGAGGAAGTGAGCAGCACGAGTGAAATGGGTCAATGGAGTCAGATTCAGAGGCACCGGTAAGTGAAAACTAACCAATAGTAATTAAATAATATTCAATTCTATATGTGGTATAAAATAAAATGCCCTCGTAACGTTTAGTTACCTTTGTAGTCTGACGAACTATCAGTTATATATTTTTTTCATAGGAGAAGTCTGGCAATCGGGGGGAAGAGGGTGGGACTTTGGAGGGAGGCGCAGTTGTTCATGTTCAAATTTTTACTAAGTGCTGTGCGACATGCCAGAAAGGTAAGAATTGCTTTAAATGAAAGCTTGTAGTGCATTCTCGATTCCCAACGTAGAGCTGTAGCAAGCTAACGTATTACGCTAGCTTGTTCCTAGTTCTGCTTCGCGTCGTAGCCAGAATAAATGTGTGCGGGTTTTTTTTTTTTCTCAAATTGTACCCCCTACCTACCCAGTTTCCTTTCCAATGAGAATTTCAACTATAACGGTTTCAAATGCGCTTTCAGGTTTGAAGGAGTTATCACGTACGCTGCCCATAAGCAACTGTTACCGCTTGTCCAGTTCCTCACAATAAACACTCAATGATCTTCATGCACAAGATATGATGTGCGTGCAAGATCTTGTGTCATTTACTGATGGCCGGCGCATGAACACGGGAATCGTCGATGCGATGGTTATTCCGGACGGCTTGATTTTTTTTTTTTTTTTCCAGAATAGCGATACGCTCAGAGTGGAGGAAAGATAAAAAATAAAGATCACTAGCCTTCCAGGTGGCGGCGGGCGGAATGAAAATAAAAATAATTTTTTTTAAAAATTCCATTTTTTGGATTTTTCTGAGCGGCGGGCCCGAGGACATGCAAAAAATAAGATTTTTTTTTTTTTTTTTTTCTATTTTGGGCCATTTCCATGGCGGCGGGCCCGAGGACCAAGGAATAAAAAAGTCTGGCCTAACCCAGATATGTTCCATGGTGATAAATGCCATTTGTTGTGCTTTTGGAACTCTATTTTCAGGAATATCAAGCATTCGTTTGGTCGTATCTACACTTTCAAGCTAGACTGAGCCAAAGTTGGAGGAAAACTGAAAATGGACCATTTCATTGCAGATTGTGCCTATGTTTAGGTGGCATTATTTTGTTTAGCCAGCAAGATAGAGATCTGAAATTCTCTGGATACATAGTCCCTTTGAGGTACATTACAGCATTAGTAAAATCTCAATGGTAGTATTTCCAGTGTAGATGATATTAAACATGAAAAGTCAGAAAAATTCACCTCCAGGGAACACTATAGGCTGGATGCAAGTACTTGCCATCCCTAGCAATGTACCAAAGAAATTTTTTTGAACTGTGATACACAGTCACAGCTAGTTTTCTCAGAAAGTGAAGAGCTTGGTTTAGTACTATGCTGGGCAGTGGCGCCCCCAGAAAATTTTCTTAGCGGTGGCCAGATGGGGCCAGTGAAAATCTTAGGGTGGCACACCAAATCGGTCCTCCTTGAGATAACCCGGATTCAGTTCCAGCCCGCGGTCATGTACTGCATGCCCCCCCCCTCTCCTACATCTTTCCTGTCTGCCTACAATCCAATCTAATAAACACTCACAAAAAATTAAGACATGATGTTTCCTTGGCTATGTCCTTCACTCCTTTTCATTAAAAAGACAATATAAATCCGACACATTTGCCTCAAGTTTCAGAAAAACACATGAACGTTTCCAATAGTTTTCAAGAAAGCTTTTTTTTTTTTTTAGCAACAACAACAACAACATTAATGATAACAATACTAATACAAATTGTATAAAAGGCTTGGACGTTTCTTGGTGTATATCGCTTTAATACGTGAGTTCTGGTAATAGGAAATGACGTATGTAACTATGCCATTGCGTTTTACTAGCGTTAGCCATTTTGGAGAAAGAGGAGTGGGGCTTAAGCAAGGATGTTTTAAATTTCACTGGATATACAATTGGAAAATGGCCGCCCATTCATTTCAATGGAAATTGCTCAATGGCGCAGCACGCCGACATGGGGGCCAAGCTTCCGGACCCACGCGGACATGCGCTGTGTGACTTTTTGCTCACACATGCGTAGTGTGGGGCTCATGAACGCGCTGGTATCCGAGGTGTCCATGACAACGGCTCGCGCTCCTGGAACTCCGACCCAGGGTGCGTGTTCACGATCACTTTTCACCGGAAATGGAATTCTGACTACTGCAGACTGCACCCGCACCCTGATGTAAGTATGAGCGGAACGAAAAAAAAGAGAAAACATAGCCGCCGGTAAAGGTTTAATCATAGTTTGAGATGCAATTTTAAAACACAAATGCAATATCAAATGTTTAAAACGATTGTTATTTAACAGGGAAGTAATACTATTGATTTCAACTAAAAAATTTCGGCAAAATAGTTGACTTGCTGTTGTGTAATGTGACATTGCTCAGGGGTGCGTTTCCCGAAATCACAGATGCTAACTTCCATAGTTGGAACCGTTGACTGTGAATGGACGAACCAAGTTGCTGCAACTACGCTTTTGGGAAACGTGCCCCAGGCTCGTGTCCTCTTTAGTTCAACGATGAATAACCACATTAATGGAGTCAGACGATTCTTGCTAGTCTGCGTGCGAATTCCGTTATCTTCTCCGGATTCAAGACAATAAACCGAATACACAACGCACTGTACGTGCCTTATGAACTAATATGTTTTAAAGTCAGGAGCCTTAAACTTCTGTCAATTCTGGCAAGCTAATTTACTTTTAGCTAACGTAACTTAGCTTCGCGCAACTTATAACCATCCCGTGGAGTATAGTAAAATGCGGGTCTACCGTGAAATGTTCCGCACACTGTACTGCGTTATTTTTACCTTTGTTTTAAAGCTCCTTTTTTCTGTCTTTCCCCAGAGATATGTGAGCCTCTTGGAGTCCATTGAACAGTTCATACGTGAATTTCTGCATGTCAGCGAACCGGAGGCCGTGCCTTTCTATCCCCCCCACACACACACAAAATTCCCTTTCCAATAAAGTCTGTCTTGATTATAATTTGAATACTGTCTCATTGCATTTCTAAGTGCGAGTTAACATCGATTGTAGTTGTGGTACTCAATTTTATGATAGTGGTCGGCTCTGTGTAATTTAGGCTAGCTTTTTCAGGCCTTTTTTGCCTGTGTCCCAACTTTTTTGAGACCTGTTGCAGCCAGAAAATTTGAAAGAAGCTCATTTTGTGGATAAAAATGTAAAATGTCTCAGTTTCAACATTGGAAATGTTATCTATGTTCTATTGTGAATAACATTGGCCCATGTTATCTGAAAGTCATTGCATTTTGATTTTATTCACAATTTACACTTCGTCCCAACTATTTCGGAATTGGGGTTGTACATCTATTCGATCTTCGTCTCAAGCTCAACTGTTGCATTTTTAAGGACTCGTATTATCTTCGTTCAGATGAAAATCAGCCACACCGTCGAATCTACCTGCATCACTCCCGTTGATCTCAGATTCTGCTCACGAACATTAGATGTTCGGATTTCATATACTCTGACGTTTCCACCTACCAAAAACTTCGATCTAATAAAGGCTGTACCACAAAAAATGAGTATGTATGTTCAGTGCTTGTTCGGATCATGCACAAAAAAGTTATCCTTTTAGATCTCATCTGTCAAGTAGCTGAAAAGTTTTGTCATCAAGTATGAAGGTCTGTAATTTAAGAATAAAGATGGTTAATAAATGGTTTGCTTAGCAGTGTTCGAACTGAATTTATGTAGTGCTGTAACTGCACTCATATGGACATTACGTTAGATGCTACTCAGCTGACACATGCATAACGCATCAAAATAGAGTAATGTGAATTGGTGCTATTCAAAGTAATGGAAATATACAACTCAGTTCATGGATATATCCATATCATTTTAATATGAAAAAGTAAGGTGAGTGTTGGCTGCGTACATGGTTCTAGGATATCTCAACAGCGGCCTTAGCTTACAGTACATTTTGCCGCGCAACAAGAAGTGTGGCAATCGAGTTGCTACATATTATGGCCATTCATCAATTAAAATAAAATGACAAAAATATACTGAGCAACAAAAGAAATGCAAGTTAGTTAGATAATGTGCTCTTATGGTTACTCAAAGTGACCGCAAAACAAAGAAAAGTTTGATGAAACGAGTGTAAATGGGCACACGCTAGTAATAAATTTGATTTTCAATAATTACGCGCAAACTTATTCTCCGGTCTGCCTTTAATTAACTTAAGTTTCTTTTGTTGCTCAATATATTTGCAGAGTAACGCCAGCTCACATTACCGGCTTGGCTACGTCTATAATGTTGATCACAGACGGACGGCAAGGAATGCCCATTTCTGGTCTCCCCATATCCAGCGTCATGTGATGCGCAACATACGGCTTATCATTAGCAAGTGGCCGCACTACCTAGCCTCTCACATGCCGAACACCGCATGCTGTGGCTCTTAGCGCCGCCCCTAGTATTGCAAAACGCAGCGGATCTATGGGAGTAAACCCTGAAAAAAATCAGGATCAGCCCCTGCTTGGGATAGCCTCTCTGGTGTTAGTACTGGTGATTTGTGTTTCGATATGATTCCACTCCAGAACCCACTGAGGAACGGAAGAACGGAAGTGGGCAGCCTGCTTGCCCACTGCGCAGGGCCAGCAATCCTTAGTAGTGGTATTTAACCCGCTACGGCCCCAGAAACATCTTATAAGCAATCACATCAACATCTGCGTCGTAAATCAGGGCAGCATAATAGCAAGCATGACAGACCCCGGGTAAAGCCTCGAGGACCTCGCGGTTCTGATCAGCCCAGATCTGCTCGCAATTAGTAAATTTGATTTTCTATGATAATTACGCGCAAACTTACTTTCCTGTCTGTCTTTAATTAACTTGCGTTTCTTTTGTTGCTCAATATATTTGCACCGTGACGTCGCCAGCTCACTTTGCCGACTTGGCTACATCTTTAATGTTGAACACAGACAGACGGCAAGGAATGCCCGTTGCTCCACCCACTCACATCCGCTGCAGTGCTCAATTCGCTGCAGGGTGAAGTTGCCTTCAGCCGTCGACTTCCAGGCTGCTCAGCCTGTCAGGCTGCGTAAACGCCGCCCCCAAGTACAGCCAATCAGATCGCGAGCTAGAGTACAACCAATCCGCTCACGAGGCACCCAATTCAATTCAATTTCCTCTCCTCAAAGCGGAGGGGGCTTTAAGAACATCAATATTGTTAAAAATCTAATGCATTTAATCGTCTTTTCTCGTTAAAGAAACTTATTCGGAGGTAACGTTAGATATTTCAGCTATTTTGATTATGTTAACCAATGCAAAGAAGTGCTTTTTTTTGTCTTACAGTTAACTTATAGACCTAAACTAAGCTAAACAGGTCATACTTGTTAACCTGAACACTTCTACAATGTAACTTCAAGTATAACTCTGTTTAAAACATAAAATTGGCCTACTTTTGTGATATTTTGTTCAATAAGCTGTTTAGTTGAGCTTCTTAAAAACTTCAACTGCAACTTGCTATAACGTTAGCTGCCTTCAAGGCTGATTGTAGAGACTAGTGCCTTGCAGGCTGGTTAGAATGCTAATGTTGATTTCATCTTGTATAATCTTTAATAGTATTCAGTCAGATGCCTTCAAGGCTGATTGTAGAGCACTAGTGCCTTCCAGGCTGACCGTAGAAACTAGTGCCTTGCAGGCTGGTGAGAAGACTAATGTTGATTTCATATTGTATGATCTTTCATAGTATTCAGTCAGATGCCTTCAAGGCATCAGGGCCCGGGGTGGGTGCTGGGGCGGGACCTGCTGCAGGAGCATCAGGGCCCGGGGTGGGGTGCGGGGGCTGTTTTTTTTATACTTTTTAGCGGGCGGGTAGATAGGGCTCCACGATGGCGCCGAGACATCGTTTCAACTCTTAAAAGAGTGTAAAAAGTAAAGACAACATCAATATGCAACAACACCTCGGTCAGTTTTCTGAGGTAACGTGGTTGGTTTCGAACGTAATAAATCTATGGGCTGAAAAATAGAAGATTTGAAGGCTCCAACTCAGTAGAGACTCCCAGTAGAGACCCCCCTCAGTAATGCTGAGGAGTCTCTACTGTCAGCCTTGAAGGCTTCAGAATTGTAAACACGCACATACATATATATATATGAAATCATCAGCCTACCAACCAGCCTTCAAGGCACTACTCTCTACTGTCAGGCTGGAAGGCTCTAGTCTCTACAATCAGCCTTGAAGGCATCTGACTGAATATTATCAAAGATTGTAAAATATGAAATCAACATTAGCCTTCTAACTAGCCTGCAAGGCACTAGTCTCTACAATCAGCCTTGAAGGCACTAGAGCTCTGCAATCAGCCTTGAAGGCATCTGAGGCAATATTATTGAAGATTATACAATATCAAATCAATATTAGCCTTTTAACCAGCCTGCAAGGCGCTAGTCTCTACTGTCAGGCTGGAAGGCACTAGTCTGTACAATCAGATTTGAAGGCATCTGACTGAATATTATCAAAGATTATACAATATGAAATCAACATTAGCCTTCTAACCAGCCTGCAAGGCACTAGTCTCTACAATCAGCCTTGAAGGCACTAGTGCTCTACAATCAGCCTTGAAGGCATCTGAGGCAATACTATTGAAGATTATACAATATCAAATCAATATTAGCCTTCTAACCAGCCTGCAAGGCACTAGTCTCTACAATCAGCCTTGAAGGCAGTTAACGTTACAGCAACTTGCAGTTGAAGTTTTTAAGAAGCTCAACTAGACAGCTTATTGAAAAAAAAACTCACAAATAGGCCAATTTTATGTTTCAAACAGAGGTATACTTAAAGTTATATTGTAGAGGTGTTTAAGTTAACAAGTATGACCTGTTTAGCTAAGATTAGGTCTATAAGTTCACTTTAAGACAAAAAAAAAATAGCACTTGTTTGCATTGGTTAATATAATCAAAATAGCCGAAATATCTAACGTTACCTCCCTAATCAGTTTCTATAATGAGAAAACTCACGATTAAATGCATTCGTTTTAACAATATTAATGCTCTTAAGCCCACTTTCCGAGTAAAAGCTTCCGAATTGAATTGGCTGCCTCATGAGCGGATTGGTTGTACTCTAGCTCACGATCTGATTGGTTGTACTTGGGGGCGGAGTTTACGCAGCCTGACAGGCTGAGCAGCCTGGAAGTCGACGTCTGAAGGCAACTTCACCCTGCAGCGCCATGAAAGCTATTAAAAAAATTAATCAGGTTAACTTTGATTACATCTGGAGAAAGAAGGTTCATTCCATTAAAAAAAACAGAGATGACCAAAGACTTTAAGGATGGAGGCCTCCAGGCAATAGATTTTGAGTTCATGAATGGAACCCTGAAAATCAATTGGTTAAAGTCTTTTCTTTCCAGCCATAGCTTTTGGCACCACATTCCCAGGGAGATTTTCAAGAAAATGGGAGGTATTGAGTTTCTGCTTAGGTGTGATTTTAATATTCCAAAACTCCCAATTAAATTGTCCCATTTCCATCAGCAGGTCTTATTATACTGGAAACTTCTGTATAATCATAACTTTACCCCTCATAGCACCCCCTTATGGAATAATAGATATATTACAGTGACGAATAAATCCTTTTTTAACCAATCTTGGATGGATAACGGTATATGGTCGGTAGTACACCTAGTTGATAGCAAAGGTTACATTTTGACATTTGAGAACTTTTGTATTAAATATGGTTATTTCACTGATAAGAAAATATTCAACTCCATTACTAAAGCAATCCCCAATTCTCTTTTATGTTTAATTCAAGGTTCTTTGGCCTATTCTAATTCAATTACTCCTTCTCTCCCTCAACTTTCAATCGGTGGCTGTAATTTTGTTAATCTTAAAATCCCCAATAGTACAATTAGGAATTTGTTTGGAAACATCTCATACCCTGTTGTGTGCTATAGAAATTCTATCTCCCAGTACTTCTCAAAAAGTGTCATTTGTAAATTACGCACCAAATACTTGAAATTTCCTATTACTCCCAAAGCCAAGGAGGTCCACTTTAAAATTCTAAATGGGGTGTATCCATCTAGTGAATTTATACGAAAAAGATTTGGGATTGATTCTAGTAATTGTGTTTTTTGTGATGACAAGGAATGCACTAGCCATTTATTCTTCCACTGTAAATATGTTGAAGCCTTCTGGTGTGATATACATGATTGGGTATTTCCAAAGGTATTCCAGCTTGATGAATTCACGGAGAATGACATTGTTTACGGACTCAATATGGAAAATGGAAGGATGATTTTTTGATTAATAACATCATTATCCTTGGGAAATTCTATATACATAAGTCAAAGTACAGGAAAATGAAGCCTAAGTTTGGTGTGTTTCACAATGAGTTTCTTGTATACCTGAAAGCCCTTAAGTTAATGAAAAGTTGTAATGCTAGAAAACTTTATTCTATCATTGATGAATACAATTTAATTGATAAGCCCTAGCCCCTGTATATTTAAAAAGGAGTTATAACAATTGTATTTTATTTTTGATTTATATTGTTTGTTTTTTGTCCTATTTGCACCTGTTCCTACCTCAATTTTGACAAAATATTGCCATATTGTTGTACAATTTTGCAAAGTTTCAATAATAATAAAAAAAAAAAAAACTTCACCCTGCAGCGCTAAATTCGGAGGAGACGAGGCCGCGCTTACATATGAGGACCCGTTGGTGTTCGCATAGCCTGAATATAAATAAAACATTTTGTCTTTGCCGAGAAACGAGGCATCAATGATTTAAAAGAAAAAAAATAAACCGTTTCGGTATCGATAATTTGTGGCTGTCAAAAAATTTATTCACGGATTTATCAGCGTGTCTTTTTCAATTATTCCCTATGGAGAAATTTCTTTTTGGCCCCCATGGCATCACGTGACCTGCAATATCAGGTTCACCGCTATGCCCATTTCGGCGTGCGTTCCAGCCTTCGTTGTCTGTGCAGTTCTCCTTATAGGTCCATGGGCTTAAGTTAGAGATGGCAATTTCGAACCTTTGAAACAGTTTTAAAACCTCTGAAACGTCCACTGTTTCGAAATGTTCCATATTGTTTCGAAACCAGATTTATTTCAGTAGTGCACAGCCTAGTGGCAAAAACTTTTACTGCAGCTACTAAAACAAACAAGCATTCAAGCTTTCCCGGGGCATTTAAAGATTTTTTTTTGGGGGGGAGCAGCAAAAACGTCAATAGTCACGTGACAAATGTTTTGAAGCAGAGTCGTAAACGCGTGTCAAACCCGGAAGTTTCGAACATGTTTGAATCTGCGTGTCGAAATTGCCATCTCTAGCTTACGTTGAGCGTTTCCAGTGTTTAGTTAGATTTATTGGGCCATGACATTAATGAGCGAATACCTCCAATGTTTTTAGGTTTGCAATGTTCCGAGTATTGAGTCAATGACAGAAAGTAAGTGTTGATTACTTCATGGCTATTTTTGCTAGTTTATTGAGTTACTATTGTGTGTAGCGAGACGGGAGATACATGTAAATTGTCTATGCTAAAGTTGCGGTTGATCGAAAATACATGAAGTTAGCTGTGCAATCTTTTATATGTTTACGCGAAAGCAGTACCGTTATGCGGCAGTGACTAATTAAGTTAATAACGAATTTGTGCAAGCAAGAAATGTGCTGTACCATAATTTCGCCACAGAGTGTCGCCATTTCCTTCTATATATTAATGATATCTTGATCTACTAACTTGAGTTTACTATTTTCCTGATTAAGTGTTAGGTAACTGTTTCTGTTGAAAACTGAGCACAGCAATGTTAAGCAGTAATTTCAAGTGATGTGATTATATTCATGCTTCACAGTAGCCTATGTTGTGTGCTGAGCTGATAACCGGAGTCTAATGGTGATATTTGTCATTCCAGACTGCTGACAATACTGAATGTTGAATTGAGCCAATAAACGCATATGGATCATCAAGTTCTGAGAAGAAATTAAGTCTCTCCATCTCTATCTGTGTCCTGACCGATGCACCATCCTGTTTACTGCGAAAACCCTGAACGAACTAGACATCCTAGAGAATTGCTTCTGTGGCATAACAGTCACTTCACCGTTGCCCAACAGCCCAGATGCCAAGGCAAACAACACCCGGCACAAGCTCCTGGATGGGACTGTCCAGAAATTCTGTGAACAGACTCCCTCTTGTCCACCACCCACTGCTGAAGAATATCTTAGAGCAGAGATGATAGTGCTTCAACAAGCGCAACAACAGTCATTTGCAGAGGACTACCAGCTCCTTGCAGCAGGGAAACCCGTTTCATCTAGAAGCCACTTGCTTACTTTAGTTCCTGAACTGGACAAGTCCACAAACCTCATAAGGGTGGGAGGTAGGCTCCGGCGCCTAGAATGTCTTGAGGACTCAACATTGCACCCAGTCGTCCTGGATGCCTCTCACCCTGTTATACGCCTACTGATCCAAAAGTATGACAGCGACTTGCACCATCTGGGTCCAGAGCGGGTCTTCGCCGAGTTACAGAGGTCATTTTGGATAATTCGAGGAAGGGAGGCTATTCGCAAACACCAACGTACATGTGCCAAATGTCAGCGCTGGAGGGCTTACCCGTCCATCCCAAAAATGGCTGATCTTCCTGCTGCTTGCCTTCGATTACGCAAACCAGCTTTCTACTCCACTGGTGTGGGCTGTTTTGGGCCCCTTCTAGTGAAGGCGGGTAGACGTCATGAGAAACGCTGGTGGATTATATTCAAGTGTCTGACAACTAGGGCCGTCCACTTAGACCTCCTAAGCAGTATGGATGCGGATGCTTACCTGATGGCTCTGCGACGATTTGCAGCTAGGAGAGGAACCCCTGCTGAGTTATGGTTGGACCAGGGGACCAATTTTAAAGGAGGGGAATGGGAACTTAAAGAGACCTTCGCAAGCATGGCGCCAACCTTGCAGAAACAACTCGCCCGCCGAAAGATTAAGTTCCGTTTTTATCCCCCAGCAGCCCCACACTTTGGCAGTGTGGGAAAGGGAAATGCACTCTGCCAAATCTGCCCTCTACACCTGCGTGGGGGCCCAACCTGTTCATTAAGAGGTCCTTCGCACAGTACTCTTGGAGGTTGAGGCTGTACTTAACTCCAAACCATTAGGTTATGTATCAGCTGACATTGCAGATATTGACCCTATGACACCAAACAGCCTTCTTATGGGGCGGCCCGATGGATCGCTCCCATAAGTGGTCTATTGAGAGACGGAGATCCTGAGCCGCAGACGCTGGCGACATTCTCAGACCCTTGCTGACAAATTCTGGTCGAGATTCATCACGGAATACCTCCCTGGCTTGCAGACCAGGCAGAAATGGCACTCTTCTCCTCCTGAACTCCGGAATAAGGCGGTCGTTATGTAAGTGGATCCGCAGCTGCCTCGGGCTTTGTGACCCATCGGACATGTAGTCAAAATTCACCGCAGTGACGACGGGTACATCAGATCAGCTGATGTGAACATCAGAGGACAGGTGTACACGCGACCGGTAGCTCAATTGGTGATGTTGCTGGCTATCCCATCCGGGGAGGATGAAGCCCCTCCTGTGGAGTCCAGGGCCCCTGAACCTTACTGATGAGCCTTTTATTGTAGCAACTGTGATCTGCACAGTTGGGGGCGGCTGTATAAAATGCTTGGACGTTTCGTGTTGTCTATCACTTTAATACGTGAGTTCTGGTAATAGGAAATGACATATGTAACTATGCCCTTGCGTTTCACTAGCGTTTGCCATTTTGGAGAAAGAAGAGTGGGGCTTAAGTTGAGTGTTTCCAATGTTTAGTTAGATTTATTGGGCCATGACATTAATGAGCGAATACCTCTAGTGTCTTTAAGTTTGCAAAGTTCCGAGTATTGAGTCAATGACAGAAAGTAAGTGTTGATTGCTTCATGGCTATTTTTGCTAGTCTAATGACTTACTATTGTGTGTTGCGAGACGGGAGATACATGTAAATTGTCTGTGCTAAAGTTGCAGTTGATCGAAAATACAAGTTAGCTGTGCGATCTTTCATATGTTTATGCGGAAGCAGTACCGTTATGCGGTAGTGACTAATTAAGTTAATAACGAATTTGTGCAAGCTAGAAATGTGCTGTACCACAGAGTGTCGCCATTTCCTTCTATGTATTAATGATATCGTGATCTACTAACTTGAGTGTAGTATTTTCCTGATTAAGTGTTAGATAACTGTTTCTGTTGGAAACTGAGCACAGCAATGTTAAAGGCCCAATATGTAATTCTCTGCCGCTAGAGGGCGCTTAACCAAACAATAACAAGAGGCCGAGTTTGATGACGCAATGGGATCGCATGGAATCATGGGAGTTGTTGTCTTCATCAATTTACACGCACCGCTGACAGCTAAATTCTCCGACATGACTCAAACAGGAGCAGCGAAACCATGTACATGGAAGAGGTAAGGTTATATTTCTTTACTTTTATAAAACTTCATCTTATTTCATTCTAATAAAAAAAATAAGGGATAATGATAAGTCGGCCATTTACAGCGCTTATGATGTGCTGCCGGCTCATGTTGCCCATCTTTGTAGAGAATAATAGCAGATGTGAACATTCTGTTGCTGAAATCAAATGCTAAAGGTAACCGATATTGAGGAAATGCCACTGTCAACTGGCAATGTACACTTTCAGTTGCGCCTACCGTTATTGTTATAGCTTCCTGAGCAACGATGTGCTGAACAGACCAGGTGGCCGGCGGTTATCTGTCAAGACAAGCTGATAGACCAAACTGAATCAAGTGTTCAAAGGAGTTGTGTTCTAACTGCAAGTAATGTAGCTAACGTAGCACTGACTTCTCATAACGCACGAACGATGTGCCGTACACATCAGCTTTCTGTTTGTCATGAGGCATCACAAGAGAAATGTTTTGAAGTGGAGTAACGTTACGTTTATGTTACAACTTGGCTAATTTGAACTTATACTGCTGGTATAATAGGCTGATTTGCTAACTATGTGAAGATAAATAAATAATAGCCTAACGTGCACTTTGACAGGGAGAGAGAGATATCTCACGGCACACTATGTCCTCCAACAGACACGTAGCAGCAGCCCATGGTGCTTGCAACAATTGTATGATACGTCAAAAACGAGTGACGTCAAAAATGCGACGAAAAGAAACGGCCTGTGTCCCTACGTTGATAATACAGATATCTGTGTTTGATAATCATTGAATACATCACGGATAATGTAACTACACAACACCAAAAGATATATAACATATCTATATATTTTATTGGTCTTTGAATTTGGAAATTTTACATATTGGGCCTTTAAGCCGTAATTTCAAGTGATGTGATTATATTCATGCTTCACAGAAGCCTTGTGTTGCTGAACTGATAACTGGAGTCTAATGGTGATATTTGTTATTCCAGACTGCTGACAAAACTGAATGTTGAATTGAGCCAATAAACGCATATGGATCACCAAGTTCTGAGAAGAAATTTAGTCTCTTCATCTCTACCTGTGTCCTGACCAATGCACCATCCTGTTTACTGTGAAAACCCTGAATGAACTAGACATACTAAATTTTCTCACCAACACAAATAGTATGAGTACTAAGTGTTCTTCATTGTAATTACATTTGTAATATTGGCCAATGAACATTTCTATTCAGAATATTCTTAGTCTCAAAGGTACTGGCAAAGGTAAATCAAAGGTTTTATATGGTTACCATGAAAATTCCACCCTCACTGTAGACACACCATAACCACAGATTTATCCAAATGATTTTACCCTGCAGCCATTTCATTATCAAGGACACACTGATAAATTCACCTGTTGGTCCAGGGACAGGTTGGTAGTAACTGGCCTGAATCTAGCTGAGTCTTCACCAGTCTCTGTGGCTGTGGCTGAGGCTGCTGTCTGTTCCACACTTTCGCGCAAAGTTCCTGTCTCTTGTTGTTCCTCCCTTGTAGGGATGTAGTCATGTTCTGGCTCTGAGTCTTTTCTCCTTTCATGTTATCTTGCTGCAAGAGCTACAATTACCGCTGCTTCGCCGCAAATGGATTCGTTCCATTTTCAGTGCGATTACCGATACGGTGTCATTGTATACTGAGCAACAAAAGAAAATCAAGTTAGCTAGTTAGTTAATGTAGTCTTATGGTTACTCAGTCGAAGTGGCCGCAAAACAAAGAAAAGTTTGTTGAAACGAGTGTAAATGTGCACGCGCTTGTAATTAATTTGATTTTCAATAATAATTATGTGCAAACTTGTTTTCCGGTCTGACTTTAACTTGCGTTTCTTTTGTTGCTCAAAATATAGGAAGTCTAGCTAGCTTTATAGCTAATTAAACCTATCTCACGTTATCTAGCAAGCTAGTAGTCCGGGAGCCCAGTGAGGTTTAATTAGCAATTTGCGCCCGAAAGGTTTGAGATATGCACTACATATGGTGTGGCCAAGGGTCTTGGGAATGGAGATTCTTAAGTTCGGCAAATGTGGGATAAGCCAGGGGGTGCCACTGAAAGTAACCCCAAAACAGACTTTAATTAGCAATTTGTGCCCAAACAAGATATGACCGTTTATTGGAAGGTATTGGTGTACTGATCTCAAAACCACAACTTAAGAAAACTTTTTCAGTGGGAAAGGCCACTTAAGAAGGCCCCTAATTAGCACTAATTAATGGGCTTAATTAGCAATTTGCGCCCATCAACAAAACTTGTGCTAAAACATTCATGAGAGTGACCAAAATCAATATCACTTACTTGAGAACGTAAACTTTGGGGAATTCCTTACTTAAGAAGGGGGGAAGAAGACATGGTTACCAATCATGAGGAGGCTGATACCATGGGATGCTTTCATGCCAGGTGCATCGACAACAGCAGAGAGACAGGGAACATTGTCGTAAGAGCAACCGACACAAACATAGGTATTTTTATTATTTTTTTATTTTATTTAACCTTTATTTAGCCAGGGAAGTCCCGTTGAGATTGAAATCTCTTCTTCAAGGGAGCCCTGGGGGTTGAGGGGGAGAGGACAAGTTGCATCGCCAATTAGATCAGGGGATAGTTAGGTGGCAGGTTGAGAGAGCCAGTTTGGGAATTTAGCCATGACACTGGGGAGCCCAAGAGTGTCATAGGATCTTTTATTGGATAGTATTCATGTACTGCTCTCAAAACCACAAATTATGAAAACTTTTTCAGTGGGAAGGCCACTTAAGAAGGCCCCTAATTAGCACTAATTAAGGGGCTTAATTAGCAATTTGCGCCCATCAACAAAACTTGTGCTAAAACATTCATGAGAGTGATCAAAATCATTATCACTTACTTAAGAACCTAAACTTTGAGGGATTTCCTACTTAAGAAGGGGGCGCCACTCAACGTACCCCCTAAAATAGACTTTAAGCTGCAATTTGAGCCCATGAACAAAACTTGCGCTAAAACATTGATGAGAGTGAATAAAATCAATATCACTTACTTAAGAACCTAAACTTTGGGGGATTTCATACTTAAGAAGGGGACGCCACTCAAATGGCAATTATCAAATAACTGAAGAATGATCTTCAAAACAAAAACGTATCATTTCAACAATTACAGCATGAGGAAAAAAAATCGTGTTCTCATAAAACAAATCAGCTCCCATCATCGTGGACTGGCCATTTCTAGATGAATTTTCAATCTGAAAATAAATACTTGTAATCTTCACAACGAAAACATATTCATTCAACAATTACCATAATAACTAATTACCATAATTACTGCGTGATGATCAACAATAACTGTGTTAAAGAGCTCAGGACATGAAATTCAGCTGTTTTTTATGTGATGAAATGCTACAAAGTACCTATCTTGAACAATTAGTGATGGTTTTAATATTGTGTACTTTACGCAATGTTTAAAAAAAAACACATTTTATCTGCTTAATTATCCACTTGAGGGAACGCCCCCTTTGCCTCAATCGAGCACATTTGCGCTGGGCCAGCTTAGCCACATGACGTCATAAGTTGTACACGGATTGTGTCTAGGTGGTTAGCCGTAGTTCACGACTCTGGTCTGGACGGAGAATATCTTAAAGAATGGACCAACAAAAATCACCGAGAGTGAACGGAAAGCGATGTGTAGTGTGGGGATGCAGTGCAACGCATGCATATGGCCATGGAATGTTTCTGTGGCCGAAATATGCAGAGATATCGAGAATATGGACAAAACAAGTCCAATGTACCAGTGCCGACTTTGCTGGCCCAGGCAAGCCCGGGTCACTGAAACCAAGGACATGCAACCAACATTTCGAGTATTCATGTTTTTACATATCATTATTATTATTCGCGGAACCCAAATCGTTTCTCTGCACTGCCTGTTCAATAGCCAGCCAGCTCACTGTTCAGTGTGATCAAGCCAGCTAAGTAGTGAAATGATACTATTCACGGCGCTCTATTTATTTCTGTGCCCTGTGTACTTGCTAGCTTACTATCTAATAATAGCAAGCTGCAAGATATGGTTTACACATGTTGTGATATCATTCACAACTCTATATTTCTGCGCACTGCGTGTTCGCTCGCTAACTAGCTGATAACAGCAAGCTGCGAGGTACGGCTTACACGCATTGTTTCGAGAGCTCATGAAACACAGTGTACAGAAATGAGTAGAGCCGCGAACATTACCATTTCACTACTGGCCAGATCAGGAGTGAGTTCAACCACCACTTAGCCTAATATTTTATGGTCTTGTTAAGTAAGGTAACCAAACGTCAGGTCTATTGAACTCACTTAAGGTAGAAAAGTGAGTAGGCTGGTTATCCAACACGCCGTGCACAGAAACAATTGTAGAATTGGAATAATAATCATTCCGCTACTTGGCTGGTAAGTGTTGTACAGTTCGGGACAGGCGGAGACACTGACAATTGGCTGTCTTCATTGCTCGAGTACTCAGGCTGGAATCTGTATGGTTCTGAATCCCGTGTAAAGCTGCATTCACACTGGATGCAAAACAAATTTTTTGCACTACAGATTACATTCAAAGTCAATGCAAAGACGCGAATACAGGCGAAACGTATTAGCGTCTTTGCATTGACTTTGAATGTAATCATTCGTGCGAAAAAATTAGTTTTGTGTCCGGTGTGAAAGAAGCTTTATGTTGAGTTTCGTCATCTTCCATAAAAAAGTACTCTTCTTCATCAAAATGGACAGATTCAATTGAAAATTCTGAGGAACTATCGGAATCTGACTCGGATACCATCGTTGATGGACGCACAATCGCCCACACAGGGGAGTGCCAGAATCGCTTTGCAGTGTTGCTGAGAATGTACGCAGTCATCTATCTAATTAACCTCCTTGACAGTGTCATCCACGATGTTTACTCAGTATCTCTGAGGTGATCCTCATCAGGACCTAGAACCCCTGCGTTTCTCTCCTTTCCTCATGAAGGCAGACGTAGTCACAGCCCGTGAACGCATGAAAGGCAGAGAGTGACTTGCATCGGAGTGGGCCTAACACTTCACAAACAGCTGTGAGGTTGATGTACCGCCTTGTATTTTTTTCGTTGGTCCCTGTATCCATCCACAGTTTTGCCCTAAAGGTTGGTTAATGGTACAAGAGAATAATGGCTATACTGGCCAGCAGCCATACCACTGTTCGATCTCCACCAGCCGCGTGGCTGAAGCTAAGCAGGTGTGGGCTTGGTTAGTACTTGGATGGGAGACCATCTGGGAAGACAAGTTGCTGCTGGAAGAGGTGTTGGTGGGCTAGTAGGTTGCGATCTTCCCTCTGGTAATCCCCAATGCCCCAGTGCAATCATGAGGACACTGTACTGAAGGAGACGTTAAACGTAGGTCCTGACTTTCAGTGGTCATGAACATGCCACTCTTGACACTCTTCGATAAGAGAAGGGGGCTCCCCAGTGTCATGGCTACATTCCCAAACTGGCTCTCTCAACCTGCCACCTAACTATCCCCTGATCTAATTGGCAATGCAACTTGCCCTCTCCCCCTCAACCCCCAGGGCTCCCTTGAAGAAGAGATTTCAATCTCAACGAGTTAAATAAACCCGTTAAATAAAGGTTAAATAAAATAAAAAAATAATAAAAATACCTATGTTTGTGTCGGTTGCTCTTACGACAATGTTCCCTGTCTCTCTGCTGTTGTCGATGCATTTGGCATGAAAGCATACCATGGTATCAGCCTCCTCATGATTGGTAACCATGTCTTCTTCCCCCCTTCTTAAGTAAGGAATTCCCCAAAGTTTACGTTCTTAAGTAAGTGATAATGATTTTGATCACTCTCATGAATGTTTTAGCACAAGTTTTGTTGATGGGCGCAAATTGCTAATTAAGCCCCTTAATTAGTGCTAATTAGGGGCCTTCTTAAGTGGCCTTCCCACTGAAAAAGTTTTCATAATTTGTGGTTTTGAGAGCAGTACATGAATACTATCCAATAAAAGATCCTATGACACTCTTGGCTCCCCCAGTGTCATGGCTAAATTCCCAAACTGGCTCTCTCAACCTGCCACCTAACTATCCCCTGATCTAATTGGCGATGCAACTTGCCCTCTCCCCCTCAACCCCCAGGGCTCCCTTGAAGAAGAGATTTCAATCTCAACGGGTTAAATAAACCCGTTAAATAAAGGTTAAATAAAATTAAAAAATAATAAAAATACCTATGTTTGTGTCGGTTGCTCTTACGACAATGTTCCCTGTCTCTCTGCTGTTGTCGATGCATTTGGCATGAAAGCATACCATGGTATCAGCCTCCTCATGATTGGTAACCATGTCTTCTTCCCCCCTTCTTAAGTAAGGAATTCCCCAAAGTTTACGTTCTTAAGTAAGTGATATTGATTTTGGTCACTCTCAAGAATGTTTTGGCACAAGTTTTGTTGATGGGTGCAAATTGCTAATTAAGCCCCTTAATTAGTGCTAATTAGGGGCCTTCTTAAGTGGCCATTCCCTCTGAAAAAGTTTTCATAATTTGTGGTTTTGAGAGCAGTACTCGAATACTATCCAATAAACGGTCAAATCTTGTTTGGGCACAAGTTGCTGATTAAAGTCTACTTTTGGGGGTACGTTGAGTGGCGCCCCCTTCTTAAGTAGGAAATCCCTCAAATTTTAGGTTCCTAAGTGAGTGATAATGATTTTGATCACTCTCATGAATGTTTTAGCACAAGTTTTGTTGATGGGCGCAAATTGCTAATTAAGCCCCTTAATCAGTCCTAATTAGGGGCCTTCTTAAGTGGCCTTCCCACTGAAAAAGTTTTCTTTAGTTGTGGTTTTGAGATCAGTACACCAATACCTTCCAATAAACGGTCATATCTTGTTTGGGCACAAATTGCTAATTAAAGTCTATTTTGGGGTTACTTTCAGTGGCGCCCCCTGGCTTATCCCACATTTGCCGAACTTAAGAATCCCCATTCCCAAGACCCTTAGCCACACCATATGCAGTGCATACCTCAAACCTTTCGGGCGCAAATTGCTGATTAAACCTCACTGGGCTCCCGGACTATAGCTAGCTGTCGCTAAATGTGTTTCTTCATAAAGTCCATCATCCACAACCTAGCAAGCTACATTAACCTAATTAGTAAGCCCAATGGCAACGGAAAACAGTCACTAACTAGCCACATTCGGTGTCCAGTAACACTCCATTTACACGAAAAAAATATATGTGTGAGTGAAAAGTGAAGCAAAGAGCAAAGGCTCTTTGTTGAGGTCCAGAAGCACCTTAATTTATACGATACGAAAGAAACGTTGCAAGTCACATTGGTATCGTTAGCTAATATAAAGGCCATAGATTAGCTGGGTAGCTGCTGAAATAACCATGGTTTAGCCTTGGAGCCAGATGCCCAGCTGTGCTAGCATTGATAACCCATGCGTATGTTAGCCACAGAAGCCAATTAATTCAGCATTCACCGAATGTAAGGTGATAGATCAAAAATGCGCGTGTGAGGAAGGAAAATAAAGATCCACCAGGTTTGCTAGTAAGCTTACATTATGTAATAGGCTCGTTCGAGATGAGCCAGGTCTGCGCAGATTCGACCACCGGCGATCAGCGCACAATGCATGCCGGTTAGCTTTGTGTCTGACTTCATCCCGCCTTGCTCTGACGTATTACAAAAGTGGACGGCGATAAAATCGCGACTGCGAGGAGGCCACAGTTTTTAGAGCCAGGCGCCACAGTTGCTCTCCACCGACTGCACCGCCTGGCTCTAACCTGATCTAACAGCTGATTGGTTTAGAGGTTGGCTCAACAATATGACGATTTATATACACTCTCTACTTTTGTTGAATGGGAGAGAGTATGATTTTATTTGTCAGATTTGAAGGTTTAGTCTGATTACAGAAAACATGTGGCTGATGGTGACGTTTAATTGGGATTCATGTCACAGATCATGAACTGAATATAGCATAGTCTATTGTATATTAACACTGCACTGTTTTAATTATTGAACTATTTAGCAGTGCAAATATTTCTGGTAAGTGGGATGTGAGGATTTTTAGGGGGGGACACCCCAGTTGAATAGGATGTATGTATTTCTGTGACTTCCTATTCTCTCAAGGCTGCTGGAAACTGTCTGACTTGATTGCAGCTTGTTGTCACCGCCCCCCGCTGCAGCTGCCTGCTCTCGTCTACTTTCCAGGCGAGGCACAGTTCATCTCGAACGAGCCTAATGTTAACGTTTGACTGACCATACCACCATTAATGTGATGTGGCTAAGGTGCGTCAAAAATCTAAGCCGAGCACCGCTCGTACCTCAGGGCTGAACCAACCGCCGCACCTTCCCAGCGGTGTACAGCGTTTGTCTCGCAACCGCTTCACGGATATAAACAGCGTTCGACTTGCCTCAAGCAACTTGGCAGCTCCTTTCCTTTACTAGGACAGATATGACCCAACATTTCGGCCATAACGAACTATATAACATCGAACTCAGTTGGCTTCTAGTTTGGTAGCTTCAAGCTCGGAGGGCATGTTTCGGCTACCAGGCTCCATTCGGCTCGCCTCAGCTCCAGCAATGGTCCATCTTTTTGCCCATTTTTAGCTTACCGGCCCTATGGGCCGATAAGCTATTGTTGTGGTGTGGCATCGTCCGGAAAATTTTTTATCTTTTTTTTGGCCTGATGAATTTTCAAGTAAATTTGCAATAACATACTACTAGACCAAATCTCCAGACTTTTTTCTCGGATTTTTGATTGAATCATTTTTGTCCGTTTTATGGGCCCTTCAAATTTTGGCTCCAATGTTAAAGATAAGACTGAGAAATTTTTAAAAATTATTTCTCAAAAACTGCGTGATAAATTTTTCTCTAAATCAGGCAATCAACTTACCTTGGTACCATCAATGTACAGTGCGAGTGCCATTTTGATTGAATCGACGGAAGTGGGTCTATTGGGGGCACTGTACTTTATGAATATGCAAGATGGCCTGTGGAGGCCAAATGGTTGCAGATAGAGATTAAGTTTGTATTATCGACATATGGGAAGTCATATATGACCTATACATTGGCTATGTTAAAGTTGACCTCAGATGACTTTGAAAGGTAAAACTCGAGGTCAGGGAATATATTAACAATGTTAAAAGATATGACTTGAAATTTCAAAAAATTATTTCTCAAAAACTGTCTGATAACTTTTTTTCTAAATCTGGCAATAAACTCACCTTGATATACTTTATGTGCAGTGCGAGTGCCATTTTGACTGAATCGACAGAAGTGGGTCTAGTGGGGGTGCTGTACTTTAATATTGGGTCTTATGGAGAATGGGCCAAATCGCCAGTGGAAGCTAAATGGTTGCAGATAGAGATTAAGTTTGTATTACTGACATATAGGAAGTAATATATGACCTATATTTTGGCTGTGTTAAAGTTGACCTCAGATGACCTTGAAAGGTCAAACTTGAGGTCAAGCAAAATGTTACAATTTTCAAAGGTTTCTAGGCTTGAAAATAATGAAGATTGGGAACATATGTGCATTGAACACTTATAGGAAGTCATGTATGAACTTTAATTTGGTGGCCTTGAACTTGACCTTCCACAACCTTCGAAGGTCAAACTTCACATAGTGAAATTTCAATGACTTCTATCACCAAAACTATTATAGATAGAGCTTAGTTTTGTATTGTGGCCATATAGGAAGTCATGTATGAAGTTTCATTGGGTGACCTTGAACGGCCAAACTATACAGTGAAATTTCAATGACTTATATCAGCAAAATCGTTACAGATTGAGTGTAGGTTTGTATTAGAGAAGGATAGGAAGTCATGTATGAACTTTCATTTGGTGACCTTCATATTGATCTTCAAAGGTCTAACTTGACCTAGGGAAAATTCAATGACTTCTATCACTGAAAAGGTCACAGATGGAGCCTAGGTTTGTGTTACTGACATAGGAAGTCACATATGAACTTTCATTAGGTAACATTCAGCTTGAGTGTTGATGACATTTGAAGGTCAAACTTGACATAATACAATTACAATGACTTGTATCACTAAAACGGTCACAGATGGAGCCTAAGTTTGTGTTACTGACATCTAGGAAGTCATATGTGAACTTTCATTTGGTGAGATTCAACTTGACTTCAGTGTCCTTTGAGGGTCAAACTCCACAGTGAAATTACAATGACTTGTATCACCAAAATGGTCACAGATTGAGCCAAGGTTTGTATAGAGACATTTTGAAAGTCATATATGAAGTCCATTTGCTGACCACAACTTGACATTCTGTGACCTTTAAAGTTCAAAATTGACAAATTGAATACATATTGACATATTTTAATGACTGATATCACCAAAACTGCTTCAGACCTTAGGATTATATTACAGAAGGTCTTACAAATGTATATGAACTTTTATTTAGTGACCTTGACATTGATTTTCATTGATTCACATGTCAAACTTCACATGAAATTTTCATAACTTGTATCATCGCTGTAAGACTGTTTGCCGGTAAGCTACAGGACCCTTGGTCCTATTTTTAGATTTGCTGCGCTAGGCGGAGTCACGTAAGTGCCAAATTGGCGACCAAATGAGCTTCACAGTGGATATTCAGTAACATCATGGGCTCTAATTTCTTGGCGCAGCGCAGGGTGGCGTGCGTGGCGTGGCGTGGCGCAGCCCACGCAGTGGTAATTTTCGTCCGTGCAGCCCGCAAGAGTGGTAATTTCGCAGGCGGTGCAACACCGTCGCCGCCACTTTGGCAATTTGGTAGACGGACGGGCGCCGAGATAGGTGTGGCGGCGTAGTAGGGGAGGTGTCACATATTCATCAAGACGCAGTGACAATTTCAGAGAAAAAGTCTTCGCTGAAGTTGCGCAAAAAGCTCGCCAGCTCCAACCTGGTTTACTTTCTGTGCAGTGGTAATTTGGCTGACCGGGCGACAGTGCAAGACACGCCACCGAAACCTCACAGGCAGGT
Organism: Gymnothorax javanicus; assembly: GCA_029692085.1. NCBI lineage: Eukaryota > Metazoa > Chordata > Actinopteri > Anguilliformes > Muraenidae > Gymnothorax > Gymnothorax javanicus. The sequence continues at coordinate 48,939,916 of CM056200.1, read as the reverse complement.
TTCCAGAATGTCAGGCACATTTCAATGCACTAAATAATTACAGCAACGACTATTTAATGTAACTATCTGAATCAGGACATAAATTATAGTATCTATATCGATTTTCCTCATGTCAGATTAAAGGCGGTTGGCACGCGTAATGGAAACTCCACCTGGCTTAATCAACGCAGCTGAATCTGTGATGCAGACTAACGACTTCACATCCTTCTCAGCCAACCACAAACTACCTATATATAATGCTTGTGTTCTATGCTCAGTAAAGCCGCTTGCACACTGGACGCGAAACGAATTTTTCCCACGATTTATGACAGTCAAAGTCAATGCAAAGACGCGAAAGTCGGACAGGGTTTTAATATATCTCCGTGTCCGAAAGTCATAAAAGTTCTAATTTTTCGAGTATTCCAAGAATTATTAGACGTGCAAACTTGGCCATATTGGTGTTCGACCTTCACAAAATACAAATTGATAGCTGTCGACTTCTCTTGGTCTTTTTATTCGTGTGTTTTCTTCCGTTGAAGATATACAACAGTCTTTATTCCGTCTCTCTTTTGAAAATTAGTCAGATGGATCGAACAGATTCACGCTTTATTTCCACACCGGAGATAAAATAGTGCTTGTAGTCAGTGAGCAAATCAATTCCATGACCATTGACAGTGTGAATAAATTATCGCATGCACGATCAAGACTGTCCGAGGCGAAATGCAAAATACTCCATCTCCGGCAGCCAGCAAAAAGTAAAAGTATTAGTATGAGAACAGATTTTAACGAAATAAAGAAATAAAAATATATCACCAACAAACAGAGCATCCAAAAAAGATGGCCCGCAAATAAATAAATCGCAGTGTTCATTGGATGTTCTGTTTGTTGTTAAAATGTTTTTTTTTATTCTTTATTTCGTTATCAATCTGTTCTAATCGCCCCTTTTTTTTTTTTTTTTTTTTTTTTTTTGGCTGTCAGACACGGAGTATTTTGCATTTAGTGTCCGACAGGCATTGTACATTGTCCCGCGCCAATGTCGACTCACTTTATTGAGCAGAGCTTAAACAGAAACATTGATTGAAATTCTCGGTACTCATCTTGAAGAACTGAGCCCTCTTATCAAAACATTCACCTTTAATATCTAAAACATTCAGTAGATTTGAAGAAATTAAAAACAATAATCGACTGTCGGACACGAAGATATATTAAAACCCTGTCAGACTTTCGAACACGTAGACACTGCGTTCAACGCAATCTGTCGTGCGAAAAATTCGTTCCGCGCCCAGTGTTCAAGCGGCTTAATACTAGGCTACAATTTATTGTCACTTAGGTTTTATCGTTTTTAGTGGGGGAAAGGAATACAGCCTGATTACTATGATCTCGTACTGAGTTAAGATCACATATTGAAAATAAATGTGTAACGTATCTTGCATTGTTGTCCATGCATGTTAATCCCAAAATTTTAAGCAACAACAGGGTGTAATAAAAGGAACACGCTATTCATCGCTTTCTCTTCCCAATGATGCAGGCAGAAGAAATAAATGAGCAATTGTCGATTTCATTCCAACTTCATAAGTTTGAATGATCTGACGTAGTTTCGTTTTGAAATTCCATTCAAGTTCGCTAATGGTAATAATTCGCTAATGCCCTAGCTAGCCAGCTAACTCATATTCGTAATGCTTAATATAGACATAAGCGGTGCAGAAAAAACGTGCCTACAGCAGCAAAGTAAAATGCAACATTAACGCATCATGCAGACATAGGACAGAGGCTTCTATATTCCAACACATTAAAGGTGAGGAGAGGAGCTCATTTGATTGGTGAAGATTTGACTCGGCTGTGTTATACCCAAACACGCCTTCTTTGCCACTTGCGCCGGCAGGAGAGACGGAGGCGGGACAGAGGAGTACTTGCGCCAGGCTACGCCGGGCACTAAATTGCAACATACGCCTGGACACACCCGTCACATGGGGCACCCCTATTCGCCGCGCCTGCGCCTGCTCTACGAATTTAGAGCCCCATGGAGGCTACGTCCATGTTTTATACAGTCAGTGCTCTGGGGGGGCCAGTGGGGTGGCCAGCAATTTTCCAGGAGGGGCCATGGCTCCCCCTGGCCCCCCCTTGGGGGCGCCATTGATGCTGGGTAGATAGCTTTCTGACTAAAGGTGGCGCACTAAAGAGCTAGCGTTCTACTGACCTAATATTCCATATTCCCACACATATACCAAAGTTCTGTCTTTTGAAATATATGAAGTACATGCACAGTGATACATAAAATGTGTAATCCCTTTGGTATAAAGCTTGTTTGGTTGTAAACTGGTGGTGACTGTGAGTGTTACAAACGCACAGTAGATGGGCCATTACCAAGTACGGGTACTGCACAGTCAGAAATGTACCGCTCGTTATAAAACATGACCAGTCCAAAATTTTTAAATGCCAAAAAAGAACTAATGTAAAAGGCATACCACCATAAGTACGTATGCAGACATGTATCAACAGTATACATACACTTACATAAAATAACAGTCCATAATTTAAAAAAGAATCTTCATCACATAACCGTGTACATGAAGACAGAATGTATAGTATAAAACTTAAAACTGTTTTATACTTTTCATGTTGCCCAAAGCGAAATGATGTCAACACAGCATGTGACTAGCTCTATCTGTCAGTCTGTTTTTGGAATTCAATTATGGGTTGGTGGCACCTGGTGGTGCAGACCAGATGTGCTCCTTGGTCTTGGCCCTGAGCGGCCATCCATGGCCTTCTTCGTTCGATCCGGGTCGATGTTACCTGCGGAGCCAGTCGAGCCTGAGGCAAGACCTACTACAGTGCATCCTGGGTCTCTACAGGGCTGCTTTCAGGCCGTTGATAGTGACATTGTCTGTCTCTGAATTAAGTAGCGGGCTGCAGCCTATATGGCGCAATAGTTACGTCAACACCCATAGCTTGGTATGCAAGGAAATAGGAAATCTGTAAAAGAAACCCCACCCTCCCAACCAGCGGGCATCCTGTAGGCTATACATCATGGGCAGGTGTTAGGAATGAAGGTATGCAAGTTTACCACTACCAATGAACAGCCCTTTTCTTGGCAGGGTGCTGCTTGCTTGCTAGGACTTCTGTGCCCTTTATCAGGATAACCACTCACTAGATGCGACTGCTGTGCCCTTTTTTATACCCAAGCATCATACCCTAGGGAAATCATAGAATTAACACTGAAGCCTTCTCTCCAATTCTAATAGTAAAGTAAAAATGCAGAAAATTTGTTATTTTCTGAAAATGCATTAACACAACAAAACTGTTCACTGTACTGACTACTGACTGAAGTCTTGCATGTTGACACAATGCTACAATCACCACCAACATTCTTTTCCAAATTACAACCAACCCAGCTTTATACCAAAGAGATTACAAATTTTATGTATAAATTGTGCATGTACTTTATATATGTCAAAAGACAGAACTTGGGTATATATCTGGGAATATGGAATATCAGGTCGGTAGAACATTAGCGCTTTAGAGCACCACCTTTGGTCAGATAGCTGTCCATCCAGAATAGTACCAAGCTAAATTCTTCATTTTCAGAGAAAACTAGCTGTGTGCATCAAAATTCAAAAACAATTTATTTGGTACATTGCTGGGGATAGCCAGTATTTGCATCCAGCCTACAGCGCCCCTGGGGGTGAAATTTTCCAATGTTTGATGATGAATATCATCTACACTGAAAAAACTACCATTGAGATTTTACTAGTGCTGTAATATGACCCAAAGGGACTATGTATCCTGATAATTTCAGATCTCTATCTTGCTGGGTAAACAAAATAATGCCGCCTAAACATAAGCACAATCTGCTATGAAATGGTACATTTTGAGTTTTCCTCCAACTTTGACTCCATCTAGCTTGAAAGTGTAGATACTTAAAAATAAATTCTTGGTATTCCCGAAAATAGTTCCAAAAGCACAACAGACAGCATTTACCCTCACAGGACAAATCTGGGTCACAGAGAAAATATACCGCAAACATGCACCAAAAATGAATTTTGACCATCTTTCTGCCCATCCATTGCACAAACACAGCAAGACACCAAGGTACTATTCACTGAAAATGATAGTCTTGTTGTGAGTAAGCATATAATAAAGCATTCTAGTTTGGTGTGTGTCTGGGATATTATTTTCTTCCCATTTTCAATTTTTATCTGTTATTTCTCAAATAATTCTGGCTCGATAATGTAGTTACCCAGCTTGGCGCTGATGTGGTGCTGAAGTCTAACCGGACTTGAAGTGTCACAGGTCAGGATCAAAGTATTACATATTTGTTACTGTGTACCGTTAAGTCATGATAGTTGATGTAAATTGTGCTGTTAACAGCAAAACGGAGCCACTTGAGTGGCTTCCAGTTGGCGCTATCAGCAGGCAAAGTGAGATACGGACCTAAAAATTTGGCTTTTTCTGTGAGACACCCATATCTACCTATGTGCCAAGTTTCATGAAATTCCAGGGGGGTCAACTGCGCACCAAATGTCAATCTCTCATGGAATGGCTCTTAACATACAACCCCAATTCCGAAATAGTTGGGACAAAGTGTAAATTGTGAATAAAATCAAAATGCAATGACTTTCAGATCACATGAGCCAATATGTTATTTACAATAGAACATAGATAACATTTCAAATGTTGAAACTGAGACATTTTACATTTTTATCCACAAAATGAGCTTATTTCAAATTTTCTGGCTGCAACAGCTCTCAAAACAGTTGGGACACAGGCAAAAAAGGGCTGAAAAAGCGATTAATATATGAGAGAATCAGCTGAAAGAACATTTAGCAAGTAATTAAGTTAACTGGCATCAGGTTTGTAATATGATTGGCTATAAAAGGGATGTCTTAGAGAGGCTGAGTCTCTCAGAAGTAAAGATGGCTAGAGGCTCTCCAACCTGTGAAGGCTTGCGTAAAAAAAATTGTGAAATAATTTAAAAACAATGTTCCTGAACGTCAAATTGCAAAGGCTTTGAAGTTCTCATCATCGACAGTGCATAAAATCATCAAAAGATTCAGAGAAAATGGAAAAATCTCTGTGCGTAAGGGACAAGGCCGAAGACCTTTACTGGATGCCTGTGATCTTCGGGCTCTCAGACGCCACTGCATCACTCACCGGCATGATTTTGTCACTTACATTACTAAATGGGCCCAGGAATACTTCAAGAAACTACTTTCTGTAAACACAGTCCGCCGTGCTATCCACAGATGCCACCTAAAACTCTATCATGCAAAAAGTAAACCATTGTTGAGCATGATCCTGAAGCGCTGCCGTGTTCTGTGGGCCAAGGCTCATTTAAAATGGACTGTAGCAAAGTGGCAAAGTGTCCTGTGGTCAGACGAGTCCAAATTTGACATTCTTGCTGGAAATAATGGGCGTCATGTCCTCCGGGCTAAAGAGAAGAAAGATCACTCCTCTTGTTATCAGCATTCAGTTCAAAAGCCAGCATCTCTGATGGTATGGGGATGCATTAGTGCATATGGTGCGGGACACTTGCATGTTTTAAAAAGCACCATGAATGCTTAAAGGTATATAAAAGTTTTAGAGCAACATATGCTCCCCCTCCAGCCGACATCTATTCCAGGGAAGGCCTTGTGTATTTCTGCAGGACAATGCAAAACCACATGCTGCAGCTATTACAACAGCATGGCTTTGTAGCATAAGAGTCTGTGTGCTGAACTGGCCTGCCTGCAGTCCTGAGCTTTCACCAATTGAGAACATTTGGCGCATAATTAAATGAAAATTCCATCAAGGGGGACCCAAAATTCTCCAGCAGCTGGAAGCCTGTTTTAAACAAGAGTCGGATAAAATTCCAATGGCTAAACTCAAGAAACTTGTCTCCTCAATGCCCAGATGCCTCCACTCTGTGTTAAAAAGAAGAGGGGATGCTACACCATGGTAAACAGGCCCCTGTCCCAACTTTTTTGAGACCTGTAGCAGCCATAAAATTTGAAATGAGCTCAATTTGTGGATAAAATTGTAAAATTTCTCAGTTTCAACATTTGCTATGTTATCTCTGTTCTATTGTGAAAAAAATACTGGCTGCTGTGATTTGAAAGTCATTGCATTTTGATTTTATTCATGATTTACACTTTGTCCCAACTATTTTGGAATTGGGGTTGTACACGGAACCTGTGTAATAAACCGATTATAAAATTACAGTTAAAATAACTGGCAAAAAAGGTGTAAGTTCATAACAGTGCATGCTCAGTGTTTGAGGGGGGAACAATTTTCACAAGTTCAGTCATTTGCTCCGATTACTCTTGGGAAGCGAGCAACCGCATAAAACTCATGTTTGGTTTCATTCAGTGCTTCCCGTGTGGATGGAAACTTTATGTACCGGCCCATCCTGCGCAACATGGCATCTTGTATTTGAGACAGTACACACAAAACTGTTTTGGGAGATCCCAGCAGTGAGAGCTACTGTACGCTGGAATGAACCAGTTGCGAGAAAATGGAGAGTAGCAAGAAGTTTTGTTCATTGCAGGTATGGCATGACTTCTTCTTGTGACTAGCTCTAAATCAGCCCTTATATCATCTAACAGTTCCTAAATGGCATTGGTGGATAGGCAATTTGACCGGATTATTCTCTCCTCTGACATCCCAAACATTGTCATACAGATGGAGAACACCCGTTCTCGGTGTACGCGCCGCCTGTGTCTTCTCCTTCTGGCAATAATCGCAGCCATGTCTGTGCGCAATTAAGTGGAGCCAATTAGTACCTACCCTTCAAAGGTATTAAATCGCAAATGTAATCACCATCACTGAAATTGCTTTCAGGCTTGATAAGTCACTATGCATGAGCTGAAATTTTGTATTTGCTTTTTCTCCTCCCATATTTTGCACACTAGGATAGGCACGCCACTTATTACATATTCATTAGGGGCAAATGTACTAACTGCATAGAATGTGCAAATTTGCACATTTCAAAGACGCAATTCTCAGTGCACACCCTCAGCAGATGAGATTGCAGGTTAATTTTGGGTGATATGGCATTTGCATTTGCGTTTCTACACAAGCAAAGCTTTAGTAGATCAGGCCCTTAGTGTTGTGCTCCGTAACCAGTTCCGAATCCATTCGAAAATACCTCAGATAATTCTAAAAATCCTTGTTTTTAAAAGGTAGTGTTGAAAAGTATGGGAAAATTGCCCATGAAAGCTTTTGATTCCTTACCATATTCATGGTGTGGAGAGATGTATGTGGGCCTAGAAAATGCTTTTTTGTGTCATATGTGCTAGAACAGATGTGGGCCAAATTTAGATGAGCACCCCAAAAAACTAACACATGGAGATAAATAAATGAATAACTCCCAATTAATACAGTGCTAGTTCTAAAATGTATAACTGTTATTGTTGCTGCCATCCCAAGGAACAATTTGACACCAAACATAGCTTAATTGTTTTGAAAATATGAGACCCAGGAGGAATTGAAGCCGTAAAAGCATAATTTGGCCACGTTTCATCACAAATTGAAAGGTTAACATTAAAATTAATATAGTTCCCAAAGTGATCCACCCTAAATATTTGGTAAAAAGTAGGTGCAGTATCCGAAGTTTGTTTGCACCAAGTTTCAAGAAATTCTTTCACCGGTGACAAGGTAGTATAATAATTTAATTGAAAGGAATAATTGGGAGTTATTCATTGATTTATCCCCATATGTTGGTTTTAGGGGGGTGCTCATCTAAATTTGGCCCATATCTGTCCTAGCACATATGATACAAAAAAACAAATGCATTTTCTAGGCCCACATACATTTCTCCACACAGTCAATATGGTAAGGAGTCTAAAGCTTTCATGGGCAATTTTCCCATACTGATGCAACACCACCTTTGTCTCTCATGCAGTACTGTATCAAATGCTTTCTGAAAATCCAAGAATATGATATTAGAGGCCCTGCTCTGGTCATAAGTCTTGGTGGCCTCTTCAATGAATTCCAAAAGGTTTGCCATGCATGACCTTCCCTTGTGGAAACCATGTTGGCTGTCCTTGAAGACGTTATTATGTTCAAGAAATAATTCCAGCTTGTCTTTAGTGATAGATTCTAATATTTTGCAAACAAAGCAAGTTAAACTGACAGGACTGTAGGTCCCTTGCTCAGTATTGTGATATCCTTAAATGTATATCTTCATTAGTGCATGAGACCCTGTCAGTTTCAATCAGGGCACTCTAATTTTCTCTATTCACATCACTCTCTGATCTCCTTAACCCCCCCCTCGCCCCCCATGTCCCTAGTTTAAATAAGCCTGTGCTACCCTGAACATAAGCTGGCCCAATGCAAAGATATCCCTTCAGTTCAGGTGGAGCCCGTCAGGCTTGTACAGGTCACCCCTGTCCCGAAAGAAGTCCCAGTGCCCCCATAAACTCAAACCCTCTTTCCTGCACCAGGTTCCCAGCCAAGTGTTAAACCTCCAGAAAAATTCTGCTTCCCTCTGCTTGCATGTGGTACAGGTTGAATCCTGGTAAACATTACAGTGGAGGATCTGGCCCAATGCTTTTCTGCTTATTCCACAAAGGGTTTGTCCTGAGATGTAATATCTCCAGCCCACTTTTGTGAACTTGCCCAAAGTTCTTCCAATTTTGAGTTAGAATGAGCAATACATGTTGAAAGATCATATTTTGACTTTTTTCCATCTCTTACAAAGTGTTGATAAAGAATGAGAGACAGTGAAAGACACCCCTTTTTAGCAGATCTCATGTCATTTGAAACTCTCCCAAAAAAAAAAAAAAAACCTCTCCACGTTAGAATTATCCCATTTTCTTACCCATTATTGCAATAACGTCTCTAAAACTCATATGGCAATATCTACACATTATAAACAATGAAAAATAGGCAAAAGTATCACATTTTATTTCATGACTTCTGACCTAGATACAGTTAACAGCAGCCTACATTACTATCAGAAGTCACTTCATCATGCAATTTCAAAGTTAAAACCATCAACCTTGCCCTCTTCTAGGATTCTATCGCTTGAAATAACATTTTAGATATGATTAGTATGTACAACATATATCAAAGATTAGAATCCTGGCAGAGGGCAAGTTAATGTATTCGGGCTAGAATACAGGAGTAAGAAATCTTGATAGTTTTATTGATATACAAAATAGGTCATCATTACTACTGTGAATAAGAATTTTTCATACTTATTAAAATGAAATATTGGCTTGTTGGGATAAAAAATGTACAGTATGTAGCATTCTTTGATGTATTTGTCATTATATCTGACAATTCTTTGAATAAATAAGAAATTATATACACTGAACAAAAATATAAACGCACAAACCAAAAATGCTGAGTTAAATTGACCGATAATGAAATATGCCCACAAATAGTGTTTATTGGTGTACTGAATAATTTGTTTTGCTCAATTCTGGTGACCCACTTCTCATTGACCACTCCCTGTGAGATTACTTACTCATTGAGTTATTCCGCCCCTGAGCTCCATAGAGCATAACATTGAGTTGGTCAGTCGGCATGACCAATACACAGGCACTCCTTGCACCAGGTTCAATAAAAGGCCACTGCAAAATGTGCACTTTTGTCACAAGTCGCAATGCCACAGATGTCACAAGTCATGAGGGAGCGTGCCATTGGCATGCTGAATGCTGGGATATCTGTGACAGTGGTGTCAACACACTTGAATGTGCATCATTCCACCATCAGCCGGTTGAGAAGTCGATTCAGACTGGCAGCACTGTGAATCGTTCACATGCCCCACAACTACGTGTGACCACGCCCACACAGGATCGGCACATGCGGCTCCAGCACCTCTGTGATCGGCTCCGACCAGCCACCAGGACAGCTGACAAGACCGTCGGACTGCACAACAGGCGGATATCAGCTCAGACTGTCCGAAACCACCTGAGGGAGGTTCCAAAAGCCCGCCGACCCGCACCGAGGTCTCGACCTGACCGCCGTTCGTCATCGGGGTACAGACTCGATTGGGCCAACGTGTGAACCTTCGCTGGACGCTTTGTACGGTGGAGGACGGGTTATTCAACGATGAATCGCGATTCCAACTGTACCACGCTGATGGCAGACAACGCGTATGGCGACGTGTGGGCGAGCGTTACGCTGATGCCAGCTCCAAGTTGCACTGCAGGAGGAATGGGACAACATTCCACAGGCCACTATTGACAACCTCGTGACCTCCATGCGCCGGAGGTGTACCTCTTTACGTGATGCCGATGGTGGACACACTCGTCACTGAGTGCTGTGAACTCTGCCCGCTGACCCCTGTTGGGTTCAGGCTGTGATAACTCATGAATTGTGTACAGTAAATTGTTAATCATGTTTCTGTTGCTTGAATATTAAGGCAAGAATAAAATAATAATTGTATCATAATAATTTCCCAATTGATAAAAAATAATTTGAAAAAAGTTACTTTGTGCGTTTATATTTTTGTTCAGTGTATTTATCTTCATACAAATCTATTACTGTTCTATTCTACTAAAACTTTATTTTTTGGGTAATTTTCATCATTTTTTCTTCAGTTTGTGACTTTAATCACAAAAGAGCTAAATCACAGGCCTATCAAAAGCTTGTTTTTTAAAAGACAAACCAGTACTACACAGTGTTGTTCAGGAGCTGGAGCCATCCAACACCAAGAATAACCTTTCACCCGGACACCAAGCAATACATTTTACTCTGACACCAAGCATTAGGTCTAAGAGCACAATGATAATCTACTTCTATGTCAAAAATCATGGTTAAAGGATTGTTTTTTGGGTTATCAAGCTCACAAGAAAACTGAAGACAGACTCACATAGACGCAAACATTTTCACATATACAAGCCCTGTTGCGCTGTTATGCAGGGAAAATTATTTTTTAACCATGAATAGATAATATTGCAACATATAAACATATATACAGATGAGAAACCGAAAGTGGGCTCAAATAGGAAAACAGGACATGTCCTTTGTCCAGCGGAACCTCAAACCTACCTTTGCCTATGTTATTTGTCTCAACATGGGCCATGACCACTGGATCCCTTCCCGTTCTGGTCAGGAGGTCTCTTACCTGAGCACCAAGCAGCCAACACACTGTACGAGACTCCTTGTAACGTGGAAAGACTATGCCAACTATCCCTCTAATACATACAGTAAAGTTCCCAACTGCTTCTTCCAAATGTGGGACATGCCATCGGGGCTGCTGCTCTGAACTGTTAAATTTCATTACTGAAACAGTCCTCGGCTCCTGCCTTTGTGACTCACCTCAGGGCAACAGCAGGTGTTTCAGGGCACTGCAGAACATAGTCCCAAGACTTGCGGGAGAGGTTCCAGTAGAGCGCTAACCCGCCCTCCTCTCTCAGCCTGTCTTTATCTTCAGAGCTGTACTCTGAGCTCGACACCTCCGTCACCTGGCACGGGTTCTGAGAGAGCAAGTCCATTACGATGATCTGATCAAAACAAAGAAAAAATGAAAACATTAATATTGAGCGGTGGGACACTGACAAGATGCAAGAGAGTCAATAAAAAACATAAGATGAGATCTGTGGTGACAAAAATAGGGCATTACAGATGATGGATATTAAGACGACCTGGGGAAAATGGTCTCCGCTGATAATGGATGAAAAAAAAAATATCGTCTCAGGCACAACATTAAAAAAGAACACAACATTGATTATCTGTTACAGTGGAACCTGCCAAGGGGTGGGATGTATTAGGCAGCAAGTGAACAGTCAGTTCTTGAAATGGATGCATTGGAAGCAGGAAAATGGGCATGCTTAAGGATGTGAGCCACTTTTCAGGGCAAAATTTTGATGCCAAGACGACTAGGTCAGGGCATATCCAAAACTGCAGCTCTTGTGGGGTGTTCCCGGTCTGCAGTGGTTACCCTGTGGTCCGACCTCAAAGAACAGTTACTTTAGCACCAGTTGCTGAATTATTTACTGCTGGCCATGAGTGGAAAGGTGTCATAACTCACAGTGCATCAAAGCTTGCAGCGTATGAAGCTGCGTAGCAGCAGACTATTCCCAGTGCCCATGTTGACCCTTTCCACTGCCAAAAATGCTTGCAATGGGCATGTGAACATCAGAATTGGATGTCGGAACAATGGCAAAAGGTGGCCTAGTCTGTTGAATCACGTTTTCTTTTACATCATGTGGATGGCTATGTGCTTGCACGTCGCTTACCTGGGCAAGAGATGGCACCCGGACGCACCATGCGAAAAAGGCAAACAGGTGGAGGCAGTGCGATGCTCTTAGCAAAGCTCTGCTGAGAAACCTTGCACCCTGACATTCATGTGGATGTTACTATGACACATACCACTAACCTAAACAGACCAGGTAAACCTTTTCATGGCAACGGTATTCCATGATGACTGTGGCTTTTTTCAGCAGGATAATACGCCCTGCCACACAGCATTAATTGTTCAGGAATGGTTTGAGGAACACAAAAATGAATACAAGGTGTTGACTTGGCCTCCATATTCCCCTGGTCACAATTCGATCGAGCATCTTTGGGATGTACAAGAAAAACAATCCATTGAGGCTGCAGCTCTTACCAAACTTTAAGGATCTGCTGCTAATGTCTTGGCACCAGGTACCACAGGACACTATTATAGGTCTCCAGGAGTCCATGACTCAATGGGTCAGCGCACTTTTGGCGCGTGAGGGGGACCTTCACAATATTAGGCTAATGATTTTAATGTTGTGGCTGATCAGCATGAATTAATCACTTCCTGGTAGCTTTTGCTGATTTAGTTCCAAACAGAAGAAAAGTTTGACTGTTTGCTCATGAAACTAAAGCCAGTCAAAAGGAATAACCCATAGCCTATAAACTGATATAGCAAGACTTTCACAAGAACATGCATTTTTGAAACTGTGCTCATAAAAATGCAATACTTGTGTTCAAAGTTCAATATGACTGCATGGGATTGCACTGGACTATTGATTGAGTCACGGATTTCATAAAAAAGTAACTGAAGACCATTTTAATGAGGGGCAATAAGCAAATATACTTTACAAAGTGCAGTGCTCAGGAAAGAGATGTCAATCCAGACAAAAAGTGCTTGAAAGTTGGTGCGTTATGTTGATATCATTTCAGCACATAGAAATGGACTGATGAAAAGTGCTTGCTAGTTTGTGTGCTTGGGAGACAATGGCACATGTGTACCGCAGGTTCGATGGCTTGTCCTGTGGCCGCTCAATTTAAACAAGCGGATCATACTGTCAGTGCTTGGAGTTATGTTGGCATTGAAAAAGTTGAGAAACATCCCGGGGGGGGTGATCTTGTAAGAAGGCTCCTCCAACGAGAAAATTATTGGATTTTTTTTCTTAATACCATGTCTCCTGAAGGTTTGAATGAGGAATTTGACATAAAACCCTTCCTGTGACTGTCCTTTGCCTTCCTGCCTGGTACTTGTGCATGCATATGTCATTTATTTTTAATACATAAATTTCATTACATCTCTTGTGGTGTGCTATGTTATGTCTATTTACATTGCGTCATTTTTCTATGATGAATCTTGATTTTGTATTATTGAGTGTATTTGTGTCTTAGCCTTAATTGGCTGACAGTGATGTCAGAATGATGTCATTGGCCTACTGCCTTTGTATATACCTGTCTACAGGTCATGTAGGTCATTTGCCTGATGAAGACCCTGCTGGGTGGAAACGTTGCCTGCTTTTCTAGTCAGTTTTGGGAGCTACAACCCAGTATGCGGACATTTATCATTTTTCATCTTCAAGGTCTACGAATAGGCAATAATTTTAAGCATAAACATAAGGGTCATAGTTAATAACTATATTACTGAAAAAACTAAAACTAGAAAAATTAAGTGAGAGCCATATTCACACAATCCATTTTGTCTCAACACACCCCATTTCAGGGTTTACAACGGTCGGTTGATGCAAGAGTTCAGGGCCCGTATTCACAAAGCATCTTAGCACTAAAAGTAGGTCCTAACTGCCGGATTTAGGAGAAACTCCTAAAAAAATGGGCATGTCAGTCGTAAATTTAGGACTCCTAATTATTTTACTAAGTGTTATTCACAAAGCATTTTAGGCCTAAAAGTAGCTCCTAAGTCTGGGAGAGCTTAAAAGTAGTCAAGAGGACTCCTAACTCGCTAAAACCTATTCACAAAGAATCGGAAAATGGCTGCTGCTGTTGAAAGACGGAAAGACTTGGAAATTCTGAATGATCCGCAGTTGCTGAAAAGATATCAGATCGACCGTGAAGGGATTTAATTTGTTGTTGACTTGGTGAGGGAGAGAATTGCGTCTCCAACCATGAGAAACAACCCAATAAGCCCCGAAATAAAATGTTTGACAACACTTCGTTACTTGGCCACTGGAAAAATGCAACTTTGCAACGCTGACAATTTAGGGATTTCACAATCATCTGTCAGTCGCTCAATTCAACTATCAATGCGCTCTGTGAACCCCATGTCATCTGTCAGTTATCCTTTTTCCAATGGACATTTGCCAACAACACAGAATCAAACTTGAATTCATGCACATCTCAGGTATGCCCGGTATCATCGGTGCTATTGACAGGACCCATATTAGAATTATTTCTATGACCCAAGATGAAGAGGTATTTGTAAACAGAAGTTCATTCCATCAACTCTCAGATAGTATTGGATGCCGAATACAATATTTTGGACATTGTTGCGAAATGGCCAGGATCCACGCATGACTCGTGCATTTTAATGGAAAGCGGCTTATGCCAATTATTTGACAGGCTGCCTGCGGGATGCTACTTGCTAGGGGACAGTGGCTACCCCTGAAAACGTTGGCTCTTGACCCCTTACCCGAATCCACAAGCGGGACCACAACAAAATTATAACAGGTAGGTAATTGCTGCTATAGCCTACATTGGCATATAGCCTATTACATGTGAAGATGGCATAATACTGTAAATTACAAATATACTGAACAATAAAAGAAACGCGAGTTAATTAAAGACAGACCGAAAAATAAGTATGTGCAATTATTTTAGAAATTCAAATTTATTACCAGCAGCAAAATTTTGAATTGTTACAGCCCTATATATAAGGTTGCGAGCTCGGAATTGGGAACTGTTCGCTTTACATTGCAGAGTGATATGTGCTGGTTTGTGGGACTCTGAAGAAAAATGAACAAAATTCTGAACTTCATCAAAGAGAAAAGGCGTGTTTTGGGAGAGGTTATTGGTGACCATTGATGTCCAACTGCACCTACACTACAGGCCAAAAGTTTGGAAGCAAGGCCAATACAGGTCAAAAGAATTCTTCCCTTAGGACCCTAAGCATTCTTCCAAGCTATGTCAGGGTTACCTGGACAATAAAGAAGAGGAAGGTGCTCTTCGAAAGATGGTTTGGCCCCCTCAGTCTCCAGATCTCTCTCCAAATGAGCTTGTGTGGGACGAATTGGATCAATCTATCAGAAAAGTCCGTCCCACAAATCAGCAGTCTCTCATTGATGAACTTAAGAAAGCTTGGAATGCAATTCCTGGCACACACCTTAAAAAACTTGTGGAACGAATGCCTCGTATATGGCATGCTGTTGTTAAAGCAAGAGGAGGTTACACTACAGGCCAAAAGTTTCGAAGATCAATTTTGTACAAAAAAGATCATAGTTTTATTGGCATACGTTGCAACAAAATAAACATGATTATTATATAAAGAGTCACTTATCAGAATACATTTTTACTCAAATTATCAGGCATTTCCTTTTTTTTGCTTGGACTTCGCTTTCTTCAAAGTAACCTCCTCTTGCTTAGTTGGTACACGGAGTATATATCTTTCAAATGAAACACTGGAGCAAGAAAAATGTTTTTACTCACATCAAAATCAGATGACTGTCCAGATAATAATTGCAGAGACTGTGATGACACGGCTGTACCAAGTTATAATTCTTTAAACACAGTATGCGCTAAGTCTCTACCTCAAGCTTGCAATCAGTTTCCCTCTCCTTCAGATCTAGTCGGTAAAACTCCAACTCAAGCGTCTTTAGTCTCACCTGCCAAGGGTAAACCGGAATCGAGTTCCAGAGGAAATACCACACCCTCACCAGCCGATAACCATCCCTATTTGAAACAAGACAGACACTAATATACATCCTGACAACAAATCCACAAAATTCACAACTCGGCGCTGCACCTCCTCACAACGCTTGCAAACCAAGTGTTATAACATTTCACAATAAAACTCATCCATTAGTACTATACACCAAAAATGTGTACATGTCGTTAAGCGAGACACGAAGTCGGCTCTAGGACTCTTTGTCCCTGGACTTTTCCTCCCAAATTTTTCACCTACAGAATTTTCATCCTTTAGGCATTTTCACCCCCAGACACTTCGTCCTCATGGACTTTTTTTCAAAAAGAAAAAGAAGGTAGAGAAAGCCCCAGGCCAGCCACGCAATTACAGTTGCTACAGAATGAGCGCAGGTCTTGTCTGGAGGAAGGGACAGGGAACAGTGATTCTACAATGGCGGAGGGGCACTAAGGCACTCTCCTGCGCATCGTTAGAACGCCCCTCCACCGTTGTAGAATCACTAACCCACTGCTTCTCGGGGCTTATTCCTTTATTATAATGCAGACCAAGCGTGTTGATCAGGCATCACGATTACAGTCCTATGTTATCCAATTAGGAGACAGGACTCCGGTCTGGAAAGATATAAGTTAATAAGGGTCAGAAACCCACAACAGAATGCAATTATCAATTTATTTCATCAGGTAGGCACAAACTTAAATCAGATAACAAATCATACCGTTACAGAAAATGTAAAGAAGAAGTCAAATCATAACTTGCGCAGTTCACAACTACACATATACGCAAAGTGTACAATGCGGGAGGAACGAATACAAGCTTCCATAGCGATATGATGTCTGCACACGGCTGCAAGAGCACGTGTGGGAAATCGCCTAAGATCTTCCATGACTACATTAAAGCTACCCATGGCATAGAGATGCGCATGGTGGAAGTTGAATGCAATCTTCCATTTGGGTAATTCCGTGCCAAATCACCAGAAGGCTCCCGACTGACCATCTCAGATTTGCTTCATAACTTTTTGTTTTGATGCCCTTGTTACTAATAATTACTGTGCAAAATTTTAGGCCAATACCTCCAGTAGTTTTGGAGATATTAAGCCAACAAAAAGGGGGCGTGGGCCCATATTTAGCATAAAAACGAGTACTACAATCAAACATCCATAGTTTGATGGCTAATAATGTTTGAACTTTTCACACTAAATCGATCAAATTTTAACACGATTCTTTGATGGATGAATGAATGAATGAATTGAATTTTATTATTGTGTCATGCATACATGTATGCCCAGCCCGCATGGGCTGACAAGACACCAGAAAAACAAACCAGGACCAGAGCACATCATCAACGCATAAGAAAACAAACAAGGGTTTCAATACCAAGGTTCAAAGGAAATCATCAGAGATTAATTAAACAAATATTCCTGTTTTCTTTTCCAAGCTTTAGAAATGAAACTAGCAGTTTTAAACACATTGAAATTAAACAACCATTCCAGTTTTTGCTCATCAGAGCACCAGAATATTTCAGGGTTTTGTCTATGGATTTCATGAAATAATATCTCTCTCAAATCATCATACTTTGTACAATACAAAAGGAAATGAGACTCACTCTCCACTTCATCTAACTCACACATTTCACATATTCTATTCTCCTAAGGAATATTTTTAAATCGACCAACCTCAATGGCCAGAGGAAGAATACCAGATCTCAACTGTGCCAATAAAGATCTTTGACTTCTCTGTAAACGAGATGTAACATATAATTCAGGACCAAAGTTACAATTAATCTGCCTATATGTCCTTAATTTTGGTTTTGATAGAACATTTTCAAACCATTTTTCTTCAAACTTCAACGGTAGTTTATTTTTAATGGAGTTAACATGACAACACAAATTATTCCTGTAAATATACACCACGTCCGCCTCCTCAAAAATGGAATAAATCTCCTTTGACCAGGGGGAACTACGTAATTTGCTCCATATAAATACTTTTTTATTTATTCTATCCTCTGCCATTTTGTTTAGTCGATTCCACAATCAAATCATTTCACATTTTCGTAGTACACATCCTGGAGTCCAGCCCATGTCCCCCTGTATTGCTCGAATTGGCGCAAACCTATGAACGCCCAAAAAAAAATCGTATTGCTGTATTCTGTATAGTATCTATGGCTTTGGACTCTTTAAATCCCCACACTCCCGCAGCATAATTCAGTATGAGAGAGACGAATGCATCATACACTTGAGTGTACGTATGTAGAGTAACCCAAATCATTACAAACTTTCATTTTATTAATAACTGATCCTTAAGCTCTCCCAGCTGAGTCAGCAAGGCATGCAATACCAGTTTCAAAAGTGAAAAATTCATCCAAGAAGAAACCTAAATATTTATGAACTAACATATTCTAAGGCAACTGAACCAAAATAGAATTTTTGTTTACTACTTTCCATGCCTTTGTTTCTAAAATGGATTATGTGTTTTACTCTGATTTACCACTAATCTCCATTTATGACACCACAAACTAACCAGATTTAGCATATTTTGTAGATCACATTCAGATTCTGCCAGTAAAATTATGTCATCCGCATATAATAAAATACCTAAATAGGTTTCATTTTTCTTAACCTGTAGAGCTAAATCATACACAAACAAAGCAAATAGTGTTAGAGAGAGAATATCACCCTGTTTCACACCAAAAGGTTTTTCAAACCAATCAGTACACATATCATTGATCTCAACACAGGCAACTGGGCTATCATACAGACTGAATAGTTTTCTAGAATCTACCATCCACACCTACTTCCATCAGTTTAAAAGCAAGTAAATCTCTATTAATCCAATCAAATGCCTTTTGGAAATCGACAAAGCATGAGAAACTGGATTTACTTGTGGCGATTCTAGCTCTAATAATAGTTGTCACTGAATGAATATGATCAACACAAGCACGGTTCTTTCTAACCCATTCTGCTCATCAACGAGACACTGTTTCATTTCCAAGTATTTAGTAAGTCTATAATTCAGTATATTAGAATATAACTTATGAACCGTACTAAGAAGACTGATGCCTCTGTAATTAAGAGGTATTCTGGGATCATTCTTTGCTGACTTTGGAATAGGTTTAATGATAGATTTATACCATGGTGATGGAATTATGCCATATTCAAAACATGTCTGAAAAAGACAAAAGAGGACTTCTAGGAGATGTGGAGATTTGATATAATAAGGCTCTGTACACAGAAGGAGAGCTTTGTATGAGACATGTCTGCAGATTTATGGCATGCCAAATATGGCTTCCTGGAATGCGCGTTCATCCATGGTAGCACTTATATCTCCAGATTTAATGACACCAGATGTCTGATTCTTTATAATATATGATACATGTTATAGTGCTATCAGGAAAACATGTTATTTCTGTAAAAAAAATTATACTTTCTCATATATAGGCCCCTAAAAATGGAAAAAAGCTTGTCGCATCTGTATTTTGAATGCTTATAGCAAAAATCTGACAAGGTCTACCAGAAAATAAATTAGATCATTGAAAAAAGCAAGGTCTAATTGATATATGTACGAAATATGAAGTTGGTGCTGTGAAGAAAACTATTTTATTCAAGCTGTTGAATATAGAAGGTTTTATGTCATGCAAAAATGCTATTCACAAGGTTACATCACACATGCTACATCATTATTAATTCAATTCTCTTGAATATACATATGTTGAGTATATTTGTAAATATGATATATGATTTACAAATCTCACAGACGTCAATTACACAAATTTAATGTGTAAAAAATTGAAAAAATTAACACACGTGTTAGATATAAAGTAAGTTTGCATGGTGAAAACTGCATAATCTTAAATGTGACAGTGATTGATAATTCAAATCATTTCTAAATTAAAACCCTCACCTTTTGAGGCTTTTTACATAATCCACTTTGTGACAGTCATCACTACAATGAAGCTTTTCTCCAATAAAAAAAATTCAAAATTTAATTTATTTGTATAGCGCTTTTCACAGAGACTGTCACAAAGATGCTTTACAGTGAGAGATTAAATAATGAAAGGGCAGTGCCCAGCTTATTCCCCACTACAGTAAATGAGGCAAAAAACTCCTAGTAGGGAGAAAAATCCTCAAACAGTGGTGAGAAAAAACTCCCCAGTGGGAAGAAATCTCAGGAGGAACCCGGCTATAGTGGGGAAGCCCATCCTCCGCGGGCTAGCTAATTAATAACAAGATAAAGCAAAATAGGATAAAATGGCAATAGAGTCCCATTAAAGTTCATCTAAACAGTGGCATCGGTAGCTCCAGGAAGTAGCAAGTCGAGGATGGTGCAGAACTGGATCAGGACCGCGTCAGGACAGCAGGACAGCAGCAGCCAGCGCTCATGGTGAGGGCTCGGACGGTCCAGGACTCAGGGTTGTGGAGGGAAAAGATCCTCGGAAAGTGACACAGAAGAAAGTGGGGTGAGGCACTGGATAAAACTACTGCATATTAATAAAAAATACAGTCCTGTGTCATGTCCCAAGTAAGAATTTAGGAGCTGACTGGTCAGGAAACAGTCAACACACCTCCATCCACTTCCTGCAGCACAGAGGCCCCACACTTACACCAGGCTGGAAGATCACTTTTGATTTTCTAAACACTAGTACCATATGGACCTCCCCGGTGACTAAGGCTGTAGCAAGCCCCACTGGCACCATTGATGCATGCTCAGCGCCACCGGTTCCACATGGATTTGCTTAACACTACACCAGTGCCATATGGACCTCCCCGGTGACTAAGGTTGTAGCAAGCCCCACTGGCACCGTTAATGCATGCTCAGTGCCACCGGTTCCACATGGATTTACTTAACACTGGCTTCCAATATCTTGTGAACCTATCATAAAACAAGGTTGTAGTCAGTCCCACCAGAGCCAAATAAATGTTTATGCATAACTAATCACGAATTAATCATAGGCTTGACTAAAAAGATAAGTTTTCAGCCTACTCTTGAAGACAAAGAGTGTGTCTGAAGCCCGAATTTGTCTTGGGAGATTGTTCCATAAAATTGGCTCTTTGTAAGAGAATGCTCTGCCTCCAATTGTAATTCTAGATATATTTGGAATTTTCAAGTCCTCAGCACCTTGTGAACGAAGTAATCTTGGTGGGGAGTAAGGAATGAGAAGACTGCAAAGATATTCCGAGGCCAAGTCATTTAAAGCTTTCTAAGTTAGTAGTAGTATTTTGTACTCAATTCTGAATTTAACAGGCAGCCAATGAAGATTTTGAGCAGCGGGCTAATGAGATCATATCTCTTAGTCCTAGTCAGAACCCTAGCTGCAGCATTCTGCACAAATTGAAGACGTTTCAGGGCTGACCTAGTGCAACCAGACAGTAAGAGTCCAGCCGAGAGGACACAAATGCGTTAACCATTTTTTCAACATCCTGAAGGGACAACATTTTTCTGAGTTTAGATATGTTTCAAAGATGGAAAAAAGCCACTTGAATGATATTGTTGATGTGAGCCTGGAAAGAGAGTTCTGAATCAAGGGTCACTCCAAGGTTTTTAACGACAGCTTTGGCAGAAACAGAGAGGCCATCTAAGTTAAGAGAAAACTTAATGAATGAGTCTCTAAGAGATTTGGGACCCAGTACCAATATTTCAGTCTTATCTGGGTTTAGTGAAAGAAAATTTTGCATCATCCAAGCTTTAACAGCTTTAAGACACATCTCTAATCGAGTAACCGGATCATTTTCACCCGGCTTAAAGGATATATAGAGCTGCGTGTCATCTGCATAACAATGGTATTTAACATCAAGTCTACTTAGGATATTTCCAAGGGGAAGCATGTATAGAGAAAAAAGCAAAGGGCCCAGAACAGATCCTTGAGGTATTCCAAAGTTAACTTCGGAATATTCTTAACATTTGTTATTTACCCGGACGAATTTAGATCTATCAGACAGATAAGACTTAAACCACGAAAGGGCAAGTCCAGAAATACAAACTAATTTTGCCAACCTACGAAGAACAATATGGTGGTCTACAGTATCAAAGGCGGCACTTAAATCAAGAAGGACGAGAACAGAGATGCGGCCACTATCCATGGAGAGAAGTAAATCATTTACTACAACAGTGAGAGCTGTTTCAGTGCTATGATGCTTTCTATAGGCAGACTGAAAACTGTCAAATACCTCATTAGTTTGCAGGAAAGAAGAGAGCTGTTGAGTGACACATTTTTCAAGGATCTTAGATAAAAATGTGAGGTTTGAGATTAGCCTATAATTGGCTGGAACTGTGGGATCCAAATTTGGTTTTTTAAGAAGCGGCTGATTCCTGCCATCTTAAATGAAGTGGGAACAATACCTGAAATCAGAGAAGAATTAATTAGGCCGCCAAGAATGGGCAGGAGCTCTTTCATTGGCTTTGTGGGGATGGGATCCAAGATACAAGTAGATGATTTGGAAGAAACAACTAATTTGGCTAGTTCACTCAGAGATATAGGAGAAAGGGATTCAAACTGGTTTTTGTGTATTGTGGAAGACTCCATATCATGAGAAACGCCATCGCAAACTGGTAGGGAAGCAGTGATCTTCTCTCTAATTCCAATAATTTTGCCACTAAATAAATTTAAAAAATCATCACTGCTGCAAGAGACTAGAATTTGAGGGTTATTGCAGCATGATTGTTAGTTAACTTGGCCACGGTTTTGAACAAAAATCAAGAATTGTTTTTGTTCTCCGGCATGAGATTTGAAAAATAACAGGACCTTGCACAAGAGAGAGCATGCTTATATGCAACAAGGCTCTCTTTCCAAGCATCATGGAATACCTGGAGTTTAGTGGAGCGCCATTTGCGTTCTAGTTGACGAGATTTTTGCTTTAGAGTCGGTGTCTGGTCAGTTTTATATTTCAGTGGCGCGACTACATTAAGGGTACTACGGAGAGCATCGGCAAACTTTTCTGCCGTATCGTCAATACAGAGGGGGCTGACTGGATGCTCAAAATAAGATGGGAAAACCTCAATGAATTTTGTAGAAGTTGTTGCAGTAAAAGTACGACTAGTGTACATCCTAGTTTCTCACAATACAGGGTGGGTCAATTGTAAGCAGAATGTGATAAGAAAATGGTCAGACAAACTGGGATTATGTGAAAGAATCTTGACCTGCCCAATGTTAATGCCAAAGCTTAAGATCAGGTCCAAAGTATGACCATGAAGATGAGTTGGGCCAACAACACTCTGAGCGAAGCCGACTGACTCCAAAATGTTAGTGAAAGCGGATGTTAGAGAATCATCAGCCCTCTCAAAGCGCAGGTTAAAGTCGCCCAATATAACTATTCTATCATAGCTTAAAACTAAGTCTGAAAGAAATTCTGAAAAATCTTGAGCTAAAGGCCGATCAGGGGCAGGGCTCACACCTGCATCCAGCACTGAAAAATTCATCACTAAAACCTCAAATGTATCAAATTGATACTGTACTTTTGGCACAGAGTGAATGGAGTCACTATAAATAGCTGCAACACCCCCACCTCTCCGGCCCAGGCCTGGGTTTTGAGTGTATATAAAACCACGTGGGGAGGCTTCATTCAAAGATAAGTTTTCATCTGGTCTCAGCCATGTTTCTGTGAGACACAGTACATCAAGAGAACAATCAGAGATTAATTTGTTCACAAGAGCTGCTTTAGAGTTCAAGGATCTAATATTTAATAGGCCAATTTTGAGAGAATATTTTTTTATAGATGGATTGATACAGTTAGAGTTAATGCAAATCAAGTTTTTGTGATGTACTCTGCGATTCTTCTTTCTTAATTTCATTGGAATTCGGGGAACAGACACAAGCTCTATACGGTTTGACCTAATCAACGGTTTATCAAAGCTGAATGTCAGTAATTTAGATTTAGCTCTCGGCAGTCAACTACAATAATTTAAATCGTAGGCCAGATTTCTTGCCAGAAGGGCAGTGCCCTCTCGAGATGGGTGAACACCGTCCCTCCTCAAAAGACCAGGTCTTCACCAGAAAGCTTGCCAATTATCCACGAAAACGACGTTATTATCTGCGCACCACTCAGACAACCAGCGATTCAGCGAGTCTAATCTACTGTACATTTCATCACTACATCGGATCGGGTAGGGACCAGAGAAAGTCACTGACCGTGACATCTTTAGACCTTGGGCGCAGGCCGACTTAAAACTGCTCTTTGTGATCTCCGATTGTCGTAATCGAATATCATTTGTACTGGCGTGGATAATAATTTTGGAGAACTTGCGTTTGCCCTGATCGAGTAATTTCAGATTCGCCTCGATATGAGTCACGCGAGCGCCAGGAATACAGTTCACTGTGGTAGCCGGTTTAAACACCCTTACATTTCTAACTATGGAATCCCCGATAATTAGTGACTTTTCCGGTACTCGTTCGTCTGGCTGTAATTCTTCGAGGGAAGAAAATGAATTAAACAGTTTAACGGGAGAGGGACTGGATGGCTGTGCAAGTTTCTTTCCCCTACGTTTACCTCGAACTGTTACAAATACATCACGCTGTGAAGAAGCTGCTGCAGCAGGTAAGGAACAGGAAACAGAAAGAGAACTAACATTAACACTAGTTTCAGGCTGGACCGAGAAAGAATCAATGATCTCCTCATTCGACCTAATGTTCTGCAGCGTTTCAATGCGAGCTTCCAGCTGTAAAAGCTTTTCACCTAAGCTAGCATATGAGATACATTTCTTGCAAATAAAAGTGCTGTTAAGCGCAGAGGAGTCGTAACAAAACATATTACATTCAGAGCACAAGACAGGAAAAGAGGTCGGCAAACAAGGGGAAGCAATCATGGTCGTTAACTAACGTTAGCAGGATGCCGGCGTAGACCAAGTCCAAGGTTCACGTCACGGGCGTCTTGCAGAAGTGCAGGCCGTCGAAAAGCGCGAAATTTGCGATTGTATTCCGTCGAAGGCAGAAAAACTCTCAGATTTGGTTTACAAGTTTCAAAAAACCTAATGTAATATTAACAGGAAAATAAGACATGGTAACAGTGATGAGGCCATATTCCTTGTTAAGTTGTAGAGAATCAGAGTATAATAACACCAAGCACAAAACAATATGATCATCACACCACACAATAGGCTACTTCTACTGAAACTAAATAGCAAGGCAGCAATTTTTTTATTTGGCCTTGCAGTCCCTCCCCTGTTGCATTCTTCACCTCCGCTTTGACGGGCAACAGGTGTGGCTCATTAAAGTGGAGGTGAAGGCAGTGTATTTAAGGTCTGGCTATGCCCAGTTGCAATTGCAACTGCATTCTTTAGTTTTAGCCCTGCGTTTATGTGTAGCTGCTCCCCTGGTTTTTTAACTTGTGTTTATTTTGATTTTAAAAGTTTATAAAAATCCTCGAAGCTTTTTTCCAGCCTGTGCGTTTGGGTCCTTGACTTTCTTTTAGGCCCATGGTCCTATAGCTCCCGCCGTACTGCAGTATTCATTCGGTAGGAGCAAATCCATGACAATGTAACCTTGTGAATGGCATTTTCGCATGTCATAAAACCTTCCATATTCAACAGCTTGAATAAAATAGTTTTTTTCACAGCACCAACTTCATATTTGGTACATATAGCAATTAGATCTTGCTCTTTTCACTGATTTAATTTGTTTTCTGGTAGACCTTGTCAGATTTTTGCTATGAGCATTCAAAATACAGACGCGACAAGCTTTTATCCTTTTTTAGGGGCCTATAAATGAGAAAGTATAATTTTTGTTTCAGAAATAACATGTTTTCCTGATAGTACTATAACATGTCTCATATACCAAAAAGAATCAGACATCTGGTGTCATTAAATCTGGAGATATAGAGAGCCAAAAGCGCTACCATGGACAAACGCACATTCCAGGAAGCCATATTTGGCATGCCATAAATCTGGAAACATGTCACATACAAAGCTCTCCTTCTGTGTACAAAGCCTTATTATATCAAAGAATCATGTGTGAAAATTTGAACCATTTAGAGTGAACAATTTAGAAGTTATTAGCCATCAAACTATGGATGTTTGATTGTAGTACTCGTTTTTATGCTAAATATGGGGCCACATCCCCTTTTTGAAGGCTTAATATCTCCAAAACTAGCGGAGATATTGGCCTAAAATTTTGCACAGCAGTTATTAGTAACAAGGACATTAAAATAAGTAAAAATATGAAAAAAATCTAAGATGGTCAGTTGGGAACTTTCTCTGAAATCGGGTGATTTGGCACGGAATTACCCATTGTGATAACGGCTACAGACATACAAATGCATGTGTGGGAATTCGTCTACGATCTTCCATTACTACTCTTGGCTACACACGGCATGGAGATGCACGTGTGGGAAGTCGGTTGCGATCCTCCCCGAATAGTTTGTTTTCCTACCTTTGATGCGCAGACTCAAGACGCACTTCCTATAGCAGGATTATAAATCATTTGGGTAATCAGGAAGGCAACCCCTCCTCAGAGGGAATTTGGGAGGGGACATTACCACGAGGAGAAGTAGAAGTATATTTCTTTTCATACTTATTGAATGAGGGTTTAGTACAATTTTAATCCCTTTGAAATATGCCCCATGAGATTTCGGAATTTTAGTGGAGTAAAATAATACCAAACACGATATGCTTGCACTGTAGTTTGCCATGAAACGTCCGGCACAATACAGAATTACAAGGATAATCCGCATTAATGTTATTAATCAGCTCTTATCCTACAATATAACAGAAATACACATTATATTTGTAACATTGTGGGTGAAATTAGTATTTTCACACTTTGATCCTTCGAATCTCCCATTCCCAGGGCGAGCATATGTTGCTCTAAAACCTTTATATACCTTTCAGCATTCATGGTGCTTTTTAAGACATGCAAGTGTCCCACACCATATGCACGAATGCATCTCCATACCATCAGAGATGCTGGCTTTTGAACTGAACGCTGATAACAGGAAGGGTGGTCTTTCTCCTCTTTAGCCCAGAGGACACGACGCCCATGATTTCCAACAAGAATGTCAATTTTGGACTCGTATGACCACAGGGCTATTTGCCACTTTGCTACAGTCCATTTTAAATGAGCCTTGGCCCACAGAACACGGCAGCGTTTCTGGATCATGCTCAACAATGGCTTCTTTTTTGCATGATACAGTTTTAGGTGGCATCTGTGGATGGCACGGCAGATTGTGTTTACAGACAGTGGTTTCTAAAAGTATTCCTGAGCCCATTTAGTAATGTCAATGACAGAATCATGCCGGTGAGTGATGCAGTGGCGTCTGAAGGCCCGAAGATCACGGGCATCCAGTTACACTGCCCTCTATAATTATTGGCACCCCTGGTTAAGATGTGTTCTTTAGCTTCTAATAAATTCAGTTTTTTTCGAAATAATATAGGACCACAATGAAAAAAAGAGGAAAATCCAACCTTTAATTCAAGTCCATTTATTCAGTGGGAAAAAATCCCACATTAAGAAATAATTCTTTTACATCAAATCATGTGTGCCACAATTATTAGCACCCCTGATGTTAATACTTTGTACAACCCCCTTTTGCCAACAAAACAGCACCTAATCTTCTCCTATAATGTTTCACAAGATGGGAGAATACAGAAAGAGGGATCTTAGACCATTCCTCTTTGCACAATCTCTCTAAATCATCCAGCGACCTGGGTCCTCTCATCTGCACTCTCCTCTTAAGCTCACTCCACAGGTTTTCAATAGAGTTGAGGTCTGGGGACTGAGATGGCCATGGGAGGAGCTTGATTCTGTGTCTGGTGAACCATTTCTGTGTAGATTTGGCCACATGTTTAGGGTCATTATCTTGCTGAAAGACCCAGTGACGACCCATCTTCAGCTTTCGGGCAGAGGCCACCAGATTTTGATTCAAAATGTCCTGGTATTTCAAAGCGTTCATGATGCCATGCACCCTAACAAGGTTCCCAGGGCCTCTGGAAGAGAAACAGGCCCACAGCATCACCGATCCTCCCCCATACTTCACAGTGGGCATGAGGTGCTTTTCTGCATACTCATCTTTTGTGTTCCGCCAGACCCACTTAGAGTGTTTGTTGCCAAAAAGCTCTATCTTGGTCTCATCTGACCAAAGCACATGGTCCCAGTTGAAGTCCCAGTGCCGCTTAGCGAACTACAGACGTTTGCGTTTATGATTGTGAGTGAGAAAAGGATTTTTCCGTGCACGCCTCCCAAACAGCTTGTTGGCATGTAGATAGCGCCTGATGGTTGTTTTGGAGACGTTGTGACCCCAAGATGCTACCAGTTGTTGCAATTCTTTAACAGTGAGCTTTGGAGAACTTTTTATTTCTCTTACCATCCTCCTCACTGTGCGTGGTAGCAAAATAACCTTGCTTCCTCGTCCAGGCTTGTTTACCACTGTTCCAGTTGTTTTAAACTTCTTAATGATTCCTCTGACAGTAAATATGGGCAGGTGCAGGCGAGTGGCTATTTTCTTGTAGCCATTGCCTGACTTGTGAAGGTCGACACACATCTGCCTTACTTGAATGGAGTGTTCCTTTGTCTTTCCCATGATGAAGAGTGGATAAGGGAAATGGCCTCTGTGTCACGTCATATTTATACCCCAGGGAAACAGGAAGTGATGAATTACTAATTAAATGTTCCTAGATACTCTGATCAACTTTGTGAACTACTGTAGAAATGACAGAAATACTTCAATTACATTTATTTCCCAGGATTGTTAGGGGTGCCAATAATTGTGGAACAGGTGATTTTATGAAAAATAATTATTTCTTAGTCAGGGATTTTTTTTTTCCCCTAAAAATTTACTTGAGTTGAAGGTTACATTTTTCTTCAATTTTCAGTGTGAGAGTATGCTTCTGCAATAAAAATTGAATTTATTTTAAGGCTTTTAACACATCTTAACCAGGGGTGCCAATAATTATGGAGGGCGCTGTAAAGTCTTCGGTCTTGTCCCTTATGCACAGAGATTTTTCCAGTTTCTCTGAATCTTTTGATGATGTTATGCACTGTCGATGATAAGACCTTCAAAGCCTTTGCAATTTGACGTTGAGGAACATTGTTTTTAAAGTATTCCACAATTTTTTTACGCAAGCCTTCACAGGTTGGTGAGCCTCTGGCAATCTTTACTTCTGAGAGACTCAGCCTCTCTAAGACATCCCTTTTATAGCCAATCATGTTACACACCTGATGCCAGTTAACTGAATTACTTGCTAAATATTCTTTCAGCTGATTCTCTTAAATATCAATTACATTTTCAGCCCTTTTTTTTGCCTGTATCCCAATTTTTTTGAGACCTGTTGCAACCAGAAAATTTGAAATAAGCTCATTTTGTGGATAAAAATGTAAAATGTCTCAGTTTCAACATTTGAAATGTTCTATGTTCTATTGTAAATAACATATTGGCTCGTGATCTGAAAGTCATTGCATTTTGATTTTATTCACAATTTACACTTCGCCCTAACTATTTCGGAATTGGGGTTGTAGGTTTTAAATGAAACACTGGAGCAAGACAAATATTTTTACCCACATCAAAATCAGACGACTGTTCAGATAATTGCAGAGACTGTGATGACACAGCTGTACCAAGTTCAAATTCTTTCAAACGCAGTACACGCTTAGTCTCTACCTCAAACTTCCTCACCTCAAGGATGCAATCAGTTTCCCTCTCCTTCAGATCTAATCGGTGAAACTCCAACTCAAGGTTCTTTAGTCTCACCTGCCAAGGGTAAACCGGAATCGAGTTCCAGAGAAAATACCACACCCTCACCAGCCAATAACCATCCCTATTTGTGTGAGGATTCGTTCTGGAACCAGTTGCGAGAACACAGGATTGCAGTAAAAAGAGGCTTTATTGAACGGGGGGGGTAACCCCCGCAGGGCAGAAGGCAAAGGTACAGAGTCCACAAGACAAAAATCACAATCCAGGAGGGCGAAATCCAAATCGAAACCAGGGCACCAATCACAAAACTCAAAGTCGGGCAAAAAAAGGGTTCAAAAAACAGATACAGGCAAAAAGTACAAAAGAGCAGATCCAAAATCGTAGGTCGGGCGGTCCAGTCAGAAGATAAACACAGAGAGTACAAAGGCGAAATGAAAGCAGCACAGGTAAACTTGGGGAAAACGTTCTGACGGGGAACTGCAGTGAGAAGACAGCTTAAATACATTCAAGGGAAGTCACATGCTATGATTAGGATCGGGTGAAGGGGATCAGACTAATTACAAAGGAGGAAACATGAGGGAGAACCTAATCACATGAAATTGGCAAAAGCCAAACGCGGACAGGGAACACGAGACAACCTATGACAAAACATACAGCTCCAGTTAGGGAGTTCTAATGTGCACAGATAATGAGAGGTAGGATAGAGTGGAGCAGGTGCGGAGGATCCGCTGAATTGCAGGAGAGACAAAGTGAAGGCAAGAGGCGGAGACTAGAACAGGGCGAAGTGCTGAGAGCTAGTTAATCAATTAGTAAGTGCAGCTATACAATCCCTAGTGCTCGTTAGTAAGTTAGTATTATATACAATGTTAGTTTGGGTTAGTAACTTTAACAAAAAACAACAAACTGTTAGTATTGGTTAGTAATATAGAAAAAGAGAGGCGAAGGAAGCAAACGAGATTGGAAGGAATGTTTGAAACCCAGAAACCATGAAATCACCAAAGCATGTGACACGCAGGACTGGGGAGAAGCTGTAACTTAACAAGAGACCAGACAGGGGAGACAAAGTGCAATGCTGGGCATGAATAAAACATGGACCGGAATCTAACAGAAAAGTGGAAGGGGATGGCAAAAACGAAAACATGGCAAAATGCAAAAACTAAACAAAACATGACAAAACCTAACAAACATAATCATAAACATAACAGGGACTAGGGAAAATCATAATAAACATGGCATACAAGGCAGAAACAAGACAGAACAGATTAGAATCATAACAATTTGAAACAAGACAGACACTAATATACATCCTGACAACAAATCCACAAAATTCACAACTCGGCGCTGCACCTCCTCACAACGCTTGCAAACCAAGTGTTATAACATTTCACAATAAAACGCATACACCAAAAATGTGTACATGTCGTTAAGCGAGACACAAAGTTGGCTCTAGGACTCTTTGTCCTTGGACTTTTCCTCCCAAATTTTTCACCTACAGAATTTTCATCCTTTAGGCATTTTCACCCCCAGACACTTCGTCCTCATGGACTTTTTTCAAAAAGAAAAAGAAGGTAGAGAAAGCCCCAGGCCAGCCACGCATTACAGTAGCTGTCAAACCCAGGACTTGCTCCCCAACTAAGAATGAGCAAAAAATAACTGATTAACAGACAAACAAAAGCCCGAAAACAAGACACTCAACCCCAGTCCTCAAAAGTCATATACACAAGATAAAGACTGATTGGTGGCGGTGGATATCAGAGAGAGAGAAAGAGAGAGAGAGTTTTCATGTCCAGCCTATCATGTGGCCTTTAACTCCAGCTAACTCATCAACTGAAGAGATTCACCTGCGAAACTGAAATTGAGAGAAAAACAGAAGACAAAAGAGCACAAGAGGGAGGGGCATGCGAAACACCCACACCCCAAGTTAGTGATTGTTTCTTTGTGTGGTGTAAAAAAAAACTCAAACAATATTACAGTTTACAAGCGCGACAACACATCAGCATCACATTATCTTCACCACGAATGTGTTTAACTTCAACATTGAAAACCTGCATAAAAATACTCCAACGCATCAGTCTCTGGTTTTTGTTACGCATTTTTTGCAAAAACACAAAAGGATTATGATCTGTACAAATCGTAATGGGAAAATTAGATGACCCGATGTACACTTCAAAATGGTTTAAAGCCAAAACCATTGCAAAAGCCTCTTTTTCAACAGTGGAATGTACTCGATGATGACTGAACTTTTTGGTGAGGTAGGACACTGGGTGTTCCACTCTATCAGCACCATCCTGCAGCAGGACAGGTCCTGCCCCAAGCTCACTCGCATCAAATGCCAGTTTAAATGACTGTTCAAAACTCGGCGAAGCAAGTACGGGACCATTTATGGGCAGGGCTTTAATCTGCTGGAAAGCATGTTGATAAGAGGTAGACCACACAAAGCAAACTTTTGGGCTTAACAAGTCAGTTAATGGTGCCACAACAGCAGAGAAATCGTTGCAGAACCCCCTATAATACCCAGGAATGAGCGCAGGTCTTGTCTGGAGGAAGGGACAGGGAACGCAAGGGTCACCTCTACCTTGGACTGTACTGGACGCACTTGATCACGGCCCACCACCTTTCCAAGTCAGACCATGGTTGTGTGACCAAAGTCACATTTTACAAGATTAAGTGTCAGGTTTGCATTGCTGAACCAGTCAAATACTGTACATCCTTCACCTGCTGGATGTGACTTTCCCAAGAGTCAGAATATATCACAACATCAAGATAGGCTTCACAGCTGGAGAGACCAGACAGTACTGTTAGGTTAGGTTAGGTTCGGTTAGGTTAGGTTATTTTGGAACCAGGCTGGCTCTGATTTTAAATTAATTTTATCCACAGCGCTGCTTGCATGGGTCCACTTCCTGTTTTTATGTGACGTCTTTGAGTGAGTCGCTGACAGAGCAGGTCCGAAAACCCGAACAAGAGTTTTTCCGGACTGGACTGGATCAGCCATTGTACTGTTCTACTCTCTGAACTGGAATGTATCTTAAAATGTCACTGCTCTATGCAGCTCTGTACTTTTTACTTTGAAGTAGTAACATCGGCAGAGGTTTTCACCCACGCATGTCTATTCCAAAAGGACTGTGGAACTTGCGTCTCTGACTGTGGGTTAGGTGTGAAATTCCCACCCATTCCTTCCTTATTCCCTGACTCCGTGGACTTATCAAGTTTGATCAATATCATGGCTCTACAAGAAAATTTTACTGTGTCTTTAAGTTTCCTGCCTGTTTTTATATCAAACTTGCACATAAAGAAAAAAACCCATACTGAAAGATTGAAGAACAGGTGTTTAATCATTTTATTGTTATTAATTTCTGGCAATGTTGAATCCAATCCTGGTCCAGATTCTGTTTCAACTTTTAATACTCCTGCTGATTTAAAATCTCGAGATGGTCTTGGTTTTATTCATTTGAATATACGAAGTATAGTTGCAAAAATGGATATGATCCGTATTTGGGCACATTCCACTGATGCTGATGTCATTGTCCTATCTGAAACATGGTTAAGTAAATCTGTCCAGAATAAGGAGGTTGCAATTAGTGGCTATAACATTTTTAGATGTGACAGACCTAAAAGAGGCAGAGGTGTTGCCATCTACATAAAAACCAAGTTTCAGTCAAAAGTGCTTCTTTCTAAATCACAGACAAAACAGTTTGAATTCCTTGCGGTAGATCTACAGATTTCTGATACTCAGCATATCACTGTAATTGGCTGCTATAGGATGCCATCAGCTACCAGTGATGCTCTTCCATCTTTAATACAGCTCATTGCCGGATTGAAAGCAAAGGATTTAATAATTCTTGGAGATTTAAACTGGAATTGGTTGCAACCAGTTTCAGATGAATTTAAATCTCATTGTGATACATTGAACCTTTTTCAGATAATTGACAGTCCCACCAGACCTAATCCTAAAAATCCTGAAAAAGCATCGCTAATAGATCTCATATTGACCAATGTGCCTCATAAATATACTGCTGCTTCTGTGTTTGCAAATGACATCAGTGATCACTGTGTCATTGCTACTGTAAGAAACACCAAAATTCCAAAAGCAAAGCCATGTGATATCACCAAATGGGATATGAAGCATTTCTCGGAACAAGGATTCACCCATGATCTGTACCATTTTGACTGGGAAAGAATTAATGCTATTGCTGATGTGGAACATGCTTGGAACTTTTTTCATGAGTTTTTCAAAGATGGTGGACAAGCGTGCTCCCTTCAAAAAATTCAGAGTAAAAGGTCGCAACAATGCATGGTTCACACCAAATTTATCTGGAATAATTCATGAGCGCAATAAGGCTTGGACTAATGCTTGTATAACTGGTTCACAATCTGATTGACTCAACTTTAGAAAACTTCGCAATACCGCAACTGTTGCTATTAGGAATGCAAAAGCTCAATATTTTCTAACAGAGACAACAAAAAACCTCAATAATCCCCAAAAGTTCTGGAAGACTATTAAGTCATTGTATGGGGACATAAATGCCTCAGAGCTTCCCCCATCCATTGTGAAATATTCACAAGTAATCTCTGATAGAGCTGAGATGCTTGATTGTTTTAAGAGACATTTTATTTCCTCCAGTTCGTTGTTTAATTCCCTCCATGTTCCCCATAACAAATCCCCTCCTGTTTGTCCAGACAGTCAGGTATTGTTAACACAACCCTTTAATTTCAATCCTATCTCAATATCTGAGGTGCACAATGCCATTAAGTCTTTAGACCCCAAAAAATCAGCAGGTCCTGATCATCTGGAGCCCTATTTTTTAAAATTAGCAGTGGATTTCATTGCACGACCTTTAACTTATCTTTTTAGTCTCTCCCTGGAATCTGGAGAAATTCCCACAATTTGGAAATCTGCATATGTTTTTCTATTGTCCAAAGGGGGTGACCAGATAGAGGTAAACAATTATAGGCCCATCTCCAAATTGTCAGTCCTGGCCAAGGTTCTGGAGTCTCCTGTGAGCGATCAACTAAAAGGGTTTTTAACTGCGAATAATATTTTATCTAATTTTCAGTCTGGTTTTAGGAAAAAGCACAGTACTTCCACAGCAGCCTTAAAGGTGGTAAATGATTTTATTGACTGTTTAGACAGCAAGCAGCACTGTGCAGCCCTTTTTATTGATTTATCAAAGGCCTTTGATACTGTTGATCATGGAATTTTGAGGCAGAAGCTTGTCAGTAGTGGATTGTCAGGAAAATCAGTCTGTTGGTTTGAAAACTATCAGACAGATCTCAATGTGTGCAGGCAGGAGGTTTAACTTCCAGTGCTCTCACTATAACCAAAGGTGTGCCCCAAGAATCAGTCCTGGGTCCACTACTTTTTATTATATATATAAACTGTCTGGATCAAAATGTGCCACATGCAAGGTTTCATCTTTATGCTGATGATACGGTTATATACTGTGCTGCTTCCACAGTAAGCAGTGCACTCAGCAAACTTCAGTCAGCTTTTGATGCTGTTCAATCCAACCTATGTGACCTACAACTTGTTTTAAATGCTGATAAATCCAAACTTATGCTGTTTTCCACCTCTAAATCTAAATCTTCAGATCTTCAAGCAATCACTACTCTTCACGGTTCTCAAATTGAATTTGTAACTCAATACAAATATTTAGGTTTTATAATTGATGATGCTTTGTCTTTTGCACCTCACATTCGACAGTTAGTTAAAAAACTGAAATTGAAATTGGGCTTTTACTTTAGAATCAAGTCTTGCCTCTCAATCAAGACAAAAAAACTACTTGTTGCTGCCACCTTTATGTCTGTGCTGGATTATGGCGATGTTTTATACATGCATGCATCTTCTCAGTGGCTACACTCGTTGGATACTGTGTATCATGGAGCCCTGCGATTTATTACTAATCTCAAAGCTCTTACTCATCATTGTGTGTTGTATGCTCGGGTTGGATGGTCTGCATTGACTACTCGCAGACAGACTCACTTTTATTCTTTTATCTACAAGTCTATACTGGGTATGCTTCCTCCATATCTCCTCTCCTACATCAGCTGGAAATCTACAGGAGGCTACTCTCTTCGCTCCCAGGACCTCCTCTTATTGTCGGTACCCAAAGTCCGTACTGAACTTGGAAAAAGGTCTTTTCAGTTTGCTGCTCCCTCAGCCTGGAATCATCTGCAGAAAAAATAAATCTAAGGGAGCTGGTATCATTAAATTCATTCAAGGACATCTTAAAAGACTGTTGTGAAGAGGCTTCTGGTTGTAGTTGTTTTTTAAGATATAGACGTCTTTGACAAATGTAGATTTCCATTTTATATTTGCAATAGCTTTCATCTTAATGTTTTGCTAATCATTATTTTGTATGTACTCTGCTTGTGTGACTTCGTTTGTGTCTGCTGGGGACTCTCTTGCAAAAGAGATTTTTAATCTCAATGGGATCTTCCTGGTAAAATAAAGGTTAAATAAAAATAAAATAAATGTTTACCAGCTTTTAAAATGTAGCCGGGGCATTGTGCATCCCAAAAGCCATCACTCGGTACTGCAAGAGGTCATGGCGGGTAACAAAGGCTGAAATTCTCTTTGCCCAGTCAGTCAATGGAACTTGCCAGGACCCCTTAAGCAGACCTAGTTTACTCACATATGAGGCATTACCAAGCTGGTCAAAAGTCTTCAATCCTGGGCAAAGGATAACCATTTGCATCATTACGCTCTATCATCATCCAAGGACGCATAAATTGGTGTCCACTTACACATAAGCATCCCATTTTTTATTTATTTTTTTCTGTTTATTGGCATTTTTCGTTTTACAAATGTTAGGAAAAACATATGACAGCATACAAAAGTAGAATTCTCTTCCCTCTCTTGTTCCCCCTCCCCACCCCAACATCTTGCCAGGCTGGCCCTCACAGGGACACCTTGCACAACTAAAGACATGGCATATATATAACACTCTCAAGTGCACACATATACCCGTACATATGCCGATGTCATTGTTTTAAATATAGAGTTATTATCTTAGACTGCTCTTAATTAAACTGTTACGCTCCCAAGTGAGGATATAGAACAGCTTAATATGCATACCTACAATACACACAAATACAGTATGCGCACAGGCATCCACGCATGAAGGAAAATATACCAAAAAAAGGGGGGGGGTAGCACTTAGTAAAATAATAATAAAAAACAATAATAATAAAGGTAATTAATACTAATATTAATTTATGAACTCTCCCAGTCTGCTATTTGAGTTGGGTTATCATAGTAGGTAAGAAAGGGCCTCCAGACTCTTTCAAATTTACCTGAATCTCCCTTCACTGTATATTTAACTTTTTCGATTTTCAAATAAAACATAACTTCTTTAAGCCATCTTGTATGTGAAGGTGGCACTGATCTCTTGCAGTGAAGAAGGACAAGACACCGAGCTGGCAGAGTGGAAAATGCGACTACATTACACATTTCAGTTGGCCACACTGTGTCCTCAGGCCTCAATCCGAACAGAGCAATAATAGGATGGGGTTCAATTGTCATTTTGTAAATATCACTAAAGGATTCAATGATCTTTCTCCAAAAAATTTCAAGGCTTGGGCATGACCAAAACATGTGCAACCAAGTTGCCGGGGCAGCCTTGCACTGGTCACAGATGGGATCTATATTTGGGTAAATCCTTGCCAGTTTTTCTTTTGTGAAATGGAGACGATGCAGTATTTTGAATTGTATTAAACCATGTCTCACACATGGTGAGGAAGAGAGCTCTAAATCAAGGACTGAAGTCCACTGATCCTCTGCAAAGGTTATGCCCAAGTCTTGTTCCCAAATTGTTTTGAGATTACTCAGAGATTGTGGGCTAATGGTAGTAATTATATTATAAATCTAAGAGATGGCACCTTTGAAACTTGTATTGTACCCTAAAATAAAGTCTATGGGGGTATCTGGGGGTTGTTCAGGGAAAGGGTGGTAGCCCCTTTTTACGAAGTGTCTGATCTGCAGGTATCTAAAAAAATTACTGCGTGGCAGAGAATACTTTTCTGATATATGTTCAAACAAGGCGAATATCCCATCAACATATAACTCTTTGATTGTTTTAATACCATTCCCATGCCAAGCCTGAAAGGCCAGGTCAGACATGGAGAGAGGAAACAAATGTTTTGCAAAAACAGGAGCCAGAAGTGAGGGTTTTTGCAATCCGAAATGTTCCCGGAACTGAACCCAGATCTTAACTGAATGAGCAACTACAGGGTTTTCAAAAGAGCCAGAATTAAGAAGTAAAGGGGCAGTGATAAGTGTGTGAAGGTTCAAGTTGGAAGATTCCAATTTTACCCAGCGGGGATTCTATGCCAATCCTGGTCCACATTATAATATTTCTGATATTACTAGCCCAGAAATACAACCCCAATTCCGAAATAGTTGGGACAAAGTGTAAATTGTGAAAAAATTTAAAACGCATTGACGCTCAAATCACATCAGCCAGTATTTTACTCACAATAGAACAGAGATAACATGGTGAATGTTGAAACTGAGAAATTTTACAATTTATCCACAAAATGAGCTCATTTCAAATTTGATGACTGCTACAGGTCTCAAAAAAGTTGGGACAGGGGCCTGTTTACCATGGTGTAACATCCCTTCTTTTTAACACAGAGTGGAGGCCTCTGGGCATTGAGGAGACAAGTTTCTTGAGTTTAGCCATTGGAATTTGATCCCACTCTTGTTTAATACAGGCTTCCAGCTGCTGGAGAGTTTTGGGTCTCCTTTGACAGACTTTTCGTTTAATTATGCGCGGAATGTTCTCAATCGGTGAAAGATCAGGACTGCAGGCAGGCCAGTTCAGCAAACGGACTCTTCTACTACGAAGCCATGCTGTTGTAATAGCTGCAGTATGTGGTTTTGCATTGTCCTGCTGAAATACACAAGGTCTTCCCCGGAATAGATGTCATCTAGAGGGGAGCATATGTTGCTCTAAAACCTTTATATACCTTTCAGCATTCATGGTGCTTTTTAAAACATGCAAGTGTCCCACACCATATGCACTAATGCATCCCCATACCATCAGAGATGCTGGCTTTTGAACTGAACACTGATAACAGGAGGGGTGGTCATTCTCCTATTTAGCCCACAGGACACGACACCCATGATTTCCAACAAGAATGTCAAATTTGGACTCGTCTGACCACAGGACACTTTGCCACTTTGCTACAGTCCATTTTAAATGAGCCTTGGCCCACAGAACACGGCGGCGCTTCTGGATCATGCTCAACAATGGGTTCCTTTTTGCATAATAGAGTATTAGGTGGCATCTGTGGATGGCACGGCAGACTGTGTTTACTGACACTGGTTTCTTGAAGTATTCCTGGGCCCATTTAGTAATGTCAATGACAGAATTAAGCCGGTGAGTGATGCAGTGGCGTCTGAGGGCCTGAAGATCACAGGCATCCAGTAAAGGTCTTCGGCCTTGTCCCTTACGCACAGAGATTTTTTCAGTTTCTCTGAATCTTTTGATGATGTTATGCACTGTCGATGATGAGACCTTCAAAGCCTTTGCAATTTGCTGTTGAGGAACATTGTTTTTAAAGTATTCCACAATTTATTTTACGCAAGCCTTCACAGGTTAGAGAGCCTCTGGCCATCTTTACTTCTGAGAGACTCAGCCTCTCTAAGACATCCCTTTTACAGCCAATCATGTTACACACCTGCCAGTTAACTTAATTACTTGCTAAATGTTCTTTCAGCGAATTCACTTATATATTAATTGCTTTATCAGCCCTTTTTTGCCTGTGTCCCAATTTTTTTGAGACCTGTTGCATTAAGAACATTTGAAATAAGCTCATTTTGTGGAAAAAAATTTAAAATGTCTCAATTTTAACATTTGCAATGTTATCCATGTTTTACTGTCAATCACATATTGGCTCATGTGATCTGAAAGTCATTGCATTTTGATTTTATTCACAATTTACACTTTGTCCCAACTATTTTGGAATTGGGGTTGTAGTACAGAAAA
Organism: Gymnothorax javanicus; assembly: GCA_029692085.1. NCBI lineage: Eukaryota > Metazoa > Chordata > Actinopteri > Anguilliformes > Muraenidae > Gymnothorax > Gymnothorax javanicus. The sequence goes on along the minus strand of CM056200.1, from coordinate 48,900,324 downwards.
TGCGGCATGGCCATACCTCCCAGCTTTTTTGGCCTTAGTAAAAACACTTTTCAGATATGCAGAGCCTTGCCTTCCCATATAAAATCAGTAAGGATTTGGTCCAGTAATGTAAAATGTTTTTTAGGGATAAAAATTGAGATATTTTGAAATAAGTAAAGCACCCCATTTTTAACAAAATATCTGAGGAACAAACATAATTTCATAAGCTGACACAGCAGTGGCAAACACTGACAGTTTAGGATCTGATTTCTGCTCACACAAGCTGCTCACGTGCCATACACACTTCATCAAAGCTGACTTCACTAACATCATCACCCTCGGCTCCAACAAATGAAGTGTTGATATGCCCCGTTGGAAAAGACGAGGCGAGCTCTTCATGAGCTAAAAGGCTGTCAGAGAAATCAATGTCATCATCACTCTAAATCTGACGCTTTGACATGGCACGGGTAACAGCACAAGTAGAAAAACACGTCAGGAAATTTCGGAACCAGTTTATCCAGATAACTAGTCACCTCAGGGACAACCGTCACTTCAGACCTCACCAACACCCAACCACCAGCGAAATCATTCCCGAAAATGAAGTGCACTCCCTTAATTGAAAAACACTGCAAAACTCCCACAGTGACTGGACCTGTCCCAAAATCTGACTCTAGGTACAATGAATGCCAGGGTGAACGGTTATAGCGCATCCCAAAACCCTCTACAAGAACACTGGAATCTACAACAGACTCTTCTGAGAGAGGCAACACATCACTTAACCCATTAATGCCCTTTTTTTAAAAGTTACATTTTATTATGGGATACGGAACATATAACGCTTAAATTTTGGTGAAAAATAATTATTTTGTCATTGAGGACCCCAAATATGTACAGTACTGTGCAAAAGTCTTCAGCACCCTGCACTTTTTAAAATTTAAATCTGTATTAGATGTTTACTTTTTGATTCCATATTAGAGTTCCTGAAGATAAAAGTAAATTTGAAATTCCAAATGCTCATTTAAAGAAAAGTTTCATAAATAAATGTTTGTATTCCATTAAAAATAATTGATACAGAAATTATAGTCTTGACAGAGCCTTGATGTCAACATCTTCGTTGATTTTTGTAATTTCTTGGAGGGATCGACACAAGTGAGACAGTCAGTCTGCAGAAGAACGGTGGCAAGTTGTCCACTCTGTTTGGGACAAGCAAAAAGTAAATCATCTTATAAAACTACAGCAGAACAGGACAGTGTCCCAAATTTTCAGGCAAAGCGTAGTCACACCAAATATTGGTTTTGCTTTGTTTTTAACAGTTTACAGCTCTGTTTCGTATACTTCACAGTAATCATAAACTTTTAATTTAATCATTTTTGCGAGCATATTTGCCCTGTGAAATTGCTTTAAAGCCTCGGGAAACTTTTCTTAACATAGCAAAAATTCACGTAAAATATCAAAGTTGAGTGTCTCATAAAGCATCTACAAAAAACTGAGTGAAAATTAACACTCATAGCTATTCGAAAACCTAGTTCAAAAATGGCTCATTTTGCTATTCGGTCCATTTCTCAAGACAGTGTGGGTGTGGCGCATCGTGGTGTGACTGGCCACTCCCTCGATTTGAATGACATCTCACTGGCTCCGTGAGCGTTAAGCTGGATTTATGGTTCTGCGTCGACTCCATGCAAAGGGCATGCCGTAGCCTCGACGCCATTGTGGACCTTTCGGAGTTCTACGTTGAGGCCGTTTGCGTTGTGCTGTGCCACGAAGCAATTCACCGCCAAACCGCTAGTTGGCGTCAGGTTTCTGAAGGACCTGTCGTGGAATCACGTGAGACTCGTTGGCAGAGTGTTTACGTTACGTTATGGGCTGTATTTCATTCCGTAGGGAAATAATCCCGACATCCTACACCCTGCGAAATAACTTGCCTTGGTAGTGAAAACTCTGAAGGGCAGCAGGGAGTAGGGTTTTCAATTAATGGTCGTTTGGAATGTCCTTTGCCATATTTCGCGACTGCTGCTTTCTGCTTAAGCAAGTGTAAACAAACACAGCCAGTTCACGGGAGAACTGTTTTCACTGGCCATTTATCGGTTTCACGGTAGCTTTATCAGCAACTGCATCACTTTCATAAGGGGACAAATAGCCGCGGATAAAAATAAAAAAACGACATTACTAGCGATAGCCAGTCGACTGTAGTAAACCATCAAGCTAGGTTCGTCAGTTTTCTGTGTGCTAGGTAGCTACTAGCCACCGTTGTCATTTTCTTGAATGACATTGAATCACACGTCACTAGGCTCGGGTCGGACCAATCAGTGCCCTTGCGGTCTGCGCCGCCTTGACGCGCAATTAGAAAATTTTCGAGGTGCACGGCAGGTGACGCAGAGGCTCTGCGGTGCAGGTTCAAGTCGCCGCAGAGGCTCTGCGTAGTGACGGCGTCGGTTCGACGCAGAACCATAAATCCAGCTTTAGTCACAGCAATGGCGCAAGGGTCACAGTCCAGCCCAATATGTTTGAGCCGTCTGACTCAAGCCGCTTGCACACTAGGCGAAACGAATTTTTGAAGACAACAAATTTTTTTGACATTGAATGTAATCTGCCGTGCAAAAAATTCATTTCACGTCCAGTGTGCAAGCAGCTTCTGAATCAGACGAAGCAGAACCTCTGCCATCTGGAAACACCGTCCAGCCAGTTACGGAATGGTATTTTGTAAAATCATTTGCTGTATTTATTATTACCGAGTTAGCGCATCTCCGCTAAAATTCAGCGTTAGCAGGGATGCACCCAACGGCAGCCTGATGGTACTGTAACGTTAGCTAGTACTGTACAATATACATCGTAATTAGCTTGCCTCGCAACCGGTTGCGAAAAGGACACACATGGAGAGCGTTAGTTTGCTGCCAGTCTGTCACTGGCAAAATCATGGGCGATATTTAAGGTATCAAAATATTAAGTTAACTTCCCAATGACAAAACGACAGAAAAATTGTGATAGGGAAATACAACAAACTCTGGGACATAAAGGTTCATAATAAGTTGCTCCTTTTAATATTTGATAAAGCAAACATGAAAATAAACATACTTTTCTGTTTAGCTCACAATGTGTTCGTCTGGCCTCGTTTTGCTCACGAGTGGTGAAGATTGATCCGCTGAATTAACCACCAGTTCACTGCTTGTGATCACAGGTTGTAAGGTGATTTGAGCTCAAGTCACTGCTTGTGTTCTGAGAAACACCATTTTCACAAGCTGGTTTGAACGCAGCATAAGACATTCGAGCCAGAGCGGAAGTGCCATTCCACAAGCACACGTCCCATTCAGAAAATCATTTACTGGTGCGTTTTGAATGGAGCTAATACAAACATACATGATAGGGGAAATAGCGGGGGACAGACAAATACACGGACGGACAGATAGATAAATGGAACCAAAATGTAGTTGGGTAATCAATCGCAAGACATGCTACTTCGAGACGTTTCTCGGGCTCAGGCCAACTGGTAGGAGCAGAGAGCTTCTATAATTTCAGTTAGGGGTGGGACAAATGATGGAGTTTTTTTTTAATTGGTTTGGCTTATTACGTAATAACCCACTACGAAAACCACGCCCAATTCAACCGCAGTAAGAGGATAGGTGCTAAAAATTTAATGACAAAATCTCGGATTTGAATTGAACATAATTTCTAATATTTTAGTATGCTTACTATTATGCACATACAACCCTAAATAACGTAATTCAAAGTTTTTTGTGGACTTGGGTTTGCAGAGGCTTTAAATGTGCCTAAGACTTTTGCACAGTGCTGTATGTCCCATTGCAAATGTACACAGTTCGTTGAAAGCAAAAAAAAAAAACTCATCATTCTGAGAAAAAAAAGTTTAGATAATGCTATAATCTCCAATTTTTGTTCTCAGTGTTTTGTTCTCTTAGCCTCTCCAGTTAGAGACACACCACCCAAGCACGGATTAACCACCGAGCCGGTTGGGCCGGTGCCCGGAGGCCTCCAACCACCCAGTTTTTTTTTTTTTCCCCAACATCAAGTGAAATAAATAAATTGGGTGAGTATGTGCATATATCTGTTGAATTTGCAAAAAGAGAGAAAGGAAGTGCTACTTGGATATAATAGGGCTTTTTTCTTGACAGGTGCTCTTCAGTTAGGCAGGTGAATAGTAGATCTCAAATATAAACCAAGGAAGTCCCATACTCTTTGTAAAAAGTGCAGACAACCAAGGAAAAAAAGGAAACTGAGGCACTCCGTCTTCAGGTAAAAAATTTTTTAATAATAAATTCCTTGGAGCAAGGCAACTGACAGACCTACGCGTATCGACCAAAAAGTCTTCTTCAGGGTCTGGCAAACAATCAATCAATCCATCTCAATTATATACAAGTGAAGTTGGCAAACAATCAATCAATCTCAATTATATTCAGGTGAGGTTGGTATTCAGTTTGTCGCAACATGTATACAACAGAGGGCGCTAAAGGCCATATTGATATGTCAAAAAAGGAGCAGATGCATCCCACAAGAAATATAAACATGCAAAGAAGAAAAGGAACAAACCCCACATCAAAAAAATAAATAAAATAAAATTTTATATATATATATATATATATATATATATATATATATATATATATAGTACAGTTTGAAAATATAATGATATATATTTAAAGTTGTTTTAAATGAAATAAAGTATTAATCCAAAATTTTTTGGTGAGCATTAATATTTTTGTTTTTAACATAACCTCTGTGCATTAACTTTTTTTCATTATAAAACATAGTATCTATGTATTTGATAAGGACTGCTGTATCAATTGTTAGAATTTCAACACACAAAATTCGTAATACATAACTACTGAGAATCAAAGAAATGGCAAAAGTCAATCTCATCATTAAGTCCAGGGAGTTCAGTGGCCTTTAGAGTAACGATCCAAAAGTCTCTCGTTGAAGAAGTTTTTTAATCTGTCCCCACCTCTTATGTGGTTAGGAATAACTTCAATAGCGACCGCTTTCAGGAGGAAGGACTTCCATGTCCTACTTGATCATAGTGGACAGCCATGGGATAATTAGGATTTTTTATTTAATTGCAGTTTTATGTTCCCCGAGTCTGTCTTTGAATCTTCTTTTCGTCCTCCTTACATAGAAATCCACAGGGGCATTCAAGACGATATACCAGAAAAGAGGTGTTGCAGTTTGCAAAGTGATTGATTTTATAGCTCTTATTAGTAAACACATCTGCAAACCTATCAGTTTTAGAAACATTCTCACAGTGGCAACAATTGCCACAGGGAAAGCAGCCCGTAGGCTTGTGTTTTTGAAGCCACGTAGCGTTGGGTGTTAAATAACTGTGAACCAGTTTTTCTTGTAAAGTCGGGGCCCTTTTTGAAACAAAAGCAGGAAGTTCGGGGAACAGAATTTTCAAAGATGAGTCACTGTGCAATATACTCCAATTGCGTTTAATGATATTGCAGACCTGAGCAAATTGTTTGCTATAAGTCGACACAAAGTAGACATTTGACTTTTTAATGATAAAAATATATATCTTTTCGTTTAATTATGTGCCTAATGTTTTCAATCGGTGAAAGATTAGGACTGCAGGCAGGCCAGTTCAGCACACGGACTCTTCTACTATGAAGCCATGCTGTTGTAATAGCTGCAGTATGTGGTTTTGCATTGTCCTGCTGAAATACACTAGGCCTTCCCTGGAATAGATATCGTCTGGAGAGGAGCACATGTTGCTCTAAAACTTTTATATACCTTTCAGCATTCATGGTGCTTTTTAAAACATGCAAGTGTCCCGCACCATATGCACTAATGCAGCCCCATACCCTCAGAGATGCTGGCTTTTGAACTGAACGCTGATAACAGGAGGGGTGGTCTTTCTCCTCTTTAGCCTGGAGGACACGACACTCATGATGTTCAAAAAGAATGTCAAATTTGGACTTGTCTGACCACAGGACACTTTGCCACTTTGCTACTGTCCATTTTAAATGAGCCTTGGCCCACAGAACATGGCAGCGCTTCTGGATCATGCTCAACAATGGCTTCCTTTTTGCATGGTAGAGTTGTAGGTGGCATCTGTGGATGGCACGGTGGACTGTGTTTACTGACAGTGGTTTCTTGAAGTATTCTTGGGCCCATTTAGTAATGTCAATAACAGAATCATGGCGGTGAGTAATGCAGTGGCGTCTGAGGGCCTGAAGATCACGGGCATCCAGTAAAGGTCTTCGGCCTTGTCCCTTACGCACAAAGATTTTTCCAGTTTCTTTGAATCTTTTGATGATGTTATGCTCTGTCGATGATGAGACCTTCAAAGCCTTTGCAATTTGATGTTAAGGAACATTGTTTTTAAAGTATTCCACAATTTTTTTACGCAAGCCTTCACAGGTTGGAGAGTCTCTGGCCATCTTTACTTCTGAGAGACTCAGCTTCTCTAAGACATCCCTTTTATAGCCAATCATGTTACACACCTGATGCCACTTAACTTAATTACTTGCTAAATGTTCTTTCAGCTGATTCTCTTATATATAAATTGCTTTTTCAGCCCTTTTTTGCCTATGTCCCAACTTTTTTGAGAGCTGTTGCAGCCAGAAAATTTGAAATAAGCTCATTTTGTGGATAACAATGTAAAATGTCTCAGTTTCAACATTTGAAATGTTATCTATGTTCTATTGTGAACAACATATTGGCTCATGTGATCTGAAAGTCATTGCATTTTGATTTTATCCACAATTTACACTTTGTCCCAACTATTTCGGAATTGGGGTTGTGTTATCATTGGATTTCATAGTATTGTTATTGTGTTTTATTGGGGATTTTGCGCTTCGCTTCAAAACAAAAAGGTCAAGTAAACGGTCACTCACCAAGCAAATTTGACAGAATTGGGCCGGGTTCGTGAGCAATTTCTAAGGCGCTCGCTTAAGAAGCCAAAAAAAGATTCGACATATTTGAATATAATGTTTCAAGGTTGTAAATCTTGATTTTGCAGCAATGAAAATCACTGCCCCAGTGCTAGAGCTATTCTAGATTTCACAGTAAACTACTTTGTTGTTATTTGACTCCACAAGAATGCACTAATTAGCTGCCACGAAAATCCACTGAAACCGGAAATCTGTCATAGATTAATTGTTTGTTGTCTGTTTTGTGTAAATTAGGTGTTTTTAAGTGAGGAGAAAGCGTTGCTTGGCTTCAGAAAGTGAGTTTTTCGGGCCGGTGTATTTAACCCAAATTTCTTGCCAAGGACCAGCGAAATTCTAAAATCCCATTTTTCTCACAAAATTCAGCTAGAATTTAAAAATAAACCCTAGAACCCTTTAAAACTCACCAATCGCTTCTCATAAACTCAAAATTAGAGTAGGTTGATTTTTTAACTGTGGCCACGATTTTGTCATTTTGCTTGATTTTTGCGTGCATTCACTCTTAAGATCTTTCACGGTTTCAATGCCTTGCACTGAGCACTAATGATCAAACAATGCCTCTTTTTTATGAGAAAACTAAACATTTATTAAGAACCTTTTGGCCAAACACCTCAGACAAAACTCATAAGCTTTCAAGTGCCAGTTTTTACTTGCTCACAATCAAGACTATTTTCAGGTTGTTTGGCTGGTTTTAACACTGATACAAAACTAATATTTTTACTCACATCAAAATAGGAGACTGTGAAGATACGGCTGTACTAAACTCTAATTCTTTAAAACACAGTATGTGCCTAGTCACTTCCTCCAGCTTCTTTACCTCAAGGTTGCAATCAGTTTGGCTCTCCTTCAGATCTAATCTGTGGACACCAACTGAAGCTCCTTTATTCTAATCTGCCGAGGGTAAACCGGAGTCATGCTTCGGGGGAAATACCACACCCTCACCAGCTCATAACCATCCCCGCTCCACCAAAGCTGAAACCAACTTTTCCTGACTTCCCTTTTTCATTTATTTTTTTTTACTGGTTTACTGATAGTAATGTTAAACTGCTCCCCGATGAGTTTAAAATTTTCTGAAGTACAACTCTCCAGCTCCTCATGAGTTGGGTCATTAACTAGTCGATTTGAAACAAGACAGACACTAATTCATCTCCTGACAACAAATCTGCCAAAATCACAACTGAGGACTACACCTCCTCAAAACGCTTGCAAGGCAAGTCGTTCACTGAGAATTCTGATAGACCACTATGTCAAAAAGAACATATATTGAAAGCATACAAACATACAAGCATACATTAGGTTTGGCGACATGGCTCTGTTCAGAAAGGTCCCTGCCCGTCCAGTATGGGAATCAAGGCAGGGGGAGCAGCAATTTAACCCCCCCCGTGGAACAGAGCCAAAGCAACAATGACCTCAAAAAGAAAGGTACATTGTATAAATGTAAGTTTAGTCAAAAAAGAACAAGATTTAGGAAATGCCGATATGATGCAGGAGGAGCTGGGGAGGAGGAGGGTTGCCGAGCGTGTACGCTGAGGAGCTGCTTCTTAGATGTCGAGCTTAAATAAGCCAGCATATTATCGATCCAGCAATAGACTGACAGCAGGGTCAGATGACTGTCATGTGCACTCAGGTGATCCTCCGGCTGGAGAAGCGACTCCTCTACGTGGCAAGCTTGACTCCGTGGCCTATCAGAATTACGTCAGTACTCCATTTCTGATAGACCACTTTGTCAAAAAGAACATTTATTGAAAGCATACAAACATACAAGCATACATTAGGTTTGGCGATATGGCTCTGTTCAGAAAGGTCCGTGCCCGTCCAGTATGGAACCGAAGGCAGGGAGCAGCAATTTAACCCCCCAACAGAACCATGCCAGCATAAGATAAGTGTAGCAAATTGTGGAGCTTTTCATCCATTTGGTAGCAGCCCGACGGCTGCAAGGACAATCAAGCATGGAGTCGATATTCACCAAATTAGAACCCGATGCAAAGGACAATCAACATGGATGTGCGATATGGTATTGCCAAAACCAAATCCGAGAGAAGTACTATTCTGGGAAGCCAAATGAAATATTCTATTCTGGCACAATTTCTCTTGAAGCCAAGCCAAATACTATATGGACTGAATCCTATTCTATGGCGCCATACTGCATGTGTGAGTGACAACCCAATGGCTGGCACAATTTCTCTTGAAGCCAAATACAAGAGAAATATCCTATGTGGGGTGTATTATGTGTCGTGACAGCCCAGTGGCTGGCACAATTTCTCTTGAAGCCAAACACAAGAGAAATATTCTAAGAGAAATGTACTATGTGTCGTGACAGCCCGGCGGCCGGCACAATTTTCTTTTGAAGCCAAATACAAGAGAAATATTCTATGTGGATAGTAACATGTGTCGTGGCAGCCCAGCGGCTGGCACAATTTCTCTTGAAGCCAAACACAAGAGAAATATTCTATATGGACTGTATCAAGTGTAGTGACAGCCCAGCGGCTGGCACAAATTCTCTTGACGCCAAATGCAAGAGAATTATTCTATGTGAGAGTATTATGTGTCGTGACTGCCTGGCGGCTGGCACAATTTCTCTTGAAGCCAAACACAAGAGAAATATCCTATGTGAGGTGAATTATGTGTAGTGACAGCCCAGCGGCTGGTGCCATTTCTCTTGAAGCCAAATACGAGAGAAATATCCTATGTGGATCGAATTATGTGTAGTGACAGCCCAGCGGCCGGCACGATTTCCCTTGAAGCCAAATACAAGAGAAATATCCTATGTGGGTTTATTATGTGTAGTGACAGCCCGGCGGCTGGCACAATTTCTCTTGAAGCCAAATACAAGAGAAATATCCTATGTGGGTGTATTATGTGTTGTGACAGCCCAGCGGCTGGCACAATTTCTCTTGAAGCCAAATCAAGAGAAATATTCTATGTGATGTGAATAGAAAAGCCCAGCGTTCGATGTGCATGAGGAGAATGATGGAGATGTCAATAGGATGGAATATATCTTGATGAGTGTGGTATAAGATGGAATAGAACACAGGGCTTTTTTTTTGGGGGGAGAATGCGCGTTCGTCTGGGACACACAGACCTTGGATGCGCGTCCCCACAATAGCTGCAAGCATGAACATATCTGCAGTTATAAAATGAACAAACATTTTCATTGAAATTAATGCATATGGGCGAGGAAATAGCGGGTTTCACCTTAGTCTGGCGATTTTCTGAATTGGCTGAGTTGACGGATTTGGGACAGAAACTAGTAGAATGCGAGAATGAATCGCACACGGAGCAGGACAGGGCGCGGTGCCCAGTAAAATGTCTGCTAATTAAAGCCAGATCAACCATGGACCAAGCCAGTCTTTGGTTGTACTTTAGGATGAAGGCAGCAGCTTTAGCGGAGAATGACTTATGATACTCATAGAATAGAGAACCACCATAAGTTACAGCAAGGTCAGAAATTATAGCTAAATAAGTGTCCAGTTCAATTCTGTGTTCTGGGTAAACTTTTCAGATCGTGTCTCTATAAATTCCGAAGGCTACATTAAATTCTGCCATAGTTAAAGTTTTTGATAGCCGTGGATCTTTGTCTTTGAGGAGAATGGACACTTCACCGTAATCAACAAGTCGTTTTTCATAACACTCTGAGTTCAGCAAAATTTTGACCAAGTTGATGCCATTACCTGCGATTATTTGCGCTCGCAGCTGGGGAGAAATAGCGGCAGCCGGGGAAAAGAATGGAACTCTGGCGGAAGTCGAGGCTGGAACTGCGGTTCCCAAGGTTCTCCTGGGGGCAGTGACGTCATCGGGAAGCGCCGCTGTGGCCTCGGCTCCGAGCGTCAGCGCAGGAGGTTGAGAGAATGCAGAAGAGGGTCTGGGCAGGATGACTGGAGATGGGGTCCTGGACCGGGCTTCTAGAGACTGGATGCGGGTGTCCAAATCGAGAATGGAGGTCTGGATATTAGCGAGCGCGGTCATAACGGGATCCACTTCTCTTCAGGGGGGAAACTGCGGGCGAATGGGACCTTGGTTTTTTTGATTTTTTAGACTGCGAAGATTGCGAGCAGTGTTTCCGTTTGGCGGTGGCCTTCCTCGGGGCTGGAGATGGGTCCGGGTTGGGAACTTCGGAGTTGGCTGGAAGACCGCTGGGAAAGCTTTCAACAAAAAAGCGGAAAAGCTGATCATGGTCGATGCCAGTAGGAGCCACGATACCGCGGGCGAACAGTGCTTCAAGGATTTTAGGGACTGGCCAGTCCGCTTTGTTTATGGACTTGGCGGAGAATCGGGAACTTCGCCTAGTGCCTGTGGATATGATACTTGCTCCATTTGCTTCTGGATCGGCTTGATGCTGGATCGCTGATGGAAGGTTGTCAGGAGCCCAGAGGTCTTCTTCTGATGCTGACATAGTTGCCAAGATGTAGAGAAGGGTAAGCAAACTGATGACAAACGCCCGTGGTTCCTCTCATGCCAGTTCGAAATGACGGAAATAGAAAAGCAATGCTGTATGTTGCGCGATTCAAGTTCTGCGAGCTTGCCGAGCGTGTTCGCTGAGGAGCTGCTTCTCAGATGTTGAGCTTAAATAAGCCAGCATATTATCGGTCGAGCAACAGACTGACAGCAGGGTCAGATGACTGTCATGTGCACTCAGGTGATCCTCCGGCGGGAGAAGCAACTCCTCTACGTGGCAAGCTTGACTCCGTGGCCTATCAGAATTACATCAGTACTCCATTTAACTGGTTCTATGTCGACTTTTTCCAAAAGTAGAGTTAACCCTACCTGTAAGAGCCAATTATTCATTTGTTATTGGCTCTTTGTTTCTATTGATTTGAATTGTTGTCAACAATTAGGGGCCAGAGTGTAAGAGCCAATTATTCATTTGTTTCATTTGTTTTCCTTTTGTGTGTTTTGGTTTTTGGTATTACACATTCTGACCACTGGGTGGCAGTAGCTTGTAATTGGAGGGTAATTTATACAGCAAGTGTAGGTAGTCACTGTGTTGTTGTTAGGGAGGCATACAGTTTTTTGACCGTGGCCATGACGTCCACAGGGTGTAGCAGTTAGTGCTCAAGGCTATACTGAATGTGGTAGGATGTTTTTCTTTAAAGCAAATAAGCTAAGTAAAATAAATAAGTATTGCCACCCAACGGACCTTGTTTTTAGTGCGTTTGTTGAAACCAACTCATCATCCGAAACCAGCAACGTGTCAATAAAGTAAGCCGAATTAACAACACCCAGTAGCGACTTATTGGTAAGCTGCTACATTTGTCAAAAAACTCGCTTCTATGACTTTGAAATTGGCTTGCGCTGATTGGCTTTGGAATTGCAGCGGAGTGGAAGACGCCGACTGCAGCAGAGAGAAGACGCCGACTGCAGCAGAGAGGAGACGCCGACTAGCAGGACCGGAGTAGCAGTAACACACCTGGATTCAGCAGGACGGGATTAGACCTCGATTAGCAGCGAGACTTCCACATGAGGTATGAGTAGTGCTACTAAATAATTAATGACCATTTTTTACTTCGTGTGCAAACCTTTTTTGCGGCATAAATCCAAGCGTGGTAGCCAAGTGGAATCGAGTTGACTCTGACTTTATTGCGTTTTGGTGTTCGTGCTGGATTGTCGCAGTGACGAACATGAGCGTTGGTGAAGACTTGTTGGATTTGCCTGCTGAGACTACTAGGGCTAACGCTACTGCTGTTACTGACTGTAATGAAAACAGGGACGGTTAAAGGGACCTCGGATGCTATATTTCCAAGGTTATATTTTGATCTTGGACTCCCTAGAGTACTCCTGATCGTTCATAGCCCAAACAGGGTCCTTATTTAGCTCATACTGCCATCCTCAAAAACCCCATTTGTAGTCCATTGTAGTCTCTGCCTGAAACGCCTCATTGGGGTGGCTCTTCGCCTATGGCCCCCACTCCGTGTGCCCACTTTCTTCTGACTGGCCAGCTCTGTGGAGGGCGGATCTAGAAGGGACGAGGCAGCTGAACGCAGTTTCCAGGTCTCAGAGTGAAAGCGTGAGACGCCGCGTCTGCCATCTGAGCTAAGGAATCAGTGGGGAAATTCTGCAATCAAACGCAGTACATGTGTATAGATCTAATGAAATTAACTTGTTCTAATAAACGCAACGGCGAAAGTGGAGGACGAGTGCGAAAGTCTGGCAGCTCAAGCAATGAATTTGCTATCGGCTACAGTTTGCTACGGCAACAGTTGGTGAGTGCAGCGGTTTTCTACTCCTAGCTAGGATGCAGGGGAAGCTAGAATCCACCCCATTTAGACACATTTGTAGAACGGGTCGACATGCCCAAGTGTAGACCGAGACCGTAGAAATCCGGTGGGTCTGAGTTTAGAGGGAAACATGGACAGTGAGGGGCAACTAAAAAAGTGGACCAACAGCTTATGGACTGCTTCGGTGTGTATTAGGACCTGCTGGTTCGTGTGCATAGCTGTGGTGTGTTGTTAACGTGGAGAAACGAACAGCTTCCGCACTGGTATATGACGGAGGGGCGAAAGCTCCAAGCTAAACGGCCTTTTCGGAAATTGCCTGTGGTTATGGTTTACTTATTGCTTCGGAATGGCCAGCTTTTCCTCGCGGAAAATGGGCGCATTATGTATATCGTGCGAGAGCTAGACAGAGCTCCGGTTATGTCATGAACATAATACAGGTTTTACAGACCGTAAGTTCCGTCTGCGTGAACAGTTGCTTATGTGGAGCTAGCGAATCGATCACTTTTACAGGAAAGAATTTAATATTCAATCGATGGGAATGCAGAGAAATCGTTTGTTATACCGGACACATTATAGGCTGTGCACTTCCCTATTGCTTTCACGGTAGTATCAGAGAGCTTGCCCAGACATTGGAGATGTATCAGGCTGACCCCGGTCATGGATAAGTAAAGCGATCGTTTCATAAGCACCCAAAAACGCACCCCAAGCTCTGCAAAATCTACGTCTGGTCTAACTGCAGCCCAACTCGGCAGGCACATACAGCACCTCTCCAGTTAGCTTCAACTGTAGTGGCTACAGTCAGGCAACGTTATGATGAAACTGCCACATTGATGCTTACCGAAGTAACACAAGCATAACGATCATAATTGCTGCATATAAGTTAACCAGGAGCATTTTTAATTAGCAGAGCACGCAAACTAACATGCAGTAGCTGGTAACCGAGCAGTCATAACCACAGAGACAAACCCTTGCAATAAAGGTTTTACAGACAGCAAGTTCTGTTACTGTGAACAGTTGTACCAAACATCCAAATTACAAACAAGTATTAAAAAGTTAGCTTCAAATGAGGTTTATGTTCACACACCTTCTGTAGAATTTCCCTGATATCACTCTTGCATATTTAGGGCTTTAAACATTAGCAACAGTAGCAGCTCGTTAGCCACAATCAACTGTGCTACAGCCACAATCAACTGGCTATCACGTCAGGTTGGCTTATGCAGGAAAAGCAACTTACAGCTTCTTTGTCTATGAGTCAAGGACAGTCGCGACCGATACAGACTTTAACTTCAGATATTTTAGAAAGCCTGCACTTGAGGCCAGTTGTTATTGCTAACTATCGCTAGCGGTCCTGCTAGCCACCTGTAACACGTTAGCTTCACTTACATTATTTGCTGTTATATGGTTACTTACAGCTTGTGGCTCTGAGCGCTTGATCGATGCAGCTGCTTCAGGTTTGAGAAGCAGCTGAAACGCTTATCCTGTGAATTATCCTTTATTGACAAAGCTGTCTTTGGTGAAATGCTGAGCACAAACAGCTAACGTTCCCTTTGGCCGTGGCTGTTTGCTGCCAGCAAACAAAAAAAGCTACCCACTGATTTCTGGTGGCATCTTCTTTTCGAAGAGAAATATTTGTTTTTCTTTGCGTCTAAAAGTAAACAGACAAGTAGCTTTGGGAGAGATACTAACAAAATTGCACCTCAAATGATCTGCGGTTCTTCTTTTGTATTTCCAAAAGTGTCGACGCTACTAAGGCATAGTATGATTTGCGTTGTTAGTGCCTGCTAGAATAGTTTCCGGTGTGGGCAGGTCCAGCACAGTGGTTTGCTCTGGCTAGGTCTGTACTAATTGGACGGCACAACCTGAGGTCAGGTTTTCCCCAGATCTCGTGAAGATCTCAGGAGGAGCTGTTCAGAGAGGAAATCACGCTCACGAAATCACGTTCTTGGATTACGGCAAAACCCCTGTTTCTTATGTTTCAAAACTTTTCAGAGGTTGAGCATGGACAACCAACATTATAACCATACTAATATGTATTAAAAGAAGGATCAGCATAATAGGTCCCCTTTAATGACGCAAATGACAATGTGGAAACCAAATCAGTTAGACCAAAACGTGTTACTAAATTAACTACCAAAGCCCTGTGTGAAAAACTGAATGGTTACAAAGTGCAAGAAGGGCTAAGTTAAATA